>CM028137.1:646272500-647501250 GCA_016271365.2 Neoceratodus forsteri
AAGAAGATATTGATATAGCTTATGACAGACTGGAATAATCTGTAACTGCTGATGCTGTAAAGGGAATGTTTCCTTAACCTCTGAACAAACTGCAGACATTTGTAACTTGCTAAAGACATTTAACAGTACTTACCACAGCTGGCCCAGTGGCATGGAGGGCTGAGCATCACCGCTTATCTCCTACCATGCCGGTGACCCGGCAGGTTGGCCAGGGAGGGTGGGACTTGAGACCAGTGCATGCCTGGCCCCTAGAAGCAGCTGGGGGTTGGCACATGGGCTCCATAGAAAGCAGGGGCCGGAGTAGATGCCCAGAGTGCCACGTCAAAAAGCATGCATGGTTCTGCTAAAGCGGCCATTGCACGTTGCTGCTGCACTGCACTCTCAGGAACGGAGAAAAATGGAGGTCAAAATCCCGCCGACCGGCAAGATGAAGCCAGTCTCTGGCAGGCTCTGTACCAGGCTAGCTGGCACCTCAGAGCCACAAGGTGAGTACCAGTGGACTTGGGGCTGGGAGGGCTGGTGGATGAGGGCCGGTCAGCGGAGAAGCTAAAAAATTAACAAAAAATAAAACCAGTACTTTTACCACAGTACCACACTGAGCTGAAAGTATCGAGCACATAATGGTGATGGAATGTCGCCTATCAGACAAAAGACATACAGATTACCAGAGCAGTTAAGAGCTGTTGTGGTTAAGGAAATACAAAAGATGAAATAATTGGGTATCATAGAAGAGTCAAGAAGTGCTTGGTCATCACCAGTGGTGATTGTAAATAAAAAATGGGGTGTGAGAATCTGCCTTAATTTTAGGAAACTTAATCAAGTGTCAGAATTTGACAGTTATCCTATGCACAGGATAAATGATTTGGTGGACAGATTGGGGAATGCCAAGTACATCAGTACCCTCAATCTTCCCAAGGGTTACTGGCAAATCCCTAGCTAAAGAATCCAGAGATAAAACTACATTTGTCACGCCTGTTGGATTCTGTCAGTTCACCGCCATGCCATTTGGTTTACATGGCGACTTGCTACATTCCAGCAGTACATGGATATAATTTTATCCCTCACACTGGATACTGTGCTGCATACCTGATGATGTTATGGTGTAGAGTCCAGACTGGAAAAGTCACCTGGAACACTCACGAGCAGTTATCCTATCTATCAAAAGACAGGGCTGATGATGAATCCTACCAAATGTGCATTGGGCATGCAGGGAACCAGATATTTTGGCCATGTGTTGGGAAATGGAGAAGTCAAGCCAGAGATTTCTAAGATAGGCGCTGTAGCTAACAGTCTATCCCTAGAACAAAGAAACATGTCCAGTCATTTTAGGGCTGGCTGGTTACTATCAGAGATTTGTTCCCAACTTTGCCTAGCTATCTACTTCCCTCTGAACTCACCAAGAAACAGTTCCCAAATAATGTGAAATGGACCCCAGAATGTGATGCGATTTTCTGGCCATTAAGGCTGCATTGTATTCAGCCCTGTTTTAGAAGCCCAGACTTTGAGAAACCATTTTTGTTTCGTACAGATGGATCAGATGTAGGCCTAGGTGTAGTCCTGAGTCAAGCATATACTGTGGATGGGAAGGAACATCCCATTCTATACATCAGTAGGAAATTGCATGACAGAGAGAAAAGGTACTCCACCATTGAAAAGGAATGCTCTTGCAGCAAAGTGGGCCATGGAGTCCCTTAAGTTTTATTTACTAGGAGCAGACTTTATCCTTATAACAGATCACAATTCTCTCTGTTGGCTTAACTAAATGAAGGATAAAAATTTCAGAATCAGAAGGTGGTACCTGCGCACAGACATTTAAATTTAAAGTGATGTACAAATCTGGAAAAGAAAATGGCAATGCTGATTTTCTGACACAATATGGATCAGGAGCTGAAAATTCCACAGGTTGAAAAAGTGTGAATTTAAATTTCACTGTTTGCTATACTGTACGTGACTGAACTGTAAAGGTTGTAAGCTAATGTTAGAAGAGTATTGATAGAAAGTTTTGGAAACCTGTTTTATGTTTGCTTGGCAAAGAAACATTTAGTCACAGCTTAGGAGAGAAGCGGGTTTTGGAGGTGCGGCACTGGGCCAATGGCCCCAGTGCCTTTGAAGCCTGGCCCGCTTTCTCAGTGCAGTGGCATGCTGCTGCTGACACTAGTTCAGCAAGCATGCCACCACCTTGAACAGATCTGCCACTGCAATGAGGAGCGACCGGTCATTGCAGGGCGGTACCTGCTGTCCCCGACCCAGTTCATTTGCTGACAGGGAGCCCTCTCCTTGTCAGTATACTCTAACCCCTCCCCATTTGTTGTGTGCTGGGGGTGCCCAATCCCCCTCGGCATCATCGCCCGCCCAACAGTCTTTCTTTGCCAACTGGCCCAATTAAGTATCGACTGGCCCCCCTTCCCAGTTCAATTTGCTGACAGGGGGCCCACTCCATGTGGGTATAATGTCCTCCCAATTTGTTGTGTGCCAAGGAGGGGTGCCCAATCCCCTGTCAGCTACAGCCCCCAAAAATATTTCAGGTGGCATGCTGGGAAACCACCCCAGCATGCCAAATGTCCTGTTAAAAAGTCCTGCAATGTTTTTTTTGTTTGTTTTTTTAAATCTGTAAAACAGAAAACGGTCCCTTGTTGAGTTTGGTGGCCCTCCCACAACCAGTGCCACCTTCTGTGCACCCTGCCTCCCCACACACACACCCTCACCCCACTTACTTCTGGAGACCAGCTAACAATCTTTGATGGACTGGAAATGTCTGCGCCTTCAAAGCCGATCATGGAACTGAAGAAATGCCAGTAAGCTGTATAATGGCATAAATAGGTTTTTTTCAACCTGTTGCATATCTCAGGCATTTTGGGAATTTTGGCACCAAATTTTTAACGTGGAGTTATTGGGACCCCTCCTCATAAATTCAGCCACTGACATGGTGTTATTCAGTCCTGAAAGGTGATTTTATGTCACTGCATGGAATCACCTTTCGGACTGGTAACAAAACAACAGTTCAATGTTCATGAGGTGGGCTGTCAAAAGCCTATGTTGCAAATTTGGTGGAACAAATCCAAAAATGACTGTTTTATGAGTGTGCGCCAGTTTCCATGCATGCTCATACCTTCACAAATCTGTAATATGTTCACTCCAGATTTTCAACATTGGCATTTTCCACATCTCCTTATGAACAGTACAGCTGTCATTTTTCACATCCTGACCGAAATGTGTTTTCGCACGCCTGGAAAGAATAGCACGGTCACTGTGGGAAATCAATGTTTGGGACACATTAAGAAAATTGCAGTGGCACTCTTCATGAGCAGAGGTCCTAAAATGCCTATGTTGAAAATGTGGTGGCGAAAGTCCATAAAATGACTGTGTTATGAGCTTATTGCATAGTTTCCACACATGCTCATAACTTCGCAATTTGAAATATTTTTCAGTCCAGATTTTCAACATTGGCATTTTTCCACACCTCCTTATGAACGGTACAGCTGTCATTTTCACATCCTGGTCAAATGTGTTTTGCACTTCTGGTGCAGAATAGCCTATGTTGAAAATTTGGTGACAAAAGTACATAAAATGACTGTGTTGTGCAGTTTCCACGTATCAGGGTTTTATTTAACTCTAAAAATTGATTAGCATTTTGCTCATTAAAGTTCTAAAACATTGTGAAAATGCATAGCACTTGCCTCACTGTGTTTAACAAACATAACACTTCAAGAAAACCTGTATAAATGCTTTCTGTACAGTTAGTATTGTCCCATGAAAAAACTGCTAATCAATTATTTAAAACCCTCGTATGCTTGGAATTATGCAAATTTGTAATATTTTCACTCCAGATTTTCAACATTGGCATTTTGCCACACCTCCTTATGAACAGTACAGCTGTCATTTTTCATATCCTGCCTGAAATTTGCATTTGCACATCTGACGACAATGGCACGGTCACTATGGGAAATTAATGTTTGGACAAATTAAGAAAATCATAGTGACAATGTTCATGAGCAGAGGTCACAAAATGCCTATGTTGAAAATTTGGTGAAATAATTCCACTAAATGACTGCGTGTACAAGCAAGTGTTGCGCAGTTTCCACGTGCGCTTCGAACTTCAAGCATTTTAATATTTTCATTACAGATTTTTAACATTGCAATCTCTTCATACCTCCCTATGGATGGTACAGCTGTCATTCTTCACATCCTGCCTGATCTATGTTTTTGCACATCTGGCTCAGAATGGCACGGTCGCTGTGGGAACTAGAATTCAGGACACATTAACAAAATCACACTGCCACTGTTCATGAGAAGAGGTCCCAAATGGTTTCATGAGGTGGGGGTCACAAAAGGCCATGTTGAAAATTTGTAGTGCAAATACCAACACACACCCAGGGTGTTTCTAACCATAATGTCATACCCTGTATAGACTGACAGGCATCAGAGGTGTAACTTTGGATCACTGGCTGTAATGCTCATGCCATCCCACCCCACCCTGAAGCCAGTGACAGGCATTGAGGTGTGCCTTGCACTCTTCAGCCCTAGACTTCACCCCATTCTCCTGTACTGCACCCATTTCAGCATATGTCCTTATGAAATGGGTGACTGTGAACCAACACCCCAAGGCACACCTCAACACTTTTCGATGTCTACAAGATAGAGTGAGGTGAAATGCCGCAGCGCATTATGGGCAACAACCCACAGGCACACTCCAATGCCTGTCCATCTCTGCAGGGTGGAGGTGGGATTGGCATGAGTTCAGTACTTCACTGCCACTCCTGTTCTGCATCTGTCTAACTCCTGCACATCCAATGCTAATATCAGCAAGCAAACATTTGGCATCAACAAATGCTTGTTTAAAACAGGTTCCCTCTTAGGGGAGTATGTGACAGGGTTGTATAAGGCCCTGTCCCATTTGATTACGCATGAAAGAGTTCAATGCAAGGATATGTTCTGTCCTCTCTTTTCTGCCTCTTGTCTGTCTTGTTGTACAACTAAATGTTCTCATGAGACCTAGGAATTAATCACTCTGATGATCTCACAATTCTGTCTCTCGCTATCTCTCTGCCTTCACTTGCTGTTTCTGTCTTTTCTTCCCTTTGTGTATCTGCAGTTATAAAAACTTTATGTGAATATTTGTGTGAAACTGTAAGTGATACTGGGATTCATTCCTTGGTGTAAAATGTAAATAGTTATATTGTTGAAATGATGACAAAAAGCAGTTTGGAACTCCAGGGGTTAAACTTGCTATGCAGCACAAACTTTTGCAGAGCTGTCAGCATGTAACCAGCTAGGGCATTGTTTTATTTGTTGCTCCTGCAAAGAAACTGGCAAGAACATTTTGTGAGTGAGAGAGAGAAAGAAACTTGGAATTAGAGATCCCCTCAGATGAAGAACTTTGTTTGCTCTCTTTGTACTGCCTTTGTAAATAATTATACTAAAGAGTTTTGTTTTTATTTTACTGTTATCGATAATAATAAAATGATACTTACGAATTTTACAACGACTTCTGGTCTTCCTATGCTTCCTGACCTGTGCCTCAATGACAAGGTTAATTTGTACCTTTACCCTTCTGTGTTGGCCTCTCACGTCCAACCAGCCTGTCACTCTGTAAGTACGGTTGTTGCCTGGGACCTGTTGTATCCCTTATAAGCACTGGCTGTCCCTTCTGCCCACCCCTTTCATCTGTTTCTCCTTCATTCCTAGCCTGGCTGCTTCCATAGCTGTTCCAATCTGCAACAAGTGTGCGTTGAACACCTTTGTATCCTTGCCAGCCATTCATAAGCCCTTCCTCAGGACAACGGCAAACTGCTGCCTTTGTAACCTTTTCCATCACCATGAACAGACAAGTGTCCTCCCTTGGGGCCCTGCCACCATATTGTTACTTATTGGTCCCCACAGATGTGTGTCACCCACTTCAGTCCTATTCAGGGGTATGAGGGTCAACAGTCCACATTGATTCCTTTTGTACCAAGCAGGAAGCATATTCTGTCTTGCAGTATCGTGATATCATTAAATTGGAGGTTGGCATTCAGACCAGCCATGTTAGACTCAGGCAGCAACGTCAGTACTCAAAAGGCCCCAAAGAATGCAAATGAAAATAGTGCTCTAAACAACTGAGTTTCATAGCTCAAGCTGCAGTTCACATTTAGTGCCTTTAACAAATCAGACAGGTCTTGGAGGCCTATGGAGTTCCTGCTGTCCTGTTGTTTTTCCTAGACCTAGCCCACCTTCCAACATCTTTCTGGTTATGAAAGTGTCAGGCAGGTCTGAAAACCATGGATTTACACAAAAGGCAATCCCTGCCAATTGTGAGCATGTTGCTGCTTGGGTCCTGCTAACTGCGCCAAGTAGAGGAAATAATCTGAACCTGTTTAGCGCTTACGCGCAGGACAGCACTTACCTTGTGTCTGCAGAAGTCAAGAAAAGCTGAGAAGCTACCTTTATATTTTCTCTGAGTTGAGGGGCAACAGAGAGCTATACCAGTTGCAGTGTTCTTGCTTCCCCAGCTGCCATGTACTGTAGCATCCAGCACCAACTATCTGAATCGCTCGAACTGTAAATGGGACAAGGCATCGGTGATCACATTTGTTTTGCTTAGTAAATGTCGAGCTCTAAACATGATATTTTACTGTAGACAGCATAATATGAACACCCATAACACCTAATAACATCCTCAGATCTGGAGATCTGAAAATTAATTGTGTCGCTACTGCTCTGTTGTCCGTGTGGAATAACACATACCAGTTTTCCAGCTTGGACCACCACTCTCTCACTGTTACCATAATGGGAAACAGCTCCAGAAGTGTAATATTCCTCGTGAGTCTCTGATCAGCCCATTCCTGTGGCCATTGTCCGGCAAACCATGAGCCCTCACCCATGCTTGCCTTGCCCCGGCAGGGTTCTCAGCATCCTGAGGGTCTAGTACTGGGCTGTACCTCTTCCCCCTCCATCCCGCTATATTCCAAATCCATTCTTGTCCTCTCCTAATCTGCCCTCTTGCAGGGTTCTCGGCACCCTGGAGGCAGTCTTAGGCAAGCTTCTTCCTTCACTCCTCTACCACAACCACCCATCCACCTTTTCTACATCCCCTACCAATTCTATATTCTTCCGTCTTTCCCTGCCTTTCTCCCTCCCACCTTTTTACCTCCTGACTCAATGTGTGCTCAGCCCTTGGCAGGGTTCTCTGCATCCTAGAGGTTAGCTCTAGGCTGTTCCTGTCCAATTCCCTGATCCCCACTTCCCTGATCCTTACCCTCAACACTTAAATAGGTATTAGTTCACTCAGATTCGAACACTTGCACTTCTTGCCCTTTCTGGGCAGGAATATTTTCTGTATGTATAAATTCTCAGACATGGTAAATGCTAATCTGTAAACCACTCTACAAATGTAAAATGTATGTGTCATTTTAAATGCAAATGTACGTGTTTCCACAGTTGTGTTATATGTTAATTGTATATTTAATTTTCACATCCTACTGTACCTCCCTCCCCAGGTCGCACTGGGAGACAAGCAACTTGTCTTCCTGGTGAAACATTTCAATAAAGAAAGAAACTCGAAAACCAATCCCTCTGAAGCATCTGTGACTAGATCCAGCTCACTGTGTTCCCCTGGTCTGTTCTGTCAGCAACCCCACTGAAGTCTTGCAAAACAGTTCCACACATTTAGATCGGCTCTCATTCCTTGCAAACCCTTAAGAGTATGGCCCTCGGGGCCAGCTGTTACAGCCAACCTCCTATGAATGATCTCCTGGGCCAACTGCCAAGCATGCAAAGTTCAGATGTCCCACTAGAGACTGCAACTGAAGTAGGGTGACCTTTGCTCCCACCATTTCTCCCACTAACTGTCTTAGGTTTGTGACTTTATCGCGGCAGTCAGGAGATCATGTGCACAGAATCAAGTTTGATTCCCAAGTTAGAGAGGCATGTGCTGGGGCCTTCTGTTTTCTCTGGAGCTAACGGTACACAAAGTGTTTCATGAGTGTCTTCAGAGCACAGAACACCAGGTTGTATAAAACTGGGTCAGGGAGGCTTGCATCATAGGTATTGTCAGCAAATTATCTTGGGTGGAACCTTCCAGAACTGATCAGGTTACTATAAGCCACGAGTGTGTAGTAGATTCAGATAGAAAGACCCATCTTCTTGAAGGTGGAAGCAAGCTGCTTTTAAACAACTGGGAACTGTGAAGGAGACACTGTATTGAACTGACAATCTGCAGGAAAGCTCACTCTTGCTCAAATCTGAGGAAGTGTACTTTATTTAACTCTAAATTTACACTCGTATTCTTTGTGTTTGTTTTTTTAATCAAGAAGGGTTACGCTGGCCCAGTGGCACTGAGTGCTGAGGCGCTGGACACTTCACCTCACGCTGCGCCAGCGACCGTGTTCGGGAAATGAGCATGGGTCTGTGGGAGTTGGTGGGAGGGAGAAGGATTGAGCATCTGAAGGACTTCTCTCCTTCTCTGGGAGGGGTTTCACTTCCTGATGCCGATTGCCCCTGGCAGAGGCTGAGGGTCAGGGCGCGGGGTGACAGCTCTGGGTGGAGTCTGGGCGGAGGCCTGGGGAGACGAGCGTGTGGATGCATACACTTCTGCCCCGCTGGAGTCATTGCATGCCCAAGACTCCAATGGGGAAAGCAAACAGTGGAAAAAAGGTGGCACCCTCTCATGGCAGCTTGATGGCCCGTCTGCAAGTATTCACCAGGGCGTAGGCATCTAGACTGGATCCATGAGGGTGGGGGAATTAGGGGCTCCCTGCCGCCCTGCTGCTGGGGTAAGCTACAGGGGTTTCAACGTGCCTGCAGTCGCGTTCGAGACAGACAGTGGCTGGATCCCGAGCAGGATGCGAGGACTGCAACTGGGGAGGCAGAAAGGTGGTCAAGGAGGATAAAAGGTAACTCTAAAAGAAGGGATTTGCAATACTGTCTACATACTTGTAGATTGGGAATTTAACCTCGCCCCACCCGGAGGCTACCACATCCCCAGCCAATGCCACAATGGCTGCCCAGACAAATGGCAGGGTGGACTACAGTGGGCTCAGGGAGGTTCAGGGAGGGGGCTGAGACACATCCATCATCCAGCCTGGCTCAAAGACCCCTTCACTGTTTCGGAGGAGCAGGAGAGTCCTGCAAAGGAACCCGAGGCTGAAACCAGGGAGGATGTGAGGGTCTTCCAGCAGGAGATCCAGTGATGGGAGGAAGAGAACCCCAAAGGAGGAAAAAGTTACTCCTCGTGGTGGACTTAGTTGTCCAGGAATAGATCTGGGCACAGACAGGAGGGAGGAAAGGAGGTCAAGTGCCTTCCAGGAGGCACAGCTTGGAGGAGGGAAGAAGTTGCAGAGGATTGCTGAAACAGTGGCAAGGAGGGGCGGCTGCAGGTCATTGTCCATCTAGGAACAAATGACCTATCCTAGGACAGGGCTAGCTTGGAACAGGTGAAAGAGGACTTCATAGGTTTGGGGGAGCCAGGGAAAGTAGCAAGCTCTATGATATTTTTGGAGGTGCTGCCAGTCCGTAGCAGGAGGAGGATAGGAATCTCACCATTAGTAACTTCAACTCATGGTTGAAGACCTGCGCAGCAAGAAAGGGTATGACTTCATTGGGGACTGGGGCCTACTTGGAATGATGTGGCCCTGTACAGTGGGGATGGGCTGTATCTGTCCAGAAAGGGAAAGCAGCCTTTAATGAACAGTTCAAAAGCTTAGATGACGAGCATTTAAACTAGGGCGGGGGGTGACAAGAACAGGAAACTCTAGCAGCCTATTCCCATATGGTAGAGACACCAGAATGATGTTGCCATGGTCAACTGCATCAGGCAGAAGGAGAGAAGCAAAGGAATTGGGGACACATGTTAAAGTTACAGGGAGGAGGAAACTGCAGGGGACCAAAACCAGGAGTGGAGGGAGGACAGGCAGTAATACTTGAAAGGCCATGGTGACAAATGCATGCAGCCATTAAAATAACATCCCAGACATAGAGGCTGTGATAGTTAAGGCAGACCTGGACATAGCAGCAATAACTGAAACCTGGTACACTGCCAATCATGGGTGGGAAGTGAATATACCAGGTCATACTCTGTTTAAGCAGGAAAGGAGGCAAAAGGGGAAGGAGTTGCCCAGTATGTCAAAGAGGGTATAAAGGCAACACAGATACATGGTAGGCAGGGAAGGCCGAGGCACTGTGGGTCGCCCTGAACCAGGAAATGACACAGCAATATGCACAGGAATGATATACAGGCCTCCAGGTCAGGGAAGATGTGGACAGGGATCTTTTTCCCCCAACTCTATTTCTATCGCCCCATTCCCAGAACTGTCTCGGGCTGCTTTGCTCACCTTCTCGCCTATCGCCCACTCGGATACCTGCCACCTTCAAAGTCATTAAGGAATCTCCCAAGGCCCGGGTCCTTACAACTGGGAGACCGTAGGGCGGTGGCAGGCATCCGGCATTGGTTGTGTGGTGGAGGCACTGGAAGGGCTGTCGCCACCCGGGTGGGAGGGTTTTCAATGTGATCCCCAACCTCCCTCCCATGCGTGGTGCACATCTTGACACTTGCAGTGCACAGCAACCCTGCCAGTGTCAGCCATGCGTGAACGTGCTGTATAGTGCTATACAGCACTCTCAACCTTCACCAGGAGTCACTGTAGCGCCAGGCATCCCCAGGTCCTCCCCTGAGAGAGGAGAGCAGCCTGTGGGTGCTCACTTCTCCCTCCAGCGCTGAACTTGCTCCCAACCTGGGTCACCGTGTGATGCGAGGGTAGGCTCCAGCGCCTCAACCTCAACGCCACCAGGCCGGCCTTCATGGACAGGGATCTTTCAGGATGAAATACATGAAATGGCAATGAAAGGTGAGATTCTGCTAATGCTGTATTTCAATATGCCAGACATGGATTGGACCACCCAGGCAGCTGTTTTAGTCAGAAGCAGAGGCATCCTGGATTTCCTACAAGGGAGCAGGACTCTGGCAGCTGGTGCTTGATCCCACCAGAGACAGGGGCGATTCTTGATCTAGTCATGACCAACAGGGAAAGAATCACTGATGTCCGGGTGGAGGGGCAACTAGGATCCAGTGATCACCACATAGTGTGGTTCAGCATACAGATAGGGATTCAGTCAAGTCACACTAGGGTGAAGGTTTTCAATTTCAAAAGGCAGACTTCACTGAAATGGAGAAGAGTTATTAAAAGTGCCCTGGAGAATAGTGGACAGAAGGGGTGGAGAGCATGGGAGCACCTAAAAGGAGCCATAGTAGAAGTAACAAACCAATGCATTAGATGGGTATCAAAGGGTAAGAGAAGGAAAAGGCCACTATGGTTCTCAAAAGAGGTAGCAGAAAACGTAGGGCTAAAAGGACAGGGTTCCATAAATATAAGGAGACCCAAAGGAGGAGGACAGAGAGATGTACTGAGAGTATCTAAAGGAAGCAGGGAGGGTGATGAGCAGAGCAAAGGCACAGATTGAGGAAAGTTTAGCTAGACAGTAAAGGGGACAAGACAGTCTATAGGTACATCAGCGAAAGGAGGAAAATCGGGGAGAATTGTAAGACTTAAAGGGGAGTGTAAGGAGGGAGACATGGATAAGGCAGAAATACTGAATAAATACTTCTATTCAGTATTCACAGAAAAGAGGGAGGGACAGGGACCACTGCCGAGCATCAGATGCCAGGGGAAGAGGTGGACAACAGTCCATTCATGGGGTAGAGAGTCCTGCAGGAACTCACTAAATTAAAGGTGGACAAAGCAATGGGACCAGATGACATACATCCAAGGATACTACAGGAGCTGAGAAGAGAGCTAAGAGAACCTCTGACAGCATTGTTCACTGAGTCTCTTAACACAGGAGTTGTTCCAGAGAATTGGAGTAGGGCATATGTCATCTATCTGCATAAGTCAGGCAGTAGGGAGGGGTGGGCAACTATAGGCCGATCAGCCTCACCTTGGTAGTGGGGAAGATCATGGAGGCACTGCTTAAGGAAAGGATAGTGGGACATCTAGAAGTCATCAGTGCCCAGGACACTAGGCAACATAGGTTCACAGTGGGTAGGTCATGTCAGACAAATCTCATAGACTTCTTTGACTGGGTGATGAAGAATTTAATTGGCGGGGGACATCGCCTACCTCAATTTCAGCAAAGCCTTGACACTGTCCCACATAGGAGGCTGGTTAACAAGGTGGGTAGTCTGGGCATGGAGACAAGGTTGTAAACTGGACTTGGAACTGGCTAATGGACAGGAGACAGAGAGTGGAGGTAAATGGAGTACAATCTGGGAGGGAGGGTGACCAGCGAGTACCCCAGGGATCAGTCCTTGACCAGTTCTGTTCAATGTCTTCAGTGACATTGCAGAGGGCTAGAAGAAAAGCTCTGCCTGTTTGCAAATGACACAAAGATCTGTAACAGGGTGGATACTCCTGAAGGGGTGGAGAAAATGAGGAGGGACCTGGGAAGCTTGAGAAATGGTCTGCAGAGTGGCAACTGAGGTTTAATTCAAAAAGTGCAAAATTATGCACCTGGGACACAGTAACACTGGGAAAGTTACAGGATTGGGGAGGAATTGCTGACAGTCACCAAGAAGAGAGAACTGGGGTTACTATTTCAGATGACCTGAAAATGTCAAAGAGTACAAAGGCAACAGGGAGGACCAGTGGCCTGCTGGGGTGCATAGCAAGAGGTATCACCAGCAGAAGGCATGAGGTAGTGAAGCTGTTAAACAAAACCCTAGTCAGACCTCACATGGAGTACTGTGTGTAGTTCTGGGGCCACACCTTCAAAAGGACATTAACAGGCTGGAGGTGGTCCAGAGAAGGGTGATAAAGATGGTACAGGGCTTGAACCACAAGACTTATGAGGACAGATTAAGGACCTCAATATATACTCACTGGAGGAGAAGAGAGAGATTCGACATGATAGAAACATTCAAGTACCTCAGGGGCATAAACAGGGTGTGTGTGTGTGGGGGATCTTCCAGTACAGGAGGAGTACAAGAACTAGGGCATTACATAAAATTGGAGGCGGCAGGTTAAGAGGAAATATAGAAAGTTTTCTTCACAGAGAGGGTGGTGGACGCATGAAATGGTCTGTCACAGGAAGTGGGGGCAGTGAGAGCTGTGGCTGGATTTAATCATGCATGGAACAGGCATGGGGAACCATAGAGGTTAAGCGGGGAGTCAAAAGCTGTAATCAAGTACAGGACTAATGGGTAGACTGGATGGGCCAAGTGGTCCTTATTTGACGACAACTTCTATGTTTCAGAGGGCTTGAAATACTGCATAATTGTTTTTCCTTGTGGAGAGCTGGATTTTGTCAGCTAGTATTTTGGTGACAAACAGGCAAGAAGGAGGTGGAGGAACAATGGGGAGTGATCAAAACAGCCATCACAGAGGCAACAAGCCTTTGTGTAAAGCAAATCAATAAAACACAACAAAGGAAAAAACGCTATGGTTCTCAAAAGAGGTGGCAGGAAGGTTAAGGAGAAAAGGACAGCATTCAGGAAATATAAGGAAACACAGAAGGAGCAGGACAGAGAACTTTATCAGTTAAAGCAGAAAGAGGCTGGGAAGGTAGTCAGAATAGCAAAGGCCCAAACCGAGGAAAGGATAGCCAATTCTGTTAAGAAGGGATAAGACCTTTATAGGTACATTAGGAGTGAAGAAAGACCAAAGGAGGGATACTGAAGCTTAATAAAGGGGAGGGAATGTGGTAGAGGGTGACAGTGAAAAGGGATACTGAACGAATATTTCTGCTCTGTATTCACAAAGGAAGAGGAGGAGTTACCTAAACCAAACAAGAGAAACACTCTGAAGACGGTGGTCATACCAGTCCATTTACAGAAGAAAGGGTTCTGAAAGAACTAATAAAATTGAAGGAGGACAAAGCAATGGGGCCTGATGGGATTCACCCAAGAATTCTAAAAGAACTAAAGGTAGAACTAGTGACACCGCTGACTACTCTCTTTAACAAATCATGGGAGGATGGGGTGGTACCCGAGGACTGGAGGAGGGCAGTGTGATTCCTCTTCACAAAAGTGGGAGCAGGACAGAGGCAGAAAACTATAGACCAGTTAGTTTGACCTCAGTGGTAGGAAAATGATGGAATCACTTCTGAAGGAAAGAATTGTTGAGTACCTAAAGGCCAGTGGGGCGAGGACCCAAGGCAGCATGGATTCATGATGGGAAGGTCGTGTCAGATGAATCTAATAGATTTCTTTGACTGGGTGACCAAAGTAGTGGACCAGGGAGGGGCTGTGGACATGGCCTACCTGGATTTTAGCAAGGCACTTGATACAGTCCCACAAAAGATTAATACACAAGATAGCCAGCCTTGGAGTAGGTCCCAAGGTGGTAGCCTGGATAAAAATTGGCTGAACAACAGGGTGCAAAGGTAGTAGTAAATGGAGTCCACAGTGAAGAGAAGGAGGGTTACTAGCGGGTACCGAGGGTTCAGTACTGGGACCGGTCCTTTTTAATGTCTTTATAAGTGATATTGCAGAGGAACTGGAAGGAAAGTATGTCTCTTTGCAGATGACACAAAGATCTGCAACAGGGTTGATACACAAGATGGAGTGGAAAGGATGAGAAGGACTTGGCAAAGTTGGAGGAATGGTCAAATGTATGGCAGCTCAGATTCAATGCAAAGAAGTGCAAGGTAATGCACATGGAAACAAAACCCAGGGGAAGCGTCACAATGGGGGTGAGATACTGACAACAGTAAAATAGAGAGGGACCTGGGAGTAATTATATCAGATGACCTAAAGATGGGCAAGCAATGTGAGAAGGCAGTAAGGAAGGCTGGGGGATACTGGGATGCATAGGAAGAGGCATCAGTAGTAGAAAACAGGAAGTTGTTATCCCTCTGTACAGACAGTTGGTGAGACCCCATCTGGAGTACTGTGTGCAGTTCTGGAGACCCCATCTCCTAAGAAGACATAGAGTGGAGGCTGTCCAGAGGAGGGCACAAAATGGTGCAGGGTCTGCACCAGAAGACATATGAAGAAAGACTAAAGGAGCTTAATATGTATACCCTTGAGGAAAGAAGGAGAGAGGGACATGATAGAAACTTTCAAGTACCTCAAGGGAATTAAAGTCCAAGAGGGTGGCATCTTCCAGAAAAGAGATGTGCAAGAACAAGGGGCACAATTTGAAGATAGAGGGGGACGGCTCAGAGGTAATGTGAGGAAGTATTTTTTCACTGAGAGGGTTGTGGATGCATGGAACAGCCTCCTGAGGAGGTCGTGGAGTCAAGGACAGTGGGGACTTCAAGAATGCATGGGACAGGCATAAGGCAGTCCTAGTGGGGGTGGGAGGAAGTAAGCTGTTGGTTAACTGGGATCTGCAGCTTATCTGTTAGGTAGGAAAATGGGCAGACTGGGTGGGCCAAGCGGTCCTTATCTGCCATCAAATTCTATGTTTCTAAACTATTGTTGGTACAGTGAACTATTTACTGGTAAGAACTATTTACTGGTGGCTGAGGATTTGTCATTGTAAGGGCTGCAGTTTAGTGGAGGTTTGTGTATTTGACCCAGACAGTGCCTCAGGTGGTGGAAACTGGTTTCCTCTGGTAGTCTTCAGATCACAGAACACCAGGTAGTATAAGGCTGGGTCAGGGAGGCTTACATCATACTGTAGGTGTTGGGCTCAACAACTTTATTTTTTCTGAAATTGCAGGGTATATTCTCTGTTAAATTGTGCAGGTTGTCTTGCTGAAAGAAAGGTTAGCACTCACTGGGGTGGTGGTCAGAACTGTAGCTGATTGTTTCTGGATGGCACTGGGAGACCAAGGAAGATGCTGGGAACCTCCACAAGGGAGACCCACAGGAGGGTGGCATGAGACACCACAGGGAAGGAAGGAAGTAGCTCCTGGTGGGGACTTAGTTGTTAGAGTGGTAGAACTGGGGAGGAGAGAGGGAGGTAAGGTGCTTGTCCAGTGCCATGGCTTTGAGGGACAGGAAGCAAATCCTCAGGATCACAGGAGCAGCTGCACAGGAGAGGGAGCTGGATGTCATTGTCCACCTAGGGACAAATGACCTGGCTGGGCATGGGATCAGAGCAGTACAGGAGGAGTTTCTGGAGTTGGGAGGGCCTTAGATAAGTAGCATGCACGTAACCTTCTCGGAGGTGCTGTCTGTCTGTGGCATGGGTGAGGCTAGGGTACTACGCATCATGTGGTTCAATGAATGGTTAAAAAATTGGTGTGGAGCACTGGGTTTTGGCTTCATTGGGGACTGGGTGTCCACCTGAAGTGATACAGGGCCTAAAATGGCACGATGGTCTGCATCTGTCTAGGAGGAACCAGGCTCCTAAGTGATAGGTTTAAATGCTTAATTTGCAAGATTTTAAACTAGCTAAGGGGGAGGCACTGTTAAGAAGCAGGAAATTCCCAGGCTCCCCACAAAACAGGGTAGTTAGCAGGGTAAACACCAAGGTAGAGGTCAAGGGAGCAGGACAGGGGTAAATGAAGAAAACAGTAAGGGCAGGAATGGGGCTAAAAGGAGTAAGGCCATCAAAAATGGAGGCGATGAGTACCAATGCCCATAGTCTGGGTGACAAGTTTCCTGAAAGTGACCTTGATGGAAGAGGACACCTGGATATTGTGGCAGTCACAGAAACATGGTACACGGAGAACCAGGAGTGGGCTGTCAACATAGCAGGGTACCCTATCTATGGGAGGGACAGGGAAAGTAAAAGAGGAGGAGGAGTAGCTCTCTATGTAAAGGAAGGGATCAAAGCAGTGGAACTAAAGGGGTAAGTGGGGAGGAGAGGAGGCACTGTGGGTCACCTTGGAGACAGGAAATGGCACAATACGACGTGGGTTGTGTACAGACCCTGTCTCAGGGAGTGGACAAGGAAATGTTAGAAGGCCTCTTTAGAATGGTGGAAAGAGGAGATATTGTTGATGGGGACTTGAATATGCGAGATATTAACTGGAGCACATTTGCTGCAGCTACATCAAAGAGCAGGATCTTTCTCAATGCCCTACAGGGACATGCCTCAGCTAGTTTTGGAACCCACTCGGTGGGAACAATCTTAGACCTGGTACTGTACTCTCAAACAGAGAGAGATCACAGATTTAGAAGTGGGTAGCCATCTGGGAACAAGCGACCACCAAACAGTGTGGTTCACGATAAACACAGCTGTAGAGTCAAGTCATACAAATGCAGGGGTACTA
This sequence comes from Neoceratodus forsteri, assembly GCA_016271365.2. Lineage (NCBI taxonomy): Eukaryota > Metazoa > Chordata > Ceratodontiformes > Ceratodontidae > Neoceratodus > Neoceratodus forsteri. Next base: position 646,289,634 of record CM028137.1, read on the forward strand.
GACTTTAGGAGGGCTGCCTTTGGCAAAATGGTGAGAGCTTAAGGAAAGCACTAGCAAATGGTCAAGAAGGAGGGGTGGAAGAACAATGGGGAAAATCAAAACTGCCATCACATAGGCTGCAAGCCTTTGTGTGAAGCAAAAAAAAAACACCACAATGAAGTAAAAAAAAATAGTATGGTTCTCAAAAGAGGTGTCAGGAAGGTTAGGGAAAAAGATGGTATTCAGGAAGTATAAGGAATCACAGAAGGAGCAGGACAGAGAACTGTGTCAGTTAAAGCAGAAGGAAGTGGGAAGGCAGTCAGAATAGAAGGCCTGAACCAAGGAAAAGATAACCAACTCAGTTAAGAAGGGCATAAAACCATTTATACAGTAGGTACATTAGGGAGCGAAGAAAGACCAAGGGAGGGATAGTGAGGCTTAATAAAAGGAAGGGAGGTGGGCAGAGGGTGACAGTGAAAAGGCAGAAATACTGAATGAATACTTTTGCTCAGAATTCACAAAAGAAGAAGAGGGTGGTACCTAAATCAAACAATAGAAGCACTCTGGACATGGGGGTAGATACCAGTCTATTCACAGAAGAAAAGGTCTTTAAAGAATTCCTAAAACTCAAAGTGACAAAGCAATGGGGCCTAACAGGATTCACCCAAATTCTAAAAAGAACTAAGGGGAGACCTAGTGACACCACTGACTACCTCTTTTTAACATATGAAAAGCCAGCAGAAAAGGCTATTTGGTCTATCAAGTCTGCTCATATTGCAGGGTCCACAGCTTGAGCTAATGTCCCTGCCCTCTCCCCACTTCTCCCATCTTCCCTACCCATGATCCTTACCTTCCTCCTATGTTTATCCCAGCCTCTCTTAAAGCTGCCCACTGTCTTCAATGAGATGGCCTCCTCTGGCAACGCATTCCAAGTGTCCACCTCTGTGAAGGAGTGTCTCTTGACCTCCCTCCTAAACCTCCCACTCTCCAGCTTAAGACTGTGCTCCCTCATGTTATGGTTGCCACTCAGCTTAAAGAGACTCTCCTTATCAATCTTATTTATCCTTTCAAGTATTTGAAGTTCCCAATCATGTCCCCATTCTCCCTCTCTCCTGACTTCCTGGGAGTACATGCTCAGTGCCCTCAACCTCTCCTTGTATGCCTTACCTGCTGACCCACTATCATCTGTGTAGCCCTCCTCTGGACTTTCTCCAGCAGGTTAATGTCCTTTTGAGGTGTGGGCACCAGTACTGAACTCCATGCTCTAGATGTGGCCTTACCAGTGACTTGTACAAGGGCAGTATAACTTCCTCTCTCCTACTATTGAGCTCCCTAGATATGGATCCCAGCATCTTGTTTGCCTTTGCTGCTGCTTCTTGCATTGCGTGGAGTGCTTCAGGTCACTAGTGATCATCACTCCCATCTTCTCCTCCTCTGATGCAGATACTGGACTCCACCCAGATAGTACTCTGTCCTGGGATTCTTGGCCCAATATGCATAACTTTGCATTTCTTGGCATTGGCTGCCAGATTCTGGACCACCTCCCAGTTTTCCAGATCTTCCTGTAAGTCTTGTATCCCTTCAGCTGTGTCCACTCTCCCACAGAGCTTGGTGTCATCTGCGAATAGACACATTTGCCCTTAGTGCCATCCCCAGTGTCATTGATGAAGACATTGAACAACACTGGTCCCAGCACCAAGCCCTGAGGGACCCCATTGATTACCTCTCCTGGTGCCAAATAACTTAGCCTCTGCAACCACCCCTCTGGGTTCTGTCCTCAGTCAGTTTTCCACCCATTGAGCCATCTTTTCCCAACCCTGAGGTCAACCAACTTCCTGATCAACCTTTGTGGGCACAGAGTCAAAGGCCTTGCTTTAAATCTAGGTAAAGGATGTCTACCGCTTGGCTTCTGTCTACTGTCTTAGTGACACTGTCAAAGAAGTCAATCAAATTTGTTTGACACGATCTCCCCCATTCACCCATGCTGCCTCGCTTCCTGTAGACTATGCTCCTCCAAATATTCTACCAACCTTTCCTTTAGTATGGTCTCTATGAGCTTGCCCATGATAGAGGTCAGACTGATTAGTCTGTAATTCCCTGGGTCATCCTTGGGATAACTTTTGTAGAGGGACATTACATGTGCTGTTCTCAGTCCTGCGGCACCATGCCTGACTCTAGTGAACTATTAAAGAGGTCTGCCAGTGGAAATCGTGAGAGGATGGTGTGGTACCTGAGGACTGGAGGAGGGCAGATGTGATTTCCTTCGCAAAGTGGGAGCATGACAGAGGCAGGAAACTACAGACCTCAGTGTTATGGAAAATCATGGAATCACTTCTGAAAGAAAGAAAGAATTGTTGAGTACCTAGAAGCCAGCAGGGCACAGGACTGAAGGCAGCATGGATTCACAGCAGGAATGTCATGTCAGACAGATCTAATATATTTCTTTGACTGAGTGACCAAAGTAGTAGACCAGGTAGGGGCTGTGGATATGGTCTACCTAGACTTTAGCAAGGCATTTGACACAGTCCCACACAAAGATTAATAAACAAGTCAGCCAGCCTGGGAGTGGGTCACAGGGTGGTAGCCTGGAGTAACAAATTGGCTGGACAACAGGATGCAGAGGGTAACAGTAAACAGAGTATACTTTGAAGAAAAGGGGTTACTAGTGGAGTACTGGTTCAGTACTGGGATTGGTCCTCTTTAATGTCCTTATAGGTGACATTGTGGAGGGCTGGAAGGAAAAGTATGCCTCTTGCAGATGACACAAAGATCTGCAACAGTGTTGATACACGTGGTGTGTGTGTGGAAAGGATAAGAAGGACTTGGCAAGGTTGGAGGAATGGTCAAAGTATGGCAGCTTAGATTCAATGCAAAGAAGTGAAAAGTAATGCACCTGGGAAACAAAACCCAGGGAAGAGTATACAATGGGGAGGAGGTACTAACAACAACAGAAATAGAAAGGGACCGGGTAGTCATATTCGATGACCATAAGGTAGGCAAGCAATGTGAGAAGGCAGTAAGGAGGGCTGGGGATACTGGGATGTATATGGAGAGGCATCACCAGAAGAAAACAAGAAGCTTGTTATCCCTCTGTACAGACAGTTGGTGAGACGCCATCTGAGTACTGCATGCGGTTCTGGAAACCCCATCTCCACAAGAACATAGGATGAAGGCAGTCCAGAGGAGGGCAATTAAAATGGTGCAGGGTCTGCACCAGAAGCCATACAAAGAGACACTAAAAGAGCTTAATATGTATACCCTTGAGGAAAGGGGGAAATGATAGAAACTTTCAAGTACCTCAAGGGAATCAACAAAGTCCAAGAGGGTAGCATCTTTCAGAAAAGAGATGTGCAAGAACAAGGAGAACAATTTGAAGGTAGAGGGGGATGGCACAGGGGCAACATGAGGAAGTATTTTTTTCATGGAGAGGTGGTAGACTCATGGAACAGCCTTCCTGAGGAGGTCATGGGGTCAAAACAGTGGGGAATTCAAGGATGCATTGGACAGACATAGGGAAATTATAGTGGGATAGGAGGGAGTAGGCTATTTGTTAACTAGGATCTGCAGCTTATCCAGTAGAGTAGGAAATGGGCAAATTAGGTGGGCCAAGCAGTCCTTATCTGCCGTCAGGTCTATATTTCTGTGGTGTCGAAAGCCTTCTAGGGTATCCAGGTACTTAGCTGTTCCACTGGGCCCTGCAAATAAAAAACATCCAGATAATGTATAATGTGTTCATTCCCTGTGTGCAGTTTGATGGACTACTCTAAGAAAGATGTGAAAGACTCAAAAATCCATGCAGCTTACCGAGCACACACCCCATGGGCCTGGCTTTGTCCACATACCATTGACCCTGGAACATAAAACCCAGTAGCTCATAATCTCTTGTCTTACTGGAAGAAGGCAGAACACGGACTTGATGTTGCTTTTTCCATCAGCATGCCAGGACCCAAATTGCAGACCAACCTACAGCCATGTCAATTGACGCTACATCTGACCAAGCTGTCCTCTGGCACTATAAAGTAATTTACTGATGCTTCTTTGGGTTAGACAAGTGTTGTATCAGTCGATACTCACTGGTGTTTTCTTAAGGACTATTTCTAGAGGGATACTCTGAGGTTTGGAAGCAGTGGTCTTTGAAGGGCAGGCCACCACTTCCCTTCTAATCTTTTGCTCGAGTATTTCATGGAGGGATGCAGCTGATTGAAGGTTGCGAGCTAAGGTAGCCACACAGGACCCCTATATGAGATCTCAAAACCTTTGCTAAACCATCAGTCAAAACATCTGCTACCTTATGGTCAGGGTACCATAGGTTTGAGGCTACTGAGCTGTACCAGTGAGTTGGCCAGATTTTCCAGACCCATATTTTAATTTGTCACTGCCAGTTGACTTCAGACCCTGCTGTCTGGATGTGAAGCCTTCCAGTCAGTAACCCAGTGGCCACCCCACAGTTTTTGCATACATGGTTGAACTTTCAAAAGGAATGAAAATACTGTCCTTTTAGTTGCAATAAACCCTTTGCTGCCCTTTCTTTGGTCCTTTTACCATCTCTGGAGACTTGCATGGTGATGACATGCCTGCCATCTGTATATGTGACTATAATGGGTCTCCCCGCATCATGAATCAGACAAATAGATCCAGGTTCATACTCTCCCATTTTAGGTTGGACTGGCATGGCATTTTGAAACAGAATTGCTCATGATACTTAAGCCAAATATATCCGTCAAATAATAAATGGTAATTTGATTGTGCCGAGTATTTAAGCAGTGACACCCGATTTTACGGGTATTTCATTCCATATACACATAAATATGTTAAAGACCCAGAGCTCAATTTCAAATGTATAGGGGAACTTAGTTTCACTGCCAATCCTTCTTCCCTTCTTGTCCTCTCCTCCTCGGGCAGCTCCCAGTGTAATAGGAGAACTTATCAATACATTCCTTTTCCAAATCTTCTCCTGAACAGTGTTGGATGGGTAGTCACCCAATGGATTATCCACCTAGTATGTCTAAACTCCCCTGTCTTGTTAGGCCCATCTGAGCCCCTGCTCTATGTGTTGGGCTGCTCAAGACTGTGTCCGGGATTGACTGGGGTGCTGCACTGACTGTCCACTCCCACCCAACTCATTTGAGGGACCTCCTGTGAGTTGGATGCAGGTGCTGTGCCTGTCCAAACTTGGACCACTGCCCTTGTGCAGCTTGGTGCTTGGCTGTGGGGCCACCCTTCTGTCATAGATTGTGAAGTAGTTGGTCCCTGCATAGGTAATCCAGCCATCCTCTGTGACACTCCCACCGCTATTGTAGACTGTGTGGTCACCAATCCCTGGGCTGCTGGTGCTGCCACCACCTGCATGACCAGTTGGGCTGGCATGCCTACATGCCCAGGAACTCATCATAGGACTCATAGTGGGTAGAAACTGCCCATTCCACTGAATATGGGTGGCCACATCTGCAGCCATTGGTTCCACATCAATCTCCTATGGGAAAGCTGGCCATTGTGGTAATTGGGGATTCCCAGGTGTGTGTGATTGAGGTGCTGGCATGCCCTCAATGTTGCCAGCATAAATTGGTGCCATGGGGTTGAAGGCCATTGGAGTTGGGGGATCTGGGGATCTTCTGGCAAAACCAGGGGCACTATCTAGTGGTAATCGAGGTGCTTGCTGGTGTCATGTTGGACTCTACCGTGCATTGCCTGTACCAGCCGGGCAGTATACTCCTGCCCTGCTTTGACCTGTTTCCTTGACCAAGCTCCTGCTCATCTCACCCTGCACCTATTCCTCACCCCCCTGCCTCGGCCACCTCCCAGGCTGTTCTCTCCAGGATGCTCTTTCATGTCCTATACTTTATGGGGCAGAGAAAGAACTCCCCATCCCTAACATCTGATATGTAGGTTCTTAGTGTCCCTTCTTCAACCATACACTGCTGTCCATATATTCACCACTTGCTGACCCCAGCAATGATCCCACTGTCTGATCCTCCTTATACTCACCCCTGTATTTCTGATCCACCTCGTCATCTTGATCATCTAGCATCCTGTCCCGTGGTTACCATGGTTCTGAAACCAATCTGCTGTAATTGCACTGTCACAATCCATCTGGTCTGTTTCACTTGCTGCCTTCTCCACCAGTGTCTGAGCTTTACGCTTCACTGGCCTGCCTTCCCTTTTTCCCACCTCTGTTTTCCTGTACCACTGACTCAGGGAGGCGATCCGAGGCTGCCGCTGTCTGGAGGGGTGTCTGCCTCACTTGGCCTCCTGGGAGCCACCTGGTTCTGCACTGCCTGCTGTGGCAGCTGATCTGCACTGCTGGCCAGCCCCAGTGATGATCTGCAGATTGGGCTCCATTTTATACATGGGTAGCATCCATATGGGACCCCAAGCTCTTTCAGATGCTGAATGGCATCAAAAAGGTCTTGTTCTGCCTCCCATCCAAGATGTGGATGGCTCAGAGGACCTCTGGCTATGCTGAACCTGTCGAACATGCTTGGATGCCATATTCCTTGATGTAAGTCTCAGAGCAAAGTAACACCAGATAATAGCAAACCTATGCTAACTTAAAAGAAAGGACAATTAGAACTGCAATTTGAGATCTCACTGTGCCATTCTAGCATGGTGCTATTCCATTCAGATACCTCCGCCTGCTCTACATACTATGGCTTGTTCCACCACCCTACTGAAAACCCACCCACCTCCTGATTTGCTTCTTTCAGGGCGCTGCCCCACAACTCATCCACCTCCCATGCTGTTCACACTCCCACCTCCCACCCTGCCAACTCTAAGAGGTGGCACACAAACCCACCTGCATCCTGGTGAGACCACCCTCCCACTTTCTGAATTGCCCACCCATGATACCCTCTCCAGATCCCTCACACTCCCGAGGAGGTGATTTATAACTTTATGCATCATCCTGTCTTGCTGATTGCATAAATATATTATATAAATGTGTGTGTGTGTGTGTGTGTGTGTATGTATGTATGTATGTGTGGTTGAGGCCCTGGGCTGCACCTCAGGCATCACACCCCACCCAGGACATTTAATCATTACAATATTGGTGCACCCCTGACTATGGATTATTCCCACCATAATCCCTACTCCGTTATGGCATATCCAATATTACAGCCTCCAAATAATTTCTTGGTTATTGTGAAACTGATAACTGGCACAATATCACAAATCTTTTGCCAGATAATAAAAGAGGGACCTCGGTTTTGAATTGATTGTATTTGAATTACTGTAATTCTTGAATCCCATGATTTTGAGCAGTGACAAAATCATGTTTACCATTCTATGGAGGGTCACACATTTTTGGAAGTTGACTGCTGGTAGTTCTTGTCTTCATTTCTTTCTTTTGTTTGCAAAATACAGTATACCCTTGTTTGTCCACCAACGTTGGTGCAGACCAAATATGGCAATAGAAGAGGGTGATAATAGAGGGTATGTCTTCCCTATCCAGTAGATAAGCCACAACACAGTCCCACAGCACAGTTGATTTATTAGCAGCCCCTCAACTCAAAATTTATCACAGTCCGTCCCACAGCAGTTTATTTCATATCTGCTCAGTTAGGAGAAATGTTTCCTTTTACAGGGTTCACAGTACAGGAGGAACAGGACTTTCAGCCTTCAGTTCAGGAGCAGCAGTTTTGGGAGAGCAGAACATACCACAGGAGGTTCACCAGGGCAGCATTCTGGGCATTAGCAAGGTTGCAGGGCAGCACAGTTTACACAGGACAGCCGAGGAGAGTGATAAGCACAGAGATGCTGTCTAAAAAGTAGGACCACAAACTGAGAATGAGAAAATTTAACCCAGCTGTGTTAACCAGTATAAAAGACTTTACAGTGTGTATAAACAAACTACTATATGCTGGTTTGGGAGCTGGAAGTGTGCAAGCATTTACCTTCAGCCAGTCTGGGCAAGCAGGACATCAGCAGCAGCAGCCAGTTTGCAAGTTTGACAGCACTGGAAGGAGTATTCAATACCTGCAGGACAGCAACCGCCACTTTCATTTGTCCAGTGCCCCAACTGACTGAGTGAGAAAGAAAGAGCAGGTAGCTGAGGAGAGCAGTAAGCACTGAGATGCAACATGCGCTGAGATGCTGTTGTGTTTTGTACAGTACTTACTCAGAAATGCTGCTGCTGAGAGAGAGAGAGGACAGATGAGTGAGTCCCAGAGAAATGTAAAGGGCAGAGGTTGGTACAGAAAAACACATAGGCCCAGATATCTCAGAAGGGCTGTGCATGGTGCAACACAGTTGCGCCATGCAACCACTGACTTGCCGTGATATTCAAGCAGGGACTGAGTCTGGCACAAATCTCGATGCACCGGAGTGCATCAGTAATGGGCAAAGGAGTAGGGGGGCGTGCCCATGCGTACTCTGCGACATCCTGACATTCAGCCCGGGATGTGCTGAGCCCATGCATGCACAACCCTACCTGCACTGCACACAGGTGAGCCCCAAAAAAGAGCAACAGCTGGCCACCCACAGGTGAGCTGCCATATTGCAGGGTGCAACACGGCAGCTGCCACCTGTGGGTGGCCACCAAGCCCGCTGCACCTTTGTGGTGGCGCTGCCCCATGCCCGATCGCAGGTACATGTAGAACAAGGATAGTCCAATATCCCTGGTGGTCCAGTGGACCCTTGCAGCCCGATCGCTGGCATATGTAGAAGAAAACAATCGTCCAGTATCCCTGGTGGTCCAGTGGACCACTTGCAGCCCGATGGGCATATGTAGAAGAAAATAATCATCCAATATCCCTGGTGGTCAGTGGACTGCTTGCAGCCCGATCACAGGCGTATGTAGAAGACAGTAATTGTCCAATATCTCTGGTGGTCAGTGGACTGCTCACAGCCCAATTGTGGGTGTTAGTAGAAAATAATGCCACACAAAATAACTCTGGTGGACTAGCGGTAGCCCCTCCCCACCGCCCACTGGCCCCACCTCCCGCTCCCCCGGTCGGCGGTGGTGGCAGCTCCCCACTGGCTTGCCGGCCGCCGACTGACACAGTGCGGTGGGGCTGTATGCCCGTGGTCCACAGCATGAGCAATGGGCGTAGCCTGACGTGTACGACAGTCCAGATATGTGAATGGATCTATTCACATATCTGGACTGTGTAGCACGTATGGGCTGCACTCATTGGCTCACGCCTGTGGACCAATCGGGCATACAGCCCACCGGACGGTGTCAGTCGGTGGACGGCAAGTGGTGAGTTGCCACCACCGCTGACCGGAGGGGAGCGGGAGGTGGGGCTCAGTGGATGGGTGGGGAGAGGGGTACTGCTAGTCCACCAGGGTTGTTTTGGTGTGGCATTATTTTCTACTGACACCCGCGATCGGGCTACGTAGAGGTCCACTGACCACCAGGGATATTGGATGATTATTTTCTTCTACATATGCCCGCAATCGGCTGCAAGCAATCCACCGACCACCAGGGATATTGGATGATTATTTTCCACATATGCCAGTGATCGGCTGCAAGGGGTCCACTGGACCACCAGGGATATTGGATGATTAGTATATTCTACATATGCCCATGATCGGGCAGTGGGGCACTTTGCTGTGATGTGCAGGGGCCAATCCCGACGGCTGCAGCTCATGGGCGCCAGGCGCAAGTCACCAGGGATCGCCGCACCTACATGCAAATAGGGTTATAATGACATGCAAATGGCCCCATTAGTTCCTTGATGCATTATGGCCCCATTTGCATGTGCACTTTGAATATCGTGAGTTGTAACTTGGCATAACGGAACTTGCTCTAGCGCATCCCCCTGCTCCACTCTGGCTCACTTGCGCTGGTGCAGTGCCACTGCGCCATGTGCACTGCGGTGGCCAGGGTACTATATTCAGCGATGCTGTGCCATGGCGCAGCTCTGTTGAATATCGTCCTGTCAATGCCCCTATGCAGCCAATTTGCGCTGCGCCCAGGCTTGTTGCCCAGCCTGGCGAGCCTGGATAACTGGGCCATAATGTTCTCAGAGGTTCACAGGTCTGGAAGTGAAAGTACACTAACTGAAAAGAAGAGCTGCAATCAGTGAGTGAGTGAGAAGTTTTAAAATAACAACCCACACACACACATGCACACACATGTTCACCAGTGTGAAAGAATTTACAGTCAGTATTACAAAATACTGTATGCTGGTTTTGGAGAGGAAGTGTGTTTATCTACTGCGGCCACATCTTCCACTGCCTGACAGGCTGGTGAATAAATGAGGGAACTTAACACTGCTCCTTATACAGTCTGTACTGCCACAGTATCTGGAGGATGGAGGATAGCAAGGTTGGCAGTTAAAAGGGGAATTAACACTGTAGCTAAATGGTACACAGGAGCAGGTTGATGGTAAGTAAGGGTGGCCGATAAAAGAGGGCAGATAAACAAGGGAGCACTGTATCTTTATTCAAAGTGTTTTCCACTGAATGCATTTTTTTAAAACTGCCATGGCACCAAATCATTACATTTCTCTAGGTTGCTTGCCATCTGCTGATTCTATTCTCTTGTGCATATGTCCGATAATCAGAACATCTGATTTCATTCTGATGCCAGTTAAGGCATTAGAATTGGAAGTTCTGACTACACATTACTACACAAGAAAACCTTCTACAACCAGGTACAGACTCAGAGGAGCCTGTTAGTGGTCCAGGAAAAGATCCCCACCCATGTCTCCCTCCCACATTCTCCTTTTTAATCTGCTGGCCTGCTTGGGTTCCCAAAAGTGCGGTGCGGTGCTGCCTGCTATGAGCTGTAAAACAGAGGAAACAGTGAGGGTGGCTTCAGAACAACTTCATCTTTCACAGAAAGCACCCCACCAGCAAACTGTCATATACGCAACAGTTTGTGACCCCATTGCCTGCTGACAACCCCAACCCCTATAACCCAGACCCTCTTGTCTCGATCTATCAAGAGACACTAAGAGCAGAGTTTCCACTCTTCTATGTCCAACACTGCTGCTGAATGAGAGACCAGTCCAGTACTATTTCTTCCCCTAGTTCATTGATCACATTACTGTGACCCCAGGTTGCCAGTATCTGGGTTCACACCCCAGCCTGCTGACTCTACAGGGCCGACTTGGTTGAGAGGATTGGCTTTGTTCTTTTTCCGCGGTAGCTGGGTTTGTCCCAGAACAAATAAATAGCACAGTGCCTCCACCCAGGGAGAATAGTGGGTCAGATGTTGTGTGCAGTACCACCCCATGATGCAGTGTCTACCCACCTTTCAACACTGGACTGGACCACCCCTGGAGACGAATGAGATAGCTGTTACCTTCACCAATGAACACTTCAATGATGTTATACAAACTGGGTGCACACAGAAGTAAAATTAAACAAAATAACACTGCATTTATTCAAGAACACAGGCCTGGAAGCTGGAAGACAAAAGGAGTTAGAGTCAGACAGTCACCTTTAGCACTCCCACCCTATAGCATGTCCCATGGAAGTCACTGTACTGTGGGTTACTACCACCCTCTCAGATCCACACAGTTTAGGAAGCACCCGCCCAATCATGGGGCACAGAAGGATGAACTATACTACACAGGGTTCAGCAAACTCTTCAAATGGTACTAGTAGTAAAACAACAATGTCAAGTATGTCACAAAAAGCCAGTGACTTTGGGTACCCAGGAATTACACTAGAGTCCTAGTGCAGACCTGGTAACTACATTGCTTGGGTTCTTTCAGTGGTGCACATGATGAAAATTAGCAAGATTGCGATTTAACTCCCCAACAGGCCTTAGTGTGCTGGCACGATTTCAATAATTTGAAAACAGGAAAATGCTTGAAACACAGCTGTAATCCAAATGCAGTAATGGTAATCCCGAACTGCAAAAGTGCAAAGGCCCCAGCCAGCATTGCCAGCACTCAAGTGACCCACGGATGCAGCAGTTCAATTGAGGCGGGGACAGCACACAGAAACAGGGTGAGCAACAGTCAGGAACAAGTCCCAGTAGCCTGGGATGAAGCACTTCTGATTCCGTTGGATGCTGTGCAGTAGCACAACCCATTGTGCCTACACCTCTCAGGATACATAGAAACATAGAAGTTGATGGCAGATAAGGACCTCAAGGTCCATCCAGTCTGCCCATTTCTTTTCTACCTTATAAATGTGCCATCGGCCTTTGCTCTGTCAGTGGCCTATCTATTCATAGTCATTTGTATTGCTCTCTTATGCCTATCCCATGCCTGTTTGAAGCCCTGCACTGTATTCATAGCCACCACTTCTTGTGAAAGCCATTCCATGCATCCACCACCTTTTCTGTGAAAAGAATTTCTACACATTCCCTCTAATCGCCCCCTCTAATCTCATGCTGTGTCCTCTTGTCCTGCTATTTTTCTTATATTTAAACGTTAGACTCTTTCACCTTGTTAATGCCCTTAAGGTGTTTGAATGCCTCGATCATATCACCTCTCTCCCTCCCTCCTTTGCTCAAGGGTATACATATTGAGCTCTGTTAATCTGTCCACATATGTCTTCTGATGCAGTCCTGCACCATTGGTTGCCCTTCTCTGGAGTGCCTCAATTTGGTTAATGTCCTTGTGAAGGTGTGGCCTCCAGTAATTCGCAGTACTCCAGATTAGGCCTAACCAGTGTCTTGTAAAGAGGGATTATTACCTCCTCTTACGACTTGTGATACCCTACTAATACACCCTAACACCCCCTAGCCTTACCTACTGCTTTAGAGGTCTGCTTGGATGATTTCATGTCATCAGTGATGATGATGCCCAAGTCTCTTTCTTCCTTTGTGACTGCTAGTAACTCCCTCCCAGCCTATAGGTGGCTTCAGGGTTTCTCTTCCCTATGTGCATGATTTTGCACTTCTCTGCATTAAATCCCAGTTGCCACTCTTCTGACCATTTTGCTAGTTTATCCAGATCTCTTCTCATTCTGCCCACCCCATCTGGATCATCTACTCTGTTGCAGATCTTGGTGTCATCTGCCAACAGACAAGCCTTACCTCTAGTCCATCTGCAAGGTCACTAATGAAGATGTTGAAGAGGACTGGCCCCAGGACTGATCCCTGAGGTACCCCACTTGTGACTTGCATCTCTTCTGACTGTATACCATTTACCACCCTCTCTGTTTTCTGTCCGTCAACCAGTTTGCCACCCAGTTGACCAACTTCTGACCCACCCGAGCCTACCCAGCTTATTTATCAATCTTCTATGTGGAACAGCGTCAAAAGCTTTGCTGAAGTCAAGGTAGGCATCAGCTGCTCCCCTTGGTCCACCACTCTGGTTACCCAGTCAAAGAAATCTATGAGATTAGTTTGACAGGACCTTCCTTTGTAAACCCATGCTGTCTTGGATCCTGTGCCCCTATGGATTCCAGGTGTTGCACTATCCTTTCCTTAAGGAGTGCCTCCATAATCTTGCCCACTACTGAGGTAAGACTGACTGGTCCAGATTTCCCCACCTCCTCCCTGCTACCACTCTTGTGGAGCGGGATCACATGAGCCCTTCTCAGTCTTCTGGGACCTCTCCTGTGCTCAGAGACTCACTAAACAGTTCTGCTAATGGCTCTGCTAGCTCCACCTTTAGCTCCTTAAGTACCCTGGGATGTATGCCATCAGGTCCCATTGCCTTATCCACCCTGAGCTTAGCAAGCTCTTGTAGGACCCTTTCTTTTGTGAGGAGTAGTGCTCACCTCTTCCCCCATGTCCATGATACTGAGCTGTGGGCCCTGCCCTACCTTCTCTTCAGTAAATACTGAGCAAAGTATCTATTTAGGATAGATGCCTTTACAGGTCCTCCTCCTACATGCTCCATTTTCTCCATTAAGCTTAGCAATACCCCTCTGGACTTTCTCCTTTCACTAATGTAGCTATAGAAAGTCTTGTCACCTTCTTTTACTGTTCATGCTAGTGTTTCCTCAGTTTGGGACTTTGCCTGCCTACTGCCTTCCCTGCTTCCCTTAGGGCAGTTTGATATGCCTCCCATCTTCATCCCGCTGTGTTCCCTTATATTTCCTGAAGGCCAGCCTTTTGGCTTTGACCTTTCTGCTACTGTATTTGAGAACCAAAGTGGTTTCCTTCTTCTTTGCACTTCCTTTTCTGTCTAACACAATGGGATGTTGCTTCAAGTATTGCATCCTTAATGCTTGCCCACTTTGCCTGTACCCCTCACCTGTGTTTCTTTTTGCCAGGGCTAGCTTAACTCTGTTGGCCATCTTATCAAAGTCAGCTCCTCTGAAGTCCCATATTTTTGCCTTGGAATAGGATGATTTAGATGTAGTAGCCAAATTGAACCATACCATGTGATGGTCACTGGCCCCAGGTGACCTTCTACCTGGAGATCTGTGATCCCTTCCTTGTTAGTCAGTACTAGATCTAGGATAGCCCTGTCTCTTGTGGGTTGCTGCACCAGTTGATTGAGGCCCTCCCTTGCAGGGAATCCACTATGTGTCTAGTTCTGGCAGATGTTCCTGCTGGTCTTGACCAATCTGTATCTGGCGTGTTGAAGTCTCCCATTATCAGAACCTCCCTTTAGCTGTCATGTTTTGTATATCTTCTAACAGTAATGTGTCTATGTCCTCCCCTGGTCTGGGGGCCTGTAGACAACCCCAGTTCTTATGGCTGTCCCATTTCCTGTTTCCAGGGTGACCCACAGTTCTTCTGGCTCTTATGTGTATTCTGAATTTCTGTAGCTTTGATATTTTCATTGACATACAGGCCACTCCTCCCCCTTTTGCACCTCGGTCTCTTCTAGACAATACATGGCCAAGGTACTGAAGTCTCCCAAGTGTTGTTACTGGTAAACCACGTCTCACTAATTGCTACTATGTCCAGTTTAGCCTCTGACATTATTGCCTGCAGGTCTGGGATCTTATTTCCAGGCTGTGAGCATTTGTGTACATGATTTTCCATTGGCCAGATTTTGTGTGTTAGTTGTTGGGTGAGGTTTGGCATTACCCTGTGCGTCATATGGGGAGACAAACCTTTTTCTTACCTGGTGATGCAAATGAACTGCAAACATGCTGAATCCCTGTTTGACCACTAGCTGAGGGGAGGGTGTTCTTCCCATTCGACGTATGGGGTGCTGCACCCTCTCCCCATTTGCTAGTTTAAATATTCTGCAAAGACGTCAAACTTCTGCCCCAATGCACTGACTCCTCCTTAGTCAGATGCAGTCCATCAAATTTAAAGAACTTTCGCCTCCCAGAACTGTTGCCAGTTCCTCCAAATCTGTGTCCTTTTCCTGGCACCAGCCCTTGAGCCACGTGTTTAGCTCCCTATCTCCCCTTCTCTGACCTTCCATCCATCTGCTCCTCTCCCAGACTGGCAGGATCTCAGAGAAGGAGATGCCGGACGAAATAGGTGATAGTTTGTCACCCAGCCTGGTCAGGTGTTCCTCGGTCTCCACAACTGACCGGCTGGCAGATCATTAATCCCTATGTGTACTAGGACATCAATGTTTTCTCCTGCTTTGTGAACAATTTTAGTAATGCGATCAGTGTCTCTCCATGCTGATGTACCTGGGAGACATCTGACCATTACTCCTGGCTGGAGATGGGTATCAACTCCCCAAATCATGAAGTCTCCTATGATCAGAAGTTTTTTGAATTTCCTTTTTGCTTTTTTGTTTTGGTTCCTGATTTGGGGAGTTTTGTTATGCTAGCTCCTGTGCTGCAGTGTCCTGCTCTGCGGTGTCTTCTGCCTCTTTGTTTGATTTCAGAGATAGAGGCAGATACCTGTTTGTAGCGTTATATGGTTTTGGAGGTAATATGTTGAGCAGAGAGTGATGGGGCACCGATTTTCCCTCCTAACCACCTGCCAACCTCCTGGACCAAATACCTCTGCGGTCGAGGTTTTCTGTTGGATGCTGGGGAAATGGCGGGTGGTTCTTATAATGTATTTCCTCTTGAATATGAAATTTGAGGCATGCAATCTCTACCCATGCTGCCTGGAGCTGAGCCCTAAGATCTCCAAAGGCCCAGCATGTAGGACAGTGTCCTAAATCCTGTAAGACTGTCCTTCTGAAAATTGTTCCACAGTACCTGCAGTTAATGATATCCATTCCAGATAAGTTGCTGGGTTTATAACCTAGTCAGAGTAATTAGAAGGAAAAAAATGCAAGTAATGGTTTGATTGTGTTTTGTTTAACTTGTTATAACAAGTTAAATTACTAGTGCCCTGTAAATGAGCTCACCTTGTGGAGGCCCCACTGATCCACCCCTTCCTGCTCTGCCACAGGAAATGTTACAACTGTGGTACCCTATAAAAGGAGTGTAGTGTGGGGTGGTTGGGGATGGGTGGGTGGCTGGGCCCTTCCCTGCCGAAAAAGAAGAACCACGGATGAAAGAACAAGGAGGTAAGAGCAGAAACAATCAGTCAACAACAAATGCAGTAACCTGAAAGCTTATCCTAATGTTAGATAAAACTGTAAAACCTGTAAAGCACCACCTGTAATAATTTCAGAGAAGATATATGCTGTAAGAAACACTTTGCTACAGAGAAAATAAAGCAATGAAATGTTAGCAACAAACAGTAACAATCCCTGTGAGTGAAAATAAAAACAACACCACACAGTAAATCTGCTTAGCCAAAATAAGTCTTAATCCTTTTCCCTTGCTCTGGTAAGTTTCTGTACTCTGCCTTTCAAGCAGTCTTAGAAGGAAAGAGCTCAGGTGAAGCTAGGTGCCTTGGCCAGCAAACCAAGTCTTCTACCCAAGATATCAACTAACCTAACTTTTTAACCCTTCTTTCTGTTGGAAATTACTGACAGTTTGCCAGCTCCACCCCACATACACACCTAATCCTTTGGAAGAGCTGTGGGAGGAAAGCAATTAGCTCGTTCAATGTGAGAAGGAGACTGAAACACCTCTGAGACAACAAACCTTTTCAACAAACAAAACAAAAAACAAGAATAAAATAAAACACAGTGTCAAACAGTAATTTTGCTTTGCCCAATGATAAAAAAGTCACAAAAATGTAAGCTCCACCTGTAATACAGTAATTTCAGAGAATATATACCCTGTAAGAAACACTTTGCTACAGAGAAAAATAAAGCAGTAACAGAAGATATACCTTGTAAAGACAATTTGAATCAGAAGATTCCATCAGTAATCTGTTAGCACACACCTGTAGGCACACCTTGCAATAATACAGAAGAAGGTATACCAGCAACAACAATTTGAATCAGAGAAAATAAAGCAATGAAATATTAGCAACAAACAGTAGCAATCCCTGTGAGTAAAAATAAAACAACACCACACAGTAAATCTGCTTAGCCAAAATAAGTCTTAATACTTTTCCTTGCTCTGGTAAGTTTCTGTACTCTGCCTTTCAAGCAATCTTAGAAGGAAAGAGCTCAGGTGAAGCTAGGTGCCTTGGCCAGCAAACCAAGTCTTCTACAGCCCTTCTGGCTCAGCTTTCACTTACTGGAGCATTATGCAGTAGTTTCCGGTTCCCAGGAGCCCAGACCCCAGGAGTGAGCACCACAGTTTGATTCATGGATTGAGAGTAGCTCTGTATTCAGGGCACGTGCCCGTAGCTTCCTGTTGCCCAATACACCCCACTAGATAAGGGCTAGCAGGCCCCACACCTGCTCTGGAGCAGCCTGGGTAGGATGCAGGTCTCTGTCTCTGCTCAGTACAGCTAGCAGCTTCGGTATGCAGCAGTGGCCAACAGGCTCACACTCAACAATTTCTTCCCACAGGGGCTTGCCTGGCACAGTCCATGAACAATATTTATTTGTTGAAAAGTTTCACCAGAAAGTACACTGAGCAATCAAAATTGCTCGCTCACGGCACGTCCTGGGGAGGGGTACAGTTGGAAAGGGATACATACACAATTGCCATAACAGGTACAAAATACACATATGAATGCTGGATACATAATATTGATAAAATAGGTTACAGAGCCAGTACAACAATTAATCACACATATATAATAGAGTTAAAATTAGGTACAGTAAGTCGATACAACAGATTTGACACAGATACAGTCAAAGAGAGAAAGGACTGTACAATCAGTCTGTCATAAGAGCTAATACATAAGGAGCTGTTAAATGCTTTGGAGTTGTTGACTGGGTGGTGGAGGGTAGAGAGTAGGGATGGAGGGTTATGTACAGGTGCAGTTAGTGGAGTAGAAGTTAAGTAGAATTGGATGAAATGGATGCAGGGATGATGAATGGTGGTGTGGAAACGATTCCATATTTTAGGGAGGTGGTGTGAGAACCCTGATTGACCTATGGTTGTTGATTGGCAAGGGATCAATAGGGTGCGAGCATCAGTGGATCAGAGAGAGTGGTGGGATGTTGGTGGTAGTGTTAAGGAGGAAGAAAGGTAAGGACGGGAGAAGTAAAGCCAAAATTTAGAGATGAATTTAGCACACTGAGAGAGATGTCAGTTGCCCACAGAAGGGAGGGCAAGCGAGTAATAAGAGGTTGCAGTGATGAGTGAGAGGGTGGGCATCCAGAGCAAAGTGACAGAAAGAGTTGAAGAGGGTTCCAGTTTGGCTAAGGAGGACTTGGGGAGGGACTGTAGACTACATCACAGTAGTTAAAATAGGTAGGATCATCTTCTGGATCAGTTCAGTCCTAGCCGTGGGTGGAAGACAATTCAGTTCCTATATAGTGCACCTTGCTTGGGCGCAGTTTTGATAGGATGGTGTCAATGTGACCAGAAAATTGAGGTGCTGGTCAAGCCAGACCCCAAGATACCTAAAGGAGGATGTGTCCTCAAGAAGAGTCCCATCGACGGTGTGATAGGAAGGAGAGGAGGTAAGCCTACAGAGTCTCTGCCTTGTGCCAAGGTCATGGAGACAGTCTTCTTGGCATTAAGGAAGAGTTGGTGTGAGCGAAGCCAGAGCTGAACTTTATAAAAGTCCTGCTGAAGCCTGGGCAGTGGAGCTGTGGCCAGAGGTATACAGGACTGTGTTAGCCATCACATATGAATGGACACAGATGAACAGACTGCGGAAGGTCAGAGAAAACTGGAGAAAAATAGTAGGCCTAGAACAGAGCCTTGTGGCACACCAGTGTGAATTTGGAGAGGAAGGGAGGCAGAGCTTCAGTTATCCTGACTGATTGTGGTCTACCTGTGAAGTAGGCTCTGAAACAGTCAGTGACAGAGACGGACAGGCCATCTAGAGTCAGATTCAGGAGGAGTAGTGGCAAGGTCGACAAAATGACTGAGGTGATTTGCCCACTGTCCATACCTGTGAGGATATTGTCAATGAGTCTAAAGAGGGACGTAGTAGTGGAGTGTTTTTCTGAAGCCAGACTGGAAAAGAGTGAAGAAGGAGGATTGGAGAGAAAGCTAGAGAGTGGGCAAGGACAAGGTGCTCCTGGAGTTTGGCCAGGACTGTAGTAGCGAGATAGGCCTGCAATTGTTTGGTGAGGAGGAGTCACCGCCTTAGGTAGGGGATAACAATCGCATGTTTCCATTCTGAGGGCATTGCTGCAAGGGTGAAAGAGAGGTTAAGAAGGGCAGCTATGGGGAGGAGATTGCAGGTGCAGAGGTGGGGTGATTTTGGGTCCAGGTGGTCAGGGACCCTCCTTTGGCTGGTTAAGGGCAAGGAGGGCTTTTCAACTTCTGCAGGGGATACTTGGAGGAAGAAGAAACTCCTTGCAGTTGAGTGAGCGGTTTGAGTGGGGAGGTAGGGGTAGAGTTGGGGGATTTGGAGGCGGGATGAGAGAAGGGAGGAAGCACAAGAGGTGAAGTATTTATTGAATTCAGCAGGGATGGAGGGGTGGTCAGAAATTAGGGAGTTTTTTTATTTTAGGAGTGGGGTTGAGGTTTAGATGGCGGGAGAAAGGAGTGAACTACCAGAATTTATTTATTTATTAAATTTTGGTGACCGGTAGGTCCACTGAGCCCGCAGGTCCCTTTTCAGGGGAGACCGGGATAACAATACAAGTTATTAGAATGAACAAGGACATAAAGAACATTTGAGGTATAGTGAGTTTCTAGAGGGTTAGCTATGTTTGCCTGGAAGGAGCTGAAATACTCTGATTTGGCCAGTCTAATAGCTCTGTGCAGGAATTTTGTAGGGCCCAGTATTTAATGAAGTTCTTAAGGTAGTTTGAATTTTATTTATTTTCCAAGCACAGTCTCATGCTTGCTGGCATGCCAGGACTTCAAGGGTGACCCATGGTAGGTAGTTACTACTGAACTTGAGTTCTTTTAAAGGAGCATGCTTATCCTAGACCTCAAGGAAGTTGTCCTTAAAGTACAATAGAGCTTAGTCAATAGAATTAGCAGAGGATATTGGCGAGCAGCGACTTGAGCAAGTTCAAGGTGGAGTGAGGCTGGATCAAGGGATTTGAAAGACCGTGTCATCAGTATTTTGTGGGGTTTTAGGTAGATGCACTTTGCACACAAATAGATTGCATGGTGATTGCTAAGGGCATCGGGGAGTGTTCTGGATAGTACTATATGGTAAGGGTGGGGGTTTTGTGGTTTGTGTGTGTTGGCTCATTTATTAGTTGGGTGAGGTTGAGGGAAGTTACGTCATTTTGGATTTTACCAAGGGATGGGGACAACCAGTTGTGATTTACTTCACCCATTAGATATAATTCTCCATTTGTGGTAAGTGTTGTAATGGGTAATGAGCTCAACTGTGGTTTTGGCTTTCAGTCCAGGGCAACAGTAGATCCCACCTACATAAATAAGGATGTAGAAAGGCACTGAGAGCCTTAGGACTAGTGCCTTGTAGGTAGAAGATATGGCTGAGTATAGGGTAACTTAGAGAGTAGAGGTGGTGTAAATTAACACCCTCCTCCATGGGTCCCCGGTCTTGGTGTGAGGAGTAGCCATGGATGGAGATGGCAGAGTCAGGAGTATGCTTGGTTAGCCATGTTGCTGTCAAATGAAGATGTCTGGAGCAAGAGAAAGTGTCAGCAGTTGGGTAGGTCAAATTTTGGAAGAAGACTGCATATGTTTAGATGTATTATCTTTAACCCACATGGGAGAGATGGCTGATGCAGAGGGTCAGGGCTCGGGCTGTAGGCCTGGAGGCTGACTCCATTGGCTGTACCTCGGGAGGGCCTGGATTCGGGCTAATGTCACCAGCTGACAACAATAGCAGAGCAATGATGGTGAAGTGAGTTTGACGCTTTTGAACCAGGATTTGGAGCCCGGATGAAGGAGGAAGTGGGGTGTCAGGTGCAAGAGGCAACCGGACAGTTAGATGCAGTAGGAGGAAGAGGGTATTGGGTATTTGGGTAACTGAGACAGATGAGCGGATGGTTGAATGCAAACAATGCTGATTACAGGGGTTGGGATCACAGCTGAAGGAAATTGAGGGTCACGAAGGAGAGGGAGTAACAGTTGAGGGGTGGAGGTAGTGTGTGGTGGATGTATTAGTTTAGGGAATGGGGTAGGAGAACAACTGCAGACAGGGGCAGAGGATCAGTTTAAATAGTACTGTATAAGACATTATTGGTGTAGCCTATAAGATGCAGCTAGGTTATGCCCGCAATAAGCCAAATTTAGTGAGGAGAGGGTTAAGTATGGGGATGATGAATAGTTCTGAAGAATAATCAGAATTCAGTGCGGTAGATGAGCATATGGGATAGACAGCACTTTAAGGTTTCTCAGGCGATGATCTCACAGTAAAAAAGAAATACCTCAGGAATGAGGTTTGTCCCTTAAGAGAGAGGGGGGAGAGAGAGAGAGAAACCTCAGAGAAGAAGGCGGGTCACTGGGAGAAAGAAAGTGTATTTAACAGAGGCTGGGGTGGACAAAAAATCACCCAGAGAAACAGCTGCAGTAATCCAGCTCTTAACCCAGTTTAAGGACTTTACCAGGTAATGAAAAATCAGAATAGTCCGAGGGCACTGCCCAGTTGGTGGAGCAGTAGTCTGTTAAATTGGCTCCAGGATCAATAAAGCAACTTCAGTTTCTGCACCAATCAGAAAGAGGGTGCCTTTTTCAAATTGCAGTACACCTTAGGCTGTGGGGAGCAGGTGGGGTGGCTGATGCCTGAGGGAGCTTCAAAACCGTGGAGCGGTTTGATGTGGATGAGCTGGCCTGCTCAGGTTCAGGGTTCCCCTAAGAGAAGGAGAAAACACAGAAATTAGTAGTGCCAGAGGGGAGGGAACTTAGAGGATTAACAGCCACAACAAAAGGATAGGGCTGGGTGTGGTTTGAGCTAGGAGACAGGGAGGAGACTCAGAGGATTAGCCAGGAGGAAAGGAAAGCAGGGAGCAGCCCAGGAAAAAAGAGAAAAAGAAAAAGAACAAACAGATGGGGGATGCAGGCTGGGAATGGCTGGCTGCTGGGGAGGGAGTCAGATCCCAGTTCAGCAGGGGCAAACAGACCAGAAAAATACAGCATTACAGTTCTATTACCTCTACTACTTCCTGTCTCCCACCCAAACTCACTCCCCCTTTTTCCTGTCCCTCTCACTTACTGACCCGCTCACCACCTTTCCTCCTCTCTAGCCTCCTTACGCCTAATGATCACCCTCCCTGGAAGTTTCCTTAACCTAAATTGTCTACCGCTTGAACCTGTTATAGCTTGTTTTTCTATGAAACTTAAAAACGTTACTGCCTTAAACTGTTAATAGCAAATTTATGATGTAACTCTCCTGTCTGGTTTTACCTGTAATGTGTATCGTGCTTTGTCAAATGTTCTTTGTGACGTGGAACCTTTGTAAAGAGCCCTGGCTCAAAGGTATTAATTCCTAGACTAATAAACTAAACTAAACTAAACTATGGAGAGCTTGTGAAAAAGGCAGGACATTCTATGCTGGGACCATATATGGAAGCCAAGGTGAATGACTCAGTACCAACTACAACTATCTGTATTGCAAATCTACCCTGTGGTCCTTTACTATTGAATTACTAATACCTGGAGCTTGGGACAAAACTAAATAGCTATCCCTCTCATCTTGGCCGCAGAACAAGAGGCCACTATCTCCCATCCCCAGAGTTTACTCAACTTGTCAGTCTCCCTTGAGACAAAGGAGTGTCTGCATTATTAGTATGTCAATGTTATTTTTTTTTTACTTGGGAAGTCATCTGTTTACTTTTAACAACATTTTAAGCCAAATGATACAAAGACATAATGTTATTTGTATCCCTATTACTAAATCTTATAACTAAATGGAGGGATAGAAACACCTGAATGATAATTACTATTTCTCAGATTTGGCTACATGACAAAACTAGAAATGTTTAAATAAACATACCAACTTATAGCCCAACAGACTCTTCCTCACATCCAGTCATAGACCCAATCATTGACAACATGTCCCCTTCCTCCCCACATTCCCTTATAAAGGGTCATAATCCTCAACTTGGTCCTACCCCGTGTAACCACCCAGTCCCCTGGGGTTACTAGAATCCTATGAGTATTAGTGTTAGGCAGATAGAACAGGCAGCTGGTAAGGAGCTCATTAAGGGTTTCTTACATAATGACATAGTTGTTTACCAGCTAGCCTGGGTGGAGATGATTATGTCATTTAGTACCCTCACAGCAGCATAACCCTTTCTGGAGTCAGCTGCTCTGGGGAAGTTTAGCATGTTCAGTTAATCTTAGTTTGGAAGTGGCAGTGGCAAGAGCTCTGCCAGTGGGGCTCTGTGTCAGACAGCCCTGTGTTTCTCCCCTAGTTTGGATTACATCACCAGCTCCCAGTGAAGTGATGGAGAACTTCGTTCAGCAAGATTACTT
The DNA here is from genome assembly GCA_016271365.2 of Neoceratodus forsteri. Classification (NCBI taxonomy): domain Eukaryota; kingdom Metazoa; phylum Chordata; order Ceratodontiformes; family Ceratodontidae; genus Neoceratodus; species Neoceratodus forsteri. The sequence continues at coordinate 646,313,211 of CM028137.1, forward strand.
AATGTCTGCCCAGGAGAAGTGAAAGGGACTGCTAGTTCAAAGGATCCAAGAGACAATGCCCTGAAGGTCCTTGTGTGTATACAGCTGCATTTGAGAAGGACTTTGTGAGAGACTTTTTGACAAGCTACCAAGGAAAGGGTGCTCTGGTTGTTCCATGCCTAAGGAAAGGGCAACAAATCTGTGAGTACAAAATGGAAAGTGTGTTTTGGATTGTTTCCATGCCTAGAGGAAGGATCAACTAAACTGTGGGAAAGTGTGCTTTCAGGTTGTTTTCCATGTCTAGAGGAAAGAGCAACTTGACTGTAAGTACAATTTGAGAAACAAGTACTCTGCTTAGGGTTTGTTCTGGGGTGTGTATGCCCAAAGATAAGGCTAGATCACACCTGTCAGTACCCCTGTTCATCCAAGTGAGTGAAGTGAAGTAAAGTTTGGAGTCTTAAGCATTTCAGTGGGAAATGAAGGCTTCTGTGGTGTAACCCTGCAGGAATGGCAGAGACTGTCGGTTGGGACAAAGGGTGGGAGGAACACCATTTGAAGCTTACAAGGCAGGGCTAACTGATTTGTTGATGGCGCCAGTTTACCTGAGCAAAGGCCATTGCTGCGGTATGAGGTGGTGATAAAGTCACCAGTATACACCTATTGGGAAAGAAGATGTTCTGAGTGTGTGCAAACAGACCACAAGTATGCACTCTTGGGAAATGGAAATGTGTTTGGGTGTGTGGCACAGTCTGTGAGCATACACAATGGGAAAATAAAGGAATTGTTTCTGTGGAGAACTGTACTGCCTAACAAGGAGAGTTCTGGAAAATGTACCTGTTTGCCATGACCGACCCTTGGGGTCCATTGATGCTTTAGTAACAACTATGAATAAAGCCATACTGCAAAATCCCAGCTGCTACATTGGACAATCTGATCATTATGTCTGGGTGGAATTAATGGGGCCCCTCAGCAGTTAGGTCTAGCATACATCTAGCATCCTCTCCCTGGACCTGGTTGTCTAGACAAAGGTTAATTTTTAGGTCTTGTACCCCACCCCTTGTCTAGATAATGAGCCTGGTATACACCCTACAGCTAGGGTGGTACCAATCTGAGTATTTCTGCCAAAAGTAAATGGTATGTCATATGTGGGTACTAGTTCTGTTTTATGGGAGTGTCCAACTTGCCAACAGTGGCGTAGTTATACCTGTAAATAACAACAAAGACAATACCTGAAGATTCTGACCTCCCTCATCCACCCTGAAGCAGAGTAATACAACTCTCATCTTTTTACAAACTGTGGTAGAATTTCACCTGTTCCTAACCTTTAAAGTACACCCAAATACACAATACCTGAAATACTACTGTGCCATCCTATATAATATACATAATCACTGATTTAGTTTAGCTGTAGAAAATACATTATTCAGCCCTTAGGCTAGTTTCAAGAGGGATAAACAGAAACAAGAAAGAATCCCACCAAAAATCTGCATCAGGCTGATTGCTAAACTGTTGCAGGAGATTATAAAGTCAGCAGTGTTTACATGCCTCATGTGAAGATCAAACTGAGGGTCCCCTCAGATCGTTAATCCTATGAGATGTCACGTAGCTTTAATCCCCATGCACAGCCTTTCAGAATTATAACCAGAGCTAACCTGGGGCCTCCCTTATGTCTGGCATTGTCCACACACACTGTAAAACATGCAAAACAGTTTTAAAAGGAAAGTCCTTCAATTATCCATAATGGAGGTTCATTAAGAGGAGAATGACACGACAGAGGAATATCAAGTCTGAGGTTGGGCAGACTGCATGGAACTGATGTCTCGGCTGCATGTTAGCAGCCCTAGAGTGGCCAAGGCTTGGGATTTCTGTATCTACCATGAGACAACTGACCACTCTCCCTCTTTTGGAGGCCCAGTATAGGCGTGAGTGACTGATGCCTTCCCCCACCTGCCTGAAAGCCCTGTTTCTCAAAACAGTAAGTACTCACTCAGGCTTGTGGGAGACTGCTGGAGTGCAGTCTACAACATTTTATGTTTTACTGCATGCTTGTGTGAGCAGTTGCTCACTTTTAGCTAACCTAGCCAGTCTGTCTAGTCATAGCACTATAGTAGCCCTAATAGTGCATTGTGGGACTGTGGGCGTAGCACAGTTTTCATGCCTCTGAGCACTCTGCTGCCTAACTACGCATTCTGGGTTTGTGAAGGCTAGCCAGCCTCCACACTCAATGCCAGGAAATAGGCCCTGTGGCATACTGACATGGGTGGTGATTCACTGATATAGTGGCCACAGGGGCAAACTCCACCTCTTTGTGGTTTAAATGGTGTTTTATTATTTTGTGTGTTTGGGGTTGCCAGTCCGGAGTGCAGACATGTGACAGTTGCCAGCAGAAAAGGCCATCTGGTCTCAGGTCTGCCTGATTTTGCAGCTAGCTCCCTGTTCTGCAGCTGTCCCTCCCTCCCCACCTGCCCTTCTCCCCATAACCCTCCCTTTTGTCCTGTCCATCCCCTTTGATGCATTCTACTGAGTTACATGCCACCACCCCTGCTGGTAGCACGTTCCACTCTGCCACCACCTTTTCTGTAAAGACATGCCTCCTCATCTCCTTCCTGAACCTTCCCCCTCCCTCCAACCTAATGTCATGGCTCCTAGTGTCTCTCTCCATCCTGCTTTTGAACAGTCCCTCTGTGTCTGACCTAATTATCCCTTTCATTTTACTTGAAGGTCTCAATCATATCCCCCGTCTCTCCTCTCTTTCAGTGAGTACATGTTTAACTCTCCCAGTCTGACTTCATATGGCAGCTCCCCAGACCACGAATCATTTTTGTTACATTCGTTGCACCCCTTCCAGCAGTCTAATGTTTTCTGTAGGTATGGGCACCAGAACTGTGTGCAGTAGCTCCTGTGGGTTCTGACCAACTATCTGTACAATGTCAGAATCACCTCCTCTTCTTCCTCGGGTTATACCCCTGCAATGTAGCCCAGCATTTTATTGGCCTTTGCTGCTGCCTTCCTGCATTGTGTAGAGTTGTTCATTTCTCCTGTAATGACCGCACCCAAATCCTTCTCCTTCTCTGTTACTGCTAGCTGCACCCCCTCAGATGGTAGCTTCTCCTCAGATTCTTTGTTCAGTGCAGCACTTTGCATTTTTGGCATTGAATCTGAGTTGCAAGGTGTCCGACCATACCTCAAACCTTGTCAGATCCTCCTGTAGCCCCTGCCCCCGGTCATCCACCACCACCCCATCTTGGTGTCATCTGCAAAGAGACTAATCTTGCTTGATTTATTCCAAGATGTCTGCAATAAATATTCCAAACAGCACTGGCCCCAACACTAACCCCTGTGGAACTCCACTAATCACCGCTTAGGGATGAGAGTTCCCTTCCACCACCACCATGCTCTGCTTCCCCAGCAGCCAGTTCTCCACCCACCTCACCAGTTTGGCTTCTGCCCCTGTGCCCCATAGCTTACTTCCAAGTTTCCTATGTGGCACCAATCGAGCCTTGCTAGTTCAGGTACAGGACATCCACCGCATGGCCCCTGTCAATTTACCTAGTTGCCCAATCATAGTATTTCACTAGGTTGGTCTGGCATGATTTGCCCCTTGGCGAAGCCATGCTTCCCCTTTGTCCTGCACCCCATTGACCTCCAGCAGTGTCACTAGCCTCTCCTTTAGGATGGTCTCCATTAGCTTCCTCACTATGGACATTAGGCTCAATGGCCTATAATTCCCTGGTTAGCCCTTGGGTCCACTCTTGTGGAAGGAACCACGTGAACCAGTCTCCAGTCCTGCGGTACACACCCCTGTTACTAGTGATGCATTAAATAAGTCTGCCAAGGAGCCTGGGACCTCCGCCAGCTCCTTCAGTACCTTGGATGCACTCCATCCGGTCCCGCTGCCTTGTCCACCCTCAATGCCCTTAACCCTTCCAGCCTCCCCATTGTGATTTCTCCGTCTGTCACCCCCCATGTGCTGCTATCTTTCCATCCACTGTGGGTATCCCCCTTCTCCTTGGTAAAGACCGAACAGAAGTAATTGTTAAGTGCCTCTGCCATTCACCTCCTCTTCCACTTATACCACCTCCTCTTAGTCTTACAGACAGGTCTTTATAGCTTCTTTTCTTCTAATGTGCCTAAACAGGAGAAGATGGAAGATTTGATACCTTTATTGGTCAACAGTGTCTTTTACAAAGATGGAATTATACACAAGCTTTGGGCCACACAGACCCCTTCTTCTGTAATTCACTTGAAAGCTTGTGTATAATTCCATCTTGTACAAGACACTTGTTAGTCCAATAAAGGTATCAAACCTTCCATCTTCTCCTGTTATGCAAGGACCAGTACGACTGGAATCTCTTTTACAATACAGTGATGTACCTAAAGAAATCTTTCTTCCTTTTTATGCCTTGAGCCAGTCTGAGTTCCCTTGATGCCTTGGCTGCCCTTACCTCCCTGGTCACCTCTTTCACTTCTTTCAGATACACCTCCCTATCTTCCCTCGCTCCTGGATTTTCTGTATCTTTCATATGCACCCATTTTCCTCCTCACCCTGTCAATCACCCTTGCTTATCCAGCTGGATTTCTTCACCCTGGCCATTTTACTCTGGGTGTTGCTGCAGGTTTTGTTGCCACCACTAACCCTTGCTTTATCAGCTCCCACCTTTGATTTATGTCCAAATTCAGTTGAATTTTGTCAAGGAACCCTTGTACCACTTCCCCATCTTCTTAAGGTTGGCTTCCTAAAATTCAGCACCCTTGTGCCAGATGTCACCTTCTCCTTAGCATCAGTAACTGGAACCATACTGTCCGGTGGTCACTCCCGGCCAGTGGTTCCTCAACCCTCATGTCCCTCACCCATTTCCCATTCATCAATACAAGGTCAAGGTGTTCCCTTCCTAGTTGGTTTTCTGACCAGCTGCACTAGAACATTATCCTGGAAGGCATCCAGCATTACCTGCTCCCTTCTGCACTTGGTGGTAGTAGGTGTTTCCCATTCCACCCTGGCAGGTTGAAGTCCCTACTATTACCACTTCCCTTCCCACATTGCCTCCTGATCTGTTCCACCAGTACCCATCCTTCCCTTCTGATTGGGAGGTGGCCTGTACACCACTCCTAACCTTAGTGACCTATTTTTGGGATCCTGAGGTGCATCCACAGAGCTTCTGTATCTCCTCCCCCTTCCTTACACATTTTAGTCCTTCCTTTACGTAAGCACCACCTCCCTTCCCCTTCTCCCTATCCTTTTGATATAATCTGCCCTGTAACTGCCAAGGTCCCATTCATGGTTTTGGGTGGCCCATGTCTGGTAATAGCTGCCAAGTCTACTCCCTCTACCATGAGAGCCTATAGTTCTGCACCCTTATTCCCCAGGCTCCTAGCATTTAATGCTACCACCTTCCAACCCTTTCTCTAACCTCCCCTGCCCTGCTCCCTTATGTCATTTCCTTAGTATTTGCCTCTCCTTAACCACACTATTATGGAGGGTAAGCCCATTTGGTTTCTCATTTCTAGGCCTCTGAGTACCTCTATCCATCTTGTTACCCCACCTCCTAGTTTAAACTTTTCTCAATGTGCTCACCTGTCCTTTCCTTCGTTGCATGTCTTCTTCCTTCCTTACTTAAGTGCAGTCTATCATTTGCGTATAGACTGCTGTTCTAAGGTCCACCCCCACCCTGCTATTAGCCGCACTTTCCCCTGACACCAGGTTCCCAGCCATTTGTTAAACTCTTGAATTCTCACTTTCCTTGCTGTACTTGCCTGAGGACAGGAAGTACCTCAGAAAGAGGTAACTGATCTTCCCCTTCCTCACAAAGAAGTCCCAGTTCCTCAAAACCTCCTCACCTCCCCCACAGTCCCATCAGCCAGGTCATTTGTCCCCAGGTTTAGTATTAAGTGGGGTCTTTCTCCTGCTGGCATACCTAGCACTGATTGTCTCACCCTTCCACCTTCATTCCTGGCATCACTTCCACCCAAATTCTACTGCCTCTGCCCTTTGCTGCCCACCTGACCCCTCTTAGCATTGAGTCACCTAACACTAAGACATCTCCTTTCTCCTTCCTTATTTCTCCCTTCCCCTACTCCTCCCCTCTCCTCTCCTTTGTCCTCCTGCACATTGTTTCCTCCTACTGACCCTGTTACTCCACCCCACCTATGTACTCCCTGTGCTCAACCCTCCTGCCCCTTCAGTTGCCTCACCTTTTTTCCCACAACCCCACCATCCTGTCCTTTGTTACACTGGACTGTACTTCCCATCCTCTTTCTCTCCATCTGACAGCGTTGCCAGCAGCCAGCTCCTGTTTGAGTCTGTTGTGTTACCTACTACCTTTACCCTTGCCCTGTTTTCCTTGTGTTCTTTTTCTCCTGTACTTGTGCCACCCTCCTGCTCCCCAGTCCTGACCACCCCATCTCTCCCTTCCATTCCACCCTCTTCTTTTCTGGTTCCATTCTGTGTTTCCTACACCTTCTCTTCCGACCTTGTTATTCCATTCTTCACCCTACACTTCCTCTTTAGCCTTAATATTTCATTCTCCAGCCATCTCAATCTTTTTTTTTTTATATTCTCTGTTATGCCTTACTCACCACTCAGGACCCTATCCTCGGGGATCCCTAGGCTGTGCCTGCCTTCCAGGTCCTCCCAGGTAACTCCTTCTCGAGTCCTGACAGCACTGCCTCCATCCAACCTGGTTTGCCTCCCCCAGGCGGGAGGAGAGGGACCCCCTATAGTCCCCTCCAGTCCATGAGTGTGCATCACGTATGCACAGCCCCATCTGGAGCCTGGTTGTGGATTTCTTGGGCAGCTGGGTTCCATCTCAGGCGTTTGTTGCAGGGTTTTCCTCTTACGGTGCCATCCCTTGGGGCGTCACACACTAGGAAGCCAAGGGTGGGAGCACATCCTCTTGTGCCAGCGCTCCAGCTCCGACCAATGTCCTCTCACCTTGCTTGCATGCTGTCCTGCTGCACCTCCTCCTGTGGTCACCTAGGTCATCCAGGTGACAGTAGAGTGGTGGGACATGCAACCCACCCTCCTGGAGGAGGAGGCTGCCTGTGAGTGCTCAAGCCTCCTCCCTGGCTGGCCTCCAGCTGCCCGAGTCCGTTCCAACCTGGGTCACTGGTGCTGTGAGCAGTAGACTCACACTGTGTTGGTAGGCCGCCCCAGCCATCTCAATCTTGACAGACTGGGCACCCCAACCTCCACAGGGTGTCCATGAATACGGCCACACCACAGTTATTACATTCCACTATCCTCCTTCGCCCATGTCATCTGATCCTCCGCTCCTTGGTCCCTTGCCCCGACTTCTACTGACCTCATCCTGACATACCCCTACCCTGCCCCTCCACTGTCTGTCCCAGTCCGTTGTCCTGGACCATTCACCCTTCCTCTTTGCCACCTTCACTCCATTCCCCACTTATGGGTCCTCTTTTTCCACAAGACCTCACTAGACTTGCTAGTTGGTGGCAACTTACTCCTCTTACTCACAAGTCCTCTGCTTCTATCTAATACCTTTCCTCTTTTGATCCTTATTCCAGTTGCATACTCTTTCCCTTTATAAAGCCCCACTTAGAGAGACCCCAGAAACAATCCAAATACTATAATTGCCCCTCCCAAATTTTGCCTTTGGAATATCAAGCCCCACTTAGAGAGGCCCAGAAACAATGCAAACACTATTATTGTCCACTCTCTAATTCTTCCTTTACAGTATCTTGGTTTCACCCCTTTACCAGTACCTCTAGCTCCTCCTCCACCTCTCCAGCTCTGCCCCTAATTGGCTAATCATGCCTGGGAGTGGTTAGCCCTGAACATTTAACAAGGAGGTGGCACGGGGTGGGAGAGTGAGAGAAAACTCAAACTCAGTCCCAATAGTCCAGTGGCGGCCCTAGCTCAGAGATGGTACAGCTTCCTGCTGATTTGCAGCGATGGCACAGTTCTCAGACAGGCAGCCCCGAGATAAGTCCTCTCTGCTCCTCTGTCTCTCTGGGGCTATGGCTGCACTCCCTCCTTGCCGCTCTTGTTCTCCCGAGTTTCAGCCCTTATCCTCCTTCCACCGCTTTGGCTGCAAGCCTCTTCTCCTGCTCCCTCCTTCTGTATTTCTCTTAGAGCAGTGGCTAGTGGGCTTTTAAGGCCTCGCCGACTTGCTCAAACACAGCACTCATCTTCCAGATTGGCTCCCAGGAGCCACGGGCCACGCCTGGGATTCCTCCTAATTGGTGCAGGGTCCCCTTCTCGATTGGTCCCTCAGGGACCCAGCCTCAGCTCAAAACTCAAACTCAGTCCCAATAGTCCAGTAGCAGCCCCAGCTCAATGGTGGTACAGCTTCCTGCCAAAAAACTCAGTCCCAAAGTCAGGAGCCCCAGCTCAGAGGTGGTACAGCTCCCTACCAATTTGCAGTGATGGCACAGTTTCTCAGGCAGGCTCTTCCTAGATAAGTCCTCTCCACTCCTCTCTCTGTGTAGCTGTGGCCACACTTCCTCCCTCATTGCTCTTGCTCTCCATGTGTTTTAGCCCTGGGTTGTGGCCCATCCTCTTTCTGACCACTTGCAGCTGCAAGCCTCCTCTCCTGCTCCCTCCTGCACTCCAAGGCACTTCTGGTTTCCATTTTAAAGATTGCCTCCAGCGAATGTCGGCAAGAGCTGAATGGAGGACGCTGGCAGAGGCAAGTGCATCTGCATGTGTCCACTGAGGGAGGTGGCCCCTCTTTCTAACATCTAGAGACCTTCAAGTTTGCTAAAATATTTCATAGAGCTTTAGTTAGTCCTTGTACCTCTAGTAACCTTTGATATATAGTCTGTTGTGTAGGATTTAAATTGTTTAAGGGACTTTTCAATAGTGCCTAGTAGCTACACTGAGCTGCCTTCCTATGATTATAAGTTCAACTGTATAGATACATACTGTTTGGTGATCTAAAGTTTGGCCCCAGTGCATATTGGACACTAAAGGTTGCCCCTGTGCCTCTGATATCTTGAGTTTATTGTTGTAGCCACTGTCTGACCAGTCACTACCCCAAATATTCTTCTTTAAAAATAAATAAACAAATACATTTATCACCAACTGTGTTGTATAGTATGACATTGTCATAAATGTAGGGTTGCTATTGCTGATGTCTCTTGTGGGAACTAAGTGATCTGGGTTCCTCAGATTGTATCATAGGTTGATAACTGATTGATTTCCTTCTAATTATGGATCAAACTGGTGCCATACTGGAACTGCTATTAAAAGAAGGCTCTATTGCAAACTGTACCAAATGTTTAATGTATATTTGTAATTCATCCTCAGAAATATCTCTTCCTGCCGGCCCAGTGGCGCTGAGGATGAGGTGCTAGGCATTACCTCGTGCCATGCTGGTGACCCAGGTTCGGGAATGGACTCAGGTCATTGGGAAGCCAGCATGAAGGGAGTCAGAGCAAGGATTGAGCAGTTGGAGGGCAGCTGTCCTCTCCTTGGGTGGTTCTGCCCCCCATAGTCCTACCACCACCAGGTGGAGGTCTGGTGGTCAGTGTGGGCAGTGGAAGACAACAGGAAGGTGCCTCAGATGCGGTGTGCGAATGCCCACATGCCCATGCACATTTGAGATAGGGATGGGAATCGTGGGGGATCAAAAGCACCAAAAAGTATGTATGGAAAAAGAACTATCTCCTCCATCTGTAAACAATGCTCCTAATTAGCAGCATTTCAAAATGAAATAGACATTCTAAACATTGACCTACAAATGCACTAGAAATCAGCAAGACTGAGAGATTTGTCAGCAGAATCAACGCAGAGAAACTGATTACTGAAACTGTACCATCACAAAATAAAAAGTGCACTAGGAAAAATAAGACTTCAATAACCAGCCCTAACGCCAATGCACAAAAGTGAAAAGATGTAGAGAAGAGTACATAAATGAGTGGTGTTTAGTTACTCAATGACCACATAAAGGGTAAAAGAGCACTGGCTCTCAAGGAAACCCTCTAAAAATTCAAAATAGATATGCTCCATTTGGACTCAAATAGAACTTGAATCTTCCACAATGCCTGATCGTTTGGTAGAGAAACCCAACACATGTAGTCAAATCATAAGTAAAAATAATAGTCTGCCACCCTAAAACTAGTTAATGGTGATTCTGTTATCAGATTTACTGATAGTTTCGTTTGAAGAAACAGCAAATGAAACACTTCAGTCACATGTTTACCGGGCAAGGATTGCAGATGTTGAAGGGTGTAGATAAACTGAGCATCCCATCTAATTCTTCTGTCTTCCTACACGTGGGAAGTAATGACATAGGTAAAAGTTATGAAAAGGATATTTGTTGTGAACTTTCAAATGTGGTGTCAAATTGCAGGCCAAAGGTTGCACGGTTGCTATATCAGGTATTCTTCCAATTCCAAAAGCCCACCCTGAAAAAGTCTTACCATAAATAGAATTAATACAAGGTTATCAAACTGGTGTACAGATAAAATACAGTGTTTACTAACAACTGTAGCTGTTTCAAACAGAAAAAATGAATTATACTCAAGAGATGGTGTTCATTTAAATAAACTAGAGGCAAATATTTTAGTACTAAACTCTGAACAATGTTTCATTGATTTTTATTTAAACTAAAAGTTGGGGGATGCACTACAGGTTCCAATTCTGTTACGCTGCTTAATAAAAAGTGTGCATAGGATAAAAAGTTAAAAATCACCTAAGCTGTATGTTATTAAATGCAAGACACTTGAATAATAAATTTGAAGAACTACAGGCTTTGGCAGCCCTAAATACCACTGACATAACAGGTATTACAGAAATGTGGTAAAAGATAATATGGCCTGGGAACCCAAAATAGAACGATACGATCTCTATAAATATAATAGACCACAAAGGAAAGGTGGGGTATAGCACTTTTGTTAAAAATGATATTACTATAATAGAAGTCTCAGACAGAATTAGAATCATTCCTCTACAACTGAAACCACTTGGGTTAAATTGATCAACTACCAAGACACTCGTTATTTCTAGGAATTTGCTGTCGACTTCCTGACTGTTCTGTGGATACATACAATGAGCTATTATCTAAAATAGAGACTGCAGGAGAATTGGGTGATTTAATTATTATGGGTGATTTTAACTTGAGGGATATAAACTGGAGAAACAACTCTACTTCTAGCATTTTGATGTTGTGTTTATTTTATGGTAATGGTTTAGTGAACAAGTAAGAATGTAAATATGTAATGATTCATGCTCCTTTACCTAGTCTTATCATCACAGTGCAAATAAGCAGCTTTGTATGACTTATATATGAGACTAGTAACCTTTGCTATATGGTCATATCTATTTAGTTTCATAGCCATATTTGATAGTGACAGTACAGAATATTGCACTAAAATTGTACCAGATATTTGCACATATGCATTTTCTTATTTATTAACATATTTCTTCTGTGTTTTAGTTATATGCACTTTGCTTTGTTTTCTAGGAGACTGCAGTATTTTTCTACATGGGAAGTTTGTGTGACTGACAGAGAAACCTTGGATGCAAGAAATGAACTTTCCTTTTTAATTACAAATTTTCTTAACAGTTTGCACTTTATTGGTTCACTGTTCTATTGTCTATTTATTGCATCTTGCATTAACATAGTATGTTAAGTCTTTCATGTGCTTTGCATTGTTTTGTGTTTGTTTTGTTTACATATGATGTCATCACCATGCACCAGTCTGATTTGGATGACATCACATTTTAATTTATACAGTAAGGAAGTGTTTTAATCAGTCTGCATGTCTTTTGATAAAGGATAATCCAAACGTGTCAAGAATCTGGATACGGACTTCGGTACTGCTGCTCTGAGGATGGACGCTTAGACAGAGATCTCCCAACAAACTAAAGAAGATCCATAGGAATCTAACTCTCAGCCTAAACTTTCATTATACTCGAACCTATTACTGACTGTTTATGATGTCACCAAAACTAAAACATAAAGATTCTACTTCAGATTCGTACCTTAAACTAAAATTTCCAGTCACGAAGTGTACAGGCACAGGCGCGCTCTGAGCCAACATTTCTGAGCTGATGAAATCTCCTACCACTCGAAGAATCCAGATGAAGATTTTACCATAACTTCAAAGACGCTTATGCAGCACTTTGCAACAACTCAATACACCCTTACCAGGATTGAGCAGAAAGCTGCATTGAGGATAGAGAAACATCACAGAGCTGACTCTGCCGAGCAGAACAACTAGAAGAGACAGTTACAGAATACACGGAGGTCACAGACGTCCACAATGCAGCTTTGAGAGATTTACATCATTGAGACCTACTCATACAACAACAGCTGGAGGATTTAGAGAATTGGAACAGGTGCAATAATATAAGAATACATGGCCTTCCAGAATAAACTGAATCAGGCCTAATGCCACAATTCATTGATAGCCTGCTGAAGGAGCTGCTCGACATTGACAAAAACAACGATCTGGGCATAACCGTGCCCACCGCCACTAGTCCCAAAGCTGAAAGACCCAAAGGCTCGCCCATGCTCGATCATACTGGCCTTTATTGATTTCAGAACAAAAGAAGAAGTCATCAGGACAGCCTGGGCAAAAGAGCAAATCCTCTTTGGGGACACACATCTCTATCTAGCAGTGTCAATTGCTCAGTAGGTAGCACACTCGCCTCTGAGGCCGGGAGATCAGAGGGCTGTGGTTCAGTTCCCACATCTGGCACTTGGGTTAATATCCCAGTACTGACACTGTAGTGCAGCATGAGAGGGTGCTGCACTTCTGAGGTGCCGCCTTCGGATGAGACGTTAAACCGAGGTCCCATCTTCCTGGATTGGTGGTAGTTCAGGTGGATGTTAAAGATCCCATGGCACTTATCGAAAGAGTAGGGGATTTCCCAGTGTCCTGGCCAAATTTCCCTCATTCACTAAAAATACCACCAACAGCTTAATCTGGTTCAGGTCAGTTGCCATTCATCTGTATCCCTCCCGGTCGTGCCTGAAAATAGGCAGAATCTGCTCTAGTGCACTTACCCGGTCAACAAAACTAAATAAATAAAATTTTGATCAAGATTGTGTACCTCAAACCATTGCTCGCCATCAAAAAGCATTTCAAGTAGTTAAATAATGAGATAAGCAGGCTTCTCGGCACAACTCGAATATCCAGCAAGGATAAAAGTACTCATGCCTGAAGGCTGGCAGAGGTTCCAGGAACTACCAGAGGCCTGTGGATGGGCGAAGCAGCAAGGCATAGTGATTCCACCAGAGAGCGCAGTTGACCATTGCACAGCTGTGGCAAAAAATCATGGCAGCAGAAGGGAAAGGAGCATGACCCCAGCATACAGAGGACATCAATTTAATGTGGGACAGTGTTTGCAGCAGAGTGTTCCCAGCATGGTCCTACCCTCGACCTCAAACTGGAGAAGTCCAGATGGAAGATTCTCTCCATGATGAACGGATGAGTAAAACTGTATAATCATTTGGTCTCATTTACTTTCACTTAATTGCCTTCTGGTTTCAAAGCTCTACAGTCCAAATGGTAGTCGGAAAACTGAGGCGTTGAACTGGGTGGAATTATATGCACACCCTTCTCATTTTCTTTTTTTTCTTTTCTTTCTTTCCTTTCCTGGCCTTCTGTGACACAAACTTTAATCGAGTTGGATCAAGGGTCAAGAGATAGTGGAGGCAGCATGTGGGTTCACGACTTGCTCCCTGTCATTCAATTAGCAGAAGGAAGTTAATATGGTCAAGACAGATGGCAGACAGTGTGCCATCCTGGGCCTCCTCTTATTGCAGGCCAAAAGCTTTTAATTTGGAAGGGTTTGTATATATAAAATGATGATTTAAATATGAATCTAAATGCTAAATGTAAAACAGAGTTTATTTGGATGGGTCATATGGAGGGAGGATGAGGTTGTGGAGGCCCTCTGGGGCGAGGGGGACACATTGACCTATAAAGGTGGTTTTGCTTATCTTGAAGGGCTAACTCTGTGTCCTTAGGGAAATTAATGCTGTCCTTGGTGGCCTTGGAGAGACACATTAGACTGGGGCCAATGCATTAGACACCCCACTTAACAGGAGCATTGCCCTGAAGTCAGGTGACCTGTACACTAATACTAGGAAGGCTTATGGAGACCCACCTTGCCAGGGTCAGAAGTAATAAGATACAATACTCTTAGGGGTGGGCGGGGTGGTGTTAGATGTTGCACCAAAATTATCCTTTTGATAACCTTTCAGTTAGCACCTCGGCCTAAGGAAAGACATGATTTGGGCCCCAAAACGATTTGGTTCTCTTCCCTTTGGAAGTGAAGTTGCAGGGGTCAAACAAAAGGGACGGAGCAAATATAAATCCTCTCGTATGGGTACAGGTTAAGATCCTCCCTGGTGGTTGTGAGGGAACACCGATGGTTATGACCCATCAGAGGGCTGAAATGGTGGCAACCGAGGTTGGGGTGGATGATGCCTTCCCCTTCTCTTGTGGATGCTGTGGGGTGGAGGCTAACTAAATGAAGGTGGGAGAGAGAGAGAGAGATCAGCCCCACCCAGGTCAGATTAGAGGGCCTAACGGATCCTCCCCAGGTAGATATTCCCCAATAATAGTTCTACAATTTTTAAATAAGTTGTTGTCAGGAATTACCGAAGAGACAGTCCGACAGTCACCCAGGTGACTGGAGTCATCCCAGTTGGGGACCCCACAGATTAAGATGGTGGGGTAACTCCCTGTTGGGGAGATCGAGATAATTTGTCTCCTGCCACACCTCATAGAAATCCTGAGGTGTGAGTTGGGAATAAAGATACCTTGAAGCCATTTAAATGCCTCTTTTATTCTTAATGAGAGTTTTGCAAATAAGTAAAGTGGTTTAACAAGATAATGATGGATGTTCCTTCTTTTATATGGTTAATGCAGGCTCCTGGATACTGGGATCAGAGGGTTTCCTTTTATACATTATTATTTTTTTCTTTAAAAATGGCAGATCTTAAATTGATTTCTTGGCATGTCCAAGGCATAAGCAATCTGGTTAAAAGGGCTAGAATACTGAAAGAGTTACAGAGGCAGGAGTAAACATAGCCTTTTGCAAGAGACACACCTGAGTTAGACTGAACATAGAAAGCTACAGAGGGGTGGTGGGCGAGGTGTACACGCCGGAATGTACACAACAAACAAATAAGAGAGGCACTGCAATCCTAATCAGAAAGGATACCTTGTACCCTCTCTCTATGAACACCGATTCAGAGGGTAGGTTTGGAGGATAGAGGGGAATTTAAGGGCCAAAATGTACCTTTCTGAACATATACACTCAAATGATGAACAAAAAGGGCGACCTTTCTAGCTAAGATTTTAACAGAGATGGTCCAAGACCCAGATAAGATAATCTTTATTGGTGAGGACTTTAATACAGTGACAGATCTAGGTCTTGATAGAGTAGGCTCTCACTCATTAGGTCCTGCGAGATCTAGCAGGACTCTCACAAGATTATGTACAGAACTCTCCTAATAGATGCGTGAGATTCGCCCACCCCAAGGACAGGGACTATACATTTTACTCCCCAAGTACAACATATATTCCTGCATTGATCGCTGGTTGATCTCAGCAAATGAACTACCTTTCATATTCAGAGCTGAGATAGGGTCTATCTCAGTCTCAGACTATCGCCAGTCTCACTGGAGATGACCCTGGCCCAAAAACCTGGAATCTATCTGGAGGTTGAATGTCAGTCTGCTAAACCTCACAGAATTTAAGCAATTAATACAACGATCAATAAAGAAATATTTAGAGACAAACAGGAGGGAGGATACAGGGCAGGAATCAGATGAGATGCCTTAAAATGTTACTTAGGAATAATAATCGCTTATGCATCGATACATAAGAAAGCGATGATCAGAGAACGATAGAACTAGAAACAAAGATATCTCAGTTAGAAAAACCCATGAAGAGACGCTAGACCAGAATTGTGAAAAGGAGCTACTTAGAACCCAACCAAACTAAATAAAATCTTAGACCTCCAAACAGAAAACTTCTAACCTATGCTAGACAGAGGTTCTCTAACACAGAAATAGAGCTGGGAAAATCCTAGCCTGAAGTTGCAGAAGGAGAGAGCTCTAGGGCGGTCCCCAAGCTTCAAGTAATAGGGACAAACAATACAACTTGATACCCCTTCAATTACAGCTCAATTTCAAAAATTTTATTCCACCCTTTACAGCACAGACAAGAGCATAAATCACGAAAAAGAAACCTTTTCCTTTCTTAACAGACTTCAGTTCCCTACTCTTTCAGAGATGCAAAGGAAGGACCTGGAAGCTCCCATTTTGGCAGCGGAAGTAGTACAGAAGATAAAAAATCTTAAAAATGGAAAAGCCCCAGGGATGGACAACTATATGTCAGAATTCTACAAAACCTTTTGTTACCAGTTTTACTAGACACATATAACAATTATGGAGGGGAGAGGGGCAACTCCTAGATCTTGGAATCTTGCTCAGATCTCAGTGATTTTGAAGCCGGACAAGGAACCAGAGGACTGTAAATCTTACAGACCTATTTCACTGTTGCCAATGGATCTAAAGATTTTTACTGGTATTTTGGCCGACCGCCTCCAGAGGGTAATAGGTTTTTAGTGCATAAAGACCAAATGGGCTTCATCTCAGGCAGATTTCTTCAAGATAACAACCCACGCCTGCTGAACGTGATCTCTACACATAAAACACTAAACAACTTCAACTGGCTATTAGTATGGATGCTGAGAAAGCGCTTGACAGGATCGATTGGGTGTTTCTGAGTGAAACTCTGAAGAGATTTGGCCTGGGGAGAAGTTTGTTAATAACATCAATAGCCTATATAGTGCTCCGGAGGCCAGGGTCAAGGTCAATGGACTTTTTCAGAAAGATTCCCCTCATGAGAGGCACAAGATAGGGCTGCCCCTCTCCACTCCTCTGTGCCTTGTCATCGAACCACTCGCTATAGAAACAGGGCTAATCCCTTGATTCGGGTGTAGAGGTAGAGGCCACACCCAGAAAATAGCACTATATGCAGACAATTTCTCTTCTTTCTATCACAACTGAAACCTCAGTCCCTGCCCTAATTAGTACCCTGGGGAGTACGGTTCATTGGCAGGTTATAAAATTAACCTTTTAAAATCCAAAACACTAATCCTGAGTGGTAGCCTCTCCGAGGCCTTCAAGGAATCCTTTCCTTTGCTTGGGCCAAGAGAAATGCGGTCAGATACATTGGTATATATATATCTCAATTGATCTTTCCTCCTATATAAAAATAACTATATTAAATTATTTCAGACTCTACAGGCAGACATAGCCAGGTGGCTACTCCTTCCCCTGTCCCTCTATGGTAGAACACAAACTCTTAAAATGAATGCTCACCCTAGATTTTTATTTTTATTTCAAAATCTCCCAATTCAACCTCCTAGACAATTTTGGGCTAACCTACAGAAAGAGCTCCATAACTTTATCTGGAACAGCAAAACAAGGTTGGCCAGGAGGATATTGCAAACTCCCAGGGCAAGGAGGCCTGGCCCTCTCAAACTTCTATCTTTACTTTTGGCAAAACGGGTGCACAGATGTGTTCCTGGGTAAACGCTGGGTTGACTCTGTTGGTACCACCTAGAGGAAGCGGCGGTCGGAAATGGCTTTGTGGGTGGTTCCCACTAGTAATATGCCACTAAACATGGTCAGGGAGATCAACAACCCATGGATCCTCCACCTTTGATACTTAAGAGGTTAAGGAAGATTACTGACACCCCAGAAGGACTTGGCCCGCTCTCTTTTATTAGGTTTGAAGCCTCCTTTATCTCCCGAGGGGAGACCCAGAATATCATATTGGGCATTACACTGGCTTCCACCTTCTCTCAGTGTATTGAGAGGAACAACTGCTACTCTTTCACACAATTAAGAGACAAATTTCACCTTTGCTGTGAGGACTATTTTAGATATTTGCAAGTCCAACATTATATTACTTCTGAAAACAGACTAAAAAAAATAGTTAGGGAAAAGACTCCTGTGGAAGAATTTTTTACTACAACAGTGTGATTAAAGATGTTCCACATTCTCCCTCCCAGCTGTATAATATCTTAATTAATCTAAATGACTCAGGCCTAGAAATAGTTAAACAGAGGTGGGAAGAAGAGCTAGCCATCTCGATTCCACAACATATTTGGGACAGTAGATTGAACAGAGGTTGGCAAGTGACAAGTTCCCCTCCTGGTGAGAATTCCACTGGAAGATCCTTCTTAGATACTTCCTTCGCCTTCTAAGGCAAAACACTTTAAAACCAGAAGTTCAAATACCAGCTGGAGGTGTGATAGAGCTAAGGGGTCCCAAACACAATTTTTTGGGAATGTCCCATAATTATCCCATTTTGGAGAGGGGTCCACTCCTATATACAGCTACATAACGGGTTACATGTCCCATTTAAGGGGAGGAGATGGTACTGGGTCTTCTTAGCTTGATTACAGGTCCTAGATGGCTAAGGCAGCTACCACAGATTATGAGAGTGGCAGCACTGAAGTCCATCTCATCTAGGTGGCTCTCCCCAACCCCCTGCAGATAGAAGAGTGGAAGGCCAGAATGAGACAATTGGAATCTATGGAAAACATGACATATGCTCTGAGACAGGGTGGGGAGAGGTTCAGTGCCATCTGGTCCCTTGGCAGGTTTTTGACCATGATTAGAAGGCCTCAGACATTCCACTACTAGTTCCACTACAAGTCTTTACTGTACTTCTTTTAGATAAGAAAGAGATTCCTAAAAGATCTGCTCATCTCAGATCTTAAAAGTTTTGAGGAACTGATATACTAAAGTTAGTGTAACCTAAATGAGACCCAGGATGCCTAAGTTAAGTTATACCATGTTAGACTAGTTATTTAGATGCGAAATCCATCCTCCAACAGAGTTCTGAAATTTACTGTCTATATAATTTACGCCCGGATCGAGGGCGACTGGTAATGCCCCTTGCCTGGGAGGAGGAGAAGGATAAACAAGTTAACGATAAGGTAAAGGAGAGGATGAAGAAGCAACTAAGATCTTCATCTTGGTAAAACTGTTGTAGGATGGATAGAAATCAATTAATCTGGGCATCAATTCCAGGATAGTTTTATTGAAATGGTTACTTTATCAAGTATGGAAACAACCTGTCATGAATATTTCATTTAATGGAACCATGACCTGATGTATAAAATGATATTATGGATACACAATAAAATTTGAAGTAAAAAAAAAGAATCTGTGTACAGCACCCAATACAGGAATTGTACATGCCTACATAATCTTGTGAGCAGCATTTATATTGTGGTGGTGGTGAGTGCAGTATTTTCTGTGACTGTGGTCTACTTCTAGCATTTATGGAAAGAAGCTACTCACTTTATGTGATTGTTCTCTGTTAAGACAACATGTTGTCGAACCTACAAGAGGGAGTAAGATCTTGGACTATTTTGTTCTGATCATCTAGGTGTCAGTAAAGATCATGTGCAATACTTTTTACATATTCTTATAGAAGATTAAAAAGCTGAAATTCAAGTCCTTGTGTCATGATTAGTGTTTCCTGAAAATTTCATGCTGTTGGTTTTGTGGTTTTCTTTAAATCAGCATTTGTTAATTTGCTCTACAGTGGATGAAAACAGTGGAGTTATTTCTGTCCTCTCAGTCAAGCTTAGAGTGTGATGACATCATTTTGGAGTAGCTTCTGTTTGAGATTCCCAATCAGAGCAGCGCTATAGAGTTTATGGTTTGCTGAGCTCTCCATGTTTCTTACTAACACAGTCTCTGGTTTGTGTTTAGATCTTCTTAAAATATATAATTCTCTTCCTTTAAAAGCTGATCATTTCATTTTCAATGCTAAATTGAAGTAGGGAAATCTTTTCGTGAGAAATTGGCTTGTTTATATCACAGATCTTGTTATTTGTAATCAAACCTCATTTTTTAACTATATAATGCAGGGCTGTTTAATGAATATAAAATAAATCAAAATTTTATTCATTCACAGAAACAGTTGTTCTTTGATGTAGCCTTCATAAATATAATCATGTAAGAAATGTTTGTTATGTCAGATTGACAAACAGGTGCTTGTCACACACAGTATTTCAAGCACATGTACTGTCAGAACTCACAAATGTCAGTTCTTTGGTAGTTTCTGTGTGAAAATACATCATGTATGTGTATAACTAGGAACACTAGATGGCATTCTGATGCAACATGTCTCTGCCCACAGTTGAAGCAGCTGCAATCTACTGCCACCAGTCCCCTGCCCTACAAGTCCCCTGCCTTCTGACTCACATTCATGGTTGCTGCACCCTGTTGCCCACTGTGTTCTCCCACACAGTCAGGGATTGTGAACCCGCTGCCTCCATCCTCTGCCTAAAGAATCAGGACTACTGCACCTCGCCGCCTCTGCCCAAATAATTGGGGTTGCTGCATCTTGCTGCCCTCTCCCCACCCTCACAGTTAGTAATGCTGCACCTGTTGCCCCTGTTCCTGTCTCCACAGTCAGGGCTGCTGTGCTGTGTTAATCCCTAGAGGTCCAGGTTCACTGCCTCCACAGCTGGGGCTGCTGCACCATGCTGTTCTAGCCACCAGAGGTGGGGCATTTGCTGCACTCACTACCCACTTCCATTTGCACTAAATGGTCAGGGCTGCTGCACATGTACCCCATCGCACAGTCAGAGCTGATGTACCCAGATGCCCCATGTGTTCTGCTCCACAGTTGAGGCTTCTGCACAATGCTGTCTTCTATCCCTCACCACAGACAGGGCTGCTGCACCTACTCCTTTCTACATGGTTGCGGTTGCTGTGGCCTGCTATGCCCTAGAGCACCATGCCTCTGCAGTTAGGGCTGCTGCACCATGCTGCCACTTGCCACAAGATTCAGGGCATTTGCTGCACCCTGTTGCATGCCTCCACAGTTGAGCAGTTGCACCCTGCTGCCTCCTTGCCACCAGAGTCAGATCCTCATACACCCTGCTGAGACAGGAACGGGGAAATATGGGCAGTGTCCCTGACTGTGAGGGTGACAGAGAGGGTAGTAGGGTGCATCAACCCCAACTGTTCAGGAAGAATGCAGAACAAGAGTAAGGGCATTTGCTGCATCCTGTCCCCTGCCTGTGGAGGCAAGGCTATGTGGTGCTGCAGGGCACAGTGGTGGCTGGAGACAAAGGACACCATGGTGCAGAAGCCCTGACTGTGGGGCTGGACCCAGGTAGGCCTTGGGGTACAGCAGCCTTGACAATAGCACAGGGTGCACATTGTGCAGCAACCCAGCCCATTTGGGGCAATGGAAGTGCATAGCAGGGTTCAGCAGCCCTAACTGTGGATGCAGGTGGCATAAGACTCTAGGGTGTAGCACAGTACAGCAGTCCTGACTATGGAGATAGGAACGGGGCAACAGGGTGCCGTGGCCTTGGCTGTGGGGGTGGGACAGAGAGCAGCAGGTGCAGCAGCCCTGAAAGTTCAGGCAGAAGATGGGTGGCATCAGGATACAAGCAGTCCAAACTCTGGGACAGGTGCAGCAGTCATGCCTGTTTGGGACAAGGGATGTGGGCAGCAGGGTGTAGCATAGGATCTAACTCTGGTGGCCGGGACAGCAGGCTGCAACTGCCTCAACTGTGGAGGCATGCAACAGGGTGCAGCAAATGCCCTGACTCTTGTGGCCAGTGGCAGCATGGTGCAACAGCCTACTGCAGAGACAAGGGAGTTCTAGAGCACAGCAGGCCATAGCAACCCCAACTGTGTAGAAAGGAGCAGGGTACAGCAGCCTTCTCTCTGGTGACAGGGATGGGGACATCATGATACAAAAGTCTTTACTGTGGTGCAGAACACGGAACATCAGGGTACAGCAACCCTGACTGTGAGATGGGGTACAGTTGGTGCAGCAGCCCTGCCTATTTTGGGCAATGGAAGTGGGTAGCAGGGTGTAGTAAAGCCCAACTTCTGGTGTCTAGGGCAGCATGGTACAGCAGCCCAAGCTGTGGAGACAGGGAACTGCTTGCAGCTAGTGCAGAACGTGATGGCTAGGTTGTTGACTGGAACTTCTAGATCCAGTCATATAACACCTGTGCTCACGTGGAACTGCATTGGCTGCCTTTACAGTGGCAGATTACCTTAGGGTCACGTTGTTGACCTATAAAGCCCTACACAAGCAGGGACCCCACTACCTGAAAGAACTCATATGTCCTTATTGCCCCACCCATTCACTCCGATCCTCTGTTGAGGGATTGCTAGAGATTCCTAGAGTATCTCTAAAAACATCAGGAGGAAGATCATTTGCCTTTATCGCACCTACCCTGTGGAATTCTCACCTCGCCAGATACGTGAGTGCCAGAACGTAGAGGGTTTTAAAAATTGTGGAAGATCCATTTATTTAACCAAGCTTTCTCAGCAATTTATTAATGTGCATATTGTTATGCTTTTATCTGTTTTAAACTGTAATATTGTATTTTTATCTTGTATTGTAAAGGTGCCCTGAGCATGGGAAAGGCACCTTATACTAACAAAATATTGATATAATATTGATTGAACCTGGCACTCTAGGGCTTAGCACAGCACAGCAGCCCTGTCTGCGGAGACAGGAACAGGGGGCAACAGGTGCAGCTTCCCTACCTGTGAGGGTGGTGGAGAGATGGTAGCAGGGTGCAGCAACCCCAACTGTTTGGGCAGGGGCGGCAGGGTGCAGCAGCCATGATTCTTCAGGCAGGGGATGGAGGCAGCAGGGTGCACAATCCCTGACTGTGTGGGAGAGACAGTGGGAGCAGGGTGCAGCAGCCTCGAATGTGGAGCAGAAGGCAGGGGCTTGTGGGGCAGGGACAGGTGGCAGTAGACCAGTTACCTCAACAGTGGGGCACAGACACAGTGCATCGGATGCTACACAGTGTTTCTAGTTATATACATGCATGATGTATTGTCACACAGAAATCACATAAGAACTGAAATTTGTGAGTTCAGACAGGTGCCTGTCACACTCATAGAAACATAGACATAGAAACATAGAAGTTGATGGCAGATAAGGACCAAGGCCCATCCAGTCTGCCCATTTCTTTTTCTACCTTATAAATGTGCCATCGGCCTTTGCTCTGTCAGTGACCTATCTATTCATAGTCATTTGTATTGCTCCTTATGCCTATCCCATGCCTGTTTGAAGCCCTGCACTGTATTCATAGCCACCACTTCTTGTGGTAAGCCATTCCATGCATCTACCACCTTTCTGTGAAAAGAATTTCCTCACATTCCCCTTAATCGGCCTCCCTCTAATCTCATGCTGTGTCCTCTTGTCCTGCTATTTTCTTATATTTAAACATGTTAGACTCTTTCACCTTGTTTATGCCCTTAAGGTGTTTAAATGTCTCGATCATATCACCTCTCTCCTCCTTTGCTCAAGGGTATACATATTGAGCTCTGTTAATCTGTCCTCATATGTCTTCTGATGCAGTCCCTGCACCATTTTGGTTGCCCTTCTCTGGACTGCCTCAATTTGTTAATGTCCTTGTGAAGGTGTGGCCTCCAATACTGCAGCAGTACTCCAGATGGGGCTAACAATGTCTTGTACAGAGGATTATTACCTCCCTCTTACGACTTGTGATACCCCTACTAATACACCCTAACACCCCCTAGCCTTACCTACTGCTTTAGAGGTCTGCTTGGATGATTTTAGGTCATCAGTGATGATGATGCCCAAGTCTCTTTCTTCCTTTGTGACTGCTAGCAACTCCCTCCCAGCCTATAAGTGGCTTCAGGGTTCTCTTCCCTATGTGCATGATTTTGCACTTCTTGCATTAAATCCCAGTTGCCACTCTTCTGACCATTCTGCTAGTTTATCCAGATCTCTTCTCATTCTGCCCACCCCATCTGGATCATCTACTCTGTTGCAGATCTTGGTGTCATCTGCAAACAGACAAGCCTTACCCTCTAGTCCATCTCAGAGGTCACTAATGAAGATGTTGAATAGGACTGGCCCCAGGACTGATCCCTGAGGTACCCCACTTGTGACTTCCATCTCTTCTGACTGTATACCATTTACCACCACTCTCTGTTTTCTGCCAGTCAACCAGTTTGCCACCCAGTTGACCAACTTCTGACCCACCCGAGCCTACCTAGCTTATTTATCAATCTTCTATGTGGAACAGTGTCAAAAGCTTTGCTGAAGTCAAGGTAGGCGACATCAACTGCCCCCTTGTCCACCACTCTGGTTACCAGTCAAAGAAATCTATGAGATTAGTTTGACAGGACCTTCCTTTGTAAACCCATGCTGTCTTGGATCCTGTGCCCTATGGATTCCAGGTGTTGCACTATCCTTTCCTTAAGGAGTGCCTCCATAATCTTGCCCACTACTGAGGTAAGACTGACCGGTCTGTAGTTCCCGCCTCCTCCTGCTACCACTCTTGTGGAGTGGGATCACATGAGCCCTTCTCCAGTCTTCTGGGACCTCTCCTGTGCTCAGAGACTCACTAAACAATTCTGCTAATGGCTCTGCTAGTTCCTCCTTTAGCTCCTTAAGTACCCTGGGATGTATGCCATCAGGTCCCATTGCCTTATCCACCCTGAGCTTAGCAAGCTCTTGTAGGACCCTTTCTTTGTGAAGGAGTAGTGCTCACCTCCCTCCCCTGTGTCCATGATGCTGAGCTGTGGGCCCTGCCCTACCTTCTCTTCAGTAAATACTGAGCAAAAGTATCTATTTAGGATAGATGCCTTTACAGGGTCCTCCTCCTCACATGCCCCTTTTCTCCATTAAGCTTAGCAATACCCCTCTGGACTTTCTCCTTTCACTAATGTATCTATAGAAAGTCTTGTCACCTTCTTTTACTGTTTGTGCTAGTGTTTCCTCAGTTTGGGACTTTGCCTGCCTTACTGCCTTACCTGCTTCCCTTAGGGCAGTTTGGTATGCCTCCCTATCTTCATCCCGCTGTGTTCCCTTATATTTTCTGAAGGCCAGCCTTTGGCTCTGACCTTTTCTGCTACTGTATTTGAGAACCAAAGTGGTTTCCACTCTGCTACAGTATTTCAAGCACATGTACTGTTTGTCAATCTGACATGAAAAAAATGTTCTTACATTAATATATTTATCAAGGCTACATCAAAGACAGACTGTTTCAGTGAATAAACAAAATTTAGATTTATTTTATAGTCATTTAATAGTCCAGTGTTATATAGTTAGAAAAAAATCAGAGTTTTGATTAGAAAGAACTAAGAGGTGTTACAGATAAGCTGATTTCTCACAGAGAAAGATTTCCACTTCTTCAATTCAGCATTGAAACTGAAATGATCGGCTTTTTGTGAGAAGATGATATATTTTAAGCTGATCTATCTAAACACAAATTAGACAGTGGGTCTATAAGAAATTTGGAGAGTTCATCAAACCATTAACTTGACAAACTACTGCTCTGATTATGAATCCAAAACAGCAAGCTACTACAAAATGATGTCATCGCACTCTAAGTTTGACTGAGAGGACAGAAATAACTCCACTGTTTTCAGCCACTGTAGAGCAAGTTAAGAAATGCTGATTAAAGAAAACCACAAAACCAAACAGCATGAAATTTTCAGGAAACGCTAATCATGACACAGGGACTTGAATTTCAGCTTTTCAAGCTTTTATAAAAAATATGTAAAACTGTTGCACATGATCTTTAAATGCAAAATGATAATAGTGAAGTGTCCAAATGTCATTTATTTCAGATACATCTAGAGCATCTAGAATATAATGGAAAACACACACACATATATATATATTCAATAAAAGCAAATACCAACAAAATAAAAGAAAACTTAATAAAATCAATTGGAACCGAGAATTGGAAAACAAAGCAACCAAAGAAATGTGCTTTTCATTAAAATACAGTTGTCAACATTAGCAATAAATACATACCTAAGACACAAAAATAACAGAACAATAAACAGAGACCGAAGTTGTTAAACAAAAAATAAAAAATTAATAAATAAAAAAAAAACTATACAGGGCTCATCGTTGGGCAAAAGATTCCACCACATGGGAAACACTTCTCTCCATCCAAAAGAAGTGTAAATGGGAAATAAGAAGGACAAAAGGTTTATAAAGCAAAACCTGTTTACATCTCTAATGTATTTAAAGCTGCCAAGCAGGAGTTAACTAACTGTGACTGTTTATAACATTTTAGAATTTTTATTTACATGTTGTTCTACTCATGGCATCTGAATACATTTTAGGCTACTTTTAGTTATAGTAAGCTGGCCATGAGCTCTTGGGCTACAGTTCTACAGAGCTGCCAAATGTATTATAGGTTATTCTTATACTGGTAGCCTCTAACTGTGGACTTAGTAAGGATAGTACTATTCTGTATAACATTAGACTGACTGTTCTATTTGGTATGTGTAACCATGGTTATTCCTTGCACGGAATGCTTGCATTTTGCAATTTTGTTATAAAATGAATAAAATATACATAAAAAACTCACAGTAAAGTTGGACCCATTCAAAACAATGTCACCTTGTTAAATGATAAATACCAAAATGGCAGAAATACTTAATAAAACATTTTGTGAGGTTTTTAGTCTCAATGACATATCTATTTCTCCTTCAAATTCCATACTGTGGTAAACTCAGGTACTGGAGGAGAGGATTTCCCTGAGTAAGATAGTCAGGGTACAGCTGCAGCTGATTTGGCTGATCAGCTGCAGCTGCACAGACAGGAGAGCTTTTAAAACAGGAAGGAAACGCCATCAGGCAGATGCTGCAAGGGTAGAGGGCTGATTAGCTGCTTGGATGTGTTCCAGAACAGAAGTCCCTTAAACAACCCTCAGAGATTGGTCTCCTGAATTAGGCCAAAAGAAAAAGTTATTTCCATTGTGAGTTTTCTGTTTTACTGTTTGTGTTCTTCCAGAAGGTCTAGCCTTCTGGAAAAGGGGTTTCTAGTTAGGGTCAGGGATTGTTCAGTCAGTGCTCCCACCGGAGCTAGGCCTCTTTATTTCTGTTTTTGTTTCATTTTTCCCGTGGGGCTTAAAAGGAAAAGGGCAGAAGCCCAAAGTTCTGTGTCACCAACCATATTAAGAAAATAAAAATATACCTGGTTGGTTTGATGTTAACAAACTGGTCTTCCTAGACTCCTTAACCACCGCAAAGCTGATCCTGAATCCGTGGCGGTTGCGCTTTGTCACAATACATTGTGATAGAGTTGACTTTTAGAAACATAGAAACATAGAAGTTGATGGCAGATAAGGACACGCAAGGCCCATCCAGTCTGCCCATTTCTTTTGTGCCTTATGAATGTGCCATTGGCCTTTGCTCTGTCAATGGCCTATCTATTCATACTCATCTGTATTGCTCCTTATGCCTATCCCATGCCTTTTTGAAGCCCTGCACTGTATTCATATCCACCACTTCCTGAGGTAAGCTGTTCCATGCATTCACCACCCTTTCTGTGAAAAGAACTTCCTCCACATTACCCCTTAATCAGCCTCCCTCTAATCTCATGCTGTGTCCTCTTGTCCTGCTATTTTTCTTATACTGAAACATGTTAGGCTCTTTCACCTTGTTAATGCCATTAAGGTGTCTGAATATTCGATCATATCCTCTCTTGCTCCTTTGCTCTAGGTATATATATTGAGCTCTGTTAATCTGTCCTCATATTTTTCTGATGCAGTCCCTGCACCATTTTGGTTGCCCTTCTCTGAACTGCCTCAGTTTGGTTAATGTCCTTGTGAAGGTGTGGCCTCCAGTGCTGCATGCAGTACTCCAGATAGGGAGCTAACAGTGTCTTGTAAAGAGGGATTATTATCTCCCTCTTCCGACTTGTGATACCCCTACTAATACACCCCAACGTCATTCTAGCCTTACCTACTGCTCTAGTGGTCTGCTTGGATGATTTCAGGTACTGGTGATGATGACGCAAGTCTCTTTTCTTCCTTGTGACTGCCAGCAACTCCCTCCCAGCCTATAGATGGCTTCTGTGTTTCTATTCCCTATGTGCATGATCTTGTACTTCATTGTGTTAAACTCCAGTTGCCACTTTTCGACCATTTTGCTAGTTTATCCAGATCTCTTCTCATTCTGCCCACCCCATCTGGATAATCTACTCTGTTGCAGATCTTTGTGTCATCTGCAAACAGACAAACCTTACCCTCCAGTCCGCCTGCAATGTCACTGATGAAGATATTGAAGAGGATTGGCCCCAGGACTGATCCCTGAGGTACCCCACTTGTGACTTGCATCTCTTCTGACTGTATACCATTTACCACAACTCTCTGTTTTCTGCCCGTCAACCAGTTTGCCACCCAGTTGACCAACTTGTGACCCACCCTGAGCCTACCCAGCTTATTAATCAATCTTCTATGTGGAACAGTATCGAAAGCTTTGCCAAAGTCAAGGTAGGTGACATCAACTGCTCCTCCTTGGTTCACCACTCTGGTTACCAAGTCAAAGAAATCTATGAGATTAGTTTGACAGGACCTTCCTTTTGTAAACCCATACTGTCTTGGATCCTGTGCTCCTATGGATTCCAGGTGTTGCACTATCCTTTCTTTAAGGAGTGCCTCCATAATCTTGCCCACTACTGAGGTAAGACTGACTGTTCTGTAGTTCCTGACTCCTCCCTGCTACCACTGTTGTGGAGCAGGATCACATGAAGCCCTTCTCCAGTCTTCTGGCACCTCCTGTGCTCAGAGACTCACTAAACAGTTCTGATAATGGCTCTGTTAGTTCCACCCTTCGCTCCTTTAGTACCCTGGGATGTATGCCATCAGGTCCCATTGCCTTGTCCACCCTGAGCTTATTGAGCTCTTGTGGGACCCTTTCTTTTGTGAAGGGACTAGTGCACACCCCCTGTGTCCATGGTGCTGATCTGTGGGCTCTGCTCTACCTTCTCTTCAGTAACACTGAACAGAAGTATCTATTTAGGATAGATGCCTTACATTGTCTTCCTCCTCACATGCCTCTTATCCCCTTTGATCTTAGCAATACCCACTCTGGACTTTCTCCTTTCACTAATGTAGCTATAGAAAGTCTTCTCACCTTCATTTACTCTTTGTGCTAATGTTTCCTCAGTTTGGGCCTTTGCCTACCTTACTGCCTTCCTGCTTCCCTTAGGGAAGTTTGGGATGCCTTCCTATCTTCATCCTGTTGCTTTCCTTATATTTCCTGAAGGCCAGCCTTTTGGCTCTGACCTTTTCTGCCACTGTTTTTGAGAACCAAAGTGGTTTCTTCTTCTTCTTTCACTTCCTTTTTCTCTCTCTAACACAGTGGATGTTACTTCAAGTATTGCATCTTTAATGCTTGCCTTCTTTGCCTGTACTCCCTCACCTGTATTTCTTTTTGCCAGGGCTAGCTTAACACTGTTGGCTGTCTTATCAAAGTCAGCTCCTCTGAAGTCCCTTAGTTTTGCCTTGGAATGGGATGATTTAGTTCTAGTGGTCAAATTGAACCATACTATGTGATGGTCAATGGCCCCAGGTGACCTTCTACCTGAAGATCTGTGATCCTTTCCCTGTTAGTCAGTACTAGATCTAGGATAGCCCTGTCTCTTGTGGGTTGTTGTACCAGTTGTTTGAGTCCCCCACGGGAATCTACCATGTGTCTAGTTCTGGCAGATGTTCCTGCTGGTATTGACCAATCTGTATCTGGCATGTTGAAGTCTCCCCTTATCAGAACCTCCCTTTAGCTGTCATGTTTTGTATGTCTTCTAACAGTAATGTGTCTATGTCCTCCCCTCGACTGGAGGTCTGTAGACAACCCCAGTTTGTATGGCTGTCCCATTTCCTGAATCCATGATAGACATTAAAAAGAAGATATTAAATTTAAAAGGAAAACAACACCCAAACCTGATCAAATCTCAGGATACATGCTATATACCATGTTAGATTTTTTGTTGCATCCATTAAAATTTCTGTTGGAAGCATTGGTGAATACAGGTACAGTGCCCAGTGACTGGAAATCTGCACAAGTGGTACCAATTCACAAGAAAGGCCCCAAACTAGACCCAAACAAATACATACCAATCAGCCTAACATCCACTGTTTGCAAGATCTTAGAGAGTTTAATCAAATGCATTTTACTACCTTAAATAATCTAGACCATGAACAACATGGATTCAGGACAGGAAGAAGTACTGCTATACATTTAATCTGTTTTTATGAAAAGATTAGTGATCTATTGGACAGAAGTGAATCCTGTGATGTGGTTTATCTCGACTTTAGTAACGCATTTGATTTGATGCCTCACTGGCTCTTATGGAAAAAATCAAAACAGAAATTTTTTTCAACTTTTTATTTATTGAGTTTATGAGCTTACAGCAGGCACCATAAAACATAAAATAAGAGTGTAAAGGTATGCAGATCCCCAAACTGGATGTACAAATATTCATTTACATATTCAAAAGTAAAAGGTCCATAAGTCCATGCAGTGTAGAGAACTGCCAGCTGTATGATTATCAGAAGTATAGTTCGATCTGATTATACTGTGTAGGACATTTCACTCTCACCAGTACCATTTTAATTGAATGAATGCACCAATATATCAGGTCCCAAGCAGGACTAAAATTCTGTGGAAGGGCTGAGTGGTACAGTGACTATAGACAGGCATTTTAATATGAGGGCCTGGGCTCAGTTACCGTAAGTTGCATTCTATCCCCACATTTCAAGGCTAGAAAATCTGCCTTGTGGGGTAGTAGGATTAAACATAAGGAGCTAGTTAATGTTCACAAACTGAGTGGTGTAACTACTCATCAGTACTTAAAACTTCTATAGCACTGGCCTAGAACTTTGTTATTAACAATTCTATGAATTGAGCAGCAGACTTGACTAACGCCAAATAAAATGCAACAGGCACTTTCCAAATTTAATATACAGAATATAGTCAGAGCAAAGTCTGACTCCCATCAGCAACCATACAGAGTGAATTTAATCAGATGGTACTTTACTTCATCCATCTTCATCTGAAATTGCCTTCTGAGGGTTCAATTGTCTGATTAATTTCTCTGCAAAAGCGGCTGCGAGACCGAGTCCACAAAGATGTATGTCTTAGATTTGTGGTGTATCTGAAACCGTGCTGGAAAATTAAGCTGCTTCTCAATGCCATTTTGCAGAATCTACTTTTCAGTTCTTTAAGCTCTTTTTTCCAGCCTTGAGTTTGGGCTGAGATGTCCAGAAAGAAAGCCAGCCAACTTCCCTCCCAAACAATGTCCCTCTGGATCCAGCAGCCTGTAGAAGAGGGATCTGAGCCTCCATGGATGATAATGTGTTTATGGCAGTGAGTGGTCTCTGCATCGGATCATCTCGTGGTCGAGGCCTCTGAGGTATGGCAAAGATTTTCAGGACTTTTATGTTTGAGTCCAGTGGTAACAATTGGAGATCTTGAAATATCAGTTTACTCACATCAGAAAGAATCTCTGTTTTCCTGCAAACCGTGGTGGAAAGCCTACAATCCTGACATTAGCTTGCCATTGGGTATTTTCCAGACTCTCTATTTTGGCTTTAAGGAATGTTAAATCCTGCATGGAGGCAGCATTACAATCTGTTTTATTTTATTTATTTATTTATTTAACAAATCGAAAGACGCTTTGAGCCAAGGGCTCTTTTACTGAGGTTCCATGTCAAGTCACAAGAATAGCAAATTACAATGGTTTCAGTAAGTAGTACAATATGAGGAAAGTAATTACATAAACAAAAGAACAATATGGCAAGATATTGTGTCAAAGTGCAGCCAGTGGCCTTGTCTGAAGAGGGGTGAAAGGGATTACAAGAGAGAGTACAGGGGTTGAATTGGGGGATGGAAGGAGCAAAATAAGAGCAAGGAGGGAGATTCCACAATGAAGCTTAAGCAAGAAAGACCCACAGGGGTGGGGGGTAGAGGGAGACAACAAGGTGAGGAAACAGAGGAGAGAGAGAGGGGAAAGTGGGAGTGAAGGGGTAAAGGAAGGGGATGAGGTAAGATGAAAAGAGTGCTGGAATGGGAAAGGGATATGGAAGAAGTGCTGTGAGTGGAATAGCACAGCAAAAGGATAGGGCTA
Source organism: Neoceratodus forsteri (assembly GCA_016271365.2). NCBI lineage: Eukaryota > Metazoa > Chordata > Ceratodontiformes > Ceratodontidae > Neoceratodus > Neoceratodus forsteri. Next base: position 646,345,095 of record CM028137.1, read on the forward strand.
TACAGGGACAAATGGTAAAAGAGGGAGGTTCCAGTGCATTTAGCTGTCAGCTGAGATTAGGTATGCTGAGCGCTTGCCTCATTAAAGTTGTTTAATAGCCACAGCATGTTGCTGGATTTTGTGCTCTTTCTCAGTGAGCTTTGCTTCCACAGTCGCTAGTCTGTTATTCACCTCCTCTCAGTTGCTTGTATTTTCATGAGCATTGCAAGGATCTACGCCATTTGTAATTCAGGTGCCACCATTCCACCTGAAGTTGTCGGCCCTGACCCTTTAATGGAGGTTGCAGTAGACAGAAAGATATCCATGCTTTATGAGGCATGTTTTGTGTCTTTTGGCACAGTCTAGTACCGAAATATTTCCAATAGGTATTCGTGTTATTTTAAAAATCACCAGGCTAAGAAATAAAGGGTTTCAGAACAATTTGAAGTTTGTTGTTCTAGGTTGCCTTAGTATGCGACTGCCATGTCTGCAGTGCCCCCCAAAACATTAATTTTAAATTACTCCATTACAAACTGGATTTCTGAACGGTTGAAGGATGGAACACAGAGGGTGTTGGTCAATGGACATCTGTCAGGAGTTGGGAAGGTTACTAGTAGTTGCTGCAGGGCTCTGTTTTAGGTCCTGTTTTATTTCAAATTTTCATTTCTGATGTCACAAAAATACAATAAGCTGGTCAGTTAAATATGCAGATGACGCCAAATTGGGGGCCTTGCACTACTATGTCAAATTAAAGACCTTCAAAGTGACATAGATCAATTTCAAGGTGGGTAAAATGCTGGGGCATGAAGCTTAGTATGGATAAGTGCAAAGTCATGCATCTTGATAAAAGAAATCAGAAAAATACCTACAGGCTGGGAGGAGTGAACTTCATATTACAGATAATGAACACAATCTAGGCATTAGTATTTTCCACAATTTTAGCAGTTCTAGCTAGGTAAATAGAGCCATTAAAAACAATTTAGGTAATCTGGGCAATTAAAAGAAATACTGTATCCAGGGATGGTAACGCTTTGATGCCCCTTTTAGAGCCTATGCTCACCACATTTGGAATATGTGTTTCAGTTATGGTGTCCATATAAACAAGCATTTGTCAATGCTGAATGTTTGCTTGCTGGTATTAGCATCGGAAATGCAGGAGTTAGACGGATGCAGAATAGGAATAGCAGTGAAGTATTGAAGTTCACGTCAACCCCACCTCCATCCTGTAGAGATGGACAGGCATTGTGTAACTGTTTGGTCATCGCCCATGACGGGCATGCCATGTCACCTCACTCTATTCTGCAGACAATCGACAAGTGCTTAAGTGTGCCTTGGGGTGTTTGGACATTACAGTCACCCCATTCCATTAGGACATATGCTGAAATGGGTGCAGCATAGACAGTGGGGTGAAGTCAGGGGACAAAGAGTCCAAGGTACACCTTGATGCCTGTCAGTGGCTGGAGAGTGGGGGTGGGATGGCATTAGCAGTACAGTCAGCAATGCAAAGGCACACCCTGATGCCTGTCAGTCTGTACAGGGTGGGACTTTATGGTTAGAAACCCTAACACCCTGGGTGTTTGTTGGTCTTGCACTACAAATTTTCAACATGGCCTTTTGTGACCCCATCTCGTGAAAACATTTGGGACCTCTTCTCCTGAAGAGTGGCAGTGTGATTTTGTCAATGTGTCCAGAACTTTGAGTTCCAACAACGACCGTGCCATTCTGTGCCACATGTATGAAAACACAGATCGGGTAGGATGTGAAGAATGACAGCAGTACCATCCATAGGAGGTGTGAAGAGATGGCAATAATCTGTAGTGGAATATTAATAATGCTTGCACTTCCAAGCATACGTGGAAACTGCACAATGCATGCGCAGAATACAGTCATTTTATGGACTTTCATCACCAACATTTTCAACATAGGCATTTTAGGACCTCTGCTCATGAACAGCGCCACTGTGATTTTTAATGTGTTCAACACTGATTTCCCACAGTGACCGTGCTATTCTGTGCTGGAAGTGCAAAACACATTTTGACCAGGATGGTAAAATGACAGCTGTACTGTTCATAAGGAGGTGTGGAAAATGGCAATGTTGAAAGTCTGGAGTGAAAATATTACAAATGTGCAAAGTTATGCTTGTGCATGGAAAAGCGCAACACACGCCAGTAACACAGTCATTTTATGGACTTTCATCACAACATTTTCAATATAGACATTTTAGGACCTCTTCTAATGAACAGTGTCACTGTTATTTTCTTTAATGTCCTGAACACTGATTTCACAGCAACAGCGCTATTCTGCACCGGAAGTGTGAAACACATTTCAACCAGGACATGAAAATGACAGCTGCACTGTTCATAAGGAGGTGCAGAAAAACGGGTAGTTGAAAATCTGGAGCGAAAATATTGCAGATTCGCTAAGTCAGAGCTGGGTAGCAATTGCACAACGCACACTTGTAAAACAGTCATTTCTTGGATTTTTTCGACCTAATTTGCAACATAGACTTTTGAGAGGCCACCTCATGAACATTGACACTGTCGCTTCTTTATCGGTCCTGAAAGATGATTTCATGCAGTGACCGCAAAATCACCTTTCAGGATTGAATAACACCATGACAGTGGCTGAATTCATGAGGAGGGGTCCCAATAACCCATGTTGAAAATTTGTTGCCAAAATTCCCAAAAATTCCTGAGATATGCAACAAAGTTGAAAAAAACTATTTATGCCATTATACAGTTTACCGGCATTTCTTCAGTTCGTGGTCGGCTTTGAAAAGCGCAGACGTGTTCCGGTCCACCGAAGATTATCCGCTGCTCCAGAGGTAATGGGTGAGGGAGGTGTGGGAGGCAGGTGTGCAGAGGGTGGAGCGGGTTGGGGGCGGGGCCAGGACTCAACAAGTGACTGCTTCCTGACTTAGAGGTAAAAACAAAACATCATGGGCATTTTTTCCCCTGACATGGACATTTGGCGACTGGGGTGGGCCCCAGTGTGCTACCTGAGTGTTGTTTTGGGGAGGGTGCTGCAGCCGACAAGGGATTAGGCACCCCACCGGCACATGGGGGTACAAGAGCGGGGGGATTGGGCACTCCCTCGGCACAAACCTACTTTTTGGGGTCATTATGCCAATGGGAGTGGGCTCCCATCAGCAAATAAACAGGGATGGAGGACATTATGCTGACGGGGAGTGGGCTCTCCCCATCGGCAAATTACACTGGGAGGAAATGAAGCTGATGGGATTGGGGCCCCGCCGCAAACCTTGTTTTAGGGGTGGCACATGATGCCAAGGATTGGGCACCCCCTCAGCACTAGGAGCATCTAATATTGTTTGTGAACATGGCAGTGGCTTGCAGCCACATTCACAAATAATATTACACTAGGTAATGTCCGCCCAGCAATGGCAGGTCGCTCCCTCATTGCAGCGGAATGGCTGACACTGCAGTGACGAGGTGGCCCCTGATTGCTGAGGTGAAAATTTTACAGTTTGGTCGGCACTTTGGAAGCCAGTGTCATCAGCACACTGTGCCTCCATTGGTCCACCAGTCCAAGCCCTCAAATGCAGTGCCTCCGTTAGATGTCACAGTGCTGTGCCTCCATAACCCGCTTCTCTCCTAAGTGCTACATAATGTTTCTCATGATTGCATTCAAGCAAACATGAAAAGTGATAGAAATAATCTCACAAAAGTACAAAGAAAATTTACAAAGAGTATTTATGATATGAAAGACAAAACTTACAATGAATGTCTTGGGAATCTTAATCTCATGCCTTTGGAGACAAGAAGGCTGAGAGGAGATCTATTAATGATGTTTGACATCATAAATGTCCCTTACTTATCAGAGTTTGACATACAGTTCAAAATGCCAGATAGATATATCAGAGGACACCCATTACAAATAATAGTGAAAACATTTAGATTGGTAAATGAAAATACTTCTCACTAAGAATAGTCAGTCTGTGGAACCAGTTACTGCATGATATAATAATTAGCAAAATTAAGCTAGAATTTACAAACAAATTAGATAAGTATATTTTCTCAAGAGGAACTCTCAGATATTATTCAGAATAGACTCTACAGGAGCACTAATGGGCTATTAGCCTTCTAGCTTCTTACCTTCCTTAGGATGATCCTTAGTAAGAGACCAGCTTCACAATTCTATCGCTTATTCAGGTCCTCCAGGACATTTTAGTTTTCATCCACAAACTCTGGGTATTAAATCCTGTCCCCTTAAAATGGCAACAAAGGTGAGGAAGAGTAAACTTTACCCAGCTCCAGTAGGTAGGAGGTGATTGATTTTGTTTTATGCTCCCCCGCTTAGTTACCAATCCATCAAGAGACTGGAGGTGGTTTGTGAATGGAAAGTATTCATGCAGCAATTTTGTTGACATTTAGGAATTATGATATCAACACCTCCTCCCAGTAAAACAAATAAATGGCAGATCTTGAAATTTAAGGGAAATGATATTGAGACTGAACAATAAAACTGTGAATGGGGTATCAAATTTAGTTTTGCCGCCTCTTTTCTAGCACACAGATTGATATCAAATGTGAGCAAATTAACCAGTTATTGAATCTAGGATATCAACAAATTAATAAAGAGGTACAGTGTACAAATATCAGTAAGCCTAAGTCATCATCCTGGGTTGATACCCTATGTATGAGAGAGAAAGGAATTTAGGGAGGCTTATTAGGCAAACAAAAAAAAACCCAACCAAGAGGGCAATGTGAAAGTTGAATAAAGCTCGAGTGACTATAAAAATTTCTTGTACAAAAAAAAATGAGTTTACACATAAATAGTGGGAAATCATGGACCATGCTATTAAGGAGGGTGATGTTAGGTTCTTTTTGGGCATTAGTAGCCCAAGGAAATAAAAACAGAATTTAATCTCACCGATATATATTCCTAAAGAGACCTGGGTAGTACACTACAACTCACTGCTTAATAAACATCCCAATTCTGGGGAAGAAACAGTAGATAGTTATATTAGGAGGGGAATACACTCTTAGTGTTTACATTCGGGAGGTAGAAGACATAATGAACCTTTCAAATAACAAAGCCCTGGGCCTGATCTGATTCCCAGAGAAGTTTATAAAGCACATTTGAATTACTGGGTAGTTTTTCACAAATTTTTTAATATATGCTCAAGGGAGATTATCCCCTTCATGGACAAGAAACATAATTGTGCCAATTCATAAAAAATAAATTTTCAAACTCCATGTAATTATTGCCCAATCAGCCTTATAGGTATCAGTGGAAACATTTTTGCTAAAATATTATTACAAAATTACAATATTGGACAGAGGTAAGTTCCCTTTATCCATGTTTCAAGTGGGTTTTCACAAGGATTTTCAACTATAGATAATATTTATATCCTTTCACATTTGATAGAAAATATAGGTCATTCACAAAATGAAGTTGTATATATTATTTGTTGATTTTTCAGCAGCATTTGACTCTGTAAACAGAGCTAAACTTGGGGAAATATTATTGGAAAACATTTACAATTGAACCTTTTGGTCCCAGTTTATATGTTATACACATACAGCTTCAGCTGTCAGATATGATAATAAGGGTAGTATTTCTGATTATTTCAGAACAACATCAGGAGTAAAACAGGGATGCCTTTTGCTCCCCTTCTGTTTAGCTTGTATATTGATTCCTTATGATGTATAAGGGTACCTAGTCTTGATTCCCCAAAATTAAGAACCTTCCTGTACATACTCTTGCTTACGCAGATTATTTAATTCTATTGGCACTCTCCAATCAAGGCTTGCAAAATAAAATAACACAACTTAATACTAGTGCAAGCAATTAGATCTAATAATAAACATGAAGAAAACTTAAGTTTATGATTTTGGTTCACACCACGGTAAAAGAAAGGAACTAGGGTTTTATTTAGATAATGAATCCATAGATAGGGTGACTTCTTATATATATCTGGGTGTTAAGTTCACCTCGAGTGGAGCATGGCCAGTGCACTGGAGGGACCAAGCAGCAGGGCAAGATTGATTGCTAAAGCTTTGTTACGCTTTAATATGAAATATCACGGGACACTGATACTACCTGCACTAGTGGCTGGAGAAGCTAAAATCAATCCCATTCTTACATATGGAGCAGAGGTTTGGGGTATAAATCCTCCATGTTTGGAGATTCCTCTCTTTTTTATAAATCCTTATTACAGATGCCATTATCTACATCTAATGTCATGGTAAGGGCTGAACTGGAAGAGTTCCCATTGCTATAATAATTGATATACGTATGATGGGCTATTGGACAACAATTATTAATCATCAGGTTCACTGCTTGCCTTTGCTGTGCTTGAAAGAAATTATTTCTTGTCAAAACAAAATTATAAATCTCCTGGGTAAAACCCTTCAAAGTATCTTGGGAAGAATATCCATGTACCATCTCTGGTTAGATTGGGAAAATCAATTATAATATCCTCCTTATTCAAGGAATTTGACAAAAGAAAATATGAGGCTTCTCATAAAAACAAATGGAATTGCTCAGAACCCAACGTCAGGCTATTTGGTTAGGCCAAAACAAGATAGACGATTTCTAGAGAATTATTTAACTTACCTCTTACCCCTTAGATAGGAAAATGATTACTTGGGCAAGGATGGGAATTATTTGCTCTAAATATGCATTTTCTAATAGAATGGCTTCTGTTAATTTGCATTCTGAATTATGTAGTTGTAATAGAGGCTTTGAAGAAAATCTTTTATCACATTACGTGCAGTGCCCCTTATATAAAACCCCACAGTTTAATTTACTAAACAATTTTCTTATAAAATATGCAAATGCAGAATATGATCCATTGTTTGTGCTTTACATCCACATACAATAGAGGATGCAAGGATGATCTCAACGTTTTCATCAAGTGATGAAGTATAAAGAAAAACATCTCCCTGCCCCAGAAAAATAAACTTGGGTGGAAACTTAAAAGGGCTAAAATCATCAGCCTTTAAGTTTTGAATTATTGTGTGTAGTAGGTGAGAAAAGTCTCCAACTGGTAAAGTACTTTAGTTCTCTTCTGTAACCTTTATCATTCATATTAGGATTACAGGATTAACATGTAAAGATATAAGGATTTGTATCCTATAGACAGCTAGATAATTTAGAAATAGAAATTGGCCAAAGATCTTGGGGGTCAGAGTATATTATAAATTGTTTTATATATTTAAACTTTTTACTAATCTAAATTGGCTTTGGTTTAGTCAATTCATGGTTTGGTTCTTAAATGGAATGTTAAAAATGATTGATTGACCATTAGGCTTATATTCCTAGAAACTATTTATATAATGGTGCTATTTTTCAAAAAGAAAATATGTTTTCTTATGCAGCCTATTTGTGTGACCTGTGATGAAATTGTGATGTTTTTAGCATATTGTAATGGTGTAGTTGCCAAACAATAAAACTGAACTGAACTGAACTAAACTTTACCCCAGACCAATGCTCTTCAAGTCAGAACCCGCAGACAGTTTGAAGTGTAGTTATTTAGTAGTTTAATGACAACTTATATTGCAGGGCCTGTGCTTCATTCTACTATTCCTACCCTGTTTAGCTGCTTCCTCCAATATTGTGGCAAAGTCCGCTTCATAATGTATAAGGGTGCCAACCAGGTCACCTGATTACAAGCTCTGATGGGACAATATGTGCAAATTGCGATCTTTTGAATGGAGGCCCTTTTATCATCGGGAATGCTGCCTTTTCACTTACAGTCTCCAGCTGTAGTCCATACAGTAAATGCTCAGGGTTGTTTTTCACTTGGATGAGACCCTTTTCTAGCAGCTTGCAGAACATCAACCTTATCTGGATATTGCAGACATTTAACAATAAAATGCCTTGGTCTGTATTCTGGTCCTTGCTTTTCTCTGAGATAAGTGCACTCATTTTAATTCTAGCTTGTGTTGACCCAGTTCTAAATCCAGCACCAAAGGAAGTGACTTCATCATGCATACTGTCGGGTCATGGCTTTAAAATCTTCCAGGAGGCCTATAATATGAATGTTCAATCATTGCTCTCTGTTTTGTTGTCATCAAGCTTGTCTTTCTGCTTTTCTATCAAATTAAGAGTCGCTGTGAAGTTAATTGCAGCTTCTCTTCAAGTCCCCTATATGATTCTTGACCTCCTCCAGCCTTTGACATGATCTGTAGCCTTGTTCCTGATCCCTATTATTGTTTTTCTATGTGGTCCAGCTCAACAGTGAGATTAATAACCCCATCTTTTTTTTGTTATTGCTTTTATCATGTATGTGAGATACAATACACTTGTAATATGCATAATTTACATATAGTGCACAGTCAAGGCAGACAGACATTGGTGAAATTCAAACTAGGCAGCCTGTAAGTATTTTTTAATTAAATAAACTTTATTGAATTTTTGTAACACATACACTGTACAAACATACAACATACAAGTGCCATTGCTCCCCCCCCAAGTATATGCAGTGGGCAAGATTATTCAATACAAGGAGTAACATTTAGATGAAAAGACATTTTATCTCTCTAATTCATATCTGGCACTGGTGTCTCTCCAATGACAGAATATTTCGTAAGCAATACAGTTTTAGTTGTAGGTAGACTCTGTACATCATGATAATAATAATAGAGGCATTTTCCCATTTTTCTGATACAGGTGCATTTTATCATGCATACTGGCTATCACGTTTCTGCTTCCAGGAAAACAGTATCTCAGTGTGCCATTTTCGGAATGATGGTACTTCCAAATCTAGCCAGTTATGCAGAATTTCTTTTGGCACAAGCCACTATAAGTGCCATGTGACACTTTTGAGCTCCTATCAGTTTTTATTTATAATCTCCTATCATTCATATATCAGGTTGAATTTCTGGTCCAGTCCCAGCAGGGTATTTTATCTGTGTGGCTCACTAGAAGGCTTTTCTTTCTCACACTCCAATGGGATGTGACAGGAATTAACTATTTGTGTGTCACATATGGTACATTGATCGGATTGTAACTTCCCATCCTGTGCAGTCTGAAGGGTGTGTAGTAAATGTTATTTAATATCCTAAGCTGCAGCAGGTGGCATCAGTCAAATCTGATATGCTTATATGTATGCATATATTCGTGTCCAATTATATGCCACTCTGGTTTCGCACTACCTGGTCCCTGTAGGGAGCCGAGCCATCTATTTTATTTCTGGTGAACTCATAGATCTGTCTATACAGCTTGGTTATGGTGTGTGGCTTACTAGCCCAGGTAACTAGTGGCACTATTTTGACCACAAGTTTGTTGGACCAGTTTTGACTCCAAAATGTTTAATTAGTAAGTGAGCCATTTGCAAGAATTAATAGCAGTCCCTGTTGGATGTATTATGTTTAATTTGAAATGTGGCATGGTTTATAGGTTTTATCCAAAAATCAGCTGCACTAACTCTGCTAATGCCAGTTTTTTCCAAAACTGCTGTTGTACTATCTGATTACCTGTTTTAAATTAGAATTGTATAGGAGCAGTTGAGATGTATCATTCTGTGGGTCTAACCATAGAAGTTCACACATCTGTAGCTTATTAGACTTGTAAAATGAGAAAGAGATAGGAGGAATATCCAAAACAGTGCTGTGATGGAGTGTACATCCATCACACTCTTTTCACCTGTAAACAACTTCAGAACCCCGCAACACAGCCAACACAGGTTTTGACAGGGAATGTGGTGGGATTTGTGCCAAACCCTTATTGAGTTATGGCTGGCCCTTTAAGACCTTACTGCAATGCCTGTTCTGATGTTGGTTGTACTTTTAGGGGAGGGGTGTTAAAAAGCAACACCTGGACCAATAAAGAGAGTAGAGGTTTTTGTTAAGTGAGACAGAGAGAGAGAGAGAGACTAAAGAGTTTAGTTTAGCTGTATACACGTTGTAGGTTTTGTTTTTTTCTGTTACTGAAAGTAAAGCAGATTTCATTTGATTTAAACTGGTGGCCAGGCTGTTCTCTTTGAGAGTGTTCCCCAAGAAGCTGTCTGGTTGCTACCCTATCATAAGTTCCCAGTAACGTAAAGAAAGAAAATAATTTACACAAGTGCTAGTTGTCCCAATACCTGTAATGTAATAAGCCAGGGAGAATAAAATAATCTGTAAATGCAGCTCTAAAGATGCTAGTGGAACCCTATTTAGAGAAAGAAAAGGTGGTTTTAACTGCACTTAGGTTTTAAACAGACCAAACCTGGTCTCATGTAAAAACAGGTATAGTGTTATAAGCATTAAAACACAAACAGTGTAAGTTAATATTAACCTCACTTTGAAACTTAGCTGACTGCAACTAGAAGGACTAAGTTATGTTACTAACACCCTGTAACACAGACCTGCATGCTTCCTGTATCCTGATTGGGGCTGATGTGGTCCCTGTGCACAAGAGCAGCAGTAGGGAGGAGGCCAGTAGTTACAGACCAATTAGTTTCACATCAGGGGTAGGGAAGTTAATGGAATCCCTGCTGAAGGAGAGATTTATTTATTTTATTTATTTGCTTTGTTAACTGGTAAGTCACACTAGACAGCCAAGTGCCTATTTTCAGATGAGACCTGGGAGGGTTACAAGTTAGAATCACAGAGGAACAGTGTGGAAGTTGAGTTTACATACATACAATGTGAAAATCAGGCAATAACAGAGACTGACAGCCAGAAAATGACATGCTTAACAGGGCTGGAGTAGGTACTTAACAGAAATAGAAACGATTAGGCATAATATAGGTATAGTGCACAGAAATTATATTACAGGTTCAGTCAAAGAAAACAGCATGTGCAGAGCAGGTAGGGTGACCAAATCAGGGAGGAGGAGGGGGAGGCAGGATTGGTGTAGGGGTGACATATAACAGCCGCTTGACCATTTGCCAGGAGGATAGTGCAGATGCCCATGTGGGCAGAGGCCACCAGCATAGCTGGGTTAGAGTACTATAAGGTACATGGACAGGTGGAGAATCCTTCAAGTAGTTCTAAAGGGAGTTTAAAGCCCATGAGAGGGGAGGACCGAATGAGGGCAGGAGCTAATTCAAGTTTTTGGGCATAGGTGGCGAAGCCAGTCCTCCGCTTAGGGTGCGGGTTCTAGGAACTGAGTGGTCAAGTGTTGCTCTTGACCTAATGCTGTGGGAGGAGTTGTTGGGGCTGGGGGGTAGGGGCGAGGGTGGCAGGTGTAGCCGATCTGATGATATTGTCAGTGAAGTTCCCAACTACAAAAGAGCAGTGCTTCTCGGGACGGAGCCATTCTAGGTGCATGTAGAGGTCGCAGCGGTGGGTTGAGGGGCCGAAGGGCAAAGTGGCAGATGTTATTGTAGGCCGTGGTCCCATTTTGAAAAGCTGGATTTAGGCATGGGGCAAAGGTTACTAACCGTAGCATAGGGGAAGGGAGGAGGACCCACCTGGCTGGGGCACATGGGCGGCAGGGGTTAGGCAGTTTTGGCTCATAGGTGAGACCAAGCTTGCCATTCATGGCGTTGCAGACATTGGATATGTAGGAGAGATCAGCTGTGGGTCCAGAGTGGCCCAGGTATTTGACAGTGTCCACCGCTGCAGGGTGTGCCATCGGCCCCATAGATTTGTAGTGAGTAGGGTAGGATTTAGTTTTGCCCAGGGGCCAAAGAGCATGGTTTGGGTTTTCTTGAGGTTGCTGGTAAGCCTGTAAGATTGATGAGTACCTGGAGATGTATGGGCTGCAGGATCACTGGCATCACAGGGGAGAGTCATGTCAGAGAAATCTCATTAATCTCTTTGGGTAACTAGTGAGGTGGATCAGTGAGGGCAGTAGATGTGGCCTATCTGGACTTCAGTAAGGCCTTTGACACTGTACCACACAGGAAGCTGATTAAAGCTTAGCAGCCTGGGTGGGGAGAAGGTGGTGAGCTGGGTATCAAACTGGTTGAAAGATAGGAGGCAGAGGTGGTGGTAAACAGCTGTCACTCAGAGGATGGGAGAGTGAATAGTGGAGTACCACAGGGCTCAGTACTTCTGGGCTCTGTCCTCTTCAGTGTTTTGTAAGTGATATTGCTGAGGAACTGGAGGGAAGGTGTGTCTGTTTTCAGATGACACAAGACTTTTAACAAGGTGGACACCTAGGAGGGTAGAGAGAATGCAAAGGGATCTAGGAAGATAGAGAAGTGGTCTAAGGAGTGCCAGCTGGGTTTCAATGGCAAAAGTGCAAAAGTCATGCACCTAGGGCAGTAAAACCCAGAGGCTGTGTATAAGATGGGGGCTACTTACAGTTATCAATCAAGACTGGGACCTTGGCGAAATCATATCTGATGATCTCAAGGTGGCAGGGCAGTGTGACAGGGCAGTAGGCAAGGTGAGCTGGATGCTAGGGTGCATAGAGAAGATCTCTAGCAGGAGAATGGGCGTGGTGTTGCCTCTGTATCGCTCTGTCGAGACCCCACCTGGAGTACTGTATCCAGTTCTGGAGGCCACACCTCTGCAAAGATATCAACAGGATGGAAGCAGCCCAGAGGAGGGCTACTAAAATGATGTTGGGGTTGCATAAGAAACCACTATGAGGAGAAGCTGTAGGAGCTCAACATGTACTCCCTGAAGGAGGAGTGAACGAGAGGGACATGGATTGAGACCTATTAGTACCTCACAGGAGTAAACAAGGTGCAGGAGGAGTCTCTTTCACAGAAGGGGGCACCAGAACACGGGGCGTGCTATAAAGCTGGGAGGGTTAGTATAAGAGGGATGTGAGAAAATACTTCACAGAAAGGGTAGTGGACACCAGAAACAGCCTGCCAGAATAGGTGGTAGAGGCAAAGACAGTTGGGAGCTTCAAGCATGTGTAGGATAGGCACATTGGTATTATCAATAGATGTAAGGGAGAAGGGAGCGACACTTGTGATGAAATAGGGTCTAGGCTGTGAGTGTTAGGCAAAGAAAACAGGGCAGGCTAGATGGACCTACTGGTCCTTTTCTGCCAACATAGTCTATGTTTCTTTGAGTCCTACTGAAACATCGAGGAGAAATAAACAGCATGCCTAGTAGACAACTATGTGGTCAGTATCGTACTAAGTTAAGCAGTAAGTCAAAAATGTTGGGTTTGAAGCAACAGGGCTACATTTTTGTTCTCTGTGGCCACTCAATAAATACTGCACTAATTAGCCCTTTACTTGGCTCCATTTATTAAGCATAACTTTTTGTTGGTTTTCTTTGGTTTCATTTGCAGTCATGAACTACTGCTGCCTTTTCTGTGCGCTGTGTTTTTGGGTTTGCCAATGTAAGTTTAATATGTCCTTATTCACGAAGTCAGCAGAAACCAAATCTGTCAAGTATGAATCAGTAGCTGTGGAAGTTTTTACTTCAGGATACAGAGCTCATATATAGTGTATCCTGCTTAGTTGACAGCTCTCTAGCGCTCTAGTAAATCTATCGTACATTCTTATATTTTGTGCTGCATTTGTAACAGCCTTGCAGTGTGTTTAATAGATCAGACCCGAGGAAGGCCCTGTGTGGGGTTGAAGCACTGGGGATGTAGGGTGTTTGGATCCCAGGCTCTACTTGCCACAATAAATTTTATGTATTGGATTACTTTTGGACTTTGTGCTTTCTTGAAGTGCTATACTTTGTACATACAGGTGGAACTGTTGTAGTTCCTGAAACTTTCAAGCCTACTTCAGGCAATGGTTGAGCCAGAGCTCAGTGGCCAGAATTTCAAACCCCCAGGAACTGGCACAGGAGCAGGAAAAACTTGTGCAAGTGGGTCTTCACTTGCAGAGCTGCAGTTGCACTGAATTTTCAAAGAAGAAGCTGGTTTGTGGCTGGCTCCATGATTTACAGCAGCTCAAGGATGTTTTTAGTGCAGCTGCACCAAAATGTTACACCTGGTTGGAGCAGACGGAATACTCTGTGCAGCAGTGCCTGCCAACCATATGGAGCCGCTGAAAATATGACTGTCCACAGGTGGAGAGATTTTTTTCTGTACTGGCGGACTGTGGCACTGGACTAAGTCCCTTGGCTGTTTGGAAATCTGCCCCAGTTTCAGTCAGCATACCTCTCAACCTCCTGCATTGCAAATTAGGGACAAGGCTTAGAGAAATCAGAGTCAAGTGGCCAAAATCAAGGACACATCTTAAAAATGGTAACATTAGCTCAACAAATCTGCTGTAATTGTAGGCTTAGTGTAAAGGTATTTCCTGAAGAAGAATTAGACAGTAACACTAAAGTATGGCATTAATTTTTGCTTTGGATCCCTACTCCTCTGTATCTGAAATCCCAAATTTAAGAGGGATGGTGGAAATTTTGAAGCAAAATCTGGGATGTCCCTGAAAATCAGGAACAGTTGAAAAGGTATGTCAGTGTCTTGAGTAGGCCCCTCCAGTGAAACATCTCCTCCAGGCTTAAAAATGTGAGCTGGATTGCTTATTGCTAGTTTTGATGTTCCTGACACCCTATAGAAAATAATGAGATGGAAAGAATTCTGTTTATAGTTCATCTGTTTAGGATGGCTTCTGATAGTTACAGGTTGGGAGGAGCTGAGCTGTCTCAGCAGTGTTCCCTATCTTGATTTTTTGTGCAGGAAGATATATTTTAAGTCCTCCCCCACACACCCACACACACTAGAAACAGAAACATAGAAACATAGATTTTGTAGTCAGAAAAGAACCTTTAGGCCCATCCAGTCTGCCCCTTTTCTTTGAACCCACTTCAGGTTGCAAAATATCCAGTGGTCATCTGAAAACCACCAGTGGCCCCCATAAATTGCATTAAAAGTTGTGGTTATATTTGGAAGGCAGTGAGATCTAATAGGTAGAGCACTGAACTGACAAACAGAAGATTACAAGTTCTAATCCTTCTGTAGTGCACCGTCACTATGTGGCTTACAGATACCCACTTGGCGTCACAGAATTTCATAACCACTTGCTGTAAAACTGGAAAGAAACAGGACATCACTGTAAGCAAGATGTTGCATCTATGCAGGCTATCTAACACATTAACATAGCAGTGGCACGGAGCCTGTCTAAAAGTGTGTGGGGGCAAGGTCCGGGGCTGAGGTGTAGCTGTGGGGAGGGTGTAGCAATAGTTATTAGAAGCATAGCTCGGTGCCCTGAATTAAAGTTCTGCATTGCTTTATTTAGTCCAACAGGGCTACTCACCCAGCCCACCCTTCCCATCTCTCTCTCAACAGCCCTAGGGCTCAGCATGACTGCACTGTCACTGCCAGTCCCCCCCATGTGTTAGCAGATGACACAGCTGTGACAGTAAGCAGAGCATGATGGTGACTCGTCTCCTCTGTTAACCTGTCTCTGGACCTCTGATCATAACTACTTACCCCCTGGTACTACAGCCTGTACTTTCTGTTCCACAAAGCACAATGGGCTGGCCTCCACTCTATCAAACTCCTCCGGTCTGGTCACACATGCCACCACCCCAACACACACACACTCAGTCCGCGGGACTGGGACCATCATCTCACTGGGAGGTACCAGTGCGACTTGACTACTCGACTGCTGCAATAGTGAATGGCACCCAGTCAGGCGGGGATCTGGGAGATGGAATCAGTTCAGGAGGATCGGCTGGTGGGAGTCAGGACACCAGGACTATGATTGATGCCGCCATGAGTAACTTCCAAGTCCACTGTGGTGCATTCTTCCTCACTGCTGCCTAAAATCCCACACGCAGATTCTTCAGTCATGCACAGTCATATAGCAGGCTGCAGCACATGACAGGATGAGTGTCGTGTTTTTTCCACCCGTGGCTGCTTGACTGATCTGAACAAATTACTTGTCATCTGTTGCCAAGCAACCATGGGCAGAACTGTGAGTTGTCCCTCGCATGTTACTGCAGCGGTTATTTCTGCTCCAGACCTCCACCACTGATATGAGACCCATTTTTTCCTCCCGTGCACATGTTCCTTTTTCCAGAAAGTGAGGGGCCATACCCCTCTTTTAAATGTTGTGGCCCCCACCTCTGGTGCCTATGTAACATAGAAGTCTAACTGTAATCCTGATTTCACAACCTGTTAAACAAGCATTTCTCAATGCTGAATGTTCTACGCTCTCATTTCTGTTGTACCTGGTCTTGCTTCGTACACATTTTACTATATATTTACCTAGGACAGAGCAGATGAGATGCAATATCTAATTTTAGTGGTGTCCTGCTTTTGCACATATTTAGATTGTATTTACTCAGGGTAGAGCCAACTGAGAGGCAATATCTAATTTTCAGTGGGTTCCCACATTTTGACCCTAAATTTTCAACAGTCTTTTTACGACCTGACATTATGATCAAAACAGGTGGAATTTTTTGAATCCCATCCAAAAGGTGATTTTGCAGTGTGTCTGTGAAAACAGATTTTGGTGGGGATTTGGAAAATGTCACCTGTCATATTCCGGAGGTGGATAACACAAAGGACATGTTGAACATTAAGGGTCAAAATCTGCGAAATAAATCATGAGTAAGCGTTGGAACAATTCAACCTTTCTTCATAACTTAGTCTTTTCACATTTTGCCCCAAATTTTCAACACATTCTTTTTATGACCACTCCTGAACATGACAGGTGTCATTTATAAAATAGTGGTTGAAATATCATTTCACACAAGTGTGAAAACACATTTTGCCTAGGATTTGAAAATGACAGCTGTCACATTCATGAGGTGGCATGAAAAAAATGGCTATGCTGAAAATTTAGGGTTAACATAACTGAAAACTACCAACTTTGTTGTTTTTAAATATTTTTACCCCAAATTTTCAAGCCTTTATGACCCCACCTCATGATTTAGGGCATAGAATATTTTCAATCCTGCCCAAAGGTGATTTCATGCCACAGGTTCAAAACACATTTTGGCTAGGATTGGAAAAAGGACAACTGTCATGTTGATGCTGTGGTGTGAAAAAATGGCTGTGTCAAAATTTTGGGTCAAAATATTGAAAATTACAAAAGTTACAAGTGTGCAATGAAAATTTCAA
Organism: Neoceratodus forsteri; assembly: GCA_016271365.2. NCBI lineage: Eukaryota > Metazoa > Chordata > Ceratodontiformes > Ceratodontidae > Neoceratodus > Neoceratodus forsteri. The sequence goes on from CM028137.1 coordinate 646,361,967, forward strand.
TGCACACAGTAACTTTGTTTTGTTTTTAATATTTGTAACACAAATTTTCAATATAACTTCTTATGACCCCACCTCATGATCAAGGGTGGAGAACATTTTAAATCCTGCCCGAAAGGTGATTTCATTCAGTGACTGCAAAATCACCTTTTGAGATGGATTTGCATAATTTCACCACATTAGTTCATGAGGTGGGGTCCCAAAAGCCATGTTGAAAATTTTGGGAAAAATATAAAAATGACCATGTTATGAGGACAAGTTCAAAACCCATTGAAATACATTGAACTGTATACCTGACTTTCTCAGTTCCCAGTCCAGCACTGAGGAGTGAAAAAGTGTCTCCAGTCCAGAGAGGATTATGGCACTGGATCCCCAGTAGGTAAGTAAGGGGTGGAGGGTGTGGGGTGGTGGCTTCTGGTGGCAGGTAATGGCAGCATCAGACATTGATAGACAGTTTTCTTTTTTACAGGATATATAAAAATTAAAAAGACTGTGAGGACAGTTTCTTTATTTCAGGTACCGACACTGGGGATTAGGTACCCCATTGTTGGTGTTATGTTTGGTGGCACTGGGGTGAGCTCCCCAGTGTCGCACAGTGAAACAAGCAGGGTGGGGTGCAAGCTGGCATCATGTATTGGGCACCCTAGTGTCACAAAAGTAAAAGTAAGTGGTGTGGGATGGTGAGTGCTGAGTGCTGAGTGGGAGGGTGGGGTGAGGGGTAATGGCAGTGGCAATAGTCATTGACGGATGTTTTTCTTTTACATGGTGTATAAAATAAAAAAGATCATGAAGGATGATTTTCTTTATTTCATGTACCCACACTGGGGTTTAGCACCTCAGTGCTGGTGTTATGTTTGGGAGCACTGTGGGTGAGCTCCTGGTGTTGCACAGTAAAAATTAGTGTGGTGGGGGTACAAGCAGCACTGGGATTGGGCACCCTGGTGTCAGAAAAATTAAAAGGGGAAGTAGGGTGCTGCTGAGCAGCTTACAGGAAAGCAACATATTTCCTGAGCTCCTGGGTCTTGATCTCTAAATTGATTTAAATATTTTTTCAGTAGTTATTTGACTACAAGACACTTCAGGTACCTAGTAGTTTGTCTGGAGCTACAGGTATGGGGAAGAATCAGGGGCTGCTGCCTCCTCCTCAGATTTCTTTGCACCTAAAAAATCACACGGCAGCATGAGGAAAGGCCTCCAACACTCCCAGAAGCCACAGCCTCAAGTGCCTCCACATCAGAGGGCGCATCTTTGGTCACCATTCAAACGACTTTGAACCAGCTGGTCCAGTCAGTCCAAGAGATGGACAAAATTGGACTCTCTCACACCACAGGTAACAGAGTTGGAATCCAGAATGGATGGATGTGAAGCATCCGTGCAGAAGTCTGAACAACTAATTTCCAAGGCCTACAACATTACCACCAAGCTGATAAAAGAAAACACGATGCTTCAACAGCGACTGGAACTAGTGGAGAACCAGGCTTGGGAGCAGAACCTGTGTATTTTGGGGCTGATGGAGTCAGCAGAAGGAGATGACCCTTTAGATGTTGTCAGAAATGTATTGGCAAAGATTCTGGGACTCTCAGAGGGACTCCCCACTGTTGATTGAAAAGGCATACCGTGTTACAGCGACGCATGCTACTTTGGACATGGAGACACCAAGGACTCTCTTGGTAGTGTGTACTGGCATTGATGATCAGAACCATGTGCTTTCCTGGCAAGAAGTAAACACTGTCTACAACTTGGAGGAACTCTTTACAAATCTTCCTGGATCTTGCATATAGCACATGGCAGTGGAGAAAGGGGCTTCGATGGGGTCCAGTTGGTTGCAGCATTACAAATTAATCAGCAACTATTGTTTCCCGCTTCGTCTGAGACTAACCTGGCAGGGACGACAATATCAGTTCCAGAAACTGAAGGATATGGAAAAGATGCTGCAGACCATCGAGAAAGAATTGGAGGAGAGAGAGGAGGAGGTTGTTTCTCGGATGAAGAAGTGCCCTGAACTTGTTTTGACCCAAAACTCAATGAGGTTGGTAGGGGTGAGTTGGGGCAATGTCCTGACTGTTAAGGGGCTGTGTTTGATGCCTAAAATTGTTACACTTATTTAAGATGTTTAACGTTAGCCAGGCTCTGTTTTTTGAGGATGAATCTGCTCTGCACTCTCATTTAACCCACTCTGGAAGGGAATGGAATTAATTTTAGAGCCCCTAAACTTTACGTGTGCCATGGCTCAGGGCATGGACTTGGACTGAACTAAAATGGGAATTTTTGAAATAATTAGTCATGTTTACAGCTCTTCTACTTATCATACTTGTGTTACAATGTTAAGATAACTACTTAATGCCTTGTTGGTATAGAAATATATGTTTAAAGGTAAAGAGACACCTGGGAGGTTGGGAGTTTATATGGTATAAGTATATTAAGGATAGCTATTCAGGGAACCATATAGGCCAGTATATCAGGCCGGTTGTCATTGGTTTTGATGCTATAATGTGGTGTAATCCTTGGTTCCTTTTATATTTTCTTAGCTGCATGCTGTGGGTATTGATGCTATGGGTGATGTGAGGTTCTTCCCCAATGAGGTGGCTATCTGGGAGGTACCTGACATATTAATTGTAATAATCTCTTTTACGGATATTTTATGTAATCTTCCTATGATGTATGATTTTGTAAGTGTTTTTTACTGCAAAATTATAAATAAATAATACAAAAAAAGGAAGCAGTAAGTGGTGGGAGATACTTGGAAGATGGTGGAGGGATTGTTTTACATTAGAGAGAGGACCACAGCAGGCTGATAATTTCCAAGGCCACTGATTTACGGGTGATTGAAGTAACAAAATTCCATTTTCAAGACTTGAAACTGTGGGAATTGCACTGGTGATTGTTAGTCTAATTTCCGGATTTTTCTGTGATTCTACTGTCATTCTCTTAGTATGTGTGGAAGAAAAAAAGCAACAAATATGTTGCAGGTGATACCTTTTATTGGACTAACAAAATTATTTCAGAAACTAACTTTGAGAGATAATACTCTCTTCTTCAGACTGACCTGACCTGAAGAAGAGAGTATTATCTCTTAACTATTCTCAGAAATAATTTTGTTAGTCCCTTAAACAAGAATAACTAAAATAAGAAATCCCCAAATTTAGACCTCTCACCCTCCTGAACTTTGTGCCCTGTGCCTATCAAGAAATGTTCAGCCTGCTTTCCTTCTAAAATTGGTACCTCTGCTCATCCCAAAATTTGTCCCTCATGTTTCTGCCACATTTTGAACCCCACACCCTCCTGAATTTGTCACGTTATACCTCTACCAAAATTTTTCCCAACAGACCTCCTAGAATTTGTTCCCATGAACCTCATGATTTGTGCCCAGTAGCCCCCCTGAACTTTGTGCCCTGCCCCCAAAATGCTGTACCTCCACTTCCCCAAAATCAAACACCTCTACCAAAATGTGTGCATGCATTCCTCCTGAATTTTGCACACTTCACCCCTGTTGAATTTTATGCTCTGAAACTTGCACGCCTCCCACAGTTTGTGCCAACATCCTCCTGAAATTTGATCCATCACCCTCTCAAAATTAATACCCACGCTCCTGCTAAATGTTCTACTCCTACCACTCCCAAATACACACACACCCCTCCTCAAAATAGTGTTCTATACCATTCCCAAAACTTCAACCCACACCTCCTGAAATGTGTGCCTACTTCCCTCCAGAAATCTTCACCCACACTTCAAGCACAATTTAGATTCCTCATCTCTCACATAATTTGCACCCTACATCCCTCCTGGAATTTGCACACTGATCCTTCTCAAAAATGTTTTCCTTGCTGCTGTCTCAGCTATTGGGTTCTGCACCTTCCCAAAATCTGCCCCTACACTCTCCAAAATGTATGTGCCATTCTCCTCCTGAAATTTGTACCCATTCCAAAAGTGTGACTTGCACCCCACCCCAAACTTGTATACTTCCCTTATAAAACTTGTCACACTCCTCTTGAAATTTGTGCCTCCTGAAAATTTCACTTGCACCCTCCTGAAATCTGTGCCTTGAACCCTTCTCAAAATATCTGTCCTGCACCTGCCTGAAATTAGAACCGTACACTCCTCTCAAAATTTTTATCTTTTTACCTACCTGAAAATACACCCCCAAAATAAATTTTGTGACCTGCACGGTCCCAAAGTTTGCATTCTTAGTCTTTTCTAAATGCACAACCCTCCCTCTCCTGAAATTTGTGCCTGCTCCCTCTTGAAATATGCACCCCTTCTGGCATTTTTGCATTGTACCCCTCCCAAAATGTGTGCCCTGCTCCCTTTCATATACTACGTCCTGCACCCTCCTGAAATTTTCTCCCAACACCTGCAAGAAATTTGCACCTAACACCCATCTCAAAATTTGCAGTCCTCCCAAAATATATGACCTGTACCATCTCTCAAAATGAATGCCCCACATCCTTCCCTAAACTTGCCCTTGCACCTCTCCTGAAATTTGTGCTCTGTTCCTATCCTAAAATGTTCCCTCTCCCCTCCTGATATTTGTGACCTGCTCTCCTGCTGAAACTACACTCCTTAACCCCAAATTTGCACCCATCCATGCCTAAATTTGCACATGCACCTATCCAAATTTTCCTCCACACCTGTTGAAAGTTGTGCCACACACCCTCCTGAAATTCACTTCTGCACCCCTCCCAAAATTTGCACACTGCTCCATCCACACACCTCTCAGAATATGCACTTGCATCCCTCCTTAAATCTGTATCCTGCATTACCCCAAAATTTGTACCCTGTTCCCCTCCTGATATGAGCATCTCAAACCCTTCCAAAAATTTACAGCCCTCTCAAATTCAGCCCTACACCCCTCACCACATATTGGGAGGGTATGAGGAACTCAATTTCAGGAGGTGTGAAGAGTGCGGTTTAAAAGGTGTGGGTCAAAAATTTAAGGTGGGTTGCAGGGTGTAAAAACATGAGGGGTTATTGAGATACAGATTTAACTGGGGGTAAAGGGTGCATTTCAGAAGACTATCAGGTATCAATTTCAAGAGGTGTGTGGGGTGCAGTGTACAGAATTCAGGAGGGTGGTGAAAACAAATCTTGAGAGTGGTACAAGGAGCAATTTTGGGAGGAATTGTTGTGCAAAACTTAGGATGCATGCAGGGTGCAAAATTCAGGAGGGTACATGGTTCAAATTTTGGGAAAAAATTTTGGGAGGGCTTTGGATGAGAGGGATATGAGGTGCTAAAGTTTTGAGGGTTGTGGGGTTATCAAGGTGGCAGGACAACATGGCATAAAGTTTGAGGTGGGGTACAGATTTTTGAAGGGTGCAGGGCAAAACAGAGGGACAAGCAAAGACATAAAGAACATAGACATAGCTGCTTATGGTGGTGAGCAGTGCTTTAGATACAATTGTGAGGAGGAGGAACATAGAGAAAATGATGGGATAACAGCTTGAAGAATATTCACCACACATGCTTTGTCCTAGGCAAGTGGGATAGAGGTGAGGTGATGGAGAAGGGACAGGGTTGATAGGATGTGGGAAGCAGCAAGAGAGGAAGAGGGGTCCAGTTGCGTGGGGGTAGGGTTCAAGTGCATGGGCTGTACAAATTTCCAGTGGCACACTGTGACTATTTAGGAATTGCAATCACAACTACTGAGTGCTATGAGGTGAGAGCTTAGTTTTGTTTTAAAGGACCACTTTGTTTCAACCATTTTGTCACCTTGGAGAGTCGAGTCAATTGGGTGCCCAGTACCCAGACAGCTGACCTTGTGATGTGTGGCATAAAGGGACTTTAAACGGATTGCAGTTAGACCCTCTTGTTTGTCTAGTGTTAGTATTTTGGCACAGAAGGCTCTGGACACCAGTGGGTGTTAGTCCCAAGGTAAACTTATTGGTGAGCAGGCACACAGGTATTGAAGCCTGCTATGCAGATTGAGCCACCCAGCTTGAGTATACAGGTTACAGGCATGAGTAAGATGATGTGCCCCTGAGACAAGCTACAGGCTTTATTTAGGGCTATTTTGACCCTTTTTAGTGTGGAGTCAATTGCCGCGCTATATACTATTATTCCATAATCTATTACTGATAAGACTGAGCTGGTCACTGCAAGCCTCAGCGCATCGTTAGTCAGAAAGTGTTTCTGTCTATAGAGTTGGCCAGTTTTGGAATTGACAGCCTTAGCTACTTGATCAGTTTGAAGTGAGATGGTGAGGTAGCTGTCAATGTAACTCCAGGTATTTGAAACTTCGGACCATTTCTAGGACTGTGTTGTGGCTATTTTGGATTTTAAGCTGCTGAGACCTGTGCCTATTGTGGAGGAGGCAAAAGCATTGTTTTGGATTTCTTGTAATTTAGTAGTAACTTAGAATTAAGGAATCAGAATTCTGTGTCAGTAAAGTTTTGCTGCATTTGTTTTTCAAGGATTATGGGGTCAGTGCTACTTGAGAAGAGCACTGCATCATCTGAGTACAAAAGAACTCTGTTTTAACAGGGAGTGGAAGGTGGTTTAAGAATAGGCTAAAGAGCAGGGGCCCAGGATTGATTCTTGGGGACCCCCTGTGCAGACATTCCTATAAGACAGGGCATTGTAAATTTTGACTGTTTGAACCTGTTGGTGAGGTAGCTCCAGAACCACTCCACAGAGTCAGTGGAGAACCCTGTGCAGGTTAACTGGTCTAGTAAAAGTTCATGACTGACCATTTCAAAGGCCTTGATGAGGGTTGATTTGGTTGCTCCATGAGCATAGAAATTGTCCTGGAGACAGGACTGCCTGGCCCAACTAGTCTGCCCGTAAGCCCTTGTAATGGATTACTGCTTCTGACCCACCCACAGCTGTACCTCTAAGGTTCCTATGCCTGTCCCAAGCATGCTTGAATCCATCCACAGTGCTTGCTCCCACCACCCTCCTGAAGCAAACCATTCCATGCTCCACCACCCTCTCTGTGAAGAACTTCCTCACATTCCCTCTTAGCCTCCCACCTTCCAATTTCATGTTATGCCCCTCGTTCCTGTGCTCCTCCTGTAATGGAAAATGTCCCTCCTGCTCCTTGTTTATACCTTTTAGGTACTTGAATGTTTCTATCATGTCCCTCTTTCCCTCCTGTCTTCCAGCGAAGTACATATTGAGGTCCCTAATCTCTCCTCATAAGTCTTGTGTTGCAGGCCCTGTACAATCTTAGTTGCCCTTCTTGGACCAGTTTTACCATGCTTCAGTGACGTCCCATTTTGAAATCCCAAACCTTTGCCCCAGTATGACTTGAGTGAGTCTCTGCCCCTATGCTGAACCACACAATGTTGTGATCACTGGATCCCAGTTGCCCTTCTACCTGGACATCTGCGATTTGATCCCCATTGGTCATTACTAGATCCAGAATTGCCCTGTCTCTGGTGGGATCAAGTAAAAGCTGCCTGAGTCCAGCCTCCTGGAGTGAATCAAGGATGCCTCTGCTTCTGACTGAAGCAGCTACACTGGTGTTCAAGTCCACGTCTGGCATATTGAAATCCCCCATCAGTAGAATTTCACCTTTCATTGCCATCTCGTGTATTTCATCCACTAGCTCCCTGTCCAGTTCCTCTCCTGTCCTGGAGGCCTGTATATCATCCTGTGCGCATTGTTGTGCCATTTCCAGGTTGAAGGTGACCCACAGTGCCTCAGCCTCCCCTGCCTACCCCTGTACCTATGTTACCATTATACCATTTCTGACGAACAGGGCTACTCCCCTCCTTTTGCCCTTCTTATCCCTCATGAATAGACCATATCCTGGTACATTTGTTTCCCTCATGATTAGCAGTGTACCAAGTTTCAGTTATTGCTACTATGTCCAGGTCTGCTTCACTTATTAAGGCCTCCATGCCTGAGACTTTATTTCCCAGGCTGTGTGCATTTGTCACCATGACCTTCCAAGTTTTACTGCCTGACCTCTCTCTCTCTCTCTCTCTCTTCCTGTTCTTGGTTCCTTGCATCTTCCCCCTTTCCTGATATTTTCTGTTTTTTTTTTTTATACTTGTCTTTTTCCTCCTGGTTTTTCCTTCCCTCTTGATCCTCTCCTTCAGGCCTCTCAATGTTAGCTGCAGTCCTGGACCCATGATCTCTGCCCTAAACGCCTCCTCCTTCTCTGCACAGTGGGGTCTGTCTGGTGTTGGTGGTCTGTGGCGAGAGGTGATGTCGTCATCCAGGACGCGAGGGTGATTTTCCTTGTTTCTGTTTTATCCCCTGTCCCATCCCCTGGGGCAGCTGGCGCTTGGGACTCAGTCCAAGAGGTGACATGCTGATACATGTCTTGCTTCTCATCATCGTCGTGTGGCGTCCCCCACTGACTAGTATCGAGCCGCCCATCCTTCAAGGACCGGTGGCTTCCACCGACTCTCACGGGAGTGTCGGATGCTGGTGAATCCCGGGTATTCCACCCTGAGGGAGAGAGCATCCAGAGGGACGTTCGATCCTCCTTCCCTGCCAGCCCCTGGCTACCCAGGTCCGTTTCCAAACCTGGTCACGGTGTAGCGCGAGGTGTGGCGCCTAGCGCCTCAACCCTCAGCGCCACTGGCCTGCCCGATATTTCTCTCTTGTGTTCCCAATTCTTTCCCTCTCTCTCTCTCTCTCTGCCCGACCTTAATGACCTTGCTATCAACTCCTCTTCCTGCTCCATTGTTCTGCCTTCTCTACCATGTGGGGGTGGGCTGCCTGAATATCCTTGCTCCTGTTGCCTCTCCCCTGGCTAGTTTAAACACATGTCAACAAAGCATTTAAACCATTCATTGAGGATTGTCTTCCGCTTGCTGGACAGATGCAGTCCATCCCCACTGTACATGGCTACATCACTCTAGGTGGGTCCCCAAACTCCAATGAAGCCATACCTCATGGGGCCTGATGGGATTCACCCAAGAATTCTAAAGAACTAAGGATAGAACTAGTGACACGCTGACTACTCTCTTTAACAAATCATAGGAGGATGGTGTGGTACCTGAGGACTGGAGGAGGGCGGATGTGATTCCTCTTCACAAAAGTGGGAGCAGGACAGAGGCAGGAAACTATAGACCAGTTAGTTTGACCTCAGTGGTAGAGAAAATTATGGAATCACTTCTGAAGGAAAGAATTGTTGAGTACCTAGAGGCCAGTGGGGCACAGGGCCCAAGGCAGCATGGATTCACGATGGGAAGGTTGTGGCAGATGAATCTAATAGATTTCTTTGACTGGGTGACCAAAGTAGTAGACCAGGGAGGGCTGTGGACATGGTCTACCTAGATTTTAGCAAGGCATTTGATACAGTCCACAAAAGATTAATACACAAGTTAGCAAGCCTTGGTGGGTCCCAAGGTGGTAGCCTGGATAAAAAATTGGCTAAACAACAGGGCGCAAAGGGTAGTAGTAAATGGAGTACACAGTGAAGAAAGGAGGGTTACTAGTGGGGTACCAGAGGTTCAGTACTGGGACCAGTCCTTTTAATGTCTTTATAAGTGGCATTGCAGAAGAACTGGAAGGAAAAGTATGTCTCTTTGCAGACGACACAAAGATCTGCAACAGGGTTGATACACAAGATGGAGTGGAAAGGATGAGAAGGACTTGGCAAGGTTGGAGGAATGGTCAAATGTATGGCAGCTCAGATTCAATGCAAAGAAGCGCAAGGTAATGCACTTGGAAACAAAACCAGGGAAGAGTACACAATGGGGTGAAATACTGACAACAGTAAAATGGAAAGGGACCTGGAGGTAATTATATCAGATGACCTAAAGGTGGGCAAGCAATGTGAGAAGGCAGTAAGGAAGGCTGGGGGATACTGGGATGCATAGGGAGAGGCATCAATAGTAGAAAACAGGAAGTTGTTATCCCTCTGTACAGACAGTTGGTGAGACCCCATCTGAGTACTGTGTGCAGTTCTGGAGACCCCATCTCCACAAAGACATAGACAGAGTGGAGGCTGTCCAGAGGAGGAAACCAAAATGGTGCAGGGTCTGCACCAGAAGACTACATGAAGAAAGACTAAAGAAGCAATATGTATACCCTTGAGGAAAGAAGGAGAGTGGACATGATAGAAACGTTCAATTACCTCAAGGGAATCAACAAAGTCCAAGAGGGTAGCATCTTTCAGAAAAGAGATGTGCAAGAACAAAGGGCACAATTTGAAGATAGAGGGACGGCTCAGAGGTAATGTGAGGAAGTATTTTTCACAGAGAGGGTTGTGGATGCATGGAACAGCCTCCTGAGGAGGTCATGGAGTCAAGAACAGTGGAGGAATTCACGAATGCATGGGACAGACATAAGGCAGTCTAGTGGGGTGTAGGAGGAAGTAAGGTGTTGGTTAACTAGGATCTGCAGCTTATCTGTTAGGGTAGGAAAATGGGCAAACTAGGTGGGCCAAGCAGTCCTTATCTGCCGTCAAATTCTGTGTTTCTATGTTTCTATACCCCTTCTCATTGCACCAGCCTTTCAACCATGTGTTGAACTTACTAATGCGGAGATTCTCTCCTCCCACCAAAAGCCCCAGTCTTAAGCATCATGGATGTAGCCAGTGAACTCGACCAGTGCAGTGGTTGTGCTATGTAATTTTCTGAATCTGTGCTATTGTGGAATTGTAATTGGTGTTTGTTAAAGTAGTTCACTAGTTGATCATAAACAATGTATTCGAGCATCTTAGATGGAGGGGTATAGAAATGGGGTGGTAATTTGTATGGCTGGTCCTATCCCGCTTTTAAAGACAGGTGTGACCACCACGGCTTTCCAGAGATGGGTGAATTTTGCAATTCTTAGAGACAGATTTAGGATATTTGTTAATAGTGAGAGTAACCCCTCAAGGGTAATGGCAACAAGTTTGTGGTCAAGTTTGTCCCCACTGGTTCTGGATTTTCCTAGTACTTGTTGCAGGTACTTTTTGCTTAATTTTTTGAGATAATCTTAAGGTAGAAAGGAAGGACTGGGTCTTGGGGTGGGCTTGCACTGGAATTGTTTTATTGTCATTTGAGAATTCAAAGGAATCTGGAGAAAGCACACTGCTGAGGTCTGTGAAGGCCTTATTAAAAGTGTCAGCGATAGTTTTGGGTCCTAGGTGATTGCCCCTCAATGTTGAGCACTGAAGGTGATGTTTTGTTGGGTTTCCGGTTAGTGTCTTGATGTTGTCCCAGAACTTACAACTTTCGCCCAGGAGTTGGACAGTTTATTTTTGAAATGTTGACTTTTGCAGAGTGAACTGCCCAGGTGCATTTATTTCCAGCTGTTTTGTAGTTTTATATTGCTCAACCTCTTGATTTTACGTTTTGTATAAGGTGTTGAGCGTCACATGCTGCATTAAAGGTATTATGAAATGGTCAAGAGCTGTATCTACATCATCTGCTAAGTCTATGGCTGACCAGTCTTGTTGACTAAGGTGAGCTTTTAATGAATGCAGTTGTCCTTTTTAGCACCCATGTTGTGATTGTTTTGCAGGGGATCTAGGTGTTTTATTTGACCAGGTACATACAATTGGGGAGTGGTTGCTGAATGAGTCAGGGAGGACAACAGTGTTTGTTATTCTGTCTGGGTGATTGGTTATCAGCCAGCCCAGAAGCGATACTGGTCCCAGTTCGATACTTAGTTCTGGTGGGGTAATCCACCAACTGTGCCAGGTTAATGGAGGAGATTGCGCTTTGCGGGGGGCCACCTGAGGAATAACCAGTTGATGAAGCCCTCTATCATTAAGACCTCAGAGCTGAGGTGAAGGTCGTTGAGGTAGTGAAAACACCTTAAACCCACTAGCCTACTCTTTGAGGGGATGTATACTGAGACTACTGTTAATCCTTTGCCATGTGTCCCAAGCAGTAATTTTACTACTAATACTTGGACATTGCTACGGCATTTAGGTGAGGAGGGCATGCCCCTAAAGGGTGTCTTTGATGTAGATAACACAACCCCTCCCTGCTTACTGGACTTATCTAGCTGAAAGGATATGTAACCTTCTAACTGGTTTGCCATATCAGGAATCTTTGGTGTAAATGCCCTTGCTGACATCACACAACCTCATCGTCAACCCTCACTGAATACAATCTTTTTAACAGGCAGAGAAATCAGGGTTCAGAAATATTTGTAACTTTTAAACAAAATAACTTAAAAATCTTACTGGGGATCTGCTGGTTCTGATTTTTAAATTTATCATTGTTGAAATGGTGGTGATATCCCCTCATTAAAGAGATAAAATGCAGAGTGGCAGCAGCGATATTTCATGCTGTCTGTAAAACTGAAATGGCATTATGTTTATTCCAATAATTTTCACACAGTGTAGCGGATTCCCTGGAGGTCAGCAATGGGGGTATCTGGAGAGAGAGAGAGAGAGAGAGAGTATGCTATTCAGCTGAACTACGAGTGCAGTCAGAAGGCTGTCTGCGGCCTGCGTGGGAGTGGGGAGGAAGCTGGTAAATGACACTTCATTCCCACAAGATTGTCAAAGCGACTGTATTATAAATTAAATAGGTGGTGAGGGACAAGCACCTGAAACTTTAATAGAGATTCCTTCCCATTTAAAATATAAATAAATAAGCCGGCACAGTATCGTAGGGATCTGAGGATCCAGAGGATACAGAAAGTACCAGAGAGAGTGTGGTGGAAGCAATGGCACAGATGAGTGCTGAGGAGAACAGCAGAAATGTAACCCACCCTTAAGTGGTGGGCTTACCTTATTATCTTCCTGGACCTTGCAATGTTCTTTTGCAGAAGAGAGTTGCAGCTGGTGCTCTGCCTTTGAGACCCTGGCCAAGTCCAGTACTGTAAATACAGTCCAGTGTAGAGCATTGCTGTAATCCTGGTTCCTGTGTGAGTGTGCAAGTTGATGCCACCGCACTGCCACTTTGAGATGTTCAGCCCTGCCTTTGCAGTGAATAGCGTGTGCTGGGTTCAGGAAGTACAAAGCCCGTGACTGGCTGGGCAGCACCCTGATATGTTTCATCGTACAGTCATTTGCCAGTATATTTGAAGCCCTATTGAATGCTGTGATTGTTTATTACTGAAGTTTAGCTGTTATGTTTAAAATGAACTTTGATGATGGGACTATTTCCATTTCAAACAGCCAGTCACCATGTTGATACTTTGACCTCATTTTGGGCCATTCGAGCTTATGGGATCTAATGGGTCTTCAAACTGTGACTGCTGGAAAAACAGTGGACTTCATGCCTGGCTCCAATTTAGCTAATCAGAGCATTGGGACTGACAGCCTGGGCAGCCAACGGATTGCAGCATTCCGTTTCTTCCTTCAGCTAAAACGGCTGAACTCTCTGTCTGTCTGTTTGTCTTGAGCTTCGTACTGTGAGGAGGCTCTTATGTTTCAGCTCATGGAACTTGGGGAGGCCTGCTTTGCTTCTCCTCAGCCTAAGAATTTGTGTGACTTGCCTGGACTGCCAAACTGTAGACCAACCTTGAGACTCTCCAGAAGGAGAGAAGTGTCTTCCTCAGAGCTAGATGCCTAGACCAAGAGGAGGTCAGAGTCCTAAATGACCTTAAAGCCATGTGTGGGCGAGACCTGGTTTTACAAGAGTCAGTAGCCCAAAGCTAAAAGTTGTGGCCACTGGACTTATCTCCGAATCTGCTGCCAAAGAGAGTCGTGCAAACCCTGATCCCTGTTTCCTGGTCCCAGTCCAGAACAGAAGAGACCTGCAGCTGCAGCCATCAGCCAGAAAGCCAGTCCTCAAGGAGAATCAGCCTGAGATCAGCCCAGCATCTGAGGTCCTGATGCAGTGAGTATCATAGGGCCCTGGCCCTCGGCATCTAATACTAAGCAATTGTCATCCGATTTGTTTTTCAAAGTTCTTTTGTAGTTTAACTGTGCTTGCAGGCCATTGGGCCTGGAGTTACAATTTATTTTGGGTTTAAAATGCTGGTGAATGTGGTTATGTAGCCCTCCCCCACCAGTTTGGGGCTTACCTTAAGTGTCTCCCAGGGCTCCATCAATGCCCACTGCCAGGCAGATGTTCTGCAGGGATAATAAATCCATAGTTATTTATTTAATTCTGTTGATCTGCACGAGTGCCATGATGTGCCTCTGCACCTGTCCCTTTAAGACATTAGCCAGTGTGTATACAGTCAATGGTCTGGGCTGGATCCGAGTGCTTGAGCTCGTGACCGGCCAGGCACCACTTGTTTGCTCCACTCTGCGGTCAATAGTGAAGCAGAGGGGCTCCAACTAGTACTGTAAATATTTACTTTTTACTTGTTGTTATATCTAAATTAGAGTGTTGGTTTAACCTGCCTTCATTGCAGCTTATCCATCCAAATGGGAGCCACCATGTTTGGTCTGGCACTTCCAGAAATTTGGGCCAGTTGGGACACAGGGGACCTTGAGGGGTCCTTAGTTCAGGTTCCTCATGGTAAAGCTGTAGTTCTTGTAGTTTTACAGGTTGGCACCTAAACTGACAAATGGGAGCACCAAAAGTGTGACTGACAGCTACTTAGCTAAGCGAAATTCAGGAAGACCGGACTAGTCCAAGAACTGTTTGAAAATCTGGGCAGTTGCCATTAGAGCTGAGAGAGTAAGCAGCTCGAGCCATCGGAGAGGCAGCTCCAGGAAAGGAGCTGAGGAGAATCTGCAGGGAAAGGCATGACTTGTCGTCATGTCTTTGTATCCAGCATGGACTGCCTGATAGCAGAAAATGGACTAATCTGAAACTGATCTTTATACTGTGGCAGTTAGCCCGAGGCTCTGAAGTGTGCAGTTTGAGCTCTTGGACCGAGAGGAGCTTTGTGAGTGTTCGCCCAGGAACTGTAATCAGAGACTGTTTCCACAGACTAAGATGTTTGCTCAGTGAATCGACTGCAGTTGCAAACTGGCCTGAAACCAAATTAAGAGGTAGAAAAGTAAATGCTGTTTTCATTAAATGTGCTAAATATTTATCATGGGTTGAGGCTTACTGTCCAGTGACTCCTGATTGCCAGAAGGAAGCCCATCGATGCCAGTGGCCAAACTGTCTGCCAACTGGAGGTTTTCACCAGCAAATGAACTGAGCTGTGCCAAAAGTATTTATCTAGAGCCGGCCTGGTGGCACTGAGGTTGAGGCACTGGACGCCACACTGCGTGCCACGCGGCTACCCATGTTCGGGAACAGGCAAGGGCCACTGGGATTGATAGGGACGGGGAAGGATCGAGCATCCGGAGGACTGCCTCCTTCCCGGGAGGGGATCTGCAGCACTGGCACCTGAATGCCACTGGTGGAGGCTGGGAGCAAAGTGACGTGCACAAGCATGGGGGGTCAAATGCAGGCGCTTGAGGGGTGTGCATGGAATGTCGAGTTCACCTCAACCCTGCGTCATTACGCACCGCTCCAGAAGGAGCAAAATAGAAAAATCCCACTGCAGCGCATCCATGACACCACCTCACCAACCCTCCCGCTGTCACGCTGGTTCCCATAACTCGACCCGTGTCCATGACACCTTGGCCGTGCCGCGGCCCTGCCCCTGGGGGTAAGCCTGGGGGCAAATGGGAGAACAGCTGATTTGGGAGCAAGGCGACAGTATTTATCTAGCTTTGGGTCTTTGCCAAACACAGCCCAAGCTGTGTATTCCTGCACCAGTGACTGCTTTCTCGGCAACAACCTGGAGGGAAAGGCCCTTGAAGCGGAGGTGAGTCATGCAGGTCCAGCTTCCCATGCTCTTCAGTATCCTGCAGCAGGTCTTCATATTAGCAAGGTTAATTCCAACCAACTGGTGTTGTAAGTAAACTCAGGATAGCTCCTGCAACTTTTCTTTAAATTATTTTGTGGTACCATCTGATTGCTTCAGTGTTTTACAGAGTTACAAAGGACTGGGCCAACCGGTCAGGGATACAAATAATCAAGGTCTTTGTTGTTGTATGTTTAACTGCCTTCTTTCCACAATGGCCCCACCAACAGCTGCAACACCCAGCCAACCCTGGGCACCGATTTTGGCCAGCCAGCATAACATTCTGGGTACCCAGTTGTCAGACTGTTTTACTGTGGGACTAGAGTACATGCATGCAGAGTAACCTGAATCAGATCAGTAAAGTAATCATTTTTCTAGCTTCATGCCCCACCTTGTTCACATCCCTTAATAAAACTGATTTGGTATTTCACATTTAAATTGGCTTATGAGCATATTCATTTTTTTAGCTTACTTTTCTCCCCAGTCCCTGGTTGACTCCTTCTTCCTGGCATCCTTTCATGCGGCCGCCATCCATCGCACCTGTCCTCCAACTCGGGCCATCACCTTGCTGCCCCACAGCTTACTCCCTTGGCGAGGGTGGTGGGGAGCCCCCAACTCACCCACCAGGACCGGATCCAGAACAGGTGATGCCCTCTTGAGACGGTGCATTGTGTCAGATGACCACTGAGCCACTCAACCTGGGCTGCCATTTTCCATGTTTCTTTTCAGTGGCGGAACATGCAGTGCTAACAGTGTGCATGCCATGCGCGCATCCACATGCAGCATACCCACTGGTGTCTCCATCTCCATGCCCCACATTGTACTGGGCCAGGCATGCCAACACCAGCCTCCACTAGGTGTCAGGCAAGCGCTGACCTCTGTTCCCCACCCTCCCGGAGAGGAGAGCTGTCCTCCGGATGCTCAATCCTCTACCACCCCGCTGGCCCTAATGACCTGCTCACACCAAGAACCTGGGTCGCTGTGTGACAGGAGATAAGGCATCACTGCCTCAGCCCTCCACGCCAGTGGTCCGCATGAACATATTCTTAACTGGTGTAGAGATACCAAAATCTGTTAAAGTGTTAAAGGTGCATGTTTGCATGTTAATGCTGTCTTTGCAGGGGTTCCAGGGATTTGCTGAAGACCAGAACCTGGTGGTAAGTGCAAGGGGTGTGTGGATATATTGTTAATCGTTAACGCCAACTGTGTGTTAATTGCTGTAAAGGGTTATTCCACATTACAAGGTTTGTGGTCACTAGGTGGGTTTGTGGGTGGATATAGCTTCCCAGAGGGCTATACCAGGCTAGGTAGGTACTCCACATACTTTACTTTGGGTGAAGGCACCAAAATATTGAACCCAGGCCCCTTGACCTGTTGTCCCAAGTATAGGCAGGCCAGTAACCCTAGAGTTAGCACCACCTAGGGGTTACAGTTAGAACTAACAGTGAAAGAATCAATAACCTTTTATTTGTTTAAGGGCCCAACCAGTTGCAATGCCGGCCACCCGGCACACGCTCAGGCCTGCACCATCTTAGATCCTGGGTACACAGATCTCAGTGACTGAGTTAATTCAGGGGTATAAGTGTATGTGATTGCCAATCTAATATTAAAGCTCAATCATTTCCTTGCAGTGACTATTAATCTCTACTCCCATCTCCTGTTAATGCCCCTAATAAATTAGTTTATTGTTTGAATGTTAAACTGTCTTCTTATCATATTATTGCTGAGTGCTGCTTATTGGCGAAAGTATAAAAGTGCATTGCTATTACTACCAAGCTTTCTCCCCAGGTATCCAGAGAGTGCAGACCCTACTGGTAAGAGTGGTAACTGTGAGCATATTATTAGCTCTCATCATTAATTGTAACTTGAATGTTAAACAAAGTGCTGGGTACCACTCATGTGTGGGACCACTGGTCCAGGCTGTGGGTAGGTACAACTTCTGGGAGGGTTGTGCTGGCTTAACATTTAACCTACTTGAAGCTCACTCTGGGTGGAGGCATCGTATTAATAGCATTATTATTAGTACTGAGATCATTGTGCTAGTTAGCTCAGAACCCAGGCCCCTTAACCTGCATTTGGGGAAGCAGGCAGGAGTAGTAGTCCGCTGCGAGGTGGTGCCCAGGTTACATCTTTGGAGGCACTGCTGGAATATTGCCCCAAGTGGCTAAACCACAAACATCAGTTGAAGTCCCACATGAAGGATGGTACAAAAAGGGACAAGGTTACCAGTTCTGGGCTTGAATTTCCTGCTAGTAAAATGGTTGTGAATCATTTGATGGGCTGGCGTGAGGCAGAGGAGGTAGACCCACACAAAGCTTTGTTGCTCTTGGATATACCCCTAGGCATGGACAAGGGTACCATTGAAGGACCTTCGGTAAAGTTAAATGTTTGGGTTGAGCCACCATGAAGGGATGCATTGCTGATTTGCTTGCCCAGACCATAATGGCACTAACTGAGTGTAGTAAGCCCATAGACAATGAAAGAGTGCCCAGTGCCATTCTTCCTGATGAGGCCCTAGGGGCTCTGGAAGTAATCACCATGTACAGTGCATCATCCACCCTGGGGATCCCCAGAACAGAAGGGTTAAAAGAAAAGCTAGGGAAGTATTACTTGCTGAGGGACAAACTTTGAAGATTTAAAAGAATATTTGAGGCCACCAAAGGTGCCCTCCTCAGGGCCTGTCCGGCTCCTGTGCCTGCTTCTGCCCCTTAGCCTGCACCTACCCGGCACCAGTGCCGGTGCCCTCAGTTAATCTTGACTTATATTGCAGGTTACAAGTATTTTCTGGCACTCTACCCACACCTCATGGGAAGGTGATCTAGAGGCTTCACCCTTGCACAAGAGTGGCAATGCCCTAGGCAGAGAAAAGGAAAAATCTCATGGAAAGTTTAAGGGACCCTGCACTAGAAGCAATTCATTTTTGAGGTCCACTAACCCTGACGCTTCTGCACAAGAATATTTGTCTGCTTTAGAAGGTGTTTTGGCAGCACTGAATCTGGAGAAGATTTGATGTGGAAGTTCAAGTCCACTAAACAGTGGAAATGTGAGCTGTTGTCTGCATATGTTACCCAGCTGGAAATAGCACTGCACAGGGCCCATAGAATAGGTGGAGTGTTGGCTAGCAACTTAAATCAAGTAAGGTTGGACCATATTTTGAAATCTGCCAGATTTTCCAGTGTGTTAATGCTAAAGTTAAAGTTTCAAGACAGAAGAGATGACCGCCCCGGCTTATTGCTGCCTTATGAAAGAGATCAGAGAGGCTGAAAATGAGGAGGAAATTTGGACCCTATACAGGCACTGCCAGAGAAGCTCAAGCATCTGAAAAGCCCAGTGAGAAAGAAACTGTTATTGACCCACAGCAACTTAAAGATCTATTAAAGGAGCGGAGGGAAGTGAAAGCAAGTGCCCAAAGTGCAGTAGAGATGGTGAAGGGCCAGACAGCTTGAATGCATGCTGCTGAGGCAGTCAGTGAATCTCATACCACAGTAAAGGGTGTAAGTGCTCAAGTTCCCAATGGGGAAAACAATGGTGATATGTTGAAGAAAATAAGAGAGTTGAGAGCTTTGATAACTGACCTTGCTAAGCTGTCCCATCCAGGTTCGGCCTGAGAAGGCCTAACGAGACCAAGAATGCATATAGGCCCAAAGATGATTCTAAACCCTGTTAGTACAGTAGCAGTAAGTCTACTGAGAGCCTACCCAAATCCAAAGTTCAAGGCCTGCTGTTCTCTGCTACTGTTGTGATGAGGATGGTCACACAAAAGGGTGTGTCAATTTCAGAGGATCTGAGAAAAGTAAGCGTTAAGCTGCTTAACCAAGTCAGACAAAGTAATATAAAGCCTTCCTCCAAGTCTCCTTACAAGCATTATGTGGTCAAATCTACAGTTAAGCCTCCTGATAGTACTACTCCCAACTGGGCGGAATTGGCAAGTCCCTCCATGGAAGCCACTGTTCATGTCGAAGGAATCCTCCTGGGCCATGTTAGATAGTGGGTCTCAAGTATCTATAATCTTCAAAGGCTGGTACCACCAACATTTATCTAACTACCCACTGCTACCTCTCGATAGATTTCATGTTTGGGGCCTGAGTGAAAAGTCTTATCCGTATTTAGATTATCTCAAAGTGTGGCTTTCATTTCCATCCTCTGTGGCAGGTGTGGGAGATCCTGTGGAGACATTGGCTTTAGTATGCCCTCCTCTGGATTGTATGATGGCGTACCTGTATTACTAGGCACCAATGTCCATATGTTTGGTCATCTTGCCCAATTATATCAAGAGAGTCAACAGAAAAAGACCGGTAGAGCCCTACATATCCATGCCATGGTAAAGAAAGCCTATGAGCTGCAATTGTATTCTAAAGAAGAAGATGGAGATGAGCATGTGGGTACTGTATGGAGAAAGGACCTGTCTGCTATAATGCTGCCCCAAATGCTAAGTGCAGCATCTGCAAAGTTCGGTTGAAAAGTATGTAACCAATCAAATCTTTTTGCTTGATGCCCCTGAGGACGGCTCGACTGCTTGATGGATTACTGGTCAAGCCTAGTGTACTTCCTGCCCGAGCTCATGCTCAAGCCTGATGAATGGTCGTGCAAATTCAGAATGTTACAGATAGGGATATTAGAGTTCTGAGAGGATGCACCTAGCCAAAGTCTGCTGCACTGACACTGCTGTGCTACCACTAAAACAAAGAATGAAAAGAATATGAGGTGTCTGCGGGCATGTTTGACTTTGGGTATTCACTCATTCCAGATGGCTGGAAAGCCCAGATCAGTCATAGGCTGGCTCAGAGGACCAAGGTGTTCTCTCTCAAAGAATGGGATGTTGGACGTACTACTAGTGCTGAACACCACATTCATCTTCATGATGACTGGCCTTTTAGAAAGATCTAGAAGAATGGTACCAGCCAACATAGATGATGTAAGAGGTCATCTGCAAGAGATGCTCGCTGCAGGGATAATTCAGAAGTCCATGAGTTCGTATGCCTCCCAATCATGGTGGTATGAAAAAATGGCTCTGTGAGAATGTGTAGATTACAGAACAATAATAAAAAGAACGGTGCCCAACCAGTACACCCTGCCACCATACAAGATGCACTGGACTGCTTAATAGGAGCAAGTGGTTTTCCGTTCTTGATTTATACAGTGGATATTATCAGATCCCAATGGTCCCTGAAGATAGGAGAAGACTGTATTCATTTAGCCACTGGGGTTTTACAAGTTTCTCAAGATGTCCCAGGAATCTCGGGTGCACCTGCAACTTTCCAGAGACTTATGCAGCATGCCCTGGTGACATGAACCTTCTTGAATGTCTGGTCTACTTTGATGATGTTACTGTTTTTGGAAAGACTCTTGTAGAACATGAAGCACACCTTTTAAAGTACTGGACCCACTAGAGGAATTTGGCCTCAAGTTATCCATGGACAAATGTCAGTTTTCCAAAGTTCTGTAAAATACATGGGCCACATTGTGCTCCCAAGGCATCCAAACAGACCCTAGCAAGTTGGAAGCCCTAACAGACTGGCCCAGGCCCAACAACCTTAAAGAACTGCAAACATTTATTGGATTCTGTGGTTATTACCACCGATTTGGAAAGACTACACCAAGGAAGTGCGACTGTTGTTGAATCTGACCCAAGGGTATCCTCCACGCACAAATAATTCAAGAAGGGCACTGATGAAAAGATTATGAAAACTTATTTTTTTGCCCCACAAGCCTTTTGGTCAGAGTTGGACCCCTGATTGTAATGCCACATTTCAAGAGGTCATCTACAGATTGACTCAAGCACCTGTACTAGCTTATGCTGACCCCACAAAACCATATGTACTCCATACAGATGCTAGCCTAAGTGGTTTAGGGGCCATGCTCTATCAAGAGTATCCTGAGGGTTACTTCCAGTAGCTTTGCCAGCAGAAGTCTATCATCTTCCGAGAAAAATTACCCAGTCCACAATATGGAATTTCTTGCTCTTAAGTAGGCCATAGTAGAACAATTTCATGAATACTTGTATGGGGAAAAGAGTCTGGTAAAAACTGGTAACAATCCCTTAACATATTTCAGACTTCAGCTAAACTGATGCCACTGGGCATCGATGACTTTCAGTTCTCTCCACTTACGATTATGAAATAGAGTATTGGCCAGGTTTAAATCATACCGATGCAGATGCCCTCTGTCAGACCTGCCACTGATCACCAGTGGGCCCACCTTTCTGAACAGTCAGTAAAAGCATTATGTCATAAATCTGACAAGGATGAATCTTCAGCAGCAGACAATGTCGATCGCTTGGTGGATAGCCTGGGACCACCAGACACCTGTGTGCCAGTGGCCTACTGTAATTGCACTGCCCTGGATTTAAGTACTCTGCTCCAATTAACGAAGCTGATTTGCAGCATGAGCAAAACTGTGACGCCATGCTAAGAAAAGTCATCTCTGCTCCAAGGCAAGGAGGAATAGTTCTGCTATCGTTCCCCTGACAGTGACACCAGTCTGCTACTGCACAAGGGCCCAGACTGAAATTGAAAGAGCAACTGTTGTACTGAGAAACAACAAATACCCAAGATGAGCTGACCAAAAGCCAACTGATTTTGCCCTCAAGTTCAAGACACTTGTGCTGAAAGCCCTGCATAACGACATGGGGCATTTGGGAACCAAGAGAACCCTGAATTTGGTCCGGTCACAATTCTACTGGCCCAGAATGAATTCAGATATTAAAACATACTGCAGGAATTGCAGCAGATGCATGCAAAGGAAAGCCAGCCTCAGAGAGCTGCTCCACTGGTCAACATAGTAACCAGTGCCCCAATTGAACTTGTATGCATAGACTTTCTTAGTTTGGAGCCAGATTCACAGAAATATTGCCAATGTGTTAGTAGTTACAGATCACTTCATAAGATATGTTCAGGCCTATCCCACCAAAGACCAAAAGCTTCAACAGTGGCTAAAGTTCTGGTAGAGAAGTTTTCATGCACTATGGTGCCCCACAGCATATTCTTTCCAACCAAAGCAGAGATTTTGAGAGTCAGTTGATTAAAGAACTGCTATCACTCTGGGGTAAGAAAATCTGAAACTACTACATATCACCCTCAAGGAGATCCCCAGCCCAAGCGATCAGTCGCACTTTACTGGACATGCTAGCTACACTTGATCCCCAGGACAAACCTAAATGGAGTCAACAGATCAGTGCTCTGGTCCATGCATATAATTGTACCAAAAATGATGCAGCTGGGTTTCCCTTATACTTTAATGTTTGGCAGAGAAGCTTGCCTTCCAGTGGATGCGTGCTTTGGTGTTTCTCCCGATGGTACTAAGTCTGAAAGCTATCTTCAGTATGTTAAAAGTGAAAGAACAGCTGAACCATGTATTCCAGCTAGCTAACAGTAACACTATGGCTGCAAAAAACACAGCTAACAAAGTTCACCACGACAAGTGTGTTAAAGCCCACGAACTCCAACCAGGTGATCGTGTGTTAATCTGCAATCTTGGATTTCAAGGCAAGCATAAAATAGTTGCTCACTGGGGACACACACCATACATTGTGATTGCTAAGCTGGGTGAACTCCTGTACATAAAATGCTACTAGAAGGGGACTCAAGTTACAAAAACGATGAATAGAAACCATCTGTTGCCTACTGGTCAAATGGTACTCAATGAAGTTCAAGAATCTGAGACTCCAAGAGGTCCTGTAACCAGGTCTGCTGCATGAAAAAGCAACTCTGTGGTCACTCTCTGCTAACCAGTTAGCTCCACAAACAGATAATGGTGCACCTGCTGATGATAATAACTCTGACAGTGATGATGAAGATTTTGTCCTACCTATTATCCCTCCTCTGAACTTGCTAAATTGTTTCAGGGACTGCCTTCTTCTGCTCACAGTAATGCTCCTGCAAGCCTGTGATTCTCAATTATCCAGATTTGTCTGTAGTGCCTGAACCCCCAGGTAGTGATGTCAACAGTATAAGTTCTGAAATCCATGATTCTATCTGAGTGGTGGAATTGTCTGATTTAAGTGGAAATCTCAGTGAATCCATAGTAGATTAGAAAGTACAGCTGCTTTAAGTGGGCTGAATGAACTGTTTCATTCAAAATAAAGTGTTGCTGTCCCAGAGATTGCTAGCTAATCTGGATGGCTCCAATTTCATGGCTATACCTCTCACAGATGAGGATGAGCCTAAAGACTGAACGTGATGATGGTGTTCCAAATCCAGAGCCCAACAACACTAATGATAATCAAGAAAGTGCAGTGGTATCCACTTCTTCAGATGCTGTTTCATTGCTGGACAATGAAATGGGAGTTCGAACTCAAATGCTGATGTAGAACTGCTAATGCCAACACCAAGTTTGCCACGTCATTCAGAAAGAACTGTTAAACCCATTTTAAGACTGCATACGACACTCCAGGAAAGCCTGTATATTTACCCATTAATGTTGTCCACAAATGGGTGTATATTGCAGCTAATTCCTTGCCCAGAATACTGTTCACTGCCTTCACCAAGAGCAAAGCCTCCTTCCAGCCTTATAGGGGTTATTCAAATCGGAAAAGTGGAATTGTGTGAAGCATACATAGGAGGCAGTATAGTGCAGTGGTCTAAGGCTCTGAGCTACAAATCTGGTGACATCCAGCAGACCAGACCTGGTTTGAATCTCACAGCTTCCACTTGCATACTATGTGACCCTGAGCAAGTCACTTAACCTCCTTGTGCTCCCAGGTCACTCCTGTAAAAAGCTTTCAGCTTAGTGTGCTATACCTGGTTAAACAACTAAAATAAAAAATAAAATACTGGTAAAATATCTAATGAGCCCATGTCTGTACATTGCATCTCTAAAAATATCCCATCTAATGCCAAGTGAGTTTAAAAGTGCATACCGAGTTATAGCCAAGTTGAAATGTCATGACAATGTCTTAAGTATTGCGTGATATCCTTAAGTTAAAAGTGACATCTGATGAAATAGCATGCTATACTGTACGTAGTTATTTCATATCTGTGCAGATGTTCTATATATATTATAATATGGTGCAAATATGTGTATAGCCACATGTTAATGTATATATATATTACCATGCCTTTATAGATTTAGCACGGATGCCAAGTTTCCTTTAGCGAGGGAGTGTAACCCACTCCAATTGGTGGGCTTACCTATTTATCTTCCTGGACCTTGCAATGTTCTTTTTGCAGAAGAGAGTCACAGCTGGCGCCTGCCTTTGAGAGCCTGGCCAAGTCCAGTACTGTAAATACAGTCCAGTGTAGAGCATTGCTGTAATCCTGGTTTCTGTGTGAGTGTGGCAAGCTGATGCCACTGCACTGCCACTTTGAGATGATCAGCCATGCCTTTGCAGTGAATAGCCTGTGCTGGGTCTGGGAAGGCCAAAACCTGTGACTGGCCAGGCAGCACCGATAAGTTTCCATTGTACAGTCATTTACCAGTATATATGAAGCCCTATTGAATGCTGTGATTGTTTATTATTAAAGTTTAGCCGTTATGTTTAAAATGAACTTTGATGTTGGGACTGTTTACATTTCAAGCAGCCAGTCACCATGTTGATATTTTGACCCCACTTTGGGCCAATCAGAGCTTCATGGGTCCTAATGGGTCTTCAAACTGTGACTGCTGGGAAAAACTGTGGACTTTATGCTTGGCACCCAATTTTAGCTAACCAGAGCACTGGGAGTGGACAGACAGTCTGGACAGCCAACCAGAGTGCAGTATTCTGTTTTCCTTCAACCAAAAGAAATGGTTGAACTCTCTGTCTGTCTCGAGCTTCTGCACTGTGAGGAGGCTCTTGTGTTTCAGCTCAGGGAACTTGGGGAGAGGCCTGCTTTGCTTCTCATCGACCTAAGAACTTGCATGGATTGTTTGGACTGCCAAACTGCAGACCAACCTTAAGACTCTCCAGAAGGGAGAAGTGTTTTCCTCAGAGCTAGATCACCCACACCAAGAGGTGGTCAGAGTCCTAAATGACCTTAAAGTTGTGCGTGAAAGTAGACCTAGTTTTACTCAGAATGAGTGGCCCAAAGCTGAAAGTTGGGGTCACTGAACTTATCTCTGAATCTGCTGCCAACAGAGGGAGACCTGAAAGTTTGTATGGCCAGCTTACATGTCCAGGACTCGTGTGTAAGTGGGTAAGCTGTGCAGATTATCTGAGGCAGTACCAGAACAAATACTGGTGATGTCAAATAATTTTGGTAAAAGATCTTGAAACCAAGCTGCTGGAGAACCAGTTTGGAGTCAGCTCCTGGAAAAGATCATCATGGGTTGCAGCCATCCTTGGAAGCAATGCCGTGACATGAGGGTGAGTCGTGCAAGCCCTGGTTCATGTATCCTGGTCTTGGGCCAAAATAGGAGAGACCTGCAGGCTGCAGCTGCAGCCATAAGTCAAAGAGCCAGTCCTTGAGAGGAATTAGCCTGGAGATCAGCCCAGCATTCAAGGTCCTGGTGCAGTGAGTACCATAGGGCCCTGGCCCTGTGACATCTAATAAAAAGCACTTGCTATCTGATTTGTTTCCCAAAGTTCTTGTGGTTTAACTGTGTTTGTAGGCCATCAGGCCTGGGGATTCTAATTTCTTTCGGGTTTAAGCGCTGGTGAATGTGGTTACAACTAACAGTCAAAGAATCAGTAACCTTTTATTTGTTTAAGGACCCCAACCAGCTGCAGCGCTGGCCACCCTGTGGCAACGCTCAGGCCAGCACCATCTTATATCCTGTGTCCCAGATCTCAGTGACTGCATTAATCCAGGGGTATAAACGTATGTGATTGTCAATCTAATATCAAAGCTCAATAATTTCCTTGCAGTGACTATTAATCTCTACTGTACACATATCCCTTGTTAACGCCCAAATAAATCAGTTTATTGTTTGAATGTTAAACTTTTTTAATTTAATTTTAATCTTTATATATTTAACACTTTATGTTGCTGACATCAGCAAATGATTAACTCAGTAGTAGTCATAAAAGAATGAATATTAATGATGCAACATTAACATAAAGATAAAGTCCACTACAGTTGGGGAGATCCAAGAGCATTAATAGAAACAACAGTTAAAGCTAAATCAAAATCTTGAGTGGGTATGCCACAAGCTTAAGATGCCATTAACCCTAAAGAAAACTATTATTTGTTCAACCCCTGGTGACCAAATCATAATATAATAATATTTTAGTGTTAGAAAATCAGCAGTCAAAATTTCCTCAGAATTTCATCAGAATTGCATCTATCCCTCATCTCTGTTCTCTAAAGATGGCATCTCTTCCTCTATATTGGTCAGTTCTTGCTGTTTTCATCCTTTTGGTTATTTTCTTCACCATAATATAAGTCTTAAGCTGATCAGGATCAAAGAAAAGCTGAGTTTCTTCTCCACAAGTAAGAAAGCACTTAGCCAGATAAAGAACCTTAACAGTAGTACCAATTCCTTCAACTCATCTTTATACTGTAAAACTGCTTTCTTCTCTTTAGTGTTGCTGGGGCAATATCCAGAAAAATATGGCAAATAGTCTCTTTGTAATGTAAGGCACCCATTTTCCTTGCTGTATTTAATATCAAATCATGATCTGTGTCAATGCCAGAGAGAAATGATAGTAGTTTTGGGTCCTGATATATAAGTGAATGCCATGAGTCTGTGTCTGGGCCTGAGGAAAATGGCAGCAGAATCGGAGAAAGCAGTTCAAAACTGATATCTTGGGAAGAAGCTTTTATTGAGCCATATCGGGAATTTTCCTCATAGGCTCGAAAAGCTCTTGTCACAAAGGATACATTTGACTCAGTAAGTTTTAAGACAGTCACAAATAAGTCTTTCAAAAGATCCCTTAACTAAGGGAATGCCCTATTGTAAGAGTTAGGCACCCTACTAACTGCAAATTCTTATAGCGCATAGTGTTCTCTAGTGCTTTAGGTTTTCTCTGCAAAGCAATTATTGCCCTTAGATTTGCAGTGGTTAAGGCTTCATTTGTAAGGATTTTGTTGTATCCTATTCATTTCTTTCTGTAAGGCCTCTTGAGTAGCTTGAATTTTAATAATTTCTACTTTAATTGTTTTAATATCTTTATCGAGTCCATCAGATCAAGTAATCAATAAGTCAATTTTTTGTCAAATACAGTCAAAGGAGAAGAGCCCAGTAAAGGAAGCCAACGCTTTTGCTTTGTACTCCCCACATCAAATAGAGTCACACTCAGGACTCTCGGGCTGACCTCTTGACCTGCCATTCGGCAGTAGCATTTTTTCTTTGCAGTCTTCTTTGTAGTTGCAGCAGTCGCCAATAGCTGGGAAATATCAGCTCAATCCTCGCAAGATTTAAATAAATCAGAACAGACAGATGGAGTATGCGCCACAGAGTAGCTGAATCAGGAAGATAAAGTAAGGGATCCAAACTGTCGGTTTTATATTTGTTCACCTGGGCACCAGGATACGTTGTAGTAAGCTGCTTACTTGTCTCCGTGTCACTGTTAGAGCGGAACCGCCACTGCGCCTGTGAATAATTAATCAGCCTGGAATCGGAGATTCTGGTTTAAAAAGCGTCCAATGGTCCTTTGCAAGCAGGTGTATCCGAAGACGAGTCTTTCTTCCTCTTCCTCTTCTGTTCATTAGTTTGCAGAAAATCCTTTGTTTAGAAATACGCACTGATGTTTTCATTTTAAAAGTGCTGAAAACTATTTGGAAACTTCGGACCTGAGAGAGTGCTCTTTAAGCTACCTCTCCTCCGCCATCTTATGTTTGAATGTTAAACTGTCTTCTGATCATATTATTGCTGAGTGCTGGTTATTGGAGAAGGTATAAAAGTGCATTGCTGTTACTGTCAAGCTTTCTCCCAAGTTATCCAGGAGTCCAGACCCTATTGGTAAGAGTGGTAACTGTGAGCATATTATTAGTGCTCACCATTAATTGTAACTAAATGTTGAACAAAGTGTTTGGTACAACTCCATGTGGGGCCACTGGTTGGGGCTGTGGGTATGTACAACTTCTGGGAGAGTTGTGCTAGCTAACATCTAACCCACTTGAAACTCACTCTGGGTGGAGGCACCATGTCAATAGCATTATTATTAGTACTGAGGCCCTTGTGCTGGTTAACTCAGAACCTAGGCCACTCAACCTGCATTTGGGAAGCAGGCAGGGAAGTAGCTCATTGGGAGGTGGCGCCTGGCTTACAGAAATACATTACATGGCTGTAAATATTGCATGTAAACCCAATGGGGCACAGATACACATACTGGGGTCTTAGCAGAGCAGGTGGTTCCTGTTCCAGGATTTTATTATTAGAAATGGAGTTGCACAAGCACACAGTCAAGACAGTCACAATTTTAAAAAGCAGAAAATGTACTCTTGTTCCTTGAGAGAATGTTATGGATAAACACCAAACTTGGCACCTAAGTATATTAATGGGTCAATTTACATCCCTGAAAATTTCAAGGGTGGGTCTAGGATACCGGTGGGGGGCACCAGCCTTGGAAGGAGGACAGTGCAGAGCGTTAAGGAACAGCTAAGGCTGACATAGTAAGGAAAGATGTTCAAAGGAGCCAGAGGAGTTGTTTCATGTCTGGGCTCAAATTACAGAGAGGGCCTTGAACAGCCTCTAGGGTGAAAATATTCAAATATTGTATGTATACATAAGTAGAGGATGTCATAGCAAAGTGCTTTAAAATCAGTTTATAGTTATTTCAGAAATATTTTCTCACAGAATTGTCCCAGTAAAACTAAATCTGCTGTCCAGGCGTGGAGGTCCGAGGGCTAAACAGAAGTCTGCCTCCCCAAGCCAAAAGTAAAGCAGTAACATTAAATCAGCTGTCCTGGGACATAGAGGTTGTGAGGGCCACCCAGAAGTCTGCCCTCCCCAAGCTGAAAGTAGAGCAGTAAAACTGAATCAGGTACTGGATGGACGGTGCCCGATTTAAACTGCTTTTGCTTTCTTGAATTTGGAGAGCCCGGAGAGCGAGCTGTTGGAACTTCTGATGCCAAAAATTTTCAGACTGGACTTTAAACTTTGAGGTTTTCCTCAACTTTATGTGTGTGTGCTTTAAGTTAATTGTACTCCTTATTGCTGGGTCTCACTCATTCCAGTCTGTGTTTAAGCCGATCCTTCTGCACATCAGAGCTCTAAATTTAATTCAAATCTGCACATTGTGCAAACCACTCTGGCTCTACTTACTCTGTTTTATTTAGGAGCTCTAAATGTAAACCCTGCTTGAGCTGTTTATTTACTGCAGTATGCCTTAATTTAAATTCTCAGTGAATTTAGAGAGCTGTTCTATTTAGGGCCTAAGTTTGAATTGTAACATACTAGGCTAGCCTGCTGATTTATTTAGTGTCTAAACTCTAAAGTACTCTTTTAACTGAATGTTTGCAGCCCAGTGCAGCCTAGGGATTACATTTTCTAGTGGCCACTTGCTCTGTGGTCTTGCCACATCTACTCTCTCCTCCTCCCCTGTGTAGTCCCACCCCTTACCTGTATTTAATCCTGTTCTCCTCTGTCTCTCTTCGCAGCTGTCCTGGGATGTAGGAGGTCGCGAGGACACCAAGTCTGCCCTCCCCAAGCTGAAAGTTGAGCAGTAACACTGAATCAGGTACTGGGCCAGGCACCGATTTGAACTGCTTTTTGCTTTCCTGAATCTGAAAGCCCTGATGGCACTTTGCGTCGCTCTCCATACTCTACCACCACCCTTGGTGAACATCTTGTTGTATAGTGTAGATCACATGCCGTCCTGAGCCTATCAGCCTACTTCCCCTCTGCAGCTAATCATCTCCCACCACCAGAGGGCTCTCACACTGGTCCCTACCCTGTCGGTCTAACCATGCTGAACTCTACCTGTTTTAATCTCTGTTCTTGCCCCTTTGGCATCTCTCCCTCCTTCCTCCTACCCAGAGATGCAGGCAAATCATCCAGGAATTAGCACCCTGTCAGACCTCTCACCAGCCCTCATGCCACATGTTTGTGGGCCACTTCCAATGGATATCATAGAAAATGAATAGTTGGTCCTTCAATCCTACCACCTAATTTCCACAATGGGCTACTTGCCTTGATGTTTTCGGCCCTGACCACCCCAGTACACAGTACATACCCTTCAGTCATACATGTCCACCTGGAAGTTTCTGTGGTCCCTGCAAAAGTCAAACATATGCTAACCTTGCTGCTTCTTATAGCCAGAGATGTCGAACCCAACCCTGGGCCCATCCACCCCTTTCCAACTCCCGGGGATTAAAATGGCTCACCTAAATACCTGCAGCTTACTGCATAAAATCACCCTGCTGCAACCAATTGTCTTATCTTTAAGACCTGAAATTTTGTTATTTTAGAGACCTGGTTGAAGCCACACATCCAGGATGCGAAATCTATCCCTGACTACTCAGTCATCTGGCATGACCAGACAGGCAGAAAAAGGGGCAGAGGCATAGCTATGTACATCGCCTCCTCCTGCAGTTCCTCCTGTTATACTATCTAAGCCCTTGCAACCCATCTATGATCTGCTGATAAAACTCGCCCTCCCTCATACAATTCCATTATTTATAGCTGGATGCTACTGTCCTCCTGACTGCCCTATGCCCTCTATTTTGGATCTTCTGGGCATATTAACAACATGCAAAGGGGTGAACTCCATATCCTTGACAATTTCAATTGGAATTGATTATCCAGTGGTAGCTCCAGGCTTCATAACCAGGTGGCCACACTGAACCTGTCCCAACTAATTTCAGATCCTATGTGCCTAAACCACAAATCTAGGAACCATTCTCTCTTAGACTGGTCACTTACCTCGCTCCTGCACTGGATACATGCCTCAGACCTATTACCAGACTCCATAAGTGATCACCACATGACCTACTCAGTAAGAAAGATGTACCGGCCCAAATCACCTCCGCCCAGAACCAGTCTGATCTGCTCATACAAATCCTTGGACCTTGCCTCTCTCCTATATGTCCTGGCTAACACAGATTGGTCCTTCATCCCCTAGGCCACCTCAATTGACTCTGCCCTGGAGAACTTTATATCCAGGTTCCTCTCCAGCTGGGAGTACTATGCCCCTCTTAAGCAGGCTCAGGTGAGAGGTGCCCACCTGCCCTGGATTACAGTCAACATCTTATGTCACCTTAGAGCCAGGGACCAGGCTTGAAGTCCTTCAAAACCACTGGCTCTCATGAGGCACATGTAAAATGCCTCAGTCTATGAAATGCTTGCACAAGGCTTCTCTAGCAGACTAAGTAGCTACTTGAAGCCAACTTCCACAAATCTATATCACCCTGCAATATTCTGGAAGGTGGTCAAGTCACTATTCTCCCCTTCACAGCCCCCTACCCTTACCCCTGCTCTAAGTACAGGTGGGACTATGGTGATGGAGCCCTCATAGTAGCTTCAGAATTTAACTCCTTCTTCACAAATTGTACCTCATCTCTTTGACCACCCTC
The DNA here is from genome assembly GCA_016271365.2 of Neoceratodus forsteri. Taxonomy (NCBI): domain Eukaryota; kingdom Metazoa; phylum Chordata; order Ceratodontiformes; family Ceratodontidae; genus Neoceratodus; species Neoceratodus forsteri. The sequence goes on from CM028137.1 coordinate 646,393,936, forward strand.
CCACCTACCCCTCAAAGTCCCACTCTTTCAACCCCTCACAGCCCAAACCACCTCACCCACCCACCCCTTTTTCCTTCCATAAGATTTCACTGACTGAAGTTTTCAACACTTTGCCCAAATCTCTACAAGGTAAATGCCCCACTGGGCTAGACTCCAAAATGCTTTACCTGTCTGCCCCTGCCATTGCTTCTCCCTTGTCAGTGCTTTTCAATCTTTCCTTCGCTCACTTCTATACCATCTACCGGAAGCATGCCACTGTCATTCCCTCCCAAAAGGCAGCGACTCTTCCACCTTCAGTAAGTACCACCCTATCTCCCTCCTTCCCACACTAGCAAAGATTCAGGAACACCTAGTCCTCTCTCTAACTATCTGCCTTTCTTGACTTCTCATCTTTCTTCTCACCTTATCAGTCTGGATTTAGGAAATCACACTCCACTGTCACTTCCATCCTCAGGCTATCTGACTCCATTCTCACTGGTATGGATAAGGTCACATTACCTCAACCATATTCATCAATCTGGTGAAGGCATTTGACACTGTCTCCCACCCTCCTCCTCCTGTCAAAGCTCTCTCTGCTGGGCTGTCTAGTGAGGCCACCAGTTGGTTCCACTCTTACCTGGCAGACAGGTCCCAATTTCTCAGAATTGGTGACTCGACCTCAGCCTCCCTCCCAGTTACCTCTGGCGTACCCCAGGGCTCAGTCCTTGGCCCCTATTGTTTTCTGTTTTCTTATAGACCTGCCCCTGCCTGCCCCCCACTCATTCATTCATATGTATGCAGACAACACGGTGCTGTATACCTCTGGACCCTCACCCACTGAAGTGGTGACCAGTCTCCAGCAGGACTTCAATGATGTTCAGCTCTGGTTTCTCTCAAATCAGTTACTGTATTTCTTAATGCCAGAAAACTATCTTGATAACCTTCTGCACAAAGTAAAGGCTTTCTTGGCTTCCCATCACCCCACTTTCCACACCTGGATGGGACTCTGTTGGAGGTCTGCACCTCCTTTAGATACCTCAGGTCTGGCTTGACCAGCACCTCAACTTTCTGTACATATTGATGCTATCCACAAAAGCTGCACCCCAGGTTGGGTGCCCTATACCGTATGACGGCTGCATCCCACTGCTGGCTCACCACGGAATTGTACAGGAAATGATCCTTCCTATCTTTGACTATGGCGATGTTGTCTACAGTGCCACTACCAAGTCCACCCTAGCTGGACTGGACCCTCTTTCCATGCCTTCTGTCACTTTGCCCTTGACTGTCCTCCCTCTGCCCACCACTGTGCCTCTACGGTCCCTCGACCTCCTCTCACTCTATGATCAGCATCTGTCCCACTGTGCTATGCTAACGCCAAGTTCTGGACCCAGTCCTACCACCTTACCTCTCCTAGGTCCTTACAGCCACTCCCTCCAGTCTACCCACTCAGAAATTTCAACTCACACTTCATGGCTGTTCTCTCATGTCCATCATGGCTGGCCAGGCTGCCTTTAGATATCGAATGCCTAAACTGTGGAACTCCCTACCCATAGACATTCAGCATGCCCCCCCAGCATCTCAGCTCCCTCAGGACTCTCTTTATCTCAGCCTGCTCATGTGACTAAATCCTGTTTGCACTTCCCTAGCATTCTTCTTGTGTTGGTTATTATGCACTGTACTGCACTTGTATAAGTTTTAGTGCCTCCTTACTACTCCCGTCCTGTAAATTGCATGGCCTCCCAGCAGCTGCTGGGTTGCCTCACATACCCTGTAGCATCATTTGTTTGTATTTTTGCTCTCTATCCTCTGTGGCTTACTCATTTGTTACTGTTAATTTGCATTCTCTGTAATTATGTATTCTCCTCTACCCTCACCCCCAGGATGCATCTGGAATCAAGCAATACTCTGCTCAGTATGCCTTCCTGGTAAAACTTTAAATAAATAGGAAAGGGTATCAGAATGGGGCACACAGACTTGGGAAAATTCAGTTGATTGAGTATCCCAATTCCACTCCCTCACCACCACCATCACCACCACCACTCACAGGCGGGGACTGGTTGCCAGGACATAGCCTACTTTCTAGTAGAGATTCTGACACATATAGGCCAGTGGGAGGGGCTTAGTGATAGTAAGCGTGCCAGGGTGCCCTCGAGGATTTTTGCCCTGAGGTGGCAAGCACCTTGTACCTATCTGCTGTTAATGGATTCAGACTTGTGAGACCAGATTAACTCAACCCCTAGCCTCGGGTACAGGTCTAAGACAGCAATGTAGATATTTGGAATTGGATCTTGGGGAATTAAATGTAGATCACTAGTAATTAGGGGCACTGTGAGGGGACACACTGCAAGGGTATGGAGACCCTGATGGATGTCCCCTCAAGGAGAGAATCTGGCAGTCTTGCCACACAGGACAGGTACCCCAGAAGACAGGGAGTCACATTTGGGGAGGTATCTGTGATTCTGTGCCCGAGTGATATTGCCAGCTGAGCTGCTGAAGGAGAGACATGGTGAGAGATATAAGACTGCTGACTTATATCCAGGGTCAGGATCAAACTTCTTCCTTGTACAGTGACAACATGGAGAGTTTCCTGTGGCCATTGACTCCAACTGTGATTGCTGACAAGTCAGTAAAACATGACCACTGCTTAATCCAAGGAGTCCAAGAGATTTATTCCTGTTGGAGCAAAGATCTGAGCTGTAGTTGCCCCATAGCTGGGTAGTCTAGTGAATGTGGGTCCTGTTGTGAGGAACATTTCAGCAAGCATGCCCTGTGTACTCCTAGACATAGGGGGTTTCCCAGGGCCATGCCCATCCTAGCTAGCACTCAGTGGAACCAAAGGCACAGAAGGAAGATTCAAGGGGTAACGAGATGGTAATATTGCAAAAAATAAAATTCTGATGAAAGTATTGGTCATCATACTAAGGATCATACTAAGAATGAAAGAGGAGCAAGGAGAACGTAAGGTCCATATGTGCTCCTATGTTAATCAGTTGTTATAATAGAGATGGTATCCTTTGGAGATTAATCTGTCCAGACAATGTTTAAATATGTTTTTGTTTCACTTATAACCACTTCGAGGAGCAAATTGTTCCAAGGATTAATTGTTATTAGGGTGAAGAACATTTTTCTGTTTTGTGTTTGAATGATTTACCAGATAGTTGCAATGGAGGACTTCTAGTGTTGTGGTAATTGTTTTTAAATGTAAGGCCAAGTTCAAAAAGTAAGTTGGGGTCCTGAATAAGATCAAAAGAAAAAGTAAACCGCCTCTAATACATCTAGTGATTAAAGACACAAGGTTAAGTGATGATAATCTAGAATCGTATGTTTCATTTTGTAAACCCATTATGTTTTGGTGAATTTTCTTTGCACCTTTTCCAATTTATCATATTCATTCTTTTTGAAGTGGCACCAGAGCTGGGATGCATAGTCCAAATGTGGTCTGGCATAGGCTCTGAACAAAGGCATCATAACATGTGCATTTCTGGAACTAATATTCCTTTTAATGGACCATATGACTCAGTTGGTTCTATTGATAGTTTCATAAATATGTTAGGAGAATGAAAAATCATTAGAAATGATAACTCCGAGATCTTTCTAATCGGTTGTTGAATTCAGTAATTGGCCACCTAGTTTATAGATAGCGGTGGAGTTGTGTGGTCCTGATGCATAACTTTACATTTTGAATTATTACGTTTTAATCCCCTAATTTTACTCAAGTAGAAATAATGTCCAGATCTTGCTGAATACAGGAGACTGCAGTATGTGCATAGAGATATGAAAAAGTGGTTTAAACTTCCTTGTTCGATTATGGGGACATTGTGTATTCTGACTTGTTGAAAACTCAGTTCGGAGGCTAGACATGTATCATAAAATGGCTTGATTTGTCTTACTTGCCCCGACAAACACACCATTGTGCTTTGTTAAAACCCTTCACTGGCTGCCTTTGGAGCAAGTGAGTCACCTGCCTATGTTAACCTTTATGTGGAAATGTGCTAAACAAGTTTCTGATTACTGTACATTACCAATTTGTTTCTTATCACTCCCTCAAGCCAAGCCTAAGGTAAGCAACAGTCTTTGAATATAAGGTTCTGGCGTGAGCTCTTACATGGATAAATTATCCCTCACTTATAAAGGTTTAAAGTTATGGAATACTCACCCATGTGAGATGCGTTCTGGTCCTGATAGTCTCCCTTCATTGCACACTTTGAAATTTTGGTTTAAACCTTCTTGCTGAGTACATTGTGATTCTTGTATGATTTTATAATTTTGTATGTTTTAAGTACTGTGATATGATGCACTTTAAAAAAAAATTAAATGCTGGCCAGTGGTGTTGAGGGCTGAGGTCCTGGACGCTTTACCTCAAGTTACACCGGTGACCCATGTTGGGAACGAGCACGGTCGCTGGGGAGGAGATGGATCGAGCCTGACTGCCTCCCCCTCCGGGTGGGGACACTAGCTGTTGGCACTCCACTGGCCCCTAGCAGCTGCTGGGGGCAGCGCACCGACGCCACAGCTGAAGGGAGGAGACAGGCAGGCGCATGGTGAGGCATGTGCAGTAGCATGCGCACTCTCACCGCAGGTGTCATTGCATGCCCTGCCTCCTCACAAGGGAGAAAAGCGGAAAAAAGCTTCAGCTGGATGATGTGGTCCCTGCAGTGCGCCACCTCTGAGAAGGCACCTCCCTGGCATGGATCTGTTTTGGGTGGGTTGGTCAATTTCCACTACCCTGCCATGAAGGGTAAGTAGTGGGGTGCACAAGGAGGGGGTCTAACCTTCGGGAGGGGCGTGCTGGGGACAACTGATGGCAGAAGCTGGAGCTCGGAAGAAATAATACCTCAAAAAAAAAAGCAATCATTGCTAACTCTTGTTACTGTATTTTGTAACCTATCTTAACATAATTTGTATATATTCCAGGAGGCCATTGTAAATGGACTTTTGCTCACTTGGTTGTATGACAACCATTTCTGTTTTAAATAAAAAACTTTAATTTAAATTTCATTTAAGAGACCTTTAATATGTTGAAAGTTATGTGTTGGATTTTGGCCATTTTCCTAAGTGAAAAGTAGTCAGAGCCTGCAAATCAGTATTCCAGAGGCTTCTGAACTGAGGATTCCTAATGTGCCATATACTTCTGCAGCATTCCATGGTTAAAGGAGCTGGTTGAATATGCGAGGTGGGAGAAGGTGTCAGACCAGTTGCAGAGCAGGAATTAATTTAAACAGAATGTTGAACAGTTCAGAAGGGCTTCACAGCCCAGACTGGGAAGTTTGAGCAAGGAGACCAGAGAGAGCACCAATCCAACTAGCACTAGGTCCAAACAGTGGCAGTCAAAATAGATACCGCATAAAGTATGCGCATCAAAAATAGTGCCAAATCTTTTGGGGGCTTGCCCCACCCCCCACCGGGAGGCTCTAAGCCCTGCAACCGCCAGACCACAGATTCTCACTCTTTGGGGAGCTGATTGTGGGTAAAGTTAAAATGTGTGGAGCCGGGAAAGAAGAAAAACAAAGTCCCGATGCTGGAGACCAAAATTAGAACCCTGGTCTCCATTGCCTCTGACCGAGCTGCTCCATGCTTCAGCGCTCCATGCCACAGGAGCAGCTCGGCCAGCTAACAGATCATTTTGCCCTTTTCCTTTTCAGGACTCTGGTGAGCAACCAGGGGAGCACTTATAAGCGCTGTAAATACCTGGTCGCTGTCCTTTTCAAGCTTACCAGACTAGGCGCCCGTATAGTGCGGCACTATTCACTAATGCCAATCTAACCAGGTACCATCCGGTTGTGGAGACCTTCAGCAAGGGTTGGGCTTGGGAGGCTAACCCTTATTAAAGTACAGAGACCAGGATTACCTGTACAGTGGGGTCAGTATGGCAGTGAGTAAGACCAGGAAAGGTTAGCTGTTGCCTGCTGCCAGCAACTGCAAAGAAATGGTGAAGAACAAATTGGTGAACAGTTTCAAGCAGGGATGGGACAGGCATATGTGTTTAGTCAGAAGGGGAGGGATGGAAATTAATGGGCAGAATGGCCACTAGGGACAATGCAGAGCAGTTGGATAGGGTGGGCAGACAAGATGGGCCTAGGGGCCTTTTGTGTCATCAGTGTTTGTGTATCCATGCTTTGAGGTCTGTTTCCAGTGAAGAAGATTTCTGGTGTCTACATTATCTATCCTGCAGGTGTCCAGTCCAGGACTGAAGTTCATCGCTGTTCATCTCCAGGAATCAGGTACCATGGGAAGATTCCACTGCTTGATGCCAGCTGCTGTTCATCCACATCATCCAAGGACTGCGGTATTTTCTTTAATTTACAGCAGGGACTTTGTCAAGAGTAACTCATTGCTCAAGGGGATGGGGAGTCACATATCATTTAGTGCTAATTGTTAGCCAGTGTGATGCTGTATAATATAATTGTATAGAGTGTTAAATATTTAATTGCACTGCTGATACAGTATATTTCAGTATGGTGTATCTAGTAATGGGGGGATGCACTAGCTAAGGTTGGGATTTGCCGAGCAGCCACTGTACACTTATAAGTCACTGTGGTCTGACTGATCCGGAGTAGGCCCATATGTTTCAAGGGGGACTGCAGAGGTTTAAGCCTATAGTCATTTAGTACTCAATGCACTCAGGGGCCTGTGGGAAAGAAATCAACGTTAACTGAATATAGTATTTTATGCTAAAGGCAATGCCCTTGAGGATGGCTCCTTGATACAGGGCAGGCCTTGGTTTTTGATGTTGTATACACAGGGTAACTGAAATTAAATAGTGCTCTGTCTTCATCTGGAGTAGTCTCTCGGAAATACTGTATGGAACTCAGGATGTGACACCCCAGGAAATATATTGCCTCGCCCACACAGTCCCACCCCACAATTTAGAGGTGTCGTAGCCAAACAGTAATTGATACCACAAACATTTAAAATGCAAACTAATAACAGATTTATTATTGGGGAAGTTGAGGCATGAGATGCAGGGAACAATGGATAAAGGTTAAAGGTAAGTAGAAATAGATCAAACAATAAACTGCAACTGTAATCCCCTTATACCCTCCCTCATCTCATCCCTCATCAGTCCCACATTCCTTGGCTGGTGTACTGTATGTTATTCCTCTCAGTGATCTTGGGAGCTCGCTTAATCACATTGGGTGGTTATCACACCAGAGTGTATGTTGCAGGCCTGACAAGATGAGTGGACAAGTGATTAGCAGACATGCACTTTTAAACAAATAGTTAAGTTAAAAGGATCTTTGTTTGTAATCCAAAGAGAAAAGAAAGTCACATTGCCTAGCATGAATCTTGTGCCTGAGCTTCAAAGTAGCAAAGGCCGAATCCTAGCCTAGATTTCTGAAGCATCCCCCTACCCTAGTTTTCCTTGTTACAGGGTGAAGGTTACCCAGTTTTGGTCACTGGTTCCTTGTCATTCACACTGGAAGTGACTGCATTCCCACAGCTGAGAGCGAGGTCAGGGTGGCCTCAAACCTAGTCTTCCATTGGACATACTGCTGTACCAATCCTGTGTAAATAAACTATACAAGCATTTGTCAATGCGAGCGTTAACACAGGTATTTGCAGTGGTGTTTGGCATGTATGGTGCTTTATCCTAATGCCCTGTGTGATTGCTGGTATTTGCACAATAAATTGTCAGCATGACCTGTTTATTACCCCCATTGTGCGCTACATAGGCGGAAACACGTTTTGGGCAGGATGTGAAAAATGACAGCTGTACTGCTCATTGTGATAAAGACCCCCCTTTCTTCTTTTTAGTTAAGGTCTTTTTTTTATTATTCCTTCATTCTGGCATGCACCAACATGTCTTTCCTTTATGTTTCTGTTTGTGACTGTGTGTCTGTCTGTTGGTTCGTTGGGCTGGCCACCCATTTTGTTCCCCTGTCTTGTTGCTGACCCCTCCTGTTTGGTGCAATTCAGTTCCCCTTTAATATTATAGTAATGTGTGTTTCTTTGGAGGCTTCGTTTAAACAAAATGAAGGTATCAGTCCTCCTTAAATCATAAGGAATTCCAGATTTCTCAACCTGTTAGGGAAATAGAAGAACAGCCTTTAGGAATAGGTAAACAGGAAATTTAAAATGTAAAGGGAGAATGAAATATCGCCTGACGAGGTAAAAACCTCCTGTCCTTGTAATGCTTATACAAGCGCGTAAGTGCTGCTTGGGTTCCCTATCGTTGTCTTACATTTAAATATAAAAGCCAGTCCTACGAACACCCTGTCTTTAAAAACCTGCGAAGGGTACTGTGTGAAGTGTTTTCAGCGGTGTTCTTGTCTGAATATGGTAACTCCTTTATCCTTTAGCGCCTTCAGAGTCCCAGACTTAAAACAGTTGAGTAGCTATAGTGCCGAGCGCCGCTGTAAGATTTACCACACGAATGCTCAGATTTATCGCGATCAGCGAAAATTAGCGAGGTGTAGTTCAAATCACTTTGTAAACACGAACCTTTACGTGCCAAGTCAAGTACCTTGTATTTTAATATTTTTGGTTTGAAATATGGAACTGAAAATAGCGAGGATACCTGGAAGGACTTGCAGGTCAGGATTTCCTTGCTTCTGCTCCTTCTTCTTCCTCCTATTATGAGCGGCTGGCTGAAATCTCCAAACATTTATGGTGTCAGGCAGAGGGTGGACACACTAACTGTAATGTTTACCTTTGCCTATACTAAAATATGTTTAGTTTTCAAATTCAGACATTTGTAGATAGACAACGGGCAAAATATGTTCTTTTAATGAAAATAAAAATGAACTACTATGGTTTTGATCAAACCACTGCAATAAGCGGAGTCTTTTTGGTCACATGTTTGGGAAACTCCTATATAAGACTTTACCCAAAGGAGTTGAGTTAGTTGTAGGAATAGGTGTGTGTCTGTCAACACCTATACCTGAGTTAGCATTATTCTAACTCCTGGAATGTAACGCTATTTGTTCTAGAAGAATAATTTATTTTATTGTTTTGTCGTTGCTGAAGTCCGCTGTATACTATTAAAATAATATGTTTCGTTCTGCTAATTTTGTCTAGGCGTCTTCTATCCCATCAAGATCACACTCATAAGGAAGTATGGTAAAATGCCAATGTTGAAAATCTGGAGTGGAAATATTGAAAATTGGAAGACCTCGACGTGCGTGGGAACTGTGCAATGCATGCTCGTAAAACAGTCATTTTAGGAATTGTTTGACCAAATTTTCAACATTGCCATTTTAAAACCTGTGCTTGCTAATGAACAGTGTCACTGTGATTTTCTTACTCGTCCCATACATTGATTTACGCTTAGGACTGCGCCATTTGTGCACTACATGGGGAAAGACATTTTGGGCAGGATGTGAAAATGACAGCTGTACTGCTCATTAGGAGGTGTTAAAATGGCAATGTTGAAAATCTGGAGTGAAAATATTGAAATTGCTAGAACTTACAAGCGCAGCGCAGGAACTGCACAATGCACGCCTGCAGTCAGAGTTATTTGTAGAATTTTTGGCCAAATTTTCGACATTGCCATTTTAAGATCTCTGCTCATGAACAGTGACACTGTGATTTTCTTAATGTGTCCCATACACTGAGTTCAGCACACCGACTGTGCCATTACACGCTACATGGGCAGAAACACATTTTGGGCAGGATGTGAAAAATGACAGCTGTACTGCTCATGAGGAGGTGTGGTAAAATGGCAATGTTGAAAATCTGGAGTGCAAATATTGAAAATTTGCAAGCGTACAGGCGTCTGCGTGGAACTGCATAGCACGCGCTCATAAAACAGTCATTTTAGGAATTTTTCACCAAATTTTCAACATAGCCATTTTAAGACCTGTGCTCATGAATGGTGTCACTGTGATTTTCTTAATGTGTCCCATACATTGATTTGCATGACCGACTGCGCCATTATGCGCTACATGGGCAGAAACATGTTTTGGGTGAGATGTGAAAATGACAGCTATACAACTCATAAGAAGGTGTGATAAAATGGCAATGTTGAAAATCTGGAGTGAAAATGTTGAAAATTCAGCGAACTTATGAGCCTGCATAGGAACTGCATAGTACGCTCGTAAAACAGTCATTTTTTGAATTGTTGCAAATTCTCAACATGGGGTTTTGGGACCCCTTCTCATGAATGATGTCACTGTCATGGCATTATCTGAGGCCAAGAGTGATTTTGCGTGAGTGAGTGTGCAGTGCCTGCGAAATCACCCTTTGGGCCGAATAACGCCATGACAGTGACATCATTCATGAAGGGGTCCCAAAAACCCCATGTTGAAAATTTGGTGCAAAATTCCAAAAATGACTGAGATATGCAATAAAGTTGAAACCCCCTATCTAGCCCATTATATAGCTTACGGCATTTACTCAGTTCACGGTCGGCTTTGAAGAGTGCAGAGCGTGTTCCCGGTCCACGAAGATCGTTGCGCCGGTCTGGAGGTAAGTATGGAGTGGGGGTGTAGGGAGGCTGGGTGCACAGTGGGTGGAGTGCGGGTTGTGGGAGGGCTGGGAGACACGCCCGGCGAGACCATTTTGTTTTACAGCTTAAAAAGAAAAAAAGACTATGAGGGGCGTTTGCCACGATAGGTGGGCTCCCAGTGTGGCAGAAGATGTGTGTGGGGGAGCCGAGGGAGTCGGCGAAGTTGGGCACCCCGCCGGCCAAACTACGGGGCGAGGGGCGGCGACGAGTTGGGCACCCCATCGCCGACAATCAAACAAATGGTTTGCCACGCTGGGTGGGCTCCCAGCGTGGCAGCAATATAGCTTTGGGGGTCGTGGAGCCGACCGAGTTAGGCACCTATCGTGAAACAATGTTTGCCATGCTGAGGTGGGCTCCCAGCGTGGCACGAAAAGCTTTGGAGGGGCGGCATGGCGGACGTGCTGGGAGGTAGCAGCGTGGCGCGAGAGTAGCGCTCAGTAGTGGCAGCGGTGGTTTTCTTTGAAGCGAAGACCACCGCTGTCATACTGAGCTGCTGCACCCATTGAGTACAAGACCGCCACGCCTGCTCAACTGAGCAGTGCGCGGTGGGAGGCACACCTCCGTGCTACTCCCAATACGTTCCTTGTGCATGCGGCAGGCAGGCGTAAAAATGAAGACCAGACCTCCAATGCTATAGTGCCTACCTTATGATTTGCATGACTTGGTGACCACTGTAGCTTTATACATCCTGTGCCTCATTTTGCACCCATTGAGTTTGTGACCACATAAAGCTATGTTCAACAGGGTCACAAACTCTCCTGGTGCCAGCAAAGTTGTCCACAGCATCCTAAAGCCCTGGTAACTTACCTTCAGACTTTCTTTTCCTGCTTGGTCAATAACACTGTTAACACATGAGGGAGATTCATGACTTAAAGCACCAGGTCTCACCTCCATTGACACCCAATAGGTTCATTTCCTCTGGGCTTGCACAGGAGTGACTGAGCCTAAATCCAAACAGGAATAGCTCAGAAGCTGAATCTAGTGGCAACCCATGTGGGTGCTGCTGGGAAGGTATGGCTGCCTCAACAGTCAGAAGGGCGATACACACCTATGAGACTTTGTTGAAGGACTTCTGGTGTGAAGGTAGGCTATAGTGGGTTTATAGAGCTAGTGTACTCGAAATCAGTATATCAACCCTTGTCTAAATGCCGGTGTCAGAGAGTAGTCATATATGACATTGGTTAACAGCAGCAGCTCATACTGTTATTACCATTTTCTATCATTTTATTCATGTATAGTATTACAGGCAGTGACTGTTGTCATCCAGTCATTTGAGCAGCGGTAATAGCATGATGGGGAACCACGTCAAGCAACTGTCAAGTTCAAGTTCTGAAACCGAAATGACATGCTTACGAACTGTAGCACTGTCGTAGTGAAGCTAATGTGTAAACATATGTGCACATCTCTGTTTGTGGCTATACGTGGCTGATTTCCTTTTATCTGGGAATTTTTATTCGGGCTTGTAATTTAATATTTTCAACAGGTGAGGTTGTGTCTTATGGTGTTTAGGTCGAGACTGCAAGTACGCTAATCTACCAACTGTTAAGTGGTAAAAATCCTTTTATTTATTTAGTTATTTATTTTAACTATTTTGTTGTGTAGTGCATTTCTGGCTGACTTATTTAGGTGCTGTACTTTGTCCAGTTCTCCAGTATCCTGCCCAAGCGATGAGTGGACTACAGCTCCAGTAATACAGCAACACCCACAATTTCTTTACATTTATTTTCATCAGAAGAGTTTGTTAGAAACAGTGGATTTCTTTTGTAAATTGAGCTTATGTGAATTTCACAGCATCAAAACAGTCTATCATATGTACAGTCCTTTACATTTCATGAGTGAGGATTATGATGTGAAGTCAGATGGTTAGTTGAAATGGCAGCTAGTTCATGGTAAATGTATGCAGTCAATTTATTCATATATTACTGTTAAAAGAAAAACAATTCTGTCAGGTGTCATTTGGTTTTAGTTTCCACGGTACATCGATTTTTACTCTGTAGTGTTACTTTTGCAGACCTTTCATCTTAACAGCCCTCTAAATGTATAGTAATTCACGGCATGGTATTTTCTGTTATTTGAATCTGATATTTTAACACACACTGGAGTCATGTAATCCTATGTTTTGTTTTCTGAACCTTTGTGAATTTTATTTTGCACTATATTCACTGTGTCAGGTATGACGAGAGGGACACAGCAAGTTCTATGTATGTCTGCAATCCATAACTGTGATTGTAATGGACAGATATTTGCTTGCCATGTTATGTCCCAGCAATTAAAAATATTGCATTTATCTCTGGCTAATTGTTATGACTGTCTAAGATATCATGCAAATATCCAGGATGGCAAGGCATATCATTCAGGGTGGATTGTTTCCAGTACTTTTATGATACAGATACAGACTGTTATGATACAGACAGTTACAGACTGATACAGACTGATACAGACTGTTACGGTACATGCAATTTTCCTCATGATACATCCACTGTTATCCATATTCTGCAGGGACTTTGTCAAGGTTACGCTCCATCCATCCCAACCCCTCATCAGTCCCACAGTCCTTGGCTGGTGCACCATCGTTATTACCCTCAATGGCCTGGGAGCTCTCTTAATCACATTGGGTGGGTACCACACCAGGGTGTACGTTGCAGTCCTGACAAGATGAGTGGACAAGATGATTAGCAGACATGCACTTTTAAGCAAATAATTAATTCAAAGGGACCCTGTTTGCAATCCAAATAGAAAACTAAGTCACAACTGCCTAACATAGATCTTGTGTCTGAGCTTCCTAGTAGCAAATATGTAATCCTGGCTCAGGATTTCTGAAGCACCCCAAGCCTAGTCTTCCCTGGCACAGGGGAGGCAGCTAACCTTGTTTTGGTCACTGGGTCAGCAGGGTCACAAACTCTTCCTGGTGCTCATAAAGTTGTCCGTAGTGTCCTGAAGTCCTGCTGACTCACCTTCAGACTCTCTTTCCTGCTTGGTGACTAACACTGGTGATACATGAGGGAGTCAGAACCTCTCCTCCATGGAGACCAATAGGTTGATTTCCTCTGGGCTTGCACAGGAGTAACTGAGTTAAATACAACCAGGAAGAGCTCAAAGTTGAATCCAGTAGCAGTCCCATGTGGGTTCTGCTGGAGAAGTTATGGCTACCTCAAGGCTAGAAGGGTAGTAAACATGAGACTCTGTTAAAGGACTTCTGATGTGAAGGCAGACTGCAGTGGAGTTTACGAGCTAGTATACTCCAAATCAATATACTGTACCACCCTTTAACTGCCTGGTGTTGTAGAGTAGTCATATGTGACATTCGTTAACAGCAGCAGGCTCATATCATGGTGTACTTTTACCATTTTATATCATTTTGTTTATGTACAATGTTACAGGCAGTGGCAGTGGCTATGCAGTGATTTGAACAGCTGCTTGTGACTGCAGTGTCCCATCTGTACTGTCACTGTACAGCTACATGCCTCTGTCATGTTTTTTAGTCTGCACTGACAAAACCACAATGCAGCTGCAGTGTCAGGATGACTGTACAAGTTGTGCTGAGTAAATTAGTAAACATATTTCCATGCTGTTCTTATTACAAAAAATGCATACTAATTATACTGGACATAATTATGATACATTGAGTCTATCATCACAGCATGCACTCAGCCATCCAGTGGGAATTGAACTCATGTAAGGCTGTTTATGACATTTGCACACATAAGTACAATTTCTTTTGTGGTGGTATGTTAGTATAGCACTGCAAAAACTAGTCACAGAAAAAAGATTTTAAACATACCATACACAAACTTTTAGAAATACAATACAAATATGTTTGGACATCAATAAAATGTGTGTTTGCTGAGGAGGAGATGGTGAAAGTGACCAACACAATGTTCCATCATATGCTGCTTATTCTGAAGGAATCTTATTTATTTATTTATCTATTTAAATCTTGGATTATAAATACCTTTGAGCTAGGAGCTCATTTACAAAGGTTCCATGTCAAAGGAAAAGGTTACAATAAGGTTGGGAGTTACAGACAACATTCATGGTATCACGGAGGTACAGACAACATTCATGGAATCATCGAACACAGCAAGTCAACTGGTAACTAAGTGGGAACAGTGCTACACACTCAAGATTACAAGCAAGCATAGAAAACCATAAGGAACATTTGAAGCAACATTGCTAATCAGAGGTGGGGAAGGGAAGAGTAAGGAAGCGGTAGGGGAGATGAGAGGGCAGAGTACAGATAGAGAAGGAAAAGAAAATATGGTAGCCAGAGGTCTTGTCGAGAGGAGGGAGGCTAAGGTGGGAGAAGGGGTAAAGAGGGGAAAAGTAGGGCAGATGAAGGGGAAGAAGATAAGAGAGAGTGGGACCAGAGGGCCTGGACAGGTCCAGGAAGGGGGTCAGTGGGATAAGAGCAAGGAGGGGTGAGGTGAGGGAGGTGGTAGGGGAAAGGGGAAATTGTTCTGTCAGGAGAGGTGAAACAAAACCAGAAGGAAGTAAGAGCCTCAGAGAGTGAAACAAGTGGTATAAGGATGTCTGCAGAAGTGGGAAACTAGGTGTAACAATCACAAGTGCTTTCAGTTAGGAGATGCTGATGAAGCATGTTTAAATTGGGACAAACTAGAAAGACTGCTCAGTTGGTTGCTTAGATTATTAAACCACAGGGGCTCTGTTTTGAAAGGATCACTGGTATTGAGCAGTCCAACAGTGGGGTACTAGAAGGTGGTCAGAAACTGAGGTGCGTGTGTGTTGAGTCTTAGTGAATTTGTTTAGCAGGCAACCAATGCTCTGGGTAGTAATCCAAGTAGAGCTTTTTTGGACAGGAGGCAGGTGTGATCTATTGTGTGTATCAGTTTTATCTGCAAACCGATGTATTCCACATGTAGTATCTAATGTATTGTTTAAGCAATTAAAACATATTGCATTTATCTCTAATTGTTATTACTGTTTAATATATCATGCAAATATCCAGCACGACAAGACTTATCATTCAGGTGTGGTATGTTTCCAGTACTTCACACATGGACTATTACAGTACAGGCAATTTCCCTTATGATAAGTACATTACATTGTTATTCATTTTCTGTTCACTATATAGAAACAGAATTTGTTGGTAGAAAAGGACCGCTGCCAACCCAGCCTGCCCAGTTTTCTTCCCTGCCTATTCTGTCCCAGCAGACCCTAACTGGTCTCCAGCAACCCTCCCTCCTTTCATTTACTAGTATTCCCCTATGTCTGGAAATCTTCGCCTGGGTTTCTATGTCTCAGACACATGATTTTAGACTTTTGGCACTGAACCCTAGCTGCCATACCCTTGCCACTCCTGAAGTTTTCTAAAGTCCCTTCTCATTTTCTCCACCCCACTTGATTATTCACCCTGTTATAGTTCTTGGTGTCATCTACAAAAGTCATGTCTTCCCTTCAAGCTCTACTGCGATGTCACTTATGAAGATGTTGAACAGGACTGGCCCCAATACTGAGCCCTGTGGCACTCCACTAGTAATCTCCTCTTATTAGAGTGATTGCCATTTATCACCATCATCTGCCACCTATCCATTAGCCAGTTTTTACCCAATTTACAGCTTTGACTCCCATCCCAAGATTATCCAATTTCTTTATCAGTCTCCTATTTGGTACAGTGTCAAAGGCTATTCTGAAGTCCAAATAGGCACATCCACTGCTCTTCCCTGATCTATTTCCCTGGTCACCCAGTCAAAAGCTTTCAGATTAGTGTGACATGCCTGCCCTTTATGAATCCATGCTGTCTTTCATCTCACAATCCCTGGATTAGAGATATTCCACTAGCCTATCTTTTAACAGAGTTTCCATTAATTTCCCCACCCCTGATGTGAGACTGACCAGTCTATAATTACTAGCCACCTGTCTGCTGCCACTTTTATGGAGCAGAGCTACAGCAACTGTCCTGCAGTCCACAGGAACCTTTCCTGTTTCCATCATATGTTGAATAAGGCTGCCAATGGTGCCGCAGGCTCCACCCTGTGTTCCTAGCACCCTTGGATGTATCTTGTCCAGGCCCATGACCTTGTCCGCTTTCAGGTTTGCAAGTCCTTTCAAGACTCTTTCCTCTATACATGGGCTCCTCTCTCCCTCTGTGTTCCTGCTGCTTTTGTTAGCCCATCCTCTTCCCTCTCCACTGTGAAAACCAAACAGAAGTGTCTGCTCAGGATGTCAGCTTTTCCTGGTCATCCTCTGTGCAGTCAACATCTACTGACTTCCTTATTCTCACTATCCCTCCCTTGTCTTCCTCTCTCTTTTATGTACCTGAAGAAAATCTTACCCCTTCTGCCACTCCTTTATATGGCTTGTGAGTGCAGTGTCCACATCTGTACTGTCACTGTACAGCAACATGCTTCTGTCATGTTTTTAGTCTGCACTGACAACACGGCAATGCAGCTGTGGTGTTAGGATGACTGTACAAGTCATGTTCAAGCAAATAAATGTATTTACAGTACATAATGTCCTTATCATTCAGGGTGGTATGTTTCAGTATTTTGTATACAAATATTTATTTGGACACCAATAAAATGTGTGTTTTTGCTGGGGTGGTGGTGGTGGTGGTGAAAGTAAGCAAACACTGTATTCCATCATACGTTGATTATTCTAAGGGAATCTATTACATGTGTCTACTTTATTTGCAGATCAGTGTATTCTACATGTAGAATCTAGTGTTCTGGGGATTTTTAATAATTTGTTTCTTCTCATAGTTTATACCACACATGCCAGCATGAAACATACTATGACATGTAATGCATATATTCCATATCAAGGCATGTACATATATGTACATATTCTAATTATTCTTAAAATATGCCATATTAGAGTACTTGAAAAATCAACATCATGAGGATGAACGAGTGGATCTTCACGGTCCAGTGGCTGCTGTGGATTCAGAACCTAGAACTCCTCCTTTAGTTCTCCATACACAGAACCACACTGAGTTCTACCCAGATCTGTGTAAAGTACCAAACCCGCTCATTACTAGCTGTCCATATCATGATGGTTTTGGATAGAGGTGATCTGTAGTGACCTGTATTGTATGAAATTGCTTCCTTTACACCTTCTCTTTGTTGGGCAATTTAGGACCCACAAACTCTTGTATATATTCTGAAATGCTGGCTAGTTTTCTCTGCTCCTGAGGAAGGAACTGAGAGGTCTTGAAAACTTGTTTAAAATTGTTCAGTTAGTCTAATAAAAGTATTACCACAAAAAGTGTACCAAATATTGCAAATTGTTTACATTGATATTCTGATAAAAATGATAGGGCAAGAAATACAAGTTTGTTCAGTAATAATAAAATTTACACAAAGGCTGACATTTTCTCACAACTGTAACAAACAAGTAAACTCTGCTGTGAGTGGAGATCAGTGGAACAAACTGTACATGTAGTTTTTTATACATAGGTACATGCTGGCTGATGGGGACCAGGGTGACTGCCCCCCACCATGTTTTGGAAAACTGTACATTGTGTAGTATAAAAATTAAATTAACTTTACAGCTTCATGTTCTCAGTGTACTTCACATTAATGATATGGGGCATTCATATGCCATGCGTACATTGGCATTATACTGTATGGTAATGATATCAGTAATGTTACAGTTATTGAAATGGCAGGTTGGAACTTGGAAGAAATAATTACTAGTAATAAAAAAGAGCTTGAATCAGTTCCACAGGTGAGATGTTAAAGTATTCCTCCATTTTAACATTTACTTACCAAACTACAAAGAAAAATGTAAATGTTGAAATGCTTCAAGTGATGTTACATTTAGTCACCACAAGATTCACAGGAATAATAATTTCATAAAAGACTGTCACTTCTCATATTGGGGCTATTCACAAACAGGCAGAATATGCTCACCAGAGCCACATATTCCACCCATGCAACTCCACACCCTCGGTTGATCTTTGCAGGAACGCATTCACAAACACCGTCCCTGCCTGGCTCACTTAAATAGCCCCGCCCAGGGTGCATTGCTCTGGAAGGGGCAGGCAGGTATAGAGCAACAATCCGGGCAGGCAGCCAATTGGCTGCCTGGTCCTTCCTGCAGTGGATTCCCTTGCACCTGTAGGGCGCGGCGTTGTCTGCCAGCATGCAGTGCACCTACGCGATGTGTGGGGTTACCCGGTTGACCGCTCCAGCCTCCCAGTGTCTCCTGATGACTGGGACATCCATATTGGGGAGATGCCTCCTACCATTTCTGCGTGGCTGGTGGCTGCATCCCTGAATGACGCATAACCCGGTTGCTCTGGATTATGGCTGCCTCTCGATGTTGTGTTGCTGCTGGCAGCCATGTGCAGCACCGTCCCCCCGGCCTGCCTTGGTACAGAGCTGCATGATCGGACGGGGGATCAGATGCATGGGGGGGCATAGTTGTTTTGTGAGTCACACAGAGGAGTGCAGTGGCAGTGAGTGGGTACAGGCAGGTGTGGGTGTGTTATGCATCAAGTTACATGGCGCGTACCCACTCCACACCTTTGTGAATATTTCCCATTGATTACTTTCCATTTTCCTGCATAGACCACATATTAGGGTGAACATGTGTTGAAACATGCAATAACAGCATAAAAGACCATTGGTCAATCCAGTCTGCCAATAAACCCTAACAAAACCAGGATCTGTTGTTTATACAGGGTTCTATCCCAGGCTATCCACTTCCATACTCCTCACCCTACTGCTACCACTCTTATCAACCACTAAGCCCTTCCTCTGTCCCAACCATGTTTGAAACCAATGATTGTTTTGGCACCACACATCAGAAGACAACTTGTATATGGCTCCAACACCCATTCTGTAAAATAAAACTTTTTTCCTATATACGTTTTATCCTCCGGGCTTGCCAGAGGCAGAGTTTTTCTGCCTTGTATTGCAGACTTGCAAGCCCAACCGCCACCCAACCAACCCTGAGACCACCATAGATTACCCCCATGGCAGGGCTGGATGGGAGCTCTCCCCGAGCACAATTCAAATCCGGGGAAGGCGGTGGCAGAGGACCAGCAAGACTTGAGGATCGCGTCATAGAGCCCCTGGCCACCATTTTACTATTTTTTGTGTCCTCCACTCTCTGACATTGAGCGTGAGCAAACACTGTAGGGGCACCCACACACCTGCTGGCTGTTTGCCCTCCTGTCCTGCATCACTCCCCAGACCCCACCAGAGGGCGATTGACAGGCAGGATGACAATCCCACCATCCCTGAAAGAGAGAACAGTCTTCTGGATGCTCAATCCTTTCGTGCTCCTGCTGACCCCCAGCAGCCCAGGCTCATTCCCAAACCTGGGCTGGCGGTGTAGCGCAAGGTGTGGTGTCCAGCACCTCAACCTCCAGTGCCACGGGCATTCAAAATAAAACTTTATCACTTCCCTCTTGAACTCTCCCTCCCCTACTCGATCAGTTTCCATTCATCGTGATCCCTTGTTCTGAATCTGCTATTTATGCTAGTTAGTTCCTCGCAGTTTACCTTGTTCATTCCTTTCATGAACTTGAACGTCTCTGTTATATCTCCACTGTCTAGTCTGGCCTCTGTCGAGTACATTTTCAGTGCCTTGAAAAGATCCTTGTAAATCTGCACTGCGTGCCATGAATCATTTAATTCACCCTACATTGTACTGTTTCTGGCCTGTACTAATCTTTCCTTAGAGGAGGACTCCTGTACTGGGCACAGTTCTCCATGTGGAGCCTCACCAGTAATGTATAGAGGTAGTAACACCTCCTTCCTTCTGCTGTCAGTACCCTTTCCTATGCAAGTCAGCATCCCATCTGCCTTACTGTAGACCTTGTTGCACTGGTTTGAGTACTTTGAGAGTCACTGATGACCCCTATATCTCTTTAATCAGAGGTTGTTCCCAGTCCCCCTCCACAAGCCAGTACTCTGTCCTGGTGTTCTTGTTCCCTATGTGCATCACCTTGCAGCTTTTGGCATTAAATTTCAACTGTAGAACATTTCACCACCTCACCTCTGTAGCCTTTGCAAGTCTCTCTGCATCTCCCCAACCCCTTCTAGCTGTCTAACCTGCCACAGATCTTGGTGTCATTTGTGAAGTGACACATTTTGCCCTGGATTCCTTATCCAATGTCACTGATGAACACATTTAAAAGGACAGATCCCATGACTGTCCTCTGCATCATTATATTCATTCGTTGGTGCTAGACAAAGGAATGATGTGAAGAATTCATATACCATGATGATAATGGCCGTGCATGACAGGTAAGATATAGTAACATAAGGCAGCTGGAATACTGACAGACAATCAGAATGGATCACTTATGAGAACCTTTTTAAAATGAAGCAATATGGCATGACCAAGGGTTGTGTTAATGATCTATTAATCACCTTCTGGAGGTGAAACATGGCATCAGTCATAGAAAAGTGCTACATTCCCTTAGAGGGTGATTAACTGAATATTAACATAACCCCTGTGGGTGACTTGTTGTTACATTAAAAGGTTTTTAAAATACCGTAAAACCTTATTCAGTATATGATTAGGATCTATGTGTATGTTGATCAGATATCACCATAAGGCAGATAGAATTTTTACAGTCAGTCAGAAAGTTCTATTTCTTAGACTCTTTTGTAGTTATAAAATGGCCTGAGAAATCGAGATTTCTGATTGGTTGTAAACATTCTATCAGACTTATGATAATATTTAATCAACATACATGTCAGCGTAATTGTATGCTAAACAATGTTTAACACTGCTAAAAACTGCTTTATTATAATGGCAGTAAGGCAATGTGTTATGTTAATTGTCCATCACTCTCTAAGGGAATGTGGCATTCAGCTATGCCATGTGCCACAGTACATCCCTAGTGGGTGACTAATGGACATTAACATAACCACTGGTCACATCTTATTGTAATTATCCTACCCTACTGCTTATCATTTATGTATGTATTAATCGGATTTTGATTTTTTTGTAGGTACTGTCTTAAAAAGGTGCAAATCCAGCAGTTTACACATTCGGTGATGAGCCTCCAAATAAGACATGTAAAACAGTTATAGAAAAACAAATGAGCAAAAGGGTAATAACTAATTTTGTATAATTAAAAGATAACCTTTAGACTATATTATAATAACTTTTAAATATTTATGTATGCTGGGTGGGATATTCAGACTGTGCCAGGCAGGGGCACAAGACTGGGCGCTAGCGCAACTGGGCTGCGCCAGGGCATGGACCATGCTATATTCAATGGTGCTGTGCCATGGCTCAGCACCGCTGAATATGGCACTGAGGGTCACACGTGTGCCAGTGCAAGTGGCAGGAGGGAGCGAGGGATGCGCTAAGCGCAAGTGTGGTGGCGCTAGGTGCATCAACAGCGATATTCAGCACTGGACATGCAAATGAGGCCATTATGCATGCAAGGCACAGATGGGGCATTTGCATCTCATTATGGCCCCATTTGCAAGTGGAAAGTGTGAGCCCCGTGACCTGCGCCTGGTGTCTCTGCCAGGCTGCAGCCGCGGGACCGACGTCCTGCAGTCCTTGGTGGACCCTGCACCCATACGCCCAATCACGGCATATGTGTAAAATATCCCTGGTAGTCCAGTGGACCACTCTCCATCACCCGATCACAGGCATATGTTCAATACATCCCTGGTGGTCCAGTGGACGCTTTCAATGCCCGATCATGGGCATATGTTAAATGTATCCCTGGTGGTCCAGTGGACCACTCTCCAATGCCTGATTGTGGGTATCTGTTCAGAATATCCCTGGTGGTCCAGTGGAACCCCCAGCACCCAATCATGGGCAGAAAAAGCAATCGCAATCCTGGTGGTCCAATGATGCCCCCTCCCCACCCACCCACCCACTGGGGTCCCCTGCATCCAGCACCCCCAGTCAGCGGTAGGCGGTGGCACCACTTGCATGCTGCCCGGCCGCCTGCTGACTGACAGCGAGCAGTATTGTTCTATGCCTATTGGTCACCTCGTGGCCAATGGGTGTACAGACCTTCACCTATCGGGTCTGTAGTACAGTATGATCTGTGTGCCCATTGGCCCATGCAGTGGACCAATAGGCGACAGACAGGACTGTATGCTGTCAGTCGGCAGGTGGCATGCGGGTGAAGTGCCGCTGCCCGCCCGCTGACGGGGGTGCTGGGTGGTGAGGACCTTCCAGTGGAGTGGGTGGGAGGGAGTGCACTGGACCACCAGTAATGCGATGCCTTTCGCCTGAGAGCAGGTGCTGGGGGTTCCAGGAACACCAGGGATATTCTGAACAGATGCCTGTGATAGGGCAATGGAGAGCAGTCCACTGGACCACCAGGGATATATTGAATATGCCTGTGATTCATCATTACAGAGTGGTCCACGGACCACCAGAGTTATCATTTACTTATGCTCACGATCAGGCGATGGGAGGCCCAATGCTCCCAGGGCAGGAGCTTGAGGACAGTGTTCTGGGTGGGCCCCACGACTGGCGGCTGCCGTGTTGCGCCCTGCAATATGGCAGTTCACCTGTGGGTGACCAGGACTTGCTACTGGTTTCCCAGGCACAACTTTGTGCCCCTGGTGCAAGGCGGGGTTGTGCCTGCTACAAATCCCAGGCTGAATATGCCGGGATGTGCATATGCATGGGCACATGCAGACCGCACTTGTGCCGTGACATTACCAATGTGCCCCAGTGCATCGGAGTTGCGCAGTGCAACTTGCCCCTTTGAATATTGCACCAGGTGCATTGGTGGGTTGCGCATGTGCAACCCTGTTGCACCATGCGCAACCCTTTTGAATATCCCACCCTCTCGTGTGTGTGTGTGTGTGTGTGTGTATATATATATATATATATAGATATATTTAATTTTTCTATTGAATAGTTGATCGACATTGCTGAGACAGAAACGAAACAGGGAAGTTGTTTAATGAATGATGAAGCTTGTAACACAAGACACCTAGGGCCTGATATTCAAAAGTTTGCCTGAGTACAAATCTTAGTTTGAGCATGCAAACCAGGCTTTGTGTGGATTTCTATATTCTTAAGCCTGGCTAGTGTGGGCAAACAGGGTTTGCGCCCGAGAAACTGTGGAGGGGACGCAATGCAAATGAAGGGGTGGGGACTTGAATATGAGCACAGTTTTATATTCAGTGTATTTATGCCATTCAAGGCCATTTTGTGTGGTCCCCTTGCACAGCGCAAATACTGCCAACAGGCCCAGATATTCCGACTGCACCAGGCAGTGGCACAAGCCTGGGCACAGCACAACTAGCATGCACTGGGGCCAGCAACAGGTCATATTCAGCGGTGGTGCGCCATGGTGCAGCACCGC
The DNA here is from genome assembly GCA_016271365.2 of Neoceratodus forsteri. Classification (NCBI taxonomy): domain Eukaryota; kingdom Metazoa; phylum Chordata; order Ceratodontiformes; family Ceratodontidae; genus Neoceratodus; species Neoceratodus forsteri. The sequence goes on from CM028137.1 coordinate 646,417,632, forward strand.
TGAATATGGCATGCACTATGCATAGTGCAGTGGCATTGTGCTGGTGCAAGCCACAGATAGAGCACGGGATGCGCCAGCACCGCTGTTGTGCTGGGCACAGCACCTGTGATATTCAGCAGAGGCATGCAAATGAGGCTATAACATATGCAAGATGCACATGGGGCCATTAGCATGTCATTGTAAGCCCCCGTTGCATACCTTGCACAGGGGTAGCCCGGCGACTTCGCCCGGCATCCTGCACAGCATGACGTGTGCACTGAGGGGGTCCCGGGCATCCCCGCCCGTAGCCATGATCGCGATAAACTGCCATAGCAGGACTCCCTGGTGGGCTAGTGGTACCCCACCTGCCCGAATCCCTGATATATGTCAATGTTACATTCCCTGGTAGTCTAGTGGACTCCCATCCCTCCTGATTCCTGATAGATGTATATAATTACATACCCTGGTGGTCTGGTGGACCCCTCCTCCCGATCCCCGATCACAGGTGATCGGCGTGGAATAAGTCCCTGGTGATTCAGTGGCACCCCACCCTCCCACCCTATACAGGACCCTTGCTCACCACACATCCTCCTCGTCATCGGCGAGCGGATGTCTAGTACCTGTCATTTGGCAGGTGGCCGGGCATATGCAGGCGGGTTACAGCTGCCCACTGATAACAGGGAGTGTGTGGGGTGGGCAAAGGGTCCAGTATAGATGGGAGTGGTGGGGGTGCCACTGGATTACCAGGGGCTTGTCTTACTGTGATCACCCGTGATCGGGGATTCGGCGGAGGGGGTCCACTAGACCACCAGGGACTGTGCTCTTAGACATCTATTGGGGAATTGGGAGGAGGAGGGGTCCACTAGACTACCAGAGAATGTAACATTGGACATATATCGAGGCCACGGGAGGGAGGGGTACCACTGGAATACCAGGGTACTATGTGTACTTGTGGATGGTGTTCTGGGTGGGCGGATGGCCACTCATGGCTGGTGGCTGCTGTATGCACCCTGCAGTACAGCAGCCCACCTGTGGTGGCCGGATTTGTTCCCACTCTTCACAGGCTCAACTTTGAGTCCCCCTATGCGGTGCAGTGCAGGGTTATGCCAGCATATCGCCACACATCCCGGGCTGAATATCGGGATGTCGCGCATGCATGGATACGCCCCCTGCATGTGTGCATACAATTACATTCCACCCCAGTGCATCGGGATTTGCACTGTGCCAGGTAGCCGTTCCAATATCCCACGGGCGCAATGCGAGGTTGTGCCGGCACAACTTTGTTGCGCCATGCGCAACCCCTTTGAATATTCTGGCCTTAGATTACAACTTACTCCCATGCAAACAGCCAACACAGTAGTCCCTGGTGTCTAGTGGTCCCTTCCCCCACCTGATGCCATGCCCGATATGAAATATCAATTTCTCCAGTATCCAGTGGTCCCTCCCCCACACCCAGTCCCCATCCCAGTACAGAGTAAAGCCCCCTGGCTTGTCAGTTCTACCCTACAAAGCGATGCATGAGCCCACCAATGCCACATGTGGCATACCATTTGCAAGTAAGTCTCTCCCACAACAAAACCCTGGCACTATTCCTGAACAATGATTTGGGCCCCCCACAGCCCATCCTTCGGTGGTGGTTAGTGGCCCCCTTACCACTGCGGCACTGACAACCCACCCCTGGTTCCCACACCTGCCCATTGGTACCACAGTCAGTGGATGGTGAGTGACACAGCCCTCATCCACACAACCTCAGCCACCCACCATCTGACATTAGCAGGAGCACGCAATTAAGTAGTGCACTCCTGCTCTTGTCAGACAGTGGCTAGCAAGGTGGTGTGGAGGGCTGTGTCACTTGCCGCCTACTGACCACGCACTGACAGGCAGTTACAGAGGACCGGGAGGTGTGGTTGTTGGTGCTGCAGGTGGAGGGGACCACCAACCATCACTGAGGGATGGGCTGTGGGGGCCTAGATCAGTGTTCAGGAGCTGGGCCGGGCTTTGTTGTGGGGAACTTACTGGAAATGGCATACCATATGACAGCGGTGGGCTGGCGATAACTGGAGGGGTAGAATTGACAAGCGGGGGCTTTATTGGTACGGGACGGGATCAGGTGGGGAGGGGACCACTGGATACCAGGAAATTGATACTTCACACTGGGCATGGCATTGGGTGGTGGAGGACCACTGGACATCAGGGACATTGATATTTAATATTGGGCGCGGCATCGGTGGGGGACCATTGGACACCAGGGCTATTGAGATGTAATATTGGGCATGGGTGCGGATGGGGAGAAGGATCACTAGCACTAGGGATAGCTTCTCTGGGACCAGGCAATTGGGGACCGCCACACAAACTTGCTCCCTATGCAAAAGATCTCATAGTGGGCATGCAAATGGCCCTTTAGTGCCTTGCATACCCAATGGGCTCATTTGCATCGGGTTGTTTGAATATCTCAATTTGCTCACAGGTACCATCCATTGTGGCACCCTATTGTGGGAGCCATGTCAGGGCAGCACTAAGCGCTTAGCACTGAGCTGACATGGCTCTACATTCAGTCAAATAGCACAGGTGTGCTATTACTCTAAATATAGCAACTTCGGGCACCAGGCTATAGAAGGTGGAGTGCAAAGTTTTATGCTCCGCTTTGCACATTTTTAATATTGGGCTCCTAGAGAAAGCTAGCGGTACTTCAGAAGTTAGGGATCCAAGTACCAAGACGTGTGAGACATCACAATTCACTGTGTTAAATGATGCATCAATTTTATCTGAGTCTGTATACTTGCATTCAATGAATTGCAATATGATGTGGAAGTACAGTGTGAAATATTGATATGAACAGTCATGTGCAGAATACCATGAATTTGCCAGATAAGGCTGATTTATTACATGACTGTATGTATTGTGTTTCAATATGGAAGGCCAAGCCTTGCAGTAAAGGTACAGTGACAAATACACAAAGAAAGGACAAAGATTAATATGTTGCAACAAAATAAAAGGTTATTACAGAAAGTTTTCACAAACACAGGTGCCATGCCATTAGTGACTTTTTATGGCTATATAGGCGGGATCTCATACCTCTCAAGTGTCCCTGATTTTCAGGGACGTCCCTGATTTTGCCTCAAAATTTTACTCTGTCCCTCCTAAAATTTGTGTTTTGTGGCTAAAAGCACAAAACAATATCAAGCATTACATTTACAGACTTGTTCTTCTTTAGAAAATGTATTTTGCACTAAGCCCCATATTCTACCAGCTTTCTGGGTGGATCTCTCTAATTTTAAAGATGTGTCCCTGATTTTGGTCCTTTGTCCCTGATTTTTTAAGCCTTGTCCCTGATTTATGAGGCAGGGGTTGAGAGGTATGGCGGAGCTCCTCAGTCATTTTGCCATCTCTGTAGAAGAGAAAGGGACCATAGTGGAACACGTCCTGTGTTCTCCTACAGTGATGCAATCACTTCTACACAGTGCTGACTCCATTGCTGTGCAAGATCTTCTTCCCTGCCTTCCGTGGATGGAGCTCCTCTCCATTGCAATCCCCCCTTCCTGCAGGCGCAGTACTTTAAGGTAGCACTTCCAGAACTGTGCATGCGCAAGTCTCATGCATGTACACTGTTGCCGCCACTGCCATCTTGTGAATGGCATACTATGCTATTCCACAGAACTCTGCATGGGGTTTCTCTAGTGATGTGGTTGCTGCAGTGTCCATAGGCTGTGGAACAATAAAACTATCCTTGTTGAGTTGGGAATACAAACCTGGCTGCTACTTGACAATCATGTTGGTGCCCATGGTTCACTGAAGGAGGCTCCTTGCCTGTCTCTACAGACTGAGCCTGGGCAGCACTTGAGACCTGGTCATGGAATGGCTGTCTGTCTCTGAACTGGGACTGGGACAGCAACAGAAGGAGGAGGTGAGTGGGCTGCGTGGGACTGGGGGTCTGACTCAGCAGGTGGGGGGGATCTTGGATATTACTAAGCCAACGTTTGATTACCTGCTCTCTGTCCCTGAGTTCATATCCTGCTGTTTCGCTCTTGCAATATGGTGGGGAAGCCTGGAGTCACTGCTTGCTTGGGCTTTCCTGGAACCCCATACTCCATCCCCATCTCACTGACTTCTGGATGTATTGAAATGTTTCTTGGCAGTAGCTCAGAACTCATGGCATACAATTAGGGTACACTCATAAAATGTCTTTATATGAAAATGCTTCTTACTGTATTTGGAAAACGTGCTGTGTTTCATGTTTGTGTGTCAGAATAAATGCAAGATGTTGCTTCTGTTTGCTATACCTTTCAGTGGATCAATAAAGATCAATTAAAAAAAGCCAGGGCATGTATGTAAAACACATAACCTATATTTTATACTCAAGTAATAAAGATTCAGTACAAGAGAAAGAACTTAAGAAATCTGTTTGAACAGGTGTGGTGCTGGAATGTTGGGTGGCACACTATGCCATTCCATAGAACTGCGCATGTGACTGTCACGCATGTGCACTTTTTGTTGGCACTGCCATCTTCTGAATGGCATACTATGCCATGCGACATAATTGCACATGCATGAGTAAAAGCACTGCAGCAGACTTATCAGCTCTGACCAGATCTTGCTTAAAGGCTGAGTTTACTGTTCTATATTTTCAAATAATAGGTGTTAACGTGAGAACAAAGACATGTTCTGTAAGCACAATGGTCAAACTATGTATGCTCCCAAAGTACTATGCAACAAAAGACAGTGAAGGCATTTTTGTAGAATCAGATGATATGCAATTTAATGATGATCCCAGTGATAAGGATTATCATCCAGAGAATGATGATGTTGTCTCCTCAGATAAAAGATGCTATAATAAGAAGTTCATGTGTAATGATTAAATTCTGCCTGACCCCCGCCTCCATACTGCCCATTCTCACCAACAACATTATAGCAATTACCATAACATTTAATTGAGCATTTGTTGCTGCCAGATGTCAGAATGACTGGCTGTGCTCACATTACCACTGTATCTATTATGGGCTCAAATGTACGTCATGGCATCTAGATACCTATTGGAATCACATATGAGATCAATGCATACACTGGTCACACAGTTAATGTGGGTGTGGGTGAAGTGGGTTGCCAATGTTTTGTCATTACACAGTCTACCTCATGTGTCACTCATTAGGTATCATGATGTGCATAGAGGTTTTCTAAACATTTGTCAACCTGATAATTTACGGCATAGTTAAACTGACACTGAGAACCACCCAAGGACCGAAGAGCTCCTAGTTTAAAACACATGTTATGACTGTTCAGATACTGTATAGACTGCTGTTATTGTCGGTAGTTTAATTCTGACCGTTTATTTCTTTTAAAAATGTAAAACAGACTGCCCACGATTCTGGTGGTACCACAAGAAACATATTTGTTTATATTTCTTAATCATCTCCTACTGCATCTCTCTAGTCTTGATAAAACCTTAGCAGAAAATACTGAAAGTTTGCACTGGGATGGTGGTGCTACACTAACTTCAGAAAACCCTCAGCATAGTCTAGCCACTAATTATGCATTTGGAGTAGAAGACCATGGCATCCTCAGTTGCTAAACTCACTGGGAGTGTTTCTAATCTTCAGGAAGTATACTATATGATTACTGTACATCAAGGATTTGTAAAAGAACAAGGTTGGGAATAACTGCACATTGGCATCCATTTAATTTCTATTGAGCAATAAGGAGATAATACAACCAGTAACACCAATGATTTTTAGAGAAGGTAGGCAACCATAAAATGTGTATATTTAACTAGAAACAATGAGATGTTAAAAGGGTTGATGGTATCTCTTTAAAGGAGCACTACACCTGCATATCTTGTAAATGCTATTTGTTTCCTTGTCAATAGACAACTCTTTCCATGTAGCTGTTGGGGATATATATGTGCCTTAGTTTATTTTCACTGTTCATCACAGAAACATAAACTTTTGCGAGATAAGGACCGCTTGGTCCACCTAGTCTGCCCATTTCCTACCTACTGGATAAGTTGCAGATCCTAGTTAACCAACAGCCTATTTCTTCCTACCCCCACAAAGTTGCCTTAAGTCTGTCCCATGCATTCTTGAATTCTCCCACAGATTTAGACCCCACAACTTCCTCAGGAAGGTCATTCCATGCATCCACCACCCTCTCTGTGAAAAATACTTCCTCACATTGCCCTGAGCCATCCCCTATCTTCAAATTGTGTCCCCTTGTTCTTGCACATCTCTTTTCTGAAAGATGCTACCCTCTTGGACTTTATTGATTCCACTAAGGTACTTAAAAGTTTCTATCATGTCCCCTCTCCCTCCTTTTCTCAAGGGTATACATATTAAGCTCCTTTAGTCTCTCCTCATATGGCATCTCTTGCAGACCCTGCACCATTTGGTTGCTCTCCTCTGGACTCCTCCATCCTATGTCCTTGCAGAGATGGGGTCTCCAGAACTGGATGCAGTACTCTAGATGAGGTCTCACCAACTGTCTGTACAGAGGGATAACAACTTCCTGTTTTCTGCTGCTGATGCCTCTCCTATGCATCCCACTATCCCCCAGCCCTCCCTACTGCCTTCTCACATTGCTTACCAACCTTAAGGTCATCTGATATGGTTACCCCAGTTCCTTTCCATTTTGTTATTGTTACTACCTCTCCCCCACCATTGTGTACTCTTCCCTGGGTTTTGTTTCCAGGTGCATTATTTTGCATTTCTTTGCATTGAATCCAAGCTGCCATACTTCTGACCATTCCTCCAACCTTGCCAAGTCTCTTCTCATCCTTTCCATGCCCCTTGTGTATCAACCCTGTTGCAGATCTTTGTGTCACCTGCAAAGAGGCATACTTTTCCTTCCAGTCCCTCTGCAATGTAACTTATAAAGACATTAAAAAGGACTGGACCAAGTACTGAACCCTGCGGTACCCACTAGTAACCCCTTTCTTCAGAGTGGGCTCCGTTCACTATTACCTTCTGTGTCCTGTTGTCCAGCCAATGTTTAACCAGGCTACCACCCTGGGACCCACTCCCAGGCTGGCTAATTTGTTTATTAATCTTTTGTGTGGGACTGTGTCAAATGCCTTGCTAAAGTCTAGGTAGGTCATGTCTATAGCCCTCCTGGTCTACCACTTTGGTCACCCAGTCAAATAAATCGATTAGATTTGTCTGACATAACCTTCTCACTGTGAATCCATGCTGCCTTGGGTCCTGTGCCCCACTGGCCTCTAGGTACTCAACAGTTCTATCCTTCAGAAGTGATTCCATCATTTTCCCTACAGAGGTCAGACTGAAGGTCTTTAGTTTCCTGCCTCTGTCTTGCTCCCACTTTTGTGAAGGCGAATCACATCTGCCCTTCTCCAGTCCTCAGGTACCACCATCCTCCCATGATTTGTTAAAAGGGTAGTCAGTGGTGTCACTAGTTTTCCCTTAAATCTTTGAGAATTCTGGGATGAATCCTGTCAGGTCCCATTGCTTTGTCCACCTTCAGTTTTAGGAGTTCTTTCAGAACCATTTCTTCTAGGACTGGGATTGACCCCCTATCCAGAGTGCTTCTGTTAATTGGATTAGGTACCTCCCTCTCCTCCTCTTTGTGAATACTGAGCAGAAGTATTTATTCAGTATCCTGCTTTTCACTGTCCCTCTCTGCCCACCCACCGTCCATTCTATTCAGCCTCACTATCCCTCCCTTTGTCTTTTCTTGCGCCTAATGTACCTATAACAGGTTTTATCCCCTTCTTAACTGAGTTGGCTATCTTTTCCTCAGTTTGAGCCTTTGCTACTTTGACTGCCTTTCCTGCTTCCTTCTGCCTTAACTGGTACAGTTCTCTGTCCTGCTCCTTCTGTGTTTCTTTTACTTCCTAAATGCTATCTTTTCTCCCTAACCTTCCCTGTCACCTCTTTTGAGACCCATAGTAGCTTTTTTTTGTTTTGATTTATTTGCTTAACACAAAGGCTTGTTGCCTCTGTGATGGCAGTTTTGATGTTTCCCCATTGTTGCTTCACCCCTTCTTCTTGTCTGTTTGCTAGTGCTTTTCTAGGTGCACTCCAATTTTGCCAAAGTCAGCCCTCCTGAAGTCCAGTACCCTCACATTTGTATTGCTTGATTCTGTGGCTGAGTTTATCATTAACCACACTGTTTGGTGGTCACTTGTTCCCAGATGGCTACCCACTTCTAGATCTGAGATCCTCTCACTGTCCCCTTTTGAGAGTATGAGGGTCTAAGATTGCTTCCTCCCAAGTGGATTCCAACACTAGCTGTTTGAGGCATGCCCCATGTAGGGCATTGAGAACGTCTGCAGCAAAGGTGCTCCAGTTAACATCTGGCATATTCAGGTCCCCATCAACAGTATCTCCCTTTCTCTGCCATCCAAAGGATGCCTTCTATCATATCCTTGTCCATTCCTCCCCTGAGATGGGGTCTGTATACAACCCTGTGTGGATTGTTGTGCCATTTCCAGTCTCTAAGGTGACCCACAGTACCTCCTCTCTCCCTGTTTACTCTTTTGTTCCATTACTTTTATCTCTTCCTTACATGAGAGCTCTCCCCCACCTTCTACCCTCCTGTGCCTCCTGTATGTTGTGGCCCTGGTATGTTAACATCCCAGTCATGGTTCTCTGTGTACTATGTTTCTGTGACTGCCACGATGTCCAGGTATCCCTCTTCAATCAAGGCCACCGGTTGGGGAGCTTGTTGCCCAGACTATGGGCATTGGTACTCATTACCCTCAATTTCTTGATGACCTTACCCTTTTGCCCCATCCTGCCCTTACTGTCTTTGTTGTTTTCTCCATTTACCCCTGCTCTTCTTCCTAGTGACTTCTCTATCTTGGTGTTTACCTCACTAACTACCTTGATTTTTGGGGGAGGGCTAGGATTTCCCTGCTCCTTTCAGTGCCTCCCCTTGGCTAGTTTAAATGCTTGCCAATGAAGCATTTAAACCTATCACCTAGATCCTGGTTCCTTCTGCACAGATGCAGACCATCGTGCCAGTATAGGCCTGCATCACTCCAGTTGGACTCCCAGTCCCCAATGAAGCTAAACCCTGAGCTCTGCATCAGTTTTCAACCAATGATTGAATTCCTTGGTGTGGAGCACCCTAGCCTCACATGCCATAGACAGGCAGCACCTCCGAGAAGGTTACCATGCGTGCTACTTGTCTAAGGCCCTTCCTCAACCCCCAAACTCTTCCTGCTGCTCTGATCCTTTCCCAGCCAGGTCATTTGTCCCTAGGTAGACAATGACATCCAGCTCCCTCCCCATGCAGGTGCTCCCACGATCCTGAGGATTCGCTCCCTGTTCCTCCAAGCCATGGTGCCAGGCAGGCATCTTTCCTCCTCTTCCCTTCCTCCCTAGTTCTACCCTCCTAACAATAGGTCCCCACCAGGGTTGTTTCCTTCCCCTGTAGGGTCCCATGCCACCCTCCTGTGGGTTACCTTTGTGGAGGTTCCCAGCATCCTCCTTGGTCTCCACTGTGGGTGCCTCCATAGAAGAACCACTTTGCCAGAACAGCATATGAATTGTGGAGAGGTACAACTGGAGGGATGCACCTCTGTTCCACCACCCTCACCCTCCCTGAGCCCACTGTGGTCCAACCGCTCCTCTTTCTTGGCAACCTCTGAGGCAATGGCAGTGGCCCTGGTGGTCCCTGGGTGGGAGGGCGGTCCCCAAATCCTGGCCAACTCAGCATGTAGATGAGCAACCTCCTTCCTCAACCCAGAGAGGTGCCTGCAGAAGGGACAACACTGCATTCTCCAGAACATCTTCTGGAAGACTGCTGCTCCACAGCCACTGCACTGTACCACTCCTATCATGTCTTATTCCTGGTCACTTAACTGTTGTTTTGAATACTTACTCTTTCCTCTGTTTATGTATTTATTTTTTTTTTTTTTCTCCCTACTTACCTGCCTCCATGCCCTTTAAGCTCCTGATCTTCCTGTTCTGAGACAAAGTTCCTATATTTCTCAGTAGTCTCCTTACTTGCTCGGAGTCACACCTCCAGCAGCTGGGGGTGGGGTGGATAGCTACTCTTTCTTTCTAGGATGGTGAGTCTTTTGTGGCTCTATGATCACTCTCTTCCTGCTCCCAAACAGGAAGTTCCTGTTGTCAGTCAAATCCTGTGCCTATAAAAGTAGAACTGGCTAAGGGTGGTGGGGAGGGATGCAGGGCCATATAGTCCCAGTAGAGAAGTATAGTTATAACAGCAGCTCCTTCCTCTTGCTATTCTCTGCCTGTTCCAAAACACCTAGCTTCCTTCTAGCTAAGCCACTCCCGCTGCTTTACAGTTTCTTCTACACCTAGATAATTGCACAGATAACAATTCTCTTCAGCCAACTCAGACAAACACACTAACTCTTTTTTTTGTTTTGTTTTACCCTAATTTGAAGGTCCCAGTAGTAGAGTTCTAGTTCTTTGGTCCAGTTGAGAGTATAGTTATAACAGCAGTTCCTTCCTCTTGCTAATCTCTGCCTCTTCTCTGCTAGAAGCTATCTAAGCCAGTTTTGTAAATCCAAAACACCTGGCTTCCTTCCTTTCTTCTACTGAGCCCTCCCCTGCTTTACAGTTCCTTCGACACCTAGATAATTGCACAGATAACAATTCTCTTCAGCCAACTCAGACAAACATACTAACTCTTTTTTGTTTTATTTTTACCCTAAATTGAAGGTCCCAATAGTAGAGTTCTAGTCCTTTAGTCCTGGTAAGAAGTATAGTTATAACAGCAGCTCCTTCCTCTTGCTGTTCTATGTCAGTTAATGTAACTATCCGGGGTGGGGGGTCTTCATTTTCTGGTTGTTGAAATCTCATTGTGCTCGAAGCTGCATTAGCATATGAGAACATAATGTGACAGTACCTTTAGATTTTACAATATGCTTGTCTACTTACTTAGAATTTAACAAAACAAGTTGCAGCAAGGTGTGAAAATCACATTTACCTTCAATTAGCTTTGCAGTATGTCTTAGATGTAATTATTATGAAGAAGGCAGTGCTCACAATATAGAGTGGGTACTAGGAAATATAAAGTAACATTAAGTAAGGAACCGGCACTCCAGACACCAAGAATTCAGTGAGAGAATATTTTCTTACTCATATAGAGATGGTACTTACAAACAGTACAAATAAATGAAATGCATAATCGTGATGTAAATTTCAGCTCCCACACTTGTGCTAGCCTCATTGCTTTGGGATATACTACCCCTTCGTCAGGAGGCATGACTGACTGTGTTCCTTAGTGTTTTATATACCATTTTAAACATGTGCATGTCATAAAACAATTAAATTAAATCAAGATAATTCAGTGACAGTGACACAGATAAGCCCAGTTGATGTCTGTATCCATCTTTATCAAAGTCAGCTTAAAAAGTGCTGCCTGCCTGTAGCTGGCCTGTTAATTAATACAGACCAATTTCAAGGAAATTTCCCAATAACCAAGCCTGCAGCATGGCTGACTTTGAGAAATATGCACAAACCACAGCTGTGATTTATTTTAAATCTCCTTATGTTAAATCATACAACTACCATTACTAAGGATACTATGGTGCAATAGTATAGGGTAACACTGCACTGATACTATGTACTCTGTGTGAACACGAATACAACCCCCAAAACAAATCAGTGCAGTGTTACCTATACTATGGTGCCATAGTATCCTTTCCTTTATTGACTCCATAGTAGGACATAAAATCTAAGTTGTGGTTTTTATTTTTAGATGGTCAACAATTTTATTTTATTACAAATCAACCATTTGATTTTGGTGAATCAGTATTCAGATATGCAAAGTCTATTATCTTGCACACTGTTGTCATATTGTGTGTAACATTAAAATGGAGCATTCCTGCCCAGTGGTGTTGACTGGTGCACTGCATTGTCACGTGGGAGACCCTGGTTTGAGAACAAGTCTGACTCCCCACCCTGGGTTGGTGGGGTCTGGAGTGGGATGCAGAGGCATTGTGTGCAGACCCTGGGGGTAGGAGAAAGACTGGATCACTCTTGGAGTGTCACCTGCAGGTAGGAAGTGGAGGCTGCCTAGATGCTGTAAGCTACCATGCAGTCTCGGTGGCTTCCACCTGTGAGTCAGCACTATGGTGCCCTTAGGCTGTATGCCACAAAGGCCTGAAAAATGTGAGAAATTAACAGCTACAAGAGGGTGGAAGAGTTATCTTCTCTCATAATGCTTTGCTGAAAGTGTCTAGCACCCCTAGTTCTGGCTGTCTTGACCAAGGCTGCTCTTTGACAACTGGCTGCATGCAGGATCGGTTGTTGGGGCTCACGTGTGTGTGTGTGTGTTTGGGGGGTAAGCCAGGTTCCATGTCAAAAGAGTGAAAGCAAAACAGCACAAGCGAAAAAAGGCACCATGTGGTCACTAGAAAATGGCGTGGTCCAAAACCGCTAAATCTGATAAACTTACTCTGAAACCACACATGCTGTTATGATAGTGCTGCTTTTGACCTTGCCATTTTGCTTTCGTTGTTTTGATGGGGCACCAGTAAGCCATGGGGCAACTCAGTGGACTGGAGCTGACCTGTTATGGTAGGTGTCAGGAGGTGAGTGTGTGCAGTGTGAACCTGAGCATGCAATACCAGTAGATATATTTTTATTTATTTAGTTTTTGTTGACCGGGAAAGGAGGGCTAGATAATTCTGCCTATTTTCAGTCTCGTCCCGTGGAAGGGGGATACAGATGGTAACCAACTGAAATTGAACCAGATTAAGCTGTTGGTGGTATTTTTCAGTGAATGGGGAACATTTGGCCACGACACTGGGAAATTCCCTACTCACCAGTAGGGAAACTTTGTCTGTGGCAAAATGGAGGAGCCCTGTGAGGAGATGGACATGGAAGCTGTGGTGGAGTCCTCTCACCCAGCAATAATAAGCCAAGAGGACAGAGAATGTGAGGAGAACCCTCAGCAGACTGTGAGTTTCATTCAGATACTGTACCAGACCAGACTGATATGGAAATACCTCAGAGTGCCACATGTCTTGCTTTAAAAGAGTGAGGGGCTGTTGCGGCCTCTCATACCTCGCAGAACACAGAGATCTTGATTACATAGACTTCAAGGACAACCCGACCTCAGATGGGGTACATCGGGTGACAGAGACAGCTGCCGATAAGGAGCAGCTTCTGGGAGATGATGCAAGGTTCGAGGAAAACTGCTGCTGTTTCTGCATCGCAGTAGATTCAACAACAATTTGGATTGCCCCAGAGCGGCACGTGAGGGAGGAAACCTGGTCAGCTGAGGCTGCTCTTAGGAGCAAGGATGGACACAAAATAATGCAAGACAGTGGACTCTGGACCCAGCATGGGATGAGTTAAGTGCATCAAATGCAACTACCATGATCAGGTCTGCAAGGTTACAGTTCAGAACACAGGAAAATAGTGAAAACCGGAGCTCCAGAGCAACACAAAGGACTTAAATAAGTTAACTAAGACTCTACAAACAGGGGCCCCTCAAACTACAGACTCACAAAAGTTTGTTTATTATTTATTTATTTCATGTTTAGGATTAAATACCTTTGAGCACTATGCTACAAAGGTTCCGAGTCAAAACAGGAGACAAGATCACAACAGATGTCAGTACACAACAGGATGATATCTGAATGAAAATACAGGCAATGAATAGCTGTAGTAACTTGTGCAATAATGTAGAAAAACCTAATACATCAGGTAAAGATATTTTTCTGACAGGAGAAACTCAAACCAGTCATCAAATGTTTTTGGATCTACCAGTGCCAGGAGGTAGTGAAAATATCAGAGGGTGCACAGTGTCTGACCTATTTAAAATAAACTCGAACAAGTCCGAAGGAAAAATGCAGTCAGGCTGAGATACAGGGGTGGCATCCTAGAACACCCTGACATACAGTATATTATGTGGCTAGCAGCTACTAAAAGCTTCTATGCAGTTTACTCCTGCAGATATTTATGCCCTTATTCACATTTCTGGGGAAGACACCTTTGATGTAAGCTTTAAAACTAACACAGGGTTAGAAAGATTTTGGTGGAAGTATAACAATCTGAAACAAACATCTCTTTGGACCCCATTTATGCAGTTCCCTGACTAAACCTATAAAGCTTGTAATGAAGGGGTTAATGTGAGTGACATATATCATTGGCTTCAGAACAGATGTGATATATTGGGTCTCCCAGAGGCAATAATTGACAATGAAGGTTTATGAACAGGAGGATGGAAATTGAAAGTCAAACTTCCAGGTTAATTCTGATATGAGCCACCTTCCAAACAGCTTCTTTTAGGTAAAGACAGAGGAGTGTACTTTTACAGAGGGCAGCCAAGAGCATGCTATAAATGTGGAACAAAACACATTCAAGTTGCACTTGTGACATACTAAAATGTTCTCTGTGTGGGTCATTTGGACACCCAAGTGACTCTTGTGAAAGTATCTTTCAATGCAATTTGTGTGATGAAAAAGTCATACTTTTCATCAATGTCCATGGGCAAAACACAATAGAAATGAAGGCTGGGATCAGGATGATTTAGTGCAGTGTGCACAAGACGAAAGATGGCGCCCGCACCCCTTCTGCCACCCCTCCCCATACATCCTCTGAAAAGAAGTCTCTTCTGACCATCATGAGACAGATAGGCAACAGAATTCAGAAAGTAGAGATGAAGAAGTAAGGAAATCCAAACCCCAGAACCCCTCCCAGAGCAGTAGGAAAATCAGCAGGTGGATGTAGATGACAGATAAGGCAGAGAGATAAGGAGGAAACAGATAAGCAATAAAACATGCCCCTCTGGGGAAGAAATTCACTCTTATTAATCGTAGGGATAACTAGAGCAGCAGTAAAACACCCCTCACATTTTGTCATGCCTACCCAGAACACATTTGCCTCCTCTACAGAAGGAAGGCGGAGATTCTGATCAAGAGTCTGATGTTTCCGTTAGATCTGAAATATCAGAAATAAAGGAGGGAGGAAAAAGAACTAAAAGAACAAGCATTTGTCAATGCGAATGTTGATTCGTTGGTCCGTTGAGCTCGCTCACTGTCCCTGTGTCACTTGCTCGTTCTGTTTCTCCCAGTGCTGCAGGTTGCTCTTTTGTACTGGGCTCCTGCCCATTGGCATGTTTTCTGCCCACAAAGAAATCTGCAGCTGTCCTGACAGAGCTCTGTTGATGTGGGTCCTCCCCTCTCTCACTCACTCATTCTGTTTCTCCTGGTGCTGCAGGCTGCCATTTTGTAGTGGGCTCCTGCCTCTGTTGGTGCCTTTTTTGCCCACAAAGAAATATGCAGCGTCCCGACAGAGCTCTGTTGAGCTCATCACTCCCCCCTCTCTCACTTGCTCATTCCATTTCTGTCAGCTGCAGGCTGCCCTTTTGTGCAGGCTCCTGCCTGCATTGCTGCCTTCTTTTAGCCACAAAAGAAATCTGCAGTAGTCACGATAGAGCTCCATTGAGCTCGCTCACTCCTCCTCCTTGCTCACTCGTTGATTCTGTTTCTCCCACTGCTGCAGGCTTCCCTTTGTATTGGGCCCCTCGTGCATTGCTGCCTTTTCTGCCTACAAAAAATCCACAGCAGTCCCAACAGAGCTCCATTGAGCTCATTCACTCCCCCTCCTCACTAAACTTCTGTTTCTCCTGCTGCAGGCTGCCCTTTGTACTGGGTTCCTGCCTTCGTTGGCAGCTTTTCTGCCACAAAACATCTGCAGCAGTCCTGACACAGCTCCGTTGAGGTCGCTCACTTCCCCTCTCACTCGCTCATTATGTTTTCCTGGTGCTGCAGGCTGCTCTTTTCTACTGGGCTCCTGGCCCTGTTGGCATCTTTTCTGCCCACAAAGAAATCTGCAGCAGTCCGACAGAGCTCCGTTGGCCTCACTCACTCCCCTGTCTCATTCGCTCATTCTGTTTCTGCCAGCACTGCAGGCTGCCCTTCTCTACTGGGCTCCTGCCTGCATTGCCACCCTTTTCTGCCAAAAGAAATCTGCAGCAGTCATGATAGAGCTCTGTTGAGCCTGCTCACTCCCCTCTCTCAGTTGCTCATTCTGTTTCTCCCACCACTGCAGGATGCCCTTTGTATTGGACCCTGTATGCATTCCTGCCTTTTCCTGCTCACAAAGAAATCTGCAGCAGTCATGATGAGAGCTCTGTTGAGCTCACTCCTCCCCTCCCTCACTTGCTTGTTCTGTGTCTCCCAGGCTGCAGGCTGCCCTTTTGTACTGGGCTCCTGCCTGCGTTGTTGCCTTTTCCTGCCCACAAAGAAATCCGCAGCAGTCACCACAGAGCTCAGTTGGGCTCGGTCACTCCCCCTGTCTGAGTCACTCGATCCTAATCTGTCCCAAACACTGATTTCCAACAGCGACTGCGGTATTCTGCACCAAGCGGAAACACACTTCGCCAGGATGTGAAAAATGACAGCTGTACTGTTCATAAGGAGGTGTGAACAAATGCCAGTGTTGAAAATGTGGCATGAAAATATTACTAATTTGCGAACTTACAAGGGTGCATGGAAACTGCACAACACACGATCATAACACAGTCATTTTATGGAGTTTCCATCACAAAATTTTCAACATAGGCATTGTAGGACCTCTGCTCATGAACAGTGTCAGTGTGATTTTCTTAATGTGTCCTGAACACTGATTTCCCACAACAACGGCTATTGTGCACCAGAAGAATGTAAACACATTTCGGCGGGATGTGAAAAATGTCAGTTGTACTGTTCATAAGGAGGTGTGGAAAAATGGCAATGTTGAAAATCTGGAGTGAAAATATTGCAAAGTTGCGAAAATACGGCGTGCATGGAAACTGTGCAATGCACATTCATAACACACTCATTTTATGGACTTTCGTCACCAAATTTTCAACATAGGCATTTTAGGACCTCTGCTCAAGAACAGTGTCACTGTCATTTTCATAACGTGTCCTGAACATGGATTTCCCACAGCAACAGCGTTATTCTGCACTGTAACTGCAGAAACACATTTAGCCAGGATGTGAAAAATGACAGCTGTACTATTCATAAGGAGGTGCAGAAGAATGGCAATGTTGAAAATCTGAGTGAAAATATTGCAAAGTTGCTAAGATACCAGCATGCGGCAACCGCGCAGCGTGTTTGCAACACAGTCATTTTATGGAGTATCATCACCAGATTTTCAACATAGGCATTTTAGGACCTCTGCTCATGAACAGTTTCACTGTCATTTTCTTAATCTGTCCCGAACACTGATTTCCCACAATGACCCGCTATTCTGCGCTGGAAGTGCAGCAAAACACATTTGGCCAGGATGTGAAAATGACAGCTATACTGTTCACAAGGAGGTCTGAAAAATGGCAATGTTGAAAATCTGGTGTTAAAATATTGTAAATTGCGAAGTTACAAGTAAGCGTAGCAACTGCACAATGCATGCTTATAAAACAGTCATTTTTGATTTTCCCACCAAATTTGCAAAATCAGCTTTTGAGAGCCCATCTCATGAACATTGGCATTGTCATTTCATTAATTGGTCCTGAAGGGATTCCACGCAGCAACCTCGAAATCACCTTTGGGCCGATTAACACAATGACAGTGCCAGAATTCATGAGAGGGGTCCCAAAAACCCCATGTTAAAATTTGGTGCCAAAATTCCAAAAAATGCCTGAGATATTGTCAAAGTTGAAAAACCCTATTTATTCCATTATACAGCTTACTGGCATTTCCTCAGTTAGCGGTCAGCTTTGAAGAAGTGCAGGCGTGTTCCTGGTCCAATGAAAATGGTAGTATTGGACTCTGGAGGTAAGTATGGGGTGAGGGGGGTGTGGGAGGCAGGGTGCACAGTGGCGGGGCGGGTTGTGGGAGGGAGGCAGGGAGACTGCCGAGGGACCGTTCCTTTTCCACAGGGGAAAAAAAAACATTGTGGGACCGTTTTTGTTTTTACAGGGCATGTGGTATGCTGGGGTCAGCTCCCAGTGTGCCAGGAATCTTTTTGGGGGGACAGCTGTAGCCGACAGGGGATTGGGCACCCTGTCAGCACACCACAACAAAGGGGGGTTACATTATGCCGAGGGATTGGGCACCCCCATCTGCACACAACAAAAGTAGGGATGGGGTGACATTATGCCGGCGGGGACTGGGCATCCTCGGTACACAACAAAAGCTAGGAGGTTTACATAATACCGACAGAGTGGGCTCCCCATCGGCAACATCAACCTTGGGGCACTGAAGCCAATGGGGATTGGTTCCCCATCGACAAACAAACATGGTGGGTGGGGCACTTGCTGCTGAGGGGGACTGGGCACCCCTTGGCAGGGGGCTTAATATAGTTTGTGAACATGGCGGCAGCCACCAATAATGGTCACTTCCTCATTGCAGCAAATGGCTACGCTGCAATGACGAGGTCAACCCCCTGATTACAGTGGCTGAAACCATGCAAGGTTGTGTACGCTGGCTGAACTAGTGTCCCAGCAACGGTGTGCCACAGTATTGAGAAAGCTGGCCAAGCCTTTAAAGGCAGTGGGGCATTGGCGAGAACAGTGGCAGCCCACAACCTGCTTCTGGAAGCTGCCACAATATGTTTCTGTGCATGCGCACAATCAACATAAAAAATGAAGAAAAAAAAAGAAAAAATAAAGCCATACAGTGGGAAAATGATTACATTGAGTCCTAGTTTTATAACTTTTAATGACTAGTATAAACCTAGCCTCCTTTAATGCTTGTGGTTTAAAGAACTACAAAAGAGGATTTTATCTTAGCCTATCTAAAACAATTGGATTTTGATGTGGTTTTCTTCAAGAAACTTAATTGAATTCTCTCTTTGAAACAGAACAATTAAAGAAAAGCTGGGTGTGAGGGCCCTCTTATTGAACATTTGGAGTGGACGTTGCTGATAGAATTGGGATACTGTTCAAAGGAACTAATTTTTCTATAATAAGTGTAATATATATCCTACCAGGAAGGGCACTGATCCTAGACTGCAAATATAGGGATTTTTCTTTAGATTTATCAATACGTATGCACCCCAAACTAAAGCTATAAGATTTAACTAATTGATTCAATAAAACCATACCTATACACTAGGAAGCATATAGTATGGGTTAGAGATTTCAATTGTACCTTTGTTGCAAAAATGTCTGGGGAAACAGTTACAAAGTCTATTGTGACTCTCATGCACTAAAAAATATAGTGATTGATGCAAATTTAATGGATGCTGATAGGCAGCTAAGAAAGGACTGAGGGCCACATATCATAGTCATACTGTACATGTGCCACGAGGATAGATTACTGTTTCTCATCTAGATTCTGTAAACCAGTTAAGGTATCTATCAGACCCACAGAATTTCCTGATCACCATATCGTCCTAGGTACTTTTAGCCTGGCAACAGCCCCACCTAGGATATTTATTTATTTATTTATTTTTAATTGTTTAACCAGGAGAGACATACTAAGCTGAAAGCGTGTTTACAGGTATAACCTGGGAGCACAGGGAAGTTAAGTGACTTCCTCAAGGTCACACAGTATGCAAGTAGGGGCTGTGGGATTCAAACCCAGGTCTCCAGATGTGCAGCTCAGAACCTTAAACCACTGCGCTATACTGCCTCCCTTTTCACAAGTACAGAAGTGGAAATTAAATTCTTCAGTGTTAGAGCAGAAGGAAATCCAGATTAAAATAGAACAACTTCTGCAAGCTAGGTACTCTACAAGTTGCATGTATGAGGACATATAGCAATGGTGGTAGGATACCAAAAATGACTTAAAACAATTATATCATCTGGAAAAGAACACTCAAATTCAGAGTACATAAAATATCTAGGATACCGAAATCAGCTATACAAATTGTTGTCTTTCCTCCAAAAGAACAGGAAAGTACAAGACTCAAATTGCAGAAATTAAAAAAATTATGTTTACTAGTCAGTGTGATAGAGCAAAGACTTTAGAAGCAGAAATGAAGTTTGGAACTACAAAGCAACCAGCTTCTGATCCAAATATGGCTTGTAAACAATGTTTGGATAAAACAATAATGACAGGCCTATATGATCATGATGGGACAATACTGATATGGGAATGTTAAGAATTGTTCAAGATTTCTTAGAATCTGAATTGTCTACCTGTTCTAAAAGTACTGTTAATCTAGCCACTGTTATATCATCACCTTTTTACCTCAGATTGACAGAAACAGCCAGGAAGGATTAAAAGAACCTATTACTCAGGTGGAAATATATGAAATAATTAAAACACTAAAATCAGGGACTTCCCCAGGTATAGATGGCCTAACAAATACATTAATAAAACGTTTGCTCAAGAAATTAGCTTTTATTAGAGCCAATTTTAACCATGTACTAAAAAGGGAAAGGATATACCAGAATTCGGAAAACAATCATTAGCTACATTTATAAAAGGAGATAAGCAGGATGTCAAAATTGGAGTCCGATTAGCATCCTAAATAGTGATTATAAAATATTGGCCAAACTCTTATGTAAAAGAATACAACTAGTAATAGATAAGCTCATAGACCCAGCACACATGTGCTATCCCACTGAGGAAAATACAACACAATTTATATCTGCTAAGGGAACAGTTTGATAATAGTAATAATAAAGGTACCTCTGGTTATATAATAGCATTAGATCAAGCCAAAGTGTTGACCGAGTGGTACATCAATATTTAGCACATGTATTGGAGGCATATGGTATACCTACCAAAATGGTGAAATGGATAAAGGTCTGTATGAAGCTGCATGCTTCATGCCATCTGTTAATTGTAATCTTGGTGGGCTCATTTTCCTAAAAGAGGAGTACAGGGGTGTCCATCAAGTCCTATCCTATATACATTTGCTCTGGACCCCATAATAAGGCAAATTAAGTGGGACAATCAAATTATAGGTTTAGCTCAAAAAGAGATTTCAAACAGAAACAAGAGCATCATGGATGATGTATGCATTTTTTGTAGCAAAAGAAGATTCAGGAAGAAAGCTCTGCAAATTTTGGATTTCTCCCCATGTCAGGAGCAGAAATCAACAAAGAGAAAAGTGTAACAATACCTTTAGGTGTCACGGGAAGGTGCTAGGGATATATTAGATATTAGAATAAATAGTTCCCGCCCAGTGGCACTGAGGGTTGAGTGCTGGTGCCACATCTGTGCCATGCTGGTGACCCGGGTTTGGACACGAGCCTGGGTCATCAGGGGTTGGCAGGGAGGGATAGGATTGGTATCTGGAGGACTGCTCTCCTATCCGGGAGGGATCTGGGGTTTCACTGCTTTGTAGCAGTCCCTAGTGATGACTGGGGGCACTACCAGAGAGGTGATAGCATGGGGAGGCGTGGCGGATGTCGGCATGTTGTGCCTAGAGCGTCATTGCACATCCACGTTCTGAAGAGGAAGCTTAAAAAGGAGGAAAAAAAATCGGGGCGATCTTGGCGTCTCATGGCCACGCCCGCACTCGGACCTGAGAGAGGCACCTGTCCGGTACGCACGATGCTGGCTGTCCCCAGTTCTGTAGATTTGTGGCCTGTGCGCACGATGGGTCGGGGTGCAGGAGACGGTGGCTGGTGATTACGGGAGTCAGCTCCGCGTGGGTGGAAAAAATAAAGAATAAATAGTTCCCTCAGAAATACTAGGAGTATGGTTTGGGATAGATTAATTATGAACTATAAAACACCAAAGTGATGATCTTTACTGGGACTCATAGCAAGTTTAAAAGAGCCCAACTACCCATCTCCAACAATATTGGTACACAGCTTGAACAGGTAACTAGTTTTAAGTACTTGGGCATCTCCAAAACTGCTAATATCAGGCTAGGCCTCCTTTATAGACATCGGCACTGTATGACCCAGAAGGCACTATGCCTTGCAGTGACTAGCTCCATACTGTCTATCATTGATTATGGCATTGTATTTTATGGAGCTGCCACCACCACTGCCCTCAGAAGGTTAGGGATTACTCTTAACAAAGCCTGCAGGTTTGTTACTGGTGCTAGTAGGGGCATACATACCTTTGACCTATATGCACAGTCCAGTTGGCTCAACCTCCCAAGCAGAATCTCCTATCAAAACTGTCTTACTCCCAAAAGATCTCTTTAGGGTTAGCCCCCTGTCTACCCAGCAGCTCCTCAACAGGACCCACACTAACATGCGCTGCAGAAGCGTGCCCAACCTAACTTTTCAGGTACCTTTATACTGGACATCTCAAGGACAAAGAGCATTTATGTACAGAGCACCTAGCTTGTTTAACAACCTCCCTTTACACTTCAATTACTCCCAAAATTGGTCCTTTCAAAACTGTCTTTGACAGCACCTAGCCAACCACAGCAGCTGTGACTGCCCCACTTAACCCTGGTGGCCCTTTGCTTATACCTATCCTGCCATTTTAATGACAACGCCCTCTTTGGGTTGTTATTCTGTGTCACCATGAGTCTACGGTCATCTACAATGTTTCCTACACTATAACCTAGCAAATCTCCACTATTATCCCCTGTCTAAAGTCAACTTCCTTGACTGCTCTTTCTTCTTCTTCTCTTCCTCCACCTATTGGCCTGTTTATGCCTCATAACTCATCACTATTCTAGTTTGCTTCTAACTGGCTTTCTCTGCCTGTATACCTGCCTTTCACCAACTTCTGGCTACCTTTTTAACCCTAGCACTTAATATCAGTATTATTATGTATTGTATGTACTAGGTTTATTTTCAAATATCTCCTGGGTTTATTATACCTCACCCAGCCTGCTTATTTTGTACCCAATGTACTCATGCATGCTACTCCCTCCTCTGTATAATTCCTTGTTGATATGGGGCATTTGTAAAAGAGCCCTGGCTCAAAGGTCTTAATTCTGAGATCCAATAAAATAAAAATAAAGAGCTTGCACTCCTTGACTGGGAAAACAACCTGAAACATGAATCAAAAGTTAAAATTTGGAAAAATTGGAAACGGGGAAAAAAGGATTATGATTATAAAAAATTTTGCCAATATTCACATACCTATGTTATGTGTATGCACCACTATACAACTAGAAACCAGGATCTTGAGTAATTTTTTTCAAATGCTGTGGGGAGTCACCTGAACCCAGTGAAGCAGGACTTTACATAACTACCGAATAAAGAAGGGGTCTTAGTATGATTAATCCAGTCTTGTTTAACCATACTATTTTTATAAATAATACATTAACAGTTTGTTGGAATCAACCACAGTACCCTTGGCAACAGTGGATTGCACAGGCTTTTCAGGTTTACATAGGAAGATGGGAATAAAACCCACCCAAATTATTAACCCAATATCAAATCCCTGAGTATGCAGGAGCCCCTTACGTAAAATAAGACAATGGAAAATAGATCAAAGGATAATACAAACTTTGGGTCAAAAGCAGTTGTATAACCATATTTACTTTACAAAAGTGATTTTGGTGTTCCTGAATGTACACCCACCAAAATGAGTCACGTGTAGCAATTTTAACAGATAACAGGATCCCACAGTAAGTATGGGATATTACTTGGTTATGTTGCCAAGGATAATTAGGAGTCAGGAAATCTCAAACATGAATCCTTTCAGGAAAGAATTTGTCCAAAACCGTCATTCGTATATATATATATATATATATATATATATATATACTTGTGTATATATATATATATATATATATATATATATATATATATATATATATATATATATAAGAATCAACTCAACACTTTTATTTGGAATGTCCTGATAGTATACATTTCTGGTTAGATCTGGCTACCAGGTGGAATTGGCCATTTGCTACAAGAATAAACTACAACACATTGGTATTAGGAGACTATTCAGGAATTTGGAAAACATCCTGTTAGTACTCTTCATGCAGTATTTGCAATTATAAAATACTATTTATGGCTAAGTAGGTGTCAATATTTATTACAACAGATTCATTTAATAAATAATGTTATATCTCAAATTGAGACTGCAATTCTGAAAGTAAAAGATGATGACAAACTGAAGTATGCACCTGAAAAATGTCTCATTTATGGAAGAATTTGGGTCATATTTTTTGAAAAGGGAAGTGTGAAATTAACATCTCCTCTATTTTACAAGGAAACAATAGAAAACATTTGAGTTATATATGTTGTCAGAAGGAGAACAAAATGTTAAATTGTAGTTTTTCTTTTATGTTGTGTTTTTTCTTTTTATTTTTTGGTTATGGTGTATCACAGCAATTTGTTATTATGTTTCACTTATGGGGTGGGATATTCAAAGGGGCTGCACATGGTGCAACTGTGTTGTGCCACGCGAACCCACTGATGTGCCCAGCCGCGATATTCAAAAGGGAATTTGCTCCTTGAAAACCCGGATGTGCCGGGCGCACTCAGTAATATATGCATGGCGCGGGGTGTGCCCAAGCATATGGCACATCCTGATATTCAGCCCGGGATGTGGTGCTTATGAAGGTACACAACCACATTACGCCACACAGGGGGCACAAATATGTTCCCAAAAATACAGGAGCAAGTACTGGCCACTCACGCCGGCTGCCGATTGCTGGGTGCAACACGGCAGCTGCGAGCTGTGGGTGGCCATCTGAACCCTGGCGGCACTGTACAGTGGCATAGCACCCCCAATGCCTGATCATGGGCTGTAAAATAGTTTCAACTCCCTGGTGGTCCAGTGGACCTAACTCCATGCCCGTCACAGGCTGTAAAATAATTCAAACTCCCTGGTGGTCCAGTAGACTAACTCCATGCCCGATCATGGGCTGTAAAATAATTAAAACTCCCTGGTAGTCCAGTGTACTAACTCCATGCCCAATCCGGCTGTAAAATAAATCAAACTCCCTGGTGATCCAGTGGACCTAACTCCATGCCCGATCATGGGTTGTAAATTAAGGCTAACTCCTGGTGGTTCAGTGGTACCCGTGCCCTCCTCCTAACCCACCCACTCATACCCCCACCCGTTCCCCGGTCAGCGGTGGGAAGCACCCACCACAAGCTGCCTGGCCACTCGCTGACTGACAGGCGTACAGTCGGCTGTAAGCCCGTTAATCACAGTGTGTGGGCCAATGGGCATGCAGGCCGTACTGTACACAGTCGATATGAATGGAACCATTCACATATCGGAACTGTCTATTGGCTGAATTGCATGTCCATTAGCTACGCTATACAAATGGCGTGCAGCTGTACTGTATGCTGTAGTCTGCAGTAACTCGCGTGAGTGAGGTGCTGCCGCCCGCCACTGACCCGAGGGCGGGGTGGTGGGAATGAGTGGGCGGGTTGGGAGGGGTACGGGCCGTGATCAGACATGGAGTTAGGTCCACTGGACCACCAGGGAGTTTGATTTATTTAACAACCCATGATTGGGCATGGAGTTAGTCCACTGGACCACCAGGAGTTTGAATTATTTTACAGCCCATGATCGGGCAATGGGGCACGTTGTCGATGAGGGGCAGGATCGTCAGTCCCTGACAGCTGCAGCCTGGCAGGGCACCAGGCAGAAGTCACAGGGATTGGTGCACCTGCATGCATATGGGACCATAATGACATGCAAGTGGCCCCATTTGCACCTTGCATACATTATGGCCCTGCTTTGCATGTCCACAGCTGAATATCACGGTTGCTGTGCCGTGCAACAGCACTTGCGCTAGCACATCCCCTGCTCCTCTCTGGCCACTTGCACTGGCGCTATGCCACTGTACCATGTGCAATGCTGGTGGCCACGGTGCCATATCTAGTGGTGTGGAGCCATGGCGCAACACCATTGAATATTGCCCAGAACCCGTCCTGGCACATCCCAGTTGTGTGCCTGGTGCTGTTCTGAATATCCCACCCTGATGTAATGTTTATTTTTTTTTTTTCAATAAAATTCCCCTACTGTTTTCGAGAAGTGCCATGGGATCTTTAACGTTCACCTGAACAACCACCAGAACACACAGATGGAACCTCGGTTTAACATCTCATCTGAAAGACAGCACCTCAGAAGTGCAGCATTCCCTCATGATGCACCAGTGTCAGTACTGGGATTTTACTCCAAGTACCTGGTGTGGGGCTTGAACACACAACCATTCCTTTTCTCCGCCTCAGAGATGAGTGTTTTACATATAACTGTATGTAACTTGTAATGCTGTGAAACAGTGAACATTTCTTTTTAAAGTGTAGTGTTCCACTTCAGAGGCAGAGAAAAGCGAATACATCCACTTTTAAACTAAAAAACATTGAAACTTATAAATCACTCCAATTAACTCAAGTGATTTAGAATAAGTTATGCTGTATGGGCTGTGTGAGATGTCTGTCATAGTATAAGGACATCTTGTGCAGTTTGGGCAGACAGAACCATTGAGCTTCACTTTGCAGTCCTCTTGCCAAAACTATATGAGGTGATGCTCATTCCATAAGACACTTTACTCACAGCTGATATAAACTTATAATAGCTGGCCATCTATGGATATAGCCATTATTATTTGCCATAATATTTGCCATAATAACCAGCTGGTTATTACGGCATTCACATGTACAGTCAGTGCTGTGACTGTGCACAAGAAAGCAATCACTTATTTTACTTTCTCTGACCCTCGTTGTCAGAAGCACAAGTCGCACTGTAAAACTTGCAATCATTAAGGCACATCAAAAATATAAAAGCGATTGCTTTGTACTATTGCATCCTTTAATTTGAAAGTAGCAGTCTGACCTGTTATTAGCATCAGGAACATGTCAGTGCTCACAAAACACATTAAAGAAACATAAACAAATCTGGAGCTCATTTTTACAGCTGCAGTGGGCATAGCCCTGCAGATGTCTTGAAAGCACAGTAGAGTGAAAGGAAACTTACCAGACATAGTTTGGACTTGTAAATAGCGTAAGTGGATGGCAATTACTACATGTTCACCACTCTATTTTGTCCGCTGGTCATTGGTGTAACGGCACTGTCTGCCATGTCCAAGATAGCCACTGGCACTCTTTGCGCATCATGAGGTCATCAAGCATGTACAAAGAACTCCAGCAGCCACCTTGGACATTTGGGACAATGCTGTGTTTCATTGTGTCCTCGGCTGCAGCTGTACTGGCTCTGTTTAAGGATGAGTTAAAGGCATGCTCCACAGGGTGGTATGCTGATAATAAAACTGAGCAACAAAAGGCTAGTGCACCATCACAGCAAATTTTATTGCCAATCTTAGCATGAGCAACACTGAAGCAAAGCATACACAGTGGCTGCTTACAGCATTTCTTGGCTTAAGTGCAAGTACAAAGATCGCATATGCTGTTTTGGTATCACTGGGATTACAGCTGCATATGCACAGTTCTTGAATCTGGTATGTTGGTTATCCTTGCTCTGCCACTCAACACTTTGTTATTTAAATTAACCACATAAACTAACGTCACTACACTTGCATGAATCTGTACAAGATACTGTGTCAGAGAGCACTGAATGAGTGATAATCATGAACAGCAGTCATCATGTGACTTGACATAATGATGGAGTGAATGAGTTGTTCCTATTTTGTTTTTTTATGGTTTCTTTTTATTTGTAAAGAATATAATTATGTACTAAATAAAGTCATGTTCAAACAATACCTTGCTGCATCTTTAATTTTGTGCTCCAGTCACCTCCATGAATATACTGAATATTGAATGTCATCAAACATTTCCTGCTCTGCAATGTATCAGCCATTCCTTGGTGAATTTCAACCAAGTTTTGAATGGATTTTATTTTGGCACTCATTCTCTTGATTTAATAATTTTAGTGACATTCATTCAGTGGATGTTTGGTAAGAGATGGGAATAAAGTATGATAATGACCAGCTTAAAAAAATTAGGTCAATTTACATGCCACTACTTCTGGCATGTGCAATGCAATGTGAGGTATATGTATTGCCCTTACCAGCCTCTTGAGCTGACATTGCTCCACTTGCATGACAAGTGGTTGAGAGCCAATCCCCACTGCTGGTACTGTCACCGATGTGTGTGTCTCTCTCCTCTCCCACCTACTTCCCTAAAATTACTTGGCCACCATTTTACAAGGGTTTGGGATCCCATGCACAGTTCTAATATCATTGTTGCTACAACTGCATCACAATCTCTCTCCTCAGTAATTGTAACCCTCTACTACCTGATCATCCACCCACTAAGCCCCCAAAAATCACCCTTTGATCAATTTTCTGGTGCCTCGTGGTTGACTGGTCCTGTCTTTCATTCACATCAGCCTGCTATTATCTAATGAAAGAAACTCTGATCCATGTCGGAGAAAACTGAAGTCTGAAAAATGCCCATGTGCACAGACTTATTTTAATTACCTCTTTTAACCATAATGTTTAACATTTTAAAATTTTTCACCAACGCTTCACTCAACTCAACTCAACTCAGCTCAACTCAACTCAACTCCTCAACTCAACTCAACTCTCTTTATTTACAGAAAGCTAATTTGCTAAAGAATCAAAGCACTTGTACTCTAGTTTAAAACTCTAAAATTAAAATATCCATAGATAATAAAATATGTATCTACATCAGCAATTCATCAAAACTCAGAATAAGCAAGATTATAAAATGCATTTCTAGTGCAGATTTAAAACTCTCCATGGCCAGGCACTCCCTTATCTGATGAGGTAGAGAGTTCCAAAGGGTAGGCACCACAACATGAAAAGCCTTGGTACCAGAGGTCTTCAAAAGGACCATGGGAACCTCTAGCAATCCCTCATTGGTGGAGCAGAATGGGTGGTAGGGGCAAAGAAGATCTTGCAGATAACATGGTCCTTGTCCATGTAGGGCTTTATAGGTCAGCAAACCGATCTTGAAGGTGATCCGCCACTGAATAGGCAGCCAGTTTAGGCCATGGAGCACAGGCATGACATGGCATGATTGAGGTAGACCAGTCAGCAGCCTGGCAGCCACATTCTGCACCAGCTGCAAGCGGTGAATATCAACTCTCGGTAGCCCTAGGTACAGGGAGTTGCAATAGTCAAGGTAAGAGGTCACAAAGATGTGGACTAACATTGAAGGTCATCAGGTGGAACCAGGTGCTTTATCCGGTGATATTCCTCAGATGGTAAAATGAGGTCTTAATGATGGACAGCACCTGAGATCTAAGCATCAACCCCTCATCAAAATAATACCCAGATTTCACATCCGATCAGAGGTCATTAGCTGGCTGCCTCAAGCCAAAACCTGGAAGGCTGCCCAGCTGAAGACCCCTCTACCCAATGACCTAGGTCCACAACCAACACCTCGTTCTTGTCAGGGTTCAACCTCAGCCAGTTGGCACTTACCAGCCTTGGATCTCAGTGAGGCAGTTGTTAAATATCAAGTCAGCTCCATCCTGCTCTGGCACAAAGGACATGTATAGCTGAGTATCATCTGCATAGCAGTGAAAACTCAGCCCATACCACTTGACAATGTACCCAATGGCAACATACAGTAGCAACCACTGACACTGCCAGCTATTTCCCCAAATTTCTGTGATATTTCCAGAAATATTTCCTGCTTTCTGCATTTCCACAGTAGGGGCAGCAGAGAGAAACTCTTCAGAAATTTTGTGAAATATCTGAAATAGCTGGCAGTGTCTGTGGTTACCACTGTATACACCACAAACAACATGGGTGATAAAACAGAGCCCTGTGGCACCCCATAAAACAGGGAAAATGAGTCTGAGGAATAAATTCCTGACACCACTCTATGAAACCTGCCAGTGAGGAAAGAGTGGAACCACCTGAGAACTGTACCAGACAGTCCACAGATCAGCTGCAGGTGCTCTAGTAACACACCATGGTCCACGGTGTCAGATGCCACTGAGAGATCAAGGAGAACCAAGATGGAACAGCTCTGCTGATCTCTCGCTATCAGGTCATTGAGTACCCAAACTAGTGTCGCCTCAGTACGATGCTTCTTCTTAAATCCAGACTGAGAGGATCATAGAGGTCGTGGATGGTAAGGTGGTCCTCCAGCTGCAGTGTGACCACCTTCTCAATAACCTTACCCACAAAGGAAAGATTAGAGACAGGTCTGTAGTTAGCAAGACAGTTCGGCTGAGACAGGATTTCTTAAGGAGAGGTGTCACCACTGCCTCCTTCAGGGTGTCAGGAAACACACCTGTCTCTAATGAACACCAGACTATCTCAGCTAGGACTGGGCTGATAATATCAACGCACCCCACCAGAAGGGGTTGAGCCCGGTCCAAACTACAGCAGGTCAGCTGCATACTCTGGATTACCCTCATGATATCTGTTATCGCCAACTGGTCAAAATCAGACCAGACAAACTGAGGGGCTGCAGCCTCCCACTGACTATCACCGCACCCATTGGAACAAGCTGCACAGATCTCGGACCTGATGTCGGCAACCTTATCTGCAAAGAATCAAGCAAACCCGTCACATTTCTCCTGTTACAATGCTCTATAAAACTGCAGACAGGCTGGATTGCACAGTCTAACCACCATTTAGAAGAGCTGAGCTGGTCAATTCTGTGCAGCAGCAATCTCCTGGACAGGAACTCTGCTTTCTTACAGGCCATCAGTCTAAGTTTGTTAGCATCAAGGCCTAATTTCCGCCAGTGCCTTTTCAGCCTTCGTCCCTTGCCTCCAGCTCCTCAAGGTCCCGTCAAACCAAGGGGACTGAGGGCAGAGGGTGAGAGGGCAAACTCAGACAGAAGCTATGGAGTCCAGAGCCTATTACAAGCCTGAAACAGATTGTCTGGGTCCATGCTTGCACTCAGAAAATCTGATAGGTTCAGCACCACTATCAGGCCGTCTGGGTCTGACCACTTAAAGGGTGGTACTGGACCATCTTCTTAGGGGCAGGCATATAGAGGGCCTGAAAATTGAACCTTATAGTGTGGTGGTCAGACCATCTGACCAGCTCCACCACCAGATCAGAGGTCTCCATACCCAGTAAGAAAACCAAATCCAATGAGTGACCATGTCTATGGGTCACAGAGGTAATAACCTGTGTGAAGCCCAACAAGTTCATAAATTGGAGGAAGTCCTGACCAAATTGCAAGAGCTCATCATTGACCCAGGCATTGAAGTCCCCAGAACCATCCATCTGGGGTACTCTAACACCATATTGACGACAAAGTCTGCAACTTCCTGCAGGAATGCTTCTGCCCCCAGGAGGATGGTAGGTGAGAAGAATCCTGCACCCCACACCTGTTCCTACAATACACTTGAAGGACTTGGTCTCCCTCACTGGCACATCTACAAGGTCCAATTCCCTTTAAAACATATGACTACACCCTGTCTCCATGATCCTTTCTCAGGTGGTGTATCACTGAAAACCTGGCCGAATGGCTGACTCAAGAAGTGGGCCTACATTATCACCCAGCCAGGTCTCATGATGCTAGCCAGGTCAGATGACCCAACAAGATCAGCAGTCACTGCTGTCTTGTTTTTGACAGATGAGGCATTACATAACACCGCCGAGAAGGAGGGCCACCGACACCAGCCATGTCATCTGCCTGCCCAAAGTGGAGCCCTTGGGTATGGGAACCAGACAGGGAGGACCCCTCTCAAGAACCATTTTGCCCCAGGGTGTCTACTAGTCCCCACCACCCCAATCCACCCACCGGCTCACTCTCCTCCAGGTCCAGGTCCTCACCCTATCCCTCCTCCCTACTATACCCAAAGCTCGACATCGCCAATATACCTCAGCAGGCAAGGGAACAGTTAAAAGGATGGAGGCCATGGAGCTCAGAAGGAGAGAAGCACCTGATCAGGAGAGATCTCTGCCAACACATACCTAACGAGGCCCACCACAGTAGTCAAACAACAAATACACATAAAACAAATCCAAAGTAAAATAAAACAAATCCAAAAACAAATACTTAAAAATAAAACAATCCCCAATCCCCCAAAAGAAAATCAACCCCTTAATACAGTGTAAGATCCAAATTCACTAGTAATTAACAGTCAGTGTTCAGGCATGGGGCTAAGCATGACAGAGCTTCAAAGTTGATACTTGGGAGAGATGGAGTCTCACCCCCCATCAGCCAACAAAGTTTAAAACCAATCTACTTTACTCCCACTATAGCAGTTAATATGTGCAAGTCAAGATGAGTAAAGTGCAAGTACCAGAGGCTCTCTCACAGCCTCACCAATCAAAAACTTTTTAAAACCTTGACATTTCCTGGATATCCACAGTGTCTTCCAAAGCCAGATGTAACACAGTACCACTGATCCAATGGTTGCAAAGGCAATGCCCCCGGAGATGGCAACTCAAAACAAACAGTCCCGAATTAGGGTTCCCAAAGACACAAGCCCACTGGCACCCTCTCGGGACATCCCCAGACAATTGGGGCCACACCACCCACTGGCAAGTGATCATCAATACCCTCTGCTGGGCCATCCACCCCAAACAGCTGCCCCCAGTTAGCAACTGCAGTCTGAATCAAGTGGCATGATAGTCCACAACAGTCCCATTAAACTTATACTGTGAATGTTTACTACTTAGACCTTGTTGTCAAACCAACTTTACACACTTATGCGATTGTGTCATTGTCTTGCTGTATCTCTGCTCAACATTACTGTAATCAAGAATTTTGCACATGAATTGTATGCTACTGTTTTAAGTATTTTTTACATTGTTGCCCAACCATGCATCTGTTTATTGTATTTATGTGTTGTTCATGTTGTCCTGTCCCAATTGCCCTGAAAATAGGACTGCATTGTCTCAGTGGGCTTACCTGGTTACCAAAATTCAATAAATAAATAAAAAGAAGGCTATGCTGACAATTTGGTTGCTGTTTTGTTGGGAATGCTGCTACAGGGCCCTCTTGGCCCTGATGCTCCACAGCAAAATACATATGTGCATCTATGTAGGGATGGGAGCACAGGTCCAGTGCCCAGCACTCCCACAGGCAAATAAGGATATGATTACACTAGCACAAAAAGTATGGATGGATGGGAGTGCTCCCACAGGCAAATAAGTATACAAATATACTATCTCAAAAGTGAAATTCTTTGCAAAAACTGCATAAATGTAACATTTTGGTTTTAAAGCTAAAGCAAAAAGTAGGGAAATGTGGTTTTACTGTTTCCAACCTAAAACCCACTCCCATGCCTAAAACAAATCATGATGCCATCTTCTTGGGGTTGTCAACCCTAAAGCTCACCTCATTCTATATACTCCAGAAACATACATACCTAATTGGGTGAGATTTAGGGTTGACAACCCCAAGGAAGACTGCACCTATTGATTTGTTTTAGCATGGGTGGTTAAGTTGGAAACCCTAAAATCGTATTTCCTACTTTTTTTTGCTTTTAGCCTTAACCCTAAATGTTGCATTAACACAGTTTTTGCAAAGAATATATTTAAACTTGTATCAGGAGGGCATACTGAGTAACACTCTGATTTTAAGTGCAGACCTAAAAACTAGGGTAGATAAATCAGACATACTGTATGTTACTATGTTACAATACAGCAATATGAGTTCCATATGGCAACAATTTCATCAAAACATTTACTCACAGTGTTTTTTTTCAGTCCCTGAAAAGTATTCATCAGTTTTTGTTCTCAGATTATTCTTTGTTGTAACAAATCTTTTATTTAGAAAACACCCTAATGTGACACCAGTACCAGAAGTATGAAATATGATTGCAATAATGATGACTAGATGTATCTGTACATACTTAACTGATGCAACAACTTGTACTGACTTGATGTTAACATGAATATAAGTTAAAAAACAGGAGTGGTTCATAGGAAGAGTCAGAATTTACAGATCAGGATGGCTTTAGATCAAGTGGCTCTAATTGGGAGCTCAGTAACCTCAGGGCTGGAATCTATTTCAGATCTGCAATGAGCCCTAGCCGAGTCAACCCCATGGTCAGCAACACAAAGTAATCAATCTTCCTGTTTTTATCTAGCTTTTTCAACATCTTTTTCCTGCTTTTGTTAGTGTAGCCTCAGAGCAGGATATAAAATGTCTGTTGAACTCACTGTTAAAATGAAGTTTGATGCAAAAATCTCTGCCACCCTGAGAGCTCAGCACAACCACATTCATCTCAGTCTACAGCCCAAACTCTGACCCCCTATAACTTCATTTTAAAGTGAAGATCCAGAAGCAAATGGTTTGATACCTTTTATTGGACCAACATGGATGTTACAAAAGAACAAAATGCCTAAGCTTTGGACCAACCAAGTCCTTTTTCGGAAGCTTATGACAGTTATTTAGAAAATCATGTATTATTAACACCCAGATCATACATAAAAAACAGAAAACAAATCTCAGTGGTTTAAAATGCTCATTTAAACCCTAACAGCAGTTTAAACCAGATGACTCCTATTTCACCATGTTTCAGCATTCTAGGGTGCATCCCATCAGAACCAGGCGCTTTGTCCACTTTCTGAGTTTAGAGGCCCCTGAACACCATTTCTTCCAAGACTGAGCCTACCTGCAGTCCTCTCACTCCCTCTTTTGGTCTGTACTGTGGCAAATGCCTCCTCCTCCACTGTGAATATGAATGAAAGTAATCACTCAGTAAATCAACCTTTTCCCAGTCTTCCTCCACCCATATCCCATTCTACTTTAGCCTGATAATACCCTCATTAGTTTCCCTTTTACCCTGATATACATTACCTAAAGAAGGTTTTCTCCATCTGTAACCCCTCTGCTGTTCTTAGCTCTGTCTCTGTGTTACGTTTTCTTACCATTATTTTGGCCTCTTTTAACTTTTACTGATAATTCTCCTCGGAGGTCTCGCCTGTTCCTCCTTGCATGTTTGGAATGCTTTTTGCCCTTACCATCTCTCCCACCTCTCTGGAAACCAGATTGACTTTTTGTGAAAATACTACACTGGTACACTGGATCACAGCCTTGCAATCCTACCCATGCCAACAAACCTCCAACACACCATCAGAAGAACCCATTAGTATCCACCTGACAAATGTTCACTCCTCCATGCAGTTGAGTGGGAGGCCCTGGCAGGATAAGCTGGTTAACAAGATGGGAACAATGGTGAATCCAGCTGATGATCCTCCATGATGACAGGAGGGGCCTGTGGCAGGGACATGCCAGCCCGTGATGAGAGGCTGAGGTCTGGACAGGTCTCCTTGATGGAAGTGAGGGATGAGTCTGGTGGTAGTAGGGGCAGTGTTTGAGGCCAAAAGGAGTGGTGTTCCAGTAGGCACTAGAAGGAGGGTAATTTATTTATTATATTTATTTTAAAAATTCATTTCAGGAGAAGTACACTGATCCAAGATTTGTTTCCAGGTTCAGCCTATGGGAAAGAGGAAGGAAGACCACAATAACATAGAAATACAGTAAGTCAAATGGTGTGGTTACAATGATGATGATATCAGTGCATTAGTGAAGTGCAAAACAGGTAAGATGGCAAAACATTGCATAAAGCAGTGGACAAACCACTAGCATACAGATCAGCTGTGCACTGGACACGACCAAAAGCGTGCTTGGTGTTTGTATGAAGGAGACTGAGCTGGTGCTGAGAGGAGGAGTGAAACACAAAACCATGGGGTTGTGAGGGGAGGTAAGGGTTGTCATAATAACAGGGAAGGGTAAGGAAGGGTTCAGTTAGAGGGTTACAGGAGCAGGAGGCAGGGGTAAAAGTTGTAGCTGATGCCTAACAGAGGGAAGGAGGGGAAGAGACAGATGGAGGAAGGTAATTGGTTCCAGAGGCAAGGAAGGCAATATGAAAAGCAGATTTTTCCATTGAGGAGTGGGGGTGGGGAAGGAGAAGGTGGGAGGGTCCCTGAACACAGGGAGAAGGAGGAGGAGGATAGAGGAGTTGGGATTGGTATGAGGGAGGGTCTCAAGCCAGTATTTAGAGATGAGGAAGCACAGTGGGACTGGCAACGTGAAGGAAGAGGGTGAATGGATAGGGTGGAGTATAGGGAGCAGTGGTGGGTATGAGGAAGGGTGAGTTGGTAGCAGCATGGCAAAGGCACTGCAGAGATTGTACAGTCTGTCAAGTAAGGTGGAGGGCAGTGCCACAGACCTGAGATAAAGGAATGGAACCATTCAACAGTGGAGGTTGAGAGGCTGGCAGAGCTCAGCTTATTCAGGAAGAGTGAGGGAAACTGAATCAATGGCTTTGGCCAGATAAGTGAAAGTGACAGCTGTCCCTTCTCTCTGACAGAATGGAGTCAGTGACCCTGAGTAGGAAGGAGATGGTGAATTGATCCTTCCTAAAACTAGACTGTAAGGGGAAAGGAAGTTGGAGGAGGGAGGAAGACTCCAAGCTGTGAGTAGACTAGTTTCTCCTGTAGCTTTGCAGGAGAAAGGAGAAGGAGACAGGGCAGAAATTGCCAGGAGGGAATGGATCACTCCTTTGTGGAGGGGAGAACTGTTGCAGTCTTCCTAGACTGGGGACAGCGCAAAGGAGAAGGAGATTTAGGAGGTGAATGAGGGGAAGCAATGGCAGGAGCTGACAGATGGAGAAATGTGGGGTCCAGGCCATCCAGGCTAGATTTGGAAGGCTTGAGTGAGCAAAGGGTGAGCAGGGTTTCCTGAAGAGTGATGGTGAATATTAAACCCGAGGGAGGGGTGAGATATGGAGGAGGGAGGAGAAGGGGAGAGGAGAGGAACTAGGAGGAGGGTACAAATGATGAAAAACTCATTGGAGTGGCAACAGACGGAGGGTCAAATAGCAAAAATAGAAGTAAAACAAACAAACAAAAACTTTAAAATTAGCATTAATGCACCCAGGGACTGGGATATTTTTATTGATTTAACCCTAGGGGCACTTATGACTCCTTTAGGATTTGATTATTCATAGTAACCCAGCCCCTGGTTGTGTCTTAATTTAGTGGTAACACACAATGGGGGACCATCAGATAATCCATTTTATGTGTGGCAAACTGTACAAGGAGAAGGTGAGTGCTGTTCATTGTTTGTGTGGATTTACAATTGGTTACTCTGTCTTCAGAGCCACCTGACTACTATTATAAAACACAGTAAGGTGTTTTATTTATTTTCCTGTTTTTTTTCCATATAACTTTTACCCTTCGGTTGTTGACAACTTCATCCCTCCTCCCCAGACATGCCATCACCTTCTCTGGACTTAACTCTGCACAGATTGCCCCATGAATTACTTCACCATGGTGGGGCTGGGGGGGGCCGTCTTCCCGAGACACAGCCAGAATGCACTGAGGTGCCCAGGTAGTGGAGTGGATCCAGAGAGTGCAGTGTGCCAGCTAACCTCAGGTTCCATTTCTGTTGTCTTCCTGTGTGAGCTGAGGCAACACAGGTGACACATGCACGTGAAGCACACAGGAGACCAGGAACCTGCAGCTCTCCTCCCACTTCCATGATGCAGATAGTCTGCCACTCTGAGATTTGGTGCTGCCACCAGACCTCCACCTGGTGGCAGTCTAGAGCCAAGTTGGCAAGTCTCCTGATCCTGGAGAGAAGAGCTGCCTGACTGCTGCTATATCCACTTCTGGCCCGCCTCCTGCTAAGTCTTGGCAACCCAAGCTCATTCCCAAACTCGGTTGCTGGTTTGGTGTGAACATTTTCTTATGTTCTGAAATACAGCTAATTTGCAGCCCTTTGTGCACTCAGCAGTGCTTTGCACATTGACAGGCTATGTGCACAACCTCTGCGAGCATTATTTGGTATTCACATGTGTCCCAAACCAATCAGCTGGCTGGATTTCTGATTCCCGATTATAATGCTTATATAAGCACACTACACTACTTTGTTGTCCATATGTAAATGCTTGTGTTCATTAAAACACTGTGGAACCTTGGTAAAGTGAAGTCGAGTTTGCCTCAAAAGAATTCTCTATCACTGGAGGTTTGGTGTTGCAGGAGAAAATTTTATTTTGGTTCTTTGGGAAGTTCTTATTTGAGTCACATTTTAATAAACAAAATTCACTACTTTAGAAGTCACTATCAAAGTGTTCAATAGCTCGCCCAAGCTGGCTTAGTCTCAGTGATAAAGATTTTCCAATTCAAGTAGGCTGTCAGCACTGACTTTGCTCTGTATTGAATGTTTCCAGTCAAATGCATGGTTTTGATATAGTCCCCATCTAGGCTGCTAATTGTTTATTTTACTTGATTGGGTCACAAGGCAGTTGATAAGAGTCAAGCATTAGACATACTGGGCTTGGTTTTCAAAGAGTCCTTAGAGGATGCAAGTTGCGTGCTCTAGGGTTGTGGTGAACTCCAGGTGCGTCAGGGACGATGTGCCCAATTTTATAAAGGGGGTCACTGCACCAAAACACAAGACTTGCCGCAGCTGCAGGCTAGTTGCAAACATTTGGCGACTTGCAGGAATGCCATAGGATCCCCCCTCCCGTGCAACACTAGAGGGGCCAGGATGGTTGGCGGGTGAATCTGCCTGACAGGAGGGTGCCATGGGGTGTCAGGAGGCAGTTGGTATGAAAGGGAGTGATGTGGCACCCGGCAGGTGGCATTGCATATCCATACAGTTGATGGATGGGACCACCTGGGGATTCCAGGACAGTGCCACAGCCCGAAGTGGTACAGCCCTGGCAGCTGCTCTATAGCTGGCCACCTGTGGAGCATCTGCCATGCCTGTGCCCACCTGGGGCCATGTCACTTTCTGTCCCTGAAACCCCTGGTGGTCCTATTCCATTGGCTGTATGGATATGCAAACAGCAGCCCTGAGGTGCCACATCACTCCCTCTAATGCCTGCTGCTCCCCCACACTCTTATGGCACCCGTGCCCTTCTGCCCCTGGCTGCCCAGTTTAAGACCCTCTACCTCAGTGTGTGGCACTGGCACATGTCCTTTAGACTACCTCCTTGTAGTCTAAGTGGAGCCTTCTATGTCCTCACAAAATCATCCAAGTAAGGTATTTCTCCAGGTTTGACCTGGGTCCTTCCATGAGGATCTGAGGCTTTATGGACTGGTCATGGGTGCTAAATGCTCAGGACTCTTCCACTGCTGTTAGTCATTTTCTCAGCACCTTTGGGGCACTGCAGGACAAGCATGGTGGAGGGTAAGGGGTATGCTACTAAGTGGCTGCATGGAGCCCTAGCCCTCAGGAGGGCTAGAGACAAGTGCTGGGCCAACTTCAAGGTCGCGATGGACATGGCCATATTTCTGCAATATAGGAGGCTCAGGAATGAATGCAAAAAGCAGTCAGGGCTCCTAAAAGTGAATACTGCAAAACTGCCTTTACTAAACTTAGTTAAGGACCCTAGGAATTTCTGGAGAAACATTAAAATATAGTAGTGGTTCCTCCAATTGTGGGATTTCTAACATGCTCATAGATGGATCTAATTGTGACAATCCACTCAACCCTCACCAATGTATTCAACTCCCACTTCTCGGATCTATCTTCACCTCCCTATTCTCCACTGGTGGGAGTGACAGTCATGTCCCAGCCTCTGCCCCACAGTCAGCCGCTATCTCCCATCCATTACTCTACTTTTGATGGCACAGGAGATGCAAAGACTTCTCTGGTCTCTCCCTCACTCTAGTGCTGGCCATGATAGCATGGAACCTAAGTCCTCCATCTTGGAGCCTCTATATTGCCTCCTCCGTGGCCCATAACTTCAACATGCTCCTAGCCTCTGGGGTTATCCCTGACCTCTGGAAGGTGGCGAGGATTGTCCCTGTTCTCAAACAGGGCAACCCAAAGATCCTCGACAACTACTGACCGATAGCCATCTTGTTGGCTAACGATAAACTTCTGGAGAAAGTTGTGGCTGGGTAGCTCATGGAATATATTCAGGCCCATGAGCTACTGTTTCATGCAGCATGGCTTTCGCAGTGCACAGTACATCCTCTGCCCTTGTCACTGTCTCCTCTGGGATCAGGGCAGCTATGGACCAGGGTAAGCTATCAGGCACCATCTTTATTGACCTGTCTAAGGCCTTTGACCTAGTTGACCACGTCTTACTTTGCTCTCAACTTTGGTCCCTTGATCTGTCCCCACCTGTTCTAAGATGGTTCACTAATTACCTCCAGGGCAGACAGCAACTTACTAAATTCAGTAAGATCCTCTCGTGACCTCTGGTGTCCCCCAGGGTTCAGTCCTAGGGCCCCTCCTCTCTCTAGCTTTGTCAATAATCTTCCTCTACTCCTCCCAACTGTAGCTCTATCCTATATGTGGATGACCTAGTTGTCCTCACCCATTCCCGTGACATTTGGATCATCAACCACCAACTGAGTGAGGATTTCAGGAATATCCAGTCCTGGATAATGGCCCACAAGCTTGTCCTTAACCTTAGAAAAACTCAGGCCATGCTTTTGGGTCCCTGGCCAAGATAAAGGCCTCCTGTGCCCCACTGAGTATTACTGGTATTAATGGTACTCCTGTTCTAATCACTGACTCCATCAAATACCTTGGGGTGACCCTTGACCCCTGCTTGACCTTGGTCATCATATCCAAAATGTGTGCAGAGCTGTCAGCTTCAAACTGGGTCTGGCCTACAGGCGAAGAATAATTTACCTCTGCTGCTCGCCTTGCCCTGGCCAGAGGTGTGTTTTCCTTCCTCTGCTATGGACTCATCCTGTTTGCACGCACTCCAAAGTTCATCTCTAGGTGGAACATAGCCTATAATAATATTTGCCACTTTGCACTTGCTGCCCTCGCCTCACCTACCACTGTGACCTGTATAACAAACTTGACTGGCTCTTCCCACCCAACCTCATGAATTTTGTCTTAGGCAGCTTCACTGGCAAGGTTCTCAGCACTGGCACCCCCAAGACTGGCTGAGCTCCTCAAACCGGCTGCCTCTTCGATCTCTCCCTTAGGTCTTTAGGCCTTGCTGTTCTCAAAGTTCCTGCCACTGGAATGCAAATGGGGACAGGGATTTTGCTTCACGTGCCCTGGAGTATGGAATTCCTTCTCGCCCAGGTCTGCTCTCTCCCCTCCCACTCATGCCTCGGAGCTCCTGTGAAATTACTTGAAGTTCTCCTCTGTGTGTGGTTGTCCTAAACTGCCATAAGTAACCTTGGTCCCCTGCACTGGCCTTACATGTCCTTCTTTGGTACCCTCGTGCAGGTCCTGCTGATGCATCCTGCCTGCTTGGGTTCTGCTCTGTATATAATGTATTTACTCTGTTCCAGGTCATGCTTGACTGCGGCTATGCTTTTGGGGTTCTGAGCTGTATAGAATTGTATAATACACTGTTCATAGTCTTGGTGACTCTATGCATGTATTCTTTGTTCCTATTCTAACTGTGTTTACTGACTGCTTGTGTTATGTTTATCTGGTTCTACCTGCTTCTGAGTAATGCCTAACTTGTATCATATTGCCCTCTGTATGAACCTGTATTTCATTGTACTCTCCCGGTCATACTAAAAATAGGCAAATGTCTTGTCTAGTGTACTTACCTGGTCAACAAAGCTAAATAAATAAATAAAGGCAGGGCTTACAAAATTGCAAAAAAGGATGGTGCAGCCCTGCTGTAGTGCAAGCCCCTTGCGACCTGGTGCATCACGATTCTGGTTGCAAGGCTGGTGCAATGCCACTTTGATGCAATGGCTCCTCTTTTGATGCAGGCTGCATTCAAAAATACAGATTGCCATATCTTTTGATGCAAGGTACCACTTGCATCAATGATGTTTGAAGCAAGCACCTTGACTCATGCTCCGGCTTTAAAAATCGAGCCCACTATATCTGGACTTTAGCAAGGCCTTTCAACTCTGTACCCCATAGGAGACTTGTAAAAAGTTAAAAGACCTGGGGATTGGAGAAAGTAACGAGGTGGCTTAGTAACTGGCTGGGGAGAACTCATAGGGTAATTGTCAATGGGGAATACTCAGAGGTTAGAGAGGTCACTAGTTTGAGTGACACAGGGGTTGGTCCTGGGACCAGTCCTTTTCAGTATATTCATCTGTGGTACAGGAGAGAGAATCCAAGGTAAAACCAGTCTCTTTTCAGATGATAATTCAAAGATAGGGTGGTTATAGTGGAGGAAATCCAGGAAATAAAAAAGTAATCTTGACAGACTGGACAAGGGTCCAAAATACAGCAACTCAAATTTTATGGCAAAAGTGTAAGGCCATTCATATTAACAAAAACAAACATACAAAAACAAACCCCAAAACAGAGTACTGGTTGGGGGTGAGAATCTAGCAGAATTTGACAAATTAGACAAAAGGGATTTGGGGATAGTTATTCATGACAGTCTGAAGTCCCATGGTCAATGCCAAAAGGCTGTGGGAAAGCAACTAGGATGTTGGGGTGCATAGGAGGGATTTGCTAGCAGAAGGATGGGGGTGATTCTGCCTCTGCACAGTTCCTTGGTGAGAGCTCACTTGGAGTACTGTGTGCAGTTTTGGAGCCAGCACTTCAAGAATGACAGGTGCCACTTGGAAGCTGTTCACAGGAGGGCCATGAAGATGATTCAGTAGCAGTAGGAGAAGATGTAGGAGGAGAGGCTGGAGTGTTGCAATATGTACTCATCAGAGGCCAAGTGGGAGGGAGGGAATGTGATAGAGACCGTTATGTTTCTATAGGGTATTAGTAAAGTGTACAGTAGTGCCCTGTTCACAAGATGCAAGGGCAAGGTAACAAGAGGCCATGGATGGAAACTGGTTGGGGCAAGCTTTTAGGAGGGATATAAGGAAATTCATCTTTACAGAAAGAGTTGTAGAGAAGTGGAATACATTGCCCAAAGAAATGGTTGACACTGAACCTGGCCTGTCACCGGCTTCACACACAAGTGGAACTGGCACAGCAAAATAGTCCACACCACAAAGGGAGGTACAGTGAGCAGTTGAGGTAAGGGTTATGTGACAGTGAGCAGCTGAGGTAAGGGTTATGTGGACTAGGGAGGTTTTTTTAAATATAGTCAGGATCATTGGTACACTAGCTCCAGTCTTGCAGCAGGCTTATTCCTGAACACACTCACCCAAATACCAAAACCCGCAAATAGCAGCCTCCTCAATCTGCTCCTTGTAAACAAGCCTTACAAAATCTCTCACATCGGGTGTTTCATTACAACATCAGTGACCACAGGGCTATTGCATGTGTGAGGGCTTCCCAAACATGTATCTGCCTCCAGTTTTACATACAAAAGGAACCTCTGCAATTTTAATTTCACTGACTTCCTGACCAAGCTGAGCTTCTTAAGATGGAAAGAGTTCTACCTTGCCCCTAGTCATGGAGGCATGTACTCTTTCCAAAATAACATTCTGATTGTGGTGAACAAACATGCCATTTTAGTGAAATCACTTTAGAGGAAAAGACCTGCCTTTGGTTTACCAGAGAACTAAAAATATCACTACAGGCCAGAGACACACTTTGGAAAAAGGGTCGAAATCCACGCTTGCATCTGATTGGATAGCATTCAGGGTAGCAAGGAATTATTGTACCAAACTCATAAGGTCTGCTGAAGCGAGTACTTCCAAATGCACTAGATCCTCTAAAAATAATGCTTCAAAATTCGAACAAATCCTAAAGGAGATTGAAGGCATAGCTCATTTCCTTCCCTGCCCACTAAGATAGTTTCTCGAGAGATATCTTCACAAATAAGCATCACATACTATAGCAATTAAATAACCATTTTGCCACTGCAGGCTTTGGTTTTGATATGTCTCCAGCTAGCCACCATCATACAAAGCACCTTCTAGCGACCCTTTCCAACTGTCCCTCAAGCACCTAGCTACATTCTGAGTTTAGCTTCAGTCTTATCTCAGTTAACAGGTAGAGGACCTTTAACTCTCTAGATACCAACAAAAGTGCTGGTGCCAACCAGCTCAAACCTCTTTCCTCAAACTGGGCCACCCTTGCCTTACAGCGCCCATCACATACCTATTCAATTTGTCTCTTATTCACGGGTCCTTCCTCATCTTGGAAAATAACACATATAATCCTCCTCTTTAATTCAGGTGACCCCTGTGACCTCAATAACTACTAGCCCATATTACTTCTTCCTATACTATCTAAATTACTCAAAACATTTGTCAATATGCAGCTAAGGCAGTACCTGGACTCCTCCAACCTCCTTAACCCTTTACAGTCTGACTTTAGGCCAAACACAGCACTGTATCTGCTCTGGCGAAAGTCACCAATGATTGGTAATCCTCACTTGATGTGAAACATCATGTCAACGCAGTCTTCTTGGACCTGAGTAAGGCCTTTGATACCATGGATCACACAATACTTCTCCATAAGCAAAAGGATATCGCCTAGAAGCTACCACCATCCAATGGTTCTCATGTACCGACAGACAGACAGCAACAAGTCAAGGTGTAAGGTGATTTCTTCCCTCTCAAAACTCTGCTCAGAGGAATACCCCAGGGTTCATACATGTGCCCCTACTATTTGTAATGTATATAAATAACATTGGCACAAATGTTAGGATGGCCAATATGCATCTTTTGCTGATGACACAGTACTATATGTCTCAGGCCCTCCTTGAGCTTGAATGTGCAGACCTGCAGCATGACTTCACTCAGCTCCAGCACAATCTTTTCTAGCTCAAATTGTTGTTAAATGAAAAAACAAAGGTTGCACACTTGCCTCTGAGGCCAGAAGATCAAAAGCTTGTGGGTTCTAGCCCCACACTAGGCACTTGGGGTAAATCCCAATACTGACACTGTGGTGCATCATGAGGGGATGCTGCACTCCTGAGATGCTGTCTTTGGATGAGACATCAAACTGAGGTCCTGTCTGCC
This sequence comes from Neoceratodus forsteri, assembly GCA_016271365.2. Taxonomy (NCBI): domain Eukaryota; kingdom Metazoa; phylum Chordata; order Ceratodontiformes; family Ceratodontidae; genus Neoceratodus; species Neoceratodus forsteri. The sequence continues at coordinate 646,462,004 of CM028137.1, forward strand.
TGTTTTGGTGGTTGTTCATGTGGATGTTAAAGATCCCATGGCACTTCTCGAAAGAGTAGGAGAATTTCCCCAGTGTCCTGGCCAAATTTCCCCATTCACTAAAAATACCACCAACAGCTTAATCAGGTTCAATTTCAGTAGGTTACCATCTGTATCCCCACCCTGGGTCGCCCTGAAAAAGGGACTTCTAGTCTCAGTGGTCCTACCGGTCAACAAAATTCAATAAAATAATAAATATGTTTTCTCCCCGTGCCCATGCAGTAAGTTTTCCTACCACCTGCCCCTTCCTTCCAGATAACGACCCTCTTAGGTGAATCGCTTGATGTAGTGGACAAATTTAAATATCTGGGGTTCTAGCTTGATTGTCAGCTATCATTCATAACACACATCGAGGAACTCTCCAAGAAACTAAAAAGAGGCTTGGCCTCCTTTTATAATCAAGCACTAGGGGGCAATGTGGAGCCTGAGCAAAATGGCTGCCAGGCTTTAAAGCTCTGCAATTTACCAAGATGATTTAACAACTTTACTGTTTTTTCGGCAACCTGCTTATTACAAACATACGAAGATACAAAAAGCCAGCAGAAGAAGGCCATTTGGTCTATCAAGCTGCTTGTACTGCAGGGTCCACAGCTTGAGCTAATGTCCCTGCCCTCCCTCCCCACTCCTCCCATCCTCTCTATCCATGATCCTTACCTTCCCCATGCCTATCCCAGCCTCTCTAAAGCTGCCTACTGTCTTCAATGAGATGACCTCTTCCAGCAGCGCATTCCAAGTGTTTAACACCCTCTCTATGAAGAAGTGCTTCCTGATCTTCCTTCTAAACCTCCCACTCCCCAGCTTAAGACTGTGCCCCCTCATGTTATGTGGTTGCCACTCAGCTTAAACAGACTGTCTTTATCAATCTTATTCATCCCTTTCAAGTATTTGAAGGTCCCAATCATGTGCCTCTCTCTCTCTCCTGTCTTCCAGGGAGTACATCTTCAGTGCCCTCAATCTCTCCCATTTGCCTTACCCTGCTGACCAGCTATCATCTTTGTAGCCCTCTTCTGGACCTTCTCCAGCAGGTTAATGTCCTTTTTGAGGTGTGGGCACCAGTGCTGAACTCCATACTCTAGATGCAGTCTTTCCAGTGACCTGTACAAGGGCAGTATAACCTCCTTTATCTTACTACTGATCCCCTAGATATGCATCCCAGCAACTTATTTGCCTTTGCTGTTGCTTTCTAGCATTGCATGGAGTGCTTCAGGTCACTAGTGCTCATCACTGCCGGGTCCTTCTCCTCCTGATGCAGATACTCAAACTCCACCCAGGTAGTACTCTGTCTTGGGATTCTTGATTCTAATATGCATAACTTTGCATTTCTTGGCATTAAGCCAAGCTGCCAGATCCTGGACCACCTCCCAGCTTTCCCAGATCTTCCTGTGGGTCCTGTATCAAATGGCACAGTTGGTAATTGGAAGACCTGCTTTTACATCATGGGTAATCCAAAGAAGGATAAAGTTAGCCAGGAAGCAGCTAAGAGCAAAAATGTTACGGACCGCTAGCCACAAGTTCTACCCAGTGCCACACTACATTTGAGCCTGAAAATGCTGGGAAAGAAATGCTACAGAGTTTGGATCTCAAAATTAACAGACTGATCTCATCGGTGCAAGGCTTGGCCACCAGGTTTGACTCTTTGACTGTTCTTGAGACTGATGTGACTTTCATAAAAATGGAGTCCATAGACTCCTCAGGCCCGAGTGGCCCTGGGGCTACAGCTAAACTCATCAAGGAAAATACATCTATAGTCTCGCATTGAGATGCTGGAAAATCAAGTGGGCATTCAATTTATGAATCATAGGCATGCCAGAGAGGAGCAAAGGTGACCATCTGGGATTATTTATAACAGAATGGCTTGAACAACTGCTGGGACAGCCCCTATAGACTGCCACATTACACTACACAAAGTATACAGAGAGGCAATGAGGGGTCATCATGAGAATCCTGATGCTCCTAGGGCCATCGTACAGGTCCTGGATGGTGTGGGGATGAGATATTTCACCCTGGCATTGGCTAGACAACAAAGAACTTTACTGCAAGATGGGTAAGAGATCCGGCTGCACCCCAACCTGAGCTACGTGACTAGGCAGAAGAAAAATGTTTTGACGCCATGCAGGCTATACTGTGAGAGGCTGAGGTGTCCCACAGAATGCTGTTCCCTGCATGCCTTTGAATTGTCCATCAAGGGAAAGTTTATATTTGTTCTGATCCTCCAGAAGCTTTAACATGGGCACAAAGACATGTCTCATCTTGACATCACTGGGAACAGCAGTCTCAATCTGATGAGGAAGAAGGGATGAGGGCACTACCTTATTTGTTTGAAGAGGATGGCCATTCAGGTTTGTCTAAAGTTTCGTATCATCCATGAGTTTGAGCATTTGATCAGTTAGGACTGCCATTTGCTATTCCATAACTGTAAGGTTAGTCAAGTTAGGTTCACATCTCTCTGTTTATTCAAGTTGGGGCTGAAAGTCTGTACCATTTATTTATTGGGTAAGCTTATTAGCTCTAATCTACTAAGGAGTAACTTCCTGGAAGAATCGGGATGCTAATGTTAACTTTTGAAAAGGATGTAAAAGTTACTAATTTGTGCTCCAAAAGTGTTATATAGTGAGAATAGCCTGAATAAGCATATATAATACAGAAGTAAAACCTATTTCGTTATGTACCTTAAGGGTACTAATTACAGAAAAGTGCATGAACTTCTGGTAAGAAGATGAGACTGGTTTCACCTTACCCAATATGAGTTAGTTTATTTCTTGTATTTTATATATTCATGCAGCTCATGGTCTCATTAACACAGCAGTTTCATTGTTAAAAACAGTTATTACTATTATAGCCCATAAGGATACCCTTCAAAGATGTATCAAATTGATGATGTACATTTATTTTAATTGCACGTATTAAGAGGGGTGGCACCTCATTAGCAATGGATTTCATAAGTCCATAATTCCATACTTCATCCGTTTCTACTTAGGTATGTTTTATTGATAACTCAATAAATATAAAGTTTTAAAAGAATTGAGGCCGCCCACTGGTGCAGCAGTATGGCTATCACTTGTGATGCCGGCGACCAGGGTTTGGGAATGAGCCCGAGGAGCTGGAGGGCCAGCCGGGAGGGAGGCTGAGTGTCGTTTGGACTACTCGTCTGCCCTGGGGTGGGAGAGAGGAAATGCCCACTGCTGGACTGACCTGTAGAGGAAGTTAGGGGCACGGCAGCTTGGTGCCACAACAGTGTGGGAGGAGCATGGTCAACGTCAGCATGAACCTTGACATGACGGCACAAGGTGGAAAAAAGCCCTCACGTCTGCTCCGGAGATGGGCCCTAGTGTCTTGGTGGGGAGTGACTGAGCCACCTGACAAGTTGGACGTTGGCTGGAGGGTTGGGGTCCCTCTTACCCCGCCAAGGAGTTATCTGTGGTTGGGCGAGCCCACCACAACACCACTGGAGGCTGCCTTGGGGATCCTGAGGAAGGGAGCAGATGCAGAGATGGAGAAGGAAGCATAAATGGCAAGTAAAAAAAGAATCAAGCACCTACTTGACTATGAGGCAAAAATATGGCTGGTTGAGACCAGCTTTTTCCCTCCTCATTGATTATGCAGATTTCATTTACAATCACTATTCTAAATCAGCCCTTATTAAATTGGATGCACTCTATCACAGAGCACTAAGTTTAATTTCTAATGCCTCCTTAGAAATCACCATTATGCTTCTTTACGCTAAACTTGGCTGGCCTCGCTTCACAACAGAAGGTTAAAAATGACACACTATGGTCTCATAGAGCTATCCTAAACAAGCCCCCCTTGTATCACGGAATTCTTTAAGTGCACACTCTGCGCCTATTTGTTGAGGAGATACTTTTGTATACTACTAGATGTACCTAGGGTAGGGTCCCAATGTGGTGAAGCTGCAGTTAGCCATGCTCTCCTGCCTTGTGGAATAATCTCCACTCCCTAAAACTTACCATCACTATCTGTCTTCAGACCTTCAAAATCTTACTGGACCACTTTATACAGGAGAAATGTATTTGCTACTCATAACCTGTCTTCTCCTTCCTGTTACATTACTGCCCTTCACGGATTTCCTTGGGATGCCTGTTTGTGTACGACTGCATGTATAGCACTTGTAACTTTGTACCTACTTGATTGCAGTCCTAAATATATTTATTTTCTCATCAAGTATACATGCTATATAGAATCTGCCTATATATTCTTCCATTGCTCTGTATCCTCTGTCGTTCTAGTTAGGACCTTGTCTGGTTGTATTGTGTAATGTTATTCTCATTGTACCAACATGTGTATTGAACTATTTTTTGATTGTGTCTACCCAGGACCGCTTGAAAATGAGCTTGCTCAATGGTGCTGTTCAGGTAAAATAAAAATGATCGATTGATTGATTGATGCAGGCAGGTAATGGGCAGGCCCAATAGACTGTTGGACCATTTTCTGTTGTTGGCATCAATGCTTGTATAATTTTACCTTATATGGCAATAAGGTTTTGTGACATTTGGCTGCTGTTCAGCATCTAATCTGTCTTAAAGGGACACTGTCAACCCCATTTGGTCTCAAAGTGTCCCTAGTTTGAAAAATACATTTGATGATTGCCAACATTCTGTAAAGATTGCTTATGTAGCTGGTAGTTTGATTCTAAAAGCAGACTGCCCACCATACTGGTGTTACCACACAAACACAGGTTTGTTTACATTCCTTGATCAGCGCAAACTGCATCTTTCCTGAACTTGGGAACCCTCAACACAGTCTAGTCACTTGTGATGCAGTGGAATTTAGGAGGCTGCTGCCTCATGAGTGACTGAACTATTTGGGTGTGTTTCTAATGCTCAGGACGTATGCAACAAGAACAGATCCAGGATTGTAAACAAAAACAAAGTTGTTTATAAATATACATTGTCATGCATTTCAGTTCTACTAAATAAGGAGACAGACAAATCAAACAGCAACATCAATGAATTTTAGAGAAGGTAAGCAATCATAAAATGTGAGTTTTAACTAGAAATGATATGATGAAAAACAAGTTGATAGTGTCTCTTTAAACTTTAGACTTGCCATGTATAGACAGACTGATCCAGTTAGGGTTGTTTGATGCTTAAGTTTTTTTTTGTCTGTGAAACCTAAATAAAAGTTTAATTCAGTGATACTAGTTTCTGTTAGTCTGGGAATTCCACAGGCCTATGTAACTATGGGTGGATCAGATTTTTATTTTTTATTGTTATCGTTTACCAGGAAGTGGGCTGGGTTGTTTGTCCCATTTTCAGCCATGCCTAGGGAATTACAGGAAAATTGGCATTATCACAAGTATACAAAACATTAAATTACATCAGACTAAATTATACAGTACATGTACATTTAGGTAAGTTATACAAGTAGTTAAAACTCACACAAATGAATGTTGGTCAATGACAATTTAAGAGTACTTGGTAAAATATTGGGAACTTTAAAAGTAGCATAAAATGAGCACTCCCTGCTTTTGTTCTATATAAAGAATAACTAGCCCCATCTGAGAAGTACAAGCTGGTAACTCCACACTGAGTTAGTATGGTGACATCATTGGCACTGTAGCAAAGCTCAACTGCTCTAATGATGTCACGTCACTAACAAGTGTGGAGTTATCAGAGAAGTCTGTACAGTTTTTTTATATAATACAACAATAAGCATGTTTCCCAAAGTTAATATTATTTATTGTTGCTGATAGATGAAATAATTCACCTTCTAACCCATAAATTATTTATTTTCTTTGTTCCAAAACATGAGTTACAATGCTTGGAAAACACTGGGAAAGAAGCTTATTGTCTAAAAGTTTTTCTTCATACCTGGTTAGTCTTAATTCTGTTAGGAAATGTGCTTGGCGAGTAGCTTGCAATTCATTTGCCAGGTTGCTAGCCTGCTGGCTATAACAATTCTGTACAATAAACATGTTTTTGATCAAATTCTTAAAGCTGGAGATAGCAAATATAATTATTTATAATGTTAGCACGTGGGAGTTCTGTAGGGCAATCCAAAAGCAAGCCAGCATACTGTATGTTATTACAGGCAATTTCATTTTTGACAGTATGTTTTGGGTGTGTTAAGCAACAAATGGGATCTGTAGTCAAGAGGTGGGAGTAGGACTTGCTTGGAAACCATGTTCTTAGCATCCTTTATCAAAGAGTCCCTATTCCTGTATATAACAAATGCAATTTGTGATCAATCTTTCTGCAACCATATCCATGTGACTGTATAATGGCATCTTATGAGCAAGAACAACTTCAAGATATTGAGCTCATAACAAACTCAATCATAGTTCTGTTAGCCCATAAACTGATAATTCTTCTGGTAGGCAGGACAATTTTGATTCATGCCAAAATATTAAATAAATAAATAAATAAATATACTGTGTGTGTGTGTATATATATATATATATATACACATATAAAACTGGTTAGTGATGATTATCAGCTGTGGGCAGAAGCTGTCAAACTCCATTATACATGGGTGATTATACACAATATGTGTATAATGGAGTTTGCTTATACACATATGTATAATTGCCCATGTAGAATGGAGTTTGATTATACACATATGTGTATAATCACTCGTGTATAACAGAATTTGGTTAAGCACCTTTGCAAAAATTCTAAAATTAAAAAACAAAAATCAAAAATGAAAGGAATCAGTTATTATGAAAAATAAAACATGGGGAAGTATATGTCAGCTCAGATTTTATGCACACCCTCAGTGTCGATGCCTTGAAAACCCTCGAGCTTCGCTCTCGGGGTTTATGGGGCATCACACACCTTGGGTGTGCATAAAATCCTTGTTATACACACTTCCCCATGCATTATTCTATATATAAGTGTGTATATTTGGGAGGCAGTATAGCACAGTGGATTAAGGCTCTGAGCTGCAAATCTGGAGACCTGGGTTGAATCCCACAGCCCCACTTGCATATACTGTATGACCCTGAGCAAGTCACTTAACTTCCCTGTGCTCCCAGGTTGCACCTGTAAAAACTTTCAGCTCAGTGTGTCTCACCTGGTTAAACAATTGGGGAAAAAATATACGATTTATACAATAGGGGTGGGTGATAAACATTGCAAATATAAACATGTATTTGCACCCCAGTGAGATAATGACTGATGATGTAGACACTGTGGAGATATTTACATTTATACACACAGTGTCTACATCAGCAACTGATATTCTCACTCTGGTTACGTCAGCAGCACAACCTGCCCGATCAAACTGCTGGTCAGTATAAGTAATCTCTAAAAACAGCACATATCACCAAAATATGCAAAATATCTCCTTCTGGCGCAAGCACGGCATACACAAAGCACAAAATTGCCAAAAATAAGTGATGTCCTGAATATGTACCTCCAACTCTGTTACCCAGTATTCCGACTCGCACCAGTGACAAATACCCACATACACATATAGAATTCCAAACCAGAAACACTTTACCAGAAGTTCCACAGTTGTTTCAACATTTCATTATCAGAAGTACCTTCTACATCTTTTCCATATAACTCAACACTCCTCCAAATGCAAACTGTCTGCCAATCGAAACTAATCCACCTGGACCGCCGGTGAAAGAAACCACAAGAGACAGAGCACTAAAACTCGACATGCCATATGCAGCACCACAGTCCATGAAAAATAAAGCAAACAGAACTCAGCAAATAATGGTAAACACATCGTTACCATTAAAGTAAAAACTTTTCCATGCAACCTAGTTCAGAAGAATGCCAACTGAACTCCCATCCACTCAACAGCAACAGCCAATCACATCTCACAAACAAACACAACATAACCAATCATACACCACAACCAAGGCAAACAACCAATCACATAACAGGACCAAAACACACTGAAGCTTCCCACCAATCAGAGTACAACAGTCACTCCCATTCACAACACAAAGCAGAATCCCACAAAATGAAGCATACTAAACCGACTACAAAGACAAATAAAACTTGCATAAATTGTCCCCTGTTGCACAAATTGCACACATGATGTGCAGATCTTGGGATATGTAAATATTCTCACTCCTGCATGATAGGCATAGATATCTCATTCGTGCCTTCGGCGCTCGTGAGCTATCTATGCTCACTGTGCAGGAGTGAGAATATTTCCATATCCCACTCCTGCTCATCATGTATCCCCTATTTATATGTATTATATTGTGCGGTCGCACCACTATAGTTAGGTTCAGTGGTCAGTTACATACTAAAGTCAAAAGTTTAGGCGTTAATAACTTTGGACCCGTTTAATGGATTTGCCTGAAATTTGGTATCGTTGGGGCATGGTAGATCTCGATTTGCCAAATTGAGTTTCGGTCAGAGTGCCATTCTTTGTGTGTAAGCACTGAAAAATACAACATTATCCATTTTGGGCACCTTTTGGCATTCTGAATGTGGTTCTCTGTGACCGTGATGTGCGTGCTGCTCTAAGAGATGGCTCGGTTTGAAAAGAGCTTTGGTGGCGAACATGCTGCTTTTGTTTGGTGAAAATATTAAGGCATTCAAAAGTTATGGCACTTTTAAGTTCCATTATAAGTCAATGGGAAAATTGATATATATGTTTGTGAACAAAGAATGGGGTTCTGGCCATCTCGTCCTGCTTGGCGATCAAAGAATTTGCAGCCTCACGGTTCAAGAATCTTTGTCCCTGATGAATTTCAAAATTCTTTGACCACGAGGTCTACCATCTTGTTTTCAGTTTTCCACGCAAACACAAATATCTCGGCTCAGGGTCACTTCTGAAGTAAAACTTGATGGGTTTTACTCAGGGGACTCGATCTATCGAGCCATGGCTTTGGTTCCAACCAAATGGGTCTAAAAATAGGGTATCCAGCTTTTAAATCTTTGTTCGTGGCTTGCTAACGATCTTTGAGCGTGAGCCTGCAAATTCTTTGATCGCGAGATTCTTTGATAGCGATCGTGCATCGTGACAAGGGATGAGATAGCCAGGTTTTACATGTTTTGTAGCCAGGGTGCTTCTAAAGGTATATAAGTGTGGGTTTTGCTCAGGGGATTCGTTCTGCCTCATCTGAATAAAAAAGTTTAGTTTTCGTTATCCCTGGTGATCTAGCGGCCCCTCCCCATCATAATACTGTCCATAGTGATCTCTGTATCCCTGGTAGTCTAGTGGCCCCCAATGAGTATTTAATAAATATGACTGTTTTTTATCTGTGGTAGTCTAGTGGCCCCATGTATGTTTATTAATGATTTCTCTTGCACATATCCTGGTAGTCTAGTGCCCCCCATCTATATTTGATTATTATTAATATACCTGGTAGTCTAGCAGTCCCCACCCAATTACAATAAATTTATAAGCATCTTCAATGTTCTGCTAGTCTAATGGCCCCACCCCTATCCTGCTGTGCCAGCCCACCATTCCCAGCTGGCAACTGGCATAGCCACCTCTCACCTCCACTGCCCGCCACCAACTGTGTATATTACAGTGCTAATTCAAACAGGCACTCAAATAATTTCAGCGTGCCTGTTTGAATTAAGCTCATAATATACAGCTCGGCTGTCCGTGGAGGTGAGATGAGCTGTGCCAGTTGTCAACTGGGGAAGGGTGAGGGGGTGTTGGGTGGCTGGGCGACTGGTGGGGGGCCACCAGACTACCAGACACTGAAGATGGTTATTAATTTTATTGTGATGGGGTGGTGGGACTGCTAGACTACCAGGGATATTAATAATAATCAAATGCAGATGGGAGGGGCACTAGACTACCAGGGATATGTGCAAGAGAATTATTAATAAACATTTATAGGGGGCCACTAGACTACATGGATAAGAAAACATTCATATTTATTAAATACTCATTGGGGGGCCACTAGACTACCAGGGATAGAGGGAATATGGACTGTATTATGATGGGGCAGGGGCAGCTAGACTACCAGGGATAATGGAACTAATGTTTTTTATTCTGATGGCAGAACCAGGCCCCTGAGCAAAAATGACCCTTACATTACTTTGTAGGGCACCACTGGGTTACAGAAAACTTTTGGAAATCTGGCCATCTCATCCCTCACTCTTTGTTCGGAGGCGAGGAATGTCTTTGATCACGAGGCTGCAAATTCTTCCACCGCCAGATTCTTTGACTGCGATCGTGCATCAGGAGCGAGGGACGAGATGGCCAGATGAAAAATCATTTTCTGAACTCAGTGATGTCCTAGGAAGACAAATGAGGGTAGGTTTACTCAGGGGCTTCGTTCTGACGAACCATGGCGTGGTTTACCGCAATTGTGTTAATTTGGCAAATTACACAAGTTTTATTCTTTGGTCATGATCATGCAAATTCTTTTTGCGAGCCTGCCAATTCTTTGATCAGCAGATTCTTTGATCGCGATCGTGCATCGTGAGAGAGGGACGAGATGGCCCAATTTAAAATCAATTTTCTCAGTCCAAGGGTGTCCTAGGAAGTCAAATGAGGATGCGTTTTACTCAGTGGGGTTCATTCTCTGGAACCATGGTGGTGGTTTACCGCAATTTCTTCAATTTTTATTTATAAGGTTTTTAATTCTTGGTTCGTGAGCCTACAAATTATTTGATCGCGAGCCTGCAAATTCTTTGATCGTGAGATTCTTTGATCGCCATCTTTGATTGTGAGGGCAGGACAAGACGCCAGATTTTTTTACAGTAATGGAATAGATAGGGAAATTGTACTAATCTTTGACATTGAATATGTTGGAAATGGTTTGGTCTTTTACTTGAGATTTGGAGGAAGAAAGGCAACATGCTATAGATGTGGCTTTTGGTGGCTTGTCAAAAAATATTACAGGGCGGCAAAGTTACGGCACAATGAAGTTGTTTTTTTCCTTATAGGATAACATTACAGCATCTGTTGCATTACAGGAATTATTTGCCACCTTGATTCAAAATAACGGTTTGGTCTTTTGGGCTGAAATTTGGAGGAAGAGCCAACATCCCCAGATGTGCCTTTTGGTGGTTTAGTGAACAAATATTACAGGGCGGCAAACTGATGGCACTCCAATTTGATGCTTTTTCCCATAGGATAACATTATGGTGTCTGTCGCTTTCAGGGCCTGTATCTCGGAAGCGGTGCGAGATACAGACTTTTATCAGAAAAACACTTAGCCCCAACAGAGCTAAGTACAAAACTAACCAGGAAAGTCATAATTCATAGGAAATTTTAATTTTTTTTACGTCATACGGTTCCTGAGATATAAGCCATTTAGTATTTCAAGTCGTTATTTTGTGCTCGAGGTCCATTATTATTCATACATTCTTTGTTTTCACTGTGTTTTTCAATTCAGTTTTGGGAAAAGAAGGTGTGCCCTTTCGTTACTGTGTCAGTTAACGTTTCCAGTTGCACTTCTGTTACGTTCACATCACCATTCCGCTCACGCCACCATGTGCGTTACGGTTTGTCGCTTTGTTTGTGCTTGCATTTCTGTTTTGTTTGGCATTATTGTTGCTGTTACTATTATGATTTGCATTTGCAATTGAGGTACCGTGTCCGTCGTCGTTGTGGTTTGCATTTCGTATGTGCTTGCATTTGTGTTTCTGTCTCCTTTGGCATTATTGTTGCTGTTACCGTTAGTATTTGCATTTCCAATTGCAGTACTGTGAACATGTGTGTTACCAGTTGTGTTTCATATGCAATTCTGTTTGTGCCTCCGTTTCCCTCACTGTTTGCTTTGGCATCACTTTTTGCTTGCATATCTATATCTGTTTGTGTTACCATTTACGTTTGGAGCACCATGTGCGTAACTGTTTGGCTTGTGTTTGCATTACACTTACTGTTACTATGTCACACAAAATCACGTGGTGGCGGCCCTTGCTCCCACCAACTTGCACAACTTTCTACTTTCTATTCTTTCTTAAAAGTAAAATTATATGCAAAAACGTAATTAATGCATCAGTTAGGGTTCTTCTACAGCAAAAAGTGAGGAAATTCGATTTAGGGTTCCACCCTTGCACCCCACCCAGCCCACCTCCACCAACAGGCATTGGGGTGTGCGTTGGAGTCCTGGGCCTAACTCTCACCAAATCCTATGTGTAAACAAGCTGAGGTGGTGCAGTGTAGGAGAATGGGGTGAGAGTTAGGGCCAAGGACTCCAATGCACACCCTGATGCCTGTTGGTGGGGCGGGCTGGGGTGAGGTGCAAGGGGTGGAAACCCTAAAATCGAATTTCTCGCTTTTCACTGTAGAAGAACCCTAACTGATACATTAATGAAGTTTTTTGCATAATATATATATATATATATATATTATGGTAGCACGTAGTGCTACCATAGTTAGTTGAGGAGCCATTTTAAGGTTAAAGGGTCAAATCTTGCACCTTAATAACTTTGCCACTGTTCAACAGATTTTCCTGAAATTTGGTATGCACAATTGGGCATGGCAAATTTTGGGATCTCCAATTTTGTACCAGTCGGATATCGGCTGCGAGGTTATTAAGCGTCAACAAAATGTGTGTTTACGTTTTTAAATTCTTTGCTCTCACCTACAGGTCGAACGGTTTGCACAACTGGTCCAAAACTTCAGGAAACATGCAGCCAGGGTCCCCAATGTGCCTTTCAAAGATTTCGTGAAAAAATATTAAATGGTTCACAAAGTTATTCAAAAAACAAATTCCCATTATAAGTCAATGGGAAAAGTTAACAAAAAGTGCAACACTTTTGCAAATGCAGTTTTAGTGTTGCAAATGACTCAGTCGTGTCATGAGTCAGCCTTTTTTTTTCAGTTAGTGATCACAGAAATGCTTGGCAGTTAAATTTGGGACCCTCTAGGGACACAATTCTTTTGTGTTCACCTAGTCGGACCCTGAGGATGCTAGCCATGTCTTTATTTTGGGGTTAAACACCCAGAAATATGTTTTTCAAATTTCTGGAAAAGTAGTGTCACAAAGTAGTGTCGCACTCACACATTTTCAAGTAATATTGTGAAAGGTGTCACAAATTGCAACACTACTTTTCCAGACTATGGCCAAAATGACAAGAGTTCTTTGCCACCCTGCTGCAAAAGAACGGTTTGGTCTTTGAGCTAAAATTTGGAGAGAAGGCAGCCAGCATCTCAAAGATGTGCCTTTTGTGGCTTAGTGAAAAATATTGCACGGCTGCCAAGTTACAGTACTCCAAAGTTGGCATTTATTCCCATAGACTAACATGGTGGCCTATGCTGCACCTTTCGGGGGCGTATCTCAAAACAATCGAGATACAGATTTTTGTTGTGAGTTGCAGGGCTATGTAATACTAAAAACTAGCCAGGAAAATCATGATTTTTTTGAAATTTAAATTTATTTTCACGTCGTCAGGCGGTTGCTGAGATATTAGCAATTAAGTACTTCCAATGCTCGTTTAAGCTTGATGCCCATTACAATGCATACATTCTTTGTACACACTGTGTTTCTCTATGCACCTGTTCAGCAAAAACAGGGTGTGTGCTTCTATTACTGTTACAGTTACTGTTTCCACTTGCGTTTATGTCCCGTTTGCGTTACTGCTCCTGTATGCGCCACGTGTATGTGTTACCTTTGCGTTTTCCTTTGTGCTTTCGTTTGCGTTACTGTTACCATTTGCATTTCCACTACTGTTTGTGTTTGCGTTTTGGTTTGTGTCACTGTGTGCATTGCCATTTGTGTTTCCGGCAGCACTTTCATTTGCGTTTCCGTTTCTCTTCGTTTGCCTCTTTCTTGCTGTTACTGTTGCCATTTGCGTTTGCAACTGTGTTACTGTGTCCATGCGCATTCTGATTAGCGTTTCCTTATCGCTTGCATTTCCTTTGCATTTCTGTTTCCTTTGCTGTTATTGTTGCTGTTACCGTTGCCATTTGCATTTACAATTGTGGTACTGTGCCCGTGCGCATTCAGTTTGCGTTCCGTGTCTGATTCTGTTCCGTTCCATTTCTGTTTCCTTTGGCATTATTCTTCATGTTAACTGTACCATTTGCATTTACAATTGCAGTACCGTGCCCATGCGCATTACGGTTTTGCTTACGGTGTGCTTGCATTCACGCTTCCGCTTCTGTTCCCTTCGTGTTCTTTTGCTGTGACACTTAAAGTTTGTGTTTAAAATACTTGCATTTCTTTTAACGTTGCTTTACCATTTATGTTTCTGTTACCATGTGCGTGACTGTTGCTGCTTACGTTTATGTTGGTGTTCCTGTTACTGTGTGACAAGACCCATTCTCATTCTCAAAAAAGGTAAATTAGAGGCAAAAACTCTGTTTAATGCATCAGTTAGGGTTGTTCCACAGCGACAAAAGTGAGGAAATTTGGTGTTAGGGTTGAAAACTCTAACTCTGCATTCACCCCCACCCCCCAGCACCACACACACACAGACACACACACATATGCAAGTGGGGGAGGACCAAGGCAACACAACCCTTTACAGGCAACCAGCAGCAGGTGACAGAAATACAATACAACTGTCAAAATGTACTGCAGGACATCCCACCACCCCAGACTAGGTACTGCATACTCAGTGTAGATCCACAACAAAACTGAGGCCATGTACACCAATGGTATGCATCCCTGATTATAGGTGCACAAGTTACCACACTTAGGGTTGCATGCATTACCTACCAACCAGGTACTGCACCCTGAGTGGAGAGCCATGGCTACACTAAGGCCATGCACATCTATGGTATATCTCCTGACTGCAGGTACACACAAGTTAACATGGTTATGAATTGGAGGACATCCGCCAGGCAATGCCACCCTCCAGAACAGGTACTGCATACTGAGTGGAGAGGCACAGCAACAATAAGGCCATACACATCAACAGTGCACCTCCCTGATTGCAGCTGCACAGAACTTACCACACTTAAGAGTTGCACAGTGTCAACCAGGCAATGCACCCCAGACCACTTACTGCATCCTGACTGGAGAGCCACTGCAAAACTGCGGGTATGGACATCAATGGTACACCTCACTGATTGCAAGCATGGCCTCAGACAGGCAATGCCTCCTCATTACAAGGTACTGCATCCTGAGTGATGAGCCACAGCAAAACTGAGGCTATGGACATCAATGCTACACCTCCTAATTGCAAGTACACTCCACTTACCACAGTTAGGAGTTGCATGGCCTCAGTCAGGCAATGCCCCCACAAACACACCAGGTACTGCATCCTGAGTGTAGAGCCACAGCAAAACTAACTCCATACACATCAATGGTACACCTCCATCACTGAAGGTGACACAACTTTGTACCGTTATCAGTTGCATGCCCTTGACCAGGCAATAGCCCCCACACCCCCACACAGGGTACCCATGCTGACTGGAGAGCCACAGCAACACTGCAGTCATAGACATCAACTGTTCAAATGCTACAGTTGTTGGCTCATCATCATGGATATGTCTTGCACTACATTTACACAGTTGTATTTTATTGCTGTCACCTGCTGCTGGATGTCTGTGATTGGTCATGTTGCCTTGGTCCTCCCCCTACTTGCATGTGTGTGGTGCTGGGGGTGGGGGGTGAATGCGGAGTTAGGGTTTTCAACCTAACACTGAATTTCCTCACTTTTGTCGCTGTGGAACAAGCCTAACTGATGCATTAAATGGAGTTTTTGCCTCTAATATGTATATATATATATATATATACACACACATATATGTATATATATATTCATGGCAAAAATCCATTTAATGCATCAGTTAAGGTTGTTCCACAGTGACAAAAGTGAGGAAATTCGATGTTAGGTTGAGTCTCTGCACCCCCCCACCTGCCCCACCAACTGGCATCGGGTGTGTTGAGGTCATTGGTCCTAACTCTCACCCCATTCCATGTGTAAACAAGCTGAGGTGGTGAAGTATAGGAAAATGGGGTGAGAGTTAGGACAGACGCACCCCAACGCACACCCTGATGCCAGTTGGGGGCCGGAGTGGCGGGTGTAAGGGGACTTTCAACCCTAACATCGAATGTCCTCACTTTTGTCGCTGTGGAACAACCCTAAATGATGCATTAAATGGATTTTTGCCATGAATTTCCTTTCTTTGAGAATGAGGACTATAAATAGTGAATGTAATGTGGTGGTGGGAGCACGGGACCTTGGGCCCTCACTCCCACCACATGATTTTGTGACATAGTAGCAGTAAGTGCAATGTGAACGCAAGCGCAAGGGTTATGCACATAGTGACACAAATATAAATGGTAACACAAACGGTAATAGAACGCAAGCGCAAAGTGTTGCCAAAGTGAACAGTGATGGAAACGGAGATGGAAACAGAGATGCAAATGCAAGCGCTACAGAATGCAACTGGCAATGTGCACGGTCATGGTACTGCAATTGGAAATGCAAATGGTAATGGTAACAGCAACAATAATGCCAAAGAAAACAGAAACAGAAACCAAAATGCAGGAGCATATGGAAACACAAACCATGATGCGACGGTCACGGAACCGCTATTGTAAATGCAAATGGCAATGGCAACAGGAAAAATAACACCAAAGGAAACAGAAACGGAAACATGAAAGGAAGCAAGTACAGAAACGCGAAACCATAATGCGACGTCGGGCATGGTACCGCAATTATAAATGCAAATGGTAAGGGTAAAAGCAACAATGATGCCAAAGGAAACAGAAACACAAACGCATAGCGTGTACGGAAGCGAAAACCGTTATCGCATTCCGGGTCACAGTACCACAATTGGAAACGTAAAGGTAACGGTAAGAGCAACAGTAATGCCAAAGGAAACAGAAATGGAAATGCAAATGCGCGTAGGAACGCAAACTGTAATGCGACGGTCATGGTAACGTGATTGGAAACACCAATGGTAATGGTAACAGCGACGATGACGCAAAACGAAAGACACACAAATGGAAGATTGACCTCAAATGCAAATGGCAATGCACAGGCTGATACAAAAAAAATGAAAACATAAACAGTAATGGAAATGCAAATGGTAAAAGTAATGCAAACAGAAGCGCAAACAAAATGCAAACCGTAACGCGCACACGGTGGTGTACACGGAACAGTGATGCGAATGGTAACGGAAACGAACTGGAAATGCTAACTGGCACAGTAATGAAAGGCACACCTTCTTTTCCCAAAAACTGCATTGGAAAGACAGTGAACACAAAGAATGTATGCATAATAATGGGCCTCGAGCAGAAAAGGAGGACTTGGAATGCTAAATTGCTTATATCTCAGAACTGTACAACGTAGAAAATGAAAATTTCATATGAATTATGACATTCCTGGCTAGTTTTGTGCTTAGCCCTCATGTGGGGAGCTAAGCATTTTTCTGACTTAAAAGTCCGTGATCTCGCACTGCTTCCAAAATACAGGCCCTGAAAGGCTCGACGGACGCCGCAATGTTATCCTATGGAAAAGATCAACTTTGGAGTGCTGTACCTTTGCAGCCCTCCAATATTTTTTCACCAATCCACCAAAAGACATATCTGTGGCATGTTGGCTGTCTTCCTCCAAATTTCAGCCCAATAGACCAAACCATTCTTTGTAGCAGGGTGGCAAAGAATTCCTGTTATTTTGGGCATAGTGCCGCAAAATAGTGTAGCAAATCATGACTCTTTCGCAAATGAAATTACAAAGTGTCGGAGTGCGACACTACTGTATGCAACACTACTTTTTCCAGAAATTTGAAAAACATATTTCTGGGGTGTTTAGCCCCCAAAAAGACATGGCTAGCATCCTGAGGGTCCGACTAGGTGAACACAAAAGAATTGTGTTCCTAGAGGGTCCCAATTTCAAATGCCAAGCATTTTTCTGATCAGTAATTGAAAAATGGTGGATTTGCGACACTACTAGGGCTGTTTGCGACACTAAAAAGTGCATTTGCGAAAAGTGTTGAACTTTTGTTAACTTTTCCCATTGACTTATAATGGAAATTGTTTTTTGCATAACTTTTGAGCCATTCAATATTCTTTCATGAAATCTTCAAAAGGCACATCGGGGATCCTGACTGCACATTCCCTGAAGTTTTTGGACCGGCCGTGCAAACCGTGCAACTTGTAGGTACGAGCAAAGAATTAACCAAAAATGTAAATGTGTGCGCAGATCTCACTTAATAACTCTACAGCTGTATATCCAATCACTATAAAATTTGGCAGATCCCAAGGTGTATGGTTCTTGATTGTGCATTCCAAATTTCAGGCAAATCTGTTGAATGGTAGCAAAGTTATTAAGGTGCAAGGTTTGCGCCCCAACGCTTAAAAGGGCTACTCAACCTAACTATGGTAGCACTACCATTACTACCATAATATATATATCTGGGATATGACATGGCCTGACTGAAGATATCATATTTATCTTAATGAGGCCAATGATATCATAATATCTCATGAGTGGCCGAAGCCACGAGTGAGATATCTTGATGTCATTGGCGTCTGCGTGAAGATAAATATGATATCTTCAGTCGGGCCATGCTCATGCTTCTGTTTATACAACTTATGTCCTGGGCCCCAACATGACCCCACATATGTTTTGCTCTGCTCCCCATGACAACCCACCACATACAGTATTTAAAACAACATTCCACATATGTTATCAGGCAGGACCAGCAGCTTTAACTCCCATCCTCCTTCCCACTCCACTGTGGCTCTGGTTCTACTATAACTGGTAAAACATAGTTATTAAAGGTATCTGGTTGATATTGCCTTTCCCCCGGCTCACTGAGGAGTATAAGTTTTAATGGTGTAAATTTGTAGCAGGGTTTTCACTGAGGACCAGGGAGACATTTAAAAGATGGGATTCTTCTTGTACATTGAGAAAATCTCTGTGGGTTTTACAAATTTATTAAGTTATTAAAGCAACTTATCTGGTGGTTGTTCCTGTGATTTCTTCCTCATCTCACTGACTTTTATTTCTGACCTGCTAGATTTGAAGTGTGACCAAGGTTTCAATAGATTGCATTGAGTAGGTCACAAACGTTTAAAATAAGACTGTGTCAGTGCAAATATGTTGTAAATTCACTGCATTTTAATAATCTTGTTGGGTGTGTTATGAAGAAGCTGGCGACAGTAGAAAGAGAGACTAAGCTGGTATGTCGGCAGCTTCATATAAGTGAAACGTGACCCGTGAGCAAGTGTTGCTATAGTAACACTCGCCGAGGTTCACTTGCCGCGTGTCTGAAGCTGTCGACATGCCGATCATTCTTTCTCTTGTGTTTGTACTTGGCAGATTGTTTTTTACAAAGCTCAGGAAAATTAATAAAAACGGAGTCTATTTTTAAAATTTTGCACTGACAGTGCGTTATTTTAAATGTATCTGAATTACTTGCTTTAATGTATTGAAAGTGCTCGTGATGGTACAAATCTGGGATACGAGGAATGAAACTGTTTCTGTGAGAGGAGGGGAAATGGCAGGATAAATTAATGATTGTTTTAAATTGATGGCAGGTTGAACAAGATGTAAGAATTGTGCTGGTGGGGGAGGAGGGTTCAGATAATTAAGAGGCAGAGCTTTAGAACAGCTGAGTTTCCTGTGGAAAACAATAGGATTTCTTAGAGATTATGCAGAGAAGTTTAAAAGATAACAGGATGACGTATAGGAGTGTTAAGATATCATGATGTCGTGTAAGAACATGAAGATATCAGTGTTATCTTCACTAGATTCTAGAGATATTACTTTTATCCCAACATGTACGTTGTATAAATATGTATGTATATTATAGTGGCACGGTAGCCACTATAGTTAGGGCTGAGTGCTCAGTTTAATGTTAAGCCCAGTTTTTGCACCTTAATAACTTCGCAACGGTTCAATGAATTTGCATGAAATCTTGCATGTATAATCCCATGGGTAGTTCTGATGTGTCAAATTTCATTTGAATGATTTGTGTGGTTTCTGAGATACAGAGTGTGAAAAATACAGAAATGTATGTGTGTTTTGCTGTTTCTTTGTCCATAAGTATCTCAGAAAATGTTTTACTTCTGGTCTGAAATGTTCAGGGTAGAAAGGCTTTGCCTTAGAGATGTGCCTTTTGCTGGTTTGGTGAAAAATATTAATCCATTGAAAAGTTATAACATTTTGAAGTTCCTGTTATTATCAATGGGAAATTATAGATGTTCAGCTCAAAAATGATTCTTTTCGCGGTAATCCTTTTATGCAGATGGATCATTCTGGGTTACATATGGAAAATCCTTTTTCGAGCTGCCACCATTTTGTTTGACACTTAGCGAGGGAAACGTACATAAAATGGTGGGATTAATCAACAAACATCAGAACCTAGCTAAACGGGACCCATTTAGCTAGTTCTGATGTTTGTGAACATTACAGCAGCAATACCTTTTCTGGGCACTCAATATCCTGGTGCCCAGCTTACTAAGAGGAGTGTTTCCCCATGTTTTCTGTATGAGAACAGCGGGAATTTCTTGGCTTCTGCAGCTGCAGCTGAACTTGTACTGCCAGGTGCAGTGTTAGCTGTGAGCCACTGTTGGCCTGGTGTCTAGTGGCACCCCCAACCCTTCCAATTACTGTCGCCCTATTAATACATTTCCCTGGTGTCTAGTGGCACCCCCACCCACCGATCGTCCTCCCTTGTAAATTACTTAATATATTCCCTGGTGTATAGTGGCACCCCCACCCACAGATTGCTGTCCCTGTTATATAATAATTGAGTCCCTGGTGTCTAGTGGCACCCCCACCCACTGATTGCCATTGGATTTCTCTGGTGTCTAATGGTACCTCCTTACCCTGCAGATCACCTTCCCATTATAAAATCATTGATTCTTGGTGTCTAGTAGCACCCCTACAGGTCACTGTTGGATTTCCCTGGTGTCTAGTGGCACCCCCCCCACCAGCCAATTGCCATCCCCATTTAAATTTATATATTCCTGGTGTCTTGTGGCACCCCCACCCCTCCCATTTCAGGCACAACCTGAAATTAAGAAAACGGTCCTCAATGATTTTTTCAAACCTTTGAAAGAAGAAAACAACTCTCACCCTCAACCCACCCCCAACCCCCACCTCCCACTCAGCATCCACTTCCTACACACCTCCAGTACAGTGGGGGACACACCCTCACTCACCTGAACAGGTCTCAGGTTCAAGATCCACTCTTTGTTTGAAGACATGCCTTGCTGCTGGAACCGGCGACTGAAGTAGGAGAAACTAAGGTAAATGTGGTTCAATGTATTTCAATGTGATTTCAACTTTATGAATAACTTTACCATTTATTAACATTTTGACCCCAAATTTTCAACATGGTCTTTTGGGACACCATCTCATGAACAATAGGATTGTCATTATGCAACTCCATAAAAGGTGATTTTGAGGTTGCTTGGTGAATTCACCTTTGAGTGGGATTTGGTATTTGTTTCTGCCCTTGTTCATGAGGTAGGGTCATAGAAGACTATGTTGAAAATGTGGGGTCTAAATATGTAAAATGGCAAAGTTATGACAATTTTTGCAATTCCACTATGTACGATCATAACTTTGGAAATGTTAAATATTTTCACCCCAGATTTTCAAGATAGCCTTCTTAATACCCTACCTCATATATGCCACAGCTATCATTTTCAAGGTATGCCAACCATGCAGTGGCCCCCACAGAGAAACCCCACAGTGACACCCTGAAGGAGATGGACTTTGCTGCAATAGGTGTTTCACAAGGATGGACTTTGTGGTGATGGGGACATGTATCTAACTCCACTGTCTGTACAACATGGGTTAGATATCTAAAAATGGGTGCTGGGGCACAGCCCCACGTTGCTTCCACAACTGTATTGGTCAGTGTTGCGGTGTTGCCGGTCGTTGTTGGGTTGCGTCAGCATCAGAGATGTTGCTGTGTGTCCATCACTGTGGGGACATCGTGATAAGGGATGTCACTGTGATGTCATGGAACCATTTTTAAATCCTGCCCAAAATGTGTTTTCGCACCTGTGGCACAGAATGGCTTTGCAGTTGTGCAGAATTACATTTTGGCAGGGATTCAGAAATTTTCTGTACCAGGTACCATGAGGTGGGGTAATAAGATGGCTATGCTGACAATTTGGTCACTGTTGTCCTATAAATGGAAGCACAGGGTCTGGAGGGCCTTGTGCTCCCACAGAGAAATAAGGATACAATTATACTATCTCAAAAGTAAGGGAATAAATTTAAAAAACTTCATTAATGCATCAGTTAGGATTCCACCATCAAAGTAGGAAATGTGGTGTTAGCGTTTCTAACCTAACACCCACCTCCACACACCAACAGGCATCAGGTATTTGCCTTGGGGTTGTCAGCCCTAACACTCACCTTATTCGACTATACTGTACCCATCTCAGCTTATTTACTTATGGAATTGGGTGAGCATTAGGGTGATGACCCCAAGGCACCCCTGATGCCTTTTGATGTGGAGGGTGGGTGTTAAGATTGGAAATCAGTTAGGTTCAATTTAATGCCATAAATGTAGAGAAATGTGGCATTAGAGTGCCCGACCTTAACTCCCCAAGATGCTGGATCTCACAAGCAACAAGAGACAGCCATTATCAGGTAAGACAAGCAACATGAAACTTTTCCAGATGACATAAAGACATCCATCATCAGGGCCCAATGCATCTGCAGCCAGAGATACACATGAGCACCACAAGACATACACACCAATTCTGTCTGCAGATAGAAATCTATGATACTCAAATCACAACAGTACTTCTGTCTGCAGATGCACTGTCCCTTAGGGCCACTGCTTCTGCAACCACAAATAAAATCCACAATACCCAAATTACAGCAGTTCTTCTGTCTGCAGATGTGCAAGCCACTGCAGGGCCAGTACTTCTGCAGCCACAGATACCCATGAATAATGCAAGACATACTTGTCCAGTTGTGGATGCAAATAGAAACCCACAATTCTCAAATCACAACACTACTTCTGTCTGCAGAAGTACAGGTCCTCTTGGGGACAATGTTTCTGCAGCCACATATAAAAATCCACACTACCCAAATTACAACAGTACTTCTGTCTGCAGAAGTGCAGGTCTTATGAGCCAGTGCTTCTGTAGCCACAGATACACATGCACACTGTAAGACATACACACTGCAGATATGAATCCATACTACCTAAATTACAACACTATGTCTGTCTGCAGAAATACAGTCTTCTGCAAGTCAGTGCTTCTGCAGCCACATATACACATTCCTGTACACATACACAGTGTAAGACTACAGGAACACTTGTATGTTGTTTGTCTTACCTGATGATGGCTGTCTGTAGTTGCTTGTGTGGTTTTGTCCATTTGCTGCTTGGGGTACAGAGCCTGGGTTTAGAAACCTAATGCCACATTTCGCTATGTTTGTAATGTTAAGTTGAACTCTTAACTGGTGCATCAACACATTTTTTGCAATGACTTTCCTTTCTTTTTGAGAATGTGAAGGGCCAGCATTTCAGCATCCACAGATAAACTTTGACACAGCATAACATACACTAGAAATATACAGCCACTTCAGATTTTTTATTTTGTAAATGAGCAACATATTCCTTCACACACACACACACACACACACACACACACACACACACACACACACACACACTCACACACTGACACAAAAACACACAGACATGCTATTGAATATACCAAACACATGAGCAATGAAACAGACACTTATAATAAAGGAATGCTGAGAAAATTCAATGAACAATGTGAGGTATTTAAAATCAATACAAAAACAATACATTTAGTAACAGTACAGGAGAAAAGCACAGTGTTTGTGACTCTATTCTAGACAATATTTGAAGGTGCACATACCACAGGGGAAATGTGAAATGATAGGTTATGCAGAAAGAGCATGGTTGGAACTCAGAGACACTTGATCTTAAGCAGTCACTCTATTAAAAGTGCCAAATGTACATATTTATTCAAGAGATTCTTCATCAGATACTTGTAAAATGTTAAATATCAGCAGCCAAGTTCGTAAGCAACAATATTTCATGCAGGATGCAATAAACTGGCTTATTTCAGGCATTAACATTATGCTGGTCAGAAGTGTGTGAAACAGGAGAAAGATAACTACAGGATGCATGGGTGGGGGTGAGGGGATAAAATATCCTGCTGGTGTAGCCAGAAACCACAGTTTAACTTATAAGTACCAAAACTCTCAAAATACCACTAGCTGTCACTTCTTGACCCATGCTCATCACCATGTAGCTGTACCTCATACCACTGCTTCTCAACCCCACCTCACTATGACTTCAAGGATCACTGAATGTGAACTCATCTATTCACATCACTGAATATATTAAGTCCGTTATCCTCAAGCTTAGAAGCAGAACACTTTATCTGCCACCCTACTCAGCATTACTCACTTCAGTAAAGGAAATTTCCCACCAGATAAACTTCAATATTCAATGCAACAGCTCAGAGAGCGAGAAAGAGACAGAGAAAAGTGCTTTGTAAACTGCATAATGTTTGCAGTGTCCTTTGATGTGAAGAGATTTCAAAACCTAGCCAACAGTCACTTCAAATCTGTTTAAATAATTATTTTCCAATAAAATAAAAATAAAACAGCCTCATCATATCAAGGGAACATCTTTTGCTTCCTCCAATCAGGATACAGGGTTTTAGTCAAATTCGTATCTTAAACATCCACATGTAGTTAAGTGCCAGTCCTCAGACTACACAAGAGAACATATCTGACCTGAAATCAATTTTCAAACTGAAATATGATATGACCAAGTTCTTTGATGGTACAGATGAAATTATTATCACATGCTTAATATTACATTAAAATAAGTCTTTTATATAAGACAAAAAAATCAAGCTGATGTGCTTGATGGTCAATAGTCTTAATATGTTGTCAAATGTCTTAATGAGAAAGATATCTTAAACAGTCTTAGTATGAGACAGCATTAACATTTCTAACGTGATTTTTGAAATTCTTCATCGATAGGAACGTTATCAAGTTTGAAAAACATTTGCAGATAATTACACCATAGAAAGCATTTAAAGACACACAACACACGTCATATTTGACTGTTTTAACCAGACTGTATTATTTTACACCAGACCCACTACATTTGTTTGAAGAAGTCAGTAGGTGCATAATGTTTTCTTATTCTGTTATTAGATTTCTGAACTTGATCTGGCAACAACCCCAATCATGTCCCTGCCAAACCTAAAATGATCTAAAAATATTAGTTTTCAATTAATTGTAGTTACAACAACCAAACAGTCCTTTAATGTTTTCATAAGAAGATATGACATGAGCTACCTTTGACAAAAATGTAGGTCTCTGATGGCTATCAAAGACAGAGAATGTTCCAGGTTTGCACCTAGAATTCTTTGGTTACACTTTATGTTCGACGAAAGAATTCTCGACTTGCAACATTAGGTATTTCGTGTTATTTTGAAAAACAAACACCAGAATCTAGCTAAACTGGTCCTGTTTGCTTAAGTTCAGGTGTTTGTTTTCAAAAATTCATAATTTTATGTGTTTTGCAATCTTTTTACTAGAATAAAACAACAGCAAGATGCCGTGCTCAGAACCAATTTATTTTCACATTAAAGAAAAACAGCTTAGAAAGTAACATTTATTCTTTTGTGTCAGAGGGATAACTAAAAACCCTACTGCTCATGTTCAGAAGCCAAATATCAATACCTTATAACTCAAGAACTAATTTATATTTTTCACAAAACATTCAAATGGCACGCCCTTGGGCCATGGCACTTCTGCTCTGAAGGTTTCAAACAAAATTCTAAACTGTCTTTGCTCTATGACGAGCAAAAAAGGTGAAAATGTACATTTTAAATGCTTTCAAAAGTTCCAGATCTCAGGAAAAAATAAGTGTTTGCCACAAAACTTCCCAAGTCTTGAGAACTTGTCTCCCAGATTGTGCATACAAAATTTTGTGCAATTTCATCAAATGGTGTCAGAGTTATTAAGGGCAAAATTTCAGATAAACATTAAACAGACTACTCAACCCTAACTATACTTGCTGTGCAAGTATAAATATATTGTAACGATGCAAGTTACCCCAGAATGAGTTGGTGGTATTTTTGTGTTAATAGCACTGTGCAGTGCTTCCATATGTAACCCTACCTGGGACCTGGGCTCGGGGAGAAAACTGGTGCTCAGTATTTTGGCTGGGTTTGACTTCTAGTCAGGGGACCAAGTAACTCTGGACACAGGAAGCAATAACTGTAATGTCCAATACCAGAAGTTGGGATTCTAAAGTGTGATTTTTATTCACATCCAACAGAGTAACAAAGCATAGATGGCCCCCACGGGCCACACCTGGTAATGCAGATTTATGGAGATCAGAACACATCCTCTTTATGCTGAAACCCTCAGGTCTCGAAACACTCTGGGCACTCTGCCCTAACTCAACTCTTTTCGGTTTTCCTGGCTCGGCTCAATTGCCAGCCCTTTGGACACTTTCCATATAGCATGGAACATTTACTGGTGGCTCCTAAACCACCTATGAGCACTTCTGGCTCCATCAGGAATCTTCCTCATCAATCCCACATCTGGTACTTTCTCAGGCACTGGCCAAGTACCTGAGAGAAAGCAAACAGGTGTTCCAAAGCAAACCTGTACAGGTGAATTTGGTTACTACTGGTGGGGGTCTCCCCACCTGTCGCCTCCCATAACTCATACAGGCCATTTCTCTGGACTGTAACACCTCATCCTTAAAACACTTTGCTATGTAGATTCTCATTAAATGTATGCCACATCCAATCTACTGTTTTTCCATCCCATTTGTGCTGAACTTGAACATACTTAAAAGTGGCTGTGTCCATTACTCTAGACCTCCCACAGAGTTAAGCAGTCCAATCCCCATTTTCCAAACTGCACTTGGCTGTCTTTTCCTGACTGCACAGTAACAGTCACTTTAGTTTCATCTTGTCTCAGGTGAAAACACATTGGCCCTTTAGCAGAGCGAACTCACCCCAGTTGCAGGTGCCCCACAGGCATTGTCTCTTCCAAAGAAATGTCATCCAGAACTTCTGGTGCCTCAGCACAGACTTAAACTCAGGCTTCTTCTTGTTTCCTAGCCAGACCAGGGTTTGCCCTTGGAAACAGGCTGATTCCTTCCCCCATCCCTGTGGGAAGGGGCCCTGAACCACTGAAAGTGGTCTCTACCACTCACTTGGCTCTTCTTGTGTTCTCTCCAGGTGAGAATGCACACCTCAACAAAAAATAACTCTTTGACAGAGCTTAGGACTCTGAGGACCTGCTTACAGCAGAGCACCTCCTTCCTTTACTACAGACTTTGGGAGGAAGTTGCCCATCTTCAGGCTGCACTGGACAGTAACAAGGGAACCTCCCCATCCAGGGAGCACCAGAGCCACCACCACTACCTCAGAGGTTGTGAAGAAAGCACAGCAGTTCGACCACAGTGGGCTCAGGGAGGGTAAGGGTGGTGGAACAGAGGCACACCCAGTCAGTTGTTCCACTCCACAATCCATACACCATTCTGGGGAGCATATTTCTCCTATGGATGCACCCACAGAGGAGACTAAGGAGGTTGCAGACAACTGTCACAAGGGAGGCCCTCAGGAAGGAGGCAGAGGGCACCACAGGGAAAGGAAGCAGCTCCCGGTGGGGACTCCAATTAGGGGGATAGAACTGGGGAGCAGGGAAAACTGAAGTAAGGTGCCTGCCTGGTGCCATGGCTTGAGGGACAGGAAGCGATCCTTAGGGATCACGAGAACAGTTGCACGGGAGTTCTGAGCTGGATGTCATTGTCCACCTAGGGACAAATGACTTGGCTCATCATGAGATTAGAGCAGTTGCAGAGGACTTTATAGAGTTGGGGAGGGCTTAAAGACAAGTAGCACACACAGTATCCTTCTCAGAGGTGCCGCCTGTCAGTGGCCTGGGTGAGGCGAGGTACTTTGCACCATGAAGTTTAACGGATGGTTGAAAAATGGTGTGGAGCACAGGGGTTTGGCTTCATTGGGGACTGGGGTTCCACCTGGAGGACACCAGCCTATACTGGCAGGATGGTCTGCATCTGTCCAGGAAGGAACAAGTCTTTGGGCAATCGGTTTAAATGCTTCATTGGCAAGCTTTTAAACTAGTCAAGGGTGGAGGCACTGATAAGCAGCAGAAAATCCCAGCCTCCCTACAAAACAGGGTACTAAATGAGAAAAGACCAAGGTAGAAAGGTCAGTGGAGATGCTGCTACAGAAGGTAAAGCCATCAAAAATGGACAGCAATGAGTACCAATGCCTGTAGTCTGGGTAACAAGCTTCCTGAATTAGTGGCCTTGATGGAGGAGGAACATCTGGATATCGTGGCAGTCACAGAAACATGGTACACACAGAACCATGACTGGGACGTAAACATACCAGGATACACTATCTACACGAGGGCAGGGAGGGTAAAAGAGGTGGAGGAGCAGTAGCTCTCTACATAAGAGAAGGAATCAAAGCAACAGAACAAAAGGGTAAACAGGGAGGAGAAGAAGCACTGTGGGTCAATTTGGAGACAGGCAATGGCACCACAATCCGCTGGGGTTGTATACAGACTTCCGGGAGGAAATGGACAAGGAAATGATAGAAAGTATACTTAGAATGTCAGATAAAGGGAGATATTGCTGATGAGTGATCTGAATATGCCAGATGTTAACTGGAGTGCAGTTGCAGCAGCCACTTCTGAGTGGGGTTATTCTAGATGCCCCAAGGGCATGCCTTAGACAACTAGTATTGGAACCCACTTGAGAGGAGCAGTCTTAGACCTGGTCCTCTCAAATGGAGATGGAGAGAGAATCACAGATGTAGAAGTGGGTAGCCATCTGGGAACTAGCGACCATTGAACAGTATGGTTCACAATAAACACAGCAATAGAGTCAAGCCATACAAAGCAAAAGTACTGGACTTCAGGAGGGCTGACTTTGCTAAATGAGTGAGTGCCTAAGGAATGCACTAGCAAATGGGCAGGAAGGAGGGTGAAGAACAATGGGAATAATAAAAACTGCCATCACAGAGGTAACAAGCCTTTGTGTGAAGCAAATAAACAAAACAAAATAATGTAAGAAACTACTATGGTTCTCAAAGGAGGTGGCAGGAAGGTTCAAGAGAAAAAGAAAGCATTTGAAAGTACAAGGAATCACAGAAATGCAGGCCCCTGTGACAGAAGTAGTGTTGTGCTTCTGCAACCCCAGATACCTATGCAAAGTGCAAGACATACACCCACTTCTGGCTGCAGATAGAAATCCATGATGCTCAAATCACAACACTACTTCTGTCTGAAGAACTGCAGGCCCCTGTGGAGGCAGCACTTCTAGAGCCACAGATACCCATGCATAGTGAAAGACAATTTACACCCACTTCTGGTGACAATGTAAATCCACAGTACCAAATTACAGCACTAATTTCTGAAGAAGTGCAGGCCCCTGCAGATACATGTGCACTGCAAAGAATACACACCCACACTGTGACTTTTAAAACAGCACTGATGGACTACTGTTTTTTAAATATGCAGCATGTTGTACTGATATTTTCAAAGGTACCACATCAACTACATTTGTGCCATCTGGAGTAGTTGTATGTTGTTTGTCTTACCTGATGATGGTTGTGTGTGGTTGCCTGTGTGGTCTTGTCCCTTTGCTGCTTTGGGGTGGGGGTTAGGGTTGGGAACCCCAATACCACATTTCTCTACTTTTGGCATTGAGTTAAACCCTTACTGGCATTAACACAGTTTTTTTTTTTTGCAGTGAATCTCCTTTCTTTTTGAGAAAGTTTTGCAGTGAATTTTCTTTTTGAGAAAATTTATACACTGAAATTGCAACAATATTTCCTGCAGCAGAAATACTGTCCCCACTGGGACCAATGCTTCTGTAGCCACAGATACCCCTTCACAGTGGAAGAAATACATAGTCACTTCTGCAGCCGCAGATAATAATGTACAATACCCAAGTACAAACCACATGTGGGTGCAGAAATGCAGCCCCACTCATGTGTGACATGGCTATGCAATTTGTGTAGGACCTTTGTTACCGTAATGTATATATGGGCCATACTGTGTGTACAATTTGCATAGCCCACTTTAGCCTAACACAAATTCCTACTGTGACATTAAATGTGTTTTAGTCCAGCATTATGCGGTGTACCAGCACAATCGTACTGCAATGCACATCCCATTTTCAATATTGATGCCCCAAATTCTCAGAACTTATATTTTAAGCCTACACGAGTGTGATAGACTTGCAATCCAACTTTTAAAATTGTTTTTATTGCGTTGCAACATAAAAACACATTCAGAGGTGGACGTGACAGTTGTCACCAACTGTGTTTGTCTAAAGGCCTTAAAAAATAAGGTTACATATATGATGGAAAAAATAAGGTTAGTGAAAATTTTAAAAATGATTGAGTTATGAGTTAAAATTGTTTTGGTAGAAAGTATCAATGTTATTGTCACAAGACGGTATTCTTTGGTTGCATTTCATGGTGACCAAATAATTCTTTATTTGTAGATAAAAGTTGCTATTTGGAACTGAAAACAACTTTTATGTGTTAAAATAAAATTATTTGTTCACACTGTGTTGGCAAACCAAATAATTATTTGTTTTAACATAATAATTGGTATGGAAGTAAAACCAAGGCATAAATTATTGTTGGAGACTTGATTAGTGGCCTTTGCTAATCAAAATGAAAAACAAAATTATTAGAAATTGGCCAAAGTTGATTAGCAATTCCAGAAAATGGGGATTTTTACTTTTAACCATAAAGTACTACTTATTGCATAAATTGATAAAATACAAATTCTATGCATAGTTTCAGCCATAATCTGCTTATTTTATGCAATTTTGACCCAAAGTCAGTAAATGTCTCTTTCCCCATCACCACAAAAGCAGGGCACAACACTTCAGAACGTTTTGAGTAAAATGTCTCCCTCACCCCAATCACTGCCAAAAGCAGGGCACAACACTTCTGAGTAGTTTCAGTATATGCCCGTTTTCCCTAACTACAAAAGCAGGTCATCAGAGAGTTTTAAGAAAATGTCTCTTGTCTCCCTCCTCAATCACTGCTAAAAGCAGGATACATTCACTTTTGTGTTCAAACATCTCTTTTCTCATCACTGCAAAGCAGGGCACAACAAGTAGTTCAGTTAAGGTCTCTTTTCCCACTGTTTTGTTTTTTAAAATTACACCAGAACTGTCACAGATTCTTAAAGTCTATGAGTTACTTGTTGTTCCTTGCGGCAAGACAAGCCCTTCTATTCATCTGCCCACTGCCATGTCCTTAGCATTCCAGGCCTTCAGCCTTGCCAGTGTGCCCTTCTTTGTTTCCATTTGTGCAGCAATCCCACCAAAGTGTGTGTGCCTGCCTCAAGTGGTCATTTTTCTCTCCCAATCCCTGCCCATAAATAATGAAATTTTTATTGACTTGTTTTTGTAGAGTCCCCTTCCTCCTGCTGCGCTCCGCCAAAAGCCACGTTGCTCATTTCTCCTGCACTGACACCAGATGGGGAGGGAGGGGAGGAGCTGTGACATTCTTCTTGCCACTAACAGATGGCTGGGTGCTCAGGTGTGGGGCAAGGGGAGGAAAGAAGAACGTAACCTGACAGGCAAAAAAAAAATGCCAGATTTTAAAGGAACCACTGTCATTTGAATGATTAGCAATGACTGCTAATCATGCTGGCAGTTGATTCACATTTCCCAATTTTTGGTCATAAATTGCAATGTGAACCCACTTATTTTATCCCTTGAAAACCTATGTTTTATGTTCAAACATAAAATTTTTGTTCGCACTGTATGTACTTTTTTGTTTTCTCTCTGTTTGTGTGGGTTCAATACATATGCACTCTGCACACGGTGAATGAAAATATTTCTACTTAATGTCTTAAAGAAAGAAACTCATAACTGCTATATGTAATGTGTATAGTACTTTCAAATTTTTAACAGTTACGCTGCTTTTTGGAGGTTCTACAGTATTGTGTGCCAAAAGGCACAGGTTATAAAAGGATATAAACGTCTGTAGGTATGGACCCTAGTATTCTAATTACAGATCTACAATGTGTACCTTATGTATGAAACACCAGATCTGAGTGGCATGATTCCAGACATGTACCATGTCCATCAGTCACAAGGGTAGGGGAAGCAGGAGGTGTTAGGAATTGGAGCTGCTATACTTCAGTTTTAATATGTTGACCCTGTATGAGGTACTATTTTGTTGATGCATGGCCCTGCACCTGTAGACTGGCCTTAGGTCATGAGGATAGGGTGCATAGCACGATGGGTGGGAGTCAGGCATATGATCCCTAATAATGTATTTCCAAACTTTGTGGGCATTGTGTTTACAACCCTAATAGTTTGTTTCCCACTTTTGAGTGGTTTGTGTTTTGTGTGGTAGGAATCCTAATGAGCATTAAAGTTATTGTTGCCATATATCTATATTAATTAAATTTTAACATTGAGTATAACTAGCTTGGAGCTGGTCCTGAAGGTCACACATGGAGCTTTGGCATTGTAGACAGCCATGTCATTTGAATACATTGTTATTCCAGCATTTGGGCAGATTGCTGTAGGCATCTGGGAAATGGTCCAGAGAGTGCTTAATAGGGGATCATTGGGTAGTATATTTTATTTGTAAAGCATCCTCCTGAGCTAGAAATCCAGTAACAACAGAACAGGGAAAGGCAATGATACATTATAACAATGAGACTACGGCAATAGATAATAAAGTGCAAATGCAACATACAAAAGACAGACAAATAATAAATAAACAAGGTAGAGCATTCTAAAGGACAGTGGCCCGCCACTGCAAATGACTGGAATGTTATGGATTTCAGGTGAGATGGGGAGACCTGGAGATGTGGAGAAACCCATATCCCATGGACAAGCTTGTTATCACAGGGGTATAGGTGGTCAGGAGCTCAAGAAGATTGGGGATAATGCCATTCAGGGTCAAGTAGGCCACTGCCACAAAGGAGAGATAGACATTTAGGCACCAAGTGCAGGACTATGTAGTAGAACCTCCAGGGTACCCCAGGTTGCTTGCACCATGGGAAAAGGAGATCACTCAGAGGGAATACTCTACTCTTTCAAATCTGAATAGGATTACTATCCCTTATTGCTCTACCTCACCTGTTTAGTCTGTTTTCTCAGTATGGCTACCTTCACTCTGGAACTCTCTTTTCCTCCCTTAGGCTTGCTCCATCTTACATTTTGTAGATTTTAATAATATGTATATATTTAATCTATCTGTGTTGATCTTGCTGGGATAAATACATCTCAGGGTTTAAAAGTATTTGCTTGCTACTCTCCTAGGTGTGTTTTTATTTCAGCACAAGCAACATCCAGTTGTGTCATTTTGCTTATGTGGGATGAAAAGTACAACCCAGTAATGAGTTCAAACTTAAGTGGTGGCAGAGTAGGTGTGTGTTTTAAATCTGCAGGTAATATAGTAACATAGTTATTGATCAGGCAAATGTAGGAGATTGACCTTTTAAACTGCCTGTTGCTTCTAGCCGGTAGTATGCAGCTAATGCTGTATTCTCTATGTAAATCCAGTATTTATTTATTTATTTTTGAAATATTTAGATTGGCACTACTAACTACCTCAGCTGGCGTGTTGTTCCATCTGGCTACCATTCTCTGAGTAAGCCAATAGGTGGTGAGATTCTGTTACAGTGAAGCATATGTTTAAACTTTTGTCACTTAAATGTAAGACAGTGACACTCACAAATGAGTGAAAATGTGGACACTGGCTCTGGGACACATCAACAAAGATGGAGATACAAGCTCAGAATGCCAAGGAAACTAGTGATTTTATTTGGGCAACATTTATTATTAACTTAGCATCACAAGATATCATGAGTTTCTGCTTTAATGTCTGAACTCAAAATATCAGCAAGCGGCTTCTCTGTATGGGACAGCACCTTTTCTATGGGGTTTGGAAGATATTTTCTGAGGGTAAAATGAGGAATTTCCCATAATGTGGGACAGTTGAGAGATATGTAGTGGAGTGGCATCAACCCTAACTTTGAATGTCCTTACTTTTCAGGGTTTGCCTTGTACATAGATCCTAACCTTTCCTTAACTTAGTGTTTTGCAATAAGCATAAAGCCAGTTCAGGTTCTACCCTATAATAAATGCTCGGTATGGATTCTAACAGAGAGGACACTGCTTTACAGGGCTGTTTTCAGTGGTGTCAGCATCATCTGAAATGTGCAGAGACTTGGGAGGCATACTGTGAAGGCTTACAAGTTTCTATGACAGTTTCTGTGATTAGCAGACACTAGAAAATTATGGCAACTGCAACCTGATATACCATTTTGAGGTTGTCTGTTGGGCACTGTTGCACAACTTGAGACAAAATAAATTTTGCATCAGAAATGGGCATTCAGAAGTCCTGTTCTGAGATTTCAGATGCATTTTCACTTAATATGCTAATATTTACATTCTATTAGTATAATCTGCATTCTATCAGTATAATATACATTCTGTCAGTATGATCTACCAGACCCAAATAAAAAAAACATCAAAGTGGACCACATAAATATGCTTCCAAAGAAAAGCAATGTCATGTCAAGCAATAACATCATGGGTAGTCGTGAATCATCATAGTTGCATCATCACTGTGGACTCTGGTTGATCCTGTTGTTGCCACACTTTGGGCAGGAATTCTGGACACAGGTACAGTAATTGGAATGCCCGTGGCTGACTAGCAGGGTTCCACACTGAAACTTAAAAAAGAAAAGAAAAATAAAGTGGGCTAGCAAATTATCCAGAGAGAGAGAGACAGAGAAAGTGTGTAAGTGTGTGTGTGTGTGTGTGTGTGTGTCACTGTCAGTGTGGAGTAGGGGACAGAGGAGCAGCAGCAGGGATCACAGCATTGGTGTTTCAATAACTTTTTTGGCATTGACTCCTTCCACCAGTAATTGTAAAAGTAATGTATAGGCGATCTGGTGGTTATGAAGTCTTTATATACCTTGATGTGTGATGATCTAATAAACCTCTCGAGCTTCGCCTAGAGGTTTATGGGTCATCACACACCTCAGGTGTAAAAACTTCATAACACACAGTCACCAACTGTATGCATTATTCTCGAATAATAAGAAGCATATATGGACAATTCTGAGAAATCTATTAAGTTTTATAATGGATTCTTATTCACTTTGAGCCCCTGCTCACACACATATCATGCTCAGTCACCTAGCACATAGGTTCTGCCTCCTCTGAATATTATGGATGCTAGATATAATGGGAAAAGTTGTGTGCCTGGATGCATCTGTTGTAACAGGATTTCACTGTATGTGTTTACTAGGCCTCTGCAAACAATCTGCAAGGGTTTGTTTGTGAGGGCAAGTAACTCTTACAGTCTCATACCCTCATGGTAGACAAAAAAACTTTGTCTGGCAGTTTTCTGGACCTAAGGCGCTTGATACTGTTGATCACAGACTGCTTCTGTTGTCCTCCAGAACATTGGTTTGGATTCCTATCCTTAAATGGTTCTCCAACTACCTCTCAGGATGAATTCAACAAGTAAAGGCAGAAGGGGACGTTTCTCCACCAAAACCCCTATTGAGGGGTGTACTGCAAGGTTCCATTCTTGGTTCCTTGCTCTTCACCATTTATATTAACAACGAGATGCCCCCATCAAAGAAGCACAAATACACCTATTCGCAGATGATATGGTATTCTATTCTAGTAGCCCCACACCTGAAGCGGCCTGTAAAGCCCTTCAAAATGAATTTAATCTGCTGCAACATCAGCTTATAAACCAGAAACTGCTCTTAAATGCAAAAAACCAAAGCAATGTTCCTTGCCCCTTCAAATGCAATAACTCCAGAATTGCTGGGACATCTCACGAGATCACTACCATTCTAGGTGAGCAGTTGACTACGTATCAAAGTTCAAGTACCTGGGGTCTGGTTAGACCATAGTCTTACTTTCACAGATCACTTGAAGAACTGGCAAAGAAACTTAGACAAAGACTCGGTCTGTTCTTTAGGATTAATAATCTCCTCACAAGAGAAGCTAAACAGAAACTGGTTCAAACTACTTTTCTTCCCTATTGGATTATGCAGACTTTCTATATAGTCAGGGACCTGCAGGTACCCTAGCCAAACTCGACACGCTTTATCAGAGAGCCATAAGATTTATCACTGGTCTTCCATACTCAACCCACCACTGTGCATTGTACACTGCAGTGGATGGTCATCCTTGCTTACAGATGGCAAAAATGCTGTGGTTTGTACATACAAAGCTATCTCAAATAAACTGCCCCAGTATATCTCTGTCTGTTTACCTTTGTGCACTCTGGGAAGTATGCCCCGAGAAGCACCTCATATATCTACCTTTATGTTTACAAAGAAAAATCTTGCATTGGCAGAGCAGCCATCAGCTTTGTGCTCCTCAACTGTGGAACAAGCTGCAAAAACTTTGAAATGAACTCACCCCATCAGCCTAGCAGCTTTTAAATCTCTATATCTACATCATAATAAGGAGTCCTGTGCCTGTCTACCCTAAATAGTGACTCCTATAAGTCCAAGCACACTCTAATTACTACTGTTAAAAGACTGATCACATCTATAATTGACTCTTTCCTCTCCCTTTTCTACCCCCATATCTGTCCCTTCCTCATTCCTTTGACCCTGGTTCCAGCTCTAAATTCTCCATACCGTATCACTATATATCTTTTATATTAGGTTTTATTTGTGTTTGGTGCACCTGATATGTATATTTCTTTACTTTTATGAAAAATTGTGTCCTACCCAAAACTAGCTGTATCTTCTGTTCCAAACATATACTACTGTCAATGCTACCTGCTGATACTTTGTATATACTGTATTATTGTATCTCACTTTATTTGTATTATTACTATTTTCTTGTGTATTGCATCCCATGTATATTGTCTCTTGTTCCTTGTTAACAAACCCAGGTCCACCTCGAAAATGAGCTTGCTCAACAGCGATCACCTGGTTAAATAAAGACTTTGATTGATTGATTGATTGATTGATGGTAGTTGCCTGTATTACCTACAATGAATTGTATGTTGTATGTGTGTTAATTTGTTCTTCTTGAATACAATGCTCCACCCATATGCTTTTGAAAACCCTGTACCTGTCATAGAGGCATAAATCAGGAAGCATAAGCAGACCAGGAGAATTTATAAAGTTCACAAGTAGCATTTATTATTATCAATAACAATAAAATAAAAAAAAATTGAATTGCACAGAATAGCTCTTCTTAAAGGCAGTATCAACAAAACACAGTCCTTCATCTGAGATTCTCTTTAAAATGTTCATCTCCCTCTGTCTCTAAGAAACACACTGCTCTTTTTTTCTATAAAGGTTTGTATCCTATGTTTAGGGGTGGCTGCCTCAGCCTGATCCCAAGCCCCTCCAGGCCAGCCTCTGCCTTCCCCAGTGTTTGCCTGGTCATAATTCTCCCACGAGTTCCCTCTTATGGCAGGGCCATCCTTCCCCTCCCAGTATACCAAGTCCTAGGCATACCAGGTGACTTCACCAGGTGGTGGTGGGTGTGGTGATGGCTGGGCGGGCATCATGGAGTATCCCCAACATCCATTTAACTCTTTTTCTTGTCCAATCCCTCCTGTGGAGTGTAGGATTCAGATGTAGAGGCATGCCCTTCCAATGTGTCCCTGCAGGTTCCACCCATACCTTTGTCTTCTTGACCTGCTCGACCTCCAAGTCTCCACCTGGGGGCAGCTGAGGCCAGGAAGACAAGCCACCTTTTCCTGGAGAGGAGAGCAGTCCCTCAGATGCTCAGTCCTCTCCTCCACAGCCAACCCCAATGACACAAGTCCATTTCTGAACCGGGTCACTGGCATGACAGAAGGTAAGGCACTTTGCAGTGCCTCTGCCCTCCATGTCAATGGGTTGCACTGCTCTGTTTTTATAAGATGTTTTATCCCGACAGTTTAAATTTTGCATCCTATTGGTGTAAATCAATCTCCTGTTTCTCACAAAATATCTCAGAAGTTTGTAATTTCTTTCCAGAGGGGAGCCTGAAAAGCACATCTAGTCCTTAACAGGTGAAACCAATTAATACATTTTGTTCCAGAGCTAGTATCCTGTTGATAACTCTGCAAACAAGCTTGTGTGGATCAAAATACAGCTCAAGGTTAACCTCCAGTGTTATAGCTTGCCATTTTTAAAGAAACCCAAATAGCTTTCTGTAGTCATTTCAACAATATAATTGCATACATTTGCAAACCAAAGGATCCCGTCTTACATAAAGATTCATAGACTTTTTAACCAGAGAGAAGCAAGGAGAAAGAAAGAATAGAAACAGCTAGAAACTGCAAGCTTAAAAAAGGTAGATGAGAGGGTAAATTCTAGGACCATCACAGTGGCCAATCCCTAGGTGCCACAAGAAAATTTGATTGCGCAATTAGACAGGCAGAGACAGACAAGTGGCAGAAATAGGAGAGGACGAAACTGGTCATTGCTTCTAACTCTCTTCATAACAAATGGGACAAGGTTTTATCCAATCCTGTCACAGTACCATTGAAGAAAGTCTTAAGGGCATATATTGAGGGAGACCATACATCAGAGGGGCAACAGCAGGATATGTAGTGATGTGTGCTAATGCCAGGAGC
The DNA here is from genome assembly GCA_016271365.2 of Neoceratodus forsteri. Classification (NCBI taxonomy): domain Eukaryota; kingdom Metazoa; phylum Chordata; order Ceratodontiformes; family Ceratodontidae; genus Neoceratodus; species Neoceratodus forsteri. Next base: position 646,500,474 of record CM028137.1, read on the forward strand.
CTGAGCAATAAGACCTTTGACCTCCAGTCAATAATGGCTGGGGCACAAATGGACATGGTGGCTGTGACAGAGACATGGCAATATAGCACTGTCAGTGGGAACTGAGGATACCAGGGCACACAATGATCAGAAGGGATAGGGACAAGAGGATGGTGAGGAGGTGAAGTGGTATTCTACTCAAAGGAGGGCATCCGCCTCAGATATCAATGAAACAGGCCATTTCAAGGGGACAGAAACAGTATGGATACAGGTAATTTTGGGGGAGTGAGGGTGATTAGGGTCAAAGTGGCTTACAGGCCTTTAGCACAGAAAGAGGAAACAAAGAACTAGAAGAAGTGATCAACAGGATAGCAGGACTGTGTGAGGTGCTGATGTTGAGGATTTCAGTTTGATGAATGTGGACTGGAGCATCTCAGTAGCAGTGAGCACAAAGAGCCAAGCCCTGGCAGAGTAGCTGCAAGAGGCATTTCTGTGCCTGAGGTTCATGAAACTCAGTAGGAAGTGGCCATATTGGATCTAGACCTGACAGGGACAGACAGGGAGAGGTCAGGGTGAGAGGAACCATTGGGTTCCAGCAATCACAGAACCATGTGGGTTGAGGTTAAACTAAAAGCTAATAGTGTGCACTCCAGAACTAAGGTCTTGGACTTCAACAGGGCAAATTTTGGGAGGATGTGGGAGGTGCTGGGTGAAAAAATGGCAGGATGTGACAGCAGCTTTAGGTGCAGCCAGAAAATTAGATTTAATTAAAAGGAGTACTTGAAGCAACAGTGCTAAAATGGTAGGGAAGGGGAAAAAGGAAGAAATCACTGTGAATTTCAAAAGGGGTAGCAGAGGCAGTGAGGGGAACAAAGAAACACATTCAACAACTATCAAAAAGTCAGACAGAAGAGGATGGGGACATATCAAGAAAAGATGTGGGTAGCAAACAGGGTAGGAAGGCAAGCAAAGGCAGAGGAGGTTAAGTAGAGTGACAAAACAATTCTCTGCTATATGGGGCCTATGCATGAGGTTGTGCAGGTGCATACCCTGGATGTGGCATTCCACAACTACTGTGATGGGTACACTGTGCATCATTTAAAAGTCAGTGCACCACTGCCCCAAGGTGCATTGATGCATGGTGGGGATAGGAGGTGGGACCTGGGCAGGGCAGTTGACACAGGTAGGCATCCAGTTGGATGCCTGTTCCCCGCCAGCATACATCCCCTGCTCCATGCAGAGCAAGGGATTGTGAGCAGTGACATACTGTGCCCTCGAAAGTATACTGGTACAACACCGGCAGTAGCCCCCATCAGGGAGGAAAGGCAGACACAAAGCTGCATATTGTGGAAGGAGTTAAGGGTTAGGAAAACAATTATTCAGATATATTAGGGGAAAAGGAAGTAGGCAGGGTTATTGTTAGGCTAAAGAGCAATGGAGGGTACCAGAGGAAGATGAACAAAAAGCATCTGTCCTTTACAATTACTTCTGCTCTGGCTTCACAAGGAAAGACAGTGGCCTCTGCCCGAAAGTGGTGGCATCAAGGTGGCTGTCAGGAGTATTTTTAAATGAGGCAATCAGTATTTACCAGAGAAAGGGTCCAGAATGGGCTTGGAGCCTTAAAGAAAGATAGAGCTCCAGGCTGCAAGAGATGCACCCATTGATGCTCAAGGAATTGGCAGCAGAACTGCTGAATCCCTAGTAGGGCTGTTGAATAGCTCAATTCAGATGGAGTAGTTCCAAAAACTGGAGGGTAATGGACATAGTTCTACTATACGGGGGATAAGGAGAAACCAGGAGTTATAGACCTGTCAGCCTTACCTCTGTAGTGGGTAAACTGACGGAGCCACTGATCAAAGAGGACCTTGTGGATTACCTAGAGAGCAATGATCTACAGAATAGTAAACAGCATGGGTTTGTGACAGGGAGGAGTTGTCAGAATAACTCGACAGTTTTTGACTCGTAACAAAGGTAGTAGATAACTGATGCTCTGTGGATTTATTCTACATCGATTTCAGCAAAACTTTCTACTCAGTGTCACACAGAAGGATGCTGAAGAAGCTGGAGGACCTGGGCATGGCTAGAGACATAGTTAGATGGGTAGAAAACTAGTTAAGGAGAGAGAGAAAGAGCAGAGGGTGATGCTAAACGGTGTCAGATCAGAAGAGAGGAGGTAATGAGTGTGGTGCCACAAGGATCTATCCTGGGTCCTGCCCTCTTTAATATGCTCATCGGCAACATTAGAGAGGAATCCAGAGCAAGTTGTGTCACTTTGCAGATGACATGAAGCTCTTTGGGAGGGCAGATAGCAATGAAGGATCAGGAGATGCAGAGTGATCTACAAGGCTAGAGAGATGGTCACGATTTGGCAGTTGAAATTCAACGCCAGAAAAAGGCAAGATTATGCACCTAGGGGAAAAAACAGAACAGAGGACTGGATGGGAGGAGTTAACTGTAATACCATCCACTCTTCATCTCCTCCCTCAAGGCCTACCTCCTCACGCATCCAACTGCAGCTGCCCCGCCAGTCCCATCGCTGAACCTAACTGGGCACCTGTATCCACGCAAGACCGGAATGCTACCATCTTCTGGTATATTTGCACTATCCCCACACTACTGCACTTATCTCTCTCCCAGTCATCTTCCTACCTCCCTTAGAATTATTGTTTCTCTTTGTTCTGTGTACTCCCAACCATTTTACCATTGTGTATTATATTATATTGATACCCTTGTTTATTCACTCTTTACTTTGGTTGTACTCTGTTTTTGTATTGTTGTACTCTACACTGGACATTTGTGAAAATGGGCATTTTTGCTCACATACCTTCCAGAATACAAATACAAATTGATTGATTGGTTGATTGAACTGAGCACTACAGCAGAGGAAGGGACCAGGGAGTCCTCATTAGTGACTCCCTCAAGCAATCAAGCCAGTGTAACAGGCCTATAGTAAGGCTAATATGATGCTGGGTTTCATCGGAAGGGTACTGACAGCAGGAAAAAGAGGCACTACTACCTCTGTACAGGCAAGGCCCCTGGAATTCTGTGACATATATATATATATGTGTATATATATATATATATATATATATATATATATATATATAGCTGCATAACTCCTTGTTCTTGGTGACTTTTCATTCAAATACTGTATACAGTTTGTCCATGGTGCCTTGCTTCCTTCCCCTTCTAATTTATCCTGAAGACCCTCCTCTATGCTGAGCATGTGATGTCATAAAGGACATCACATCATATTTTAACCAATGACAAGGCTACATTCTGCCACAGAAATTAATAAATTTATGCTGCAGAAATCAGAAAATGCTGCTACAGCAACCTAGAGCTCTGCCCAGAAATCAGAACAAAGTGTCACAGAACACTAGAGGCCTTGTATATAGGTCACTGGTAAGGCCACATCTGGAATATTGTACTCAGTTCTGGAGTACTCACATAAGGAAAGACACAGATAGGCTGTACACAGTGCAATGCATCGTGACCAAGATGATTTAGGGCCATATGGGCAGATCTTAAGAAGATCATCTGAAGGCACAGAACAGGTACTCACTGGAGACCAGGCGAGAGAGGTGGGATCTGACAGAGACCTTCATGTTCCTGAAGGACTAAACAAGGTGAACTGCAGGAACTATTTAGAATAGTACAGAGGAAGAACCTGAGGCCATAGTGGAAACTGGAAGGGGAAGATTTAAGAGGGATGTGAGGCATTTCTATTTTACAGAAAGGTTGGTGGAGCCATGGAACAGTCTGCCAGAGGAGGTGGTAGGTGTAAAGACTGTAAATTGTTTCAATCATGGCTGGGGCTGAGTGAAGGGTTTGGTTGTTGCTCAGGTTGATAGTAGTAGGGAGGGAGTGGGGGTGGATGGGGAGGGGAAAAACACATTTGGATATTAGGTCCCGGCAGATATGGAACTCTGGTTAGACTAGATGGACCTTTGGTCTTTTTCTGTCATCATTGTCTATCTTTCTATGTAACATGGAGCCCATCATGGAGGAGAGAGTGCTAAAGGGCCTATTGGCACTGAATGTGAATAAATCATTGGGACCAGATGGGCTGCATCTGGGGCTGTAAAGCATATGGTTCAGTCCCTGGCTGGATCACTAGCACATCTGTTCAGTTGCCCTTAGAGACTAGGGAAGTGCTGGAGGATTGAAGACAGTGAATGGGCCCCTACACAAACCTTTAGGTCAAGATGAGCCAGGAACTAGAGACCAGAAAGTAGTAGCAGTAGTCTTTATTTGTGACACCCTTCCCCAGAGGCTCAGGGTGCCATTACAAAGAGTAACACAAATGATAAAATACCCAACTGTACAGACTCTGCTCAATCCGAAAACAAATATGGAAATCATAAAACAACTTATGAATAACTAATCAACTCTAACTAATCCCCAAATGCTTGCCTAAATAAAAAGTTTTCAGACCACATTTAAAACCATCTACTGAGGGGCCTCTCCTGGAGTCCTGGGCAACGAGTTCCAGAGGACTGGGGTAACCACCTCAAATGTCGGTCCCCAGAAGATTTTAATCTCACCCTTGGGACTACCAGGAGGCCTTCCTTGGCAGACTGGAATGGATGCTTTGGGGCATAAGGATGCAGGGGCTCTGACAGGTAGCCTGGGCCCAGCCTATGTAGGTCCTTGTAGGTCAACAGATCCATTTTAAAGGAGATATGCCACTTCAGTGGAAGCCAGTGCAGTTTGAGCAGCACCAGCAACACATGACAGGATCTGGGAAGACCCATCATTAGTTGGGCTGCAGCATTCTGCAGTTGCTGCAGGCATTGCAATGCACCTCCCTTGACCCTAAGGTATAAAACGTTACAGTAGTCAAGCCTCAAGGTCACAAATGCATATAGAAGCATGGCTAGGTCATTAGGTGGGACAAGGGACTTTATCTGGCTAATATTTTGAAGATGATAAAAGCCACTCCGACTACTGCCACAACCTGAGCCTCCATTGTCAGCTCGTTATCCAGTCTGACATCTGTACTAGAGATCTGTAGGCTGATGACTGTTCAGCAATATTACTGTGACTGACGTTACAGCAACAACAGTGACAGGTCGCTGTAATGTCAGCTGGACCCGGAACTGCTTTCTAGGTCTTGCACCTCTCCCTAAATCAACTCTGACTCGAGTTGATTATTTAAGTTATGAGGGTGGTGGGTTTGAGGGACAAGCCCCCACATGGGGATTCAGGGCAAAGCCCCAGAGAAAACAAAATTATGGAATGGCTTTATGTCGACCGTAATTGTGGTCGACATAAAGTCACATTGTACGTCATTCGACAACCAATTTGTCGAACTGGTGTCATGGATCTGTGGAGATCTATTGTAATCTGTTATAAAGGAGAGGATAGTAGGATTCCTGGAGACCAACAACCTGAGGACTCCAGTCAGTACATATTTGACACTGGAAGGTTGTGCCAGATGAACCTGACTGAATTCTTTGATTGCATTACAAAGGCCATGGTTAGTGAGCATATAGTGGATGTCCTGTACCCAGATTTCAGTAAAACCTGACTTCATCCCACATGGTAGGTTGGTAAAGAAATTTAGTAACCTGGGGTAAGGGATGAGGAAATGAGGTGGGAAAATATTGTCTGGGTGGAAGTGCCAGAAGGTAATGCAAAATGGAGAGCTCTGGGTAAAGGAAGTTCCAAGCAGGGTGCCACAGGGATCAGTTTTAGGACTGGTGCCTTTACCCAATTTATATGTGACATAACAGAGAGAAAGGAGTTCAGAATAAGATATGCCTGTTTGCAGGTGGCATTAAGATCTGTGGTAGAGAGGACACAGGGGCATCAGCAGGATTCTAAAAGTGGGGTGGGGCAGATGTCCCCATTAGTGACTTTTTCGAAAGGGGGGTCAGAGGGATTTGCCTCCTGGAAAATATTTTAAAGAATTTGGTGCCAAATGGTGCATTTTAGAAGAACATTCTGGCTGGGATATTCAGATCGTGCCAGGCAGTGGCGCAAGCCGGGCAGCGCAACTGTGATGCACCTGGGCCAGGTCCAGGTGATATTCAAAGGTGTTGTGCCATGGCACAGCACCGTTGAATATAGCATGGGCAGTGCACAAACTGTGGATGGCGAGTGGCACTGCTCCCGGTGCAGCCACTGATAGGGAGCACGGGATGCCAGCGAAGTGCAGTTGTGCTTAGAGCATCACTCACATTATTCAGCAGGGGGCATGCAATGAGGCCATAATATATGCAAGGCACAAAGCAATTCGGATGTCATTATGGCCCCATTTGCATGCCTTGCACAGGGCAGGCCAGCGACTTGTGCCTGGCACCCTGCACAGCATGACATGTGCTGTGAGATCACAGGGCATCCCCACCCTGTAGCCATGATTGCATGGTATATGTAACTAAAGATAGCCCTGGTAGTCTAGTGGCCCCCAGTCCCCGAGTCCCGATGGCATATGCAACATGACCAGCCTTGGTGGACTAGGTGGGTCTTCCCACCCGAGTCCCCGATTCACCAATAATGACAATATGACCTCCTGGAGGTCTAGTGGAACCCCGCCACCCGTTGCTGTGATCATGGTAACATCCCATGTTTAAATGTCCTGGTGATCCAGTGGAACCCCCACCCACCCACCCACAGAACCCCTTGCCCACCCCTCCCCCCTGTCATCAGCGGGTGGCTGCATCCCACCACACACTGCCTCAACTGCCCGTCGAATGACAGGTACAGTATTGTGTTCATTGGTCCCCAGTGTTGACCAATGGGCTTGAAGGGTATTATTGTATGAGACAATCCCAGATCTGTGAATGACTCCATTCACATATTTGGGATTGTCTAGTATAGTATGCCCTGCAAGCCCTCCATTATTCCACACTGGGGACCAATGGGCTTACAGCACATATCAGCCCTGTCATTCAAGGGTGGTCGAGTGATGTGTGGGCAGGATGAAGCCGCCCGCTGATGATGGGGGGAGAGGGGTGGACAAGGATTCTGTGTGGGTGGTGTCACTGGATCACCAGGGTGTTTTAATATGGGATGTTACTGTGATCACGCAATGGTAGGGTGGGGGTCCCACTAGACCACCACGGACATCATATTGTCATGTATTGGGGACTCAGGGACTCAGGTGGGGACCAATAGACCACCAGGGATGGTCATGTTGCACACATTGGGGCATTGGGGACTGGTGGGGCCACTAGACTAGCAGGGATATCAATGGAAACATATTTCACACGATTTTGGCTGATGGGGGTTTCCACTAGATCACCAGGGCTGTGAGTGCTTGTGGACAGTATTCTGGGCGGTGGTGGCCACCCATGACTGGGCTGCTGTGTTGCACCCTGCAATACAGCAGCCCACCTGTGGTGGCAGGGATTTGCTCCTACTCTGCACAGGCTCAACTTTGAGCCCCCATGCAGCGCAGTGCAGGGTATGCTGGCATATGTGCCGTACATCCCAGGCTGAATATCTGATGTACCGCATATGCATGGGCATGCCCCTGCATCTGCTCTGCATACATTATCATTGCACCCCAGTGCATCAGGATTTGCATTGCACCAGGCAGCCTCCTCAATATCCCACCATGGCGAAATGTGGGGGCGCTGGCACAACTCTGTTGCGCCAGGTGCAACCCCTTTGAATATCCGGACCAGTAATCTCCAGCAATACAAGCAAAGGCATTTACTAGCTGAAATATATCAAGTGTCTCGAGCCAGGAAAATACTTATCCTCAGTCTTTAATCTGGTTCTAATATCCAAAATGCATGCAAAGAGAGAAAGAAAACAGATCAATAAACATTTTTAGTGAATGTATCTGTTATGACCTGGGTGCAAAGAGAGAGACCAGAAACAGTTCATCCACTGAAAATGGAACATGCACATGAGAGACATTAGAGACTAAACTGGTTGAATTTGATTTAATCTCAGTGTTTAAAATGGTAACCATGACTACACTTATTTGATTCTGCCATGTAATTCAGGAATTTTCTGTAGTGCATGCAGCAGGAAGCAAAGATCAATATGTCTGTCTGACTGCTTGGCAGATCTGTCAGTGACTTCATCTGAATTTATTAGTTTTGTTGCCTCACCCTCTATTGCTAATATGGCAAGACCACTTAGTCTGTCTTGATCCATTGTATTTCTCAGGTATGTTTTTTTGTGTTAAGTACTGAATGACCGTTCACATGAACTTATAGTGACTGGTATAACAAGTGTAATGATACCTAATTGGTGGATGCCAGGAAACATAACTAGTGGCAGTGATTTAAGCAATGAAGAGATTCCATGGACAATTTTCAGGAGGCAGACATTACATAAACCTTTGTGCTGCAGTCAATTCTTCATCAGGAAGCTGTACTCTATAATGATTTCATATAACATTTAGTTTTGTCTTATCTAAAAAGAAAGGACATGTTGGTTTCAAAGCCTGGACTGCTTTCAGTAGGTCTACCCTGCCTTTTGAAAATCATCATCTCAGTTCTACAGTCATATTGTCTACAGCTGGGTAGTACATTTTAGTTTAGTAATCTGTTTCTGAGATAACTGGTTGCTGTTCCTAAGTCTTATGTTAATTACATATTCATCCAAATGAGCTGCTAGGTGATGGTGTGTCATGGGTGTGTCCTTTCTTTTACACTTTGGGCATGTATCTTGATTTCTGAATGAAATGAGAGTATCAATAAATGCTGCTACTATAATGCCAGGACTGGCTAGATCCAAATCTTCAGTCTGTAGTAGACTGTGGAGTCCTCATGCAGATATGAGAATGAGATCAAAGAGGAAAAGACAAAAGACTGTGTTGCATGACATCATGGATTTGTAAATGCCTGAGCTTTAAGTCAGGAAGAAAATGATTTGATACCTTTTTATTGGACAACATAGATGTAACAAAAAGAACAAAGTGCTTTAACTTTCAGACAACTTCTCAGAAGCTCAATGGGACCACAAGTTCTGAGGAATTGGTCATTAAGCTTCTGAGGAAAGACTTGTTGGTCTGAAAGCTAAAGCACTTGTTCTTTTTGTTACATCTATGTTGGTCCAATAAAAGGTATCAAATCATTTGCTTCTGGATCTGTTCTTACAAGAACCAATATAGCAAATACTTATATCGAGCTTTGGGTGCATTTCTGTGGTTACAATGAGAGAAATAAGAGAGCACGGACTCATAAGCACTTCAGTGATCTCAGTGCTCTTTTCTGACATTCCCACTAAGTGTTGCTCAAAGCTGACTTTGTATGTTCTGACAAACCCCATGTCTTGCTGTATCTCTTTCAGTCTTTCACTGTCTACTACAGATGTCGAAAAGAATGTATGCACGCATTGTACTAAAATTAAAAAGTATTTTACTTCAGAAATGCCCTAGCATAGAAATATAGAAACATAGAAATTGTCGGCAGATATGGACCTACAGGCCTACCAAGTCTGCCCAAGTGTTCTATCTACATGTTACCCAAGGACCCTAGAAGTCCTGGTATTTCCTCTACCTCATCTCCAAAATTCCATTGTACCTGTCCCAAGCAACCTTGAATCCTGTCACCATTTTGGCCCCACCACCTCCTCAGGGTTGCATTCCAGCCACCTACCACTCTTTCTGTGAAGTAGTGTTTCTAATGTTTTGCCCGAATCTTCCCCTTCTAACTTCATGTCAAAATCCCTTGTTTTTAAGTCTCTTTTTCTGGAAGATACTACTATCTGAACCCTGTTTATACCCTTTTGGTACTTGAAGGTCTCTATCATGTCCCCATCCTCTTTTGCTCTTGCCAGGGTATACATGTTGAGGTCCTTTAGCCTCTCCTCATATGTCAGTTGGCTGAGTTGTAAAATTTCTCCAGTGCCTTCTTCCAATTTTGAAACTCACAGATTGTGAATGTCTCATCAGCCCATCCCTGCCCATACATGACACATTTACATGCAAAGCACAATGCATTTTATTTTTCACAACTGTAGTCCAACCAAGAAAAATATTTGTACCAGTGATGATTAAAGCCTTGTCTTTACTTCCATAAATTTTTGATACTGAAGTTAGTCATAGGTTGAGCAGGGCCTTTCTTTATTTCCAAAGTCAGTAGGGGTTATTATCACCAGCAGAAAATACTATATGTGACCGGACAAGTATCATTTAATAAATGTAGAAGCCTGTTCAATAAATTACCAATTGTTGTACTGCTATTAGTAATGAGGCCTTCAGCCTGAAACACTGTCACTTATTTGAGTATTACAAGATGTACAGTATCCGTATCAGTTATCATTATGTTTATCGCATGTTCTCATTTGCAATAGATGTTGATGCTGATTAAGCAATAAATCTTGGCCTTTTGATAGCTGTTCCTACATTAAAGTAAAACCTTGTGTCATGACTCATTGTCTCTTTTGTTGTTCTTTACTTTCAGTTTAATTCAGTTTTCCACCAAAATACTAAAAATATTGATTTATTATTATATTTTATGATATCAGCTGAGATTATAGGCAATGAAGCAATTAATGATGATGGCAAACCTGCCTTTATTATTTTCAGGGCCACAAGAAATCTCCAAGATTGTATAAACAAATTAGGAATGACAAACCCTGCCTTTATATTATTATTTATTTATTATTTTATTTACTGAAATCTCTGATTGATACCTGTGAGCGTAAGCTCATTCAGTAGGTTCCACGCAAAGGACAATATGGACAGAGTACAATTAGTTTTACAGCTGACACAAATTGCAAAGGTCACTAGAAAATAACAGTAGTAGGATACTAGTACAGACTTTCAAAGACAGAGGCAGAATTGGTAGAGAGCTAGTCAGAAAATATGGCAGGATAAATGACAGCAACAATTAACAGAGCTCTTTTACAAGTAATGGAGACATTGTACAATGTATGCCTGAGTCAGTAACTGTTAACTTACCTATAGTCAGAAAGTTGAAAGGGGAAAATAAGAGAAGGGGGTGAGAGGTGAGGGAGAGGGAGAGAGGATGGAGTAGCTGAGGGAGAGTAGCAGTGAGGGGAAGCTCGAAGGGGGAAGGTAGATAAACAAAGGTGAGCACTAGTGAAAGTGTTAAGGTGCTGTTGGGGTAGGTAAGGGATTGGACGGCTGTCCTTAAGGTGAGGGCCTGAGGGGAAGACCTTAGTCATAGCAGTCACAGGAGACCTCAGCTACTAGGGTGTGCAGACAGCAGGTGCTTGAAGTGACCCAATGCATAGTTGCATTGGACATACAGTATCAAGGTGCAGCGAGTTGATCCAAAGTTGGGCTCTGAAGGCAAAGCTCGCTGTCCAAGTGTGGTACAGCACCGAGGAGTTCTGAAAATCTAGTGGTGGAACTTGGTAGGCGTGGATTTAGTGGAGGATTTAGAAGGGCTTGAACTCCAGGAGGCATCACTAGACTTTTTTTTGCCAGCAGGATTGGTGTCTGAGCCTACTGTCAAACTGTAACCAATTTGCCTGGGAATATAGGTCACATGTATGGTCTGTCGCAGCAGCACCGTAAGAAGGTGGCAGGCTTTATTTAAAGCTATTTTGATGCGCTGAAGAGCAGTGTCGGTGGATAAGCCGGATGATCATGCCATAGTCAGCGAAAAGTGTTACAGAGCTATGTAGCCAGCTAGGTGCAGTGCTTCCTGGGTTAGGTTTTGCTTATGCCTGTACAGCATACCAGTTCTTCTGTTTATGGCTTTTGCTGTCTTGTCCGTGTGCTGTGTGCAGGACAGGGTAGAGTCAGTGGTTATACCCAGGTACCTGAATTGCTGTACTAGCTCCAGGGGAGTCCACATCATTTTTAATGGTTAGTAGGAAGCTCTTGTGTTGACTATGGGTGCTGGTGAACATCTTGGTCTTGTCTTTTTTATAATTCATTATGAGCTTATGATCAGTAAACCATTTTCAACAGACACAAAGCCTTTTTGTAGTTGATCCAGAAGGTGTATCGGATGAGGGTGCCTAGTGAAGATAACGCGCCATCTGCATATAAGAGGATGCAGCCCAGGCAGGAGTTCGAAGCTTATTTAGACAGATACTGAATAACAGTGGACCCAGGATAGATCCTTGGGGACCCCTGAGCGTACTGGTCTACTGTCTGAGAGGACATCCTCAATTTTACTTGCTGAGTTTGATTAGTTAGATACTGTAGCTAGTGAACCATTTCATGGTGTGTCTGAGGAGAGTCCAATGTCATTAAGTTGGTCAATAAGGAGTGAGTGGTTTACAGTATCAAGGGCCTTGGTGAGGTCAATGATGTTGCCCCAACCAAGAGCCCTCAATCCAGAGAGTTATGCAGAACTGGCTAATTCCAATAAGGCTGTGATAGTACAGTACTATGACCTTTCCTGAATCTGTGTTGTTGAGGAGATTGAAAATTGTATAATTCCAGGTATTCCATAAGATGGTCAGTGATGATGCACTCCAGGGCTTTGAAAGCAGTGGTAGGATTGAGATCGGGTGGTATTCCATGAAGTGCACGATGTCCACTCTTATGAACCAGGGCGACAGTTGCAAATTTCCAGCATTGTGGAAATTGGGATAGGTTAAGAGAGAGGTTAATTATTTTGGTAAGAGGCGTGAGGACTTCGCTCAGAGCGAGGCTGATAAATTTAAGATCCAGCGAGTCACCACTGTTCAACGGCTCATCCACTCGCTCTGTAAAGCAAAACTTCCTCACATACATCCGGATCACCCCCTGCTAGCGTCCACTCATTTCCTTGTGTTCTTGATTCACCATTTCTTCTCAAACTACCTTGTTCATTCCTTTCAGGAACTTGAAGGTGTCTATCACGCCCCTCTCCCTTCTGGTATCCAATGAGTACATGTACAGGGCATTAAACCAATCCTTGTAGGATCTGCCCTGCTGGCCCTGAATCATTTTGGTTACCCTAAGCTGTATCCATCTGTAGCCTGGCTTTATCTTTCTTGGCTGGGGACTTAGAACTGTGCACAGTATTCCAGATGTGGCCTCACCAGTGATCTATAGAGATAGTATCACCTCTTTCCTCCTGCTGTCAACCTCTTTTCTGATACACCTCAGCATCCTGGCTGTAGGCCTTGTTACATTGGCTAAATTATTTTAGGAGTTGCTAGTGATGTGTCTTGGGTCCCTTTCTGGAGGTAGTGTCCAACGTTACCTCTCCCATCCAGTATTCTATCCTGGGATTCAAATATCACCTTTTATTCCTGTCAGGAGAACTCATGCCCTTGAGAATTCAATGTACATATGCTCTCCTATCTTCCAAATCTGCCATTCATAGGACTGAGTCCCTTAATCTTTCCCAGATTATTTCAGAACCCACTTGGCTCAATCCCCACTCCACCAATTGTACCCTTTAGGACTGAATTCTAATCTCTGACCCCGCCACATTGCTGCAGCAGGTGTATTGTGGAATTCATTTAATGATCACTGCATGACATTCTCAGTCAAAAAATCCAGTGCCCCCCAAATACATCTGGTCCACGTCTCTCTAGTTACTAAATATCAATGCTGTCCTGAGCCACCTTGCTGCAACAGGCTTGTCAGCCATCTTCTCTGCCTCTATATTGATGTGCTCTCACCCTATTTCACTCTAAATTCTCCTCCATCTGGGACAACACCCCCTTAGGAAATCCAGGGTCAAAACTTCTTACTATCCCAGATTACCTCCAAAATCATTGACTTGTGCAAGTCCCACGATTTTATAGGCATACCCATGGATTTAGGCAAATTAAGTAAAACGGAGCTTGGTATCGGACATACTGTACTGTATATACTTAGTTTTATTTCTATACATAGGGACAGTATTATGGTAAGGGTAATGACGCATCATCATCTCGCAGTATTACCAGTGAGATCACGGTGGTCCAGAGCGCTACCTTAAAATACTGCTGCTGCCACCACAGCTTATTCTGAATTTCACAGGTGATGAGGTACAAAGTATACTTATTTCTAATGGTGCTCCCAGGATGATTGGAGAGCTGATGCTCCAATCTGTGCAGTGGTCGGGACTTCAACTCTATAGGTAGTTCTCCTTTAAGAAAAAGATATTTGTCCTTGTGACTTTTCATAAAAGATGCAGAAACAAAAGATTCTTACATTGAAATCTGAAAGGGTATTTTCAAAGGGGCAGAAGCAGACAAAATGCATTACTGGCTTGTGGCTGCATCTGCCCAACTCTTGTGCTTTATTTTCAAAGGGTCCAGAGTTTTGTAACATTTTCCATAATTTACAGCAGCTAAAAAAAAAAAAAAAGACACATGCGTCAAAAAATTGTGTATGCATCAAAAATAATGCCTGCATCACAAAAACTGTGCATACAGTACATCAAGAAAATAGTGCATGTGTCAAACTAGGTACATGCATAAAACAAGTATTTGTTAATGCTGAATGTTGGATGCTTGTTAAACAATTTGTTTTTTGCAGTTCTGATCCCAAATTTTGAAGATACTTGTTTTAGGATTCACCTTATAGACATGATATGTGCCATTTATAGTATATTGTTCAAAATGCCATTTTACACCAGAGATGTGAAAACACATTTCATCCAGGATTTTAAAATGACACATGTAACATTTATGAGGTGGTGTGGAAAATGGCTTTGTTGAAAGGCTGAAGTCAAAATATTGAAATTAGTGAAGTTAAGACTGAACATTGAAATAGTGTAATTTTCAGTCATAACTTGGGCATTTTACTGTATTTGTACACCAGGGTGGGATATTCAGAAGGGTTGCGGATAGACAACACAGTTGCACCATGCACAACCACTGATTTTCTAGTGCAATATTCAAAGAGAATGTGCCTAGCACAAATCCCGATGCTACCGGAGTGCATCAGTAATGTATGCAGCGCAGTGGGGGCGGCCCCGCATACCCATGCATCCTGATATTCAGCCTGGACAAATGTGAGCCCATGCATGCACAACCCCTACTTGCGCTGCACACAGGTGAGCCAAAAAAAGGCAACAGCTGGCCACCCACAGGTGGCTGCCGTGTGCCAGGGCGCATCGGCAGCTGCCAGCTGTGGTGTACCACCGAGTCTCTGGCGGCACCTGGTAGCGACTTCATGCCCGATCGCAGGCATGTGTACTGATATTAACCCTCCCATCCCTGGTGGTCCAGTGGACTGCCAACCCGATCATGGGCATATGTAATTAAATGACAGTCCCATATCCCTGGTGGTCCAGTGGACCGCTTGCAGCCTGATCGCAGGCATATGCAATTAAATGACAGTCCCTTATCCTGGTGCTCCAGTGGACCATTCGCAGCCTGATCACAGGCATCAGTAATGAATTATGACAATCCATCCCTGGTGGTCCAGCGGTGCCCCCTCCCACCCGCTCACTGAGCCCCACCACCCCGCTTCCCACGAGTCCAGCGGTGGCTCCTCACCCACTCGCCACCCTCCGCCCACTGACTGTCTCAGCGGGAAGGTACGCCCATTGGTCCACAGCGGAGCCAATGGGCGCAGTCCGAATCGTATTACACAGACCAGATATGTGAATGATCCAATATCCAATATCCTGCCCCAGGTCTTTAGCATAGCCTTCTTATTACTCCACCTAATGAATGCTGTAGGTGAAAATTTTAAATACCCAGCAAAATGTCATTCTGTGTCACAGGTATGAAAACACATTTTGTCCGGGTTTGAAAATTACAGCTGTTACATTTATTTTAGTTATTTATTTTAACAATCAGAATTACAAACCTTTGAGTCAAAGACTCCTTTGCAAAGGCTCCACATCAAGGTACAATATCAAACATTACAATACAGTAGTAAACATTACAAATACACAAATACGGAGAGTCCAGAAGAGGATACAATAGTAAACATTACAATACAGTGGTAAACAGTACAAATGCACAAATAGGAGAAAATTCATGAAGTGTTGTGAAGAAATGGCTATGTTGAAAATTTGGGGTCAAAGAAAATTAGCAAAGTTACACGGCTGCCCTGGTAAATGTCAATGTAGGCTCATAACTTTGTTGTTTTTAATATTTTTGCCACATATTTTCAATGTAGCCTTCTTATAATCCCACCTCATGAACAAGCGATGTGAGTTTAGCAACAAAAGAAGATTACAACTACGTGTTGTTTTGAAGATATATATCAAACTTGATGAACTAGAAACTGAATAAATTTGACAGGACGATACGTAAAATGAGTATGAAGTGGTTCAAAAGAATGAACAATGCAGAAGTGTAGAGGAGAATACAGCAAGAGTATTTATTATAAGGGTCTCATGAATACTGCAGCCTAATTGGTTGTCAGCATTCTGAGAGCCTTATGTTAATCTGCTTATTAATGTGCTTGTTCAGCCTGATCATAAGAGCATTAATTTGCATGGGACTGATTTTTTTAGCAGAATTCCATTTTTAGAATTTACAGCCACCATTAAGTTAACCGATAGACATGTTAGTCAGTGTAAATCAAAATTTGAAATAAACATAACAGTGAACCGTACACTTAATGTTTGAAGGTGATCCATCGATTCTATTTGTATCTACATTTTTTGTTTGTAAATGGACTACTCTCCACACATAAGAAATAATTTCCTGTGATAGTGAATTTGTTTAAAATGGCTAGTAAAGTTGTGTAGTGGGAAAAAATACCTAGATATGTCTTGCCCCAACACATACATCAAACCACAGAAGTATTGTGAAGTAAAGCAATGAATGTAACAATTTTAGCAGTTTTTCTTAAGCAACATCTGGTACAAGATCCGATGATATGTGTGTCTCCTTCCTATATGTTGCCCGTGGCTATGTGTTGGGGTTCTTAGTAACATCTAACACCATGACAAGCAATGCAAGTTCTCTTCCTGTTGTACATTGCCTTAGTGACCAAGTGCTAATCACTTCACTCTGATCAGCAGCACTCAGAATCAATAATAAACAAGCATTTGTCAATGCTGAATGTTGTCTTGCTGGCATTGACATTGGTAATGCAGGAGTTAGAGAAATGCATAATAGGGATGGCAGTGAAGTGTGGAACCGGGTGTCACCATTCACTTTGCAGAGACTGATTAGAGAGTTGAGGTGTGCCTTGGGTCATTGGGCCATAACACTCATGTCATTTCACCTCACCCTGCCCTGAAGATTCTAATGCTCACCCCATTCCATAAGAAAACATACTGAGATGGGTGCAGTATAGGAGAATGGAGTGAAGTTTGGGGCTGAAGAGTCCAAGGCACACCTTAATGCCTGTCACTGGCTGCAGGGTGGGGTGGGGTGAGCAGCATGAGCATTACACCTGACAATCCAAAGCACACCCCTGATACCTGTCAGTCTCTACAGGGTGGGATGTTATGGTTAGAAACACTAACGCCTGGGGGTTGGTTGGTATTTGCCTCAAAATTTTCAACATGGCCTTTTGTGACCCCACCTCATGAAAGCATTTGGGACCTCTGCTCATGAACAGTGGCACTGTGATTTTGTTAATCTGTCCTGAATGCTGATTTCCCACAGTGACCGTGCCATTGTGTGCCAGATGTGTGAAACACATTTTGGGCAGGATGTGAAAAATGACAGCTGTACTGTTCATAAGGTGATGTGAAGAAATGGCAATGCTGAAAGTCTGGAGTGAAAATATTGAAAATTCTCAAAAGTTATGAGCGTGCTTGGAAACTGCGCAACACACGCTCGTAACACAGTCATTGTAGAATTCTTTCACCAAATTTTCAACATAGGCATTTTGGGACCTCTGCTCATGACCAGTGTCACTTTGATTTTCTCACTCTGTTCTGAACATTGATTTCCCACAGCGACCGCACCATTGTGCGCCACATGTGCGAAAACACATTTTGGGCAGGATGTGAAATGACAGCTGTACTGTTCATAAGGGAGGTGTAAAAAATGGCAATGTTGAAAATCTGGAGGAAAATATTAAAATTCGCGACTTGTGAGTGTGCGTGGAAACTGCGAATGCATGCCTGTAACACAGTCATTTTTGGAATTTTTGCCACATTTGCAACTTGGGCTTTTTAGGAGCCCACCTCATGAATGGTGACACTGTCATTACATTAATCAGCCCCAAAGGTGATTCCTTGCAGTGACCACAAAATCACCTTTCGGGACCAAATAACGACATGACAGTGACTGAGTTCATGAGTTCTAAGTTCAACCTCCCCAATTTATGTCATTATACAGTTTACCGGCATTTCTTCAGTTTGCATTCGGCTTTGAGGAGTGCAGACATGTTCTACTCCACCAAAGATCATCGTGCGGGCTCGAGGTAAGTATGGTGTGAAGTTGGTGTGGAGAGGTGGGATGTAGAGAGGCTGGAGTGCGGGATTGGGGAGGGGCACCGAGACAATGAGAGCCATTTTCTTGTTTTCAGGCTTGAAAAAAAAACTTTGTGGGAATGTTTTCTTTATTTCAAGCACATTTGGCACGCTGGGGTGGGCTCCCAGTGTGCCACCTGGGTGTTTTGGGGACTGGAGCCGACGGGGATTGGACACCTGTTGGCAAAGAAAATGGGTCTGTGTTTGGGGGCATGATGCGAGAGGGATTGGGCATCCCCTTGGCAGACAAATTCAGAGGGACATCATGCTGACTGGGATTGGGCTCCCTGTTGGCAAATGAACTGGGAGGGGGCATACCGACAGGGGACTGAGCACCCCAAGTCGGCTTTGGACTGTGAGAGGCGGACGGAGACAGCCGCTGCCATGTTTATTGAAATGTTACACCAGGCAAGGCACACCCTGTAATGACGGTCACCTCATTGCAGCTGTAAATTGTTTCAGGTTGGTGGCATGCTTTTGCACTGCTGTCATAGACAGCTTGCTGTTTCATTGATGCCACAGAGCCCAGCCCGAAAAAGCAGTAGGCGCCATTGGCACAACATGACCACACCTCCAAAACCTGCTATTCCAAGCTACCACAATATGTTGTTTGCACTTGTGCACACGACAACATAAAAAACTATGATTATGCAAACCTGGGGATGGCTTCTGTTCACTGCAGAGCTTGTGTGGCTCTATTTTTTATCCACTGGTCAATAACCAGATCCATGAAAGATTTAAAAGTCAAGTACCCACCAAAACTGGAAGCAGTATGCAGGACCAGAAATGAAATCACAGCACTGAGAAAAAGCAGCTGTTCATTACATGTTTAAAAAAAAAAATCTGCCTCTTTTTCATTAGAAATACTGCAAACTCTGGTGCAGGGCTGGTGCAGTAATAAGAGGCTGCAAGTATGACAGTGCAAACCAGAAAGAAAAGGAAAACGACTCACGGAGACTGGCCAACACACTTCTGAGATTTAGTAAGCCAAAGCAGCAGCAGTGATCAGCAGCTTGTTCTGCATCCATACTTGATTGTGTAACTTTGCTAATAAAGCATTTTGGCTTACTAAATCTCAGAAGTGTGTATGTAGTCTCCATGAGTACTGTTCTGTTTTTTCTTCTGGTTTTGCACTGTCAACATGCTTGCAGCTCTTCTTACTGCACCAGCCCTGCACAGGAGTTTGCGGTCTTTCTAATACAAAACAGGTAGTGATATTTTTTCATCTTAACTTATAAATGCAACAAACAGCTGTTCTTTCTCAGTGTTGTGGTTTCATTTCTCGTCCTCTGTCCTGCTTCCCATTTTGGTGGGTACTTAATCTTTCATAGATCTGGCTATAAATCTGTGGAAAAAAAACAGAGCTGGCAGCCTGTTGTTACCACACTTCCCTGCACTGGAGATCGTGGTCAATTCCTCTGGACTGTCTGTTTTTTTATTACCCTGGATGCATCCTTAGTATGTGAGTTACTAAGCTGGAGCATACCAAAGTTGACTCAGGGTGTAGAGATGGATTGTGCAGGTGGTACACCTGCACTGGGGCCATGAACTAGAGGCCAATCCAGATTGCCCACCTGTCTGCATTAAAATTATTTTTTTGCTTATTGGACTGTCCCAAATTCCCACTTGTGGCACTTGCACTCCGAGACAGTCTCGTTGTCTCACTCTCTCCTCCTGAATGCTCTGTCTGTCCACTCTCCTCCCTTGGCCCTGCAAATTAATAAATTCTCCTTCATTCTTCTCCTTCACTACTCCATCTGACGGTGCATGTGTATTTAGCATTTATTTGACAGGCAGGCAGGCAGGCTGACTGACTGACAGCTGAAGTGCGCAAGGAACCCTCTCGGCTGTCCCGACAGCTGTTAAATAAATAAATAAATGTAGTCAGTACTAGCAGCACCCATGTGACTGCTAGTGTGTACACCATGTGGGCCCCTTTGGCTTGGGATGATTGTATGGTGCAGAAGAGCCAGGAGCAAGCGAGCTGAGGTGGGAGGAGGAGGAGGACAGACAGATCGCCAAAAGCTGCTGGCTGAGCTGCCTATCTGTCATGATGATTGACAGATTAGGCAGTGATCTGGCAAATTAGTGCTGCTGATGCCAGATTGTGGAGACCAATGGGTTGTGGCGAGGTAGCGCTTGGGGCAGGCAAGAGGCGAAGAGAGAGTCGCCATCACGCTAGGCAGCAGAGCAGCCACCCACCATTTCCTATCTTCGCCTGCAGCAGACATGGTTGTAGTGTCTCACTCGCTCGCTCCTTCTTAGCTGGAATATTTGGTCTTTCTTGCACCACCAGTGTTCCTACACAGCCTGTTCAGCTTTCATTTCCTCGCTAAACTAATCACTCTCTTCGGTGGCTGAGGGCTGAGAATAGAAAAATAAATTTATTTATTTTGACTGGCGCCCACGCTGCGGTATTTCCTGTGGTCTTCTTGAGCCTTGAGGCTGGGCTGGTGCCTGCTTGGCTGGGCGAGGCGGTGGGCCTGAACCTCGGTTGCTTGGGGCCCAGGGAATCAGGGACTCAGGGACAAGAAGGAAGGAAACAGGAGGAGACTCTCCTTAGACAGGACTGTCACTGGGAAGTGGGAGATTTAGTTGGTGGACTGGAGTCATTGTTCACTCACTGAGAGAGACTCACTCACTGAGAACAAACAAGGGCATTTTTGTTTACTAAAAAATAAATAAATACTTAAAGACAGACAGTCACAGTGACAGACACCACAGGCAGGGGCTGTCTAGGCCAGCCCAGAGCAGACAAGGAGGGACTGTATCAGTGCCACAGTGCCAGGGACTTTGGGAGGAGGATAAGGAGGAGATTATTAAGATTTGGTGGAGGAGAAGAGTTAAGGTCAGAATGAACAAGGAAGTTTTTTTATTAAAAATAATACTTAAAGAAGAGAGATAGCCACACAGCAGAGCAAACTGAATGATAATTATAGGGAGCTTAGCTAAGGAGGAGAGAGATTAGATAAGAAAGAAAGAATAAAGATAAAAGATTATTAGAGAAAAGTACTGTGTACAAAAAAAGATAAATAAATGGTTCAGTCACAAACTAGACAGAAGAATTTCACAGAAGCAATAAGTGCTGCTGGCCTGCTTCTGCTGATGGCTATAGGCTGCTTTCAGTGCTTTGAGCAACTTCAGCAATAATACCCGACAGGGTGGATTGTATAGTAGCACCGACCACCCAGGGGCGTAATGAGGCCTGACACTGCAGGGAGGAGGGCCTTATAGCCCTAGAAGGTCCGCATTGCCCATACCGCCCAATTCTGTCGGGTATTATTGGCGCTTTAGAAAATGGGCACTGTGAAAAAAATGCTTAATTAAAAACGTCCTTTCAAAACTAGTTCAAACTGAGTTTTTATAAAATAGTTCCTCCTCCTGTATTTTTAATGGTCACACACACATTACCCCCCATGTGTTTGCTTGTCATTGAGATAGGCATGAAACAGCGCTGGCAATCATCTGCTGCCCCCAACACATACACACTTCTAACAGCAGAAGTCAAGAGACATCCGGAGTTTTTTGTTTCACCTTTATTTGATTGAGGAAATCCATTACTGAAGTGTCCAATCTGCAGCTGCGGTTATCTGTGCACCTGGTAACATCTGAATATAGGAAAAGGTTTTGGGTGGTGACCGTCGAGTAAATCTAAGCACTTTAGGTTTTGTTAGTGCTTTTGTAATCTTGGGAGGTCTGGGAAGCAGCAATTCTGCGTTTAACTGCTGTGAGGTGTCTGGCCATGTAAACATCGCAGTGACATCGGGTGTTACGTGAAACCGATTAGTCTGACGCTTCTATTTTGTTGTCCTTTTTTTTTTCATTTGTGGCTGTTAGTTTCAAATTCTTAAAGGAAAGGCAGACTTGGGGGGCACTTGACTGACTGGCTGATGAGGGGCAGCATAACTTTCGGAAGTGAGAGCGGTAGCCGGGCGGCTGGCTAGAGTAGGAAGGAGAGAAGAGCGCCATCGGCTCTAGAAATGTTTTAAACTGAATTTTAACCTGTACACTGGGACAGCAGGTAGGGGAAGGTGGCGCATGAGATGCTATGGACTGACCGACATCTAGGTGATCTAGCGAGGGTAAAAATGGCGGCTGGTCAGTGGCCAGTTCGAGGTGCCCAAGGAGATTCTTAGGTAATGGGGCACCTCGAATTGGTACTTCTTTCAAAGTGGGTGTCTATCGTAACATAATGTACCTCTCTGTTTAAGCTCTCAGCCAATCAGAGAGTTGATAGTGTTTTGCCCATTTTCTAAAATCAAATAAGCAATAAAGCAACAGAAGCTGACAGTGGGCAGCGTCACTAATGGTCTTCCTCCTGGAACTCTAAATTAAAGAGACAACAGGGGAGGGACGAGGACAGTGTACTTTCATGGCGAGACTGACAGAGAATAATGATGTAAGGGACTTCACCTAAGGAGAGATAAGACTGGAGGAAAAGTAGAAGTACAAGTAAAATAAAAGGCTGTTCAGGCAGACACAGCAGCAGCAAGAAAGTTCTGCAGGCAGATGTATGCTTTGAGCAAATAAGCAACAGATGCTGGCAGTGGTAGTCCTGTTAGTTTTATGATTGAAATAAAACAAAACAAGCAGTTGTCAATGCCGAATGTTTGCTTGCTGGCATTGGCATTGGTAGTGTAGAAGTTAAAGAGCTGCATAATAGGAATGGCAATGAAGTATTGAACTGAAGCCAACCCCACCACCACCCTGCAGAGGTGACAGGCATTGGGGTGTGCCTTTGGGTCATCAGGCATAATGGCCACGCCATTTCACCACACCCTACTCTGCAGACACTGACAAGTGTCACGGTGTGCCTTGGGGTCTTTGGCTGCGCACTCCATTCCATCAGGAAATATGGTGAGATGGGTGCGTGTATAGAGAATGGGATGAACTTTGGGGCTGAAGAGTCCAAGGCATACCGATGCCTCTCACTGGCTGCAGGGTGTGGAATGGTATGAGCATTACAGGCAAGAATCCCAAGTCACACCCCTGATGCCTGTCATTCTCTTACAGGGTGGGGCGTTATGGTTGGAAACCCTAACACCTCAGGCATTTGTTGGTATTTTCACTCCAAATTTTCAACATGTTTTTTGTGACCCCCACCTCATGAACAGTGGCAATATCAGTGTGTTTGGCGAAAGCTGCTTATGCACGCGACTACGACATTTGGCACCACAGTGCAAAAACATTCTGAACAGGATGTGAAAAATGACAGCTGTACTGTTCATGGGGAGGTGTAAAAATGGCAATGTTGCAAATCTGCAGTAAAATATTAAAAAACTGGTGAAGTCACGGCAGTGCATAGAAACTGTGCAATGCACACCCGTAATGTAATTAGTTTGGGGATTTTTGCAGCAGATTGTCAACACAGGCATTTTGGGACCTCCGATCATGAACAGTGTCACTGTGATTCTCTTTATCTGTCCCGAACAATGATTTCCCACAGTGACCACGCATCTCTGCGCTGAAAGTGTGAAAACACATTTCGCCATGTTGTGAAAAATTACAGCTGTACTGTTCATAAGGAAGTGTGGAAAATGCCACCATGGTGAAAATCTGGACTGAAAATATTACAAAGTCATGAATCTACGAGGGTGCATGGAAACCACGCAATGCTCACTGTAATCACAGTCATTTTATGGACTTTTGTCACCAAATTTTCAACATAGCCATTTTAAGACCTCTGCTCATGGACAGTGTAACTGTGATTTTCTTAATCTGTCCCAAACATTGCTTTCTTTGCACTGACTGCACCATTATTAGCTACATGTCGCGGAAACACATTTAGGCGACATGTGAAAAATGGCAGCTGTACTGTTCATAGAAATGTAATAAAATGGCAATGTTGAAAATCTGGAGGAAACTATTGAAAATTTGTAACTTTACGAGCGCATGTGAGAACTGCGAATCTAAAGATCAGAAACAGTCATTTTCAGGGAAAGCCATTAAATTTTCGAATACAGCCATTTTAAGACTTTCTGCTCATGAACAGTGTCACTGTGATTTTCTTAATGTGTCCCATACATTGATTTCAGACACCGACTGCACCACTGTGTGCTACATCGGCAGAAACACATTTTGGGCAAGATGTGAAAAATGACAGCTGTACTGCTCATAAAGAAGTGTAATAAAATGGCAATGTTGAAAATCTGGAGTGAAAATATTGAAAATTGGCAAACTTACGTGCGCATGAGGAACTGCACAATGCACGCTCTCAGAAACAGTCATTTTAGGAATTTTTTCAAATTTTCAACATAGCCATTTAGGACCTCTGCTCATTAGCAGTGTCACTGTGATTTTCTTAATGTGTCCCATACATTGATTTCACACACTGACTGCGCCATTGTGCGCTACATGGGCGGAAACACATTTTGGGCAAGATGTGAAAATGACAGCTGTACTGCTCATAAGGAGGTGTGGTAAAATGGCAATGTTGAAAATCTGGAGTGAAAATATTGAAAATTCGCGAACTTACGGCGTGCGTAGGAACTGCGCAACGCATGTAAAACAGTCATTTAGAGTTTTCCACAAATTTTCAACATAGGCTTTTGAGAGCCCACCTTATGAACAGTGACAGTGTCATTTCATTACTTGGTCCCAAAAGGTGATTTTGCGAGTGAATGGAAATCATCCTTCGGGCTCGACAATGCATGACAGTGAGAGCATTCATGAGAAGGGTCCCAAAACCCCATGTTGAAAATTTGGTGCAACAATTCCAAAACATGCCTGAGATATGCAGCAAAGTTGAAAAACCCTATCTATCCCATTATACAGCTTACCGGCATTTCCTCAGTTCGCGGTCGGCTTTGAAGATACAGGACGTGCTCCGGGCCACCGAAGCTCATTGCGCCAGAGTCAGGAGGTAAGTATGGGGGTTGTGGGGAGGCAGGTGCGCAGTGGGTGGGTGTGGGTGGGGCAGAGACAGCGAGGGACGTTTTTGTGTTTTCAGGGTTTTTTTTTTTTTTCAAAAGGACGACGTGGACATTTGCCACGCTTGGGGTGGGCTCCCCAGCGTGGCACAAGGATGGCTGTTGGGGGACATGGAGCCGACGGGGATTGGGCACCCCTGTTGGCGATAGCATCTGTTGCCACGCTGGGGTGGGCTCCCAACGTGACACCCTGTACTCTCTGGGGACAGTGGAGCCGGCGGGATTGGGCACCCCAGTCGGCTACTCGATGTGTAGCCACGCTGGGTGGGCATCCATCATGGCATGTGGAACTCTGTTTGGGGCGCAGCACAGCCCGGCGGGGATTGGGCACCCCGTCGGCTATACAATGTGCATGGGGGGGCGACGCAGCATGCATGCGTGTGTGTGCATAGGGGGATCGCACACGAGCAGGCGATATCTTATCACTGCTCACTGAAGCATAGCTCCCCTTTCAACTGTACTCCACTGCATTTTCGACTGCTGTCATAGACAGCTCCAGCAGCCATTGGAGAGCTGCAGCCACGCCTGCAAACACACTGATTGAATTGGAAGAGGGCTGCCACACCTCTGAAAACTCGGATGATGGCACTATGTTTCTTGCACATGCGTGCAAGCAAACATAAAAAGACACTGGATGACTGGAGACCCAGCTCTCTGGCTGGGGAGTTTGATTGAAAGGAGGATATCCAGGAGGAACTTAAAAGGCAAGCAATTAGCAAAGCCCTCATCCCAGAAAAGCCAAAGCAAAGAAAGGAAAGGCAGAGCTTAAAAAAGAATTACTCTGCTGGCCTGGAATCACAAAACAAAAGGCCATGATTAGTTAGGGAATAACAGAACTGTTGCATTGCTGCTGCATTATACATTAAAATAAAAATAATTATAGAAAGAGATAGACTCTGGGGTTCCGGCTGTCTGCGGGAGTCTGAATGAAACTCTGAATTTAAGGAGAGTGAGGAATTGTTCTAACTTAAAAGGCAAGATAGCAATTAGCAAAGCTTAGATTGAAAGCCAAAGCAAAGAAACTTAACTGCTTGCACACCATATATGCGCTCATAGTAAAAATTAAATTACTCTACTGTGGTTACAGAAGCCAGGGTATACTATATACTGAGACAGCAGAGGTACTGAAATGGAGAGACAACAGAAGGGACCAAGCAAGCGAGGAGAGGCGGAGATTTGATAAAGTAAAGTAGAGAAAGGCCAGACAGCTGAGATTAGTTAAGGAACAGTAAGTGCAGTAGTGTGCTGCAGAAGCAAATAATAAACAGAAACTTGTGGTGTGTGGAACATAAAATAAACAAATACAGAGAGACTTTTCAAAGGCTTAAAAGAGAAAGCATTTTGAGGCGTCTTTTTGGGAGAAGGCAGACAGGTGTGGGAGGGACAGTTGGGAGTTTGGGAAAGATGGCAGTGTATGGTAGGTGGTGAAAGAAACTGCAAAGAAAACAACTTTTCAAATGAAGTAAAATAAAGTTACACACAAGCATTTACAAGCATTTACTCCACAGTCTCATCTCATGCCCCTACCTCTAATCCCCACCATGTCAAGAAAACACACAACACATTTTTTTGTAAGCTTTATTAGACATAAATGTAACTGAGTGTCCAATATTCTGAAAAAAAAAAAAACTTTCACTGTATCAATAACTGTAAACCGTCTCCACCCTCATTGTAGTGCATGAGTGAAGTATAAATACAGTTAGCCAGCCAGTTGTTGTTCATAAGGTTTTAACTAAGTATAAACATGTTGAGTGTTCCATCTAAGCATCTTAGCAGTGCAGCAAAGAGAAAGCTGAGCAAAGAGAGGATGAGAAATTAAAGATTACCCAAAATGTCCACATTTTTAAGAAAGACAGTGCCGACACATCCAGGAAGGACAGTGAGGTTTACAGAGATCAACCTCTGAAGAGAGTGATGTGTGCCAGGTTGTGGATATGGATTCTGATCTTGATGTGGGTGACTCAGTGCCAAGTCTGATCACTGAAGAACACATGAGCAGAGTTTTATTTGACTCTAAAAATTGATTAGCGTTTTGCTCATAAAAGTGCTAAAACATAGTAAAAATGCATAGCTCTTGCCTCATTGGGCTGGATATTCAAAGGGTTGCGCCATGCGCAATAGATTCGCGCCTGCCAAGTCCAAATTGTGCCATTCTGCCATATTCAGGCAGGAGGCAGTTGCGTCTCCCAAGTCAAGCTGAGCAACAGCACAATGCTAATGAAGGCATGCTGAACGGAGGAGGTACCATGCATAAACTGCACAGCCCGATATTCAGCGGGCTGTGCAGAAGTCAGGCGCAACCCCTAACCTGCACCTGCACAATGTTGAGCAGAAAAAAGGAGAAGTTGAGGGCCACCCACAGGTGAGCTGCCGCATTGCAGGGTGCAACACAGCTGCTGCCACCTGTGGGTGGCCCTCAACTACTCCCTGTACCCCCACAGCCCAATCACGGGCATATAGCAACCCTCCCCGACTGGCCCGATCGCGGGCATATGTTTAAAATCCCCCACCTCCCAACTGGCCCGATTGTAGGCATATGTTTAAATCCCCCGACTGGCCCGATCGTGGGCATAAGTTCAGAAACCCCTCCCCGACTGGCCCGATCGTGAGGCATAAGTTCAAATAAAACCCCACCCCCACTAGCCTGATGGCGGGCTGAAAAGAGTTCAACCCCCAAGAACACATCCTGGTGGTCCAGTGGCCCCCACCCACCCACCCATGGAGTCCCATCACCCGCTCCCCCGTCAGTCGGCGGGTGGCAGCATCCCACCGCCTGTTGCCCGCTGCTCGCCGACTGATGCTGTAGAGGGCTGCACGCCCATTGGTTCAGAGCAAAAGCCAATGGGTGTGCAGCCCATACCGCATAAGGCAGTCCAGATATGCAGGAAATTAAATGTCTCAAAATAATTGATGTCTTTTCTCAGCAAAAAGCACAAAAAGGCCACATCACTAGCTGACTGAAAGTTTACCCATTTTAACCATTCATGGGGGCATCTTCATTCCTTTCATGGAGGGCCTATTCATTCTTCTCACGGGAGCCCATCTTCATTCCTTTCATGGGGGTCCATCTTTATTCCTTGCACCAGGGCCCATGCCAACCATGCTTCCCTCAAAATGATTTTGGTAGCCGTGAGAACAGGAGTACTGTAAGGCTGTGACTTGTGCAGTAAAGTTCAGCTCAGTAATGGCAAGCACATTTACCTGACAGTGTTATACTGTAGTAGGACCCTGCTCTAACACCGTGTTTGACTGGAATAATAGTGCTGTATACGATACAGTATTATACAGGGAGACACAGGTCAAGTTCATTAGATAGGAGTGCTGGTAGATCAGGGTTCATTAGATTGGGGTCCTACTGTAATCAGTTCTACCCAGCTATTTGTTACAGTTTGTCCCTGTTTATTTCTTGTTACTTGACTAATGTAAACCTTGGCAGAGGGACTATTTTACTTCAGTGGTTTAGAATAACTAAAATAAATACAGTACGTAACTGGAAAACTACAAGAAAAATTTAACCCAGTTATAATAATAGCAATAAGGTACCCCAGCTGTTATGTTAATGTTCAGTTAATCACCCCTGGGGTAATATGGCATTTGGCTGCACCCGTACACATTATGCCACCCAGGGTGATTAACTAGAACATTAACATAACCCCTGGTCATACCTTATTGCTTAACTGAGTGAGCAATGCCGATGCAAGGAAATCAGATGAGCAGAGCATGTTTGAAGAGTAAGGGCCAGATATTCAAACAATTGCACCCAGCGTAAACCGTAGCACTGGAATAGTGTGGGGCTGCAATATCCAGAAGCCCTAATAGCGCCAGTGCTGTGTGATAGCGCCGATGTTAAAAGTAAATGTATGTTGGGCGGGAGTGAGGGGTGGCCATGAATGCTGGCTGTGGCATATTCAAATGTATAGCGCTGCCACAGGCATTAGCGTGACCTCACAGCGTGGTGCTAAATACCACCAACAAAAAGCTGCCAGTAATGTAATGGTGCCCCCACAACATGATCCCTGAGCCCCATAGCCTGGGTATATAGAGAATCTCCTGGTTTTCTAGTGGCTCTCCCACCCCAAGCACGATCCCTGAAGTTGCGGTATTATAGAATATCCCTGGTGTTCTAGTGGTCCTCTCACCCCCAAACACGAGCTCCGGCCTAGTAGCCATGGTGATTAGAGATATTCTCTGGTGTTTTGGTGGTCCCCACCCCACAAGCATGATCCCTCAAGCCATGGTATTTATAGAATATCCCTGGTGTTCTAGTGGTCCCCCACCCCAAACACGATCCCGACCCAGTAGCCGTGGTAATTAGAGATATTCCTGGTGTTCTAGTGAGTCCCCCACCCCTCAAGCATGATCCCCAATGCCGGTAGTCCTGAAAGAGCAATACCCGAGGTCTAGTGGCCCCCCCAGAAAGGTGCCCATCCTCCCGGACACAACCTAGATATGGTGCCGGCCACTGGCTCAGCCCTCTCTCTTACCACCATGGCTGGCCACCGGCTGTGGTATGTATGAGCGCTACTCTTTTAGTAGTGCTTGTGCATACTGCAGTCGGCGCCGCCATGGTGGTGAGAGGAGGGCTAAGAAGGTCTCCGGCGCTGTATCTAGGCTGAGTCCGGGAGAATGGGTGGTGCACTTCTGGGGGGACCACTAGACCACCAGGTATTGCTCTCTTTGGGACTACGGGCATCAGGGATCATGCTTGGGGGTGGGGGATGCTAGAACACCAGGAAAATTCTACTAAATACACAGCTACTGGATGGGATCATGTTAGGGTGGGGCCACTAGAACACCAGGAAATTCACTAAATACCATGGTTACTGGGTCGGGGTCATGCTTGGGGGGGGGGACCACTAGAACACCAGGAAATTCTGTATATACCGCTGCCTGGGATCGTGCTTGGGGGTGGGGGGTACTAGAACACCAGGAAATTCACTAAATACCACGGCTACTGGGTGGGGGACCAGGAGAACACCAAGACAAATAGGTGTTTTACATGGACTGGGGTCAGGATTTGTGTTTGGGGTGGGGACCACTGGACTACCAGGGAGTGGAACCAACACAAGTGGGAACAGGTACCATGATGGCTGAGATGGGCTGCCTGGCCCAGCATGTCTGCCTAGGTTCCTATATATTGGATGGCTGCGCTGCACAGCCCAGTGACCCTACAGCTGACATCCTCCCACCCCCAGCAAGTTTGCCTTATGCCTGCCCCATGCATACTTGTGTCCCCCACTGTTCCACCCACACCTGCTGTGGGCGGCTCTGTTGGTGTGGGGTGGGAGCATCATCCAGGGCACATGTGCCACAGGTAGTGTGCGTGTGTGTATATAGCTATCTATCTATATATCTATCTATATATATATATATATATATATATACGTGTGTCTCTGTATCTATCTATATTCATAGATCACTACAGATCTATACACACACACACACACACACACATATATCATTATGTACTGATTGCAGTGCTACATAGGTATGTTGTATGCACTGCTAGTACCTGCCAGCACACAGTTCCTGCTGCTTAATACCTGTGATTCCATTCCTGACCAACAGGGGACACTGTGGGTATGCCTTGCCTGCAGCGTCCAGCCTGTACTGCCATTCTGACCTACAGGTGGAGCTGTGTGCACCATGCAGTAGCACCGGGCAAACTGCATGGTAATGTATGCTACAGCATACAATGAGATGCAAATGTGCCTGTTTGCCCATGGATTACCTAAGTAGGCTCATTTGCATGGGAGCTTTGAATATACAGTAGCTCCCGTTTGCCCTGGGCTAACCAGTTTGCACCAGGCTAATGTTAGCACTGTGAATCAGGTTAGCCAAGCAAACCTCACTTCAGCATAGCACAGTTCTGCAGTGTGTGGCCTGCATTGTTGTTTGTAGTCATACCTCTCAACTGTCCCTGATTTTTCAGGGATGTCCCTGATGTTACCTCAAAGGTTTACTCTGTCCCTCCTAAACATTGTGTTTCCATGACCAAACAGTGGGGTTATAAGCATAAAATAATGTCAAACATTAATGTTACAGATGTGTTCTTCCTTAGAAAATGCATGTTACACTAAACCACTTATTCTATGGATATCATCAATTTGTAAGATGTGTCCCTGTTTTAAACCTTTGTCCCTGACTATTTTAAGCCTTGTTCCTGATTTAAGGGCAGGCAGTTGGAGGTGTGTTTGCAGTAGATGTGAGACATCTCTGTGCAATCACACACAATGTTCTCCACCTGCAACACTGGCTTGCTTCGGTGTCTAATGAGCTGCAGTTGTAGTTTGCATTTCCTGCTGCCTTATTCCTTTGCACTCCCAGACCAATTTGCCTGCTTCCTTAGATTGCTATATTCAACAGGATTAGCACCGGCTATTTACTTTTCAGTATAGCTTGCTTTGTGCTCTGGGCCAAGTTTGTCCACCGGCAGTGCTAATTTAGCCCCGGGCAAAGTTTTGAATATCTTGCCCTAACAGTCAACCAAACAGCATGAAGACAAGGTAACTACCTCAAAGAGAAGACAGCAGGATCTATTTATTTATTTAGCTTTGATAACCAGGTAGGTACACTAGACAAGACAATTGCCTATTTTCAGGTACGACCGGGAGAGTACAGGAATAATAGATTTAGGTACATACAACAACATTGTACAAATTAGACATGTTACAGTTCATGTGAGGATACAGATTCAACACAGCATACAAAACATGGTAAGGCATAGATTATACAGTATTAACATAAAATAAACACCTTGTGGGAGATAAGAGCAGTAATGTTACAGATTTAACACAGTGTATGAGCGTGGTAATGCATAGATTATACAGTATTAACATAACAACATAAACACCTTATGGAAGCCAAGAGCAGTTCTGGGGCACAGTGAAATCCTTCAGATGTGACACTATATACAGCTTAGCAACCTCTTAGAGTCTGGTCTTTTGTCCAGGAGCAGCTCCAGAGCAGAGGAGTGCTGTGATGGATCAATTCACAAGGGTTTGGAGCAGCCACAGGCTGAGGCAAGTTTGAGATGGTTCCACAGGAGAAGCGGAGACACATCTGTGAGTGCGTGGCATGGACCTGGGCAGGGAAGGAGTTCCACAGTCTGGCAGCAAAGTCCGCCCACCCATTTGAGTCTGTGTAGCCGGTGTCTTGAGGAGGGCCTGTCCTTGGGACCTGAGGGAGTAGGAGAAGGAGACAGATGGGACAAGAAATTTCACTAGCCCTGGATGGGTGCCAGTGCCATGGACCTTTCGGTGAAGCACCCTAAGATGAAGTCTATGTGGTTAGCGGGTGAAGCCATTTAGCCTGCTATAGAGTCGCAATGGTGGCGAGGCGGGGGCAGCCAGCATGAAGCGGCAGACATTATTGTAGGCAGTGGACCACCTAGTGAGGTGGACTTTGGATGAGCGGCAAACAAGAGGGCCCATAGCAGGCGAGGTAGGAGCACCCTCTGGCAAGTGCAATCCGAGCTGCGGAGTAAGATTACTTTTTGCTCTGTATGCCAGACCCAGTTTGCAGTTTACAGTCTTGATCTATCAATAAATTCCATATTTCTTATAATAATAGGAGCAAGTCTCAAGCATCCATCAGGTTTCAGAAAAATAATTAAAGAGTGGTCCACATTATAGCCTTTTCTTCATGTTTCATTTATGTGTATGTTTGTTGGTTGTACTTAGTTAACTACAAGTAGGCATCCTCCTGACTTTGTGCCTGAATTTTTATTAAATGACTTCTAGTTTTTATTTGATCTTAGCTAAACATTTTTTACCACACAGTGTTTACCTAATCCCTGATGTTGTACACTCACCCTACTTGTCAAGAGACCAGTCTCCTTTATGTCAATCACAAACATCATTGCCAAGGAATGGCGAGCACTTCATGTGCTCAAATTAAAACACATGTGGTAAAAGACTTTAGAAAAAAATCTAAACTAAATGAAAATAAAAAGTTGTTTACAAAAAGTTTAGGTTAAAACTGTTGAGAGCATAATTTCAGCCACTTAATTTAAATGCAAAATACCCTAAATTAACTGTTTCTTTAATCTGTCCATAGCACAATAAATTCCATTGCAAATGCCAGTTTGAGATTATATCTTAGCAGTTAAAAATGCTGCTTCATATCATTTCTAGCTTCTAGAAATATAATTTAATCTTATCTCCTGGTTGTGGTAATAGCTATGTCAAAATCAATGTGCCCTTTTCCTCCATACCTGTGTGACTATCAAGTCCTACTTAGAAACTAATGAATCTGCACCCCAGGTTATTACTGCCTCACAAGAACACAGATTCTCATTGAACTTTATGAAAGTCAACCTAATTTGTTTGCAATCTTAAAACACTTAATAAATCTATGACTGTGAAGTATTTTAACAGATCCAGCTAATTTTATTCTACTAGCTATCTTGTGATCCACCTCTAAGGCAGAATTACAAATGCCTCTGTAAATCATGCTATGTCATTTTTAGCTGATACAACAGGCTATGCAACACAAGCAGGATGAATACTTAGATTAAGCAATAATGCCCGACAGGGTGTGTGTCATGCTGGTATAACATCACGTCTCAGGTGGTTGGGCACTAGGCCACAGGCAGTCGTCCAACAACTGAGGTGTGACATTATCCCAAATGACACACACCCTGGAGGGCATATTACTAATATAAATAGTTCGTTGTTATATATAAAATAAAAAATTATTTTAAAGAATGTTTTTAGTGTGGAAAAATATTTTTGTTTCTTAAGAGGAGATGCAAAAAGAGGTCATCTAGCTCATCATATACATCTACAGGTTCACAGTGAGGCTGAGACTAGACCCGTGATGTTGTAATAGGATAACATCACGGGTTCAGCCTAAGACTGACCAATCAGAGTCCAGGATTTTTCTTGCCATTGTATAATTGTCATTTACTAATTCATGCCTGATCTGAATGAAAACAAGCCAAAAGTTTAAAGGTCATAAAACCAAAATAAAACACAACTCAGAACTTTGTTTTAACACATACAGTTAATTCAATCTTTTAATTCTGTACTGTATATAATTACTCTAACACGATATGAAATGTCAGTATATCTGAAGAGCATTATAAAATTAGATGTAAATGTGAACTGCTGCAACTGATGTAGAGCAACCTAGAGGTATAGTCAAGCAATGTTTTAAGGGCAGTAGTTATCTTTACTTTGTTTTCTGTATTGCATTTAAATAAAAAAAATCAAGAGAAATAAGAATAAAATAGCACCACTATTGATTAATACCGTCTTACAATTTCTTTCTTTCAGATTTGGCGTTGGCAATGAAATTAGCAGAAATAGAACTGTCTTCTGCCTCCCTGAACTTTAATTCTTTACAGTACATAGAAACAGGCCATTGCAACAAATCACATCCTGCACTCAGTGTAGCTTGCTTAAAATATAAGATAAGCTCAATATTAGTGTGTGGCCAGTGAATGGCAGCTTCATGTTTACATAGGGAATAGTAATGGAGGGTGGGGTGGGACAGCACACAGAGGGAGGAAGCGGAGGTTTCATTTTGTTTATATAGGAGACAGGAACAAGAGGTAGGGGTTAGGAAGCACACAGAGGAGAGAGAGTGGGAGGGTTTTGTTTTGTTTGTATGGGGGGTGGGAATGGAGGGTGAGGGTGGGACAGCACACAGAGGGAGAGAGAGGGAGGGGTTTTGTTTGTTTGTATGGGGATGGGGAACAGAGGGTGGGGTGGGACAGCGCACAGAGGAGACAACAGGAGTTTTTCTATGTATATACTAGGAGGGAACAGAAGGTGGGGGTGGGACAGCACACAGAGGGAGTGACTGGGAGGTTGTGTGTGTGTGTTTTAAACTGGGACAGGAATGGAGGGTGGGGTGGGACAGTACACAGAGGGAGGGTGGGAGGTTTCCTTTTGTTTTATATGGGGATGGGACTAGAGGGTGGAGTTGGGACAGCATACAGAGGAGGAGTGGGAAGGTTTTGTTTTGTTTATATGGGGGATATGACTGGAGGGTAAGGGTGGGACAGCACACAGAGAGAGAGAGAGGAGGGTTTTGTTTTGTTTATATGGGGACAGGAACAGAGGGCGGGGTTGGGACAGCACACAGAGGGAGGCAGCAGGAGTTTTTCTGTGTATACCAGGATGGAAATGTAGGGTCAGGGTCTGACAGCACACACAGAGGGAGAGGAATAGGAGTTTTTGGTGTGTATGTATACTGGGACATAGATGGAGGGTGGGTTTTCTTTCTTACAAACTGACAGGCTCCTGACATTGAAAGCTGCTAGCTGTTTGCTGACCGGCTTCATGCAAATCAAAGTACTGAAGCCCTCTCTGATTGGAGCAGCTTTGGTCCTTTGAAATACACAAAGTTTCTGCCCAGCAAGCAGGAGTGATGTCAGGACCACAGAGTGGTCATTGGTGTAGACTGCCGAGCTCCTGCTTTTGTGAACTGCAATCCGAGCAGCAGTGACACACCCTGAAGTCCCTATTTCTTGCCACAAAATACTGGTGTGCAAGCAGCAGCCAACATAAAAATGGTGTATATGTCATTTTTGATGTAGGCTTCAAGATTTGCATCCAAACTGTTAGACCATCTTCCTTCCTTCCTTCCTTCCTTCCTTCCTTCCTCTTCCTTCCTTCCTTCCTTCCTTTACCAGGTAGGTGCACTAATCCAATGGACCATTTTCAGGCATGACCTGGGCCATGGAGATGGCACAATGCGTATATATACAGTATGATAAAAATTATATGATATGCTATGATAAAACTTTATTTTTATACAGGAACAAATGGTTAGAGACAAAGGCACTGTTTTCAACCAAGGTCCTGTGTAATAGTGTGAGTCCATAGATAAAAATACAACAGTTAACATACAACATAAAACTATACAATTAAACATATAATAACAATATCAACCAAAACATGTACATACCGTTTGCAAATATTTAAACAATTTAACTTTAAAACTGGACAGGTTAGATATGGTTTTAAAGTGTTTTGCAAATTATTCCAGTAAGTAGCTATTCTATTTTGCAGCTTTAACTCTATTTTATTATGGTATTTGTGTATTGGGATTCCAGTATCTGAATTTCTTGTGCAAAGTCTTTGTTTGTCTAGTAATTGTAGCACAACATACTTAGCTAAAGGATGTTTATATTTCCCATATATAATCTTATGACAGTTTATTAACCACATGTAGTTTCTTTGAGTGTCGGATATAGCCAGTGCAATTGATTAAATATTATGCAATGATGTATTTTATATTTGCCTTTGGTAATAAATTTACTCTTTCTATAAAATGTTTGGTTAACTTTCTTTAATACTTTCTGGGTAGGTTCATATAAATCAATGCTCCATATTCTAGTACTGGGATCAACATTTGTTTAACAAACTTCTCTCTAGCTTCTTTAGGCAAGACTCAGATAGCCTCCTGAGAGCTCCCAGTCTTTGATTTACTTTTTAACCTGGGTATCAATATGATCTTCAAAAGTCATATGTGAATCTATTTGTAAATCTAGGTACCTGTATCCTTTTGCTTCTCCAATTGGAGTACCATTGGATAAGTGGATGTGTAACTGTGGCCTACCCTTTCACATTTGCCCCAGATGAAACATCATACTTTGGTTTTGCATTAAGAAGTAAGCCACAGTCACCCATCCACTGCTCCAGCTGAATTAGAACACTCTGTAATTGCTGTTCCAGATTTTCAGCATTCTCTGCTGAGACCAACAAGACCGTGCCATCAGCATGTAGTCTAGTCTCCCCATATTTGATTGTTTGTACTGACTATTAACATAAACATTGAACATTAATGGGCAAGGATCGATCCCTGAGAACACCCCAATTTATTTCCTCAAGGCTCGACACTGAGGCACCATTAATGAAGCATTGCCTGCAATTTGCAAAGTATGACACAATCCATTGTAATGGTCCCTCTTGCACCCCAACCTGTCAAAGTCTTTAAAAAGTTTTCTGTGCTGCACCAGATCGAACGCTTTGCTAAGGTCCATGAACACCACCCCGTACTTCTTCCTGATCCAATGATGTCACTACCACGTTATGGAAGTCTAACAGGGCAGTGTTCGTGGACCTTCCTGGTCTAAATCCATGTTGTTTATCCATTAGAATTGCATTTGATCCCAAATAATGACTAAATTGAGAATGAACACTACGTTCTAAAATCTTTGAAAGTATAGGAAGTATAGTGATTGGTCTATAATTAGATGGTACAGTACTTTCTCCTCCTTTAAAAACTGGTATCACTTTTCCCTTTTCCATTCATCTGGAACTGTTGAGCTGTTAAGACATAACATAACATGGATTACAGGCATCAATAACATGGTAAGAATCAACACAAGAGATGCGATTGTACACAAATAGTAAATTACATAACTTGGAGTACAGGTGTCAAAAACAATGGTAAAGCAACACAAGCAACACAAGGGATACTTGTGCACAAAATGGTTGGAGAAAGGTACGCAGTGCATTGAGCAGGTTGGTACACATCTGAGTTAACAAGATCAGGAAGACTGACATGCAGTCTCAAATAATATAAGTGCTATAACATGATCAGGGCTTGTACCACTGCACGGCACAAGAAGTGGCTCCCCGGATGGATGGCAACCTCTCAGCCACCGCTGCAGTCTGCTGCCTGGCTCTCCACCTCTGAAGACACTCAGCCCCTAATCAGGGCTTGTACCACTGCTGAAGCACAAGAAGTGGCTCCCGGATGGATGGCAACCTCTCAACCACTGCCCGCAGTCCGCTGCCTGGCTCTCCACCTCTGAAGGTATGGTCCTACTTGGACCAATCGGATATAGCTCTCTTCTGGCCTCCACACTGAATGGCTGTGCTACCTCTGTTTCTGTCTGCACTCTTTGGTGCTTATTTTCCTAATACTAAGCTTGAACCTGTGTAAAATATTCTACTGACTGTGTGAATGCCTGCAAATTGTCAAGTTTATCAAGTGTTACAGCTCTTTGAGGGCAAATTGTAAAGCTTCTGTGTAATTAAGTGCTTGTGCTCAGACTCGGGTGCCTCACCCCACCTCCCTTTGTCTGACCAAAATCTAAACCATAATCTTTTTCCCCCTGCTGCCTTATCCTTCTCACTTGCTCTGTACTTAAACTGTCCTTTGTCGCCTCTCTCTCCCCAGGCACCCAGCCTCTGATCAGGGCTTGTACCTCTGCCGCAGCACAAAGCGGCTCCCCGGACAGACAGGCAACCTCTCAGCCGCCACTCGTGCTCCGCTGCGGCTGCCAGCTCTGAAGTGTGCGGTCCCTACTTGGACACCTTCCCGCCAGTGCTTCATGGCGGCTCCCCACCACCCCCTACCTACGCTCTAGCTTGGCAGTACTTTATATAGCCACTCTTAGCCCAAATTTTTTCTATCAGCCCTGTTCCCATTGGTCACTTATACTATTCTGCCACTAGAGTGAGCTGCTAGCTTCAGGCTCAACTACTGGCCACAGATCGCTAGGTTCATGCTGTTCCTTTGTCTACTCACTACCCTTCCTTGCTTGCTATCATGGAGTTCTGGCAGGCTGTCAACAAAAGTACCTACTCCTGGCACTGTCCCTATTAATACTGCCAACTCTACTCACTCAACCGCCCAGGGGTTCCCCTGCCCAGACTTTTACAGTGACGGTGGTAAACATATAGTTAGTTTCTCTGGAACTTATCACTCCCCTGACACTGGGCTCCTCCCTCACTACCCCAAGACCCCTGTCGACAATTACCACCGTGTCCGACTGGCTCCCTACCCTCAAAAAATAGTAGCTTCTCCATGTTCCTCTACGCCCACATCTCCAAGCCTCAAAAGACTTTCCCATGGCCCACAAAGCAAACAAGCATTGCCATCTTCTTCTGCTGCTTCTCCTGGCTTCTGGTGATAGTCACCTAGATCCTAGCCCTCAAAACACTATGCAGCCAACCAGTGCCCAACCCGACACCAATCCGCTTACACTCCCACATGGCCTTAAAAATCCACCTAAACATAAGAAGCCTTGCTCCCAAAATCACCCTACGCAAACCATGGTGCATTCATATACTCCTGATATCATTGTAATCTCTGAAACCTGGCTGTCAAGTAATATCCCTGACCATGCTGTCTCTATCCCAGGCTTCACTATCACTAGACAGGATTGGAATGGGTGAGGGTGGTGGAGTGGCTATTTATACCTCCTCTTCTCTCCAGTTCACCTCTACCTTCCGCCACTACCAATGCTTCTCCTTGAGGCCCTTCTTATTACAATCTCCTTTTCCTACACTGCTGCTGTTCTCATAGCTGGGGTTTATTGCCGCCGGGGCAGCCTCATGCAAATGTCACTGCTCTCCTTATGAGCTCAACACCCTGGCCATCGATGGTGAACTTTATATCCTGGGTGACCTTAACCTAAACTGGCTGGCCCCATCACTGGCTTCTACCGTGCCATTATTGAAGCCTAATCTCAGTCAACTTATCAGAGAACCCACTCTCTAAACAACAAAACATTAAACCGTTCCTGCTCGACCTTGTTCTCACCTCCCACCCACATAGAATCATTCTGGTCTCCAACTGGATTCTAACAATGATCATCACATGACCTTCATGGTCGTAAGATCCATAGAACAAAACACCCGCCTAAAATAATTCTCACTAGACCCTACACCTCTTGACCTACAATCTCTGCTCTCGACCTCACTTCTACTGACTGGTCCCCTCTCTCTCAAGGCCTCAGCTGACATAGCCTGCCTCTTTCAACACCAAGTTCCTCCACATTTGGAATTCCTGTGCCCGCTCTGCAAAACAAGTGTCCAGGTGGGCATCTTCCATGGTCACACCTGAACTTCTGGCTTGCCAATGTGCTTGTGACCTTGCGTAGTGACAGTCAAAGTCTCCCGCTGCCATCGTGATCTCCAAGCGCTACAGTGAACTTGAATGGCTGCACTAAAGCAATCCACCTAGCAAAACTGAACACTTCAAAACAAACTTCCTATCTAATACCCCATAATCTAGCCAAATTCTGGAAGGTTGTACACTCCCTCTTCTCTCCGCACACATCCTCCACCCCTACCTCAAGGTCCAACCAATCTGTCTATTTGGACCCTATGGCTGTTGCGAATACTTTAACTTCCACTTTTCTACCTGTGCCTCTTTTCTGCTGAGTTCCTACCAGGCTCCTCCAATGGTCTGGTGTCTTCTTCTCCCCAACCCTCTCCTCTCTTATGCCCTCGCGCCCCACTCAGCCCTTTCAACCTACCCCCATTGCTGTGCTCTTCACCCTCCCTACCTCTTCTAGCCCTCTCCCAGTTCTCCTTTTCTCCTGTCTCCCCTGACACCACCCTCCAGGCACTCCTTGCTCTCAACCCCTCTAAAGGCTCCTCTCCGGATGACCTGGATCTAGACTCCTCTCCCTCTCTGTTCATGCTATTGCCTACCCTCTCTCTCATATTAAATCTCTCTTTCCTGGCAGCTACTGTTTTCTCAGTATGGAAACATGCAGTTGTGCTCCGCTCCCAAGGGGGCAACTCCTCCTCACCTGGCAATTATTGAACTATCTCTCTCCTACCTACCTACCCTAGCTAAACTACAAGAACACATAGTCCTCAACCAGCTCTCCTCCTTCCTATCTGACTCTGGATTCTTCATACCTTTCAGTCTGGATTTCAGAAATCACATTCTACTACCACTTCTCTGCTGAAACTAACAGAGACCATCTACACTGGCTTTGTGAAGGTCACATTACCTCAGCCATCTTTGTTGATCTGGTGAAAGCCTTTGACACTGTCTACACCCTCTCATCCTGCACTGCCTCTCAACCGCTGGTCTCTCCCTTCTGCCACAGATTGTTTCAGTGCCTATCTGTCTGGCAGGTCACAATCAGTCACAATTGCCGATGTCACCTCTTCCCCATGCCTATAACCACCGGTGTTCTCAGGGTTTGGTGCTTGGCCTCATTCTGTTTTCCATCTTTTAAATGATCTCCCACATGTCTGCTGCTCTTCCAGCATCCACATGTATGCTGATGATACAGGTTCTATTTACATCTAGCAAATCTGTCTCCGATGTCACTTTGAGGCTCCAGTCTGACTTCACTTAAGTCCAACACTGGTTTAATTCTCATCAACTCTTTCTAAATGCCAAGAAACCATCTCCATGTCATTTGGGAAAAGGCAGAGACTCACTAGGCTAAGTTCCCTACCCACATTCCACACCCTGGATGGGACTGTTCTCGATGACTCCTCCTCATTCAGGTATCTCGGTGTCTGGCTGGATAGACACCTTAACTTCTCAGTATACATTGAGGCCATTCTGAAAAACTTAAGCCCAAGCTTGGTGCCCTATACAGAAATCGTAGCTGCATCCACTCGCTGCCAGGCATGAGCTAGTACTGAAGATGATCTTGCCTATATTCAGCTACTAGACATAGTCTATAGTGCTTCCCATGATCCTCCTACTCAAATTGGACTCTCTCTCTCTACAATTTCTTTTGTCGCTTTGCTCTAGATGCCCTCACCTCACCCATCACTGTGACCTCTACTGGTCTCTAAACTTCCTCATGCTCACAATCGGCATATGCTACATGGTACCAAGTTCATCTCTAAATTCTGGCTTGGTTCTCTCCTCCTACCTCTCCTCCTCCCTTAGTACCCCTCCACCCACCCATTACTCTCTGAGATCTGATGATCTCCACTTTCTTTATCCCCAACAGATCTACATCCTCTGGCCAAAAAGCTTTTAGCACCATCTGTCAAAACTGTGGAATGCTCTCCTCCACAAATTTGCCACTCCTCCTTCCCTGAGCTCCCTCACTTCAGCTCTACTCAACTACCTGACCACAAACTATTCATGCTCTTGACTCCCTCCTTGCCTACTTGTTCTCCCTCTCCTAGCCTCTTCTTCCTCCCTTCACCTATTTCTTTAATTACCTAGCACTTACTATATGTGTCTTGTTACTCATGCTACCCTCCTTGCTGTTACTGAGTCATCATGAATCCCTGTACGATTACACTATAATACTATTGTCTGCCTTGATTATCATGTATCTTATGTTCCTGTCTCTGTACTGTTTTGTAACATTTAAATATGCTGTATATCACACTCCCTTCCTCCAGGATGTGCCGTGAGATGAACATTAATTTGCTCAGTGTACCTTTCCTGGTGAAACATTTCAATAAATAAAAAGAAATAAATAAAACAGTGAAAAGTAGGGTGAAAGTTGCACTTGGAAAGGGTGGGACCTTTAACAGGAGGGGACGGATGGGGATTCTTAACAATAGAGGAGGAATTGCATTACCTGGGTGGGCACAAGCATTTGGCTTCCATTTGCAACCAGGCTTTGAGATGGGTTTTGAAGGTGAGGTGAGAGCTGACCAAGTGGAAAGGTACAGGGAGCTTGTTCCACTGAGTGGGGCTGTGAAGGAAAGGGCTTTATTGCCCATGGCAGTGGAGATTCTAGGGACTTCCAGAGGGGACCGATGATTCACGGAGACACCTGCGTGCTACTCTGCCATTGAGAAAGGATGAATACAGGGACATCTGGCCACCTCTCAGGAACTGTCAACAATGCAGCTAAGGGCATAGTCATATTGTCCTTGTGGTGAGCCAACCAAGTGACTGATTCAAATCACAGTGGTGCGAAGAGTATGGTGACAGCAGCAGCATGAACTGGCAGATGCTGTTATAGACTGAGTTAAGGCTGGGAGCGCAGTGCTGAGGACATATGGGAATAAATGGGGAGCAGTAATCAATAAGGGGACCAGGTTGCCTGGGCAATGTCTAGGCTTGCCTCCATGATCAGATAGTATTTATACTGGAAAAGCAGCCCGTTTCTGGTTTCCCAACACATTATATTGTTGTATGTTCTGCAAATGAGAGGGAGGGGTCTAGGGTTATGCCAAGTATTTGAAGCTGAGAACATTTTGCGGG
The DNA here is from genome assembly GCA_016271365.2 of Neoceratodus forsteri. Lineage (NCBI taxonomy): Eukaryota > Metazoa > Chordata > Ceratodontiformes > Ceratodontidae > Neoceratodus > Neoceratodus forsteri. The sequence goes on from CM028137.1 coordinate 646,543,480, forward strand.
GGGTGGCCTTCAGGTGTGAGCACTAGGAGAGATGAACTTGACCTGCTGATGTTTTAAATGTATGGTTTGGACCCAAGGAGCTTTGATATTTCTTTTCATTTATCAAAAGTCTTTGGACAGAAACCAGTTGTAAGCTGCACCGTCATTTAGGGTTAGCATGGAGGATAGGTTCATAAGGGACTTGCTCACTATAGAAGAGGATGAGATTGTCTATATACAATAGGCTTCACAGAAGAGGCTATTAGCTGGAGAGAGTTTGTAAAATGGAAAACAGCAGGAGGCCCAGGATGGAGCTTGAGGGACCCCCATGGAGACAGGCAGGGCTGGGAGGAGGCTGAACCAATATTCACTGATTGGGATCTCCCTGTGAGATAGCTCAGGAACCATGAGGTGGTCTCAGTTGGGGCAATTAAGGTGGAGAGGGAATAACATGGAGGAAGGATTTTTGACAAGGTCAAAAGCCTTTGTCAGAACCACAAATACTGCACCTGTGGCCTTCCCCAAGTCCATGTTTCTAAGGACATGGTTGGTGAATGGGCAACGCTGATGTAGTGATGTGTTGTTTTCAGAACTATTGTTGTTGAGGGCACAGCGGGTTATATTTCCGATATGCTCTGAGAGCTGATGATGGACAGTTTTCTCCAGGAGATTGCTCATGTGGTGAGAATAGGGATGAGTCTATTATTATCAGGAAAGGGGTCCCCAGCCTTGAATATAGGCACAGCCTTGGCAAGCTTAGCAGTGTCAGCGGCTCAACAGGTAACACACTCACCTCTGAGGCCGGGAGATCAGAAGACTGTGGGTTCTATCCCCACACGGGCACTGGGTTAATATCTGAATACTGACACTGTAATGCAGCATGAGGGGTGCTGCACTCTTGAGGTGTCGTCTTTCAGATGAGATGTTAAACTGAGGTCCCATCTGCCTGTTCTGGTGGTAGTTCAGGTGGATGTTAAAGGGACACTGTCAGCTTTGCCCCTCAGTTTTGCCTCAATTTGAAACAATGATTCCACAAGCACATACCTGTACCAATATTAGAGTAAAATGCACCTACATAAGCAAAAACTCAACTGGTTACCTGTTTTGTAAAAAGCATTACTTCAGTTAACTTTCGGACCGAATACAAACCCACCTGAAAGATTCCATGCCGAGAAGCACACATGTAGTCGTGGCGGTGCCAGTGCATTTTTATGGTCCCCATTACAACAAATAGATCATTTAGTAGAACTCCGTAATGAAAAGTGCTGCTGGTATTTAAAATTTAATCCGAGCACTGGTTCAGCCGCAAAACACTTTGAAACTGTGGCACAGAAATCCGCGCATGCCAATAGCAGTGGGAGGAAAGGTTCTCGGCGCATGGCAAAGAGCGTGCCACTATTGCGCATGCACAGGATTTCGGTGCCACAGTTTGAAAAAATGTTTTGCTGCTCAATTTGATGCTTTCGAGATGAGCCAGCAAACACCAACGGCGCACAAGTTCTGCCAAATGATCTGTTGTAATGAGACCATAAACGCTTCAGCTTTCTTGGCGCAGCCGACTATCTGCGTTAAGGTGGGAATCGCTTCTTCTGGAAGGCCCGAGTTTGCGACCGATCTGAATAATGCTTTTGTAAAACAGGGAACCAATTGAGTTTTACATGCGTAGGCATTCACTCTAATATTGGTACAGGTATGTGCTTGTGAATCAATACCAAATTGAGGCAAAACCGAGGGCAAAGCCGATGTGCCCCCTTAAAGATCCCATGGCCTTCTCAAAAGTTAGGGAATTTTATTAGAAAATTTGGACTTCGTTACAATCTTATAACAATGGAAATATCAAGCAAAAAATTTACAGAAATAGATAAAAAAAAAAACACATAAATTATAATCCACAAGACTTATTAACAGCATATGTAAAGATTGTGCTGCATGCAAAAAAAGCCATGCATGATTATTACAACTTTCAGCATTCCATCCAATGTGTACAGTTAATCCACAAATGTTCTGTTCTTGCACTTAACTTATGAGAAGCATCAAACCTACCCACCCATTGTAAAGATGTCTTTATATTACTAGAAATGCCAACTTGTGCTAACCATCTTTGTTGTAGTACCATCAAACATCTAAACACCAGGTATGATATCTGATTATTGCTAAAACCACATAAAGAGGGTTTCACAATTAAAGGGCAGACCCCATTTTCCCACTGCCATGCCATGAGGTGTGGAAAGCTCAGCATAGGGGAGGGAGAGGAGAAGGAGGGGCAAGAGAAGGGCATGAGGTCATAAAGGAGGAGCTGATGAGGTCACAAAGGGTAGGCAAAGGTGAGTGTGGGAACAAGGAGGTGGCAACCTGTGATTGGCCAAGGGGCAAGAAGCAGGAACAAGGAGCAGTTATAAGGGTTGCACAGCAGGGAGCTCACAAATTTGCTCAAAGAGTTTTTCTCTGGAAGCACATCAGTTTTGCAAAGTTTGTGAGCCAGTGGGCATTGAATAGTGAGGTACCAGAGTGAAAAACAAAAGGTATTATATAGGTATATGTAAAATAATACTAAAGGTAAATATCAGATTTAAAGTTGAAATTCTCTGAAGTAAGTGGATTTTGGAGGATATCAAGTGAGTATACCCAGCAAAACAGAGTGTACAAGTAAGGAACCCATGGTTTGTTACAATCAAGATGGAATGTCTTGGGGAGCTTGGTTTGAAGGGATAGATTGTGAATGTCAGTTATTTAGCACTCCTTTAAGGTAGGGGCTTTCCGTGTGGGGTATCATGAGACAGACAACAAAAGTAGTGGGCAAAGTATTGTTTCCACCCTGGTAAGTCTCGTTTGTAGCTCCCAAAGAGAGAGATTTTACAGCAGCCTCCCTAATTGTTTCAGCCTGGACGATTTGAATTGGGACAGCAAAGCCTTGTTAGTTCCGTTTGGAAAGGCATCCCACGAGGTAATTTACAAAAAGTAGCTTGCTGTGAGTTGTTGCATGGAGGCTGGGTTTTGTTGGAGTGGTGGGGGAGAGCAGGGTGCACGAAGGGAGCAGTCATTGAAACCAGAGGAAATAGTGACTCCACAAGTCGCGGAATGAGGCAGGAGTGACCGCGACCAAGTTTGTAAAGGAAATGAGCTGAGAGCTCGACTAGTGGTCAGAGGGTAAAGTTGTTGCTGAAAATGGTCTTTCCTCACAGAGAAGTTAGAGTAGGGAATGGCACAATGGGGGAAGAGTGGAGGAATTGGCAGCTGTGAGGTGTAGGAGGTCTGGGCCCACCATGTGGAATGGCATCTGACGTCACCGCCATTCGTGCAGGGCCATGGTGGACAAACAACTGGGATTTAGCAAGAGGAAACAGGGTGCAAGGGCTCTGAGTACTGCAGCAGGGCTTGCAGTCATTTGGGAGGAATCTGGGAAGAAAATGGTTAAAGGGATGTTTATCGGGAAAAGCGGGGGATCCTGGAACAGAAGTGGAGTCGTGGGGCGAGCAGTAAAGGGGCTTCAGCTGGAAGGGTGACTGGGCCACCAAGCAGACAAAGCAAGTGGACAAAGTGAGCGGCTTGGGACAGAATGGCAGAGGAACAGAGAACTCCTCCTTAGTTAGAATTGGCTGCAATTAGGGTGGATAGAGAACCCCGCCTTATAGCTAGGATTTTACTGCATTTAAGGGGTAATTTGGCAAAGGAGCCAATTTCTTGAGAAGGGCCCAGGGGAGACACCGTGTGGCATGGCGTCTGATGTCATCGCCACATGGTGCAGGGCCTAGCACAGCAAGACAACAGTAGGGCAACAGGAGACTAGTATAGCCATGACTGGGGGCAGAACCGACTCCTTACTGTGGGTGGATAGGAGTTCCCTGCTACAGTCAGGATTTTACTGCATTTAGGGGTAATTTGGCAAAGGAGTAAATTTCACGAGAAGGGCCCAGGGTGAGTCACCGCGTGGCATGGCATCTGATGTCATCACCACGCAGTGCTGGGCCTCCAGCACAGCAAGTCAACAGTAATGGGCAACAGGGGACCAAGATACTCATGACTGAGGGGCAGAACTGACTCCTTACTGTTTGGGAAGCAAGGGCCAAATGATGGGGATGGCGGCTGCCTCTGGGGCAAGTGGGCAGTACCGCCCAGTGAGTGAGGTCAGAAGGAAGACTAACTGGGGAAATGGGGGGCCCACAGGCTTGCCAGTTAGGAGGTGGGGGGCAAATCTAATTAAGAACAAGGGAGGAGTGAGGGCACAACAAAAGGCACCAACACGTGGGAGGGTGCTCAGAGAAGGTGAACCCCATGGGGGGTGCAGGCCTACTAGCTCAACCCGGCATGGCAGGGGATTAAGGGGTAGTGGCTGAATATTTCAAGAGACCTTAGAGATGAGGGGTTGGTGGGGACATGGCTGAGGCGCAAGGCAGTGTGGCGCAGCAGAACAGGCCTAACAACCGTGCCTCCAGTGATATGGGAATCAAGGCGGGGGTGCACAGGGCATAATAGAGGAGGTTAAGCTCCGGAGATGCACCGGTCATCCTGGAGGTGACTTAACACGTGCTAAAGGCTGACCTATTATGATTTTCTTTTATTAGGACCATGAAGCAGCAGGATGGCACCAAAGAGAGCAAAGACCAGCAGGAGGAATGCTACTGGGCGGTGATGGACTTGGTAGACAAGGCAAACTGGCTGGTGGAAGTGGCAGAGCTGGATGGAGGAGAAAAAGGCATGAAGCAGAAGGAAAGCAAGGGAAGGGTCAGGAGAAGAATAAGAGGGTGCCCAAGAGGGCCCGAGGTACCGGAGCCCCGGATTGTGGTCGATGCTAAAGCCGGTGGCTCTTCTGATTCCACCTCTAGTGACCCTATCCCAGAGCCAACACCAGACCCTGTGTCAACATCAGTATGATGCGGACCCTCCCACTCCCATGTCTTCACTTCCCCTGCCAGACCGTTACTGCCTGCCACAGGTCCCGATACCCATACCTGGCCCAGCGGAAGTGCCACAGCTGGGGCCCGACACTTATAGCCAGGCACTACAGGTAATCAGGTGGTGATAGTGTCAAAGAATATGTGGAGCAGATGTTAAAAACATAGGGGATAATGGCTTGGGGCAGCTGGAGAAGGCATTAGGAGAAATTAAAGGGAATGGGATGGATAGGGAGCGATTGTGGCACCAGTGGGCCCCATGATAGAATGAGGAGATTGGGGCACCAGGATTCTGGCTGGCTAACCACATGCCTACGCCATGAAAGAGAAGATATGGAAGGGGAATATGTCAACATATTTTGTCCTGGCGAATGTCTACAACATGGATAATTATGAGGAAAAGGATAGTTTTGAGAGAAAGACATGGAAGCTGTGGTAGTTTTGTTAGGATAGGGGAGGACAAGAAATCGTGGAAGGGAAAACCTGGTACAATTGGTCCACTGGTTTTACTTATTTCATCACCATAGTCATTGAGAAGCGGCCGGAGCTTGCTACTCCGCTCTTGACCTATTCCCTCATTATAAAGCATGCATATAAAAAAAGGGGACGTAGTTAAAATATGATGAAATTTAGGAAAAGAATGGCACATTTTGGGGACGTGAAATGGGATGCCAGACAGATTGACCTATGGCTTGAAATTTACATGGGTCCAACTAAGAAGGAGGCAGAGAGGGGCAAGAAAGGGGTGTTGTCAAGGCCTGTTGGGGATACAAAGGGCCTTCTGCTCATGGCCGAACTGTCGGTTCTGACACGTATGCTCTAAGTGTGGGGGCACCATCCAGCGTCCAAATGCAGGTACAGCTGGGAGAAGGGTTCGGCAACCAGGATAACTCATACCAGCAGCCCTTTCGGACCAACCAAGGCTCCTTTAGGGGCAGCAGTGGGGAGGGTAACGGGGAAAGCATCAGGGGGGACACACCTATCAAACATGACACCAGGACAATTGAAAGACCAGCAGGGGAGGTTCCTAGCTGGTGCGGACACCCATCAGAGTGGAGGCAGTAGAGAGGTGGTTGGGGACTACCCAGACTAGGAGGTGGCCAGCAAATTGTGGACAGGTTTTGGGCAGGTTTTAGCTTACAGTTTCAAGGTTGTAGAAAGGGATGAGGGCACAGAACCTCAAGTCCACACAGGAAAGGAGGCAACTCTGGCACACAAAATTTGGAAGGAGGTGGCAGCAGGGAGGGTGGAAGGCCTGTTTGCCTCCCCATTGCTGAACCTGTGGATTTCTCTATTGGGTTTAGTGCCCAAAAACAGCCCCGGGAGTACCAGGTGATCGTCACCTATCCTACCCAGCGAAGGATTCAGTCAATGACTTTATTGGGGAGGAAGACAGCAGGGTCATGTACACCACCCTGGAGGAGGCTGTGGCTTATTAGGCTAAGCAGAGAGCCTGGTTGGTTAAGACGGACATAGAGTCAGCGTTCTGCCTGCTTCCAGTCAGGCTGGAGGACTGGGATTTGTTAGGATTCCAGGTGGAGGGCAGTATTATTTCGACAAGGCCATGCCTACGGGATGCTCGATAGCATGCCACATTGGAAATGTTCAGTACCTGGCTGCAATGGGTGTTTCAGACATGGTACAGATATCAGGCGGTGGTGCACTACCTAGATGATTTCCTGTTCATTGGGGAGGGGAAAAGGAGACTGCAGCCATGCATCTGGATTTTAAGGTTCTATGCCAAGATTTGGGGGTGCCATTAGTGGAAGATGAGAAGGAGGCCCAGTCATACGTTAGAGTTCTTAGAGTTGGAGCTGGACATGATCCAGGAACTGTACCGCTTACCAGACCAAAAGGTAAAGAGGCTACGGGTGTTGTTGGGGACAGTTGGGGGATGCAGGAGGGTATAGCTACAACAGGCGCAACAACTGCTGGGGCACCTGAATTTTGCATGTAGAGCCATTACTCCAGGGCACATGTTTATGTGGCGCTTAGTCTGGGCGACTGGGGCAAAACAGCCCCATCACTGGGTAGATATTAATAAGAGAACCAGGAGGATATGGCAGTTTGGGGCATTTCCTACAGGCATACAATGGGCAGACATTCTGGCAGGAGAATTGGCTATACAATACAGATTTGCAGCTGTATATGGATGCGGCTGGGAGCACTGGCATGAGGGTTATTTCCAAGGCCGATGGTTTGCAGAACCATGGCCAGAGGAATAGATGCGAGGAAAGGGTGATGAAAGACATCACTTTTTTGGAGCTGTTCCCCATATGGGTAGCAATGATAGTTTGAGGAGGTGAGCTCAGATACAGGCAAGTCACATTCTGGAGTGATAATCGGCCAGTTGTAGAAGTGCTGAACAAGAAAAGGATGAAGTCAGAAAGGGTCATGAGGGTGTTGAGAAGGATGGTGTGTCTCTGTTGGACCTTGAACATGTCATTCAGGGCCAAGCACATTGGTGGTGTGGACAAGGTGATAGTTGATTGCATCTCCTGATTGCAAATGGACAAAGTCAGGACCGTCGCACCAGAGCAGAGTTGTGGCAGACCACCACCCTGGCGTATATATGGACGATTGGATTGGGGGAACTGAAGTACTGTTCTGCAACTCCTGGGCCCCAGGACCCTTACAACTTATGAAACCTCTTGGAGGCATTTCAAAATTCCAGGAACGATGCGGCAGACAGGTAAGTGGGGCAGTGACAGGGAGCAGTTGGCTAGATTCATTGTAGCAGGATGGAATCAGAACATGGGCATGCAACCATGGGGGTGCATTTGGCAGCCATAGGGCAGATCTGTACACAGTACTGATCTAATAGGGCTATGCTCTGGACAGTTCTTCCAGAGCAACTGGGTACCATAGTCAGCGGGTAGAGTAGAGGCTGATGCATCAGGCGGCGTCCTCTGGGTCATAGTGTTGCCTGTCTGTGCCTAGCAAAATGGTAGGAGGGGCCTGATCACCCCCTCCATAGGTAGCACAGAGGGTAGGATAGCCTAGGTTGGGTAACTAATGACTGGGACAGTCATTTTCCTGGCCCAGGGTGAGTGTAACTCCGTGTTACCCGGGGTTACAAGAATCCCAGTAATTCCTAGTGGTAGGCAGGAAGGCAGCTTGTGAAACTCCAGTTAAATGGATTTCACACTGTCTCACTCTGTTCTCAGTCTCAGCTGAGACTGAGGATGACATCATTTTAGAACTGTTGCAGCTGCATAAGCCACACTGGAATGTTGCAGTTGGAGGTTAGAGTAGAATGTTGCAGTCTGTAGTAGAGGTGCTCTGCTGAGGCAGGCCATCAGAGCTCTAAGCTCTGTTAAAGAGCTATTTTGTGTATAGGTGTGTGTTCTCACCTGAAGAGGAACACAAGAAGAGCACAGTGAAGTGGTAGAGACCACTTTCAGTGAGTTCAGGCCCCATCCCTGAGGGATGGGGAAGGAATCAGCCTGCTTCCAGGGGCAACCCCTGGTCCGGCTAGGGAAGAAAGAAGCTGCCTGAGTTAAGTTCGTGCTGAGACACCTGAAGTTCTGGACAAGATTTCTTGAAGAGAAAACACCTGTGGGGCACCTGCAACCAAGGGTGAGTTCACTCTGCTAAAAGGCCAATGTGTTTTCACCTGAAACAAGATGAAACTAAAGTGACTGTTACTGTGGGGTCAGGAAAGACAGCCAACTGCAGTTTGGAAGATGTAGCGATTGGACTGCTTAACTCTGTGGAGGGTCTAGAGTGATGGACACAGCCACTTATTAAGTATGTTCAAGTTCAGCACAAATGGGATGTAAAGATAATAGATTGAATGTTAATACATTTAAGAGAATCTACACAACAAAGTGTTTTCAAGGATGAGGTGTTGCAGTCCAGAGAAATGGCTGGGTATGAATATTGGGATCGGGAGGTAGGAGACCCCCATCAGTAGTAACCAAATTCACCTCTATGGGTTTACTTTGGGACACCTGTTGTTTTCTCTCAGGTACTTGGCCAGTGCCTGAGGAAAGTACCCAGACGTGGGATTGATGAGGAAGATTCCTTATGGAGCAGAAGTGCTCATAGGTGGTTTAGGGAGCCACCAGTAAATGTTCCATGCTAAATGGAAAGTGTCCAAAGGGCTGGCAAGGAGCTGAGCCAGGAAAACCCTGAGCAGAGTACAAGTGGGCTGTGTGCCCAGTGTGTTTCAGAGCCTGAGGGCTAAAGTGAACGAGGATGTGTTCTGATCTCCATAAATCTGCATTACCAGGAGTGTAGACCTGTGGGGTCCATCTATGCTTTGTTTATTCTGTTGGATGTGAATAAAAGCCACACTTTAGAATCCCACTTCTGGTATTGGACATTACAGTTTTGCTTCCTTTGTCCAGAGTTACTTGGTGCCCCTGCTGCAGAGTAGCCAAACCTAGCCAATGTGCTGAGTGACATATTTCTCCCCAACACAGCCCACCAGGTAGAGCTGTCAAGATAGAAATGGCATACCTGGATGGGGTTTACAAGTAAATTTGAAAATGCTGACCAGCGACCATCTTTTTCCTCACTTACTGAGCAGCCAGTCTCCCCATCTCCAGATTCAACCTGCTGCTTAGTAATCCAGTCTCCCAGACTTTAACACTTTCTAGCAAATTGATGAGCAGCTGAGAAAACACAAGGTACTGCGGTACTGTCACCTACCCAACACTCCCCGTCCTCCAGCTCCCCACCCTCTTGGCCTAGCATTGTAAGTCGGCAGCATATCTCCACCTGTGGGAGCCTAATTCAAGAAAGTATCAACTAAAACCGTAGCTGCATGCAATCAAAGTCCCTCTGAACAGTATTACTAAGTGATGAAACAACAGAATCCCAGGAAAATATAACCGCATTGTTGGTGTAAACAGTATTTCTGTTGAGGTACATGCCTGGGAAGAGAGTTCAGAAAAGGGTAAAACACAGAGGACCAAGGTTCAAGCACTGTGGCACTCCTATTCCATGTATTATTGACCCTAGTCTGCTCATTTAGGTCAATCAAATAATTATTAAACCAGGGCACAGCATCTACTGAAAGGCCTAACAAAAGTTTATGGTTAACCAGATCAAAGGCTTTGTTGAGGTCCACAAACACAGCAGCAGCAAAGTGTCCCGAATCTAATGCCTGGTAAACACATTGTGCAAACCTCTTTGAAGATGTTGAAGTTCTGCATTGAGTCTTAAGGCCAGTTTACATGGCCCTGTTTATCTATTGTGCATCAGAACAGAATTAGGCCTGTGACCCATCTAAGTTGCTCCCCACTTCTCAGTGGCAACCATTGTTTCTGTTTATACCCAAAAGTGTATCCAAGTTTATCATGAATTTATCTTTATTGATGCTATTGATTACATAACTTGGCAAAGAATTCTGCAGTGCCACAATTCAGTTTTAGCTTAAATGCGTCTTTATTGGTGCTATAGACTACATAACTTGGTAAAGAATTCCACAGTCCCACAATTCACTGTGTTTAGAAATGTTCTTTTGTCAGTTTTGAATCTGGATCCTGTCATCTACAGTACTTGTCATACCTCCTTAAAGCATGTATTGACATACTCAGTTCTATGTCCATGTCCTTCTTTTGCCATGATCTGATAACATTTTAAACTTCAGAAACACATTGTTTTGTATTCTCCTATTTTTTAAACGTTGCAGTTTTATTATATGAAGTCTGTTTTAATATGTTTCATTTCTTAAGTCATGCATTGTTTTGTGAATCGCCGTTGTATTTTTTTTGAAGTTATCTATATCACCTTCTTGTATAGGGACCAAAACTGAGATCCACAGTCAAGGTGTAGGTGTATGTATGTATGAAAACAGCATACCATATTCTGTTATTTCTTGATTTATAGCTTTTTTGCATTATGTATTATGTAATCTGTCTTTTGATAATACCATTATAATGGTGACACACACGTAATTCATTATTGGTCAAGATTCCTAAATCTTTGTCCCATTCTTTACTGGATAATTTGTTGTCCCCAAGGTAATAGGTATGTCTTGGATTTGTTTGACCTAGGTGGATAATTGTACACTTACAGTGCTTGGGTTGACACTCATACCACAGGACTCAGTCCAAGCCATTGGTCTGTTTATGTCATCCTGTAATACTGCACAATTTAGTGGTGTTGCTATATTCCTAGCTACGTGTCATTAGCATAGTGTGAACACCAACTCTGAATTTCTTGTTCATCATATACACTTGAAAAGTACCAGTCTCAAAACTGACCCCTGTGGAATCCTGCTTTGTACTGATTTTCCCTTGACAGATAGCCGTTAATATGTATTGCTTGTGTATGTTCTGCTAACCAGGATTCCTCCCATTTTTTTATACTTACTTTATTATCAGCTTGTAAATATTACACAAGACATGGTATAACAGTCATAATATACAAGTCTCATACTGAAAGTGTTGTGTTATAGTCATCAAAATGTATTTTTAAGTAGGTATTAACAGACATAATTATTCCTTCTAGGTTATGTGTTTACATTATATTAAATCTTTTACAATACTGATAAATAGTATTTATTATACAAGCAAAACAACCAAGTGGAGTCAATAAAAACTAAATGTACTCTTGGCTCTTTGCAGAGTGGGTGCTGCTCTAAGGATCCAATACGTTTGAAGTGTTTAGGTAGTCCAATAGCTACCTATTTCATCCTGTAGTAAGGAACTATCCATCTGACAAGACATTGAGTGAAATATAATAAAAATATAAAAGAAAATCCTGGAAGTATCTGCTTCCCAACTCTGCTCATGTCCCCCATCTTTCTAGTTCTGTATTACAGTCCATCTAGCCCATCTTTCAGCAAATTTCTCCTGTTTTGCACCTGATAGGTTAGGGCTTCCATATTTTGAATATTTATGAAAATCTGTTTCAATCTTCAATAGATGGGGAAGGGGTTTTACCAGCTTCAGGTAATGGCTTTATTATATGCTACTATACAAATATATCATGAGTAGTAGGAGCTGTTTCCCTTAATTCCCCCAGATGGAGTCCAAGTACTATATTATGAAAGGGCAGTGGTCCTGTAGTTCGAAATAAATTGGCTGTATTTTTCCATTATTGCTTTTTAAAGGTTCTAGCACCGACACACAAAGAATATATGAAAATGAGAGGCCTTCTCCTCTTCACACAGCCTCCAACAGCAAGGGTATATAGTTGAGTTCAATTTAGCAACATTGTAAGAGGTCAAAAAGAACCTGACTTTTATCTCCCAAAATATTCCTGCCATAGTGGCAAGGCTGTCACCTGGAGGAGTTTCCCAAATTCTGATCCACACCCAGTTTGACAAATGGGAACCAGCCTCCTGTTCCCACTTTACCATAATAGTTTTACTACATCTTCCTTATGGGAGTTCAAAACTAGTAAATTTTAGATATAGCCTGCATGGGTTCTGTGAGGAGAATAGTTCTATTAATGTTCGGACTGGCACTGGTTCTATTGTGTCTCTAGGCAATTGCCTTATTTTCATTTGCTATATGCTTGAATTTGCAGATAATACCATTTATCCCTTGGGGACCATCCTAGTTTTCTAGAGCACTCTTCAAAGGGAAGAAAGCGAATCACCTCTCATTATCTGTGCTGGACAATAAAAGCCCACAGTTACCTGTCGCCTATACAAGGATCAGTCCTACCAGGCAAAAGATCTGAGGCCTTAACAAACCAACAACACCTCCAAAACTCCTCTTTCACCATGGGATATGTTCAAAACAGATCCAAAGCCTTAAGGGTTACCTGGATAGCGGAATTTTCATTAACTGCTGGAGGTCTGGCATGTGAGGGTATAAATAGACAAGAAGTAGCTAGGGGTCCTGTGGAGTTATCTTTCTATATCCTGCCAATGTGCCCAGGCTGGTCTGTGTGACCAGAAGAGGGCCCATCTCACTTGAGCCACAACCCAATAGTCCAGCAGGTCAGGTATAGCTTGTCCTCCAGATTTCTTGCTTGCCATAAGGAGCGAGCTGCAATTTGGGGTTTCTTATTGGCCCAGACAACATTAAATATTTTAGTCTGGGTCTCCTTAAATCAACATTGTGACAATTGTGTAGGTGTGCATTGAAATAGATATAGGAGCCCAGAAAGCATATTCATTTTTACTGCTTGAATTCTAGCACACATTTGTAGGGGTAATAGGGACCAACGTTTCATATCTTAGTTTAATTGGGCTAGCATTGGTTTATAATTATTGAGGTAAAGATGTTTATTAGTATTCCTTAAAATAATACCTAGATATTTAAGGGTAGCACGTCCCAACTCATCTTATATAAAGGAAAGGCAATATTGTTTAACCAGGAGTAGCACACAAAACCGAAACTTGTTTCCTGATGCGACCTAGGGAGCACAAGGAAGTTAAGTGACATGCTCAGGATCACACAGTATGCATTTAGGTGGCTGTAGGATTCAAACCTAGATCTCCAAATCTGCAGATCAGAGCCTTAACCCACTGCGCTATACTGCCTATATTTAAGATGCAAGTAAGGGGCATGTCATAATTTAGTTTCAGGAGCTCTGTTTTAGTAGAGTTAGCGAATATCCTGAGAGTGTAGAAAATCCATAATCATGTCCATTATTCAGAGCAGTGAGGTGTTTGGGAGTCCAAATAAAGAAGCATATCATCTGCGTATAATGTGATCTTATGTTCCTGTCCCCCAGCTCCACTCCCTGTATCGTCTGGTCCATCCCTAATCTATTGGGCCAAAGACTCAAAATACAAGACAAATAATAGTGGGGACAGTGGGCATCCCTGAAGAGTGCTCCATCCTAAGGTAAGCCCCAGGGAGATTGTCCCATTTGTGTGTATGTAGGCCTGAGGGCCTGTATAGAGGCTATGGTATTCATGGAACTGTCAGGAAACCCAAACCCGCAAGGACTTGATAAAGAAATTCCTAATCGATCCAATCAAATGCCTTTTCTGCATTTAGACTTATTAGTATAGCTGGGATATTGTTTTTATTCAAATGATCTATAATATGCATGGTCAATGGACGCCATCTGGGACTTGTCTATTTGGGACAAATCCAGAATGGGTCTCTATGTACCATCAGTGGTATTATGTGTTGGAAACATTTAGCTAATATAGCTGTAAAAAATGTATAATCTACATTAAGGACAGAAATCAGTCTATAGGACAAGCATACTGTGGGGTCCTTGCTGGGTTTGAGGAATCACCAAGATCATTGCTTGTCTTCAGGAGGGGCAAGGTGGAACCATCCTCCAATACCTCCTGATAAGAAGGTCTTAAAAGGGAACAATTGTCTCACAGATATTTTATAGAATTCCGTGGGTAAACCATCATTACCTGGAGATTTGCCTGTTTATCTTGCCCCTATTATTTATTAATTTCTTTTTCTGTAACTGAGGCCATTAGATAGGCACTCACTCCTCATTCATTTGTGGTAGGTTTAGCCCTCTCAGAAATGTCTGAATTTTGCCTAGCTCTGGATTTTTCTGTTGGGTATATAGTCAGGCATAATATTCAGTAAAGGCTTCCAAAATTGTTCGAGGGTGGTGGCCTTGACTTTAGTCCGAGGTGGATGATGTGTATTATTTGTGCCCTGGCTCATCTAGCTCTATGTCTCAATGCCAAGAGTTGTAAGGCTCTCTGTACCACCTCGTAATACTTTTTGTTTAAGAAATTGAGGTTTCTCACACCTTAAGATCCAGTAGTTTATTTAGTTTTCCTCAAATCCACCAGCTCTTTCTCCCTCCTTCTAGTAAACGTTTCTTGCTGCTGTCATTCTAAGGTCTGGATCTGTGTCTCCAGGTGCTTTTGTTTTCATATCTCTGCTTTTTCCTTGCTACAGCTATTGCTACCAATTGACCCCGAACTACTGCCTGTATAGTGTCCCATGGCATCCCATTACTCACACCACTGTTATAATTATCTTGAAAAGTATGTGTTATGGTCTGAGGGATTTGTTCCACCACCTCTGGGTCATTAGAAGCGATATATTTAATCTCAAAAATGTTTTTTCTCAGAAATAGACCCATAGTCAAAATTAGCAGAATTGGTCTGATAGACCAGTAGTTCCAATCTCACATTTCCGGACCGTTGAAAGAGATTTTCTGGCCAGAATAAAGTAGTCTAATCTAGGTACATATGATAGGTAGCAGAATAGTACATGTATCTCTTGTCTGACCTTCTAGAAATGTCCAAGTATCTTGAAGTCCCAATTTTTGTAATAGGGCTCTGACCAATTTTATGGTTTTATAGGATTTCTCGGTATCTTAGAGGTGGTATCATTAGCTGGGTCTAATGTCATGTTCCAGTCTCCTCCACCAAATAATAGTCCCTCTGCCTTTTCTGCTATAAGTAACATAATTTTCCTGTACAGCTCGTAAGAAGAGTTTGGGGCACATACACTGAGGCCATGGTGATCATCTGACCATTTAAAGTGCCTTTTACAAGGACATACCTTCCCTCCTTATCCTTTATCCTCCCCACCACATCAAAGGGACATGACTCAGGATTAATATAGCTATCCCACATCATCTACCTCACAAATAGGAGAATGAACATACCTCAGTATACCCAAAGTTTTGTAATTTCTGATGCTCCTCTGCAGACAAATGCTTCTCTTGCAGGAGTATAAAATCAGGTTTAGTTTGTTTTATGTAGTTTAATAGGACTTGTCAGACCATTTACATTAAAAGTCAATCTTCTGAAATCCATCTATAAAGGATGAGATTCCTGCAATGCACCTTGGCCAAAGGAAGGCCGCCTCTCTCCACCTCTGCTGCATCCCATAAGCCAAGAGAAAACTGTCCCCACTCTCACACAAAAATTTACTGACTAGATCTTGAACATTAACTTGAGTTTGAACCTGAACAATAAGAAAAGAACCATAAATAAAAGTATATCCAAGGCAGGAAACAATAAACTCTGTTTCCTGTCTCTGCTAGGGGTAATACCTGGCTCTGCAGAACTGTAGTGTGGTGTCCATCCTCTGCTCATTGGATCACTACAGGACAATTTGCTGCTAATGAGCTACCAGCAATCATTTGCCCTATTAAAGGTTGATAATTAAAACCTGCCAATGACTCAACAGCCAAGCATTCCTATTTCTACTTATCATCCCCCAAACAGGTTCATAAAACATGTTTATTCAACCAGATAATTATCAGTATTATGTGAATCATTCTAATGCAATATATGTTAGTCTACTCATAACCCTGCAGCATTTTCTCTTTCAATATTTCTTGTGAAAATGGGAATAAGAGAAAAACAACAACAAAAAAATCAAAAGGCAGAGGTATGTCTGGCTGTGCCATCTGAGGATCTATCCATTGCTTACCTTTGTAGGCATTTTAGACACCCAGTGATAGAGGTAGTCCCCTTAAGCATCAACATTCAACAGCTGGGAGAAAGCTCAGAACCCAGCCTCGATGCTAGAATAAGTTCTAAGCCTGGGTATTAGGAGAAGGGTGAGGGGTAACAAACTTAGACTCCCTCTTTCCTCTACACCTCTGAGGGGCATATATGCCAGGCATCTCTGGGCCACTCCTAGTGAGACTCTGTGGGAAATAATCTCCCTAGGAAAGGAACATTCCCCTCATGAGGGGATCAAGTGCACAATGGGATCCATCTTCGTTACCCAAAGAAGAAACAAAAGACATCTCTTTCCATCAGCACCTGCCACTTATTGACAACTTATTTACTGTATATTTGACTGCAAGGTCTAAGTGATCAACTTTGGTCAGAACAATATGCAACTGCATATATAATGTCCTTAAATTCTTAGTGGGCTCAGTCTTGTAAAATAAAAAGGAGGGAGGATGTTAATACAATGTCTCTATGAAACATCTTATGTCCCAGCAGAGGAGAAAAAGCAGAAAAGCATGTAAATAGTATTATGCCCCATGTCTTTAAAGGCGTTACTGTAAAATCTGTCCACATGGTTAAAGGGTCAGCATTAAAGGTAATCATCTCCCTCCCTCCCTCTGGAGCTAGGTCTACTCCCCAGTGCAGCTTACTGCTCACCTTCTGAAGGCCTCCTCTCTGTATTGGCCATCAAGATGCCAGGAAAAGAAAAGTACACCTGATAATCCTCTCACATATTCAGGTAGCTGATGCTCCATTCTCTGTGGATTGCCAGTTTCCTCTCCTGGTTTGGAGTTTTCTGCATTTGTCTCTGAGGGACCCGAGAGGGTGCATTGCATAGCAGTCTATTCTGTCCCCAGGAAGCTGTCTGCTTAGTCGCTGAAGGTTCCTGTCTGCCTCCGTCACCATAGGTTCCAATCTCTTCTCTAAGGGAATCCTTGACTTTTCAGCACTTCCACTACCTCTCCCAGGGTAGCATAAAGCTGTGGACCTTCCCCAAAAGGCCCTCATCTTGGCAGGGTAAGGGGTCTGGAATCTAATTCTCTTGCTGTGCAGTGCTTTCATAACTGGGTGGTACAGTAGTCTTACCTTTGAATTTCTGGAGTATAGTCCTAGTCTAAATATAGTTTGGCCCTGTTGTAGTTAACCTCTTCTTGCTGCCATGCTTGCCTTAGTACTGCCTCCTTAACAGCATAACTGGTGAATTTCATCAGTATTTGTCATGGTTGAGCAGCTGGGTTGATTGGTTTCTGACCAAGAGTTCTGTGGCCTGCTCAATTCAAACCTCCAGTATAGGTAGTAGGAAAGCACATTGTGGAGCAAATCCTGAAGAAGAGGTCCATATTATCAGTTTTGCACCCTCTGGGAGACCCGAAAACCTCAGATTATCCCTTCTAAGTCATGGCTCCAAGTCTATGCACTTTTCTTGTAAGGTGTCAGTGTAGTCCAGCTCTGGGGAGCTCACACGCACTAGGCTACAATTGAAGCTGTGACAGAACCCGAAGTCCGGGATTCCACCCATTTTACTAGGTTACAGTCAAGTCCTATGAATGGTACTTTGCTAATAATGCCCTTGTGGTACAATATCAAAGGCCTTGAGTTGCTGCAGCAATTTGTGGCATTGTGGACATTTACCTGATTGCGGTAAGTTGTTTGTGTCTCTTCTCCCCAAGCCACTGCACAGCTGAGGATGTGTTCAGTAGCAAGCTGCATAAACAGCTGTGGGACAGGCTGCACCACTTGCTCTGACACACAATGGATGGCTGCATCCTCCTCTGCCCTCCCAAGCATGTCATCGAACAGCTGCTCTGCCCCTGACTCACAGCCCAATTCTGGAGCAGCTTGCATCAGCACTGAGAAGGGTTGTGTAAGTGTGATGCTGCATCAGTGTGGGAGGTGGGGGCAGGACCAGAGCAAACCCTAGAGAGAATCATCTTGGCTGTATAAATGTTGCTTTTAATTCAAGTTGTTTTGGAGTCAAGATATTGTATTTCTCAAAGAACTCAATCAACTGATCAAATGCAATTCTTTCCAAGATTTTTGGCTACATGAGTCAAATGAGATATCGAGATTATTATTCCATATTGTGGGATCACAGCCTTAAGAACAGCACCAGAGTGTCTTGTTTCCATGCTGTTGTAATGGAATACTAGCGCCATAATAAATTTAAATATTTACTGATGAGTATGGCCAAAATCTCAAATGCTGCTTTCATTAGTCTGAGTTTGATGGCATCATTACAGACCATGGAACTATTATTCATTTTAAGAGATATGCCAAAAATCACTATCTGTGTAGATTCTAAAATAAAACATACAGAAATTACTGGATATGTGAAAGTTACCCAATCATGACAATACATCCTTGTACACTGTATGTTTATTGCTTATTTGGAAAAATATCCTCTCATTGTGTACCTCAGACAATTGTTTACCTGGCATGTGTATATTTTTTTCTTTTGTTTTGTCTCTACTGTAATCTTATTGTTTCCGTTAAATTGTATCTGATCTGTACTGTTGTCTCACCTATTGTTGTACTGCTTTTAAACTGTTTGTTTTTATGTACTCCACTTGTACCCTCCTTGGCCATGCCTGAAAATAGGCATTACTATGCCTAGTGCACCTACCCAGTTACCAAAAGCTAAACAAAAATAAATAAAAATCCCAAAAGCAAGAAGTATTGCTGATGTCTGTGAACCTCTCTTGTCAGAGTTATTCTAATCGAGTTATTATACAAATCAAGTTATTATACTAATCAAGTTATTACACTAATCAAGTTATTATACTAATCTGTCATTTAATTACTTTTCAGATAACTGACTGATGTTAGTGGTTATTTAAAAATAATCCAAACAAATAAGCAATCAGATTACCAGTTTCTGATCCTAAAGTATTCCAGATGATGTTAAATTAATCTCTGTACCTATTTTGCTCAAATAAATTAATAAATAAATTTAGTTGTCCTTGTGTGTCATATGCAAAGATCTGGTATTTAATTAAAAAATACAAAACAATTAAAGCATTGAGCTGTGTAATACTTCACAGAATTCTTCAGTTCTGGGAACCTGTCTCAGTGTTATTAATAAATAAATGTCTGAATAACCTCCTTACTGAGTGTATGCCTCACCTGTTAGTGCAGTCATTAAAGCTTTGTACACCAAGGAAGTGCACTGTGTAGGCCTGAGCTTGTGCATACTGAAGCTTTCTTGTTGGTCCATTATAACTACTGGATTAAATCCACTACTGCGTGCACCTGTTTGTATAAGAACCAATGTGGCTACAGACATTTCTGTGAATCTTTAAAACAGAGGGCTGGACTTTCAAAAGCCCATGATTGCCGGTAAGCCTCAGGTGTGCCAAAGGTATGGCGCATTGGGCTTGTGGCAATCTAAAGAGATTTTCTGCCCTTTGAGGCAATTGCTGCAAGCCAGGCCATTTTGTTGTGGTCTAGATTACATCAATACCAGATACGTTTTCTTGAACTTGCACCCAAGATTGGGTGCAAGCTGCTAACAAACAGGTAAACTGTAAATAACTATGCCGTAGATTGTAAAATCGGAATGTAGTTCGGCAAATGGGTATGATGCGCGGAAAGAGTTTGACACAGGGCTAGATGCAAGTCCTGCACTACCCTTTGAAAATCCGGCCCAGAATGATATCCTACTACTATACGTTAAAGGGTAATTTGTTTTACAAAATAACATAGTTAATTGTGGCTCTGTTAATATAGAATGAAGTATGGCGTAGTGTGTGTAGAGACATTTACACCCCAAGGTGTTAGATGCTACATAAATTTATGAAAGCATCTAACACCGAGTGTGTGTAAACTCGAGTTTACACCTTCCCCTATATTTTATTTTATATAATTGCTGGGTCTTCTCTTTTTGTCCACAGCAGTTATACAAAATAAAAGACATTCTGTGCTGCTGCGGTACACTTGGGTTCTAGTCGCCAGTCCACAATCGTTTTTATTTATTTATTTAGACTTTTAAAATAATTTCTGCCCACAGCTGAAATGTCCATTACAATTTTAAGGTGTTGCTTTTATTTTTCTGGTGGTCATTTACCGCTGAGTTTTAGTGGCAGTTCTGACTCCCTCTGGTGGAAGAGGAGGCGGTGGTCTGGGAGGAAGAGCTGTGGCAGGCGATAGTGCAGAGATAGAGAAATCTGTGACATGTTTGCCATAATAAACAATCTATTATGGCAAATTACATCATGGTTTCTCATTGGTAAAAGGAAGAGGCAGTTATTATTATGCATTTTATGTATGTGTGTATGGAAAGGATAATGTGTCTGTACTCCATGCTTAGTACAATGCATCATAATGTCTAAGATTGCACAGATCCACTTTGGCATTCTTGAAGGCATTACATCCATGAATTAAAGTTTAGTGGCTGGGTTTTCTCTGTGATGTAGCTATTAGATGTTGAATATCACTTATGAAAGACGGGGGGATCCAGTAGCCAATGTCCATTTAAAATCAACAGTGGCTACAAAAAAATTGACTCAGTGCAGCAGTTCATGTTATGATGGACATTTTGAACTAATACCTTTTAATATAAACCTTGAAAGATGAGTGACTCAGTCAGGATAGCTAAGGTGTGGCAGAAGTTTAAAGCTTTGGATGCATGGTGCCTGGGTTATCGGTGGCAAAAGAATTTGGCATGGCATAGTGCCTCCACCTATGGGATCCTTATTATACCTAGGCTGCCAGGATGTGCTCTACAAGAAAATATATAGCTCTCTCCCCCACAATAACAGGGCACCTAATATCATATAGCAAAATACCCAACAATACCCCAAAATCCAAGTGCAGTTATATTGTACAGTAGAAACACTCAACATAGTGATAACAACGAGAAAGTAAACACAGTGCATCAATAAAAAGATTTAATAAGGGGACAGGCTGTGAGGTTTGGTGAGGTAAATGCATAAGACTTAAAGGGAGATACAGTGCAGTACTGATTGATGGAACTAATGGGTGATGCAGATCCCTGAACAAAGTCCCAAAATACAGGCAATTAAAGGAAATGCAAACAGTTCCTTAACAGTATCATAAGAAAGTAATGCAAACTTGTTCTGTGGGCATTTCTAATGATTGTGCAGTCCTAGCCTAATTTATCTAAGCCCTTTCTACAGTATATGGAAGCAGTGCAGGGCCAGATCCTGGTTTGCGATTACAAATACCAAGATGCTGTACTGAAGATGTAGCACTTGCTCGGAAATGAAGGTTTGTGAAAAGCTCCTGTCAGTTCCTGGCAGGAGCCAGAAAATGTCAGAGGTGCTCGCAGTGCTGAAGAAATGCTGCTGCTGCTACTGACATACTGCCCAGTCCCGGTCCATGGGATTGAGAGAAATCTGGCAACTGGTGTTAGTGAAAGAAAATGGGAGCTTCCAGGAGGGAACTGGGAGAGTATTACAATATATTATAGATTGCTGTTTCCTCCTAAAGATGCCCACCCACCCATTTGGAGTCTGCTTTAGTATTTTGTAGATAAGAAATAATTATGTAGATATGAGTATTCCCAGGTTTCATCAGTATTCTCAATTGTTGATAAACACCTATTGTCCCAGAAGGTCAGGGGCAGTGTATCTTGCAAGGTGGTTCACCATAGTCACAAGAAAAGTATCGTTAAACAAGGGATAGTCAAAACAGATGAGAATACTGCTAGGGCTGGGATAGCCATATTTGAAGGAGGGCCTTTAATTATTTCACATCTAAATAAAAATACTAAAACATACTTTTGATGTGTTTATGAATAGCTTTTGTGCTGGTGTACACTGTTTAAGCTTTTTGGCCTTTCTCTATTCCCACTCTTGGTAGGGAAGACTGGCAGTGTGAAGGGAATAGAAGGCCTAGCACCAAGGGCGGTAGAGTGCCGGAGGAGGAGGATGGAGGTGGAGGATGTGAAGAAACATGCTAAATGTGGACTGCAAAGGGTAGGCTGATTTTATGCTGCATGTGGGAGGAGCTACCCCACATTGAACCTCAGGCTTTAGCCCTCCCATTTCAATGTGTTTGTGAATAGTGACTGTACTTGTGTACACTGTTTAAGCTTTTGACCTTTCTATTCCCATCCTTGGTAGGAAGATGAGCAGCATGTAGGGAATAGAAGTCGCCAAAAGATTACCTCCTCCAACTCATAGAGAGTGTGGCAAGTAGCATGCAGGAGAGGAAACCCCCAGTAGAGGAAACCTCTGAGGATCCATGCCTACTAACCTGCCCATCCTCTGGGCAAACAAAGAAGAGATGATTCTTAATTGTTCATCTGTTTTTGCTCCTGGATTTGACTGACGATGTCCATCTTTCAAGTCTGTTGATGATGATGTATGCAATTGTGTTATTCCTTGATGCTGAAGAAGCTTCTCTGATTCGAATAGAATGTCCTGGAAAGGAATAAATCTTGAGCCAAGTTGATGCAGAAGTGTTTCTGATGAAAATGCAAGGCTTGATGGAAACGTTAGAAATGCTAAAAGCTGTTCGAACATCAGCAGAAGTACTGAGGGGAGAATTGTAGAGTGCAGAATGAAGATACTTTCATGCTGTAGAATAAGTAGCTTGGGTGGCACCTGATAGAGATCTTGGAGAGGTGCGAAGGACTGGAGGCCAGGAAGTGACAATTTGAACTGACTGAAGATAGCGCATAGCTGTTGGAGATGCAGCAGAGCCTATAGTACAGTGAAATGCATCATGTAGAAACACATCAAAGCTTTGAGCGCTTTTGCAACCAAAAGTCAGACAAACTACAAATTAATAACGATCCTCCCAAAACATGCCATAGAGATGCCAAAGATGGATGAATGGGTAATAATGGAAATGCATCGAAGGTGTCAGCTTCGAGAGTCAGGAGCCTGGCAAAGTATTTGATAAGTGCTATTTCATTTGTTGCAATTTGCAGAGGATAGCAAAACCTTTGAATGAACCAATGAGTGGATGCCCGGTTAGATGAGGACGGAGGCGCAGATGAGGAGCATCATACTAGAAATTATCCAGTAGTGATACCTATGGGATTGAGTGATAAGTAGAGACTGGTGAATGTTAAAAGTCCCAGGAGGAACACCGTGAAGGTTCCATTGTAAGAGCTGACGGAGTCCTGGACAATCCTTCACTGCAGACTGCAGAGTATAACAGAGTTGATTAGAAAGCCGAAATGATATGCTGCAAAACTGGGTGAGAAGGCTGGGAGCCAAAATCCAGGATAAGCTAGTATGTGTATTGAAGTAGATGGAGAACAATCGACGATTGAGGAGGTCGAGGAACTTTCAGACAATATTGCAAGCATGACGGAGCCACAGAAGCTTTGGATATGAAAATGTGTGCAGCTTAATCCAGGGCAGCTGGAGTAGGTAACAATTTGAGGTTGGTTGGCTTTATTCCCAAGTTTTGAATAGGCCAGGTTAGAATGTTAGTCAGCTCTATGGGATGGAAGAGTGCAGAAGGTCCGAGTGAGCTTTGGAAAGGAGCAAAATTTGAGCTTGATAGATGATCTAACCTTGCTGGATCTTGGGGAAGAGATGTGAGAAGCTGTTAGAAGGCCAAGAAAGTCCAAAGGGAAGGAGCTGCATGGGGAGTAGGGTAAGCAGGCTGCCTAGAAGTGACAGAGATGAGTTCATGTGGAGAATGCCCAGTGTACTGTGGAATGAAATGTGCTATTAGTGACGGCAGCATTAGCAGAGGAGGAGCAGTAGGAATCATAGATATGGGGTCCTCCGTAAAGGATATTCAAAGCAGTGATAAAGTGTAGGAGGAGTCAGGGTCCACATGGCTGGATGGCAATGCAGAATGCATGATGACTTGCAGAGGCCAAATGCTAGGATGATGTCAGTAACAGTCAGTGTCTTCTGGAATCTGGCTCTGTAGACATCATAACACAGGAATGTCACCATGGGATATGATTCAGTCATCAATGGGTTGAAGTCTGGAGCAGAGAAGGCTCTAAGGAGGGTAGAGAACTGGTGTGGAGTATTACACGAGGAGCTGGGGTGACAGGAGCATGGCTGGTGGATGGAATGGCAGCAAAGAAAATCAGGATTGAAAGCTGAAGTAGGATAAGGCAGGAAGCAAACTGTAATAGTCACAAAATGGAACTGCAGATCACAAAAGGAAGACAGGTAGAGTTATAAAGTCTCAAATATCTGATGAAGAAGCTGGTCCCTGTTGAGGAAATGACTGGCTGAGATTGAGACCCTAAACAGAATGAGATTTGGGAGTGAGGCATCAATACCATGATTCCTGTTGCATGCCGCACCAAGATTGATGCTAGATGTCTTCAGTCAGCCAGGGTCAGGGAACGTCCAACCATGAATGCGTAGCAAGATTTGTATGCCAAACAGGAGCAGGGAGCATGGGAAGAAGTTCAGAAGCATGTAGGAGATTCCTCTGGGTTTGCAGAAGAGTAGTAAAGATTGTAAACGCTAGTACTTGATGCGTATGGCTGTAGATACAGCGTGTCAGTAGAGAAGCAGAAAACAAAATGCCAATATACAGATGCATATTGCAGTAGATGCAAGTGTTGGTAGTTTGGCAGATGCCAAAACTACCCGATCGCAAGGCGTGCTGCGGTTAGATATAATGTTGGTAGCTTGGCTGATACCAAACTGCCAATATGCAGATGCATGTTGCGGTAGATGCAAAGAGTTGGTGGTTTGACTGGAGTGAGACTGCTGGTTGCAGAATAGGATGGTTTTGAATGCTGAGTGACAGAACTTCCCTCTCTGGTAGAAAGGGCAAGCCTACCTTCCTTGAATACCTCAGAAGGTATGAGTTAGAGATGGAGACTGAAAACAGCTGGGTGTCACAAACCCACTCAGCAGGTCAGCCCTCTACTCCCAAAGTGCCAACCTCTGAGCGCAGTCTTGTGAACCATTAACAGAACAAGGTAACCCTCTTGTCTGTTTTGTGGATTCGAATCAACCTTTGGTCTCAAGTCTTGGAGGATTCAAACTGTGAGCGTCTTGCTAAGCGTGCCCAATGCACAGGCTCAGATAATTCTGTCTTTGGGGGCCAGATATCTTTGCCATGGGCACCTAACCAGGTGTACAAAAATGAACCCTTAAACTTTAATAAGACCTCAGATTATTCTTACCTTTTTCCAGTTTGGTGTCACCATTCAAGTGTATGCCCAGTGTCTGCTAACCATATATACTCTACTTGTAAAGGAAAGAAATCAAAGACAGACCAAGTAAGCTCTAAAAAGAGTTTTACTAAAACAGATAATAAAATGTAAAACATACAATACAGAACTATTATATCACAAGACATACAAATCTTTTAAAAGAACAGGGTTTTAAACAGTACAATTCCTACTACAGTAATTAGATTTGTCTATCTTTCTAAATACCTGTTTAAAGTGCTCACAGATGTTTCTTTGTCAGAGTCTAGATAAAAGTGTCTCTGAAGGAAAACAGAATAATGTTTAAAAGCTGGTTTTCCTCACCTATTTTGCATGAGGTCACCTAGCTCCTCCCTGTCAGAATATATATAAAATATATATCTATATAAACACAGGATGTCTTTTCCAAGTATTAAATTCTGCAATCTCAGCATAACTCATGTTCTTCAAATGACATTTCTTTGATCTTAATCAGTGTCCTCTCTCACACAGACATCAAAGGAACATTTACAACTTCGCACCAGTTTGTAAACCTGGTTCCCCTCTAACGTCATAAACTTTTTTATGATTTTCTCTTAGCAGTTAAAGCTATAATTAACTTAGATAAAACAGGAGATCCTTGATCAAGGCCTGTTCTACTCTATAATTACCTTCAGGCTTTCCAGGTCACACCTTGTATCTACTGTAAAACCTGTGTGTGCGTGTGTGTGTGTGTGTGTGTGTGTGTGTGTGTAATCTCACATGCTGTTTCAGCCTTTCTCATGGGAGACAGTCCATACACATTTTATGTATTACAAAAATGATCATACAGCACTCAGAACTGGCTGTCCACGTCACACTGGGAACTGCTGATGAGGGCTGGCAAAGAAAGAACAGCTAGCTGCTGTTGAGAAGAAGCAGGCTAAAGTAACAAGAGAAAGAATTAGCAGGCAGGAAGTGGAATCGAGAGCATCAGTAAAGAAAGAGGACGTTGCAGGAGTGAAGGCACTTCTTAACTGGACTACACAGAACGAACACACTGCAGAGCTAGAGAATGTACAAAGAGAGGCATGGGGAGCATACATCTGAATGTTAGAATGCGAAACGCTATGATGTTGCACTCCAATTCATCCTTGGCCTGCATGGGTAACTGATGTTCCTCATAAGGGTAGGGCTTTACTGGACACAGAGATTATAAAAACATTAGATGGACTCAAATAGAAACATTTCTTACCAATAAATATATAAGCTCCTATCTCAGGCTTGCAAGAAGTTAAGTAAGACAGAGCTCCACATGCTGTCCATTAGCTCTGAAGTATTGGAAGCTAGTGCTGTGAAATACAGTGCAGAGATCAGTGGTTCAAAGGGGAGTCCAGCTTTAAGATGGGGCCTAACGTTGATGTCACAACCTGAAGCACTGGAAGCATGGAGCACAGCTCCAAAAGGAGAGAGCCCAAAAGAAAATACACAGATGTAGCAGCAAATGGATGAATGGAGGGAGCACAAGCAATGAGACACAGTAGAGAAGGTAAAACAATGGAAGCAACACTGGGAAGAGACGACAATCAAAAGTATGACAGCTTAGATTCAATGCAAAGCAATGCACCTGGAAACAAAACCCAGGGAAGAGCACCGGGGGTATTAACAACAACAAAATGGAAAGAAACCTGGGGGTAGTCATATCAGATGACCTAAAGGTAAGAAGCAATGTGGAGAAGGCAGTAAGGATGGCTGGGGATAATGGGATGTACAGGAGAGGCATCACCAGTAGAAAGCAGGAAGTTGTTATTCCTCTGTATAGACAGTTGGTGAGATCCATCTGAGTACTGCATGCAGTTATGAAGACACCATCTCTGCAAGGACAGAGACAGGATGGAAGCAGTCCAGAGAGGGCAACTAAAATAGTGCAGGGTCTGCAACAGAAACTATATGAAGAGAGACTAAAGGAGCTTAATATGTATACCCATTGAGGAAAGGGGCATGATAGAAACTTTCAAGTACCTCAAGGGAATCAACAAAGTTCAAGAGGGTAGTATCTTTCAGAAAAGAGATATGTAAAACAAGGGACACAATTTGAAGATATAGGGGACAGCTCAGGGACAATGTGAGGAAGTATTTTTCACAGAGAGTGTGGTGGACACATGGAATGGCCTTCCTGAGGAGGTCATGGGGTCAAAACAGTGGGGAATTCAAGAATACATGGGACAGACATAAGGCAATTCTGGTGGGCGGGGTAGGAGGAAGAAGGCTGTTGGTTAACTAGGATCTGGAGCTTATCAATAAGTAGGGGAAATGGGCAGACTAGGTGGGCCAAGCAGTCCTTATCTGCCAGATCCAGTCTATGTTTCTATGTCAGGAACACAAGCACAGAGTGAGAGCGAGGAGATGCAAACAGCAGAAGCTGGGAGGAAAGGAAGGAAGGTGGATGAAAGACAACAGGGAAAACAAAAAACGTGGGAATGGGGGTCAGCATATGGAGCAAGTGAGAGGGAAAAAAAGAAAGGTGGGCATAAAGGCATGGATGAGCAGAGCACACGCAGCACAATCAAGGCAGCACAGGGAGGAAAGAACAGGGGCCAACCACAGCACAGGAAAAGGGGATACAATGAAGCAAAGCAGGCAGCAGGGAAAGCAAGGAGACACAGCCACACAGATCACATAGGAACCTAGAGTTAAGACATGCTGTGATGATACATGCTAAGCATGGACTGCAAGGAGTAGGCTGCATGCAGGCGGAGCTATTCCCCACTTTGAATCTTGGGCTTTGCCTCTCATGAAAAAAAGAGATGAAGACATTTTATTTGACAGGAGAAAAGGGCAATCTAAGATGAAATAAAAGATATGGTATAATACAGGTTAAACATTTTCACTGTAACATGCACCTATAGTTACTAGGTTTCAGGTATCTATCTACCCTGCACAATTACATGAAATGATCACCAATACAAGAACATTTACCACTAAACATTGTCTCATGGCATGAGGGCCAACATAACTAGTGCAACTTACTCAATTAGATATCAGAAAACAGGCTTGCACTCTCTGCAAAACAGAAGAATTAGGGGGACCAAATTTTAATTTATAAATTTTATTGAGAAATCAAGATCTGATGAAAAGTGTGTCTTTTCCTTGCAAATCGGCGACTCATACCAAGGAGACATAACAAGCAACTTTTGTACCATATGCACTGCATCAACCTCAGAAAACATTTTTATTCAGTTAGGCTCCTAGACTATGGAACCAGCTACCTCAAACGTTGGTTGATATAGCTAGCGTTGATGTTTTCAACAGGGGCTTGATACCTGGTTAACTTTGATGCCTTTGTCTTTAAATTGCCCATTGTGTGGGGGAAAATCCAGATGGGCTTAGGCCTTCTTTTTCCAAAAGCACCTAGTAAACCTAGTAAGATGTTTTAGACTATGCTTAAGTAGTTGCATATTACTGGTATTGTTCCTACAGTAGGTGCATCGCTGTTCTGCTAGATAAAGGAGCCTGCCTTCATAAATTTATAAAAGATGGTATAAAAATAAAAGAAAGTGTAGTAGAAACATTTGTGGAAAGATTCTGCAGCTTTGATTTGCACTATTTATAATTTATGTAACAACAATCAGTCATTCGGAGGAGATTTTAAACTGAGGTCCCTCATGCCCATCTCTGGTGGCTATCCAGAGGAAATTAAAATCGCATGTCACATATTGTAAAAGGAACAGTGTTCTGGCAAACATTCCCCTGTAATTAACAAGCATTTGTCAATGCGAATGTTCACTGCTTACATTGCTGTTGTACTGGGTCCTGCTTGTACACATTTTGGTATACCGTTGTAACAGCGATGCTTTCACAGCAACGCTATTTACATGATCTAACCATTGACACCTATAGTGTCAACTGGGTTGCCGGAGTGATGACCGAGTCGCCGACTCCAGAGTTTAGCCACTCTTCTTTGACATCCACTCCCCGGAGTTGGAATCCATAAGTATGGGATGGGTCATGCCCTCCACATGTACAATGAACAGGTGTCAATGTACCTCTGATCGGGGTCCGGATTGGTGGTGTTGGGGATGTTGGTAACCATGTGTTGCTGTAGGGGAGGTTGCTGACATTCCTGTCATTGTGGCATAGTGGAACCTCACATTTTTAAGTACATATTTGCCCAAGACAGACCAGATGAGATGTAATATGTCATTTGCAATGGGGTCCTGATTTTACACAGTTTTATACTCCATTTACCCAGGATAGTAGAGGTGAGATGCAATATCTTGTGTTTAGTGTGGTCCTACTTTTATAATGTATTTTGCTAGGATACATCAATTTAGATGCAACATCCCCTTTCAGTGGTGTTCTGTTGTAGGGTCCTGTTTTTAAACAGTTTTTGAATTATAGTTACACAGGGTAACTCAGGTGAGATGCAATCTTTCATTTGCAACAGGGTCCTGCTTTAACACATCTTTGCACTGTATTTACTGAGGATAACACAGCTCAGATGGCATCTTGTTTTCAATGGGATCCTGCTTTTCCCCTTGTTTGCTCTGTACTTACCAGGACATCGAGCTGAGCTGCAATATCTCGCTTTTGATGAGGCCCTGCCTTTACCAATTTTTATAATGTATTTACCCAGGACAGCACAGCTGAAAGGCAAATTTTATTTTCAGTGGGGTCCAGCTTTTAAAATGTATTTTTCCAGGACAGAGCAGCATAGAAGTAGGGTTCTGCTGTACTGTGGGTTCTACTTTTACAAATTTCTACTAAATATTTGCCCAGGAGAGACTGGATGAAATGCAATATTTCATTTTTGTGGTGTTCTGCTTTTACACATTTTTAGATTGTATTTACCCAGGATAGGTCAGCTGAAAGACAATATCTAATTTTCAATGGGCTCCACATTTTGACCCGGTGTCCATTGATAACAGTGAAGGATAAAGAGCGACCTACAAAAACAGCTAAGGGAAAATAACATGTGCCTGTCTCGAGACTTATGGATTCTCCTTGAGTTGCGCCCTGGAGTTGGTTATCTATAGAAAGGTGTGTGGGGACAAAGCCCCTACAAAGGGGGGGGTAAAGTCCCTGAAAAAATGCATTCACTGTTTTGGCAGTAGCTGTTTATCCTTCGCTATTATCACATGGAACCTTTTGACCCCAAACTTCCAACAGTCTTTTATGACTTGACATTATGATCAAGACAGGTGGAATTTTAAAATCCCACCCACAGGGTGGTTTCATTGTGTGACTATGGAAACAAGTTTCAGGGATTTCAAAATGACACCCGCCATGTTCAGGGAGGTGGGTAACATAAGGGATATGTTGAACATTAGGGCCAAAATCTGCAAAATAAAGTTATAAGTAAACACTGGAACAATTCAATGTTTCTTCATAACTTGTTTGTTTATTTTACATGTTGACCCCACATTTCAACAGAATCTTTTCATGACTCCTCCTTCTGAACATGGAAGGTATCATTTAGAAAATTGTAACGAACTGTCATTTTGTGCCACAAATGTAAAACACATTTTGGCCAGGATTTGAAAAATGACAGCTATCACATTTATGAGGTGGTGTGATAGAATGTCTATGTTGAAAATTTGGGGTAAAAATATATCGTGAAATTACCAAAGGGATGCGGCATTGAGAAATTTCAACACAAGCGCTCATAACTTTATTGTTTTTAATGTCTTTACCCCAGATTTTCAACATAGCCTTCCTATGACCCCAGCTTATGAACAAGTATCATACCCACATGTTGGCTGTTGTGCAAGTGCGTGGGTGAACATAAAACAAGTCCATGTAACTCCCTACCACACAGATGCACCTGAAAATGAGCTGCCACAGCTCAGTGTGCCTTTCTGGTCAAAATAATTTGTAAAACTATCATTTTATGAATGGTTCCCAGTTATCACCATAACTAAAGGGTAATCAAATCAACGCAATATATACAAAGCAGTCCTCTACTGTACATTTATTTATTTATTTATTTTGGGTTTGGAAGGAATGCCTTTGAGTCAAAGACTCCTTTACAAAGGTTCCATGTCACACAGATTAGTACATGTCTAATTCACTTGCAGAAAGTGTGTTTTGCAGCTTCATTGCCTATTACTCTCTGACAGCTGTTTTTGCATGTTATAGCATGGTCCAAACTTCTGCACAAATATTTAATCAGTGGAGACTGTCCTGATGTGTGACAAGGCTTCTTCTGTTATACTGTTTGTAGATCACCCTTTGAAGCGCAGTACTATTTACTACTTATGGCTAGATGACCACAGGGTACTCTGTGAACTCTAGTTACATGATAACACATACCAGGGTGGTTGTCTGTTCTTTATTATAAAATTGTTTTTATGCTATGATTGGTGTAATTCTAATCACATGACATGTGTGTTATTGCAGCACAACAGCACAGGTCACAAATGCTTAAGGGTGTTTCTCTGATAAAGTTAGGCCACTAGATGTCCATACATTTTTATGTAAAAATGTCATAATCAAATTGTTTTGTACTGTGGATGATTATTTAATTTAATTATTATATGATTAAATAAGTTTCACAATATCATAATGTTTGGTTCCTCTTTCCACCGGAGGAGTCAGAACTGCCACTAAAACTCAGCGGTAAATGACCACCAGAAAAATAAAAGCAACACCTTGAATGAGATAAGACCCATAGATGGTGGATGCTGAGGCAGTGGGACTGGTCTAGATGGGGGCAGATTGACTGACAGGACAAGAAAGTACAGACTGAAAAATAACACACACCCTGTCATGTCATATTGTTTTAAAACAACACTGCCCAAGTTTGTTGTTATGACCTGCAAACGTTACAGCATAACTCGCATCCTCGAGTGTGATATTTCACTTATAAAATGGTAAAAAAGACCAACAAATTAAAAGGAATTACACTTTAACTGCTCCATACAAGTTATGTAAGGTAGAAGATACAACAGGGTGTGAGTTACTATTGCTGAACTACATGCTCAGGTGTGTTATTAGGCATGAGGCCCTGTGCCGAGTGCCTTCAACCACATGAAAAGTGAAGTTCAGGAACAGTAATCCACAGTGTGAAGTGTCTATTGGGCTTACAAAATATGTCTACTGTAAGAACAAAATTAAGGTAAGTTTAGCACTGCAGGTACTGTTCCCGAACCACACTGCTCTGGAACCCTTTCCATCAATCAGGAAGCAGGATTTTCCCTACCCATTTTATAAACTGTATTATACAATGGGTCCAAGAATACTGAAACCTGATTGGTTGATTGGCACCTTTCAGCCTTGGTAAATCCTGGCATGACCCATGGAACAAGGTGCCAGTCAACCACATCTACAATGCAACTCTCTAAAATTCATCCGAGCCCCGAACATGAAAGGAAAACTGCCATTCTGAATCCCTACTAAACAGCGATCTCCATATTACATCCCCACTAAACTGACAAGTCGAGGTGCAACAGTGAAAGCAAAGTACACTAACTCATACAAACATATGGAAGACCTAAATGACAACCAAATCAGAGCCCCACAGTAACCACTTTGACCCAGCTAACCTGTTAATTTGGCTCCATTGCCACGTTCAGAAAAGCATCACAGCTGCTGCAACCACTCACTCCACCTCCAGCACTTGTACTACATATTTCTTCTTGTTTAAAAAAAAAAGATGCTGTGTGAGGACGCTGCTGTAACCTTCAGTCCCCATCCCCTAAAAAGGTGCTGGGACTCAGTCTCAAAGCTACAACCCCGCCAAGTGCAGTTCACTGAAGTTCTGGAAGTAACAGGCAACACCAGGGGCCAGATTTGCTTTGGATGAAAACCATTTGCACTTGGTTTGTGCTGGGTTTACATGGGTCTGCTATATTCAAAGGCCAAATGGTGCAGGCAAACTGCATTGGTGCCAGGCAAAAGTATAATGTATGCAAGGGGCAAAGAGGGGAGTATACATGAATACAGGCGCAATGCTATATTTAGTGCATTAGTGCCGTGCAAAGTGTTTTTGCGACATTTAGCATGACACACCGCGCTGTGCAAATTACTGCCCAGGAAAGGGCAGTCTTAACTCTGGCAAACCAGCTTTTGCATGACTTTGTGGCTTTGTGCAACTCTACATGGCTTTGCATGACTTTGTACAACATAAATCCATGGTTTATGGAACTCTGTAATTCACAAGTGTGAATTATGGAGTTTGTGAAGGTCTGCCAGCAGTGGTTTATTGACCCTAACCAGTAAATATTAAACATAGAAAGAAACCAGACATGGAAGAAACATGCTGCACATGGATGGCACCTCCTACAATATGTTGCCATCATCTGCCACCGGTCCCAACCATGCCATGCATTAACTGGTGACCCAGTGCCCAGTGGACATCATGGCAGTGTATCCATACAGCACACACCTGCAGACCACCCTTCCGGTGGACACCAACAGAATCCATCACACACATGGCAGCACTGGGGGCATGGAGGGTGTTGAGGGAGGTGTACAGGTGGCCAGTCTGCACCACATGCTGGGTGCTGCCACAAGCTTGGACAATCCACGCAGTGCAAATGGTCCAGTGTAGAGAATGCTTCAACACCAGTGTGCCGTCTGATGGTACGTGCCCCCCAGCCACATACTGCACATCTGTACAGACACCACGGCACACAGCCAGTGATGTATATGTCACAGTGAGTATCCCATGCCAGTGGTGCAGCATCTGTGACTC
Organism: Neoceratodus forsteri; assembly: GCA_016271365.2. NCBI lineage: Eukaryota > Metazoa > Chordata > Ceratodontiformes > Ceratodontidae > Neoceratodus > Neoceratodus forsteri. The sequence goes on from CM028137.1 coordinate 646,577,427, forward strand.
ACACAACAGCATAACAGTAAAGTCCACTGTCAGTATATACCTGCAAGATGGGCCTGTCGCTGTGAAATGTGCAGCAGTCATTGATTCTCTACACACCATAGGCATTGCTGTGTCCCTCACACTACTAGCTCCCTTGTTACTGTAGTGTCTGCTGTGCACTGTAGCAGGAACTACAGTTTGATTCACTGCATGCAGCACCACCTCCTGTACCTGTGCTGTGTAGTCCCCTGGGGCACTATATTCTATGTGGTTCTGTACAAATGTAGACTGCAACTACCACCATGCACTTCCAGACTGACCTACAGGTGGAGCTGTGGGCAGACCCAGCCAGCTCCTGTATTTCAGACTGACCTAGAGGTGGAACTGTGGGACCCTGCAATAGCGCTGGGCAAACTGCATGCAAATCAGGACATAATGAGATGCTAATCTGGATGTTTGCCCACAGACTGCCTAAGTAGGCTTATTTGCATGTCGCTTTTGAATATAGCAAATTTTCTCGGCAAATGTAATAGTGTGGGCAAATATCTTAGTTGTTTGCAAAATCTGCGCAAATGTGTCTGCACCATGCAAACATTTCAGAAACATGGTACATTTCTGCAGAATTTCACATGCACTGGTGCTTGCAGCTTTAATGAATCCACTCCTTTGCTAGCACACACATTGGCCACATAGTTTACCTTTACCTCTCTTCACATAGCTGTGCACTGGGCTGCTGTTGTGGTTTGCACTGCTTAGTTTGCTATATTCAGAGTTGTCTTATTTCCGGCTATTTTGCACTGCACTGAGTCCAGTTTGCCCAGCTTCCTTAGCACGCTATATTCAGTGGGCTGGATATTCAAAAGGTTGCACCGGTCGCTTAATAAGGTTGTGCCTCACGCCAGGTCTGAAATTGCGCCCGCATTCTGCCATATCCAGCAGGGAGGCAGTTGCGCCCCAAAGTCAAACTGAGCAACAGCGCCAATGCTAATGAAGGCATGCTGAACTGGAGGGGAGACCATGCCAACTGCACAGCCTGATTTTAAGTGGATGTGCAGAGTTGTGAAGGCACAACCCCAACCTGCGCCTGCACAACTTTGAGCCAAAAAGGTAAGTCGAGGCCACCCACAGGTGAGCTGCCGCATTGCAGGGCACAACACAGCAGCTGCCACCTATGGGTGGCCCTCAACATACCTCCCTGTGCCCCCTGCAGCCCAATTGCAGGCATATAGCAACCCCTCCCCTGACTGGCGGATCACGGGCATAAGTTTAAATAAACCCCGTCCCCCACTAGCCCGATCACAGGCATAGGTTAAATAAACCCCACCCCCAGCCTGATCGCGGGCATAAGTTTAAATAAACCCCCCCCCCACTAGCCCAATCGCGAGCATACGTTTAAATAAACCCCCACCCCCCACTAGCCCAATGCGGCATAAGTTTAAATAAACCCCCTCCCCCACTAGCCCAATTGCGGGCATAAGTTTAAATAAACCCCACCCCACTAGCCCGATTGTGGGCAAAAGTGTAAATCAAACCCACCCCCACCAGCCCGATCACGGGCAAAGTGTAAATCAAACCCACCCCCACCAGTCCGATCGCGGGCAGCATAAGTCCCACCCCAGAACATATCCCTGGTGGACCAGTGGACCTCAAGCCTGATTGCGGGCTGCAAAGTGTTCAAACCCCCAAGGACCACCTACCCTGGTGATCTAGTGGCCCCCACCCCACCCACCCACCCACCCACGAAGTCCCACCACCCGCTCCCCGTCAGCCGGGCAGCATCCCACCCGCCTGCCACCCCTGCCGCCCGCTGACTGACTGCCCGGTAGGGCTGCATGCCCATTGGTGCAGAGCAAGAGCCAATGGCGTGCAGCCCATACCGTGCCAAGACAGTCCAGATATGTGAATGAATTTGGGGGTGGGATTCTTGCTGCCCGCAATCGGGCTGGTGGGGGTGGGTTTGATTTACACTTTGCCCGCGATCGGGTTAGTGGGGGTGGGGCTTATTTAAACTTATGCCCAACATCGGGCTGATGGGGGTGGGGTTTATTTAAACTTTATGCCCACGATCGGGCTGGTGGGGGTGGGGTTATTTAAACTTATGCCCGCCGATCGGGCTGCAGGTGTCAGTCCCCGATACGCTGCTGCCGGCAGGCGCCAGGCACAAGTCCTCGATCGGCGCACCTGCATGCTAATGGCATGCAATGAAGAGTAAATAGATGCAAATACGGCCCCTGCACCCTGCATGAATTATGGCCCCATTTGCATGTCACCTTTGAATATGGGAAATTTGCACTGGCGCAATGGTACTTGCACCACTGCATCTTGAATGCTCCACTCTGACCACTTGCAGTGGTGCAAGTTCCACTCGCCATGCACGGTGGCTGTGGCTGGGGTGATATTCAAAGGAGTTGCTCAATAGCGCAACTCCATTGAATATCACCTGCCACACCCCGCGCAACTATTTTGTGCAGCGCAAGGGCTTGTGCCACAGAATAGCGCAGTTTGAATATCCAACCCTGTAGGTTTAGCACCAGGGCTATCCTTTGAATATAGCGGCTCTAATTCTGGGCTAATTTAGCATGCTTGGCAGTGCTAATTTAGTCCTGGAGCAAAGTTTTGAATATCTGGCCAGAGGTCTCAGAGTTATTAACTGGTGCTGAGTGCTGCCACACTGCCTCTCATTCCTCCCAGCCGGTCATGAAGCAAAAAAAAGAACACTAAAATTGTATTCCTGTACTACCTAGCAACAGGAAACTAGTGCAACAATAAATTCAATAACATTTATTTAAACTGGCAAAACTGTATTTAATTTTCTTTAAATTTTTGTTACAGAACGTGAAGGGGACATTGTATAATCACAATAAACCACTCCAAGTTGTGGGTTATGCCGGATTTACCCATTTCTAGGGCCATATATTCAAAGCTTTGAACCCGCGGAAATCCATTGCCTTGGAATAGTGCCAAATTTGTGCCGGCTGCAATACTCAAAGCCCTTTTAGCGCCGATGCTGTGTGATAGCACAGATGCTAAAAGTTAATGTATTCAGGAGGAAGTTAGGGATTGGCCATGAATGCTGGTGCAATGGCATATTCAAATTATCAGCACTGTGTTACAGGTTGTTGCGCCACCTGTAGCGCTGGTACAAATACTACCTGCAAAAAGCATGTGGTAATTCCAGTGGTGGAACCAAAGTTATTCAAGTTACACTTCATATTACTTCCATAGTGTAACTCTGAAGTACTGCGGAGTTCCATCCCTGGTAGTCTAGTGGTCCCCCACCCCAGCATGATCCCCAACTCCGTAAGTGTTAATACACCTTATATCCCTGGTAGTCTATTGGTCCCCCACCCCAAGCAGGACCTCCAGCTCCTGTTATGTGTTAATACACTTTATATCCCTGGTAGTCTAGTGGTCCCTCCACCCCCAGTATGATCCCTGACCCCAAATCAATTAATTCCTTGGTGGTCTAGTGGCCCCACACCTGAGAGTGACAGCCCCTCTCCCCAAAATCATCCCCAAACAGAGCCAGTGACCAGCTCAGCCTCCACTCACCACCATGGCTGGCTGCTGACTGAGTTATGAATGGCAGTACTGTAATGAATGAGTGTGTCCTACCAGGGATTTCCAAACATATGACACAGAACGGGGTCAGGGATTGTGCTGGGGATGGGTGGGTTTGGGACCTCTAGACTTCCAGGGACTGTAGCACACACATATCAGAACAGAGACCTTGATGGCAGAAAAGGAGTGCTTGGCCCACTCAGTCTGCCCAGTTTCTTACAGCCTACAGTATGTCCTACCCCCACCAGGATTGCCTTATGCCTGTCCCATGCATTCTTGACTCCCCACTGTTTTTCACCCACAACTGCTGTGGGTGCTTATGTTGGTGCTGGGGCCCGGGAGCTGTCTTCCAGGGCACATATGGACACAGGCTATCTATCTATCTATCTATCTATTAGAGGCAAAAAACTCCATTTAATGCATCAGTTAAGGTTGTTCCACAGCGACAAACGCGGAAATTTGCTGTTAGGGTTAAAAGCCCCTTGGACCCCTCCAGCCCACCCCAACCAGCATCGGTGCGCATTGGGGTCATTGGCCCTAACTCTCACCCCATCACAAGTGTAAAGAAGCTGAGGAATAGGAGAATGGGGTGCAGTTAAGACTGACGACCCCAATGTGCACACCCCGATGCTGGTTGGGGTGGGCTGAGGGGTCCAAGGGAGGCTTTTAACCCTAATGGCAAATTCTCACTTTTCCACTGTGGAACAACCCTAACTGATGCATTAAATGGAGTTTTTTGCCCTAATTTCCTTCTTTGAGAATGATGATGAGAAATAGTGAATGTAATGCAGCCATGGAGCGCAGTGCCCACCACGTGATGTCTTGTGACATAGTAACAGAAACAGCAATGCAAACAGAAGCGCCAACAGTGGCGTATATGGTAACAGAAACATAAATGGTAAAGGAACGTTAATAGAAACGCAAGCGCAAAGTGACACCGGTTTAACAGTGACGCAAATGGACATTGAAGCACATACAAAATGCAACTGATAACGAAACAGTGATGGCAGTGGTATTTTAAATGGAAATGTTAAGTGTCACAGCAAAAAGAACGCGAAGGAACAGAAACGAAATGCGAACGCAAGCCTTACACGGAACGCAAACCGTAATGTGCACAGGCACGGTACCGCAATTGTAAATGCAAATGGTAATAATGCCAAAGGAAACAGAAACAGAAATGGGAACAGAAGCGCCATGACGAAACGCAAACCAAAATGCGCACAGGCACGGTACCGCAATTGTAAATGCAAATGGTAATAACGCCAAAGGAAACAGAAACGAAATGGGAACAGAAGCGCTGTCTGGAAATGCAAACCAAACGCCAAGACGTGGCACAGTACCGCAATTGTAAATGGCAAAGGTAACGGTAATAGCAACAATAACAGCAAAGGAAACAGAAAGCAAAAGGAAACCTAAGTGCATATGAAAACGCAAACCAGAATGCGCGACGGGCACAGTAACGCAATTGCAAACGCAAATGGTAACAGTAACAGCAAGGAAGACGCAAAACCAAAGAGAAACAGAAATGCAAATGAAGGCTGCCAGAAACACAAATGGCAATGCGCATGGTGACACAAACAAAATGCAAGCAGAAACAGTAGTGAAAACACAAATGGTAACAGTAATGAAAACTGGCTTAAATGACAACGCAAGGGTAGCGCACTTTCGGTGGCGTGCAGGAACAATAACACAATGGGGACATAAGCATGAGTGAAACAGTAACTGTGACAGTAATGGAAGCGCATACCCTGTTTTTGCCGAACAGGTGCATAGAAAACACAGTGTGTACAAAGAATGTGTGCATTGTAATGGGCATCGAAGCTGAAATGAGCATTGGAAGTACTTTAGTGCTAATATCTCAGCAACCGCACGATGTAGAAAAAAATTAAATTTCACAGAAATCATGATTTTCCTGGCTAGGTTTTGTTATTATGGCTGTAACTCATAACAAAATCCTTATCCACCATTTGAGAATCTGATCCCGAAAAGTGGCGTCGCCACCATATTAGTCTATGGGAAAAATTTCAACTTCGAGTATCGTGAACTTTGCAGCCATGCAATATTTTTTCACCAAACCACCGCAAGGCACATCTGTGAGATGTTGGCTGCATTCCTCAAATTTCAGCTCAAAAGACCAAACTGTTCTTTCGCAGCAGGTGGCAAGAACTGCTGTCATTTTGGCCATAGTCTGGAAAAATGATGTCGTGATTTATGACAGCTTTTGCAAGCATTTATGAGTGTTGTGAGTGCGACACTACTTTGTGACACTACTTTTACAGAAATTTGAAAACATATTTCTAGGGTGTCAACCCCAAATAAAGACATGCCTAGCATCCTCTAGGGTCCGACTAGGTGAACACAAAAATAATTGTGTCCCTAGATGGTCCCAATTTTAAATGCCAAGCATTTTTCTGATCACCAACTGAAAACAAAATGACAGATTTGCGACACTACTAGGGCCATTTGCGACACTAAAAAGTGCATTTGCGACACTGTCAAACTTTTAACTTTTCCCATTGACTTATAATGGGAACTTGTTTTTGAATAACTTTGAATCGCTTAATATTTTTCACAAAATCTTTGAAAGGCACATCAGGGACCCCGCCACATGTTCCCTGAAGTCTTTGGACTGGTTGCACAAACCGCTATGATCTGTAGGTGCAGCAAATGACTCCTGTAGTGTCGTGAGTCAATTATTTATTTTTCTGTTACTGATCACAGAAATGCTTGGCATTTAAAATTGGGACCTTCTAGGGACACAATTCTTTTGTGTTTACCTAGTCGAGCCCTGAGGATGCTAGCCATGTCTTTTGGGGGTTAAACACTCTATAAATGTTTTGAAATTTTGGGAAAAGTAGTGTCGTAAAGTAGTGCCGCCGTACCTGCAACACTTTCATGATTTTTTGTGAAAGTGTCGTGTTTTGCGACACTACTTATGACACTCATGGCCAAACAACAGGAATTCTTTGTCACCCTGCTGCAAAACACTGGTTTACTCTATTGGGCTGAAATTTGAGGAAGAAAGCCAACATGCCAGATGTGCCTTTGGTGGTTTGGTGACAAAATATTGCAGGGATGCAAAGTTACTGTACTCAGAAGTTGACACTTTTCCCATAGACTATCATTGCGGCGCCCTTGCAGCGCTTTCAGGGCCTGTATCTCGAAACGGTTCGAGATGCGGATTTTTTCACAAAAACACTTAGCCGGGCTAAGTGCAAAACTAGCCAGGAAAGTAATAAATAATATGAAATTTAAATTTTTTTTCTATGAAGTCGACGGTTCCTGAGATATAAGCAATTTAGTATTCTAAGTGCTCTATTTTCTGCTCGAGGCCCATTATTTTTTTTTTTTTTTTGTTAGTTATTTAACCAGGACTAGCATCATTAAGCTGAAAGTTTTTTACAGGTGTGTGACTCTGGGAGTATGGGGGAAGTTAAGTGACTTCCTCAGGGGTCACACAGTATGCAAGTGGAAGCTGTGGAGTTCAAACCCAGGTCTGGTGTGCTGGATGTTACCAGATTTGCAGCTCAGAGCCTTAAACCACTGCGCTAAATTGCCTCCTTATGCATACATTCTTTGTATTCACTGTGTTTCTATGGAGCTATTGGAAAACCAGGGTGTACGCTTCTGTTACTGTTACAGTTAGCTTTTCCATTTGCGTTTCCATACCCGTTTGCGATTAGCGTTCCTTGTATGCCACCGTGTGCATTACGCTTTTCATTTTCCTTTGCACTTGCATTTGTGTGCATTGTTACCATTTGTGTTTCCACTACTGTTTCAGTTTGCATTTCAATTTGCATCACCGTGTGCATTTGCATTTGTGGCTGCCCTTTCAGTTCTCTTTTGTTTGGCATCATCGTTGCTGTTACCATTACCATTTGCATTTCCAGTTGCGTTACTGTCACCAAGTGCATTACAGCTTGCATTTCCTTATGTGCTTGTGTTTGCATTTCTGTTTCCTTTGGTGCTATTGTTGCTGTTACCATTAACATTTGCATTTTCAATTGCAGTACCGTGACTGTGCATTACCATTTTGCGTTTCCGTAGTGCTTGCGTTTCCATTTCTGTTTATGTTACTGTTCGCTTTGCAGTCATTGTTGCTGTTACTGTAACTGTTTGTGTTTCTAGTTGCATTACCATTACTGTTTGTGTCTTTGTCACCGTTTGCATTTCTGTTGCCCTTAGGGTTTGCGTTTCGGTTGCATTTCCATTGTCGATTGCATTACTGTTTCCTTCTCCAGTGCCATAGCCTTCACCGTTTGCATTTCTGTTTGCCTTTCTGTAACTGTTTGTGTTTCTTTTACCATTTTCATTTCCATTAGTGTTACCATTTACGTTACTGTTTTCTTTAACATTTGTGTTTTCTGTCACCGTTACCGTTCTTTACGGTTGTGTTACCATTCTGTTTTTCATTAATGTTTTGCACTTGCGTTTCTCTTACCGTTAGTGTTACCATTTTACATTTGCATCACCATGTGCGTTACCATTTGCACTGCGTTTGCATTACAGTTACTGTTACTACGTGACAAAATACACATGGTGGAGCACGGGCCTGAAGGGCCCACGCCCCACCACCACATTCGCTCACTATTTATAGTCCTCATTCTCAAAAGAAGAAATTCATGGTAAAAATCTCTGTTTAATGCATTAGTTAGGGTTGTTCCACAGCGACAAAGGCGAGAAATGTAATGTTAGGGGATGCCACCCCTTGCACCCCACCCCACCAGCAGGCATCAGGAGGTGTGTGTGTTGGGGTCATCAGTCCATCTCACCCCTTCTCCTACCACATTGCCCCACCTCAGCTTGTTTACACATGGATGGTGTGAGAGTTAGGACCGATGATCCCAACGCACACCCCAATGCCTGTTGATGGGGTGGGGTGCAAGGGGAGTGGCAACCTCTAACATCGAATTCCTCGCTTTTGTCACTGTGGAACAACCCTAACTGATGCATTAAACAGAGTTTTTGCCATGAATATATATATTATAGTGGCGTAGGTTGCGCCACTATAGTTAGGGTTCAGCGGTCACTTACATACTAAACTCAAAAGTTTGTGCGTTAATAACTTTGGACCCATTCAATGAATTTGCCTGAAATTCAGTATGCATGGTGGAGCATGGTAGATCTCTTGATTTGCCAAATTGTGTTTTGGTCTGACTTACGGTCTTTCCATATGAAAGCACTGAAAATGTAAAATTATCTGTTTTTGAGGCACCTTTTGGGATTCTGGATGTGGTCCTGCAGCCATTGTGTAGTGTGCCACTCATGATGGCTCTTTGAAAGAGCTTTGGTAGCCTAACATGCCGCTTTTCATTTGCTGAAAAATATTAAGGCATTCAAAAGTTATGCCACTTTTAAGTTCCCATTATAAGTCAAAGGGAAAATTTATATGTATGTTTTACGAACAAAGAATGGGGTTCTGCCATCTCGTCCGTTCTGGCGTATCAAAGAATTTGCAGCCTCATGGTTCAAGAATCTTTGTCCCCGAGGATTTTCTAAAAATTCTTTGATCACGAGGTCTACCATCTTGTTTTCTGTTTTCTGATTGGAAAAACACAAATATCTCGGCTCAGGGGTCATTTCTGAAGTAAAACTTGCATGGGTTTTACTCAGGGGCCCCGATCTATCGAGCCATGCCTTTGGTTGCATCCAAATCGGTCAAAAAATAGAGTTCTGAATGTTTAAAATCTTGAATTGTGGCTTGCTAACGATCTTTGGTCATGAGCCTGCAAATTCTTTGATCATGAGATTCTTTGATCACGATCGTGCATCGCGAGGGAGGGCGAGATGGCCAGATTTCTAAATACATATTTTGCAGCCCAGAGGTGCCATAGCCAGTTAACTGAGGGTGGGTTTTGGTCAGGGAGCTTCATTCTGCCCCATCTGAGTAAAAACATGTTTTTATATCACTGGTAGTCTAGCGCCTCCAACATGATAAGATATATAATGATCATTGTATCCCTGGTCATCTAGTGCCCCTCCAATCTGTATAGAGTAAATTTTTTTGTCCCTGGTAGTCTAGTGGCCTCCCTAAATGTGTATTGCCTCTATATTTGTTGTTTAGCTCCCTGATGGTCTAGTGGCCCCCCATCTGTATATAATTATTATTCTTCATATCCCTGGTAGTCTAGCGGTCCCCCGTCATAATGGAATCCATAAGCAGTTGCCCTTTCCTGGTAGTCTAGTGGCCCCCAGCCCCCACCCAGCCGTGCCAACCCACCCAGCACCCCCAACCTTCCCAGCCAGCGACTGGCACAGCCCACCTCTCACCTCCACAGCTAGCCACCAAATGTGTGTTTTATGAGAGCTGTAATAGAAAGAGGCACTCAGAAATAATATATATATACTTACAGATTGCAGTGATGCATGGACAAATTGTATGCACTGCTTGTGCCTGCCAGCACCCATATCCTGCAGTATCCAGCCTGGACTTCCATTTCTACCAACAGGGGTATGCTGTGAGCACATCTTGGCCTGCAGCTTCCAGCCTGTACTTCCATTCCAACCAAAAGGTGGAGCTGTGGCCTCATGCCATAGCACCGGGCAAAGTACATGGAAATGTATGCTAAGCAGCATATACTGTAATGAGATGCAAATGTGACTGTTTGCCCACAGACTACCTAAATTGGCTCATTTACAAAGGATCTTTGAGTATAGCAAACTTTTGCCCCAGGCTAACCTATTCATCAGGTTAGCCCCAGGCAAACCCTCTCATCAGCATAGCACAGTTCTGCAGTGTGTCGCCTGCATTGTTGTTTGCAGTTGTTGGGCAACACTTCATTGCTGTCACATACATTGTCCACCATCTTGAATTTTGCCTTACTCCACCTCTGTGTTCACTGAACTGATGTTGCATTTTGCACTTCTCTATTACTAAATTCAGAGCAGTCTTCTTTTCGGGCTATTTTAGCACTGCACTCCCAGCCCTGTTTGCACTGCTTTTGCATGCTATATTCAGCAGGTTTAGCCCCAGGGCTATTCCTTTGAATATAGCTTGCTAATGGTTCAGGACTAATTTAGCCCTGTGGCAAAGCTTTGAATATCTGGCCCCTGGTGTGGTTTACTCAGAGCAGGGCTTAGACTTTGTGGGCCCAAGGCAGGGTAAACCATATAGCCTCTCATACAAAAACATGTACAACAGGAGTAAAAAGCTAGTGTTGCCTACTCAAACAAAATAAATTAAGCTACTTTGATTTTGCTGTGAAAAACCCCACAATATATGCAAGTTTTATTGAAAAAATCACTCATGGCCATAGACATAACTTTTAAATGATACTTTTCGGGCTTTTTGTACAAAATCATCAGTAAGTAGACATCTGATTGTGAGATCTTATACTCAGTCAAGAGATAACTTAAGCAATTGAGCTGTTCTTGGCTCATACTTGATCTAAGGTAACTTTTATCAGTTTCAGCTTCGAAAAGCTTCTTTCAGTGCTTGCAGCCATCACCAGTATTGTCAGAAGGATTCTGATCCACAAATATATTTGGATAAGTGCCAGATAGCTTGTTTGAAACCAAGTACTACAACAGTTCCAGCAGTGTTACGTTGAGCAGCATGAGCTTTCTGTAAGGTCCTTGCTATGCTTACATGGTTGACAACATTTAGCAGGTTATACCAAATTACTAGACTGAGAATGAATTCAAAAGAACTGAGTTCGTGCAGGCATCAAGCAGACTCGCTGTGGATTTTCAGATCCTTTGCGGTCTCTGTTACTTCATTCAAGGCATCATGTATATCACTGGCCTGGTACCTAACAGCTTTTATATTTTCTAGTCTGCACTCCCATCTTGTCTCAGATAAAGATTTTTGGACAGATTGGGGGCATGTTTCTCAAAATTTTCCACCGTGCTGTTGATGCAGAAAAGATGATGTAAAGCCATTGCAAAATACCAAACAAACTCAGCGTTCTTGGAAAGTGCTAGCAGCATCACCTAAGGCAAGATTCAAATTGTGGGCCCACAAGGTGTAAAAGGCCCTCAGTTCAGTCTGAGAATGTGGATTGGACACCTTGGTTGTGGCCTTTCTGTTGGTAACGTTATCATAGTTTTGCCCACAGCAGTTCTGTAGATCTAATCCATACAGCTCTACTTGGTTTAACAGAATATCACAAAGTCCCTTGCCACTGCTGTCATGGATTTCAAAAAAATCTAAGAAGTGTTTTGCAATTCTGATGTCAGTGTTGTCGATATCAACAAACTGGATGATCAGAGACAACTGTTCTTTACGGCTAATGTCTGGTGTACAGTCCAGCAGCACTGAAAAATATTTTGCCTGCTTGACACAATCCAGTATGATGTTTTTACTTTTCAGAAATTAATAATACAAGTTCTTTTTAAATTCTCAGACCAAGATAATGGTTTCTAACTTCTTGTGATTTGATCTGTTTCAATTGATTTTCTAGAACGGATCAAAACTGGCCATGAGTTCGACTAGCACCAGGAAATTCCCATTGTTGTGACTATAAAGTGTATCAGTGCTCCCAAAACATCAAGTTATGCTTCACTCAGTGCTGCATTATAGCGATCAGCCTTTCTAAGACTTTGTGCCAGTGGTTAGATTCTTCTTTAAACAGTTATTGTACATCTCTGTCAATAGCTGCACCTTTGCAAGTCTTCTCTCAAGTTCAGACCACTCTTGCATGTTCTCAAAGTGTGGCTTTGAATACTCATGAGTTTTCAGGCTCTCTGTTAATGTTTCCAGTCAGTGAGTCCACTTTGGCCAGACTGCTTTTTGCAGTACGAGGAACAACTTACATGCGAAGCAAAATACAGCGGGTCTAATTCTCAACAGGGCAAAGAACAGCGCAAGCTGTGGCATATAACTGTTTGCGCTTGAAGCCGACCCTGCACCAGATTCTGGCACAGGATGGGTCCCGCGCCTAAGTCCCCATACCTGTGGCAATTTCTCCTGTGTAAGAAACACATGGCGCACAGAAGGGTTTGCTGTTGGCACCCTGCGGCAAGGGAAGTTGTTCCTCCAGCCTGATCCCTGATATAAGTACCTCAATTCCATCCCTAGTGGTACATTCCCCTATCCTGGATGCTGCCAGTACAAATAATGAATATAAAATATCACTTTACTGATTCCCAGTGTAATAATTAATAACCCCACTATCCCTGGGGTCTAGTGCCCCCATCCCCGATGCCACGGTACAAATAATGAATATTAACAAACCTCACCCTGATCCTCAGTGCAGTAGAAGTAACAAAACTCATCCCTAGTGGTTCAGTGCCCCCGCCCATCCCTGATGCTGTCAGTACAAATGAAGATAAATAAATCCCTGATCTAATCCTTGATGTCTGTGGTCATAATCATCAAAACCCTGCTATCCCTGGTGGTCTAGTGCCCTCCATCCCTGATGCCGCCAGTACAAACAATGAATAGAAATAAATCCCTTTCCGATCCTCGATGTCCATGGTAATAATAATTAATGCCTCACCTTTCCTTGGTGGTCGAGTGGAACCACCCACCTCAGTAGGTGCCCACCACTCACTCACTCCAGTTTAAACAGAGCTGGTGAGCTCAGCCCTTCTCCTCACCTCTCGTGGCCAGTTACTGACTGAACTGTTACTAGTGTGCTGCACAGTATGCTCAGTTACAGTTCAGTCGGGGCCAGCCGCGGAGGTGAGAGGAGGGCTGTGCCAGTCACCGCTCTGTTTTAGGCTGGTGGGGGAGGTGGGTGGGCACTACCCTGGGGTGGGGAGGTGAGGTTCCACTAGACCACCAAGGGTGGGTATTAATAGCAGTAAAATGTTTTATTCATATAAAATTCATATGAATTAGGATTAGCTCAACTGCTTTACAACTCATTTAAAATGAGATCCACAGCATTTTTAAAACTTCATTTTAAAACAAAATTATTCCAATCCAACAAAGAAGAGACACAATATACTATCATATAAGGTAAAATAGAACACAGAAGGAACACAGGATAGTATTCAGCATAATCTTTCCTTGATTTATCCTTAAACAAAAATAAGGGCACCCTAATTAATTCTTAATTATTATTACTATAGACATCGAGGATTGGGAAAGGGAATTATTTCTATTCATTGTTTGTACCGGCAGCATTGGGATGGAGGGGTCACTAGATGGTACATGCCCAGGATGGCGACACTATTAGTGGAAAATGTCGATGCCGGGTAACATCTACATTTTCACTGTAACACTACCTGAGACCCCGGCATTTTCTCCCCAGTCCTGCCCCCTCCTGATCCAATTCTGACTCGGAGTTAGAATCCTAGAGATCGGGTGTGTGTGGGGCAAAGCCTCCACGTGGGGGTTCAGGGGTGAAGCCCCCAATGAAAAATGGCTGGGGTCTCAAGTCGGATTTATGCCAACCCGCAAGTTGCAGTCGACATAAATCTGTCACTGTGATGGCAGTTGACAACTTACTTGTTGAACCGCATCGAGAGCTTCATTAGACCACCAGGGATGGTGGGGTTTTGATGATTATTACTGTGGACATCGAAGATCGGGTAAGGATTTATTTATTTTCATTTGTACCAGCAGTATCGGGATGGGACGGAGGTACTAGACCACCAGAGATGGTGGTTTATTTGTTATATTATTACCGTGGACATCGAGGAACAGGTAAGGGGTTTATTTATATTCATTTGTACTGGTGGCATCACGGATGGGAGGACTAGACCACCAGGGATGGTGGGGCTATTTATTTTATATTGAATATTTATACTGGTGGCATCAGGAGATTGGACGGGTGGGCCACCATACCACCGCAGGGTTTATAAATACAATACTTTTGGGGACTTCAGGGCTGGGGGGACCGTGGGCATTGCTGCATACTGGTCATTTTCCCAGAGGAAGAATTTTCTATATCCTTAGACCAACCCTTGTTGGTCTAAGGGTATTTTAGGATTTCCCTTTGGGAGAGTTCTGTGAATTCCACATTAGGGGACGTGGCAGCCTGCATCAGCTACATGCCCCTAGTGCCAGGTCGCATCCCATTTGTGGTGCAGGTGGTGCAAGTCCTGTTTGGGGCAGGCAACCTGTGGTCGTTGTAGGCTGGTTTTGGTGATACTTGGCCAAAATATTGTTGATGCAAGGAGCCACTTGTGCCATTTAAGTTTGGCGAGGCATCTTGCGCGATCTCAAGGCTTTGAGAATCGAGCCCAGCATCTTTTGCCTTTGAGTGCACAAGCAAACACCTTTCCACCCGCTTGCTGTTAGACAAGATTCAAAAGTAATATTCAGGAAAGAAGCAGCATTCCTATCTGTCACCGTCAGCTGTCAGTGAAGTTGGAAAATTATACTCAGATACTTTATATGAACCTCTGCAAACAATATCTTCCTTCCCTGTCTTGTTACTGAAGGTTTTCTGACCAGTGACCGGATCTTCAGAGTTCTGGGACAAATTCTCACACAAAATTGCCTATTCTACGGTTAGTGTATGGAAGGTAGGATCAGTATTACACTCTCTGACATTTGGTTGATCGTCAAACATGGAAGGTCAACACAATCATTTGTTGTAACTAAGACTAAGCTTCAATTGAGCCAGTTGAAATCTGGCTACTTTCCAAATCACAGAAGGGATGATCATTATCAAATTCAATATCATTGTTGTTGATATCCATATGCACTCTGGTTGCTGTTATTGTGTCTGTATTTGGTGTATTTCCAGCACCTTTGTTGTTTAAATCTTGGTTTCTCGACAGAGCGAACCAGAACCGATCCAGCACACCGACCTTGCTGTGATTGTAGAAACTGTTCCTGCAACATCTTTTCTCTTCTTACTTGATCCAGAAAGATATTTCCTATTTGCATCTCTTTCTTTGCTGGCCATGTGAGAAAAGGGCCCTTTGTGCATACACATATGGAAGCATCAAAGTAGGGTGCTCTGTAAAACAAAAAGTTCACCAGCAATAAATATATAAAACTTTATCACTCACACTTCATCCTCCTGAGCAAAAACTACATGTAATGTACATAAAATGAGAGACCCATACTATTAGTCCAGCAATCCCACCACTGACAAAACTCAAATCTCAGAAAAGGACCCTGCAGGAGTGTGGATTTTTTAGTTCAGTACAGTTAGTATAAGCTATCAGATGCTACATGACCGACACTACAACTGTCACAATCACGTTTGTTGTGTGGTTAGGGGTTAAATGTGACTGTGGTGTTGAAAACCATTATTTAGACTAATACCTAGTTCCAGTAGGCAACTTCTGGCACCCTCCGTTCCTGTCTACCCCTTCCTAACTATATATCCTCTTCCTTGATGCTCACCTGCTCAGTTCCCTGGTCACTGCTCTTCACCTTTTATCCCTACCCAACACACACGGTGTACTCGCTTCACACATGTGAACTTGTTTACTGCTCTCTTGCTGTTACAGTGCTGCATTTATATTATGTCAGCACATTTTACCGCTGCCTCTGTGTACACCAGTTGTCCTGTAATTGCATCTTTGGTTACTGAATGACTGATTTGTATTTTTAGTTAGGTGATCCTAAGTAAATTATATAATAAAATAAATAAAACTGCATATTTATAACAATTTCAAGAATGACAGTAACATACTTGGTGGTCTTATGGTCCCTCCCCTGCCCCGATCCCTTCCCTGGCATTGCATTTAAAATCTTTGCTGGTCTAGTGGTCCCTCCCAGCCCACCCGATCCCTTCCCCAGTATTTCATTTAACAACCCTGGTGGTCCAGTGGTCCCTGCTCCCTCCATTCTCTGCCCCATTTCAACCCAAAGTAATTAATTCCCTGTAGTCTAGTGGTCCCCACCCTGGCAGGTAGTGATCCACCACTACACTCCCCCAACCCAACCCATGCTGGTGATTTACATCTCTCCTCACACTGCCATGGCCAGCCATCGACTGAACTGTCAATGAGTGTGTCCTTACATAGTATACACTCATTGGTTGACTAGTCAACCAGTGACCATGTACTATGTTGTGCATGCTCACTGACAGTTCAGTTGGCTGCTGTCATGGTGGTGTGAGGAGGCTGTGTGACTGTAGATATCCCTGGTAGTCTAGCAGCCCCATTATAATAAAATAAATATTTATTTCACATTTCCTGGTAGTCTAGTGGCCCCCATTCAGCCATGCTAGCCTACGCAGCACCCCTACCCCTTCCCAGCTGGCGACTACACAACCCATCTCTCACTTACATGGCCAGCCACTGACTGTCTGAAGTTTTACTTCAGTGACCCTGAGCCGAGATATTTCTGTTTTCTGATCGAAAATCTAAAAACAAAATGGCGAACCTCACGATCAAAATTTTGAAAATTCTCGGGGCAAAGATTCTTGAACTGCAAGGTTGAAATTTTTGATCGCCAGCGGACACAGATGGCCAGAACCCCATTCTTTGTTCACAAAACATACATATAAAGTTTTCATTGACTTATAATGGGAACTTAAAGTGGCATAACTTTTGAATGCCCCAATATTTTTCACCAAACGAAAAGCGGCTGTTCAACCAACGGCTCTTTCAAACGAGCCATGTCACTGGAGTGGCATAGCACACAACGGCTATGCAGGCCAAGTCCAAAATCCCAAAAGCTGCCTCCAAAACTGATAATTTTGCATTTTCAGCGCTTTTGTACACAAAGACTGCAAGTCCGACCGAAATGCAATTTGGCAAATCAAGAGATCTACTATGCACCACCATGCGTACTAAATTTCAGGCAAATCCGTTGAACAGGTCCAAAGTTATTAACGTCCAAACTTTTGACTTTAGTATGTAACTGACTGCTTGAACCTAACTATAGTGGCGCTGACTTATAGTATATATATATATATATATATATATATATATATATATATATATATAGATATATAGATATATGGCAGGTAAGTAATTGCTGGTAGTGACTGAATGGGTGGGTCTGTTTGAAATAAAGGCCTTGCACTGGGTGAGCAGTGGCCAATGGTGGGAAGAGAACCAGGTAGAGATACCATTGTCAGACAGGTGGTGGCAGCAATAAACTACAAGTAGCCATCCAGCTGTCTGGTGGCTCTTTACATGAGGTTGTGACAAACTAGTGACAGTGGTACAGATTGATGTCACACTGACAATAACATCTAATGTAGAGTCTTCCCTTGGTACAGAAATCATACCCACTGGTAATATTTTTACAATTACGATAGAATTAACCCACACCAATGGTGCTATTGCTATCTTTTGGCTGAATTTACATGAGAACTTCCTTAATTAAAGAGCTAGTGTACTGCTTGGAATTAATAGTAATTTTCATATGCAGTCAGCTATCACTTCCAGTATCTGAGTATTATTTTATTTTCTGTTTGCTAATTAGAAGATTTTCCACCTGACAATACTGGGGTGATGTGGAGCAGCTCTCTGTTTGGAGGGAAAAAATCAGTTCTGATCCTCCCTGCATCATCAGAAATGAGACCAAACACCTTGAGGCACCACAATCCTTGCAGCCTGAGCAGTGACTTTCACAAGCTACCAATCAAAATGCAGTAATTAGACATCACTAGTAACCGGGAGAGCCAGTCCCTGCTGCTTCAATGGAAAGTGAAACCTGGCAGTGAGAAATGGTTCTCATTGGTTACTAGTGATGTCATAGTCAATGTGGTCTCAGTGTTGATGAAGAGGGAGAACAGAACTGAGTTTTTTTTCCTTCAGACAGAGTGCTGCTCCACACATCACCCCAGTACTGCCAGTTGGAAAATCTTCTAATTAGCAAACAGAAAAGAATAAATACTTGAGATATAAGAAGTGATAGCTGAAAGCTACAGTTAATTGCAGGCAGTTTCAGGCAGTACACTAGCTCTTTAATTTCAGCAACATACCCAGATCTGTTTTGTTTGTTGCTGTTAGAGATCAAGGAACCACCAAGTTTCTATGGTTTAAGAAGCGTTATTTTTACACGTGAATGATTATGCATGTTTTAACAATTTTATGAAGTAGGAATGTTACTGTTATATTTGTACTGTACATTATTTGTTGTAATATGTGCTCTTTGCTGCTGCTCACCAGGAAACAGTTGTAAGCAAGGTGTTGCATCTCATTTGGGATTTCCTGGTGAAACATTTTAATTAATAAACAAATAAACAAACAAAAACAAACACCGTTAACATTAAATCTGCCTAATTCTGTAAAAGAAATTGATGGCAGAAATGATGCAGAATTTCAGGAAAACATTTTTCAGGTCCAGATGATACATCTGAGTGTGGAGTAAAAGATTGTGCTGACTGGCCTCTTACTGATGTCTTTGAAAACTTGTTATATCCTGGGGATGACCTCTGTATTTTCTTCTGATGTTATATTTTCTTTTTATTGTCCTGGGTCTCCATATGCTAGGTAGCCTGTGACATTGGCACCTGAATTAAGGTGCCATCTGAAACAGTGAGCTGATGTGGGCAAAAGCCCGAATGGTGAGGGGGAGGGAGGGCGACCGGATGTGGTGGGTGGGCAACTGTAGCAACAGGATGTGCTATATGTACACGCATGTGGGGGAGAGAGCATGGCGAGCTGGCCTGGGAGGGGTTGAGGGGATGTAGGGGTGGCGCTGCATTTGGCTGCTGAGCTGCGGCGTGGCATCAGGGTTGGCCTCCGCTTGCGGTGTGTAGGGTTCGGGTTTGGGTCTGGGTCTGGCTACTGTGGTTTTGTTGCTCCGGCCCAAAACTTGTATTTTTGTTGCTTTGGCCCCCTGACATGCACCCCCGGAGTGAGAATCCCAGGAGGCGCGGCAAAGCCTCCGGGTATGTGGGGGATCGAAGTCTCCGGCACCATTCCTCCATGCGCCGAAGATGTCAGGGTGGCAAAATTGTTTTGCCACTGACTTCGTGATAACGAGGGTCACTGTTTTGGCACCGACATTATCACATAGAACCAAATGCTACTGTCTCTGACTAATGTCTTGCATCATGGTCATACTTTCTGCCTGACAATAAAAATGTTAATTCACAAAAGACTTCTTACAGACACGGATAATGACATGGAGCTGGAATACAGTCTGTGCCATTCACCAATTCACAAAGTGGTAGAGTTCAACTGAGGTAACTATACACCTGTGCCTTACCTCTCTGCTTCGAAAATTGTTCAAGCCAACCATAAAATACTTGGCAGTTCCTTACATGGAAGAGAATGGGCTGTTTTTCAGCACATGGCATGGTTTTACAAATGTAGACCATGCCCAACTAACCTGATTACCTTCTTCCAGAAGATAGCTAGGATGTTGACTAGGGGCCTAGCAGTGGATGTAGTCTGACTAGATTTTAACAAGGTCTTTGACTCTGTACTACATGGAAAATTTATTGAGAAAGTAGCTCAATATGGAATTCACAGTGTTTACAGGAAGTGGATAACAAACTGGCTGACAGGTAGAAAGGAAAAGTGGTGGTGGACAGTAACCAGAATTGAGGGTTATTCAGAGTGGAGAGTACTCAGGGTCAGAACTGAGTCCATTCCTCTTTAAAATATCAACGAATGACCTAGAAGAGAGGCAGTCACCAACAAGCAGCTGAGGTCTGACAACACTCATTTCCGTTCTGAACTGCCTCCTTCACTCCTATCACATCAGGAATTTGACCACCACACCTTCTCCCTGCTTGCATGAACACCATATGGCAGTGGTTTTAGCTGGTATGGGTAATAGCCCCCAGGGCTCCTGTTCGGTGTCATTTATTTTAATGCCCCTGCTATTTGGGCTTACCCTGAACCCAGAGATATTTTAGAAATTCCTGGCCTGATGGCCAAATAGAGTAAAAACCTCCCAATTATTTCACATAGAATCTCAGTTGCAGGACCAAGCCCTGAGTTTACACATAATTCTGTTGCACACAGGACTGTCCCTCTCTATGCAGGGCTTTTCAGTGCAGCTCTCAGCAATCTCCCTGTCTCGGGTGGATAATTTATCTCCTGTTCTCCCACATTCGTTCTCACAGGCATCTGCGATAATGATGCAGATGGAGACCTGGTTACTATATAATTAAGGACAGTCAAAGAAAGCAGCTCACCTTCACGTCATGCAATGCCCAAGTCATAATACAAGAAATGAGGAGGAAGGGCAGCACTGTCACGTGATTTATTTGTTACAAAATAACAACACAGCCTTGCAGCCAGGCCAAACGTGGACGCAACTTAAATGCCCTGCCTGGTTTGTGCATGCACACTTCCTGAAGGAGGCCAGTCCATTGTGAGTCAGACAGTTTTATAATACCCCACACAGGTGTGATTAATCACTCTAAATCAGTACATCACAACAGAAACGGCAAACTATAAAGTGAATCTGTGCTCAAAATAATAAGTGTACTTTAAAACTTAAAAAGTAAAAATGTAAAAACATTTAATTGTTCTCTCACGGACCAATTTAACAACAATCATATTATGAAGACAATGCTAGTGTAATAGACTTGACTATTGTCTAACTGTTAGTGTCATAATAAAGGCTATAAGGACTCATGTAGCAAATACTACCAATTGCAATGCCTTCTGTTTACATACAGTTCTTATTATTGCAGGAGGTCAAAGGTTAAATCTGCTAAGATGTCATGAAGACCCCTATTCATCTGGCCAGGATATTCAAAGGAGATGTGCCTGGGCAGCTCTTCAGGTTACGAATCCCAGAAGTGAGCCCAGGGACATATTCAAACCCTAGGATGTACGCGCAGCTCCAGATACACCAAAGGCACATTTATAATGTATGCAGCGCATCCCCAGGAGGCATGCCCATGCATGCGGCACATCACGATATTCAGCTGAGACGTGCGGTACATCTGCCCACACATCTTGGAGATGTGCTGCATAGGGTTTTACTGCCGGACATATGGCCACTACTGGGATGGGGAAGCAGGGTGTGATGAGGGCACTGTGTGGATGGGTGGGTGAGGGGTACCACTAGGCCACTGGGTTGTTCTCTTGACATTTACAGGGATCAGACTCAGAGATGGGGTGTGGGTACCACTGGACTACCAGGGATTACTTTAATGTTTCTGTTATGGGGATCAGGACTCAGGGATGTGAGGGGGACCACTAGACTACCAGGAGGCTGTCCCATGCATCTAACCCTGTCTGTGAAGAATATTTCTTCACATTACCTCTGAGCTCCCCATTTTCAAATTGTGCCCCTTGTTCTTTTACATCTTTTTCTGAAATATCTACCCTCTTGGACTTTGTTGATTCCCTTGAGGTATTTGAAAGTTTCTATAATGTCCCTCTCCTTCTTTTTTCCTTGAGGCTATACTTCTTAAGCTCCTTTAGTCTTTCTTCATATGTCTTCTGGTGCGGACAACTTCCTATTTTCTACTGGTGATGCCTCTCCTATGCATCCCAATGTCCCCCAGCCCTCCTTACTGCCTTCTCACATTGCTGGCCCACCTTTAGGTCATCTGATATGACTACCCCAGGTCCCTTTACTTTTTTGTTGTCAGTATCTCACCACCCATTGTGTACTCTTCCCTGGGTTTTGTTTCCCAGGTGCATTACTTTGCACTTCTTTGCGTTGAATCTAAGCTGCCATACATTTGACCATTCCTCCAACCTTGCCAATCCCTTTTCATCCTTTCCACCCCACCTTGTGTATCAACCCTGTTGCAGATCTTTGTGTCATCTGCAAAGAGACATTCTTTCCCTTCCAGCCCCTCTGCAATGTCACTTATAAAGACATTAAAAGGACTGGTCTCAGTAATGAACCATAAGGTACCCCACTAGTAACCCCTTCTTCACTGGGACTCCATTTACTATTACCCGCTGTGTCCTGTAGTCCAGCCAGTGTTTTAACCAGGCTACCACCCTGGGACCCACTCCCAGGCTGGCTAATTTGTTTATTAATCTTTTGTGCGGACTGTGTCAATGCCTTGCTAAAGTCTAGGTAGGCCATATCCACAGCCCTCCTGGTCTACTACTTTGGTTACATGGTCAAAGAAATCAATTAGATTTGTCTGATACGACCTTCCTGCTGTGAATCCATGCTGCCTTGGGTCCTGTGCCCCACTGGCCTCTAGGTACTCAACAATTCTTTCTTTCAAAAGTGATTCCATCATTTTCCCTACCACAGAGGTCAAACTGACAGGTCTGTGGTTTCAGCGCCAGTCTTGCTCCCACTTTTGTGAAGGGAATCACATCCACCCTCCTCCAGTGCTCAGGTACCACACCATCCTCCCATGATTTGTTAAAAGGGTAATCAGTGGTGTTACTATTTCTTCCCTTAGTTCTTTAGAATTCTGGGTGAATCCCATCAAGCCCATTGCTTTATCCACCTTCAGTTTTAAGAGTTCTTTCAGAACCCTTTCTTCTGTGAAAGGACTAATATCAACCTCCCTATCCAGAGTGCTTCTAATGACTGGATTAGGTATCTTCTTCTGCTTTTCCATTGTGAATACTAACATACTAATTGCCAGCAGATTAGGCATTACGGTCTCGAGTCTGCTCGAACCTCAGATCCTTACTTGGGTGCCGAGGCCCCCCTGTGTTCCAGAAACCTCTATCATCCATCCCCACCTCCGGGCCAGGCCATCATCTGATACATCCACTTTCTGTGTCTGTCCCATCCTCTCTTGAAGCCCTCCACTGTGAATCTCTGAACTAGCTCAGCCAGGCAGTGTCATTCCAAGGGTCCACCACCCTCTCAGTGAAAACCTCCTCCTCTTTTCCCCTCACCTCCCACCTTCCAACTTCAAACCATGCCTCTGGTGATACTTCCCTGCTTTAGTTCAAAATTCCCCTCCATGTTTACCCTGTTTATTTCCTTGAGGTACTTGAAGACCTCAATCATGTCCCCCCTGTCTCTCCTCTCCTCCAATGAAAACTGGTAGAGCTCCTCCAGGTCTGTCCTCATACGTCAAATTCCCTAGTCCTATGTCATCTTAGTTGCCCTCCTCTGTACCCTCTCCAGGAGCTGTATGTCCCTCTTCAAGTGTGGTCTCCAGTACCTGTACACAGTACTCAAGGTGTGGTCTAACCAGTCCATTGTACAGCGGCAGAATCACTTCCCTACTCCTAGAGGTGATCCCCATATGATGCCTCCCAACATCCTGTTTGCCTTGCTAGCTGCTCTCCTGCACTGCTCAGCGTTATTCATACATGCATCCACCATGACCCCTAGATCTTTTCCCCTATTGAGGCCTCTAGCTCCTCCCTCCCAGGGTGTACCTGTGTTTGGGTTCCCACTAAAATGTAACACCTTGCACTTGGTGATATTGAAATTTAATTTCCATGTGATCCCAGCTTTCCAGGGTGTCCAGGTCCTTGCAGGGCCAAACTCTCTTCTCCCTCAACTACTGCTCCCATTTTGGAGTCATCAGCGAAGACTCATTTCACACCCTATACCCTCCTGATGTCTGATATGTATGCATTAAACAGGATCGGACCCAGGACCGAGCCCTGCAGCACCCCACTACCAACCTCTCTAGGGTCTGAGAGCTCCCCACCGACCACTACCTCTGCGTGTATCCAGCTAGCCAGTTTCCAATCCATCTGACCATCAAAGAGCCCACTTCAACCCCATCAGTTTCTCCACCAGACCATTGTGAGAACAGAGTCAAACGCCTTGCTGAAGTCCAAGAATAATACATCCACAGGCTTTCCCATCCAATTCTGATGTTACCCATTCTTAGAACTCCACAAGATCGGTTTGACATGATCTACCTGGCACAAACCCATGTTGCCAACTATCCAGACCTCCCACCTCCTCCAAGTACACCCCGATCGTTCCTTTAGTATACTCTCCATTAATTTTCCACCACCGAGGTCAAACTGATGGGTCTGTAGTTACCTGGTACTTCCTCAACCCCCTTTGGATTGGCACCATATTGCCTCTCGCCAATCCCTAGGTACCCTCCCTGTCTCAAGTGACCTGTTGAAGAGCTCCACCAGGGTGTAGCCAGTGTGTCCGACAATTCCCATAGTACTCTTGGATGAATGCCATCCAGCCCAGGAGATCTGTCTTTCTTTAGGGCCTTGAGGGCTAACCACACCCTTTCGTCGGAGATAGCATCATCCGTCCCTCCACCTTTCTGGCCTTTTATCCTTATCCTGATGTGACACCCTGGGGTACTTTCCTCCCTCTTGCTCCTTTCTTTTGCCCTGATCCCACTCACTGCCGCTCTATCCCCATCATGCCTTGCTTTGTAGATATCCAGTCCTCCCTAGTGGTAGACACAGAGGCTAAGTACTGCCTTATACCTCTGCCTGGTCCCTCGCCTCTTCCACCCACCATCCTCTAATCTCAATCTACTGAGATGGCCCTTAGTTTTCTCCGCTCCCAATGTACCAGAAGAACCCCTTTTCCCTCCATGTATCCCTTTGCCAGCCGCTGCTCTTTACTGGACTTTGCCACCCTCACCATCCGGTGACTTTTCTAGATGCAAGATGGTACATTTCCTTATCCCTATCCCTCTTGTTGTTTTATATTTTTGTAGGCGCCTTCTTTCTCTCTGATCGCTACCTGAACCTCACTGGACCACCAGCATGGTTTATATGACCATGCTCCCTTATGTTTCACCTTAGTGCAGGTCCTGACTGCCTCATGAAGTCCCTGCTTTATGATTCCCCATCTCCTTTCCACATTTGTCATTGGTGTAATCCTCCAAGTGATCCTTGAGAATATTTCCCATGCCCACAAAGTCTGCCCCCTGAAGTCCACTGCCAGTGTCCTAGATCTCACCCCCTCCCCATGCTTATTTGAAACCAGACAGTATTGTGTTCACTCCCAGTCAGGGGATCCTCTACAACCAAGTCCTTACCAGATCCCCATCTGCCAGAACCACGTCCAGGACATGCCCCTCCCTTGTGGGCTCCATCACATGCTGTGTTAAGAACACATTCTGGAAGCCATCCAGCAGCCTCTGTTC
Organism: Neoceratodus forsteri; assembly: GCA_016271365.2. NCBI lineage: Eukaryota > Metazoa > Chordata > Ceratodontiformes > Ceratodontidae > Neoceratodus > Neoceratodus forsteri. The sequence goes on from CM028137.1 coordinate 646,602,758, forward strand.
CTTGGCCACCTTAGAGGAATTGGTTCCCCAGTTTGTACCTGAGATATTAAAGTCCCCATCAACACCACTCCTTCCCTTTTGGTCCACACTGGGCAATGATGTTGTCCAGCAAACCATCCTCCAGAACATCACCCATCCCAGGGGCCTATATACTACACCCAGCTTGACCTTATCTCCTGCTGTGGATCGTAAGGTGACCCATAAGGCCTCCACATTTCCCTCTGCCTCTTCTACCTGCAATTTCTATGTCATCTCTAATGAACATAGCCACTCCACTACCTCTGCCCTCCTTTCTATCCTTCCTAAGCATAGTGTACCCCGCACATTTAGGTCCCAGTCATGGTTTTGTTGGCCACGTCTCGTGACCGCTGCCACAACCCCCAAACAGCATGGCCTGGAACTCTGGCAACTTGTTTCCCAAGCTCCTGGCATTTACTAACACCCCCACCCTGATCCCCTTTGTTGAACCCCACCCAAGTTCCTTATCTTCCATCCTACCTCTGCTCCTCCTGAAACCTCCACCCCAGTCTGTTTCCCCTTCCCCTTGGGTTTGAAGGCTACTCCCTCATCTGGAGGAGGGCTTCTGGTCAGCCCTTCCTATCCCCCACAAGTTTAAACCCCATTTTTCTTGAATGTAGTCAGCCATCCCCTGTTTAAGGACTTCCTTCCCTAAGGGGCAAGATGAAGCCTGTCCTTGCATACAGTCCTTATCCTCCCAAAGTCCTTTCCAGTTCCCTAACACCCTCAACCGATTCTCTTCACCCCACTTCCTGAGCCAGTCATTAACCTTGTGATCTTCATTTTTTCTCCACTGAGGCCTTTGGTACTGGCAATATCTCCAAAAAATGTTGCATCCATTATCCCGACAGACTCTGGCAAGTTCTTGGAACCTTGCTTGGATTTCAAAATGCTATTTCCTCTAGATCGTTGGTTCCCAAATGCCAGGAAATCCGGTTTCCCTCCACAATCCCTAACCAGTTCATACACCATGAACTTTGCTCTGTGCACTATCAGCCCTGGAGATACTCACTACTCTTCACCTGTATGGCATCCATCCCCTGTCCCTCCCACTGGATACCCTAATCATTGAGTCTCCCAAACAGAACCTTAACACCGCCATCATCCTTACGGTTACCTCCACTATGCACTCTCAGCCCCCATCCCCTTTATTCGTGATCTCAATCTCCATGGGAGTCTTCCTGCCTTATTAGAGACCCCTTGTCACCCTCCCTTTCTGCCTCTCTTGTTAGTTTGCCCATTTAACTCAGACCCACTCTGAATAGGTGTCCCTTTAACCCTCTCTTATCCGGACCATTTATCCTGGCCCTGATGGTTTCCCTTACCCTACACTGCCATCCTCCCCTTGTAATAGTACCCCTACCTCCAGAGGCTCTCTGTGGGTCCTCTTTACCTAGGGCGCCATCCTTGGTACAGACTCCCCTGCTGAAGGGGCCCCTCCTACCTTCTGTCTCCCAGTTTCTCTCCAGTCATGCTCTCCTCCCTCATGTCTGCAATATGTTGCATCTCCCCATCTGCTTAACATTTATGTTTCCCTTCTCCTCTGGGACTATTTCTATCCTTTCCATTGCCAGTCTGTGATGCCCTATGGGTATCCGACTCCCCCGACCTCTGTATCAGTTTCCTCATTTCCACAACCTTCCTCCCCTCTAGGTTGCTTGGTAGCTCAAATTTATTGTGACAGTCTACCGCAGCCTCCATCAAGTAACCCAAGTATCCCCTGACTGCTTCTCTAAACTGCCCTTCTTCCTCACCTTTGCTCTGTTCTCCTTGGGAGCTCCTTCTCCAGTCTGCTCTTTAGCTTCCCCACAGCAGCCCCTCCTTCTCAATGTCTGCTCTACTAGGCTTCCCCACAGCAGCCCCTCCTGACTCTTCCCCCTCCACTGTCTTTGTATTGGAATGTTTACCCCTACGCTTTCCCTTAATGTCAACATCCCTATCTAAGGGTCCTCTGTCCTAATATCCCCCCTCCTGCTTGCTGTAACATAATGTCCTGTAATTTCTGAGTGTTGCCCCAGCCTCCCTCAGCCCCACCCTCTGCTGCCCATATCCACACCCCTTATCCTTGGACACTACTCCAACTCCCCAGCTTACTCCTTAACCAATATATTTACTCCTGATACAAGATAGCTGTCTACAGAGTGGCCAGCCTCCTCTCCAGGCCCAATTGAGAATTATTGCCATCCCACAGCCTGTGCAGCCTACAACCCTTCTGAAGATGCCTGCCATGGTGGAATATGGCCACCCTGTTTGTCCCTCTCTGCTTATAATGGCACACACCCTTTTCTCAGTCCCTTCCCCTGGAATACAGTCTTCTCTCTATCCTGACTGCAGTTATTTACAAACCCAGTTTCAACCCCACCAATAAAGTTCCCAAGTCTCACAAACACATACAGTCCAGTGTGTGTCCAGTTCCACTAACAGTGTGTGTATGCAGACATCAGGTACTGTATGATGTCACAGGCCCACCAGTTCCTGTTGCTTCAAATTTCAGTCACAAACAGAGATGCACAGCCCTTCAAACCCAACCCCAGTGGCTTTTCAGTATTTAAGAAAGCCTACAAAACAGGGTGGTGGGAGGCTCTTACCAACACCAGGCAAACATCATATTTAAATGTCACTCTAATTATCACTGCCAAACAAGTGTTCCCAAGCCCAAAAGTTACAATATCACAGCCCAAGTAACAGTTCTAACTTAAAGTAGTAATTTTACACACACAACTAATTTCACGTACAAACTATTCAAATATTTCAGTTAAAACAGAAGATAAACCCAAACCTCTGTCCTTACTAGCCTCCTGCTTATGTTCCCAAGTGAACAATGAAAGACAAGATGATTCTTGTTAATTTCCTCCCTAACACCAGGCAAACATCACATTTAAATTTCACCTAATTATCACTGTCAAACAAGTGTTCCCAAGCCCCAAAAGTTACAATATCACAGCCCAAGTAACAGTTCTAACTTAAAGTAATTTTTAACACACACAACTAATTTCACTTGCAAAACTATTCAAATATTTCAGTTAAAACAGAAGATAAACCCAAACCTCTGTCCTTACCAGCCTCCTGCTTATGTTCCCAAGTGAACAATGAAAGACAAGATGATCTAAGCAGAAGTATTCGCTCAGTATCCCTGCTTTTTGACTGTCGTCTCTGCCCAACCACCTTCCTCTTTATTCAGCCTCAGTATCCCTGCCTTAGTCTTTCTTTGCTCCCTAATGTACCTATAAAATGTTTTATCCCCTTTTAACTGAGTTGGCTATCTTTTACTTGGTTTGGGCCTTGCTTTTCTGACTGCCCTCCTGCTTCCTTCTGCTTTAACTGGTACATTTCTCTGTCCTGCTTCTTCTGAGTTTCTTTATACTTCCTGAATACTATCTTTTTCCCTAACCTTCCCTGCCACTTCTTTTGAGAACCATAGTGTTTTTTTCTTTCATTTTGATTTGTTTATTTGATTCACAAAGGCTTATTGCCTCTGTGATGGCAGTTTCGATGTTTCTAGTGCTTTTCTGAGGCACTCTCCCATTTTGACAAAATCAGCCTTCCTGAAGTCCAGTACCTTCACTTTTGTACGGCTTGACTCTATAGCTAAGTTTATCATGAACCACACTGTTTGGTGGTTGTTCCCAGATGGCTACCCACTTCAAGATCAGAGCTCCTCTATCTATCCCCATTTGAGAGTACCAGGTCTAAGATTGCTCCCTCCTGAATGGGTTCCAAAACTAGCTGTCTGAGGCATGCCCCTGTAGGCATTGAGAATGACCCTGCTATTGGATGTGGCTGCAGCAAAGGTGCCCAGTTAACTTCTGGCATATTCAGGTCCCCATCAGCAATGTCAATATCAATATACACCTGCATGATGACTGGCCATTTCAAGAGAGATCCGACACCTCACCTCAGTGGACATAGATGATGTGAGGAGACACCTGCAGGAAATGCTCACTGCTGGCATGATACAGGAATCAAGGAGCCCTTATGCCTCTCCATTGTGGTTGTGCATAAGAAGAATGGGTCAGTGAGGATGTGTTTTGATTATCGAACCCTGAACTGGCAGACCGCCTCGATCAATACACCATGCTCTGTATACAAGATGCCCTGGATTGCTTGAATGGGAGCAAATGGTTCTCTGTACTGGATCTTTGCAGTGGATATTACCAGATTCTGATGGCCATGGAGGACCGTGAGAAAACTGCCTTCATCTATCCTTTGGGGTTCTACGAATCCCTGAGAATGCCATAGGATTTCGGTGCCCGGCACCTTTCAGTGACTGATGGAACATGCAGTGGGAGGTATGAACTTGCTGGAATGCCTAGTGTATCTAGATGATGTCATTGTGTTCGGATGCACATTAGAGGGCATGAGACCTGACTGTTTAAAGTCCTAGACTGATTGGAAGATTTTGGCTTCAAGCTGTCCACTGACAAGTGCCAGTTTTTTCAAACCTCTGTAAAGTATGTGGGCACATAGTATCTGCAGAAGGGATAGAGACTGATCCCAGTAAGGTTGAGTCACTGACTACTTGGCCCCTACCGCATAATTTGAAAGAATTACAATGTTTCTGGGGTTCTGTGGCTACTACCACAGGTTCATAAAAGACTATTCCAAGGTGATTCACCTGTTCCTGAATCTCACCCAGGGTTACCCCCTACCAACCATAACTACAAGAAAGGGCTGTCAAAGAACCCGGAAAGTATACTTCCAAACAGGTGAACCTTTGGGCCCCGCTGGACACCTGAATGTGAAGCAGACATCCATGAAGTCATATATCAGCTCACCCATGCCCCCATCCTCCCTATGCTGACCCTACCAAGCCCTATGTGCTGCTTATGAATGCTAGTCTGCAGGGTCTAGGAGCTGTGCTGTATCAAGACCATGAGGATGGCTTGAGACCAGTGGCTTTTAGCAGAGGAGCTTGACCCCGTCAGAACAAAACTATCCTGTGCACAAGCTGGAGTTCCTAGCCCTAAAATGGGCCATTGTTGACCAGTTTCATGAGTACCTCTATGGGACAAAGATATTGGTGAAGACCAACAATAACCCGTTAACCTATGTACAGACTTCAGCTAAGTTGGACACCACTGGGCACCGTGGCTCTCTGCTTTATTGACCTATGATTTTACTGTCGAATACAGGCCAGGACTGAACCATATTGATGCCCTGTCATGAAGGCCAGTCTCCAAGAGTGATTGGGTCAGGTTGTCTGAACCTGACATCTGAGCATTGTGCCAAAAGTTTGATAGAGATGAACAGATGTCTATGGACACAGTGAACTGTTTAGTAGATTGCTTGGGCCCTCCTGATACCTGCATACCAGCTGCCTATTGCCATTTCTCTGCTCTAGTTATTAGTGCACTACCCATTTGACAATGACAGCATCCAGTGGGCTCAATCCAAGATCCTATGATTCAGCCAGCACTTGATGCCTTACGTAGGGAAAGATGTGTCCCAGTTATGCTCCCTGACTTGAGAACTGCCCTATTGTTTAAAGAAGGCCCCAGGTTGAAGTTACACAATCAGTTGTTATATAGATAGACAGTGGATTGCAGTGGTCAAGTAGACAAGCAGCAATTGGTCCTGCCCACAGCCTTTAAAGATTTTGTAGTGAGGTCCTCCACAATCACATGGGGCACCTTGATATTGACAGAACTTCGACCTGGTACGATCTCGATTCCACTTGTCCAAGATGGGGCCAATGTTGAGCACCATGTAAGGACCTGCAGTCGTTGCCTGAAAGGAAAGCCCTGCCTCAGAGGGCTGCCCCTTGTCAATATTACTACCAGCACCCCATGGAACTGGTCTGCATAGACATTTTGTGTTTAGAACCTGATCAGTGGAATATTGGTAATGTGTTAGTTGTTATGGACAATTTCATGGTATGTACAAGCTTTTCCAACTAAAGATCAAAAGGCCTCTACCTGGCCAAGGAGGTAGTGGAAAATTTCTTTGTCCACTATGGTGCCACCCAGCAGATCCACTCTGACCTAGGCAGAGACTTTGAAAGTCAGCTAATCAAAGAAATGCTCTTCTGTGGGGGGTGGAAGTCAAGAACCACCCCCATCACCCACGGCGGACCTCAACCAGAATGTTTTAACCATGCCCTTCTAGACATGCTGGGCACCTCCACCCAAAAGACCAGCATAAGTGGAGCCTGCAAATTAGCACCTTGGTACACGTGTACAATTGCACAAAAATGATGCTACTGGGTACTCCCCTACTGCCTCATGTTTGGGAGGGACGCCCACCTGCCAGTTGATGTCTGTTTTGGGTCTCCAGATGGGGTCTGAGCTGAAAACTACCTGCAGTATGTACAGAAACTGAAAGCTCAATTGAACCATGCATATCAACTGGCCCAGACAATAGCCACTAAAAGAAATTTTGCCAACAAAGAAAGGCACGATAAGAAAGTAAAGGCTCAAGAGCTACGGCTCGGAGACCTGTGGTGTTGTTATGCAGTTTGGGACTACATTGGAAGCACAAAATTGCTGATAGGTGGCACCATCTTCCTCATGAAGTAGTTGGAAAGTTGGATGATCTACCAGTATACAAGGTCCGTCAGAGAATAACTCCAAAGCTGTCAAGACCATGCACATCGAATTACTTGCTTCCTTCGCCAAGTTATTATTGAAGCTGAGCCAGCAGACATTGCCTCCCCTGGGTCAGTGACTCGTGTCTGCAAAAAGAGACAGAGTCAACCTACCCCAGTAGTTACAGAGTTAAGGTTTCCTCGCAGCAGGCCCAGAATGATAGTGACTGTCAGTCCACCTCTGATGATAGTGAATGTGACAATGCCTATTACCCTTCCTATGAATTAAGTCAGCTGTTTCTAGGTAACCCTATGACTAATTGGGAGGATGAAGCTGGGCCTTCTGGACCGCCTAACCCCCCAGCTTTGTTCTTGATGCCAATGCTCCCTGAAAGTGAGGTGCAAAGCATCACATCTGAGGTTGTGGATGCTGTGTTTTGTGGAACTGTGTGAATTGCCTGAAGAAAGGGCTGATGGTCTGAGTCTCCTGGTGACTCACCAGAACTTGAACAACAATATGAGAGTGCTAACAGCTCCCTTCAGTGCCACAAAGCCTAATTGTGCCAGAACCTTCTCTAAATGAGCCAAGTGTTGTGGAAACAGAGCCACAGAGCAAGGAGCTGACAGTGTTCCAGTTTGACATTCCTATCCATGCAGAGGCACTTCTCATGAATGATGAACGCCCAAAGTTAGTGTTGAAAGTACAGAGACTGTGGCTATTCCCCCAGGAAGACTGGCCCGAGCTGTCAAGCCGGTATTGTGCTGCAGTTATGATTCTCCCAGGAGGCCAGTAGATTTGCCTCTCAATGTGGTTCACAAAAGTGTTTATATTTCTCAGAGCTCACTACAGTACCCAAACTGAACTTAATGGCCAATTCCAGGTTGATTGTTCTTCCTTCTCAGTATGGTGCCCTGCCCTATCCAGCCCCAAGTTAGCTGATAGGAAGAGCCCCTCCTACATTGTTTAATGTACAGGAATTTATAACATGACTCAGTATTGTGATGTCACAAGTATGTTAATTATAGTGAAATCAGTATTACATGTATGAAACATGCACAAGTATTGTCCTTATGGATATAGTATCATGAAGTGTAGTGAATATGTATAGTAAAGTAATAAGTTTATGTTAACTGATGCATGATGGCACAGACATGATGTGGACACCAATTTTTCTCCATGTAGGAAGGTGTAACCCCTTACAAATGGGGGTTCCGAAAAGTTTTCCTTGAGCTTGCCTAAATGCTCACTGCCAGGCTGGTGTTCTGTGTTTTAGCAGTTTAAATATATTGCCAGACAGTGCCTGTATAGCCTTCTGTGTACTGTCTCTTTAAGAGCTGCCTGGATTTCAGTCATAATTAATCTGAGAGGAGTTCTGTTAGAAGATGTACTTGTTTGCTGATCATTTGTTAGAGTAGTAATAATATTGCAGTTTGGTCTAACCTGCCTTTTTGCAGCATAGACAGTTCTGTTTTTCCATCATCTTGGTCCTGGACTGCAAAATGGGCCAATCAGTACATTTGGGACTCTAAATGGAGCCTGGCTACAGGGTTTGGTGGGGCCAAAACTTATAGGAATTGTAGTTTTGGGCTTTGGCACTTAAAATAACCTGGAGGGGAGCCTTGTTGTGACTGACAGACAGATCAGCCAACCGAACCTTTTGGATCTTGGGGAAAGTCCCACACTGCTTGCAGTCTTGGTTAGATCTGAGTTGGGAAGTGAAAAGCTAAGATAGTTTGAGCAGCAATCCATAGTAGATTCATGCGGAGAACTGTGGAAAGGTCTGAGTTTGGCCTGCATGCTTGCCTGCTGTTCCTGAGAGGGATCTTGTATTTTTTCAGACTAAATCTGAATTTGGAGAGTGAATTAAGCCACTAAATTGTGACCAGGCTTTAACCTGAAGAAGACCAAGATTTGCTGAATGCGATCAGCCTGTCAGGACTTCCAGCTACCTCTGAACTCCGGATTGTGCAGAGACTCTGTAATTGCAACCGGAGAGCCATTTGCCTGGTACAGTGGAATTTCCTTACATGTGAATGTGCTGTGTGCTTATAGTGGGTCATGATTTGGTTCCCCACTGTGTGTCTGAACTGTGTTTTGCTTTCTGGAGGCTGTATCCAGCTCCACAGACTGAATCAGTATCCATTTCTGTTTGTCTGGGCCCTGCTACACTGGCCCAGCCAGAATACCTGCCAGTGAGAAAGTCATTGATGAGAGACCGCCTGGGGATCAGCCCCTGCTCAATGCCTTGAACAGGAATGATGCCTCGGTGATTTGTGTGGCCCTGCTTCTCCGGCACTCCAGGTCAACAACCTGCAGTCTCAATTTCATCCTGCCTTTGTCCAATATTGGGTATCATGAGTAAGCATCAGGGTAGCTCCTGCAACAACAGCTAAATCTAAAAGTGTTGTCATCTGATTGTCTTGTTGCCTTTTCTTTCACGAACTGAACCCTCCGGCTCCGGATTAAAATAGTGTGTGTTGTGCATGTTGCTTTCTTCCATCACAGGGCCCCAACCAGCTGCAACGCTCCTGGCTAGCCCACCATTTTCCTACCTGGGTACCCAGAGGTGTGACTGTGTAGGGACTCTGAACTGCTTGCATAACTATCTGATTAATATTGCTTTTAAGCAAATCAACCTGATTACGCCCTCCTCTGTTCAAGTCCCTGAATAAATCAGATATAACTTTGTTTGCATTTAACCTGACTGTGGTTCCAGTTTGTGCCAAAAGTATTGTACTGTTGCTATTTGCTGTGCTTAGCCTTGTTTACAGGGGTCCCCAGGATCAAACTAGAGGAACCAGCCCTGGTGGTAGTGCAAACAGTGGTAATTGCCTGGTGGATGAGGGTCATTGTGAAAGTAATTATTGTATATTGTTCAGGCACTAGAAGGGAAAGAGGGGTTACAGTGTCCCGGAAGGCTGTGCCCAGGTTAGCTTGACCACTAACAACTCCTGACTCCGGTGGAGGCACCTGCTTCATTACCCAGGCCCCTTAACCTGCTACTAGCCAAGCAGGCAGGTGTAGTAGCCCTTGGATAGTACCACCTAGGGGTAGATTTTTATGTCTTTTACATTTTACGTTTCAAAGTGCACTTTTTATTTTGAGCACATATTCACTTTATAGTTTGCCATTTCCATTGTGATGTACTGATGTAGGAGTGATTAAGCACACCTCTGTGGGTATTACAAAACTGTCTGACTCACAATGGACCAGCCTCCTGAGGAAGCTGCATATGCGAAACCCGTCAGGGCATTTAAGAGGTTGTGTCCACATCTGGTCTGGCTGCAAGTCTGTGTTATTATTTTGTAGCAAATAAATCAATTATGTTTACTTGGTTGTCAGTGCTACCTTCTTTCTCATTTCTTGTCCTATAATTGATCAGGAAATGCTGTGTCCACACCAATCCACACATCAAGGCCTCCAAACACTCGAGAGGTCGCCACCTTCTACCAGGCTATAGTACCTCTAGCAGAACTTGTCAGTATTGGTTTTGAAAGGACATTTCAAAAATACACAACAAAGGTGGGCTTTTGAGGTCAGACTCAGTCTACTTTTGAACATGGTGGAGGATGGGATGAATATAGATTTGGGTTTGATGTCACATTACACTGCTTAAACAGCTCCTGTTTTTCACCTGCTTCTGGGCAACGGATGGACATATAATTGTGGTACATGGTGGTATTGCTCTGTGTTTGGATACAAAATGGCATATAGATTCCTTTTACTGGTTACTTATACATTGTTTCACCTGGGATGGTAGGTATGGTGGCAGAATGTGATTCCCTCGGTTTTTGATTCAGATTGATAGAACTGTTATTTAATAGTGCAAGAATATTAGGTATATACAGACACATGTTGATACATGGACATATTAGGATATCAGTATCTCATTTACTGGGGGTCTGTGTTAGATTTTGGGTGTTGAATGTATGGAAACACTAGTCCTTGTTACAGAGTTGCAGATAGATCATGTTTAAACAGTGTAAGTTTGAATATTCATAAATAATACTGACTTTTTGTACACAGGTTTTAAGACATACATATCTGAATGGTACTTACACTGTATAAATGTTGGAAACAGCTGGTTAATGCTTAATTTACACTAGGACAGGTTGTCTTTAAACCCCATTTTTCCTAATACAAAGATAGTTTCATATTTAGAAGACTTTAATATTATTTACTATGCATTTTTCAGCTTATTTTATCTTGTGGTTTAAAATCACAGACATTTACTAATGCATGCCCAGACACACAAATGTAGCTTTAATATGTTTTGTGGTTGTTCTCAGGAAGAAGCTGTCTATTCTGTGACATTTGACCACAAAATACATTTCCTTTGATGGAACTCTGTTGTCTTCTTTATTTATCTATTTATTTCACTTTTGTTGACCAGGTAAGTACACTAGACAAATCCTGCCTATTTTCAGGCCTGACGGAGGAGGGATACAGATGAATATCTGACCCTGAACCAGATTAAGCTGTTGGTGGTATTTTTAGTGAATAACGGAAATTTGGCCAGGACACTGGGAAATTCCTCTACTCTGCTGCTGCTTTATGGCCACAGTAGAGGGCTACATTGTGTCTGAAGAATGGCAGACGGCGACCTAACTTATATGGAGCAGGATGTTTTACTGAGGCCCCTGTTGTTCACACTGCAGGTTTACCATTGGTAGATTTGGACGTTGTCCCTAGGAGGGACATTGGGTTCTGCGGTTTCTGGTTTGGCCATGGAGGATACTAGCAGCATGCCAGTTCGGAGATTGCAAGTGAAATTGCCGTTTCTAAGGACTGCCCTGCTTTTCCAATGTCTGCACTTTAAACTCCGAGTCTTCTGACTCGGGTCTGGTTGTCTCTACAGACCCGCTTTTTTCCGACGGAACTTCCTGCAGAATCTGGTCACATTGAGAGGCCAGTTGAAATTCCTACAACGAATAGTACTCTTTCTACTCACAAGTCGTTCGTAAACAGTTTGGTCTTCCTTCAGCTTCTACTGATTTTTGATGGACTGGTCGGCTGATGCCTCACTTTCCAGATCGGGATGGATTCGCATGACTTCGGGGACTTGGATTCGGACCCTAACTGGGTGGACAGCGGGCCTACAACATCTACCTCTATGCATGCCACCAACCTGAGCTCAGGTATCTCTTCTGGACATATTTCTTCTTTGTTACTGATAAAAGTGGTGCCACCTTATTCAGGAGGATTCTGAGGCCATTTCTGGCCTAGTACATCCTCGGGGGAGTTAGTCAATCTACAGCCTCAGGGTCTTCAGACAGCACTAAATGCATCTCTATGGCTGATCTTTTAAAATAAATTAGAGCAGGCTCCCAGGAGAAATACAGTGCTTACATTACAAGGGTGGGCTTTCTACTCATCCGACAGATATTATATTGCTAACTATTTACTTAGAGGTTCTATGCATTTTTTCCTCAGACCTATATGCTTTGATTCATGTTTCTGGAGAAGATCTTTGATATCAGTTTTCGACTTAATAGCAGTTTGGAAGCATTTTGGGGAAAATATCTTACCCTTAAAAACACTCCCTTATGGACACCCTTTTGCTATTCCTTAACTACACCACAAATTAGGTATGCGACTATTATGTTCCGTAATGAAGGGTGAATGTCAGTGATATTTATCATTGGCTGCAAAATCAATGTGACATTCTTGGCCTCCAGAGGCTCCTTTGGATTTAGAAGGTATCTGGACTGGGGTTGGAAATTTAAAGTGAAGTTGTTTCAGGTTAACTCTGACATTACATCTGCCCAACAGTTTTTAGGGCAAAGACAGGGGTGTTTGTTTTACAGTGGGCAACCCAGGGCTTGCTATAAATGTGGCTCACGGACATATTAGCAGTTCCTGTGACATATTAAAGTGCTCTCTATGTGGGGCTACGCCATTCTGTAGATTTATGTGAGAAAATTTTTCAGTGTAATCCCAAGCGATGAGAAGGGCACGCCCATCAGTGCCCTTGGGCCAAACGCACTAGAACCAAGGTTGGATCATGAAGATCTAGTTTATAAGGCCCAGGAAAAACATCAGGGTTTTCCTTCTTCTGTTCCTTCTAACTCACGATCGGAGTCTACCCTGCTAAAAACCCTCCTTTAGTACCCCTCTTGATGTTCTCTCTCCCTTTAGCTCGGCCTACTCCAACATCTGTGCAAGGCCCTGCTTCTACTCCTTAGTCCTAGGCCCTGATACTGCTGTTAATGTATCCGCTTTACCTATTAAGACGATCATGCCCCCTTTTGAAACTGTTATGACGAGATTCACCAGGTCTTCTCTCAAAATCCCTCCTTGTCCTATTTCTATGGAAAAACATTTTTCCCTTCAGGATGAACTAGGGATTCTGACTTAGAGTCAGACACCTCACACAGGTCTGAGCTGGCTACTGAGGATGAAGAAAGCAGATCCACTCGAACTTTCTAAAGAAAAGAAAGGGGAAAAGGGAAAAGAGAAAGGCCAGTAGCAGTTTAAAGGGAAGGCCTTAAAATGTACTATATAATAGATGGATTACTCTGAAGTTGGCGTCTTCAATGTCTGTAGCTTGAAGACCTATAAAAACAGATTTCCCTGTTTTCTCTTTTGACTCCTTGATGTTGATGTTATTTTGTTCAAGAAACACGCCTTCTTCTCTTGCTGAGGTAGAGCAAGTATAAAATCGATGGCATTGGGTCCTTCTTTCTGGACTTTTGGTTTGGAAGCTGCAGATGGGTTTGGTATTCTTTTAAATCTACTCTTTCATGTTACTAAGCTAATTGATGTTTAACCAGGGAGGGCTTTGGTGCTTGATTGCTCCCTTGGAGACTTTTCATTTTGTTTTCTTAATCTTATGCCCCCAGCTTAAAACGACTAGAATCGAGCTTTTGAAGAAATTAAGCCCGTTTTATATACCAGAAAAATATTATTTGGGAGGGACTTTAATTGTACCTTCGACACTAAACTTACAGGAACACACAGAAGAAGATTTACTGTGATTCCAATGCCCTATTACATATTATTTCTGGTACCAATCTACAGCATGCTTTCCGAACCCTACATACCACAGGCATCGGAGCTACATATCATAGGTACATACAGTATATGCTACCCGTATCGATATGTTTTTGTCTTTAAATACTTGATCCCTTTTCTTTGCATATCTCAACCCTTGGAATTTTCAGATCACAATATTTTATTTTATTCTTTAAGTTTATCTACTGTTCCTCCAAAATATTTCTTCGCATAATCGCTGTGCTTCAATATGTCCTTTTAGGTTCCCTCTTCCCTGTTCTTTCAGATGAGGTTTTCTTTGCATTTCGGGACTGTATTATGTGCCTTGATTCTATGTTGAATTGGTGACTGGATACCAAAATGGAGCTTAAACACCTTATGCTTTCCTTTAGTAAACACAGGGCTAACTCTAATTATTTACACTATCTTCTTTTGAGAAATCAATTATATAAGTTAACGTATTTTCCTCCATGTGATAAGAAAGAATTTGTTTCACAGATTTCTGAAATCAAGAAACAAATGAAAAACTATCAGTATGATAGGACCAAATCTTTGGAAATGGAATTTAGATTTAGTCCACAGAAAACACCTGCATCAGATCCAGTATGCAGCTTGCAAACAGCGCTTAGATAGTACTCTGATGACTCATCTGGTCACAACACATGGTAACATGGTAACCACTGATTTAGAAATGTTAGCGATAGTACAACAGTTTGTCAGTTCCACGTTTCATCCTATTTCTGTCACCCTTCTCCCTTATTGTTGGATTTACTGCACATCGCCCCAGGTACCTACAACCATGGTACATCTCTAGTATGACCTATACTGCCTCAAGAGGTTCGAGACAGCTATATCCCAATTAAGTAGGTACCTCCTGGAATAGATGGTATTCCCAATGATTTCTATAAATGTTTTTTGTCACATATGACCCATTTTCTAACCTTGGTTTTCAACTTTATGTTAACTTCCTTCTTCTTATTTTGGTTTCAATACCTCTCTATTATTTTTGTTGTATAAATCGGGAATAAGGCTTTTGACTAATTGGAGGCCTTCAAGTCTGCTAAATAGTGATTACAAAATTCTAGCAAACATTTTTCATACTAGATTACTGTTGGTTGCTGATCTCCTTATTCATCCGGCTCAGACTTGTGCTGTCCCCAACAGGCGTATACAACATAATTTATATCTCTACGGGATTTATTTGAAGCTACTACAAGACATCATCTTTCTGGATTTGTGGTGACCTTAGACCAAGCTAAAGCTTTTGACAAGGTACATCATGATTATCTTTTCCCTTTACTGCAGTATGGTATTCCTAAACCCTTTGTGTATTGGATATTTTGCTTTATGCTGATGCAACTATTATCCCTATGGTTAATGGACTTTTGGCACCGATATTCCTCTCACTATCGGGGTTAGACAAGGTTGCCTTAAGCCCTCTTTTATACACCTTTGTTTTGGATCCTGTAATCCGACAGATACTTTGGGATACTAGCATTATAGGTCTGGCCCTCTCCTTTTACCACATGAAAAATTACAGCCTATGCAGATGATGTTACTTTGTTAGTCCAGGATGTTTCCTCCTTGCAGAAGGTTCTGCAGATTTTTCCCAATTTGGCTCTTTCTCTGGAGCTATGCTTTATATGGATAAAGTTTCCTTTTTCTTTGCACTCTCTATCTCTAGCTTCTTTAGATATTTTGGGGATTCCATTAGTTCCTTCCCCTCATATAATTTTGGGTATTTGGTTTGGTCCAGGTGATATAGCCACTTACAATTAGGAAAAGCAGTTACACATAGGAGAAAATAAGGTTCATAGATGGAGAGGTTGGAAATTTGAGAAAAAGAAAAGAGTTCTGTTATTAAACAGTTCTTGCTTCCTGTTTTTTATTTTTATGTTATGTTTTTCCCTCTCCATTGCATCTTGAAATTAGGCTATTTAGTCTTTTCTTTCAGATGCTTTGGGGCAATAGATTGAACTCTGTGAAAAGGATATCACC
Organism: Neoceratodus forsteri; assembly: GCA_016271365.2. Lineage (NCBI taxonomy): Eukaryota > Metazoa > Chordata > Ceratodontiformes > Ceratodontidae > Neoceratodus > Neoceratodus forsteri. The sequence goes on from CM028137.1 coordinate 646,618,291, forward strand.
TATTTACCTATTAATAAAGGAGGATTAGCTCTGATTAATCCCATTGTTTTTTATCATTCCCTGTTCTTTTGGTACATTTACTTATTTATGGACTCTGCTACCCTTTCCTGGCAGTTGTGGTCACAATTCCTTTGGTTACGTATTTTGATAAATGGACGTTATTACCCCTAAAATTCTATCCTTGGATTTTTACCAGCTTATGGCTTATCCACTCTTAAGAAAATGCACCAATGGAAGGTTCCTTTTCCTACTTTATTGACTTTACACAGAAAATCATTCTATTCTTTTGTTTATGATGTACAGAAAATTGTTTTGATATTTCCTGAATGTGTACCCACTAAAATTAGTTTTTCTATACACAAATTGATGGATTCTAGGATCCCTCATCATATTTGGGATGTGTGTGGATTTCATTCAGGGAAGACTGGGTGTTCGGAGTAAATTGAAATATAAACCCCTGACTGAGAGATTCTGCCTCAGACCTTCTTGTATTAATAGTAAAGAAACTATACTTATTTTTTTTGTTAATTGCCCCATAGTCAGTCTTTTGGCAGGATGCTGCTACACATTGGCATTTACCTTTTTTAAATCACATACCCTATCACATCATTGTTTTAGGGATTATACGGGGTCTGGAAATATTATCATAAGAGTTCGTTGAATGTTTTCTTTTTCTTAGTCCAGTACTTTTTATGGCAACCTCTTTGTCACTTTGTTTTACAGCAGCAGCTAGTCTTAAATAGTACCATCTTTTCACAGATTGCAGATAGTTTGCTATCTGTTAAAGAAAATGATATTCACAGATTCTCAAAAGCTAAAGTTGATATTTTATGGAAACATTTTTCTTTTGAAAATGTTATACTGTTATTTTCTGTTTCTTATGGATTTTCTTTTGTACTCTTGCATATTTTTTGATGTATCATTGATTTTCTTGTGATGTTATGATTTCTTTTCAATAAACTTCCCTACTCTTTTGAGAAGTGCCATGGGATCTTTAACATCCACCTGCACTACCACCAATCCAGGCAGATGGAACCTCGGTTTAATGTCTCATCTGAAAGATGGCACCTCAGAAGTGCAGCACCCTCTCATGCTGCACTACAGTGTCAGTACTGGAATATTAACCCAAGTGCCAGATGTGGGAACTGAACCCAGAGCCTCTGATCTCCCGGCTTATATGGTCCTATGTTGATTTTAAAAGTAGTTTAGGCCAATGGGATTTTTAACAACTTTTATCTGGGTTTTTTTATGTATGATCTGGACTTCAAGAAAGTGTATTCTTCCAAATCAACTGTCATTGTTTTCTGATGAAGGATTCTGTGTAATCCAAAAGCTCAAAGCACTTGTTTTTTTTTTAACAACTCTGTTGGACCAATAAAGCTATTAAATCATCTGTTTGTGTGGATCAAATCTCCTACAAATCGCTGTACTACTGCAGTTGCTCAGGACGTGTTTGTATCTGTTTTATAGATACCTGTCACCTTGCCTACCAAATAAAGAATTTTAACAATGAGAAAGTAACTGACAAAGTATTTCTTTTACAATTTTGCAACACTGGAGGAAAACATCTGTACACTACATTTTCATAGGAGAAATTATTAAAACCTGGCTCCCTACATTTTCTTGTAGATTTGCATCCAAAATTGTTTGGCAAAGGGGCTCTCCATGCATAAATGATCTAAAGTCTCACCTTGTCTAGAACACGATGTCTAGGGACAGATAATCTCTTCTAGGCTTTCGTGTTGTAAATTTGCATTTATTTGCAAACTGCTTCATATGCTCAACCATACCATGTCTTAACCTTTTACAGGAATTTGTTTATTAGAGAAACAGGAGAGGGCCAAATCATTCTGATGAAGGCTACAGTCCCTCAGACTTTTAGATTTGGAAAAGCTTGTTTTGATTTCATGGACATGTACTGTAACTGTCTTAGCTCCAGCACTGAAATGCTGAATACCTATGTTCTGTTTAAAATTATTTGAACACTGCACTATATTTTTTTGGTTGTTTAACCAGGAGTAGCACACTAAGCTGAAAGCTTTTTACAGGTGCAACCTGGGAGCACAGGAAGTTAAGTGACTTGCCCAGGGTCGCACAGTATCTAAGTGGAAGCTGTGGGATTCAAACCCAGGTCTGGTCTGCTGAATGTCACCAGATTTGCAGCTCAGAGCCTTAAACCACTGTGCCATACTGCCCCTGAATATATATATATATATATATATATATAGGAAGGAACTGATCCTAATGTAACCAACCTCACTCCACCCTTCAGGTTTCTGATAACCTGAGCATTGGTCAGAGTCAGTGATGTAAGGGCTGGTTAACATTGGTGTACCAAAGGAAAAACACTGGGTACATAAAAACTGACACTGAGGCGAAGGATAAGATGTTGATGATTTTGTGTTGAACTGAGACTATCACAACCAACTGATTTTACATAGATCACTAAACAGACATCAGATGATAAAAGCTTTTGACAACTACAGTCCTTGGTTGGATTCACACCAGTGACCTAGAGTTGAAAAGCTTCTAATCTGCTGCCAATCCACTGATCCATAACCACTTCTCATCACTTCCTGTTCTTACTGCAAGCACCAATCAGTCTGTGTGGTTACTTCCCAGGCAGCTGTTTGTTTAGAATTAAGGTGAATGCAGGTAGTTATGTCATGAAATGATAAATGTGCATTAGGTTAGCTGCATAAATTCCAGGTTAATAGGATTAGGATTACAGTCAAGGCTTTGAGCAGTAATAGGATTATGGCTGTAATTAATTCTAGTAAACAGGATTAAGGTTGGAAATAGCAACAGGCAAAGATCCAAAAGCACAAGTTTAACACAGCAGAAACCAGAGACTCTAGAAAAGCCATAGATGCTCATTACCTTAGACAAATGTATTAGGTTAGATACACTGGAAGTAAAGAGGGAGAACTAGTACTAGAATGGTATAAAAGGATTCCTCAGCAGACTCTAAGCCTGCCAGATTTCATACTCTGTAGCTCAGGGCAAGTGCTACTACTTGTTCATATGCATTTACACAGAGACTGCTCACTGAGAAAATATCTCATTTCCTGTGAGGTCCTGGGGCAATTAACAATGCTTTTGTTACAATGGTAAAAAATAAAATAAAAATGAAAAACACATATTACATATAAAACCTAAGTCAAAAACACAATAAAATGAGCAATAAAATAACCTTATTAAGGGTGCTTGAAAATTCATATGTGATTAAAAGGCACTGTATTCAAGAAGGGACCAAAGACACTAAAGCATTTTGAAATCAGTTCTATATGAGTTTTAGGTACCATTAATAGTTATTGGTTAATGCTTCTGAGTGCATAAGGTGAAGTGACTTCAGTATAATCTCATTGGATCAAGTCTTGACAATAAAATACCAGTGGATGTCATTCTTTTAGACTTTGGAAGGACCTTGATAAAGTTCCCACTTAGAATTCATCAGTAAACTTGTAGGTATAGGGCTAAGCACCCCACTAGGTAGATGGATTAGCTACTGTCTCAAAGAAAGAACCCAGCAGGTTAGAGTTGATGGGCACCTGTCATCTCTAGGAGAGGTGAGTAGTGGTGTCGCTCAGGGTTCGTCCTTGGACCAACCCTATTCAACATCTTTGTCAGTGATCTCAGCATAAACATTAAGAACCGCTTTAGTTAAATTCTGATTATACTAAATTAGGAGGGAGGTTGACACCATGGAGAAAACAATTAACACTATTCAAATATCTTGATAAATTAGTTACATTGGGCCAAACACAACAAAATGACACTAAACTTGAGCAAATGCACTGTCTTGCACATGGGGAAGAACAACCCCTATTCTATGTACTGTATACACTAGATAATAATTACCCATTAACACCAGTAGCTAAGGAAAGGAACTGGGGATAATCATTAATAACTCTTGTTCTTCTCGTAGTCATTGCAAAACAATTGCCCAAACTAGTAACATGATTCTGAACTGCATAAAACACACTTAGATACATAGATACATAGACAGTGTCGGTTAGGGCCTATGGCCCACCCAGTCTGCCCATTTGAGCTTGTAGTTCAGTTTATGTTTCTTTTGTCAATAAAAGTGAACATTGTATTATACTCCCTTTACAGAGCCTACATTAGGCCCTATCTTGACTTCTGCTCCCTTTTTGGAGTCCATACATTAAAAAGAAATAAATCTTATTGAGCTAGTCCAGCATCGAGTAACCAAACTAATGCCTAACTTAAGGCACTTACTTTACAGTGACAGATTGTTAACAAAAGGCTAGGTAACACTTGAAGAAAGAAAGAGAAGGTGACCTCCTTTAGCTTTGCAGGATACTTCAAAACCCTGCCTTGACAGTTCAACGTGGGCTTGAGTTTGCCTCATGTAATGCTAACCAAAGCCATAAGTATCAACTACCTATCCCAAGGGTTAATACCCAAAAGAGGGACAACTTCTTTACCATAAGAGTAGCAAAGCAATGGAACTCACTCCTCAGCATGGGTTGAAGCCACAAACTTTAACAACTTTAAAGCTAGACTTGATAAGTATCTCAGTTGTGGAACAGTACACAACCATTATGCCCACACTGATGTGGGAGACATCCTCAATGGGCTTCGCCTTCTCATGTCTTGTCCACCTAGTAACCTAATAAGTAACCAAAGTGTTCATGTACAGTAACAGGAAAACAATTGCTGTGCACCTTTTATTAGGGCTGTAGGCAGAGCCTCCAGCCATTTTGGGACTGATTGTACCTTAGAAAATGTCAGATTGTGGAACCTTCCATTGGAAAATAGAAACATAGAAACATAGAAACATAGACTTTGATGGCAGATAAGACCACTTGGCCCACCCAGTCTGCCCATTTCCCTACCTACTGGATAAGTTGCAGATTTTAGTTAACCAACAGCCTACTTCCTGCCACCCCCACTATAATTGCCTTATGTCTGTCCCATACATGTTTGAATTCCTCCACTGTTTTAGACCCCACAGCCTCTCCAGGAAGGCGGTTCCATGCCCACCACTCTCTTTGTGAAAAACATTTCCTCACATTACCCCTGAACCGTCCCCTTCTGTCTTTAACTTGTGCCCCTTGTTCTTACACATCTATTTTTCTGAAAGATGCTACCCTCCTGGACTTTGTTGATTCCTTGAGCTACTTGAATGTTTCTATCATGTCCCCTGTCCCTCCTTTTCATCAAGGGTATACATATTAAGCTCTCTCAGTCTCTTTTCATATGGTGCTGAAGCAGACCCTGCACCATTTTAGTTGTCCTCCTCTGACTGCTTCCATCCTGTCTATGTCCTTATGAGATGAGGTCTCCAAACTGCACACAGTACTCCAGATGGGGTCTCACCAACTGTCTGTACAGAGGGATAACCACTTCCTTTTTCTACTTGTGATGCCCTTCCTATGCATCCCAGTATCCCCTGACTCTCCTTACTGACTTCTCACATTGCTTACCCACCTTTAGATCATCTGATATGACTACCCCAGGTCCCTTTCCATTTTTGTTGTTGTTAGTACCTCCCCTGCTATTGTGTACTCTTCTCCTGGGTTTTTGTTTCCCAGGTGCATTACTTTGCACTTCTTTGCATTGAATCTAAGTTGCCATATGTCTGACCATTCCTCCAACCTTGCCAAGTCCCTTCTCATCCTTTCTACCCCACCTTCTGTATCAACTCTGTTACAGATCTTTGTGTCATCTGCAAAGAGGCATACCTTTTCCTCAGACCCTCTGCAATGTCACCTATAAAGATGTTAAAGAGGACTGGACCTAGCACTGAGCCCTGAGGTACTCCACTAGTGACCCCTTCTTCGGAATGTGTTCCATTCATCATTACCTCTGTGTCCTGTTGTACAGCCAGTTTGCTACCCAGGCTAATACCCTGGGACCCACTCCCAGGCTGGCTAACTTGATTATCAATCTTTGTGGGACTGTGTCAAATACCTTCTAAAGTCAAGGTAGCCACATCCACAGCCCCTCCTGTCTATTACTTTGGTCACCCAGTCAAAGAAATCTATTAGATTCATCTGACATGACCTCCCTGCTGTAAATCCATGCTGCTTTTGGTCCTGTGCCCTGGCTTCTAGGTACTCAACAATTCTTTCTTTCTTTCAGAAGTGATTCCATCATTTTCCCTACCACTGAGGTCAAACTTACAGGTCTGTAGTTTCCTGCTTCTGCCTTGCTCCCACTTTTGTGAAGGGAATCATATCTTCCCTCCTCCAGTCCTCAGGTACCACCCCACCCTCCCATGATTTGTTAAAAGTGTGGTCAGTGGTGTCATGAGTCCTCCCTTAGTTCTTTTAGGACTTTTGAAGTATTCTTCTGAAAGTCCAAAGGAGCTTGAAACCTTCCACCACGATTGGCGCTACAGAATAACAGCTGCACTATTTTTGCTGTTACTTCCACATTCTGGGCAAGAACTGCCATGTGTGACTCACGCATGAGCAGTTCCGGCTATTTTTATTTCATGTTGTGAATGGCAATTGCCATTCACCGCAACTATGCATGCAAAGTTGCTTTGCCATTGCTAGCACCAGTAGCAAAGAAAACCCTCAAGCACCCTCCTTCCACTCCTGCTGTCCTCCCTGCTCCCTCCATTCCCATCACCACGCCAACATCAGGGCCCCCAATCCATGTGTTGGCATTATGTAGCCCCAATTCATGTGACACACTGGGAGCCCACACCAGTGTGCCCAAAGGTATGTTTTTTTTCTTCCACGCTCTGTGACATTGGGGTGCCCAACTCATGTCAGCATCATGTACCTGCTCCACCTCTGGTTCTTTGTGGCACACTGAGGCTCCATCCCAGTGTGCTCAAATGTATGTGTTTTTTCTTCCTCTCCTGTTGACATCAGGGTGCCCATTCCCATGTTGGTATCATTTACCCACCCACCCCAACTCTTGTAGCACACTGAGCCCACCACAGTGTGCCCAAATGTATGTTTTGTTTCCCTGTAAATAAAGAAAACAGTCCACTGAAACAGTCCTCATCACCTCCCCAGTCCCCTCCCCCATCCCCACCTCCCACTGAGCACCCATCACCACACCTCCCCTTACCCCGTAACTATCACTCTCTGGTGGTCGGGCTGACCACGGACACATCTGCACTCTTCAAAGCTGAACTGCAAACTGAAGAATCAAAGGTAAGCATGCTATTATGGCATTCAATGGGGTGTTCAACTTATTTTGATAAATCAACCATTTTTGAAATTTTGTTAAATTTTCAACATGGGGTTCTTGGGACCACCTCATAGACACTGTCATTGTCATTTCATTACTCAGTCCCAAAGGTAATTTCATGGTAGCTGTGCAGAATCATCTTTGGGACTGATTAATGAAACAACAGTGCTACTGTTCATGAGGTGGGTCCGAAAAACCCTCGGTTGCAAATTTGGTGAAAAGTTCCCAAAATGACTTGGTACAAGTGTGCATTGTGCAGTTTCTATGCACGCTCCTAACTTAGAAACATAGAAACGTAGAAACATAGAAGTTGACGGCAGATAAGGACCGCAAGGCCCATCCAGTCTTCCCTTTTTTTCTACCTTATAAATATGCTATCTGCCTTGCTCTGTCAGTGACCTATCTATTCATAGTCATTTGTATTGCCCCTTATGCCTATCCCATGCCTGTTTGAAGCCCTGCACTGTATTCATAGCCACCACTTCTTGTGGTAAGCCATTCCATGCATCCACCACCCTTTCTGTGAAAAGAATTTCCTCACATTCCCCTTAATCGGCCTCCTCTAATCTCATGCTGTGTCCTCTTGTCCTGCTATTTTTCTTATATTTAAACATGTTAGACTCTTTCACCTTGTTTATGCCCTTAAGGTGTTTGAATGCCTCGATCATCACCTCTCTCCTCCTTTGCTCAAGGGTATACATATTGAGCTCCGTTAATCTGTCCTCATATGTCTTCTGATGCAGTCCCTGCACCATTTTGGTCTCCTCTCTGGACTGCCTCAATTTGGTTAATGTCCTTGTGAAGGTGTGGCCTCCAATACTGCACGCAGTACTCCAGATGGGGCCTAACCAGTGTCTTGTACAGAGGATTATTACCCTCTCTTACGACTTGTATACCCTCTACAACACACCCTAACACCCCCCTAGCCTTACCTACTGCTTTAGAGGTCTGCTTGGATGATTTTGTCATCAGTGATGATGATGCCCAAGTCTCTTTCTTCCTTTGACTGCTAGCAACTCCCTCCCAGCCTATAGGTAGCTTCAGGGTTTCTCTTCCCTATGTGCATGATTTTGCACTTCTTTGCATTAAATCCCAGTTGCCACTCTTCTGACCATTCTGCTAGTTTATCCAGATCTCTTCTCATTCTGCCCACCCCATCTGGATCATTACTCTGTTGCAGATCTTGGTGTCATCTGCAAACAGACAAGCCTTACCTTCTAGTCCATCTGCAAGGTCACTAATGAAGATGTTGAAGAGGACTGGACCCAGGACTGATCCCTGAGGTACCCCACTTGTGACTTACATCTCTTCTGACTGTATACCATTTACCACCACTCTCTGTTTTCTGCCCGTCAACCAGTTTGCCACCGGTTGACCAACTTCTGACCCACCCCGAGCCACCCAGCTTATTTATCAATCTTCTATGTGGAACAGTGTCAAAGCTTTGCTGAAGTCAAGGTAGGCGACATCAACTGCTCCCCTTGGTCCACCACTCCGGTTACCCAGTCAAAGAAATCTATGAGATTAGTTTGACAGACCTTCCTTTGTAAACCCAAGCTGTCTTGGATCCTGTGCCCCTATGGATTCCAGGTGTTGCACTATCCTTTCCTTAAGGGTGTGCCCATAATCTTGCCCACTACTGAGGTAGACTGACCGTCTGTAGTTCCCGCTTCCTCCCTGCTACCACTCTTGTGGAGCGGGATCACATGAGCCCTTCTCCAGTCTTCTGGGACCTCTCCTGTGCTCAGAGACTCACTAAACAATTCTGCTAATGGCTCTGCTAGTTCCTCCTTTAGCTCCTTAGGTACCCTGGGATGTATGCCATCAGGTCCCATTGCCTTATCCACCCTGAGCTTAGCAAGCTCTTGTAGGACCCTTTCTTTGTGAAGGAGTAGTGCTCACCTCCCTCCCCTGTGTCCATGATGCTGAGCTGTGGGCCCTGCCCTACCTTCTCTTCAGTAAATACTGAGCAGAAGTATCTATTTAGGATAGATACCTTTACAGGGTCCTCCTCCTCACATGCTCCCTTTTCTCCGTTAAGCTTAGCAATACCCCCTCTGGACTTTCTCCTTTCACTAATGTATCTAAAGAAAGTCTTGTCACCTTCTTTTACTGTTCGTGCTAGTGTTTCCTCAGTTTGGGACTTTGCCTGCCTTACTGCCTTACCTGCTTCCCTTAGAGCAGTTTGGTATGCCTCCCTATCTTCATCCCGCTGTGTCCCCTTATATTTCCTGAAGGCCAGCCTTTTGGCTCTGACCTTTTCTGCTACTGTATTTGAGAACCAAAGTGGTTTCCTTCTTCTTTGCACTTCCTTTCTGTCTAACACAATGGATGTTGCTTCAAGTATTGCATCCTTAATGCTTGCCCACTCTGCCTGTACCCCTCACCTGTGTTTCTTTTTCCAGGGCTAGCTTAACTCTGTTGGCCATCTTATCAAGTCAGCTCCTCTGAAGTCCCATATTTTTGCCTTGGAATGGGACGATTTAGATGTAGTAGCCAAATTGAACCATACCATGTGATGGTCACTGGCCCCCAGCTGACCTTCTACCTGGAGATCTGCGATCCCTTCTTTGTTAGTCAGTACTAGATCTAGGATAGCCTGTCTCCTGTGGGTTGCTGTACCAGTTGTTTGAGGCCCTCCCTGCAGGGAATCCACTATGAGTCTAGTTCTGGCAGATGTTCCTGCTGGTATTGACCAATCTGTATCTGACATGTTGAAGTCTCCCATTATCAGAACCTCCCCTTTAGCTGTCATGTTTTGTATATCTTCTAACAGTAATGTGTCTATGTCCTCCCTCTGGTCTGGGGCCTGTAGACAACCCCAGTTCTTATGGCTGTCCCATTACCTGTTTCAGGGTGATCCACAGTTCTTCTGGCTCTTATGTGTATTCTGAATTTCTGTAGCTTTGATATTTTCATTAACATACAGGGCCACTCCTCCCCTTTTGCACCTCAGTCTCTTCTGAACAATACATAGCCAGGTACTGAAGTCTCCCAAGTGTGGTTACTGGTAAACCACGTCTCACTAATTGCTACTATGTCCAGTTTAGCCTCTAACATTATTGCCTGCAGGTCTGGGATCTTATTTCCCAGGCTGTGAGCATTGTGTACATGATTTTCCATTGGCCAGATTTTGGTGTGTTAGTTGTTGGGTGAAGTTTGGCATTACCCCTTGTGCATCGTATGGGGAGACAAACCTTTTTCTTACCTGGTGATGCAAATGAACAGCAAACACGCTGAATTCCTGTTTGACCACTAGCTGAGGGGAGGGTGTTCTTCCTATTGACGTATGGGGTGCTGCCTCTCCCATTGCTAGTTTAAATATTCTGCAAAGACGTCAAACTTCTGCCCCAATGCACTGACTCCTCTTTAGTCAGATGCAGTCCATCAGATTTAAAGAACTTTCGCTCCCAGAACTGTTGCCAGTTCCTACAAATCTGTGTCCTTTTCCTGGCACCAGTCCTTGAGCCACGTGTTTAGCTCCCTATCTCCCTTCTCTGACCTTCCGTCCATCTGCTCCCCTCTCCCAGACTGGCAGGATCTCAGAGAAGGAGATGCCGGATGAAATAGATGATAGTTTGTCACCCAGCCTAGTCAGGTGTTCCTTGGTCTCCACAACTGACTACCGGCTGGCGAGATCATTAGTCCCTATGTGTACTAGGACATCAATGTTTTCTCCTGCTTTGTGAACAATTTTTAATGCGGTCAGTGTCTCTCCATGCTGATGTACCTGGGAGACATCTGACCATCACCCCTGGCTGGAGATGGGTATCAACTGCCCGAATCATGGAGTCTCCTATGATCAGAAGTTTTTGGATTTCCTTGTGCTTGTTTAGTTTTGGTTCCTGATTTGGGTGAGTTTTGTTGTGCTGGCTCCTGTCGCATGATGTCCTGCTCTGCAGTGTCTTCTGCCTCTTTATTTGATTTCAGAGATAGAGGCAGATACCTGTTTGTAGTGTTTATATGGTTTTGGAGGTAATGTGTTGGAGAGCAGAGAGTGATGGGGCACCTGATTTGCTCCTCCTAACCACCTGCCAACCTCCTGGACCAACTACCCTCTGCGGTCGAGGTTTTCTGTTGGATGCTGGGGAAATGGTGGGTGGTTCTTATAATGTATTTCCTCTTCAATATGAAATTTGAGGCATGCAATCTCTGCCCATGCTGCCCGGAGCTGAGCCCTAAGATCTCCAAAGGCCCAGCATGTAGGACAGTGTCCTAAATCCTGTAAGACTGTCCTTCTGAAAATTGTTCCACAGTAGCTGCAGTTAATGAAATCCATTCCAAATAAGTTGCTGGGTTTGTAACCTAGTTAGAGTAATTAGAAGGAAAAAAGGGGAAAAATGCAAGTAATGGTTTAATTGTGCTTTGTTTAACTTGTTATAACAAGTTAAATTACTAGTGCCCTGTAAATGAGATCACCTTGTGGAGGCTCCACTGATCCGCCCTTCCTGCTCTGCCACAGGAAATGTCACAACTGTGGTACCCTATAAAAAGGAGTGTAGCGTGGGGTGGTTGGGGATGGGTGACTGGGCCCTTCCCTGCCTAAAAAGAAGAACCAAGACGAAAGAACAAGGAGGTTAGAGCAGAAACAATCAGTCAACAACAAATGTAGTAACCCTGAAAGCTTATCCTAATGTTAGATAAAACTGTAAAACCTGTAAAGCACCACCTGTAATAATTTCAGAGAAGATATACCCTGTAAGAAACACTTTGCTCCAGAGAAAAATAAAGCAGTAACAGAAGATATACCTTGCAAAAGACAATTTGAATCAGAAGATTACAGCAGTAATCTGTTAGCACACACCTGTAGGCACACCTTGTAATAATGCAGAAGAAGGTATACCAGCAACAACAATTTGAATCAGAGAAAAATAAAGCAATGAAATGTTAACAACAAACAGTAGCAATCCCTGTGAGTGAAAAATAAAACACCACCACACAGTAAATCTCCTTAGCCAAACTAAGTCTTAATCCTTCTCCCTTGCTCTGGTAAGTTTCTCTACTCTGCCTTTCAAGCAGTCTTAGAAGGAAAGAGCTCAGGTGAGCTAGGTGCCTTGGCCAGCAAACCAAGTCTTCTACCTCTTCACCAATTTTTAATATTTTCACTCCAGATTTTCAACATTGCCATTTTGCACTCCTCCTTTTAACAGTGCAGCTGTCATTTTCCACATTCTGCCTAAAACATGTTTTCACACCTGTGGCACAGAATGGCACAGTCACTCTGCAAAATCACCCTTCAGGACAAGTGTACAAGATGACGCTGGCACTCTTCATGAGGAGGGGTCCCCAAAAGGCCATGTTAACGAAAATTTGGTGCAACACACATCAAAAAATGGCCAAGTTACACCTGGGCTCAATAATTTCACGTGCACGTGTAACTTTGGTCATTTGGCAGCTCTTGGCAGCCATATCGGTCTGGCTAGAGCTTATATAAATAGTCTGAGGAGGAACCAAGATGGCTGCTGTGAGAGTCACGTTCCATGACTCCATCTCTCTAACCTCTGTAAGCTCATGGAAGTTTCTAACTATGTGAAAATCTTTAAAGAACCAGTGCTGGCATAAAAACAAAGATAAAAGAAATTCTTGTGCTCTTAGGCAATAACACTGAAAAGAGACCTATTTATTGTTTTATGTGCTGTAGAACCTCTAGCCCAGAGGAAGTCACAGCTCATACAGCAATGGCAACTGGGGTTATAGGAGAATTGCCAGTACTCTTAGGGATCCCCCAGCATGCCACAAGCCATTGGCTGAGTTAGTCTCCTTATGGAACACGATCAAAAAATCATCCTAACCAAAGGAGACTAAATCCCTCTTGTTGCTGCAATTCTCAGAGGACAGACAGGGATACAACAACTTTCAGGAGGAAGCAGAATATTTCAGAATCTCTTTCAGTTACTTAAGACCGACAAAACTGTATGCAAACTATGACAGAACCGGAAAACTTGAAAATATTTAAAGAGGCAAAAACATCAAAAAGAGGTTGAAAAGATCAAGCTGATAATCAGCAGAGAACAGCTGAACTTAGTAACTAATTAATGCTTACTCTACTTAAAACACATAGGTAGGAATTGAGCTGCAATGAAAAGCAAAAATGCTGGAAAATAATCTGAAGTGTAACAATTTATGTAGTGAGGACCTACCAAATGCTATCAGTTCTGAGTTTAGTGCTCTGCAAGAAATGCTTTTAGAACCTTGTTTCCTGCCTTGAGTCATGAGCTGAGAACTTACCATTTCTCACAAAAGCATTCAAATTCTTGTGAGGCACAACAAAGCAGCCAACAAATGAAGGAGTTTAATATCTGGTCTGAAAGGCTCTAGAAATGACCAAAATAGACAAGTTATCCTCTTAACCCTAGAGCTCTGTTACTATAATTTCACTAGTATTTGACACTGACAGGAAATATTTATCAGAAAGCAAAGCAGATGTTGTCCCTGAGGTTTAAGATTCCATTTTAAGCATCAACAAGCTTTAACATTTAAGCACCTCTTGTTGTAATATGTGTTTTCTGCAGTTGGTAAAGTTTAAGGTCACATTCACTCTTTTTTGCCATTAAGGTTTTGTTTTTGTTTTTGCTTCATATGTTTATTAAATTTTCCAGTCATACATAAAGAAACACAAACCATACTTTTACATAAAGCCTATTAATAACTTTACCTTTAGTACATCATTTTATCAATACCTCCTAAATTCTCCTGTTCATACCAAATTACCAGATTTCCTTTACCCCCATGCCCTGCTCCCCTGTAATACCCCTCCCTTTAAACAATAAAACAGAAATCCCAAGTAACTAATAAATCCTAAAAAGAATAAGAAACAAAAAACACCTCCTCTTGTCTCTCATCCACACCCCTTTACTTTATCCTTACCAATGTGCTTTTCTTCACCATTCCAGTCCAATCCCCTCCTCTCCCTCCACCTCAGCTGCCCTCTTTTATCCTTGCAGCCCCCCAGCACCTCCAACTCCCTGGGGACAACGAGCACAAGAACGCACCCCATACCCTCCAGAACTTGTCCTCCCTATTTTTTGCCCCATAGTACAATTTTTTCCAGCCCTAGGTCTTGCAGACACAGATTTTTCCACTGCTGAACCATTGGGGTCTCATTTGTGACCCAAGTGTTTAAAATACACTGCCTGGCTAAAGCAACCAGAATCCGCACCCACTTCGGTAGAGGTCTCCAATCCTCCTCTTCTGAGGCATCCACCCCAAAACAACATCTCAGTTGGGCTTCTCTCTACCTGTCTATTCCACAATCGACCTACTTCTTCTGCCACCCCTGTCCAGAACTTCCTCAGGGACAGGCACTCCCAAAAGCAATGTATGTACCTTCCTCTATCCTACACCTTCCACAAAGGGCAAGATCTCAGGCTGGAATTTATGTACCATACTTGGTGGGCAGTAAAGTTTGTGTAGAAATTTATAATAGGACCCTTGGTACTTATTACAGACTAATAATCCTTATGCATTTGTAACAACAGCTCCAGCACTGGTCTGGTATTTCCTCTGCAAGTCCCTGCTCACAGTCTCCTAGTCTTACAAGTAAGATCAGGCATATACTGCTGTCCATTCTTGTTACCCTCCCTATTATACCCTCTCCTTCCCCTTGTACTTAGGACCATGTGTTCGACCTGCTCTAGAGGAGAGTCCGCTGCTTGGCTTTTGCTTATTGTTTTGGCATAAATTCTTGCCTGAAAAATTCTAAACATACCAGATCCCATATATTCACCAATCTCTTCTCCCGACATAAACGTTCCTTGTTTCCAAAGGTCCTTCACACATTTGACTCCTGTTACTCTCAACACAGGAAGCCTGCATCCTCCAGACCTACTATAAATCCTGGGTTTCCTTCAGTGGGAGTAGTAATGTCTCTTCCCCAGGTTTAACCCCACCCATTTCAGCAGCTGCTCCATCCCTCTAGTACTGAGATTACTAGTGGGTTTGGTTTCCTCCGCCTCTTATACCCTTTTTCCCTCCTCTTCTCAAGAAAGCCAAGATCCTCACCCTTCCCTCCTTCCTCCAGATCTAGCTATCCAGCCTCTGGTGGTCTGTTCACCCAGTCTCCCAGAATTCTGTAATGCATGGCCAAGTCATAGTTCCTTAAGTCAGGCATATTTAAACCCCTCGTTCCCCATCTGCTCACAGCCTCGTGCGACTCGCTCTTGGCCTTTTCCCTCTCCATATGAATCCAGCAAAGCCTTATCAACTCTCTTCAGGTCCTTTCTATTTAGACCCATTGGCAGCATTTGCATCAGGCACAAGATCCTGGGCAAGGTGTTCATTTTATCAGGTTTATGGTCCCAGTCATGATATAGGTAAACCTCTCCATCGCCTCAGTTCCTCTTCTATATTTTGTACCATGGGGTAAAGTTTACTTATATAATTGGCCCAGATCATGGCCAATGCAAATCCCAAATATGTGAATTCCAACTTAGCCTTCTTAAGGTCCAAGGCCGTATCTCCAAATTCTTTCTCAGTTTCCCCACAACATTATTTTCAATTTCTGAATGTTTTTATTATACCCAGAAAGCATGCAAATTGTTTCATAATTGCCAACAATGGGGGAGACAGAACTAGCTGGGTCTTGGACATATAACAGCATGTCATCAGCATATAATGTACCCATATGTTCCTCCTGATCCTCCCACTACTCCTTTGATTTTGGCTAGCTTCTAATTGCTATCGCAAGGGATCTATAGGCCAATGCAAACAGAAGGGCGATAAAGGACACCCTGTCTAGTACCCCTATGGAAGTGATTTTCTTAGTTAGGCTTCCATTTACTAATACTCTAGCTTCTGGGGCTTTATACAGATTCTTCACCAATCCTATAAATCCTTTCCCTAGTCAGTATCCCCGGAGGGCTTAAAAAAGTATTCCCATTCCATACAATCAAATGCCTTCGGCATCCATTGTTAAAACTGCTATGTTTTGGCCCATACGAGGCTCTCCACACCACATTAAAGTTTCCTCATATTATGGTATGAACTCCTCCCAGCTACAAAACCCATTTGGTCCGGTGCACCAGATACAGGAGCACCCTGTCTAACCTCCTAGCCAGGACCTTGGCCAGAATTTTGCATCACAATTTAAAAGGGAGATCGGCTGGTATGAAGAGCACTCCTGCCCATCCTTCCCTGGCTTTGGAACCAAACAAATGACTGCTTCTTTAAATATCGAGAGGTCCCCACCCCTTGGCCTCAAGAATACCCGACACAGGGGATCCACTACCTGTCCCTTTAATACTTTATAAAATTCTATGGAAACTCATCCGGTCCATGGCCTTCCTTGTTTCAAGCATTGTATTGCCTGCCTAACTTCTAGCTGAGTAATCTCTCCCTCCAGCAACTTCCGTTGTTGTTCTGTTATATGCGGGATTTAACTCCCCCAGGAATTGTTTATTCTGTCTCCAGTGTCAGAACACTCTGCCTGGTACAGCTGCTGATAAAATTGCTCAAACCTGCTTTTATTGAGTCCTTGTCCCTTAATAATTTCCTGTCTTTGTCCTTTATTCCAGTTATGCTTGTATATACCCATTTTCCTTTATTAACCGTCCATTAATGGGCCAGACCTGTTCCCCATTCAAACAGGCGACTTCTAGCTAGCATTCCTGTCATTCTTGCCTCCCAGAATCGTTCAATGCTTCTCTTTGGCCTTCAGATTCCGAACCCTCTCCTCAGTTGGCCTCTCTACAACAGCCTTTCCACCTCTTGACTTCCTCCTCTAATTCCACCCACAAGCTTCCTTCTTTTTTTTTTGTATTGGGCCAAAATCTAATAATAGCCCCTCTTATAAAGGCTTTCCGGCCTCCCAATATATACCGGGGACTCCACGAGTCCTCATTCATCTCCTTGTACAGCTGCCACTGTTGCTTAAGATATTCTATAAACTCCTTTTCCTAACAAATACCTTGGGAACTTCCAGGGTGGAGCCCCTCTTTCTGTTCTTTTAGTTCTAGCGCCATCTGGACCATAGCATGATCCGATGGGAGAATAGGACTATGATCAATTATATACTTTACTCAGCCAAGATTGGGGATATACATGTAATCTATCTTGGGACCAAGTTTTGTCACGGGTTTGAATAAATGTAATCTCCTTCTCTGCTGGGTGCCGTGCTGCCAACAGTCGACCATGTCTAGATCCACCATACCCTCCTATCAATACTTCAACCTCCCTCCGTGCTTGCACCTCCCCGAGTGGTCTAACTCACCCTGCATTACTACATTAAAATCCCCACCCATAATCAGTCCTTCAGATTGCTCCTAACTAACACATCCAATACCTCCTGATAGAAGGTCGGATTAAAGACAGAAGGGCATATACACTCCCAAGGTAATCTTCTCTTCCAGTAACATTCCTTCCACAAAATATATCTACCCTCCCCACGGTTCGTAATTACTCTTGTGCAGGTGAAGGGAGCTGTTTTACCTATCAGCACCGCCACCCTCTTTTAAGCGAAACTATATGATGATGATGCATAACATTTACTTACCCACCCTCTTTCAGATTTTGGTGCTCCTGACTGGTTAGGTGCGTTTCTTGCAAGAGGGCTACCTGGGTGCCCTGTCGGTAAAGCTGTCAAAATGCCTGTGCGTTTCACTGGACGAGATCTCCTTCACATTCCATGAGGTCACACCTAACGTTTTTGCTTAGCCATTGGACCAAAACACTATTCTCTCTCCTCCTACCACCATCATTGCTTTTCACCCTTTTCCCCACCAGCCAGAATGACAATCCTTTATTAAATTACTTCCACACAATTCACATTTCCCTGTATTGAGGGATGAGGGACTTTCCACACTTATAACACAAATACAGAAAAATACATTAACAAACCCCTCAGCACATACCCCTCACCCACCACCCTCCGCCTCCCAGCAAGTAGTCCCTTCTATTTCTTTTACTAATTCTAGAAAAAATCGCACCCCGCCATTCAACTCCTAGATTGGCCCTACGTTACGTACTGCAGACGTCCCTTCCCCACCCCTCCCTGCTGCCCTACATTCGTATGGCATCGTAATTTGAACTTTTAAGCGTTTGACAGAGTAACATTTTCCTTTTTGTGTTAAAACATCAACCCTTTAAAACTTTTACTTAATTCTATATCATTCCCTCTAGAGGCTGGCTATCCCCTGCTAGTCCTCTCCCCTCCCCTCTCCTGCCCCCAGTTTCACCCCATAAGCAACTCTTTTTATTCCCTTTATCTAAAGCACACACAGTTACATAAAAATCAAGCTTGTAGAGGCCTGCAGGGTGCCGATGCTACAAAAATTCACACAGCATTGGCCCACCCCAGGCCCCCACTTACCTGACCTCCATGATGAAACAGTGTAGGCCCGGGCCTGCCTCAGACAAGTGGCGCTTTCCACAAAGTCACTGGTGGAGGCAGTACACTGTGAGGAAAATATTTATAGTTGCTTTCAGTGCTTAAGAGTGTCTTTGGTGGTGGTAAGTTACAAAACCCTGGATGTAGTGACTCCTGTAGTGGACTTGGATGGACATGGGATATTGCTGGTGACCACATTATATCCCCCAATCACCCACAGGCCGTTGTTCACCAGAAGCTGGCAACAACATGGCTGAGAAAGCGAGTGGGACCACAAAGGGAAAAGGTCCCTGGTTAATGTATGATGTTGCTCCCTAATACCAATGCACGCCCTTGCATACCTCCACTGCTACTTTCTCTGTAGTGCCAAGTGGAGCTGAAAGAACCATGGCATCAGCAGTTGCAGATATGGTGATGTCCCATTCCTCAAATGTGGGTGTGTGTCCCCGGTCCATCTTTCCTGGTAGCACCTCTTATGTTTAATTGTCCACAGCTTAGTTGCTCAGGGGCCTCTTGCTTGCGTTGTCTGCTCCTGAATTATCAGTCATTCCAGCAGGGCCACGGGAGGAAACCAACATATATACAAGAAGCAACATAGCAAAGGTTGTAGAAAGATTAACACTCCACTTTGTAAGGATGAAACAACAACAATTATTCAACTTTTCACTAAACAGTTTAAATTCCAAACCACGCTGAGACACTCCACGCTGGTCGCCACAAGAGCCTTCTTCACTTCTCCTCCTATTTACTCCATTCAACCCGCCTTTTTTTGAGCTCCTCCACAGATGCAGCTGCTCTCTCCAGCTCCCAAAAGAATAAGTAAGCCCCTTAGTGTTTCACTTTTAAGATAGCCAGGAAGACCATAAAGCACTCCACCTTAAGTTCTCTCAGGCCATCACGGATTAACTCCTTTCTCTTTTAATTATGTGGATAGAGTAGTCCTGCATGAGATATGTCTCTCCCTTCGTATCTCAGCTCTTTCATACCCCGATAAGCCTGAAGCATCTCCTTCCGGTCCTGGAAATTATGAAACCAAAAGATGATTTGCCTTGGGGCTGCCCTGCTGGTGGATGTGCTGCAACTGCCCTGTGAGCTCGTTCCAGTTTAAGCTTCCCCTTTTCAGCTTCATGCCTAGCATAGCTGGAGTTTTTGGCACAGAAAGACAAGACTTGGGACCTTCCTTTCCTCTAGGAGCCCGGAGGTGAAGATTAAGATGCCTAGCATAGTTCTCCCTGGTAGTCGTGGAGCTCTGTCAAGTCTGCCAGTTCTTTTCTAGTTTGGCCACACGTGCAGCCATAGGGTCCACCTCATCTTCCAGCTTGGAAATCCTCTCTTCCACCTCTGTAACCCTAGCCATCTGCGTAGCCATTTGCTGTACCAGACTTTGCAGCGACTATCAATTTTGTCCTCAAGCCTGCTCCATTTTCCTTCTAAGCGCCTCCATCACTTGATCAGACACCTTGTGGCCTAGCACTCATTTCTGCCACCGAGAATGAAATCGGCCCATGGCCTCTGAGGGCTGTGCTGTCGTCTTTTTCCTTGATTTTTCACCATGGACCCTTGGCTTTTCCCAGGGTTGGGCATAAATACTCCTCCATACCTCTTAAACCACCGATATTTGCCACTCTGATGCATTTTCTCTACCTGATGCCTCCAAAGATAAAGTTTTAATTAATGCAGGGTCGGGAGCAGCAGGAACCCATGTCTTTAATGCTGGCTGCTCATCAGCCCTATCCATTAAAGTTTTTATTAACATTTTAAAGTTTTACAACATTGCAATTAGATTAACAGAACAGAGGTGTCAGTAATGCAATAAGTACAGGAGATATTAAGAGCAGCTGATGCCTTCACCAGAACTTTCACAAAACAATGTTTTGACACAGTTCAGCTTGTATTTCACATTAGTTCTGCATGTCTCCTCCCATTATTTATTGTTGAGGACATTTGCATGAAAATAGGAGCTTTGCTCCTAAAATGTCATGTATTCCAGTTGCTTTCTCCTATCTGAGATCATAATGCTGCTTGTGACAGCACAGTTGCTTCCATGGCAACAGATTGTGAAGTAATAACAGAGGACTGTGACTTGAAATAGGAGTAAGCTATAGCGTCAGATGAACTCTAAGGATAAAGATCATGTATTCATGCAAATTTGCTCAGTGGTAAATAAATGGGAGGAGAAATCTGTAGGATATATGGAATGCAAGATGAATTGTACCAATTATTATGTTTTGCAAAGTTATCTTGAGGTGTCAGCAGCTGTTTAAATGTAATAAGAAATATATCACATCTAGGGATCCCATTATAGCAACAGTAATTCTGTCTACGACATTTAACACAGAGTCTTAGGTTACATTTACTGTAAGTGATTTGGGGCATGATATCACTGATGATGTCAGTGACTGATCTGACTTTTATGACTTGGTGTAAGGTTTCAGACCTACACAAGTATGATTGATTCCCCATGGGCACATTTTCTGTTCTCACTAGAGTTTATTGTATGAGAGAAACTATTAGATGCCATTGCTGATGTCTGTGATAGGGTCACATCAAGATTTGAAATAGGGGTTCAGAAAATGGGCCTGTTGGTTCTATGACACATACATATATACCTGTATATACAAATCTGCCAGCAGAAACAGGCCTTATGGTCTCTCAAGTCTGTGAATGTGCAGCTAGCACCACTAGGTTGCAGCTGCCCCACCCCTCTCCCCTCTCCCTCCTGCAATTTCTTATTACCACTTACCCAGACACCCCTGTGCCCTGTCCCATTCCTTTTGAAAGTGCCCACTGTCCAACATGATACTGACCTCCTCTGGTAGGGTATTCCATTTTGACACCATCCTTTCTGTAAAATAATGCCTCCTCATCTCTCTCCTAAATCTACCCCCTCCTATCTTAGCCCATGTCCTCTGGTGTCCCTTCCTTCCTCAGCCTACCAGTTTTCTTGAATCCCTTTATATGCTTAATGCCTCAATCATAGACCCCTCAATCCCTCCTGTCCTGCAGGGTGTACAAACTCAGATGCCTCCGTCTGTCCTCATAGGATTTTGCCATCCATCCCTGTAACATTTTGTCAGCCTATGCTGCAACCCTCTAACAGCCTGATATCTTTCTTCAGATATGGTCACCAGAACTGTGCGCCAATACTCAAAGTGCGACCTGATTAAGGATCTGTAGAGGTCAGGATCGCATCCTTATGTCTGGACAAATTCCCTGCAACACACCCTAGCATCTTGTTAGCCTTGGCTGCAGCCCTTCTGCACTGAGCAGAGTTGTTCATGCTCTCTGTTATCATCATGCCCAGGTCTTTCTCTTCCTCAGTGACCCAAAGTCTCCACCCCATCCAACCTGTAGTCCCTCCTTGGGTTCTTTGCCTCAAAGTGCATAACTTTACACTTCTTCACATTAAAGCTCTGTTGCTACTTTGTTGACCACTCCTCCAATTTGATTAGGTCCTCTGTAGCTCTTTCAGCCCCTCTACATCATTCACTACCACTCCCATCTTGGCATCATTTATGAACAGACTGATCCTGCTCCTAACTCCGTGTGAGATATCTGATTTTATTTATTTAGCTTTTGTTGACGGGTAAGTGCACTAGACAAATCCTGCCTATTTTCAGGCATGACCCAGGGAGGGGGATACAGATGAATGCCAACTGACCTTTGAACCAGATTAAACTGTTGGTGGTATTTTTAGTCAATGAGGGAAATTTGCCAGGACACCAGGAAATTCCTACTCTTTTGACAAGTGCCATGGGATCTTTAACATCCACCTGAACTACCACCAATCCAGGCAGATGGGACCTCGGTTTAATGTCTCATCCAAAGAGGCACCTCAGAAGTGCAGCACCCTCTCATGCTGCACTACAGTGTCAGTACTGGGATATTAACCCAAGTGCCAGATGTGGAACTGAACCCACAACCATCTGATCTCCCAGCCTCAGAGGCGAGTGTGCTACCTACTGAGCCACTGACACTGCTGTCAGTGACTGATATAGTCAACAATTAGTTCCAACTGAGGCTTTGATGCTTAGGTAGGTTTAAATGCAACTTGGTAAAAGCATTTCTTCCAGGTGACAGAGAGCTTGTTACTAAACTCCGCTGTAGCTGTGTATGGGTGGGGATCTGCACTCAGTGCAAGATATGTATTTCACATCACATGTATCTCTGTTTAGAAACCTATGTACCAACATGGAATGATAGCAAAGTAGCAACACACCAGGACAGTATTTAAGGGTCTGGATTCAGTTCCCAGTGGTGTGCATTTCTTCCCTTTTCACTACAGTTTGTGTGGTATGAGAGAAATTGTTAGATGTTATTGCTGATTTCAATTATAGCTTTTAGTAGGGCCTGAAATAGGGTTTAGAACACGGAACTGTTAGTTACAGCATATGTAGCAGTTAACTTAATGCATTACAGCTGAGGCTTTAAGTCTTATGTAGCTTTGAATGCAACTTGATGGGGTGCATTCCTTCTAGCTGTCAAAAAGTTCATTACTAAACTCCACTATTGCTGTTTGTGGGTGGATCTGCACCCCAAAACACTCAAAGAACTTAAATTTACCTTTATACACTGCTACTTAAAATATTAAATACTTTTCTTTACATTGTGCTTCTTTGCAAATCTGTATTAGTTAGTAATGGTCTGTCTGGCTCAAAATATTGCCTTCCTATGCTTGACTCTGGAAATCAGGATCACTTGTAACTCAATTCTGATTTGACCTAGTCCAGAATACTGATCAGGTTCTTATCTGCCAATGACCCTGTTCTGACCTGGTCTGGAGAATGTACATGATTTTAAAGCTTTATTCTTGCAAAACTGAGAAACAGGTGGGAAATGACATGAAATAACTATTTTAAACATAAAATGGCATAAAGAGCAGGCTTATAATAGGGGAAGGGCAATCTAATTCTACCATTTACACAGTCTGGATCTGGGTCTGACCTGGTTCTGATTCAGTCTGAAACATTTGTCTTTTGACCAACCACAGCAAATCAGAGTAACTCAGAACCTTCTGGAAGCAGATCACAGTCAGAATCAGAACCAGATCACAGCCGACCTCATATCCCTAATATCAGTTCCCTCAGCACAGTGACCATTAGACCAAAGCTTGTGTTTTATTTTTCACCAAACTGCAAGATAGAGCTTTGCCCTTGTAAGTTTAGTCATTGTGCCGTATATCCTCAAATATTCTAACTGTTATCTGTTTTCTTGTCACCAATCAGATCAATTTATATAGCAGCTGAAGATATAAACATTGGTTTTATTTTTAGTTGACTTTCACTGTTAGCAGTAATCTTCTGTAGCTATCGTGGATGACTTCATTTTTAATTGCTTAAATCTCACTTTGTTCCTGTGAGCTGCATTAGCAGAAAGGTCCTGTGAGGAGGAATTCTGGGCCCTAGGAAAGTTCGGACTCTGGGGCCCTATGCGACTCGTGCAGTAGTATGCTGGGTGGGCTGGGCCCTGTTTGGCACCGGGTCCAGGGAATTATCCCGGCTCCCCACTTCTCAAGGGCCCTGATTAGCAATGATGAAATTGTACATCATCACCTACTGGTCTCCATAGTATGCCTATCTGCTGATTTAGAATATCAAAACAAACAGAAGGTGAGGCAGGTAATACTGCCACTTACCTTCAGTTAGTTTCAAAAACTTTAGGAGTGGTAGAATTGGATTTTTGTTTTCTTGTAAATCACTTTTGCTTTGTGTATTTCTTAAGAGTTTTTAAGGTTATTTAGACTTGCTGCATATAAATGCATAGTGTGACTCACAACCTTTATAAATGTCCTCTGTGAATGGGTTGGCTAAATAAAACCCTGTCCCATTTGTTATGCAAAGAGAGTTAAAGAGCATGTGCAGTGGTTTCAAAACAAAACAGGCAGTACCACTCAATAAACATTGCTATAAAAACTATATGTGTTCCAGGTTTTGTAGCATAAGTCGACAATTGGTGTTTACTCACCTGGTAAAGGTGATTGTGTTGGTTGGCATCCATGGCACTCCAGACATTACCTCATGGTTTTAGCCCACCTGATAGGTTAGTGATGCACATGACCCAGATCAAATTTCTAGCATATCCAGGTCTCAGAAACCCTGCTCTCCAGTTCAAATCTTTCATAGCTGAAATTAAGGTTAATTAGTACAAGAGAAAACATACAGTGCAGGCACAACCAAGTGAGGGCAATAAAGAGATATGATCAGAGACAAAAGGAATGTGGACTACGACATAGTATCAATCGCTTGCAGACCGAGTCTTTATTCTTCTCCTACTATTTACAGTCTAATCTCGGTCCCAAGGTCCGACTGGTAGTTTATCATTAAGAAACAATCATTGCTGTCTGTCCCTCGTGGGCCTACCATGGGTGAAGATCCCTAGTTCATTCCAGTCACTCTGAGCACTCTGAAGGAGGGCCTTGGAGTGCCATGGATGCAACCAACACAATCACCTTTACCAGGTGAGTAAACACCCATTGTGATTGGTTGGCATCCATGGCACTCAGACATTATCTCATGGGTAGATAAGATGCAGTGTAGTACCCAGGGGAACAGACTGAGCGGTTGAGGATGCTGCCGCCAGGACCTGAGTGGTGAAAGCGGCCGTATGGCTGTAACTGTTCCAGCCTGTAGAGCCTGGTGAGCGTGTGGAGGAACTCCACATGGCTGCCCTAATATGTCCTCTGAGGACACGTTGGCTCTCTCCACCCAAGAAGTGGCGATCGCTTCTGGTGGAGTGAGCCTTGATCCCTGGGGTGGAGTCATCCGGTTAAGGTGTAGGCATTCTGGACCACTCTCTTTAGCCACCCGGCAATGGTGGCTTTGGAGGTGGCTCTACCCTGCCTCTGTCCCTTCGAAATGACGAACAGTCTCTCTGTCTTGCGTATGGGATGGGTTCTGGCTAAGTACACAGAGAGGTGGATCCCATCGAGGTCAATGTGGGACCACACTGGTGCCCTGCTGGGGCCCTTCGGAAGGTGGGTAGTTCGATGGGTTGCTCTCTGTGAAACCGGTGGATACCTTTGGCTGGAAGGCTGGAACCATTCTCAGATGGACCCTAGTGGGGTAGAACACTGTATAAGGTTCTGTGCAGGATAGGGCCCCAAGTTCTCTGATCCTTCTAGCTGAGCAGATTACCACAAGAGGCATATCTTGAGGCTGACCCAGAACAGATCCACTTCAAGGAGTGGTTCATAAGGAGCTGAGTTGAGGGACTCTAGGACTAGTGGGAGGTCCCATGGGGCGATGGTCGATCGAGTCCTCGGTTGGAGAATCTCTACTGCCCTTAGAAAACGATGGCGTTGGGGTGAGCTCCTGGGGTGTATCCCCGATGAGGCCTGTAGCCACCCCTATGGCTGATAGTTGCACCCTGAGGGAAGAGTGTGCTAGTCCCTTGTCCACTCCCTGTTGGAGAAACAGTAGGATGGTAGCCATGTCGGTCTGCTTGGGGACCTTGCCCTGCCTCCAGGCACCACCGAGAGAACATAGACCATTGTCTCCCATATGTGGAAGTAGTGGAAGACCATCTGGACTGGAGTAGGGTGCTGATGACAGAATCATGATAACCCACTGCCCTCAGTCTCTCTCCTCTCAGGAGCCAGGCCGAGAGCTTCAGGGTCTGGGGGGTCAGGTGGAGCACTGGCCCTGTGAGAGCATGTCTGTTCGGTAGGGTATCCTGAAGCTGGCTAGTGACATCTCTTGGACCGCTGCGAACCACGACCTGCATGTGGTGAGGGGCCACCAGGATAACTGTGTGGCGTGACTCCCGTACCTTGGCTAGGACCTGAGGGATCAGGGAGGCGGTGGGAAGACATAAGCGTGCCTCCGCCTCCAAGGTTGTGACAGGCGTCCGTTCCTGGGAGAGACTGTCCTGAACCGCGAGTAGTAATCTCTGACCTGAGCATTCTCCGTGTCACAATGAGATCTATGGTCACGGGCTCCCATGTCGCTTGGATCATCTGGAATAGGTCCGGGTGTAACCGCCATTCCCAGGTGCACCTGTTGCCTGCTGAGCCAGTCTGCACGGACGTCAGCTTTCCTGCCAGGTGAACCGCGCCCAGGTGTCTGAGGTTGGCTTGGTCCCAGTTGAGGACTGCCATTGCCTCCTCAGCATGGCCCTGCTTCTGATCCCACCTTGCTTTGCTATGTAGGCCACCATGACTGATTGTCGGACCAGATCAGGACCGACTGACCGTGTACCTGTTGCTTGAATGCCTTTAGGGCGTGAAACATGGCTCTCATCTCCAGGATGTTGATGGAGAGCTCCAACTCTGCTGGTGACCATAGGCCCTGGGCTGTTGTGTCTCCCAGGCAAGCTCCCCAGCTGGAGGGCTCACGTCCGTTTCTATGGCGATTGAGTGAGGGGCCTCCAGTGGGACTCCCTTGGTCAAGTTCGCCCACCATCCACCATGCCAGGAGAGTCTCACTGCATGGGGTAGTGGTACCATGACCTGTAGGTTGTGTTCGCTCGGTGCTCCCTGAGTCAGGACGTAAGTTTGGAGTGAGGCACATGTGCCACCTGGCCCAGAGACTCAGAGTCTATGCATGAAGCCATGCAGCCCAACAATTGGGCTATCCTTCCCATCGTTGTGTGACGGTGGGCCTTCATCTGACGGGCCAGGTCTATCAAGTTGTGAATTCTCGAGAGGAAGGTTTTGCCCACCCCTGAGCTGAGTTGATGAGCGCTCCCAGATGCTCGATCTGCTGTGTGGGAGTGAGGTGGCTCTTTCTCGATTTATCACCCGCAGTGGTCTTCCAGTGCCTGTAGGCAGATTCTCGCGTGTATCTGTGCCTGATTCTCGGACCAGGCCCGGATGAGCCAGTCGTCCAGATACGGGATGATGTCCAGTCCCTGTTCCCTGAGTCTGGCCACCAGGGTTATGGAGACCTTGGTAAAGACTCTCTGGGGCTGAGGAGAGGCCGAGCAGGCAAGGCCTTGTACTGGAAGTGGTGACCTAGGATGATGGGAATATGGAGGTCGCGCCCTTTAGGTCTATGGACTTCAGGAAATTGCCTACCCAGACGCATCGTAGGGTGGATCGATGGTCTCCATTTTGAAGCGGTGCGACCACATGGTGGTTTAGGTGTTTCAGGTCCAGGATAGGCCGGAGCTCCCTGATTTCTTGGGCACCAGGAAGAATATGGAGTAAACCCTGATTCTGCTCTCCGCGCTGGTACTGGTTGAATCACGAACATATTACACGAAATTTGCCAGCAGATAAAGGCCTAGAGGTCTATCAAGTCTGGTTCTCGAATGTGCAGCTAGCACCCTTTATCCTGCAGCTGCCCTCCTTCCACCCTTCCTTCATTAACCCTTCCCTTGTCCTGTCCCATCCTCGTTTGAAGCAGTCCACTGTTCTACTGCATACCACTTCAGCAGGTAGCATTACACCCAGCCACCACCCTCTCTGTAAAAAGTGTCTCCTCATCTCCCTCCTGAACCTTCCTCGCCCAGTCTCATATCATGGCCCGGTGGCCCTCCCTCCTTACTTTGAACAGCCCCTCTGTACCTGTCTTGTTTATTCCTTTCATGTATTTAAAGGTTTCAATCATGTCACCCTGTCTCTCCTCTCCTCCAGTGAGTACATGTTCAACTCCTTCAACCTCCTCTCGTATGATAAGTCCCCCAGCCCTTGATCATCTTTGTCGCTCTGCTGCACCCTCCAGTAACCTAATGTCCCTCTTCAGATACGGACGGTACTGCACGCAATACCCAGGTGGTCTAACTAATGACCTTACAGTGGCAGAATCACCTCCTCCTCCTCGAGGATATACTTTGCAATACAACCCAGCATTTTGTAGGCTTTGCAGCTGCCTTCCTACATTGTGCCGAGTTGTTCATTGACCCTGTAATGAGCACACCCAGATCCTTCTCCTCCTCGGTCTGGGCTTGCTGCACTCCCCTAGCTGGTAACTCCTCCTTGGGTTCTTCATCCCAAAATGCAGCACCTTGCACTTTTGGCATTAAAGCCCAGTTGCCAGGTGTCTGACCAGGTTTTAAGCTTTGCCAGATCATCCTGCAACCCCTGCCATCCCCTAGGTCATCCACCACTGCGCCTACCTTGTATCATCAGCAAACAGACTGATCTTGCTCTTGATGTCCCATGATATGTCTGCAATGAATATCCCAAACAACACTGGTCCCAACACCGGCGCTGGGAACACCACTGTCACTGCCCTTGGGTGTGAGAGCTCCCACCCACCACCACCCTCTGTTGCCTTCCCTGCAGCCAGTTTCCTACCCATCTCTCCAGCTTTCACCCACCCTGTGCCTACTAACTCCTTCCCAGCCTTCCATGTGGCACTGAGTTGAATGCCTTACTGAAGTCCAGATACAGGACATCCACTGCTGGCCCCTGTCCAGTGCCTAGTTACCCAGTCATAGAACTCAACCAGGTTGGTTTGGCAGGATCTGCCACATATGAAGCCATGCTGTCTGCTGTCCTCTAGTCCCTGGCCTCCAGGAGGGCCACCAGCCTCTCCTTCAGGATAGTCTCCATTAGCTTACTCACGATGGATGTGAGGCTCACTGGTCTGTAGTTTCCTGGTTCATCCTTGGGGCCACTCTTGTGGAGGGGCACCACATGAGCCATCCTCCAGTCCTGAGGTACACACCCTGAATGTGTGAGGCATTAAATAGGTCTGCCAAAGGTCCTGCAAGGACCTCTGCCAGCTCCTTCAGTACCCTGGTGGATGCCATCTGGGCCTGGCGCCTTGTCCACCCTCAGTGCCTTCAAACCCTCTTGAACTCTGCTTCCATGATTTCCCATCTGTCATCACTTCCCACCCTGCTTCTGCCATTTCTCCCACCTTGGGTGTCACCCCTCTTCTCTTTAGTAAATACTGAGCAGAAGTACTCATTTAGTGCTTCTGCCTTATCACACCTGCTTCCACCCAACCCCTCATTCCTAATCCTACTATGTGTCCTTACAGCTCCTTTTCTCCTGATGTACTTAAATAAGTCCTTCTCCCCTTCTTAATGCCTTGTGCCAGCCTGAGTTTGTAGATGCTTTGCCTCACTGCCCTTGTCACCTCCTTGATTCTGTCAAGTACTCCTCCTGTCCTCCCTCTCCCTGTTTTCTTGTACTTCCTAAAGGCAGCTTTTCCTCTTTACCTTTCCATGGCCTCCTTGCTCAACCAGATCAGTTTCTAGCCCTAGCCTTCTTGCTCTGGGCTTTGCAGCAGGTTTTGGTTGCCTCCATTATCCCCAGCTTTATGAGCTCCCACCTCTGGTTAGTGTCCATACTAGATTGAATTCTGGCCAGGTACCCTTTACCACTTCCCCCATCCTCCCAAAGTCGGCCCTCCTGAAGTCCAGCACTATTGTGCCAGATTCCACTCCTTCCTTGCCCATATCCAGTGTGAGCCATACTGAGTGGTGGTCACTCCCCTGACAGCGGTTCCTCCACTGTAAGTTCTCTCCAAAGTCCCCATTTGCCAGCACAAGGTCAAGGGTATTCCCTAACCTGGTTGGTTCACTCACCATTGCAGCAGGAGCTGTCCTTGAAGGCATCAGCAGTACCTGCTCCCTTCTGTTCCTGGTTGTTGGGGTGCTCAGTCCACTCCTGGCATGTTGAAGTCCCCACAATCACCACACTACCCTTCTCGCAGGTCCTCCTGATCTGTCCCGCTAGTTCCCGTCTAACTCCTCCGTCTGAGATGGTGGCCTGTACACCACTCCCATTCTAAGAATCCTATTCTTGGAATCCTGGATTTGCATCCAAAGTGACTCCGTGCTACCCCTCCTCCCTTCCTCCCTTACACACTTCAGTCCTTCCTTCATATAGTGCCACTCCCCTCTTTCCCAATCACCCTGTCCCTACAAAATAACCTGTACCCTGGTACAGACAGGTCCCAGTCATTGCATTGGGTATTGCTGTTTCCAATGATGGCTGCAATGTCCACCTCCCCTCTGCCATGAGAACCTGTAACTCTGCAGTTTTCCTCCCAAGGCTCCTAGCATTAAGGGTAACCACCTTCCACCCTTCCTCCCATCCTGCCCTCCTTTCCTAGCATCACCAACAGTACTTGCCATTTGTCCTTTGTCACTGTTATGGGGTAAGCTCATATGGTTTCCCAACCTGTGGTCTCTGCATATCTCTTCCCAACTGCCACCCCCACTTCTAGTTTAAATTCCCAACTTACTCTATGTACTCCTCCATCCTCTGTTTCAACACTTTCTTTCCTCCTCACTCAAGTGTAGTCTGTCCTTGGCATAGAGACTACTGTCCTCCCAGGTCCCTCCCACCCCCAACAGCCCATACCCTTTAGCACAACACCAGGTTCTTAGCCATCCATTAAATTCCTCTATTCTCAGCTTTCTTGTTGTGCTTGCTTTGGCACTGGAAGTATCTCTGAAACAGTTACCGATCTTCCCGCCCTCACATAATTGTGCTAGTTCCTCAAACCTCCTCTGACTGTATCTACTGTCTTGTCAGCCAGGTCGTTTGTCCCAAGATGTATAATTAAATGAGGCTTGTCCCTACCCTTCTAGCATATTTCAGAACAGACTGTCCCACCCTTTCCGTGTCATTCCTGGCATGGCCTCCACCCAAATGCTACTATGCCTCTCCCCTTTGCTACTCCCACCCAACTCCTCTTAGTATTGAGTCCCCAGCACTAAGATTCCACCCTCTTACTCCCTGTTTGCTTCCATTCATCTTCCTCTCATTTCCAGTTCCTCTTCTTCCTCCTGCACATTATTTTCCCTTTACCCCTGTTGCAATTCTCCCAGCAGAACTTCCCCCGCTCCAGTTTGGTCCAGGCATTTATCAAGTACTCCTCTAATTTCATCATTTACCTCCTCCACCTTCTTCCTCTCTAGCAGTGCACAACTACTTTCTGAAGGCCCTTCACTAATGCCCGCTCTCTCTCTCTTCATAGTAACCTGTTCTCTCCTTTCCACTTCATGACTTTTGCCACTTCTTTGCCTCCCTCACAAGTCCCTATCTCCTCCTTCCATTTGTCTTTTGTCTCCTGACCTAGTTTCCCGGCAATTGTTCTTCCTGGCCTGGGCTCTTTGTCTCTGTTTCCTTCTTCTGACCCTCTCTCACCACTGTTGGCTTAAATCGCCTCCTCATTTCCCTTCTTCCTCCCTCCAGTACTGGGCTAAACCCACCCCTAATCTGCCTTGCCTGTCTTATTTCCCTCCTGCAGACCCTCAACTTTTCTAAGTTTTTCTGTGGTTGCACACTAAACATCCTCCCACACTCCAGGCAATTTTTAGAAAGATTGATGCACTGCAGTTGTTGCAGCCTACCACCTACCCATTGCTGTCATTGCCCACCAGCACCCTCCCCTTCCAGATGCAGGATACCAAATACCCCCAAATCTCCTCTCCTCCTCTATCAGTGCAAAACATTTTCTTTATTTCCTTACTTCCTTTGTTGCACACATTTAGATATATTGAGCAACTGCTTTTATATTCCTATCCTTACTCAAAACAGACTTTAAGTAGCCATTGCACAACCTTCTTCAAACTCCTACTCCTCCTTTCCCCAATGCAATATCAATGCTAAGAAGTAATAAGCTCCTAGATTTGCATTTACTTCCCTTCCACTGAGAGCAGTCACCTCTTCACTTGCTGCTGTTCCTTTCCTGGTATGCCCTCCTACTCCACACCCCTTACTATACCCAGTGTTTAGCTCCTGTCAATCAGATTTAACAGGGCATATAATCAAGAGTTGGGGAATGGGGTGAAAATTTGCAACAACCAAAGACAGCAAAGAATACACCACCACTACGTTTAAATCCTCAACAGCCCAAAACAATTCTAGTAAAGACAACAAAGAAAGTACAGTGTCACCAAAGCCCACAATCCAAGTCTAAAGAAAACAGCAATTACCAGTTACTGTAAAGCATTGAATTGAATATGCTTCCTTCCCCTTCTGGCTTCTATAACATTCAAAATTCATACATTTCTATCTCAGCTCTTTACCCTTACCATCAAAAGGTAACTACAATCACAATAATCTACCTTCTACTAATACAGATTCTATCACAGAACCAGAGCACAATGCAAAAACATCTGCTGCTTAGCAACAACAAACAGGTGACAACATACCAAGTTGAAGTAGTTTTTTAAAATAGAAGAAAAATGTAATCTTTTAAACCAGTAGAAATCAGCAGTCCCAAAACACCTTGAACTAAAAGAAAGAACACAGTACCACACCTCTGCCACAATAACTGAACAGTTCTAAAACATTGGAGAAAGAAGAAAAAATCAGAGACTGCACAAAAGATACAATGTACTATAAAGTATTAGGCAATAGTATACTCAGTTGTTTAATAGAGAAAATAAAGTACCTACCAAACAGACAGAATACCCACAAATGACACTTAGGTTCTCAATATCAGATACCACCAAAGGCACACACAGAAAGGGTTTAAACTATAGTATTAAAATTAACCACATCAGAGTAGAAAGATCACACTAAATAAATGTGTTGATCCTTCTGACTTCCAACGAATATCTACACACAAATTTTATATCTTCCTGGAGCCTACAGGGTTGTCTTCCACAATCACCTAAATTTACATAAAACAAAACAATTTTAAACTGAAAATTATAGCAAAAGCACTTAGCTTTGGGAGCTCTTCTCGAACACAGCCACTCAGCTCAGAGTTCTAGAATCAGAATGGCCCTGTTCCGAATCAGTTCTGACAAGATTTGTTGGACCTGATGCGGAGATGCCTTTCTCCTGGCTATGGGGAGAGACAAATCTTTGAGGAATGTGGGCGTGGATAGCTTTATGGAGTATCCCTTGGTTACCACGTCTTGGACCCACCTGTCCGATGTTGTGTGGAGCCAGCGATGGGCGAATAGAGTTAGTCTTTGTCCCACTGGTGGGTAAGGGTCCTGGCCTTGTGATGTCGGGAGGGTACATTGAATCACTATGACAGAATATATATTAGAACTGGAAGAATATGGAATAATTACAGAGTGCATACATTATAATGGTACATGAGGCTTTAACATCATGAATACATTAAGAGATACAGTGAGTAGATTGGGTGGAAAACAGATAGCTGCTACACATAGCCACTACAGCCCTTCCAGAAGGCTCATCAATTGCACATGTAATTATGGATTTAAATGGTGACGCGGTCGATGGAAGAGTCTACTTGTTAGCCTTCCTGTGTTAACTTCATGTGGTTTCAGTTACAGAACACCTGTCCTTCCATGGCTCCTAGCCTAGGGCCTGTTCAAGGGGAGCTTGGTAATGCTGCATGGGATGTCTGGGATTGCCATTCTTTACTGAAGATATCCTCGATCGTGGGCATACTGGAAGGTCTCTGTGGTTGACGGTCTCAGTTGAATCATGGGGTCGAGCTTTGACTCGGCCTGCTTTCTTCAGTGTTGAAACCCATGGTGGCCTTGATGATCTTCATAGCCCTGGGATCATGTCAAGGAGCATAACTTTGATGTCAGGAAGGTGTAACGCTGAAGATCCATATCCTCTTCGTCTGAGTCTGCCTCGCCCTCTTCCCCTCGCCGACAGGCTGATGGAGATTTATAATGGGACTTTATCACAGCCTTGCTTGCTTTGCAGGTGGTAGGGGCCATCACTTTGGAAGGTAGGTTGTTTCAGATGGTTGGGAGCCAGTAGCTCACGGAGGCTTGGCATAGGTTATACTTGTGTAGTGGAACGTGAAGGCAGCAGCTTGCCTTGGATCTGAGCGAGTAGGTAGGATTCACAGATGGAGAGAGAGGACAGACAGGTAGTTGAACAGTTTGTCCCTCCACTACTTGACTTCCATGAGTGCAGTGTGCATTCCTGTCTTCAAAGGGAGCCCAGCCTAGCTTGTTGTACATGTAACAATGGCAAGGATGGGCAGGGGAGGCATCCTGGTACAAACCTGACAGAGCATTGAAAAGTAATTATTTTGTCAAGGGAGGTGGCATTTGCACCCGCGTAAACTTCATCCCCATAGTCCAGAAGGAGAAGATGAATTGCTCAACAACCTGTTTCCTGAAGTTTAATTGAAGGCAGCCTTTTACTCAGTTGAGAGCACCACGCTTGGCTAAAGACTTGGCTACTACCTGGAGATGTGCCCTGTATAGTCTAGGTGCTGATCTAAGTGAAGTCTGAGTTATTTATAGATGGAGACTGATTCTAAACATGCCCCATCCAAGGAGCAAAGAGACAAGCTGGAGTAGGATAACTGAGCCATTTCCTGGTGCCAAACAACATGGAGACAGTTTTATTTTGGTTCCTGATAAGCCAGTTTTCCTGGAACCTTTTTGGACTGCAGTGAAGTCTTATTGGAGGATCTCTCGATAGAAGGGCAGAGAAGCCTGGTGAGTAGATTATAGAATCACCAGCATACATGCAGGTGCGCTAGTGGAGATAGGCAGAGGGGTTTTAGTAGAAACACAGATCAGGAAGTATGGGCAGTTCTAAAATTCTCAAGTGTCATTTTATTATTATCAATAACAATAAAATAGAAAACTTAGAGTTGTATATGACTGCTCTTCATACAGGCAGTACAAACATAAATCCTTCCTATACCTAGTGTAGTGGTTATGGGCACTGAGCTGCAATTCTGGAGACCTGGGTTTGAATCCCATCAGCCGCCACTTGCATACTGAGTGACTCTCAGCAAATCACTTAATTTTCTTGGGGTCCCAGGTCACACCTGGAAACAAGCTCTGGCTTTGTGTGCCTTTCCTGGTTAAACAATTTCCCATTCCGTCCCTTCCTTCCTCTGAGTCTTTCTCTCTCTCTCTCAGTTCTGACAAAACAACAATGTTGCTCCCTTTATATACTGTAAAATGTCTTTGCTGGCAGTTTAAGCTCTGCCTCCTGTTGTTGTCAAGCGCCATCTGTTTTTCCTAAAATTTACCGGAACTTTGTAAATTTATTTCTTGAGGACAGTCAGAAGAGCACATCTAGTCTTTAACAGGTGCAACAAAATAAAACACTTTGTCCCAGAGATGGTTTCCTGCTGGCAATGCTGTTAATAAGCTTGTGGAGGTAAAATGCATCTCAAGATCAACCCCTGTATTACAGACCGTTATCTTTTAAGAAACCCAAACAGCTTTTGCAATCATTTCAGCAATATATGTATATACATTTGCAAACCAAGGATCCCAGTTTCACATAAACTGGACATAGTAACAATTAATGAGACGTGGTTTACCAGTAACCACACTTGGG
Source organism: Neoceratodus forsteri (assembly GCA_016271365.2). Lineage (NCBI taxonomy): Eukaryota > Metazoa > Chordata > Ceratodontiformes > Ceratodontidae > Neoceratodus > Neoceratodus forsteri. The sequence goes on from CM028137.1 coordinate 646,653,948, forward strand.
AGTCTTCAGTACCTGGCTATGTATTGTTCAAAAGAGGCTGAGGTGCAAAGGGGAAGGTGGCCCTGTATGTCAATGAAAATATCAAAGCTACAGAAATTCAGAATACACATAAGGAGCCAGAAGAACTGTGGGTCACCCTGGAAACAGGAAATGGGACAGCCATAAGAACTGGGGTTGTCTACAGGCTCCCAGACCAGGGGAGAACATAGACACATTACTGTTAGAAGATATACAAAACATGACAGCTAAAGGGAGGTTCTGATAATGGGAAACTTCAACATGCCGGATACAGATTGGTCAATACCAGCAGGAACATCTGCCAGAACTAGACACATAGTGGATTCCCTGCAGGAGGGCCTCAAACAATTGGTACAGCAACCCACAAGAGACAGAGCTATCCTAGATCTAGTACTGACTAACAAGGAAGGGATCACAGATCTCCAGGTAGAAGGTCACCTGGGGCCAGTGACCATCACATGGTATGGTTCAATTTGGCTACTACATCTAAATCATCCCATTCCAAGGCAAAAATATGGGACTTCAGAGGAGCTGACTTTGATAAGATGGCCAACAGAGTTAAGCTAGCCTGGCAAAAGAAACACATATGAGGTGTACAGGCAAAGTGGGCAAGCATTAAGGATGCATACTTGAAGCAACATCCCATTCTGTTAGACAGAAAAGGAAGTGCAAAGAAGAAGGAAACCACTTTGGTTCTCCAATACAGTAGCAGAAAAGGTCAGAGCCAAAAGGCTGGCCTTCAGGAACTATAAAGGAACACAGCGGATGAAGATAGGAGGCATACCAAACTGCCCTAAGGGAAGCAGGGAAGGCAGTAAGGCAGGCAAAGTCCCAAACTGAGGAAACACTAGCACGAACAGTAAAAGAAGGTGACAAGACTTTATATGGATACATTAGTGAAAGGAGAAAGTCCAGAGGGGTATTGCTAAGCTTAATGGAGAAAAGGGAGCATGTGAGGAGGAGGAGAACCCTGTAAAGGCATCTATCCTAAATAGATACTTTTGCTTAGTATTTACTGAAGAGAAGGTAGAGCAGGGCCCACAGCTCAGCATCATGGACACGGGGAGGGAGGTGAGCACTACTCCCTTCACAAAAGAAAGGGTCCTACAAGAGCTTGCTAAGCTCAGGGTGGATAAGGCAATGGGACCTGATGGCATACACCCAGGGTACTTAAGGAGATAAAGGTGGAACTAGCAGAGCATTGAGCAGAACTGTTTAGTGAGTCTCTGAGCACAGGAGAGGTCCCAGAAGACTGGAGAAGGGTTTATGTGATCCCGCTCCACAAGAGTGGTAGCAGGGAGGAGGGAAACTACAGACCGGTCAGTCTTACCTCAGTAGTGGGCAAGATTATGGAGGCACTCCTTAAGGAAAGGATAGTGCAACACCTGGAATCCATAGGGGCACAGGATCCAAGACAGCATGGGTTTACAAAAGAAGGTCCTGTCAAACTAATCTCATAGATTTCTTTGACTGGGTAACCAGAGTGGTGGACCAAGGGGAGCAGTTGATGTCGCCTACCTTGACTTCAGCAAAGTTTTGACACTGTTCCACATAGAAGATTGATAAATAAGCTGGTAGGCTCGGGTGGTCAGAAGTTGGTCAACTGGGTGGCAAACTGGTTGACGGGCAGAAAACAGAGAGTGGTGGTAAATGGTATACAGTCAGAAGAGATGCAAGTCACAAGTGGGGTACCTCAGGATCAGTCCTGGGGCCAGTCCTCATTAACATCTTCATTAGTGACCTTGCAGATGGACTAGAGGGTAAGGCTTGTCTGTTTGCAGATGACACCAAGATCTGCAACAGAGTAGATGATCCAGATGGGGTGCAGAATGAGAAGAGATCTGGATAAACTGACAAAATGGTCAGAAGAGTGGGAACTGGGATTTAATGCAAAGAAGAGCAAAATCATGCACATAGGGAAGAAAACCCTGAAGCCACCTATAGGCTGGGAGGGAGTTGCTAGCAGTCACAAAGGAAGAAAGAGACTTGGGTATCATCATCACTGATGACCTGAAATCATCCAAGCAGACCTCTAAAGCAGAAGGTAAGGTTAGGGGGTGTTAGGGTGTATTAGTAGGGGTATCACAAGTCGTAAGGGAGGTAATAATCCCTCTGTACAAGACACTGGTTAGGCCCCATCTGGAGTACTCAGCAGTATTGGAGGCCACACCTTCACAAGGACATTAACCAAATTGAGGCAGTCCAGAGAAGGGCAACCAAAATGGTGCAGGGACTGCATCAGAAGACATATGAGGACAGAGCTCAATATGTATACACTTGAGCAAAGGAGGAGAGAGGTGATATGATCGAGGCATTCAAGCACCTTAAGGGCATTAACAAGGTGAAAGAGTCTAACATGTTTAAATATAAGAAAACAGCAGGACAAGAGGACACAGCATGAGATTAGAGGGGGTCAATTAAGGGGAATGTGAGGAAATTCTTTTCACAGAAAGGGTGGTGGATGCATGGAATGGCTTACCACAAGAAGTGGTGGCTATGAATACAGTGCAGGGCTTCAAACAGGCATGGGACAGGCATAAGGGAGCAATACAAATGACTATGAATAGATAGGCCACTGACAGAGCAAGGCCGATGGCACATTTATAAGGTAGAAAACAAATGGGCAGACTGGATGGGCCTCCGGTCCTTATCTGCCATCAACTTCTATGTTTCTATGTTACATTAAGATTCCTATATATATAACCAGAAGCTAGGGAGAAGAAAGAATAGAGACATAAAGTGAAGGAAGGGAGATAATAGGAGAAACTGTGGGACCATCAGAGTGGCCTTTCCTAGATACCACAAGAAAAATTTGATGTGCACTCAGATAGGCAAGAGACAGACAAGTGTCTTGTGCACATTACACCCACAGGGGTGATTATCAGATGATTAATGTAACCCCTGGTCATATCTTATTACTTAATCATAAAGCAAACACTGACCAACCACAATGACGTTATCAACATTACAATACTAGTAGCAATACAACTCTTAACAAGCACAGTAGAGTAGCACTCTAAATGACACCAGCAGCCTGGAGGCATGTTGACTCAGCATCCAGTAACCTTTGAGAAATGGACCACACCAAAAGGTGCTGAAAAAGCATGATTGTGATTGGTTGGCATCCATGGCACTCCAGACATTACCTCATGGGTTTTAGCCCACCTGATAGGCTAGTGATGCACATGACCCAGATCAAATTTCTAGCATATCCAGGTCCCAGAAACCCTGCTCTCAGTTTTGAATTGTGCATCTGATCAGGCAACAAGCACACCAGGAATCCCTGTCTGCTCCTATAAGGTAAGACCTTGAATCAAGGATACAGTATATAATTTTGTTATCAGGCTAAATCAAAAGGCACAATGTATGCAGTTACAGTTTGGAACCTTGCAAGTTACTAGAAGTCCAAGAAATATAACTAGGAGTAGTAACCTAAGCTAGCCCTGTGCCTCAGTGTTAGCTAGCTCATGTGCCTTCTTTGGTTCAACCCTCAGGTTGTATCCTAAAATGTTTGCTGTTGTTTTTCTGGTATAGTTCTATGGTTGTTGCAAGCCTCTGTGAAAGGCATTATAAGTTAGTTGCTCCTCGCTTTGGTTTGAGCAGGCTACCTATGTAGCACCAGCTTGTACAGTTCAGCTACCTATTCTCATGCATCCCCCTCCCAGCGACCTCTGGCCTGGGGCCTTGGCGTTTCCGTGATGTTCTCCGGTTTTCTGGAGAGTCCTGGGCCTGATAATGCTGCAGGGCTGGCGGCCGCTGTGCTGGCCCGTGCGACACGATGGCCTCTCCTCCTTCTTCCTCTTCCTCCTCCTCCCTCTTGCCTCCCTGGCCTCGGCCCTCTCAGAGGCTCATTGCACCCACCCCCGTGCTGCACCACACTGGAACCAGCCGCGGTGCCTACTCCTACCACGCACTTCAGGCTGCGTGCTCAGTGACTTCTGTTTGGGCCTACTGAAGCCCAAGTTGCTCTCCTTGCTTGGCGGCTCGGGAATCTCCTCCCATGCGACAGCATCTCCTCTCCCCTGCTAGGCGCCGCTCATGTGAGGATGCCTGTATTCTCTCCCATCCTCGTGGCTAGCCTGGAGTGGGGGAGAGTGCTTCTCCTCGTGTTAGCCTGGAGTGGGGGAGAGTGCTTCTCCTCGTGTCAGGAAGGAGGAAGGTAGCGCCTCCTTGCACTCACCTCCAGTGGAGCCACCTCCTTCCCGGCAACAGCCTTCTCTAGGGCATCGTCTCCCCCCCTCCAGCCTCTTCTTGAGGGGTGGGGAGACCACCAGGCTGCCTCTGTCCCCTCATTCCCAGGAGAAAGGGAATGGGAATAAAATCAGAGGCCAGGGGCCCTCAGGCATTAACGTAGCCCCCTCCACGGAAGGAGGTGGGGATGGGAAGGCACTCTTTGGATGGCGAGGAGCCTGGTGCGAGGCTGCAGTGGCCAGGGATATCGAGGGCAACAGTTTAAAAAAGGGGAAAGATCGGCTGGGCCAGCAGCTGATGCCTGGAGTTCCCCAGAGGTCCCTCCACAGCGACCTTCGGTGCCTCCCTATGACAGAGACTACCCGTTTCTTCCTTCTGGGCCTTATTCTTGCCCCCTACCACTCGGGTCCCTCCACAGTGACCCAAGAAGGTAGTCTTCCACCTGGATCCCCAGGTCATGCCACGGCTCCCTCCCATAGCGAGCCATGGCACAGACTGCTGAACACCAGCCCTTCTCCTTCATGGCCCTCATTGCGGGGTCCTCACAGCACCCCACAACCTGCATACAGTCTCAGGTTAGGCAAACCTCGCTCATTAGGTGCTGGGGGTAAAGATAGCTGCCCACTGGGCGTCGTTGCTGGTTCCGTTCTAAGGTATGCCTTTCTCTCTTCCCCAGATGGTGAAAGCAAAGAAATACTCCTCGTGCTGCACTACCCTCCTGCCCCAGACTCTGGATCCCCTCTGCGCTGCCTGCCTCCTTGACGACGTGACAGACTCCTCCCTCTGGAGCAAACACCGGCCTATGGGCCTCAGGCAACCCGGGGCCCAGCAACTCTATGTGGATGGACCGGGCCTCTCCTAATCCAAAACCAGCAGGCCACGGTTGCCATGATGGAGAGCCAGCAGAACTTTATGCTCAAGATCATGGAAAACTGGAATCCCTCACTCAACACAGGGCAAAACGACCGAGTCCGGAACCTGACAAGACAGGGGGCAACCAGAGGAGCTTCGAACCCTGAGGACACCCTTCCAGACATCCCACATGACAACGCGCACAAGGAGAGGGAGAAAGACATGCAGGGGAAGAGGACAGGCAGACTCAGACAGAGAGGATATGGATCTTCAGTACACCTTCCCTGACATCAAAGTTATGCTACTTTGACATGATCCCAGGGCTCATGAAGATCATCAAGGCCACCATGGGTTTCAACACTGAAGAAAGCAGGCCCAGCGTCAAAGCTTCGACCCCATGATTCAACTGAGACTGTCAACCACAGAGACCTTCCCAGTATGCCCCACGATCGAGGATATCTTCAGTAAAGAATGGCAATCCCGAACATCCCATGCAGCATTACCCAAGCTCCCCATGGAGCTGGCCCCATAGGCTAGGAGCCATGGAAGGACAGGTGTTCTGTAACTGAAACCACATGAAGTTAACACAGGAAGGCTAACAAGTAGACTCTTCCTATCGATCGCGTCACCATTTAAATCCATAATTACATGTGCAATTGCTGAGCCTTCTGGAAAGGCTGTAGTGGCTATGTGTAGCAGCTATCTGTTTTCACCCAATCTACTCACTGTATCTCTTAATGTATTCATGATGTTAAAGCCTCATGTACCATATAATGTATGCACTCTGTAATTATTCCATATTCTTCCAGTTCTAATATATATTCTGTCGTAGTGATTCAATGTATTTGAATTATATGCTACCAGTATTCATTCCCATTTTTCCCTGCCCTGCAGGTTGCAACTGGGAATGAGTCCTGGGTCTGTGTGCTTACCTGGTAAAATATGTTTAAATAGTAAATAGATAAATAGATACATAGCTATCTAGCTAGATAGATAGATAGATAGATAGATAGATAGATAGATAGATAGATAGACAGACAGATGACATAGTTACATAATTTTCTTGCTATAATGCTGCTTTTGGAAACAAACAAAGATTTCAACAATCAGAAAGTAGAGACACCCAGGATAGATACTAAGGACTACTGCTAACAGCAAAGTAAACTAAAATATATTTTATATTACCCATTTGCTACAGAAATGGAGTTGACTGGTGGTAATAAAACAGGTAACGATTACATTACATGCACGTGAGGGTTTAGTGCTCTTTAATACAGTCATACAATTGTAACCCCAGGCCACTTTTTAACTAGTGAGCACACCTCATTAAAATCTGGAAATACTGGTACCTACATACTGGCATACTAATGTATTTTACATTACAAAAGGTAGGCACCACCCTTGACATTAAGATGTATACCTGGCTCAGTGTCTAGAGCAAGAGAGGGTGTGGTTACAGAAACAAATCAACATGAATCTTCTGTAAACAACACAACCCAGGTCCTGGGTGGAGGCAGCTAGGCATATGCTAGATCTAACCTGCTGAACAGGCCCCAATAAATCCACACAACCAGAAGCAATAATCAGAATGTCCATAACAGTGACTGGGATTGTGAAATATGGCTTTATTCAACAGATGGAACATTAAAGCAGAAGTGGACCCCAAGGGTTGGTCCAAGCTGGATAGATACATTTCATGAACTCTCCTTGCATGCGGTATAGTTCATGAATACACAGCAGAAAAATCTTCTTCCCAAATTCCCAAAAGTGCATATCTGGACACCTGGCGCACATACATGAACATTTTCCCCTTGTGAGCGTCATTCAGTGAATCTAAGACACACACTCAGAACTCTTCTTGCATTATAGGTGCACATTAGTGAAACTCATTCACACACCTTAACCTGCAACTTGACCCTTGCTCAGGTAAAACTGGTCCCCCTTTATGAACCAGGAAGCCCTGCCTTGTAAGCGCTTAGATGGTGTTCCTCCACCTTGGCCCCGACTGACAGTCTCTGCCATTCTTCAGGTTTACACCATTGAAACCCCATTCCCACTGAAATGCTAGAGGTCCCACACTTTAACTCAACTGGGTGACCAAAGAATAAAACTGCACTCACTTGAGTGAACAATTTAACAGTAATTCACTCACTTGGGTGAAACTAGGGACACTGACAGGTGCGATCCAGCCTTATCAATGGGCACATGCACCCCAGACTATTGAAACCCCTAAAAATGTTGGCGATCTGGTCTCCCAGAACAGTACTCACAGAAGTTGTCCCATCCACAGGGCATGGAACAACACAAGGAAAAGAAAGGCACTCTCCAGGGTAGCCAATCAAACAGTCTCTTTCAGGTCCTATCCAAGGCAACTGAAAATACCACAGAACATTCAGGAGATTGCCCCTTGAGTCCACTGAGAACAAACAGTTCCTTCCACTTCACTGGGAGTAGAAATCAGGAAATTCTGCTGTAGCACTGGTCTCTATCACTTCACTGGAAGCTGGAAATGTCACTCCACTAGGGTGAGAAAATCCTGGGCCATCTCCTCAGAGTCCACTGGCAATCCTTCTGCCACTGTCATCTCCTCACTGAACAACTCACTACACAGAACTCCAACTCAAAACTGAATATTCTAAGCTCCCCAAGCAGCTATCCACAGAGTGGCTTATGCTGCTGCAAGAGTTCAATGACCTAATCATTCTCCCTCAGGCTAGCTAAGTAAACAATGATGTCATTATGTAAGAGCCCTAATGAGCTCCCTACCAGCTGCCTGCTACCATGGCCCCCCTGAGGCACAGCTAAGAGATCGACCCTGCGCCAGCACCCGGGAGTACCTAGCATGACAGGGCCTTCCCTGGACCCCACCACCAGCAGGACAGCACCGGCACACCCATTTAAGCACACACCCTGTCCCAGCACTGACCCCAACAGCCAGCACAGACGCCACAGTGGTGCATGAAGCTGCTTTACCATCTGTCTGCCCTGAAAGAACTATTTCAGCTTTAAATTGACTGTTTGCTGCTGCTGGCAATAGTAAAGCATTATTAAGTGCTAAATTGCCTAGCCGGTAATACCAGGTGAAATTGACCAAGTGTGTCATCAGAGGAGGAGGGGCTGCATCATATAAAGATTGCGCTGCACAGAACTGTTCCAGCAGGTAATTGCTGAGGCTGCTTACCATCTGTCTGCCCTGAAAGAACTATTTCAGCTTTAAATTGACTGTTTGCTGTGTAGAACTGTTCCTGCAGGTAATTGCTGAGGCTGTTTACCATCTGTCTGCCCTGAAAGAACTATTTCAGCTTTAATTTGACTGTTTGCTTTGCTGCTGTGGCAATAGTAAAGCATTATTAAGTGCTAAATTGCCTCGCCGGTAATACGGGTGAAATTGACCAAGTGTGTCATCAGAGGAGGAGGGGCTGCATCATATAAGATTGCACTGCACAAGCGCGAAGGCTGCAGCACGAGCGTGAGTGGCACGCAGCCACCTCGAAACAGAAAAAGGTATTTTAAATTAATCCTGTAGTAACAAACAAGGTCCTTTTAAGATTTAATAATGATTAAAGGGCACTTTTTTAAAATGGGATAATTTTTAGCCCATAGATATCATTTGAAATGTTAGGATAAGGTATCCCTTAATGTTTTAAGCTATAATTAACAAGTTGATATACTCTCAAAAGTTTGCTTGCTGAATAGAGAAACTTGTATTATAAGATTAGTGATTTTAGTGTTTTCTTTTGTTTCTCTTGTTTTAAAGAAAAATGAAACAAAACAAAATGAAGAATAATTTTGCAAGTCTGATGGTATTGTTGGTGGGAGTAATATGCTTAATGCAATTTTGTAAATTAGTCATATCTAAATCTACAGAGAGCAAATCCGGGATGCTTCTGAATACTTATCAAATAAGCAGAGACAATTAAGAACAAAAATTCAATGAGAGGGAGAATCCCTTTAATTTGGTTAAACAACAAATTCAGAGTTCTTTCGGTAGCCCCTGTAGAAATGTTCCCTCAACTTATCAGATACTCATGATATCTCTGGTTCTCTGTGGGGACATTGAAACCAACCCAGGGCCTGAAGATGGGACCATAAAACTTGTATTAGATAATTCCAGAAGCTTAATTAACAAAATGGATCTCCTCAGACTTGGGTTGAACTAGAGAAACCAGATATAGTTATTTTAACAGAAACTGGTTAAAAAAGATATTTCTCAATCTGAAATTGAACTTACTGATTTTTATTGTTTTAGACAAGATCGGGGGTCACGAGGAGAGGTTATGATTTATATTGGATACAACTTGGGTTCTTCTGAGTAATATACACAGGAAAAATAGAAGAATTGAATGTTTGCTGTTGAAATTCCATATGATTAATCTTATTGTAGGAGTTGTTTACTCTCCACAAAGATTAACACTAGGTCTTCTGAAAAATGTTCACATACTATTAGGGCTGCATAGGTCAAACTGATATGATAATGATGGGTGATTTTAACGCTGCTCAGGGATGCCCAAGGGGTCGGGCTTTGGAAAATTCTATGAAATGTTTAAATCTGGTGCAGATAATTGATGTTTCTACAAGAAAAGGAAACTAACAAGTAAAGGTAGTATATTGGAATTGTGTTTGTATCCCTGAAATGATTGTAATAGATAAGGAAGTTGGGGAACCAAATTTGGGGACCATAATGTAATTAGATGTGTTATAAACTTGGGATTTAAAAGTTCCAAAATGAAGACATTGATTAAATATAAAAGAAGTTATGCAAAGTTCAACAACAACTTATTTGAAAGCATCTAGGATTACCATGGCATAGAATTTTCCTAATACCTGACCTAAATTTAGCAGTACAGGAGTTTACACATGTTTATTGCTGCATGTGATCAATTTGCACCTTGGAGGAAAGTTAAACAGAAGCAGAATCATCTGCCCTGGGTGGCTCCTACCATAAAAGTTAATTAGGGTAAAAATCAACTTTGGAAAAAGCTAATAGGACCTTGAAAACTGAAGTATGGGATAGTTTAAAAAGTAAGAACTAGGGTGATCCATGAAATTAGAAATCAAAAGCGAAATATTATAAACTAATGATAAATGAAACAACTGAACCCCAAAAATATTGGTCTTTGATAAAGAGTCTTATAAATCCTAGTAAAAGTCAAAGAAATAAAATTGAGACAAAATGGGTCTATCTTTGTAGCTGAAAGAGTGGCGGAAATGTTAAATCAATACTTTATTGAACTTCCAGACTTGGATACTGAACTTGAACCTAAAAAAAATAATGTGCAATATACTGACTCAAATATAAAATCTGATAACAACAAAGAAAATCAAATCCCAATGTTTAGGTTTAAAGTAGTGACTATTTCTGAAGTACCTAAAATAATAAGTAACTTATAGATCAATAAGGCTTGTGGTCCTGATGAGATAGAAAATAGATTTTAAAGGAAGCTGTACAAGAAATAGCACCCATTTTGACTGGTATTTTCAATTGGAGTTTAAGGGAGGCATTTTTCCCTCAATATGGAAGCAAGCAAAATAATTCCTATAGATAAAGGGGTGACTCTATGGCTACATCTAATTATCGTCCTATAGCACTATTGTCAACTGTCTCAAAAATCTTGGAAAAAATTGTTCATGGACACTAATGCAGTATTTGGAGAAATATCAGAAAATAACCCGATTTCAGGCAGGTTTTAGACAGGGTAGGTCCACTGATACCACATTCACGGACTTCCTAGATTTAGTTGCTACTCCCTTAGGGAAGGGAGGTCGGTGGATGCGGTATCGTGGACCTATCAAAGGCTTTTGATTTAGTGAATCATTGCACCTTGATCAAAAATTGAAGAGCATGGGAATAGAGGAAGGACCTGTGGATGGTTTACATCATATTTAGATAAGAGGACTCAATTTACCAGTAAATGGTTATAAGTCAGTTGGATTATGTGACGGGGGTACCCGAGGTTCAATCCTGGGGCCCCTCTTATTCTTGGTTTATTTGGATGACTTACGGAGTTGATAAAAATTCACAAGTTAGACTTTACATGAACAACACAGTTTTGATTGCATCAGGTAAAAATCCTGAAGAAATTGTACAAAATTACAAGGTGATTTCTTAACAATGCAATATTTTTTCTTCACTTGGACTCTTGATAAACAGTAAAAAAACACTAACTATGCTTTTGGTAGTGAGAAGATAAATCAAGTGTCCTCAAAATTAATAATTAAGACTCTGGAAGGAAATATTCTAGAACAAACACAAGTCTATAATCACCCCAAGGAGCAGCAGCAGCAGCAGCTGAGCTATCGGAAGCTCTGAGGGCGCGGAGGTAATTAAACTACCTCCTGGAAGTGAACCCCAGGGAGGGTGTTGGCCCATCGATGTGCTGCGGCGTCGACTGCCCCACCCACCCTGGCTCGGCATTACTTTTATAGTCTGCTGCCTATGACATCACATCCTGTTGCTAAATTTATTAAGTCCCCACTTTTCCATTAGCAGCTTATACCAGCCTGCCAGCAGAGGGACCCCTGATTACACACATTGGTTCTCACTGTCTGAACTACTCTCCTCCTACTTCCTGGGAACCCTCTACCAGCGTGCAGCACTCTCCCCTTACTCCCACTCCTATCTCTGAACTCTACATTCCTATACCCAGACGTCATACTAGCCTGGCACACTGATCTGACCCAACTATCAGACCACACACTAGCCTGCACACTAACCTTCAGTGACCACTAGGGTCACTATTTCCACCCTGGTTTTGGCCCAATACTAGCCTGTTTTTGAACCACCTGGATAGTGGAACCTACACCTGCCCAGGTCCATTTTCTTCTTGCTCCACCAGGGATTAGAACCTTGTACCCTGTCCACCAGAGTCTGTGGCACTACCACTAATCCAAAGTGGTATCACAGCTTCCTGGGGCATACAAGACTCTTGTACCCTTTCTACCTAGCTCCTTACAATAGGCATTATGTTTGTGCCTTCTTCTCAAATGTCTCCTCCTGTTCTCTTGCTAGTACATACATCCCAACAGCCAAACATTTTCACAGGCTCACGCATCCCGGTGCCCACAACTCTCCCTGATCTAGTCGTCACACCCTACACTGACCATGGACCCGGCCGCAGGCCCACCTATCCACCCCGCCCATCTACCCTGACATCCCATGGTTGGAATTCATCCATGCCCTCCCAAACCTTCATACCCTGCCCATCCCTTTCACCACCATGCCACCCCAACACATCACCAAAGAAGCTGACTTGCTGCTGTGCCCAGATCAGAGCCTTGGCCCTCCTGCTTCTACTCTCTGGCAACACATCCCAACTCAGGACCAGCCCCTCCCACCCATCAACCTGGCCCACTGGCCTTAAAATAGCCTCTATGAACATATGCAGCCTGCTGAAAAAATTTGACGCCCTCCAATGCTGGGCCACAGCACACCAACCAGACATCATAACGCTGTTAGAAACCTGGCTGTCAAAATCACCCTGGCCCTCTAGGGGCCCTTTCTACTTCACCACCATACATTCCCCAAAAACCAGAACCCAGCCTTGGTATCGTTAGCTGACTATTTGGCGACCCTTCACCATACAGCAGAGCAAATCCTAGTTGGTGACCTAAACATAAACTGGCTCAGCTCCTCCTCTTCCTTAATCCAGGACACTTTTGCCAAGATTTGACACAACTCATCACCCAACCCACTAGAATAAACCCAAAAAGGGAACCAGCACCCTACTGGATGTACTCCTCACCAATCGACCCCAAAAATCCAAAGCATTCAGGTCCTACAGACTCCCTAAGTGACCACTCCCCATCCTATTTCTATGGGCAGCCCCAATCCCAAACCCAAGCACAAACCACCTTCAGAAGGCACTTTCGCCCGGTGGGCTGAAAAACTTAGGCAGTTTCTCACCCAGATAAACTGGTCCCCATTCAGCATCATGAACATTGATACTGCCATCGCTTTCTTCTCCCAAGCGTTCAACAATGCCTGTGATCTCTTTGCACCTTCACAAAACCCAGTCAAAAACAGAATGCACCCTGGATTAGCCCGGCCCTCCTACAATTGCTTAGAGATCAGGATAACCTCTGGCACCGTGCCACTGAAACAGGCTGGCTGGCTGATAGACAAGCCTATAATGCAGCCGGAATAAGTGCTCCTGGCGGTTCATAAAGCCAGGCCGACTACTACCAGGCCACCTCACCTCCTCCTGGGGCTCGGCCCACAAATTCTGGGATAATATTAAGCAGTTAAATGGAAGGCGTGGTCCCTCCCCATCCCAGCTCTCTAGTGTTGGTACTACCTCCACCCATCCTGCCTTCATAGCTAACTGCCTCAACACTGCTTTCACCGACCTTAGCTCAGTCCGCCCCAGTAATTTCTTTGAACACCCCCAAAACCAACCCCCTGTCCTCCACCACCCCAGCTTCCATCTGCGCAAGGTATCTGCTCGGGAGGTCAGACCCATCCATATCAAAGCTTTAAGCGGCAACAATCCCGGCAGTGATTCGCTTGATCCCAGTATCCTCAGGTTGGTGCTAGATGAAGTCTAGCCCGCTCACCAGCCTACTAAACCGACCTCTCTGCCTGGGACAATTTCCTTCTGCCTGGAAAACAGCCATAGTCACGCCCATTCATAAAGGTGGTGACAGGTCTGCAACCAACAACTACCGACCAATCTCATCCTCCGCCCCTCTCAAAGCCCTGGAAAAATGGTGGCCATTCAAATCACCGAATATCTATCCAAGCATGACATCTTATGTCCTGAGCAGACATGGCTACAGTACCAGCACCAGCACGGCTAATTGAATTCTCCAATTTCCTTCACTCCTTCCTGGACACCGGCTCACTAGCTGGTGCAGTGTTCATTGACCTATCAAAGGCTTTTGACACTGTCTCCCACCCTCTTCTGCTGAGCGCCCTTTGTCACATTGGTCTCATGGCTGGCCCACTGGCATGGTGCTCAAGCTACCTAAGCGGTCAGTCACAGTGTGTAAAACCAGTGGAACACTCTCTGATACCGTCCCATACACTCAGGAGTTCCCCAAGGCTCCATCCTGGGCCCCTCCTCTTCTCGCTCTATCTGAACATCCTGCCCAGTGCCTGCTCGGGCAAAATGCTTCTGTATCAGCAGACGATGCTGTCATTTTGCCACTCACCACAACCCCATCTCCTCAGGATTCCCTACAACAGTCCTTCGATGAGGCAGATGCCTGGTTTAAAGAGCACAGACTCATCATTAATCTTAAAAACCAAAGCTATTTTTTGCCCACCCCAAAACAAAGCTAGAAACCACCCACTCCATATTCTTCCTAGTACCAAACAACCTCTGGAACAAGTCTGCTCGTACAAATACCTTGGGATTACCTTCGACTCAACCCTCACATTCCATGAACACATAGAAGCCCTTGCATCTGCCATCAACATCTGGCTTGGCATCCTCTTCCGCCATCGAACCTGCCTCCTTCAAATGCTCTCCGGCTCACTGTCACATCTTCAGTACTGTCCCTGGTGGACTATGGCTTACCAATCTATGGTGCTGCTAACAGCAACGCTCTCAAAATTCACACACCCTAAATAAGGCTTGCAGACTGATTACTGGTGCCCCAGGCTCACACACACCTGTCAACTGTATAACGATGCTAAACTCCTGACACTAGATGAACGATCTATCATACTATCGCTATCAAATCTGCCTACTCACAAAAAATCCTACTTGGCTCTCTCCACCAGGTGACTGCATCCATCCACCGGATCCTGCCCACTGCCACAAGGTCCTCCAACAAGACCACTGTACTGGTCCCCAGATCAAGAACCACTCATAGTCAGAGGTCCTTCTGGTACAGAGCCCCTCTGGTTTAACTCTCTCCCTGCCACCACCTCCAATGCCACCACAATCTCCAAATTCAAAACCACCCTTCACAGCCAACTCCTCAACACTTGTAGCTGTTCCTGTCTCTGAATAAGGCCCGACCTCGATCACTCCACCTGTGACAATGCCCACGGACAGCTCCCCACCTAGTCCAGCCCATCCCTACCCAGCACTCCATCCCTAGGTATAACCTGGCCAGAGCATGCTGTATCATGCCAGTTGATTGCACAACAAATGAAACCAGTCGTGTCAGACCTATTCCTAGTACAAGTGTTCTGTAACTTAAAATGTATGTTGTTTAACCACAGTGTGACGTGGTGCCACTAACAGGTGCCTACTTGAAGAAAGCCTGTACTATGTAATCTAAATGCTATGTATGTCTCAAATGTGACGAGGTACCTTTGGAAACGAGCCTCTGGCTCAAAGGTTGTAAACTGATTCTCAAATAAATAAATAAAATAAAAAATATAAATATTTGGGTATATACATCGATCAAGGTTTACATTTTGAGCGACATATTACAGAATAAAAAAAAAATTAAAACTGGGGGTATGAGAAGGATTTCAAATTGTCTGTCAAGAGAATTGCGATTAAATATAGCAAATCAACTTATATTACCAATGATAGATTATGGGAGCCATATTTATAGACATACTTCCAAAAACAGTTGCATCATCTGGATGTTCTTTACAATAAAATAACAAGATTTGTAGTGAAATGTGACATTGGCACCACCATTGTGATATGTATACAGAACTAGGTTTGAATTCATTACATCAGAAAACTGAGAGGAATTGGTTGAACCAGATAAAAGGATTAATTAAAATTCATCACAGTACTACTTGACTAAAACATTAATAAAACCTGATCATGGATTAAATCTGCGGAAACAAGGTGCTAGAGATTTCTGGTCCCAAAAATAAAAAATGTTTTTGGTAATATGACCTTCAATATAAAGTTTCTACAAGTTGGAACAGACTTCCCTTACCTAGAGACCCAGACTTATCTTTTACAGAATATAAAACTGCAATAAAACATGAATTATGTTTTAGATGTTTGTGTAATAGGTAGTTATATGTTTAAGAGGTTTGACTTATGTCTTGTATCCTTTGATGTAATGTGCATTGAGTATTATGTATATTCTGAATGATATGTTTTGTACATTTTGTGATTATTTAAACATTTTATGACACAGGATTGCCTTGTAAATAGAGACTTTTTGAACCCTAATGGCAAATTTCTCTGTATAAATAAAATGTTATTACTACTACTACTACACAGGATGCAACACGGGCATGGACAAACACCACTCATCCAAGGGCACCCCAACACAGGGACACAATAGCAGGGAAACAAACCCACTGGTACGACCACAGCAGCCGTGTACCCACGGCCAGCACTCCTCCATGGTACAGGTGTACCAGCCACCCTCGCATGCAACATGAATCCGTCCACCACCAGCTTGTGGCTGGAGCACAAGTGACAGACATCAGAGCACATTCCTGCAACGAGACTGGCGACAGCATGGAGGGGACACAACAGCAGAGGCCACAGTGTCACCCAAGGCAGGCGTGCACCATACTGGTGACAGGAGACAATCTGCCATTGCGCCGGGTCAGGAGGTGGTCAGCATGGACAGCCACCACTGACATGCCAGCAGACCATGCATAGCACAGACATGCAAGGGTGTCAGCTGCACAGGCTATGGACAGTCTGACAGGGCACCATGGACACAGTGCATGCACCATGGACTACTGCACACAGGCGTCCAGTGCAGAGAACAACACCATACCACAGACAGTGACCGGAGTCCCCCACTCACACCATAGGCAGGTCCCTGCAGACACACACACATGCCAAGGCCGGCACCACCCTGGCGCCATGCACCACTGCAGCCAAGCACCTGTAGCCCGCTGCAAATCAGAGACCACCACAGTTGTCATAACAAAATGTATATATTAAACAAATTCAACAACAAACATATTTGCAAGTATATACAAGGGGGGGAAAGGGCCACATACCAGGTGGGGGCAGGCATGGGGCAGGGGTGAACAAATGGGAGAGGAAGAAGGGTGTGAGGGTGAGTCAGGGGAATTCAACTAGGGAGCATAGAGGGCATATCGCCTGCCCGGCTCTTCACTCCTGTGCCGTCTCCTTCACTGCGGCGCCAGACCCCATCCCCTCCATCCTCTCAGGATTTCCAGTGTTGCCCTGGAAAGTTGCAGCAGCTCCTCACCCCTCTCTCCATTGCTGTCAGTGTTGTCCACCTAGGACAAGGGAGCAGAATCATACGCATGACTGTCCAGCCCCTGCAGCCCATCCACTGTGCATGGCATACAGCCATGGGCCATGCCCCTGTGATGGTGTCGACCACCCATAGTGACTGCATCCTCAAGACCTCACCCAGGCACCCACACCCACCGCCCATGTCCCGCACAGCACCACCATGGCCGTACAGTGACATGGCTATGCGGTGCAAAGGCACTAGCACAGCCATGTACCCAGTGTATGCACGGACCACCAGCAATGCCCACCCACACATGCAGTGCCACAGGACAGTGCTGAGTGTACTGTGTGGCATGCATGGCGGTGGGGCCAAGTGCTGGTGGCCATGCCCACTGCCAACCCTGCAAGACAGCATGCACAGATGTGAGGGGAAAAAGGCAGTCACCTGCATCCATTCCAGCTGGGTGCTGCTGGCCCATGGCCCCTCCTCCATGACCCTGCTGTGGAGCACCAGCCCTCTCCCACTCAGCTCGGGCTTCCCCCTACGGCACTCCTCTGGGCCTGGGGTACAAACATGGAGAGGAACATCAGTACAAACCAGTAGCAAACCCCCAGTGTGTGTGTTCCCACAGCCCAGCCATGCCCATAACCCACCACCACCCACACTGGATGGCCCCCACCTCCCTGTGGGGTGGACACATGCACACTGTGATACCTGGATGGATGGATGCTACCAGTGTATGGATAGAGCACCTTCCTGGCCATGGCATGGTGCCTCACCAGGTGCATGTCTGTAGACACCCCAGTCTATCTGGGTCCCTCTGCTGGAGGTCCCCATACCAGTGGCGACACTGCTCACTGGAATGGGCAATACCTGTGGCCTCCTCCATGCACTCTGCAACCTCCTCCCACATGGCGCTGAGTGGCTTGTTCAGTGGGTCCTGGCCAAACAGGGCCCCAGCATGGGAGCTCAACAATGCCACAAGGTTGGCCAGCTCAACTGCACTCCATTGCTAGTCTCTCCCGCGTGACATCTTTCAGTCAGTCCAGATAACAAAATGGCGCTTCTATAGCACACATCCCCCATGTGCAGAGGCTGCGTGGTACAGTGCTGCCATTCCCCATCGTGCTGTCACTGAACAGCGTGATAGGGGAGCACCCATGTGGATGCATGGTGCCTGGGGCAAAGGTTGACCACAGGGTCATGGGCCTGTCGCGCTACGGGCGCCACAGTGCTATTGGGACTCCCTACATGTAGCGGTATGGTGCCTGTGTGATGCCTGCAGTGGCCTACCGTGCTGTGGCTCCATGGTGCCTATAGGCGCACTTTGGCATGCGCCACATGCGAGAACAGTGCACTAATGCCACTGGCACAGTGGTGGCCGTACCCTGCACTGCCTCCTGCACACAGCATGTCATCAGCATGGCAGGTGTTGGTGTCAACACCCGGGCATGCGCCGTGCAGTGCCTACTGTGCACATCACAAAGCTGCGCCATTGCCTGGAGCACGCTCCAACAACATTGTGCAAGGTGCAACAGCATGATATTCAACCATAGAAACAGAAACATAGAATCTGATGGCAGATAAGGACCGCTTGGCCCACCCAGTCTGCCCATTTCCCTACCTAATGGATAAGCTGCAGATCCTAGTTAACCAGCAGCCTACTTCTTCCTATGCCCACCCTAAATTGCCTTATGACTGTCCCATGCATGCTTGAATTCCACCACTATTTTTGATTCCACAGCCTCCTCCAGAAAGCCGTTCCATGCATCCACAACCCTCTCTGAAACCAGCATATGCAAATCAGCTCATCAGCAATTCCATGGTGCAACCACTGCATTAGCATCCACTTAAAGTTGAGTCTCGCATGCGTTGCGCTATATAAATGTGCCATGGGGCTGCAGAGGACATAGTTAGGTATTGCAGTCTATTGTGGTGGGTTGCATGCTGTTTGGATGTGTGGACTACAGTGTGAGGGATGCATGGGACTGCACATTTAAAGGTAACACCTGTCATTCCCACAGGCTCTATCATGACTGAACGAGAGGATGAGGAGGAACAGGCATGGGGAGAAGGAGGAGGGCCCAACTTCACCAGGGCTGAATCAGATGCACTGTTTGAGACCTAGCTTGACAGGAACCACTGCTCAGTGGACAGTGTGGAATGCCACTGGCCCATGCTGTGGCGTGGGGTGAGGTTGTGCGTGTCATGAACCAGAATGGCAGCCACCAGTGGTCCATGCAGGAGTGTAAAGAAGGTTGGCATGAACAGGAGGAGGATAAAAGATAAGGTGTCTGCCATCAGGGTAGTACGTGCTGCTACGGTGGTGGACAGCTGGACGTGACATGCCTAACACCACAGGAGGAGCTGGTGGTCGGCAGCATGCAGCGTTATGCCATAGAGGGCATTCCTGGTGGTGGCCTCCAGATGGGTGGCAGCCCATCACTGCATAGTAGGTCCTGTGCTGTCACTGTGTGGGCAGCGGGGAATGCCACAGGGTAGGGCGGAGACAATAATGCTACTGTGTTCTCTTACAGCTCCTGAGCATCTACATGGGTCAGTGGTGGTGGGTGTGTCCACCGAGGGAGATGCCCTGGACATGGAGGCCATCCACCTCCACAGGTGTCCGAGGGACAGGACCACTGCGTACCTGCCTGTCTGTCCGGACTGAAGATGGTGGTGCAGGTGCAGATGAGGCCCTGCCTGTGTCCCAGCACCCATGGACTCCAGCATGCTGGGACATGGACTGGTGCGGATCCGGCACCGATGATGATGGATCACATGTCCTGGACAGTGATCGTGTGGGACGCAGGATGGTCCACAGCAGGAAATGGCATGGGTGTAGCCATGGGTGGTTGCTGTGGAGGCTTGTGTGACAACACAGTCCCAGCCTGTGCCTGTATGCCCCAGTGGGGCAGCACTGGTATCGTCCAGGCTGGTGGGGCTGTTGCGGCCCCTGCGGTGGTGCAGGTGAGCCCTGGTGATTGACAGCCGGAGGGCAGTGCCAGCAGTTGGCCAATGACGATGGGGACTATGTCAGGGGGGCAGTGGCAGTGCACTGCATGTGGACATGCCCGGCATGGCTCTGGTGTGCAGCGCCCATCGCCAAGGGTGCTGCCCAGCAGAGAGGAACACCACGAGGCAGCATGCTGGACTGGCAGATGACCTCTTTGATGAGTACAGCCACCTACTCCAGGCTTCAATGGATCAGCAGTAGTGGCTTGTGACTGTGATGGATGCACTCAGTGTGATTCTGCGCTAGGCAGAGGAGCGGCGAAGCAGAGAACACGGTCTGCTCCTGGCAGAGATCGCCCGGTAGCAGGAGGATGTGACTGCTGCCATTGACAGGCAACACATGCATTCACAGCTGTCATGGCCACATTGGGCACCCAGTTTGGTGCCCATGTGCCGCAGATATCGCACAGTGTCATGTCCATCCCCATTCCAGGTGCTATGCGCTACCTGCTATGTCAACACCGAGGTTCAGCTGTGGGCATACCGGGCACACCTGGTGCGAGCATGTTGAGTGAGCTGCAGACCCCTGCACAAACACGGTTGCATTCCCAGGCGTCACCCCTGGGGACTGTCAGTGCCACCCCATGAGGCCAATGGTCAGCCTGGCATGGCTGGCAGGTCTCAGCGGGGCTGCCCACACATCGCGTGGCAGCCGTGGCACTGTGCCGCATGACTGACCTGTCTCCCACCATGGCCACTGTCTGCCACTGTCCTGTGTGCAGTGTGGTGTGTATCATGTGACACACGGTGGGGTTCCCAGTCCTGCACACACGATCCCTGTGCATGCCTCCCCGGCTGCTGGCCACTGTGGCATGTGCATGATGATGCCTGCGTTGCACTGTCCACCAGTGTGCAATGGTGCCCAGCATCTGAGGCACACATGGTGATGACCACTGGGTGTGGTCATGTGTGGACTTAATGGGGGTAGGGATTGCATTTGGGTTTGGCATGCCATCTACCCCTTGTGCATGTCTTGTGGTGTGTGTGTGTGCGTGTAGTGTTTGGCCTGCCTATCCCTGGCCCGGCATGTGGTGCCACGCTCAGACCCATTCCTTGCCGCCATCTGCCTCTGCGGTTCGTCCATGCCTGTCTGTGGCTGTGCCCTTGCCATTGGTGGTTGCACATGGCCCTGTGACCTACCTGTGTTGGCCAAAGTGCTCTTCTGTGATGGTGTCCCAGTGCAGCTGTGACATCCGGATCAGGCGGGGTTCCTTTGCCCAGGGGTGGCTGCCCATCACCGTCTGGACCGGCGTCCTCCTCATCCCCACTGCTGTCCCCTCTTTGACCTCTACGGCTATCCCTAAGTCATTGACCATGTTGTGCAGGATGCAGCAGGCCAGGAATAGCCCACAGGCCTTTGAGGGGCTGTACTGTGGGGCACCGTCAGATGTGTCCAGGCACTGGAGCGGCCTTCAGCATCCTGAACACCCACTCAATGATATTCCATGTTGTGGTGTGTACCTTATTGTACCACAGCTGCGATGGGGTCATGGGGCACCGAGTACAGTGTGAGCAGCCAGGATGGAGTGGGTATCCACTGTCACCTGTGTGTAGAGGGTGGACATTAGTATGGTGGTTCATGCCGCTTGCCATGGGCCACCAGGCTGGTACCCATGGCACCTCTGACTATGCACCCCCACGCCTGCTCATGTCATCTTGCGTGAAATGCATACTCACCCATTAGGTGGCCAGTAGGATGTCCCCATTCAAACCTGTGGCACAGTGTGGACTGGTGCCAGATGAAGGCATCTTGTGCTCCCCAAGGTGCATGACACAAAAATTGGTTAACGCCCTGGCATCGCACACACCTGGCAGTTGATGCTGGCATACCCTTCCGGTTTATGTAGGTCACACCATCCAGGCCAGGTGGCGTGCGGATGGCCACATGGGTGCAGTCAATGGCCCCAAGCACACCAGGCATCCGTGCTACCCTGTGGAACTATTGTATGTGTACTATGCACCCGCCTGTGTGCTGGGGAAATGGATGTACTCCACAGCATGTGGCAGCAGTGCACTGAGGAATTGTGTGAGTAGGCGTGATGCGGCCGATTGGGTTATGCCTGTTGTGTCCCCTGTTGGTCTCTGGATGATGCCTGTGGTGAGCAGGCACATGACAGCTGTCACCTTCATCTCCACTGACAGAGTATGGCTCCGCCGTGTTGGTGCCTGCATCTCATCACTGCACAGCTCACAGAGCCACCTCAGGATCATCCGGTTCAGGTGGTACCGGCCCACAATCTATGTGTCAGAGTAGTGTTCAAGGTGGTCAGGCTCGGTACTGCCTGTTCTGGGCATACCACCGATGGGCCCTTCCACAGCTATGCTCCTGCTGCCTGCCTTCACACCTCTCATTACCACCTCCATCTGGAAGGTAGTGGCTGGCCATGTCCCTGGCTGGTGTTCCCCCGGCAGCTGTTATCCCATTCCCCCACTGTCCATTTATGATGCTTCCCCTGCACCGGTACACCTCCGGCCTTTGGCTGTGGCTGTCCTGCCTACTGCCACTGCCCTCAGTCCACTGTGGCACTACCCTAGCAATCCTGCACAGTGGCACAGGCTCCCCTTCTTTTCTCTTCTTAGTTAACTCCAGGTGTTCCCTGTCCTGCTCCTGCCCAGTCCTGATCACTGCTACCCTCTGCCTTGTGCCTGTCAGCTCACTCCCACCTGTGGCTTCCCTGTAGTGTTCTTGCACCCCTGTCTTGATCCTTTTATTTTGGATCATTTCGACTGTCTCACAACTTCCACTAGCTCCCCTTTGCACATGGCGCATGCTGTTGAATATCGCACTGTGCATATTATTCATGGTTCCTCCCCTACGGTTGCGCATGCATTCATTACTGTGCGCTCTTGCACATTGCAACTTGCACGGCAGCTGCCTCCCACTGAATATCGCACAATGGCGATTCGTATTTGTGCTGCACATCACTGTTGCGCATGGTGCATCCCTTTTGAATATCCAGCCCAATATCTACAACAAATGACTCCTTAATTTGTATTGAAAAAGTATGTTTTGTAAATAAACAATCCTACTATAGCTAGATGAGTCATCAGCACTGTCAATTTATGTTGTAATTATTATATTACAACTCTACAGTTAGAAAAGTTAACTTCCATAATTTATAAATTGAATAATAGATAGGGACTGTATGTTACAAGGCTATAATACCACTGAGAGGTTCTGGTGACATGTGAACCTCAAGAGCAAAGTTTGAAAGGTTCCAACATGTCACCAGAACCTGAGATGGTAGTATAGCCAAGAAATACACGAAGCATGGAGGGTGTGCACAAGGTCGAGCTGCGACTCTCAAACAAAACTAATCTACAAAAATACCATAGTTTGTGCACTCACCACCACATATTATGCTGAACACTAAAAAGAAGGTTAAAAAAGATTTATTCCATGAATACAATGCCTGGCGATTTCTGGTCTGTTACTCGACCTTTTCTCAAAGGCTAACATTTCAAAACTAAAGACAAACACATCTTATAGGTTATAACAACATGATGTCACAATTACATTAATTAATTGATTGCCACTCATTCCAAATTACATTCCATGTGTTCATGGCATAGGACTGAAAGGAAGAGATGGGGGAACAGGTTAGGAAAGGAAACATGAAACAATTAATTAAAAGATCATAAATATATTTATTACTAACCCAAGAACATAAGTTAATCCAAAACTTCCTATGGTTATATCAATATTCATTATAGTATAGATATTTCCTTCAAAATAAGCAATCGTAAGAAAAAAATGATACATAAAAAGCTATTGCTTTACATAATAAAATTAAAAAACCAAAGTGCTACTATCTTTTCTCTAAATACAGTTAATTTCAAGACCAGTGTTTAAGCCTGGGGCTATTGGCCTGCAACATAATAATCAAAAGTTTCCAGTTTTAAAATCAAGTTGTTGTAGTTACCACCTCATGGATTGTTGTTCACTTTATCTATTGCCATAGAACCAAAACTGTGATCATTACCATCTTTCATATTGATTATATGTTGCACCGTAGCATAAGTTAAATCCTTCCTTCCTAATGCTCTTTGATGTTACCCTTATTTTAAAATAATGTATTGTTTACCAACATAAAAGAACGCAGGTGCAAATAGCTAAATAAATCACACGCTAGTGTTACACGTTGTTTGTTTGTTTTTCCTATACAAAAATTATTACCAGTTTTTATATATTTGCAGTAGACACAATTATTACATTTGTAGCAACCTGACGGTCTCATAAGCCATGTGGTTACATTATATTCTTTGTGAAAATGACTTTGTACCGATCTATCTTTTAGACTAGCTGCTCTCCTGTAAGAGAATCTTGGTAATGTGTTAGCTATATCTTTCAAATTATCATCTGCTGCCAGAACATTCCAATGCTTCTTGATAATTTTTGCAAATTCAGAAGACTGAGCTGAATAAGTAGTGACGATGTTCATTCTGTTATTAGGTTCAATTCTATCTGTACCCTGTTTGTTCTCCAATAGGAATCTCTATCAATATTTTGTACATCCTGCCTTGCTTTAGTAATATTCTGAGTACTATATCCCTCTCAAAAATATTTGTTGTAGAATATCTGCATTTTGTTCATATGTTTCATTATTAGTGCAGTTTCGTTTGATGCGCATAAATTCTCCTCTCAGAATATTACTGATTATATATGTGGATGGCAACTAGAAGCTAAAAGAATCGTGTTGCCATTCACTGGTTTTCTATACATTGCTGTTTCTATATTGCAGCCATCTCGGCTTCTTGAGACTGTCAAATCAAGATAAAAAACTTGCTCAGAAAAACAGGTATATGTGAAAACGAAGATTACTATTAGTGCTATGCAAAATTGAATAAATAAATCTAAGCTTCTCTTGAATCATCCCAAATTAACAGGATGTTGTCTATATATCTTTTCCACGTAATAACTTTTGAAAAAATGTTTTTAGCAGCATCATAAAATAAATCTCTTTTCAGGCCCCAACACAAATTCGCCACTGAGGTGCACAGGTGCTCATGACAGTACCCACAATCTGTCTATAGATGCATTGGTCAAAAGTAAATATATTGTACTTCAAAACATATTCCAATAATTTTAAAAGAAAAACAGTCAGTGGTGTTGTATCATATTCCCTTTCTCTTAAAAAGCAACTGCATCTAGAGCTCCATCATGTGGAACATGAGTATATAATGATTCAATATCTAAAGTCACAAAGAGATAGTTTTCTTTCACAATTGTTTTATCAAAATGTTTAAAATATCCTAGTATCTCTAACAAAGGATGGAAGTTTTTTACTATAGGTTTTAACCATGAATCAAGTATTGTGAAAGTGGTTCTGTTAAAGATACTGTGCGCTTACAATCGGACCTGGTGGATTTTGCAAGATTTTGTGCACTTTAACTAAAAGGTAGAAAGTTGCAATCTTAGGAAGTCTCTAATTAAAAGTTCTGCATTCTTAGTTATAGTTCCTAGATTATCGCATCATTCACCATTTCATCTATTGAAAATTTAAAGTCCACAGTTGGATCATATTTAATTCTCTCATAACAAGTTGTATCTTGCAATTGTCTTAAAGCTTCTTTCACATAGTCAGCTTTTGCCATAGAACAACAGCTGCACCTTTATCAGCTGTTTTAATGATCACATCTTTCTTATTTTGAAGTGTCAAAATGCATCTCTTTCATTTTTATATAAATTATTGTAAGCAGGGGCGGTGGTTTATTTAGTAAAGCATTAAGTTCCTTTCAACAAGTTGCTTAAAACTGTTACAGCTTGACTAGCAGATGGACAAAAGGTAGAACATGGTCTGAAAGTCTCTCTCATAGGCTCATTATTGATGGCATCCATCTCAGCTTCATTTTTTAAAAAGCCACAAGATTTAATTTTCTACATAAAAGGCACAAATCTATCACTGTTTGTACCTGATTGATTTCAGTTGTTGGGACAAAATTTAAACCCTTTTTCAACAGGCTAGTTTCAGTATCAGGTAGAGCACAGTCAGTCAAATTTATTATTTGTTGAGACACACTCACCTCCTCCTGCCCTGGTATGGACGTCTGTTGTAATGTTTCTGTCTGTGATTGTAATATCTGTATTCGGTTGGTTCTTCTCCGTCTCCCCTTCTCGTCCTCTTCTATCTATAGTTCTAGGTACCCATCTTCTCCTTAGTAATTGAGCGTGGACTCCTCCTCGGGCATATTGTTGTTGGGGTTCGTGTGTTTGTTAGGTACCATTCTATACCTTGTACTTCTTCCTGCTCTCACAGTCTTTGTTCTAAAAAGGATTTTGATCTCCCTCATCACATTTTGGTTCACTCTGATCCACACTGAAATCAAAAGACACATTTTGGTATTTTTAAAATACTTTTATGCGGCTTATTTTTCCAAGTATACACCGATTCAATTCAAAATCTGTTTTGTCCTTTATAAATTCAATCTGTTTTGCTTTTTTTATTCTATGTCCAACCTTTTAATTGTATCTTGTAGATTTTTATTCATTCCTCAAATTCAGATTGATTATATTTGTACAACTGTAAAACTTCTAGTTCTTGGGCTTTAAAATCAGATAAAATATTCTGTTCCTTTTCTTTACTGAATTTAACAATCAGATTGATTAATTTTAAACTTGCTTCTGTTAAAATTTGTTCCCATTCAGTCATGAAAGCCACATTATCTGTCCTATAGGCAGGTTTTAAGTCAATTCTGAAACTCGTGTACGTGCTTTACCTGAAGGTAAGCTTCCATGTTTGTAATGTTCCAATATATCTCCTTAATTGAATAGCGAATTTCTCCAAACTTTTAAAGTCCTCCTTCAAAGCGCCATTTCTGGTGGTAAGCTAATAACTCCTTCTTCTATTAAAAAAGGGTTCCAGATCCTGCCGATATAATAATTTTTCACTGAATTCCAAGGATTGCCAGATGCAGGTATCGCTGTTTGACTCCATTCCAGAAAAGATTTGGTGTGGCTCCTAATGATGAATTCATTTTCATTTAAAGAGGCCAAATAGTACACCACAGTGTATAATCAGCTGTGGTTTCGCGTGTATTATACCTCCAACTTGTGCAACAAACCCAAACAAAGATCAGAACACGAAGCATGGAGGGTGTGCACAAGGCTGAGTGGTGCTCTCAAACAAAACGAAACTACAAAAACACCATAGTTTGGGCACTCACCACCACATATTACACTGAACACCAAAAGAAGGTTAAAAAAGATTTATTCCATGAATACAATGCCTGCCATGTTTCTGGTACAGATAGAATTGAACCTAATAACAGAATGAACATCGTCACTACTTATTCAGCACAGCCTTCTGAATTTGCAAAAATTATTAAAAGCATTGGAATGTTCTGGCAACAGATAATAATTTGAAGAGATAGCTAACACATTACCAAGATTCTCTTATAGGAAAGCAGCTAGTCTAAAGATAGATTGGTACAAAGTCATTTTCAAGAAGAAAATAATGTAACCACATGGCTTATGAGACCGTCAGGTTGCTGCAAATGTAATAATTATATCTACTGCAAATATATAAAACTGGTAATAATTTTGTATAGGAAAACAAACAAAACTTTTGATATAAAGCGGCTTACAATGTGTAACACTAGTGGTGTGATTTATGTAGCTATTTGCACTTGGGTTCTTTTTATGATGGTAAAACAATACGTTGTTTTCAAAATAAGGGTGGGGGCATCAAAGGCAATAGGAAGGAAGGATTTAACCTATGATATAGGCGCCTTGTATATTCTATATGAAAGATGGTAATGATCACAATTTTAGTTATATGGCAATAGACGAAAGCGAACAACAATCCACGAGGTGGTAACTGCAACAACTTGATTTTAAACTGGAAACTTTTTGGATTATTATGTTGCAGGCCAATAGCCCCCAGGCTTAACACTGGTTTTGAAATTAAACTGTATTTAGAGAAAAGTAGCACTTTGGTCTTTTCATTTTATTATTGTAAAGCAATAGCTTTTTATGCATCGTCTTTTCTTATGCATTGTTTATTGTCAAGAAATATCTATACTATAATGAATATTAATATAGCCATAGGAAGTTTTGGATTAACTTATGTTCTTGGGTTAGTAATAAATATATTTATGATCTTTTAATTAATTGTTTCATGTTTCCTTTCCTAACCTGTTCCCCATCTCTTCCTTTCAGTCCTATGCCATGAACACATGGAATGCAATTTGGAATGAGTGACAATCAATTAATTATTGTAATTGTGACATCATGTTGTTATAACCTATAAGATGTGTTTGTCTTTAGTTTTGAAATGTTAGCCTTTGAGAAAGGTCGGAGTAACCGACCAAGCAGCGTCAGGCATTGTATTCATGGAATAAATCCTTTTTTAACCTTCTTTCAGTGTTCAGCGTAATATGTGGTGGTGAGTGCCCAAAGTATGGTCTTTTGTAGCTAAGAAATACCCAGTCCCCTATTTGTTATTTTTGTAATATGCAGATCCAAGAAAGTTTCACTTTTTTACTTTATTGTAAAATTACTGTATTCACCAGTAGGTTAGCCAATGATTTTGGGCTGAAAATGACATTCTAAATATTGCTGAAATAGACTGCCCCCTCCATAAGCTAGGAGAAGGACCTAGGGGTGATCATAATGGGTAGCATGAACAACTCAACTCAGTGCAGGAAGGTGACAGCTAAAGCCATCAAGATGCTGGGTGCATTAGAGAAGAATCTCATCTAGAAATGGGATGTGATCCTGCACTGTACAGGTCACTAGTCAGGCCACATTTGGAGTACTGTGTGCAGTTCTGGTGTCCCTTTCTGAGAAAGGATATCAGATTGCTGGAGGAGTGCAGCATAGGGTAACTAAGATGATCCATGGGCTGGAGGGCAAAATCTATGAGGACAGACTGACTGAGATGAATAATGTATGTACACCCTGGAGGAGAGAAGGGATCGATGGGATATGATTAAGACCTTGAATATTTGAAGAGGATTAATAATGGGCACAGAAGGGATAATTAAGCTAAGGAAAGGAAGGGACACCAGAGGGCATGGTCTCTGGTTGGAGGTGGAAGATACCGGAGAGAAGAGGAGACATTTTTCACAGAGAGGTGGTGGAGAAATGGAACACTCTACCTGAGCAGGTGGTATCCTGTAGCACAGTGGGCAGTTTAAAAGGGCATGGAACAGGGTTTGAGGGGTTAAAGGTTAGGGAAGAGGAGGGTGGGGCAGCTGCAATATAAGGGTGCTAGCTGTGCATTCGAGCAGACTAACTTGATAGACCCGTAAGGCCTGTTTCTGCTGGATGATTTGTATGTTCTTATGTACTTTTTATTTTATTAAAATGTGCATTTGTTTTACATAGAGGCTTAGGGAGAGAGCAAGATGTAACCAGTGGGGCCTACCGAGAGCAAGAGTGCAGAGCAAGCGCCAAAACCACCCTGAATGACCATGTCTTTTATTTTAAAATTCATGTGCTTTTTTTGTTCTGCAGAGGTTGTGGAAGGAGAGAGGTGCGAAGAAGACAAAGAGATTGGATGATTTGTTTGTCAGTGGCGAGTTGGCTTTTACTGTACAGAGTGGAGTAAAGCCCACTCACCTCAGCTGATGGACTACAGGTATCACAAGGAAATGTTAGCAGAAACATCAATAATATTATGGGATCTCATAATACTATTGATAGATTTCATTGATGGTATTATTGGAAAATGTGTATGACTTTAATACTATTATTATTAATATCCATATAGTACAAAGTGATAAACATTGACCATGTATCACATATGGAATACACTTTCCAGGGCAGCAATAGAAGCCAACAATGTAATCTGTTTTAAAAGCACATGACTGAGGCCACCTGGTGGCCTAATGGTAACAGGTCACACTACCAAGAGGACAAGCTGGATTAGGGAGTGGACTTGGAATGCTTGTGGTCAGGCAGCCATAGGTAGGAAATGATATCAATGGTAGCATCCAAGCCCCTAGGAGGGTGGTGCTATGCTATGCTATACTATGCTACTACAGCTACCCCTGTAGGTAGTCCAGGAACCAACTACCTCACTGCAGACATACTGCATACCTGCAGGGTCAAGACTACAACATGCTTGGCATCACTGGAAGGTTTCAGGTTTGTAGGGCATATGAGACTATACAGGGGAACTACCCCCCCATATCATCAAGATGATGCTCAGGTGATCTCAGGTCCCACACCATGAACAGACAAGACCCTGCTGGAAGACGAGGGTGGCAAGCCATGGAGGATGCAGCTCTGGTGGCTAGTGAGATGTGTGGCTAGAAGGTTGCCACCCTGAGGGTGGACTGATGGAAGGAAAGCATATATGTAACCTGTGCAGCTAATACTCCTCAGTAGGTTCACAGCCCTTTAAGGTTAACTCTAACTGACCTGGAGACTACCTGCTGGCTGGATTGGCTGGGAGTTTTTAGGGGGTGTGGTCAGCTTCTGGGAACTGGAGAGTCTTTAGTGTGTTTATTCAGTTCTAGGGTGGAATTAAAGTTGCAGCAAGCAGCTGGAGGATCAAAGGCTTTTCTGGAAGTGGACCCCACCCAAGCTTTGGGATCATGGTGCAGCCACAACACGGACCCCCTGTGTTGTGCAACACCCCCAGATTTGCAGATTTTCAACAAAGTTATCTCTTTACTAACAAAGCTAGGTGAAATGAATTTGTTCTGGACTTTGAAAGCAATGTATCAAGGTACTGCGGTGTCTCCTTCCCTGCTAGGTAGCAGGGGCAACCCTGTAATGTGGTGGTGCTACCATTGGCCTGAGACCCTTTGCTCCATGTGAGCTGGTGGAGTAGAAGGTGAGATGGCAGGACTCAGAGAATCTAAGTCCCCTAGCGAGAATTCCCCCTCTGTCCCTTTCTAAATTGTGTGGTGAGCCACACAGGTTTCTAAGTAGCTGGAACTGAAGTGTGGAATTGGTGATTATGTAAGTGCAAGGGCCTATGAGTTTGCTGGTGCAATTCCACCAGGAGTGAATATATAGAAACCTAGTTTGACTACTATCGACCTTCCCATGGGGCAGCAGAGAGGAGGATACTGAGTCTAGGGAGGTTGGAAGGATGGCATCCCCAGGTATGCTTCCAAGTAAAATGCCCCATAGCTACATCCATATTTCATTGCTAGTGCTGTAAATTCTTACAGACTAGAAGCTGTGTAAATCTACCTTATGCTGGGCCCTGTTTGGTAGTTTGAGTGTCTAATCCACGTGTGTAGTTCATTTCTATTGCCCCAGGGTTGTGTACAACCCCTAAGGTATCTGAAAATGCTAATTAAAGGGCACGTGCCCTCATGAAGTAACTCAGTGTGGGATAATGAAGTTCATCAAAAAGGCATCCCCTATGGGGTCTACTATAAAATCCCAACAGTCACTTGCCCTACACACAATAGACTGACTTGTTTGCCCGACAGTCACTTGCCCAACAGTAGAAATTTGCCTGCGACTGAGGTAATTTTATGTTTCGGGGCTTGTATAATCACCTCCGCTGAGGCAAATTTCTACTGTTGGGCAAGTAACTGTCAGGCAAATGGAGTTGAGCTGTTATGTCAGTGGTGACTGTTAGGATTTCATAGATTCCCCACTCCACCGTGGGATATGCAATAGCTGAAACCCTCAGGTTGGGACGTATGATTTTCCCCTTGTAATGATTTGCTCATTAGCTGTTACTTTCTTTGAAATGGAGTCTGTTGGACTTCATACCTGATTTGGATATTTAGTTACTAGTTGCAAAGAATTTGCCTGCCAGTCAGTTAATTTTCAAGCATGTGGGTGTTGGTGGGTAATGGAGTTGAATTTCTGAAAAATGTTTCTTCAGCCTCCCGGGATCCTCATGTACTATGAAAAAATGTGGATGGGAGAGGGCCCTTTCAAGTAATACTGTTACACCTTCAAGTGTTGTTCAAATTATTTTATTGTTTCCCCTATGTTTTGCTCCTTTATGGAGCTTGATCCTGAGGTAATTCATTTTCAGTTTCTTTTTAAGTCTGTTGATACATAAATTAAAAAAAATAATGAGATTTTATATCTGTACATTTTAATATATTTTAATACGTATGTATAGTTTTCCATACCATCAAAGTGTTGCTTTTGAGCTCTTTTACATATTTCTTTCTAGAGCTCCTTGTGTTATATATTTAATTCACAGTATGTTCATTTATTCCTGTAACAAATCATAAACATCACCTTTGTTGATGCAATACACGCTCATGTTCGTACTGCTTTAGTTTAACTGCTGTCCACAAAAGGCATGACCCCCATATATCTTTAGGCATATCGTTTACCTTCATGTTATTCACAGTGTTGAATAAAGACTTTTGAGCTGCTGCTTCTGAAATATATAAGGTGGTGAAACCTTTGTTTATTTATTTTTACTTGATGTTGTCTTATCATCAAATTTTGTTTGTATCAGGCTCCGCTGCAAAAAGTTTTTACAAGTTCTTACCTGTCTCAATGACTGCTTGTTCCTCGGATCAAATGACATGGTATGCCTGCCGTCGTAATGGCCGACTGAGTCTGGCGCATCTATGTTTGCTTCCCTCTCAAATCCTTCTCGTGATGCCCTCGCGAAGTTCCAAAATGATGTCACTCCGAAATTCTCACTGAACTCTCATGAGATCCCAAGTGTTTACAGCGCAAGGAGCACTGTTGGGCTTTCACAAGAAGGACTCTAATACAGCACAATTCAAATGTAGATTTCACATCTCACAGTTCATTCATATTTAAAGTGTACACAGTGTGGTTTTAATTTTAATTCAGAGGACCAGATAGGCAGTCTAAAACACGCAACACCACTTCTTCCTTCAAACTGTCAGGGAGGTCAGAAGGTGTGCAAAAGGTCAACTGCCATAACACTTTTCTTGTTTTCTAGTATACGCATATTTTATATGTAGTTATTTCTTTGTCATAATAAGCTTTGGTCAAAGTTATTCATTACACATGGTAATCAAATTGTGCAATGCAAAACATGGGCTGCTTCTGTCCTATAGCCACTCAAACACTTTATGTTTAAGTGCATGCCTGCCAGTTTGTCTCAATGTTCATTCCAATCCTATTATTCAATGTGTGCATACAGAAAATTCATTTTAACTCTGCATTAAGTAGTTTGTCCTTAAAACTGCCACCTTGATCCGAAGGGTGATTTTTCTAGCCCCCAAATCTTAATGAAGCTCCATTATGGCCATGTTCATTAAAATGAGCTGCCACAGGGGAATCCACATCTTGATTTCTAACGTCCCCTTGTGTTCTAAAATTCTAGTTTTCAGCATCCTGCTGGTGTGTCCTACATATAGTAGGTCATAGGGGCACTGAATCAAGTATATGACTCTTCAGTGGTACATGTTATATGTAGGTTTATCTTGAATGTTTCTCCTGTGTGGGGATGTGTGTACATTTGTTTTTTGAGGTATTGTTACACATTGCACATCTTCCATATGGTTTCATACCTGGATTTAGTGGTCCTAAAGTAAATTTTCCCCCATCTGTAGTGGGTAGTTTAAACCGAGACTGAGCCACTTTATTGCTG
The DNA here is from genome assembly GCA_016271365.2 of Neoceratodus forsteri. Taxonomy (NCBI): domain Eukaryota; kingdom Metazoa; phylum Chordata; order Ceratodontiformes; family Ceratodontidae; genus Neoceratodus; species Neoceratodus forsteri. The sequence goes on from CM028137.1 coordinate 646,687,619, forward strand.
ATGTTCTGAACTTTTTTGCAACAATTATTGGATGTTCCTGCAGGACTCTAATGTTTATCCATGTAGGTATTTACACATCTCAATCATGTCCCTCCTCTCCTCCTAGTTTCCAGTGGGTTGGGTACTAAATACACGCCATTTAAAATACAGCATAAAGATCCCGAACTGCTGTGTTACAGACTCATTTGTAATCCGATTGACAAAATAGAGTTATGCTGCGAAAATGGTCAACAGTGGTAGTACTGTATTGCGATCCCTCTCAACAGTCCTATTGCAAGGCATAGAGTGGGTAGTCAGTATCTATGTCATTCATTTGGGCGTTGCAAGATGACATTGTTGTCCATAACTACAGCAGAAGACAGAAAAAACAATCAAAGGAGAGCGAGAGTCCTCATGGAATGTTTATGTTGCTGGCAGGCAATCTGTCCCACAGTATAAGAGTCATTATTTGAACTATGCTGTGCATAGTGTTATCACCTAAGGTTGTGTTTTTACTTTCATTCCAATTTTGGAAACTAAAAATGGCAAGCTATGCTGCATCAAATATGCAAATTTTCAATTCTGCTGCTGCAATGAGCAATGCAATTTCCCTTATTTATAATGTATTGCAGCGGGAAGCAGGAGGTAAGAAAGTCAGGGCTAGAAGGGAGCAGGGGAGGAATTAGAAACAGGAATAAGTGTGAGAGGAAAATGATGGCTGCAAGCTTTGAAGGTGAATGGAAGGAGGAGAAATGGAGGGGTATATAGATGCCTGTCCCTAGGAACAGCTGTGAAGGTTCTCAGACACAAACCACCACATTTATGATAGTTTGATTAATGCTAATTACTTGTTCCATTTAGTCGAAGCAAAGTAGATAATGTACAGTCAGAACAAAAAAGTCTTAAAGGCATAACGTCGATTTTCTCTCTAGTTTCAAGGATACACCCAGATAATTTACTAACCCAGCATTAGGACAAGAAGGCATAACGTCGATTTTATCTCTAGCTTCAATTTCCCTTATTTATAATGTATTGCAGCGGGATTTCGTTTTCATCTGCCGATTTTCTGCCTTTTTCCTGTATTTTGTGAATTCTGTATTTTTTGAATTTCAGAAGGCGGGATTTTTGGGCAGGATTTAGGATGGATCTCGTTTCCAGTGTTTACATTGGAGGTCCCTCATGTTTCCTCCTTAGGTTTTGTCTCATCCCTGGATCATTTTGGTTGCACTCCTCTGTATCACCTCCACCTTTTCACAGTCCCTCCATAGGCACATGCTCCAGAACCTTGCACCTGACTCCAGATGTGGGCACACTGCTAGTATTTAGATATGATGGGTACATATTCTGGCCACATTGACTCAGGTGAAAGATTCCTATGGCTTAAATTAGCAGAAACAGGGCTGGCCTTCATGGAATATTGAGTTCTCTCCCCATTCTCAAGATTTCCCGTGTTCTTATGTCATCTGCCAGCAGCCAACAGTATCTCTTTTCATTATCATGAATGCAAGCATTTCAGGTGTGATGTATGTAAAGATAGCCTCCTTTGGGTACTGAGATGTGTGTGAGAATCCAGATATGATTTTCAGTATGTGCAATTCTGTTAGTGTATGAGTCATCAAAACATAAAACAAAGATACAAATTCAATAATCTTTAGAGTCTTGCCTTACACAACATAGTGATGGACTTTGAACAGGGATGGCCTACTTGAAATATGTAATGGAATGGTTAACCTTTCTCCCATTGTCCAGAATGCATTCCACTCATTTTTATGTTTCTTGCATGTGCAAGAAAAACTGTTTTTCAGCAGTTAGGGAGAATGCCTAAATGCATCAGTAAATTCAGCCACATCATCACGCAATCAGCTGTTTTGGTGCATTACAAGCTACCAAAACAGCTAATTGGTGTCCCTATAGTGATGGCTTCTCTGCCAGCCTCTCACAGTCCCAGGAAGCCAACGGAAGCCACCACCTGCCATTCAATTGTGCCTTCCCTGGTGAAACATTCAATAAAAAAAAAAAGCGACAGGGTGCCCAGTCCCCTGTTGGCATGCCCCCTTCCAGTCCAATTGGGGCCCACTCTCCATTGGCATAATGTTCCCCTCCCAAATTTGTTAGCAAAAGCCGAGGGGCAATCCCCGGCCCTTCCTCACTTTCCATACTTATATGTGCTGACAGGTGTCCAATCCCCTGCTCTTCCTACTCCCCCACTTAAATGTGCTGACAGGGTGTCTAATCCCTCGGCTCTTCCTACTCCCCATACTTATATGTGCTGACAGGGGTGTCCAATCCCCTCGGCTCTTTCTCTCCCCATACTTATTGTGCTGACAGGGTGTCCAATCCCCTCGGCTCTTTTCTACTCCCCCATACTTATATGTGCTGACAGGGTGTCCAATCCCCTCGGCTCTTTCCTACTCCCCATACTTATATGTGCTGACAGGGTGTCCAATCCCTCGGCTCTTTCCTACTCCCCATACTTATATGTGCTGACAGGGTGTCCAATCCCTCGGCTCTTTCCTACTCCCCATACTTATATGTGCTGACAGGGGTGTCCAATCCCCTCGGCTCTTTCCTACTCCCCATACTTATATGTGCTGACAGGGGTGTCCAATCCCCTCGGCTCTTTCCTCTCCCCCATACTTATATGTGCTGATAGGGTGTCCAATCCCCTCGGCTCTTTCCTACTCCCCATACTTATATGTGCTGACAGGGTGTCCAATCCCCTCGGCTCTTTCCTACTCCCTCATACTTATATGTGCTGACAGGGTGTCCAATTCCCTCGGCTCTTTCCTACTCCCCATACTTATATGTGCTGACAGGGTGCCAATCCCCTCGGCTCTTTCCTACTCCCCATACTTATATGTGCTGACAGAGGTGCCCATTGTCCTCGGCTCTTTCCTACTCCCCATACTTATATGTGCTGACAGGGGTGCCCATTTCCCTCGGCTCTTTCCTACTCCCCATACTTATATGGTGCTGACAGGGTGCCCATTTCCCTCGGCTCTTTCCTACTCCCCATGCTTATATGTGCTGACAGGGTGTCCAATCCCCTCGGCTCTTTCCTACTCCCCATACTTATATGTGCTGACAGGGTGCCCAATCCCTCGGCTCTTTCCTACTCCCCATACTTATATGTGCCGACAGGGTGCCAATCCCCTCGGCTCTTTCCTACTCCCCATACTTATATGTGCTGACAGGGTGTCCAATCCCTCGGCTCTTTCCTACTCCCCCATACTTATATGTGCTGACAGGGTGTCCAATCCCCTCGGCTCTTTCCTACTCCCCATACTTATATGTGGCTGACAGGGTGCCCATTTCCCCTCGGCTCTTTCCTACTCCCCATACTTATATGTGCTGACAGGTGTCCATATCCCCTCGGCTCTTTCCTACTCCCCATACTTATATGTGCTGACAGGGTGTCCAATCCCCTCGGCTCTTTCCTACTCCCCATACTTATATGTGCTGACAGGGTGCCCAATCCCCTCGGCTCTTTCCTACTCCCCCATACTTATATGTGCTGACAGGTGTCCAATCCTCGGCTTCTTTCCTACTCCCCATACTTATATGTGCCGACAGGGTGTCAATCCCTCGCTCTTCTCCCCATGCTTATATGTGCTGACAGGGTGTCCAATCCCCTCGGCTCTTTCCTACTCCCCATGCTTATATGTGCTGACAGGGTGCCCAATCCCCTCGGCTCTTTCCTACTCCCCATACTTATATGTGCTGACAGGGTGCCCAATCCCCTCGGCTCTTTCCTACTCCCCATACTTATGTGTGCTGACAGGGGTGCCCAATCCCCTCGGCTCTTTCCTACTCCCCATGCTTATATGTGCTGACAGGGTGTCCAATCCCCTGTCGGCTCTTTCTCTCCCCATACTTATATGTGCTGACAGGGTGTCCAATCCCCTGTCGGCTCTTTCCTACTCCCCATACTTATATGTGCTGACAGGGTGTCCAATCCCCTGTCGGCTCTTCTCCCCCATACTTATATGTGCTGACAGGGTGTCCAATCCCTGTCGGCTCTCTCTCCCCCATACTTATATGTGCTGACAGGGTGTCCAATCCCCTCGGCTCTTTCCTACTCCCCATGCTTATATGTGCTGACAGGGGTGTCCAATTCCCGGCTCTTTCCTACTCCCCATACTTATATGTGCTGACAGGGTGTCCATTCCCTCGGCTCTTTCCTACTCCCCATACTTTATGTGTGCTGACAGGGTGTCCAATCCCTCGGCTCTTTCCTACTCCCCATACTTTTATGTGCGTGACAGGGTGTCCAATCCCTCGTCGGCTCTCCTACTCCCCATGCTTATATGTGCTGACAGGGTGTCCAATCCCCTGTCGGCTCTTTCCCTCCCCATACTTATATGTGCTGACAGGGGTGTCCAATCCCCTGTCGGCTCTTTCCTACTCCCCATACCTTATGTGCTGACAGGGTGTCCAATCCCCTTCGGCTCTTTCCTACTCCCCATACTTATATGTGCTGACAGGGGTGTCCAATCCCTGTCGGCTCTTTCCTACTCCCCATACTTATATGTGCTGACAGGGTGTCCAATCCCCTGTCGGCTCTTTCCTACTCCCCATACTTATATGTGCTGACAGGGTGTCCAATCCCCTCGGCTCTTTCCTACTCCCCCATACTTATGTGTGCTGACAGGGGTGTCCAATCCCCTGTTGGCTCTTTCCTACTCCCCATGCTTATATGTGCTGACAGGGGTGTCCAATCCCTGTCAGGCTCTTTCCTACTCATCCATTTATATGTGCTGACAGGGTGCCCAATCCCCTGTCGGCTCTTTCCTACTCCCCATACTTATATGTGCTGACAGGGTGCCCAATCCCCTGTCGGCTTTTTCTCTCCCCTACTTATATGTGCTGACAGGGGTGCCCAATCCCCTGTCGGCATGCCCCTCCAGTAATTTTGCTGACAGGGACCCACTCCCCATCAACATAATGCTCCTCCCAATTTCTTGTGCTGAAGAGGTGCCCAATCCCCTTGACTCTTGTCCCTCCCCAATACTTGGTATGTGCTGAAGGGTGCCCATTCCCCTTTGACTCTTGTCCCTCCCCAATACTCGGTATGTGCCAAAGGGGTGCTCAGTCCCATGTAGGCTACAGCCCCCAAACACTCAGATGGCATGTTGGGTGCCCACCCAGTGTGACAAAATTAAAATCCCTGCAAAAAAGAACCTTCCTCGAGGTTTCTTTCTTTTTATAAGTAAGCCTGTAAACTAGAAAGCGGTCCTTGTTAATTCCAGTGGTCCTTCCCTCAACCCGTGCCCACCCTCTAAGTACTCCACCTCCCCACCCTCCTCACCTTATACTTACCTCCGAGCCTGGCTCAATGATCTTCGGTGGACTGGGAACATGTCTGCACTCTTCAAAGCCAACCTTGAACTGAAGAAATGCTGGTAAGCTGTATAATGGCATACATTTTTCAACTTTGATGCATATCTTGGCCATTTTGGGAATTTTTTCACCAAATTTTCAACATTGGGGTTTGGGGCCCACCTCATGAACTCAGTCACTGTTATTTTGTTATTCAGTCCTGAAAGGTGATTTGAGTGGTCACTGCGGAACCACCTTTCAGGACCGCATAATGAAATGACAGTGTCACAGTTCACGAGCTAAAGCCCCAAAACCCTATGCTGAAAATTTGCTAAACAAAATTCCCCAAAATGACTGTTTTACACGTGCATTGCACAGTTCTATGCATGCTCGTAAGTTCGAAGCATTTTTAATATTTTACTCCAGATTTTCAACATTGCCATTTTACCACACCTTCTTATGAACAGTATAGCTGTCATTTTCACATCTTGCCTGAAATGTGTTTCGCACATGCAGTGCACAGGCGTGGTCGATGTGCAAAATCAATGTTGGGACAGATACAAATCCCAGTGACACTGCTCATGAGCAGAGGTCCTAAAACTGGCTATGTTGAAAATTTGGTGACAAAAGTCCATAAAATGACTGTGTTATGAGCGTGCATTGTGCAATTTCCATGCACCCTCATAAATTCACAAATTAGTAATCTTTTCAGTCCAGATTTTCAGCATTGGCATTTTTCCACACCTCCTTATGAACAGTACAGGTGTCATTTTCACACCCTGGCGAAATCTGTTTCGCACTTCCGTGCAGAATAGCATGGTCGCTGTGGGAAATCAGTGTTTGGGATAGATTAAGAAAATCACTGTGACACTGTTCATGAGTGGAGATCCCAAAATGCCTATGTTGAAAATCTGCTGTAAAAATCCCAAAACTAATTACATTACGAGTGTGCATTGCGCAGTTTCTACATACACTCGTGTGACTTCCCAGTTTTTTATATTTTCACTCCAGATTTTCAACATTGCCATTTTTACACCTCCTCATGAACAGTACAGCTGTCATTTTCACATCCTGTTCTAAATGTGTTTCGCACCTGTGGCACCAAATGGCGCGAGTTGCTGTGCAAAATCACCTTTTGGCTAACAAACTGATAGTGTCACTGTTCATGTGGTGGGATTACAAAAGCCCATGTTGAAAATTTGGAGTAAAATACCAAGAAACACCAGGTGTAGGTTTTTCAACCATAATGCCTATCCTGTAGGGACTGACAGGCGTCCAGGGTGTGACTTGGGATTAGCAACAGTAATGCTCATGCCATTCCACCCCCACCCTGCAGCCAGTGGCAGGCATCAAAGTGGCCTTTGGACCATTTGGCCCCAGAGTTCATCCCATTCTCTATACTGCACCCATTTCAGTGTATTTCCTTATGGAATGAGGTGAGTGTAAAGCTTGAACACTTCAAAGCACACCTTGACACTTGTAAGTGTCTGCGGGTAGGGTGAGGTGAAATGTCGTGACTGTTATGGGCGATGATCCAAAGGCACATCCCAATTCCTGTCCATCTCTGCAGGGTGGGGTGGAGTTGGCTCAGTTCAATACTTCACTGCCATTCCTGTACTGCATCTGTCTGACTCCTGCACTTCCACTGCTAATGACAGCAAGCAACACTTGGCATTGACAAGTGCATGTTGTTAATGAAACTGGCATTAGATCTGAACTTTCTGGAAGTATAGTTTTCCTTGACATTGATGATTAGGGCAGGATATTTAAAGGGATCAAACAAAGATCATCTTTGGCTATTTTCAAAAGCAGAGACCCATCCGCACAGTTAGACTATCTAATAGATGGCCAACTCCATCCAAATTTTGCTGCAAATCTTGAGTTTTTGTCATAAATGGGTGGGTATTTTGAGAATAGCTAGGCGGTTCAGATGGAAATGGACAGATGCAGACGGATCTCAGATCTGTGTCTTTGTTCTCCCCTTTGAAAATCCAGTCTTGTTTTCTTAAATTCTTATTCAAGAGCTCGTCCCACAATCCCTTGCTATATTTTAATGTGGACACTAGTGAAGGCCTCACAGCTTCAACATACAGAATAATGTATGGTGTTTGTTTGCTTGGATTCTGAGTCACAGAATTAAATTTCTCAGATTCTGATCCGATATTTGGAAATGGATTTTGAGTTGCAGTCTGAAAATCCTAATTACTGAAATTAAAGGGTAAAACACGTGTTTACATGAAATCAGGATTTCGGTTTAAAATTAGGATCTTAAATCTGATTCTGTAATGTGAGATCATTTCAAGACTCTAAATCAGATGTGGACATTAGTAAACTCCTATGAAGTCCTATCAGATGAAAATCGCCAGTTGCAAGCATCTCCTATATGGAGATCAGTGTGTAATGATCTTTTTATACCCCTTCAGTGTGTTATGCCCTAGTAAACAACAAGAGCAAAGCTCAAGTGATTTGTTTAGAATCACACACTGAGGAAGTAAAACATAATTATACAATGGCAAGAAAAATCCCATGGCACTGATTGGTCAGTGTCTATCTTCACCAGTGATGTTATCTGGGCATACTACACGAAACCTCCCTCCCACCATGTCAGAGGCTGCTTTCCTCAAACAACAACAATAAGAAAGAACAGCTTTACACTTCAAACTTTACCATTTAATTTTTGTACAGCATTGTTTCCCGAGTGGCTTCAGTAACAGTAAGTACTGTTTAAAAGTCAACGTGCATGTCAGTGCTCTCATGCTCTCCTAGCTCATCTGTGTTGTACTGCACTCCACTTCACCATCAGCACTGTCTCACTCCTCCCTGCTCCACTTTGACTGCTTTTATTTAATTTAAAAATAAAAAAAATCACTGTCATCAACACGCTCAACTTAGCCCCACTCAGGCGTTACTGTAAAAAGCCAAAATAGCAGCTTTCAGTCCTGCGATCCTGCAAGCATAAGAGCAGTTCAGCATCATGCTTTTCACTCTTAAGAGCTGCAGTTACAAATGGCCACATTGTTTTACATTTATGGCAGTTCTGCATATATTACATGCGGGGGTTGACTCTCGAAAAGTATAGGTATATAGAGTATATGTGTTGGGAAACCAGAATAAAGAGAAAGGTTGAAAGGGACAGAGTATACACCATGAGAGCTGCAGACATGGAGAAATCAAGCAGCATGTAACAGCAGCACCACATACTGGAGAAATAAGAAACTGTGAACTTTTTAAAGATATACTTACACTTCAGAATATTTAAGAAAAGGTATTTTAAACATTTTAAATCTTTTTTCTTTGTTAATAAATGAGCCATTGTATAATAGCCATAAAGGCACTCCAAGGATGTGTGGTAGTGTGTAATAATGTCACTTCTCAGGCATTGAATGCATAGCCTGCAGCAATAGCTCAACCACCCAAGGTGTGACATTATTACACAATAACATGCACCCTGTCCGCTTATTGCTAACATTTTAGCTACTTCTGTACTCAAAAGTGATGTACATTTGTATTAGTCTGGCTACAGTGTTTTATTTGACTGTAAATTATCTGATACAGTCTGTTTGTTTATCAGCTTGTTTCCCAGAATTCTAATACAGATTTTATTGCAGTCTTTGTATGTGAGCACTTAGGTGATGGATTGCCAAGTTAGTAAGTACTGTCACAAACACTCCTGCACGTTCAAGTTCATAGGGTCATCAGGAATCCTCATATTGAATCAAAACCCATTCACAACTAAAGCGTGTACAAGGAATTTATTTATTTGTTTGAATTTTGGCAACTGGGTAGGCCCACTGAGATGGAATGTCCTTTTTCAGGGGCGACCTGGGGAAAAGGGTTACAAAGGGAGGAGCGGTGATACAGCAATAATGCATGACAGGGTGTGATATATCATGGGATAGCATCACTCTTTGGGTGAGTTGTGAGGCACAAGGCAGCACCCAAGTGACGATATCCCATGATATACCACACCCTGGAGTGCATATATATTATGAACTGTTTCTTTTATTGGTAAAAAAAAACCTTTAAAACCTTTTGAGAATGCCTTTTTTTATATGTCGGAGGACTACGTTGTCAGGAAATAGTTCCTGCAGAGCGCTGGCCAGCAGGTGGCACTGTTGTGAGGAGGTGCAGCTGTGAAATGTGTGTCACTCTCCCAGCACTGCTCCAGAATGTTGTCCCTGCACTGTCTGCTCTAGCAACAGGTCAAGATCTCGTGGAGCTTTTTTTAATTAAAATCGATGTGTTCACAACCAATGTTTTTCTGTGTGTCTGCCACCCCACCACGAAAAAGCCATCGCTTCACAAATGCTGAGTGGCTCCAATTGCACCACATGGACAGCAATGGTCAGGAGAGACTCAGGTAACAGAACTGACATGGTGGCGTTGTGCCACTTTTCAGTTAAGAAGGGTGCTTTTGTTATGCTGCAGTCGAAGGATTCTCATTTAAGCTGGAATACTTCTGAGGAGTTGGTGTGTGTGTGTGTGTGTGTATTTTCTTTGTTTTTGCAGTGGCAGTATGGGTCTGACTTTCTGGACCATGGGATGTAGGAAATGTTGCACTAGGAGGAACTTGGCTGTGAGTGAGGAGGCTGGTGGCTGGGGTTTTGAAGCCATGAGTATGTAGCCTGATATCATCATGGATTTTCAAAGACCTCTCAGCCAATCAGCTTCCTCCATTATCGGCAACCAGTTCATAATAAATAATGGCACATGGTAAGTGTCGCAGACACTTTTACAGAAACATACATAATAAACAAAGCAAATTGTCACATAGGCAGTAAATTACCTACATCTTCAAAACTGGTATAGTGATAAAAGTCAGAGAATGATAACTAAACAAAGCATATGTACAATTAGATATAACTGAATACAGAGGTGGGATATTCAAAGGGTTGCGCCTGGCTGTGAGTTGCACTGGCGCAGCCCGCGTGATATGCCCTGGTGGGATATTGAAAAGGCTGCCCAATGCAGTGCAAATTTGATGCCCCTGGGCACAATGTAATCCTATGTGGCTCGATGCAGGGGCGCGTCACGCATAAGCCGACATGATCCCGAGTGGCACAACCTCTACATGTGCCACACACTGGTGCTCAAAGTTGAGCCGTAAAATATAGAGACAAATGCTGGCCACCCACAGGCGGGAGGCTGTGTTGCAAGGTGCGACACAACAGCCGCCAGCGTGGGTGGCCACCTGCCAGCAGGAACACCATCCAGAAGCAGCTGGACCCCCTGGTAGTCTAGCGGATGCCCCACCCACCCTGTAAGCCTGATTGCTGGCTTCTGTGGAACCCCAACCCTGCTGGTCTACGGTCCCCACAGCCTGATCATTGGCATCTGTAAATTAAATGCAAAACCAGGTGGTCTAGTAGTCCCCACTGCCCAATCATGGGCATCTATAAATTAAATACAAAACCTGGTGGTCTAGTGGTACCCCTGCTGCCTGATCGCGGGCTGTCATAACTGCAGAATGTCTCCTGGTGGTCCAGTGGTACCCCCTGTCCTCCCTCCCACAGAGGACCTCTTGCAACCGGCACCCCCATCATCGGCAGGCAGCAGTACCCCACCTGTGTACCGCCCGGCTGCCCGTGAATAACAGGTACAGTATGCTTGACCACCAGGTTTTGAATGAATTTACAGATGCCCACGTCGGGCAGTGGGGGGACTGTTAGACTACCAGGATTGGTCTATTACTGCAGACACCCATGATCAGGCAGACGGTATGCGGGAGCTACACTAGCCCACCAGAGAGCCAACCCCCAACAACAGCAGCATGGCAGGGCACCAGGAGCATTTTGCTGAGCGCCCAATGCAATGCATGCAAATGGAGCCATAATGACATGCAAATAGCCCCATTCATGCCTTGCATAGATTATGACCTCATTTGCATGCCCCGGCTGAATATTATGGGTGATGCGCCTAGCACAATTGCACTTGTGCTGACGCATCCCATGCTCCTCTCTGTGACTTGTGCTGGCTCAGTGCCGCCGCGTCCATGTGCCGTCTGTGCACTGAACTTGCCATATTCAATGGTGCTGAGCCATGGTGCATCACCATTGAATATCGCCTGGTCCTGCCCCGGCGCAGCCCAGTTGCGCTGCACCCAGGCTTGCGCCACTGCCTGGAACAGTCTGAATATCTGGTCCAGAGTATACAAGCACACTGATAAATTATTTACAATTGAGACCAACCAGACAATCAAAGTGCAACTTGCATAGAACCAGGGCACAGTGCAGTAAATAAAGGGAGGATGAGCAGACTTAAGTAAGGAACCCAGAAAGAGAGCAAGACAGGGAGAGTGTTGAGAGATAAGGGAGGGTCAACAGGAGCAGGTACACAGCTGAGTGAAGGCAAGGTGAGATTTGAGAGAATGCTTGAATAGGTGAATAGATGTAAAGGTCATAACAGTGGAGGAAGAGAATTCCAAAGAGAAGGACTGAGAAGGTGAAGGCATGCCGACCCACTGCTAGACGGGGTTTAGGGATAGAGAGCAATGGCAAGCCAGTAGATTGTAAAGGTCTTGTTATGGGTATACATTGAATGATGGGCAGGAAGCAAGGAGGAGTGTAAGCATGCACAAGTTTGAGACGTAGCCGGCCCACCGCACAGCGGTTGGATTTCCGCTATGACACCGCGACCGGGTTCGGGAATGGACTCGGGTCACTGGAGGGCAAGCGAGGGGAGAAGGATAGAGTGTCCCACGGACTGCTCTCCTTCTCCAGGGGAGGGTGGGGTTGTGTCTGGAGTCTACGTGACCCTGCAGGAGGGCCAAGAAAAGTGCATGACTGCCGACACCAAGCCTGTGTGGAGATCGGGCAGGACGCTTCCGCGCCATTGCACATCCCCGCCCCGGAAAAGGAAAAAAGGAGTGCTGCCAGAGGCCCCTCAATGAAGCCAATCACAGTCGATTAGCCCTCCAAGCCAGCCCCGGACCTAACCGAGTCCGCGGCATGTGCCCCAGTGCCGCCGCCCCACCATGGGGAAAGCCACGGGTATCCGGGAGCCCGAGGTCAATGTGGGGTGGAAGCATAGAATGGGCTGAGTACCTGGCTAACAGCGTAAAGAGGAAAAATAAAAAAAAAAAAGTTTGAATGTCAGGCAGAGGGTGGGGTTGCAGCCTGGCTTCAAAGGAGGCAAGCCCAGCGAGCCAAGGACAGTGCAATGGTGATCTCTAGCAGTAACCCCAAGGGCAAATTGAGCTATTCTGTTGTAAGTCTATTTTAGCTTGTTAAGGGAAGATCTGAGCAGAGTGGAGGATTGGGGCACTATAGGACATAATCGGAAGTAGGTAGGAGGAGGCAATGACAAGGCGGAAGGCAGGTGTAAGATAGGGCTTGAGGCAGTACAGCATTCTGAGCTTCTGATGGAGGTCTTGACCACTGAGGAAACATGGGTGTCAAAGGTGAGTGGGAGTCAAGGTCAGGCCCAGACATTTAAAAGACTGAACTATTTCAAGAGGTCACCCTAAGAGGAACAGATTAACAGTGGAGGTGGGGAGGGAGGCTTAGGGGTCCGATGGAGGAAGAGCATAAATTTAGTTTTCTTAGTATTAAGCATCAGAAAGTTATTGAGAAACCAAGTCTCGAGGTTCAGGAAATCCTGCTGGAGAAGGTGGTTGAACATTGCATAGTCAGAGGAGGTCTGGTAGAGGATGACATCATCGGCATATAATTGAACTGATGCACCTCCACAATGTTGCGGGAGCTCATTGATAAATAAGGAGAACAGGAGAAGATTGAGAATAGAGCCCTGAGGACCATATCCTTTATGGCACTGAAAGGGACGTCTGTCCAGCCCATTTGACACATTGAATAGGGCCAGTAAGGTAGTTTGTGAACCAGTTCAGAGCTAGGTGTCAAGACCTATGGTAAGTAATGTATGCAACATGAGATTATGATTAACAAGATCAAAAGCCTTGGTGAGGTCAACAAATATGGCACCAGTCACAAGGCCTTTACCACTACTGCTAAGGATGTCAGATGTAACAGTGATGAGGGTGGTGTGGGTATTATGTGATTTTCAGAAGCCGTGCTGGAACAGGAAGAGAGAGAGAGAGTTTTTCAGTTCAAGATAAGATTGAAGCTGGGCATGAATTAGTTTTTCTTGAATGTTAGCAGGGAGCAAAGGATGGAGATGGGATGGTAGTTTTAAACAAGAATTTGAACCGCTCTTGTGTATTGGGACTACTATTACGGCTTTCCATTTACTGGGCATGGTACTTGAGCTAAAGGACTTGTTGATCAAGGTGGGCGCATGGAGGGCGATGGCAGGGGCACCGGTTTAAGAAAACACAGTTCTAAAGTGTCAAACCCAGGTGAGGAGGTGCCCTTGATGCTGCTGAGGTGATGCAGAACCTCTTTCGGGTGGTCAGTTTAAGGTGGAAGATGGACTACTATCAGTGGAAGCTGGGAGGTGGCTGTGGAATGTGTCAGTAGGAAGGACTTATATTTAGATAGGTCTGTGAAGGCTAAGTTATATTCTGTAGCAAGTGAGACAGGGTTCGTGATCTCGAAGTCATTAAGGAGAATAGTGTGGGATGAGGAAGTGGATTTAGCCTTAAGTAGGCGTTTATCTGTCCCAGGAATTCTTTGAGGGTTAGGGGTTATTGGTTTGGAGGGTACGCAGGTATGTACGTTTGGCTGAGTGGATCCTGGACTTACATTGGTTACGAAGGTGTCTGTAGGCCTGCCAGTCAGATGGCATGGCAGAGCTCTTGTATACCTTCCATGCAGCATCACGTGCAGTCATGAGAGCTCTTAGATCCTTGGAGAGCCAAGGTCAGAAGCCCCTTTGATCTCTGCTTAACCAAGGGTGTGTGATGGTTGACTATAGAATTGAAGCTGTTAGTAAAGTATTCTAGGACTAGGTCGACATCAATTGACTGTTGACTGGGGACCAGTCAGCTTGGGAGAGAGAGGTTAGGAAATCTTGAGACAGAACAAGGTCATACTCTTAGAGAGCACTATTTTTGGGGGTGGATTTGGGAAATTATTCCTCCAGACACAAAGGTGGTGGAGTGATCACTCAAGGCATCAGGCAGAATGCCAGAGGCTTTAGTGTGCTGGGGTTGTTAGTAAGAACCCAGTCAAGAAGATGGTGACGGTTTGTTATTGGGCCTGGTATGATCGCTAATGAGCTGGGAAAGATGCAAATCAGATAGGGCATTGTGAACAGAACCCAGCCCAGGGCCTAGCCAGTTGCAATTAAAGTCACCACATAAAATCAGATCTATGGGTGGGGGAGAGGTCCAGGAGGTGAAGAGAGATAATGGTTGAGGAGGAGCAGGAAGAAAAACATCCCACATTTACAAATGGCTTTAAAGCAGTGAAAGCTAATAACAAACTAAAATAAAACAATAGAGCAGTACAATCTCACCATTTTGTGAGTCAGTGCAGCTGCACTCTGCAGAGACAGAAGACGCTGAAACCTGTGTGAAACCTACATTTTGGAACAGTGGCAGGCACAGAGATTTAGAAAAGGAGACTCAGTGACTCAATAAGCAGTACTGGTAGAGGTCATACAGGAGTTTGTGGAGCTCAACAGCAAACCTGAGGATACAGCAAAACTCTGTGACTTTGGCAAACCTGCAGAAGTCCAACGTCACCTTGAGAAAAGCAAGCGCTGGATCATGGCTAACGAAGATAGGTTTTAAGCAAAGTTGACAATATGCAGAACCAGTTGTTCAGACAAAATCTTAAGTTGCTGGGTGGGAGCTGAGGGCTCAAACCCAAGGAGTTTTCACCATACTCTAAATTATTCATGGGGACTCCTAGGCACCAGCAGGCTGAAGTTGTATTGGGCACACACAGAGCCCTGGTGCTGAAGTCATCATTGTGAGTGGGCTATAGATCTTCCCTGTCCTGGTTCCACAAGTACATTGAAAGAGAGTTCTGAGAAATGTACGGAAGGAGAAAGGCATACCAATTGTTTATAACATACAGAATAAAGTATGGGTTGGGGTGTGTACGAGGCGTTTACACACCCGAGGATGAAATGCTACATACTCGAGGGGTTTATTAAAAGCATCTAACTCCGAGGTGTGTAAACTCAGGTTACACACACTGACCCATTTTTATTTTATATAATTGCTGGATTTCCTTTTTGCCACAGCAATTATATAAAATAAAAAGCTGTTACTCTCGACCGTGGTCCGGTTCAATCATGATCCGTGGTTGCCGTCAGAATTGACACCTCTTTTTACTTTTTTCTTTGGTAGGGCAGGCATATGTTTTTCATTATTATTTTAGCAGATTTACATTTAAAAAAAAACACATACAGCCCAGTCACGTGTGATTCGCGGTTCAGCGAAAGAAATGGACAGCGTCGGGATGCCAGGAACTCAGGTGGGACGCATGCAGAGTGTGAGGAAAACCATGCGTGTTTGCCATAATAAATACTCCTTATTATGGCAAATTACGCCCATGGTTTCCTATGGAAAAAAAGGAGAAGCCAGTTATTATATCCTCATTTGCGATGTTACTGCCTTGTTATTTTTCACTTGCTGTACATTGATCCTTTGTACAGTTTGTATTGTTATATGTCCTGAGTTGTTATGAACTTGGGCAATGTGCTCAGTGTACTAACATGGTCAACAAAACAAGCAAACAAATAAATAAATACCATACAAGAACATTAAATATAGGTGGATCCGTTATAGCAGCATGAATTAGCTAACAAGATGAGAGAATGAAAAGTAAAAGCTAATTAACACCAAACAAAATCACCATCACTTTATTGATGCTAGCTAAACTGCATTTTTACATCAGTGGAAAGCTATGGTTTTACACTGACAGCATAAAGTGCTGGGGCCAGATTAGCACAAAGTCACAAAGCACAGCGCAAAACATTTGCACAGCCCTTGCAATTGTACAGGTGCTGAAAGTTGCTATTTACAGTCAAAATGTGCACCACGCTATCTGACTGTGAATAGGGCTAGTTTGAGGCAGTGGTAACTCCAGTACTGCTAGTGCTATTCCACTAGCACCGCCCTGACATGCAGCCAGGAGAATGGCCCCACAATGAAAAGCGCAAGTGCGCTATTTCCAGTTCACAAAGGCAGCCATGCAAATGAGCCTATTGGGCATGCAAGGCACTAGCTGGCCACTTACATGCCTATTGTGGGTCCATTTGCATAGGCTGTGAAGAATAGCACAGCACCCCCTTAGGAAGCCTCAGTCCTGGTGGCTAGTGCCTCCTTTATCGCTGATTACTGCCTGATATTAAAAAGGTTTTCCTGGTGTCCAGTGGTTGCTCCCTCATCTGAACATCCACCCAATATCTATAAAATATTTCCTAGCAATCCGTTCCCCACCTGATTATCCACCCAATATATAAAACATATTTCCCTGGTGGCTAGCGGTCCCTCGCCCCCACCTAGTCATCTGCCTGATATAAAAATATATTTCATTGGTGGCTAAGGTCCCTCCTCAATCTGATCACCCACTCGATATATGAACCATATTTCCTGGTGTCTAATAGTTCCTCCCACCCAATCATCTGCCCAATATCTATAAAATGTCCCTGGTGGCTAGCAGTCCCTCCCCACCTGATTATCCACCTGATATATGAAATATATTTCCCTGGTGGCTAGTGGCCCCTTGCCCTACTCAATCATCCACCTGATATATAAAACATATTTCCTGGTGGCTAGCAATCCCTCCCCACCTGATCACCCACCTGCTATATAAAACATATTTCACTAGTGTCTAGTGGTCCCTGCCCCACCCTATCATCTGCCCAATATCTATAAAATATTTCCCTGGTCACTAGTGTCCCTCCCCCACCCAATCATCCACCTGACATTGACATCATAGTCCCTGGTGTCTAGTGTAACTCTTCCATACCAAGTCCATGTATAGTAAATCTAAACATTTTCCTGGCATCTAGTGGATCCCTCCTCCATATTCCTGAGCCCTGTATAGTGCATGCAAACCATTCCCTAGTGGTGTAGTGGATCCCCCACCCCCAACCCTGGTAGTTAGTGCCCACCACCCCTCTCCCCATCCCAAAACCAAGCCAGTGACCAGCACAGCCTCCTCTCTCCACCACGGTTGGCTGCTAATGAGCTGTCAATGAGCATTTACTGTATACAGTGTGCGCCATTGATACTGATTGACAACTCAAAGTGAGCTGTAATTCAGTGAGCAAATATAAATAAAACATATTTTCCTAATGGTATTTCCAGGAAATGATGATGAAATTGTCAATAGACATGAAAGATATAAACAGGGAAAGAGTATTATTCTATAGAGAGCTGCTCCATAACTGAAACAATCGGAACCATTTTTGTTTGCTTTCATGGTACTTGTAATCTGTTTTACCACTGGACCATGAATTTAAGCTATCAGTAGCAGATTCAGCTGGTTTACTAGGCGTAATGGTTTTCTTAATTTGCGCTGCTTGAGCCAGCGAGGTCAGGAACATTCAGACTTAGTAGCAGGAGCAGTAACTGCACCACACGCCACCATTCTTTTTATCTACCCTGAGACTTGAGACTCTGTACTACAGGGAGGTAACAGCACCATGTATCTAAACAAAGCATTCTCTGTGTTACTGTTAACTCATCCATATGAAATTTGCTGCATGGTCTGTTATAGTGGTATTTAAAAAATGGGACACAAATTGTTATTGCACTAACGTTTGACTTCATTCCAGTCCACTGTTTTTTTTATAAGCAGTTTTCTGATTTACACTATGTAGTTTCTATAATGTTGCTTATCCTGCAAACTTCGTAAGTATAAATATGCAAGAGTTTGAGATTTTATACTGCATCATGCCAATAGTCCAAAATGGCTGTGATTCCCATGTTTCAGGTGGGAGAGGGGTGCTGACTCTCTCCACATCAGGTTCCATAGCAGAGCTGCTCTATTTCATGATGGCAGATTAGCACTACTAGGACTAATTGGCAGATCTCAATCCATTGTAAAATAATTAAATGTACGATGTTTTGCAGGATGTTACACGTTTATCAGCTTACTTTACAATACAGCATATTTTTAACTGCCTGTTGGAGGTGTGCACCTTTCTTAGTTACTGTTAATGTACTATGTGGCAGGCTAAAATCTTTATGGATTTTAGACTAATACTACCTACCATAGCCAGACTGATTGAAAGGTCATTACACATTCTATGCATATCAAATACTAAAGGGCATATCTCCACTGGTGTAACTGGTACTTATGTTGCAATCTAATCTAATGGTTTCAATATCGCTTTAACAGAATACCACCACCAGCATAACTGAGAAATCACAACTACAAATTCTATTGAAACTGTACTGGGTATTAGCGTATATGCACACTGCTTCTGGAACATGCAGTTTGTATTGTTATAACCTGAATAAAAATAAACGTTAAAAAACAAATTTTAAATTATGAAGTTTGCCAATGTCAGCTGAGCCCTTAAGAGAAAGCACCAATGTAAACTCATAAAATGAACACAGTAATGAGTCCTGTTCCCCATAGAAGGCAAATTTGGCTATTTTATTGCAAAGCACATTTTCTTATCCAAATTTACTTTCAGTGCTACATCTATGACCACAGTCCCATAATTAATAAGTGGGCAAAGATGTGAAGAATCCATGCCAATTTTAGATTCCAGTGTTAGGAATTTGTTTATCCTATACAATTTCCCCCAGTTGTTGGTGTATCTTGGTGGTCATTTGTTTTGCAGAATTGAAAGTTTGGCAGAAGTCAATCTGCACTCAGAGATATCTAAAAACATTGCCAATTTCAAGCTGGGCATATGGTGAAATGTGAGTATTTTGTGAATGCTCTTTAATTGTAGGTGTGGAACCCAATAAAACTAGCTTCTGTTATAATGATATTAACTCATTTTGTCTTGTGCAGCCAGTTTGGGTTGGGTTAAGCAATGGATAGTTCCGATGCCATATGGTGCTACCGGTAAGAATGCACTAATTTATTCCTTTCAAACAATCTGTGTAAAAGCAGAAATTCTTTGCAAAGAATGTTATAAATAGACTAAAGTATGGTGTGTGTAACAAAATTTTACACACCTGAGGTGTTAGATGCCATATAAACCCTGAGAGGAAGCTGAGGTTTATTTCTGCATCTAACAATTACAAGGGTGTGTAACTGAAGTTACACACTACCTCATATTTTATTTGATAAATTGCTGGGTTTAATTTTTTGCCACAGCAATTGGACTGGTAGTATAGTCTAGAGGTTAGAGTAATGAGCTGTGAACAAGCTTGGTACATCCAGCAGACCAGACCTGGGTCTGATTCTTACAACCTCCACTCACGATTCTGTGTGACTCTGAGCCAGTCACTTAACCGCCCAGATTGCCCCTGGAAACAAGCACTTGTGCCTAGTGGCCCTTACTCAGTTACCAAAGACTAAAATAAAAATTAATTTAAAAATTATATAAAATAAAGATCAGTGTGTAGCTGCAATCTGACTAGGTTTCTGCAGGGTCAGCAGTTGGATGCGGCTGCTAGAAGAAGGTTTTTTTTGTTTTCCTTTTCGGTTGTTCATTGGTGGGAGGCAGTTTAAATAGTTTTACTGCAGCCATTTGTTTTTTGTTTTTACAGTGTTCTTACTGCCGAGTCAAGTGGTGGTCTGGTCTCTTGGTGTTATGCTGGCTTCTGACACTGTAAAACACTGTCGACTGGTTCTAGTGCATGCAGGAAAGAGTAAACCCAGCGCGTGTTTGTCATAATAAACACTGCTTTATTACTGCAAATTATGCTACTGGTTTTCAATGTGAAAAATGAAAGTAATTAATTATTGAGCTCATTGATGTACTTAGAGTAAATTGTAGGTAAATCATTAATAAAATAATCATTAAACACAGAACTCTCAGCTGCACAGCACTCCATCGGGAGCTGGATTCACTCCCTGAGAACCTTAGTAGGTAAGGCTTACTTCCCTGCTGGCTTGTTTCTTGAGGGGTGCTAAAGAATATTTGCCACCACACAGCGACTGATTGTTTTGCCAAACAGATCCATGGGCATTTTCTTCTGGGACTTTGTTACCTCTCCTGCTGTCTCCTTAAGACTCTGAACAACTGCTGTATGCCAGTGTTTATTTGTAGCCTGTTACTGCATTCATTAGTATTGTTTGGTGCTCTGCTTTTCTGTCTGACTTAGCCAGGGTGGGGATCCTAAGTAACTGGGACTGTGCCAGGTATCTGTAGCAGCTTGTTCCCACACCTTCAGCTCGTCAGTTGGTGTTCAATTGCCATCTTCTCCTTGGACCCTTGCACATGCGCACTAGGGGCAGTGTCCCGATAGTCAGCCCAACACCAGCGCATGTGTGCAGTAGGAGTCCCAGTGGTAACAAACTCTTCCACTGCATACTAATGGGTCTCTTTGTTTTCCCTTCCATATAGGCCTCAGGATCCTCCTAAGCCACAGAACTCTCAAGCCACATAGTGCTCCATTGGGAGCTGGATTCACTCCTTGAGAGCCTTAATAGGTTAGGCTTACCTCCCTGCTGGCTTGTTTCTTGAGGGGTGCTAGCCGCCGACCGCACTGTCGACTGCCCTGCCAGCCCCAACCTCCTCACGAGTTTGACCCTGAATTTATACCCTTTTTCTGTCACGTGACTTCCTGTACCCCATGAAACTAAGTCCTCACTTTCCCATTTGCAGTTTATATTCTCTAACCACCAGAGGGAGCACCCTTGCTCTGCACGTACCCCTCCCTGTACTTCCTTGGTCTCCTCACTCCTAGACACTCTTGCCCTATCAGCTACTCCACTGCCCTACACCCTGCCCTGTGCATCTCTGCACCTCCCTCCATCCCCAGCCTCTCGCCCCTGCCCCTCACAGCTCTTCCTCATGCCCCACCCACCCTTACCAGTGCCTGGTGCAGCCACTAGGAGTTGCTATTTCACCCTCCAAGCGCCTTCTGCCAGTCCCTCCCAGCCCTCCCTCGCCCCTGACCACCTCTCTCAGGCTCCGCAACCCCTGCTGTGGGGTTTGAACCTACACCTCTAACTCCAGAGGCGGTGAGGCTACCACTACCCCACAGCAGCAGCCACCTCACTGAAGGACCACTATTCCCCTTATACACCCGGCGGCATTCAACAATGGGCATACTGGGTCTCACGCTTAGTCTGCTTATGGTCACCCTGATGGCTGTTCCCTCGCCAACCAGCAGCATCAATTCCTGCCCTGTGCCCTCTCCCCCAGTAATTCCCCAGCAGCAAATCCCTCCACTCTGGACCATCATATAACCCTCGGCACCCCAACAACCTGCACCCACCCCCACCCCTGGTGACCTGGACTCACCCCATCCTAGCCATGCCTACCCCTAATGCCCTACCAATCCCTGCACCCTTCCACCTGATCCCGCATAACGCACCGTGTAACAGCCCCAGTGCCGAGCCCACTGCTCAGACTAATCGCTTTACTTCTACTCTCCGGGAATATCCACCTCAACCCCGGTCCTGGGTCATCTGCGCCTTGCACTCCGTGTGTGTGGCCTTCGCATTGCTTCAATGAACATTTGCAGTCTCCCAAAGAAACAGCAGCTCTCCAGAACTAGACACATGGTGAATTCCCTGCGGAGGAGGGACTCAAACAACTGGTGTAACAACCCACAAGAGACCGGGTTATCCTAGATCTAGTACTGACTAAAGGGAAAGGATCACAGATCTTCAGGTAGAAAGTCACCTGGAGGCCAGTGACCATCACATGTTATGGTTCAATTTGGCCACTAGAACTAAATCATCCCATTCTAAGGCAAAAATATGGGACTTCAGAGGAGCTGACTTTGATAAGATGGCCAACAGAGTTAAGCTAGCCCTGGCAAAAGAAATACAGGTGAGGGGGTACAGGGAAAGTGGGCAAGCATTAAAGATGCAATACTTGAAGCAACATCCCATTGTGTTAGAGAGAAAGGAAATGCAAAGAAGAAGGAAACCACTTTGGTTCTCAAAAACAGTAGCAGAAAAGGTCAGAGCCAAAAGGCTGGCCTTCAGGAAATATAAGGCAACGTAGCAGAATGAAGATAGGAGGTATACCCAAACTTCCCTAAGGGAAGCAGGAAGGCAGTAAGGCAGGCAAAGGCCCAAACCGAGGAAACACTAGCACAAACAATAAAGGACGGTGACAAGTCTTTCTACAGTTACATTAGTGAAGGGAGAAAGTCCAGAGGGGTATTGCTAAGATCAAAGGGAATAAGGGGGCATGTGAGGAGGAGGACCATGTAAAAGCATCTATCCTAAATAGATACTTCTGCTCAGTATTTACTGAAGAGAAGGTAGGGCAGAGCCCACAGCTCAAGCACCATGGACACAGGGGAAGGGTGGTGTACACTAGTCCCTTCACAAAAGAAAGGGTCCCCAAGAGCTCGATAAGCTCAGGGTGGACAAGGCAATGGGACCTGATGGCATACATCCCAGGGTACTAAAGGAGCTAAGGGTGGAAACTAGCAGAGCCATTATTAGAACTGTTTAGTGAGTCTTTGAGCACAGGAGAGGTCCCAGAAGACTGGAGAAGAGCTCATGAGATCCCGCTCACAAGAGTGGTAGCAGGGAGGAGGCAGGGACTACAGATCAGTCAGTCTTACCTCAGTAGTGGGTAAGATTATGGAGGCACTCGTAAGAATAGGATAGTGCAACACCTGGAATACATAGGAGGACAGGATCCAAGACAGCATGGGTTTATAATGGAAGGTCCTGTCAAACTAATCTCATAGATTTCTTTGACTGGGTAACCAGAGTGGTGGACCAAGGGGAGCAGTTGATGTCTCCTGCCTTGACTTCAGCAAAGCTTTTGATACCGTTCCACATAGAAGATTGATCAATATCTGGGTAGGCCGGGATAGGTCAGAAGTTGGTCAACTGGGTGGCAAACTGGTTGACGAGCAGAAAACAGAAAGTGGTGGTAAACAGTATACAGTCAGAAGAGATGCAAGTGGGTACCTCAGGGATCAGTCCTGGGGCCAGTCCTCTTCAATACCTTCATCAGTGACATTGCAGATGGACTGAGGGTAAGGTTTGTCTGTTTGCAGATGACACCAAGATCTGCAACAGAGTAGATGATGCAGATGGGGTGGGCAGAATGAGAAGAGATCTGGAAAAACTAGCAAAATGGTTGGAAGAGTGGCAACTGGAGTTTAATGCAAAGAAGTGCAAGATCATGCATAGGAAGAGAAACCCAGAAGCCACCTATAGGCTGGGAAGGAGTTGCTGTCAGTTACCAGGAAGAAAGAGACTTAGGCGCATCATCACTGATGACCTGAAATCATCCAAGCAGACCACTAAAGCAGTAGGTAAGGCTAAGAGATGTTGGGGTGTATTAATAGGGGTATCACAAATTGGAAGTGGGAGGTAATAATCCTCTTTACAAGACAATGGTTAGGTCCCATCTGAGTACTCGTACAGTACTGGAGGCCACACCTTCACAAGGACATTTACCAAATTGAGGCAGTCCAGAGAAGGGCAACCAAAATGGTGCAGGGACTGCATCAGAATACATATGAGGACAGATTAACGGAGCTCAATATGTATACCCTAGAGCAAAGAAGGGAGAGAGTGATATGATCGAAACATTAAAACACCTTAAGGGCATTAACAAGGTGAAAGAGTCTAACATGTTTCTATAAGAAAATAGCTGGACAAAAGGACACAGCATGAGATTAGAAGGAGGCCAATTAAGGGTAATGTGAGGAAGTTCTTTTCACAGAAAGGGTGGTGGATGCATGGAATGGCCTACCTCAGTAAGTGGTGGATATGAATACAGTGCAGGGCTTCAAACAGGCATGGGATAGGCATAAGGAGCAATACAGATGAGTATGAATAGATAGGCCATTGACAGAGCAAAGGTCGATGGCACATTCATAAGGCAGAAAGGAAATGGGCAGACTTGAAGGGTCATGGCGGTCCTTATCTGCCATCAACTTTTATTTTTCTATGGTTCTGTGTTTCTACATTTCCAGTTCTCGGTCGCATAACACTGACCCAGTATTATTGCTATAGTGGAGACCTGGCTCTCGAGTCTATCCCTGACTCAGCTGTCTCCCTCCTTGGTTTCACTCTGTTCAGAGAGTATTGCATTAGTAAGCGTGGAGGCGGATGTGCAGCCTACTTGCATGATTCCTCCTAAGCCATGCTCTCCTTGCCCCAAGTACGGTTATGGTGCCCAAGTCATCACCATAAAATTACTGCTGACTCGGGCTGGGTCCTCATTTTCTCACAGTCTCATACATACCCTCAAGGGACCAGGGATCAGCAGTCCACACCTTACTGACTACCTCCACCCTGCCTCACAAAGCAGAGCAGCTTGTCCTAGGTGACCTCAATGTCAACTGTCTTGGTACCACTGCTGTGCACATAGGGACTCCTTCGCTGCCCTTGACTTAACATAATTAGTCACTCTACCAATCAGATTTAATCCGTCAAGTGGTACCAGCACCCTCCTTGATGTAATACTGTCAAACCGCCCCACAAAATTAGGGATGCTAATGTCCTAGCCAACTCCTTAGCGCCCACTCCCTATCCTCTGTTGCTGGTCATCCCACACAAAAACCCATGTCCCACGTCACCTCCCACCACTGTTTCGCCTGGGGCCTCAGGAAGCTGAGACTTCACCTAGCCCAGCTTGACTGGTCCCCGATCTTACTCGTGACTGATACTGACATTGCACTAGCCTACTTCACCAGAACTTTCAGCAAGGCCTGAGACCTTTTGCCCCATTACCAGTACCTGCTCCAAAAGACAAAATCCCCTTGGATCTCCCTTCCTTATCCAACAACTAAGGCAACGAGACACCTCTGGCATATCGCAGTCAAGTCAGGCAGACCAGCTGACAGACAGGCTTATAATGCCACTGTAACAAATGCACCTGGGCCATAAGGCAAGCCAAGGCCAAACATTAGGAAACTACCCTGGCCTCCACTTGGGGCTCAGCACGTGCTTTCTGGGACAATATGTAGGAGCTCAATGGGAAAACCTGCACCTCCCCTCCATCTTAGATATCAGTCAATGGCGTCATCACCACCGACCCCTCCATATTGCTGACTGCCTCAATGTAGCTTTCTCCAACCTAACCTCGTTCCTTCCTAGCCACTTCTTTGACCAATCCCTGCCTCAACCCCCACTCTGGACCACCCTCTTTTCTCCCAAGCACCATATCTCCTGTGAAGCCAGGCCACACCTGCAAAAAGCCTCTCTAGCCGCAACCCTAGCTGTGACCCCATAGACTCTAGGATCCTAGTACTGGATGTCATGCTAGCCCTCTCTCACTGACCTGTTAAACCGGTCACTATGTCTCGGTCAATTTCCAAGTGCCTGGAAAACAGCTGACATCACCCCAATCCATAAGAGTGGAGATCGCACAGCACCCAACAACTGCAGGCTGATCTCCATCCTCCCCATGCTCTCTAAAGGACTGGAAAAATAGTGTCCATCCAGCTCATGGAGTACCTGGCCAAATATGGCATACTGTGCCCAGAACAGCCAGCTTCTGCCCCCGACACAGCACCACATCGGCCCTCCTGGAGTTCTCCCAGCACCCACACTCTGCTCTTGACTTGGGGACGTTGTCGAGCAGTGTTCATCGACCTCCAAGGCCTTTGACATTGTGTGCATCCCCTCCAGCTTGACTCCCTCCACCAACTGGGCTTCTCAATTGGCCCTCTTGCTTGGTTCTCCAGTTACTTCCATGCCAGATCCCAATGGGTCAAGATATATGGCACCCTGTCTACTGCCCTACCAGTTCGTCCGGTGTCCCCAGGGTTCCATCCTGGGCCCCACTCTGTTCAGTCTCTTTCCAACACTCTCCCCAGCTCCTGCTTGGGCAGAATGCTCCTTTATGCTGACGACGCTGTTCTCATCGCCTCCCACCCCTCACCCCTCACCCTCCAGGATACCCTTTAAACGCTTTCAGCCAAGCTGAAGAGTGGTTCCCTGACCACCGTGTAGTTTTGAACCCCAAAAGACCAAATCTATGCTCTTCTCCCACTGCAAGAGCAAGGCCAAAATACTACCCTCCTCATTCTCCCTAGCACCCTACACCCCTTGAACAGGTGTCAACATACAAATACCCTGCCACCTTCGACTCGGCTCTCACTTTCCACTCCTCTTAATACCCTGTCCTCTGCCATGAACATCCAGATTGGACTCCTTTACTGACACAGATTGCCTCCTCAAAATGCCCTCAGGCTGGCTATCACCTTCTCCATCCTGTTGTTGGTAGACTATGGACTTCCCATCTATGCTGCAGCCGACAACACCACCCTCACCAAAATCCAGACCTCAATCATCAAGGCTTGCAGGCTTCTGACCGAGCCCCCAGCTGACGCACACCTGTCAGCTCTACTCCTCCCTGAACCTACTCACCTTAGATGAGTGTCTACATTGCCAAACATCTCCTCAGGGTTGCTGCATCCCTAAACTGACTTCCCAATCGGTCTCCACATGAACCGCAGCTAAGATCACCTTCCAGGTGCCTAGAACCAGGACGCTCTCACCCAAAGGTCCTTCCACTACAGTGCCCCTCCTGGTTCAACTCCTCCCCCATATCACAAGCATTTCCAAAATTGGCCCTTTCAAGGTCGCCCTCTGAAACCACCTCTCGGACTCTAGTAGCTGTAAATGCCTGAGTGTCTCTAATATGGGGCCCCTGTCTGGCCCTCTGTAGTTGACAATGTCCTCTGGACTGCCTCCCCTCCCCCACAATACCCCTCACTCCCTCTACTCCAGGTATCCCTCCTCGAACTCCTAGGAGGTACCTTAATATATATGTATTTCAGAATCATATGGAACTGCTTGTAAGAATCTTTTAGGCTTAGTGTATCAGTGTAACATTGGTATTGCTTTTGTGTTTATTGTGCTACACCTGTATCATTCTCCACTGTTGTACCTCACTGCCAATTGTTGTCTACCCTCCTTGTGACGAGGTGCCTTTGTAAATGAGTCCACGACTCAAAGGTTGTAAATCCAAATTCTATAAATAAATAAAATAGTTCAAGAATAGACTCCTGTGGTACACTGCAGGAGACTATTCTTTCTTTGGCAAATGTAGTGCCCAACTTAACTGATTGCTTTCGTTGCTAAGATAATAGGAAAACAATTCAGTGGAAGGGGTTCTAAAGCCAGTTTATGCAAATTGTTTTTTATCATGTGTCCATGCCCCTGTCTCCTCCAACCCCTTCAGCTTCCTGCTCACCAGCCCCATCGCCCACTATCTCTGGGACTTACCTGGCCCCTGACAATCCTCCACTGATTACCGCCTGGCAGGGCCAGAGGAGGTGATACCACATCCAGATTTGGAAACCAGGGCCCATTCAGTGGTGGTGGTGGGGTCTATGACAGGCAGGAGCTTCATACTGTCGGTGGGTTACTAGGTTTCTCCTCTTCACAGGCTGATGTACCATGGCATGGGCATGTGCTGTAAAGATGCTACATGCACTCAGCACCTGCCCTCAGTCAATGAGGAGGCAGTCGCTGCAGTATCATCCAGCCTCCACTAGTTGGTGACCAAGCATTAAAGAACAGCTACATAACAGTAGATCTTCACACAAATCTCCTCCATTGGGACACATCTTTGGAACTACAGATGCCAGGTACTAGGACCACACAGAAACTTTTGTTAGCTGGGGCCACCCATGACATCATGTGGCAATGTCTACATAAATGTGGGTGTCCCCATTACCCCTCAGTTTCCTGCTGGAGATTAGGCTCGGGGACCATCACCTGTGGGAAACAGGAGATCAGACCAGCACCAAGCGTACAAGGTGGTATATGGTGTTGGATATTACAGCCATGGATTAGGATCAAGCACAATATCTAAAGCAACCCTCACTACAGGAGAAGGGACAGAGGGGAGGATGTCACAGTCCAATGGAAGAGATTCTCTCAAAGATCTACTGTTACAATTAGTAAGTAACTGTTCTAGCTTCTTCAATGACATCTCTCCTTAGGCCACACCTTTAGAGTGATTCCTAGGAAGTTCCAAAAGGCACTAGGAGATTGGTACAGTCTTATACATTCAAGACAGGAGGCCTTACAATACACCAAGACCAAACCCAGCATGTCTACAGGAGAAGATGTCCAGACTGTAATGTTTAGTGAAGATGTGTACAGTGCTACATATGGCTGCAGCACAAATGTCAGCTGCAGAGACATTTCTGAAACAAGCATTAGAAGTGGCCAACCCCTTGAGGAATGACCATGAACCGCATGGGAAGTTCATACTAACATAACATACTAACATACTAGATGCCAGCGAGTAGGCCAGCAGAGTAGGCCTATTGGTCTATTAGTCTGCTCGTGCTTCAGCACCCTGATTGGTACAGCAGCCCTCTATCTGTCTCCTTCCACTATTATTCCATCCTCCAGTCCTGCCCCCAGGGCAAACCACCTCTGCTTCACCACTTGGCTATACCTGTCCCACCTCTCCTGAATTCCTCCACCATAGCTGCCTGTACCAGCTGCCAGGGCAGCGCATTCCACGGTTCCACCACTCTCTCTGTGAAGTACCTCCTCCTCCTCCTCCTTCCCCTAATCCTTCCACCCTCAATCTTCCAACTGTGTCCTTGGTGATTTCATCCTCCTTAGTCAAAGATCCTATCTCAGCTTACCTTACTTATTCCCTGAGGTACTTGAAGACCCTCAATCATGTCCCCCTGGTCCCTCCTCTCCTCCAGCTAGAACAGGTTGAGCACCCCTAGTCGCTCCTCATATGTCATATCACCTAGGCCCCTGATCATTCTGGTTGCTCTCTCTGAATCCTCTCCAGGAGTTAATGTCCCTCCTTAGGTGCGGCTTCCAGAACTGCACACAGTACTCAAGATGTGGTCTAACCAGGCTGTTGTACAGTGGCAAAATCACCTCCCTGTTCCTTGAGGTAATCCCCCAGCGATGCATCCCAGCATCCTATTTGCCCTGACTGCAGCCCTCCTGCATTGCTCTGAATTATTCATGTTAACATCCAGCAAGACTTTTAGGTCTCTTTCCCTTGCTGTGGCTTGCAACTCATCCCCCAGGGTGTACACATATTTGGGGTTTTCCGCCCCTAGGTGTAGCACCTTGCACTGGAGGAGTTAAAGTTTAATTCCAGGTGCAGGACCACCTATCCAGAGTATCCAGGTCCTCTTCCAGGGCCATTCTCCCTCCCTCCTCCACCACCGCCCCAGGTTAGAGTCATCCACAAAGAGACTCATTACATACCCAATACCTTCCTGATATCTGAGAGGTAGGTGTTAAACAGGAGTGGCCCCAGGACTGATCCCTGTGGGACCCAGCGTATGACCTCCCTAGGAGATGAGACCTCCCTCTGACCACTACCCGCTGAGTGTGACCTGAAAGCCTATTTCCAATCCATCTAGCCATCAATGGGATTACCCCATCCCGCCAGCTTTTCCCTTAGGCCAATGTGAGGACAGAATCAAATGCCTTGCTGAAGTCCAGGAACAGTACATCCACTGGTCTCCCTGTCGAAGTGCTGATGTCACCCACTCATAGAACTCTACAAGGTTTGTTTGACATGATCTACCTGGCACAAATCCATGCTGCCAGACATCCAGGTAACCCATCTCCTCCAAGGCCTCCCAGCCTTTCCTTAAGTATGCTTTCCATTACCTTCACCACCACCGATGTCAAACTGATGGATCTATAGTTTCCTGGCTCTTCTCTCAATCCCCTTTATGGATGGGCACAACCTGCACCTGCTTCCAATCCCTTGGCACCCTCCCTGTCTGGAGCGACAAGTTAAAGAGATCTGCCAATGGCACAGCCAAACATCCGCCAACTCCCTCAGTACCCTGGGGTGAATAGCATCAGGCCCCAGAGATTTATCCTTTTTAGGGACTGGAGAGCTTCCCACACCGACTGATAGGAATATCAGCATCTGTCATCTCCCCCATTCAGCAGAACCAGGCTGATATCTCACACCTGGCTTACCTCCCCAGTGGCTTGTTCTTCAGCAGGTACCCCAATAGTCAGGTCTGCTGTGCCTCTGTGCCCTTCAACCCCTTTTTGAAATTCCCCAGCCTCCTCCCTAGTAAACACTGAGGCAAAGTACTCATTCAGTACCTCCGCCTGCTCTCCAGCCCCTTTCACCCACCCCTCAGCTGTCCTCAACCTAATGAGCTGGCCTTGACCTTCCTCCATTCACCAATATACCTAAAGAACCCCTTTATCCACCCCATATCCCTGCACCAGCCTCTGCCTTTCCAGGCCTGTGCCCCTCACCAGTCTGGTGACTTTCCTGGCTGCAAGGCGAGGAATTCTCTCTATCTCTCTCTGCTCTCATTTTTTGTACCTACTGTAGGCAGCCTTCTTCTCCCTTACCACCCTCCTGCACCTTACATTACCTATGACAGACCATAATAATACGGGTTCATACTACTGTTCATACTACAGGAAATAAAGAGCGAGGGCAAGCCCATAATTGCTCTTATACTAAGCCAGATAATAATATGACAGGACAAAACCTGAGGTGAGTAACTTATCAAGTCGATACTTGAAGATACTTTTAGTTTCCTCACAACAACATACAATGGCTATCTATTCCATGGTCCTATGGTTCTTAAAGTAAAAAATATTTACGAT
This sequence comes from Neoceratodus forsteri, assembly GCA_016271365.2. Classification (NCBI taxonomy): domain Eukaryota; kingdom Metazoa; phylum Chordata; order Ceratodontiformes; family Ceratodontidae; genus Neoceratodus; species Neoceratodus forsteri. The sequence continues at coordinate 646,718,437 of CM028137.1, forward strand.
CAGAGGAATGAGAGGATTTGCCCACCAGTTGAAGAGGGTGTCCACGAGTGTCATGTAAATGATCTTTAAATTGTAATCCCAATTTGCATAGTAAATAAAGGTCTTAGACTATGTCGTAAAGCAACCATAGATCACCCCTAAGATGATGTGGCTAACGCATAAGATTCAGGGATCGGATCCTAGTCTCATAAGACATACTGTGAAACCCTAATAAACGCTTGGTATATTTCCTCTGAACCACTTCGAGTGAATTACAATCAGATTTACTATATGGGCACAATAATTGAAAGGCATACCCAGATGAAGCCTGACATAAGCTCTAAACAGAGGCATCATCACCTCCAGAGTCCTAGAACTAATATTTTTAGACTAGACCATGTGCCAGCCATTGGGACAGGCATTGTTTAGACACAAGAGACTCTCTTTCCCAGAGGTGAGTGAAACAAAAAGCTGAGAGGAGGTTCTGCAGTCCTGTGTAATTCACATAATATTTCAGTATTTTATGTACATCTAAAGTATGGAGCAATGCTTCACCCTGATTGGCATGCTCGGATAATAAATAGGAAGGTTTGATTTAGTATAAATTTAGATACCACCTTTGGTAGAAACATAGAATTTATGCTAAAGAAACTGTATCTTTGTGAAAATCAGTACCACATTCTCATTGCTTCCCTGCATAGGGATAGGAATATGTGCCCCTTGTTAGTTGATGTAATGTGTCATGCTGGCATTGTCTATCTAGTTTAACAGGGGACCTGGGTGAAATGCTACTGAAATGCGGGGGGTGTATAGGACAGGCCTCATTTCCAGAGTATTGATGTGTAGTTTGGCCTCCACCTGGGACCATAACCCTTGTGTATGGTAGGGACCCAGATGTGCACCCCATCCAGAACCCAAGGCATGCATGGTGAGGATCTGCAGGAGATGGGAGAAGGAATGAATGCCATGTAAGACTGTTGTAATCCAGACACCATAGTAGCACTCTGCGCAACAGTAATGTGACAAGGACCCTTTGGTCCAGCTTATCCGTGAGCTGATCCCACTGGACCCTTAATGTCCACTGTATGATCCACATGTGCAAGTGTGCCAGTGGCACTGTCACAGTGCCACAGCCATGAGACCGAAGAAGACGTAACATGGCCTGTGCAGGAACAGTGACTTCTGTATATCAGATGTGCTTGAGCAATCAGACTTTCCACCCTGTCCTGTGGCTGGAAAGCATATCCTTCTCTGTATCCAAGACTGCCGCTATGTACTGCAGTCTTTGGCAGGAAGTCAGTCTATAGCATGTTTTGGAATAACGACTGCACTTCTTCCTTCAAAAGGACAAATGTCCAGGAGGATAATTGGAAGGAGGAGAGGATGATCTGGAGGGTTGCTGACAGTTCCATAGTACACCCTCTTGCAATTATCTCCAGTAACCATTCATCTGTAGTAATCTCCTACCACCATTTTTGGTAGGGTGATCCTGCAACCCCAGCCACTCCTGGAGGTAACAGTGGAGGTGGGATTATCATCTGAAAAGAGTCAGACAGAACCCGGTGGAGGCAGAGCTACCAACACTGATAGCTTTGATTGCTTTTGAATGGGCACCTAGGGGAGGTCTCCTAGCAAAGAGCCAGCTCCCCTACCTCTGCCTTGTTGACGGTGGGCATGACCACCTCTTGCAACAGGCTGATGAAAAGAGTCCCTCCAATGGTCCCTAGAAGGAGTGGGATAAAGGGACTCAGCAGATCTGATGGTCATTTTGGATGCCTGAAGACTCATGAGTGTCTCTTCAACATCATAACCAAACAGTTTTGTCCCTCTAAATGTGGCATTCAAAACTGACTGCTGCACATCATTAGCAAAGCCAGCAACTCTAAGCCAAGAATAGCATCTCATACATGTGCCTGAAGAAGCAGCTCTGGCCAATGCATCAGAGACAGCATAGGCAGACCTTAGCAAATGTTTGCCAACCTCAGCCTCAGAAGTTAAAGTTTAATGAACTCATTCTGGGCAGAACCCTTAGGCAAAGCTTTCCACAGGATATTCTGGTATTTTATCATATGTGCCTGGTAGTTTGCAATCCTATGGCCCAGGGATGCAGAGGCATAAGTCCACCTGCCCATCACATCCAGACGCTTAGATTCCTTGGCAGGAGGCAAGGCACGCAGGTGCTTAGGTGCATGGGACCTATCATGAGTAGCCATGATAACTACTGAGTCCGTTTCTGGCTAGTTAGCATAATACAGCTTAGCAGATGGAGCAGGACACTGCTTGTCTGCCTTTCTGGGCACTGCATGCAGTGAGTCTGGTTTGTGCCTGCAGCAAAGATAGCATCCTCTTATGCAGGATAAATAGGAGGAATTATGATGGATGGTGAGCAAGGAACCTCCAAAAGTCCATTATGTTCTTTTTAGTGGATAACTTTTCTTCCACAGCGAAGCCCATGGCAGTTTGCATTTGCTGTAACATGGTTTGAAAAGTAGTATCCTCAGAAGGAGATCTTGGGGTATACACACTGAGTCCTCAATGCAGGATGAGAGGAAGTAGAATGATGTGACACATACTGTTCTCCTCATAATCCTCCTGTAATGCCATGATGTCAGGATTATATTCCATCTCATTGTCAACCTCCATGTTGATGACAGGAGCCACTAAGTCACCGGACATAATGGTGGTGGCTGAGAAGGAGGAATTTGCTGTGTGCTGGAAGAGGTCAACAGGAGCTGAGTGCCTGTGGTCCATGGACAGAATAGCAGCCTACATTGGTAAGCTAGGCAGAATGCATCATATCATCTCTGAAAATTATGCCAGCACAGTCTGACAGTCAATGACACCATGGGCCATGACTGCTCGTATCTATGATGGGCCTGGGCCTGAAGATGATGGCATCATACCATCCATAGTAAATATGCTAGACCCCTATCTTGGTGTCTCACTGACAATCGGGCGGGGCTGTCATCAATGCTGCAAGCAGGTGATGACACTGAAGGATTGCCTTGTCTCAACAGCGACTGGGATCTTGCTTGGGAAGTATTCTTTTCCTTGTCTCTAGCCTTATTTTCTGTCCCAAGATAAGAAAGGCTGTGACAATGACTCTTCCCTGTAACAGACGTGGCCACTCCGCTACAGTCAACCCACCAAAATAATATGAAAATAGAGACTCTACCTGCCACAGGGTGCCAGGGTAAGAGTCTGAAGTGGTGTCACCAGTGTACCTGTAAAATAAGAGATAGGAAAGGGGTTACAAAGAATCCATGCAGCTCTTAAGGGGTCCAATAGGGAAGAAGGAACAGGATAGAAATAAAAGTATACTTATCTGATTACATAGGAGCCCTCATCCTGTCAGAGTTGTAGAAATAAAGAGAAAATAGGTTACAGTCAATTCCACTTGCATTGCCTTTCGGATGTATGCCGTTTTGGCTGTATGCACGCTTTTGTGTTGTCCGATTCTTTTCCTATTCTTATAATGTTAATTTGTTCAATTGTATGCACATGCATTTTCATTTGTATGCCTCCTTTGTTTCATTAATTCAGCCCCTGGCTACTCCTGATGGCACTAAGGATTGCAGAATGAGGTGCTAATGAATACTAATTGATGGCAGGTTGAGGCTAGCTAGCAGGCTATGCTATTTGTGACAGTAACAGCTAGTCAACCCCTCAAGTCTATCAATCGCTAATTCACACACACACACACGCCACACACACACACACACTAATTTTTAAAACAGAAGTTGTTTCATTTTGTTTGTCCCATTTCTTTCTGTCATCAAGTTTCTACCAGTGGCTAGTGTTGCGCTATGGCAGGGCAGCTAACGCTTCAGGTGGCGGGGTCTCACAGTCATTCACTCGATGCATGCTAAAAATTTAGAAGAAGTCGCTCTTAAAATGCTGTCTCCTCCTCGAAATGCAAGTGGAGCAACTCGATCTGAGTGTCTGAAAGAAAATTATTCACCTTAGTAATGTTGTTTCTTCTAATGGAGTCTTGCTATATTATGACAATTGCAGTATGACCGCAGGTTAGAACTGCTCCGAGGTGAAATAGTTAACTTTCCATGCAGGCATGGAACTTAGAGCAGAGCTCGGTTGAAAAGTCTGTCTGTTGTGCTTCAAACACAAACTGTCAGATCTTTATGAGCTAAAACTCACTAAGGTTCTGTGTGGAAGCTGTAAATCTACACTAGCCAACTGGCTACTAACATAAACACTCATTTTTGGCCTAAAACAAAGACTCAAGTCAGGAGACCCAAAATGCAAAACACAACACCAATTCACCCAAAAGGTAGGTGAAAACAACAAGGTGGCATCAAAAAGTGCCAACCCTGTACTGCCCACACATCCCCAAAACAGAGGTTCTGAGAGGGGCAGGCAGGAGGGAGGTCATAATATAGCAAGACTCCATTAGGCGAAACAACATTACTAAGGTCAGTAATTTTTCTTCAAACAACATGAAGTCTTGCTATATTATGACAATCTGAACTACACAGCAGTACCCCCATGGAGGAGGGACAGAACCTACCCAGGAAATAGGCTCTGAAGCACGGCTGTACCGAACCGAGCATCACTCCTAGCCTGGATGTCCAGGGAGTAATGCTTGGTAAAAGTGTGAACTGTTTTCCAGGTAGCTGCTTGACATATTTCTAGAATAGAATGTCTCTGGCAGCAGCCAGAGAAGCAGCTGTACCTCTGGTAGAGTGAGCCCTCAGGCCTGAGGGGAACTTTACCCAACTTCTCATAGCAGAATTGATACAAGAGACAATCCACCTGGCAATGGATCTTTTAGTGACTGGCTTCCTTTACCAACTTCGCCATAGGTGAGGAACAGTTGAAGGAGTCAAACCCATGACCCTTGGTACGCCTATGTAGTAACTAAGGGCTTCTTCACATCTAGGCTGTGCAGCATCCTCTCCCCAGAGGAGGAGTGGTCAGTGAAGTACACTGAAGTGAAATAGATTGATTAAGGTGGAAATCTGAAACCACCTTAGGCAGGAACTTTCTGTTAGTCCGAGGACCACCTTATCTCTGTGAAAGAGATAAACTCCTGCTCCACTGACAACGCTTGTAATTCACTTATGCGTCTGGCAGAGGTGATGGCTAGCAAAACACAGTTTTCCAAGTCAAGTACTTGAGCTCAGCTGAAGACAAGGGCTCAAAGGGGTTGCATAAGCTGAGCAATGCAAACATTAACATCCCAGGCAGGGCAGGATCCCTGAATGGAGGGTTGGTGTGAAACAACCCTTAAAAACCTGGAAAATACAGGATGAGCTCAAGGAAGAGATTTACTTGCTGAAATAAAAGCAGACACAGCTGCCAAGTGCACCTTCAGGGTAGCTGGTCTCAGCCCCAAAGAATTCAGGTGGACCATATAATCCAGGACTGTGGGTAGATCAGCAGAGACTGGGAAATATGCTTTCAGAGCACCATATGGAAAACCTTTTCCATTTGGAATTGTAAGTAGCCCTAGTGGAAGGCTTCCTCATGCCTTCAATATATCCATTACACCTGGGAAAGGTAAATCAGCAAACTCTAACTCTTCAAGAACCAAGCCTTGAGATTGAGAGATTTGAGTCTGAGTACCAGACCCTTCCCTGGGCACAGGTTAACAGACTGTGATTCCTGGAAAGGGACAGGGAGGATGGACTGCTAAGGACAGCAGGAGTGGATACCAGGGCTGTCTGGCCCAATCTGGAGCTATCAGAATGACTTTGCATGATTGGGATCTGATTTTGACTAGCACTTTGAACAGGAGAGGAAAGGGAGGAAGGCATAGAAACTTCCCCTCCCAACTGAGGGCTAATGCATCCAGTGGGAGTGAGCCCAACACTGGGGCCTGCAGCAAAAAGAGGAAGTTGGTGATTGTCTGGGGCTGGAAAAGATCTATCTGCGGGTGCCCCATCTGGCAAATACTACTCCCAAGACCAGGGGATCCAGTGACCATTTGTGGTGGCCTGAGAAATCATGCTGAGAGCATCTGTCAGGACATTGTCCTTGCCTGGGAGGTGAACTGCTGGCAAGGGAGGTGTTCAGGAGTAAGCCAGAGACCACAACTTCATCGCTCAGTGCACAAGGCAGCGGGCCGAGTGCCCCTTGCTTGTTGATGTACCACATTGTAGTGGTGTTGTCTGTTCTGACCTGAATACTCTTGTTCTGAACAGATTTGAAAAAGCTGAAGTGCTAGAAAACTGCTCTGAGCTCCAACAGGTTGATGTGGAGCAGAGATTCCTGGGAGACCACGGACCCTGGGTGGTGAAGTCACCCATGTGAGCTCCCCAGCCCAAGAGGGACGATCTGTAGTAAGGATTAGAGAATGAGACTGAGTGACAAAAGAAACCCCTTGTCTCAGGTTGCTCTGATCCTGCCACCACTGTAGGGCTTGGGTCAGGGTCTGAGTTACTGGGATCAGCTTGGTAAGAGGATCCTTTCTTTGAGACCAAAAGCTCTCAAATGGAACTGGATGTTCTTCATCTGAAATCTTGCTCCTTGCACAACTGCTGTGGAAGCAGCCATGTGTCCTAGGAGCTGCAGAAAATGCCTTGCTAGCCGGGAGACCTGCAGGGTAATGAGGAGGCCAGGGAGACTAGGGTCTTTGCCCTGTCCAGGGGAGGAAGGCCCTGGCTTCCTGTGTGTCAGTTCTGCGCCTATGAAGGTAAGAAGCTGGACCAGCTCTAGAACTGACTTTGAGAGATTCAGAAGGAAACCAGAGAGGTAAGCAGTTGCTGAGTTATCTGAAGGTGTAAATTGACCTGGTCAGGGGACTGGCCTACTAAGAGCCAATCGCCCAGGTAAGGAAAGATGGCAATCTTTTGCCTTCTTAGGTAGGCAACTGCTACAGCCAGGCATTTGGTGAATACCCTTGGGGCAGAAGTGAGGTCAAGGGCATTGCTCTGAACTGGTAGTGGCCTGAGGGCAGCTCGAACCTGAGGTACTTTCATGGGAGCTTCTGATGGGAATATGGAAGTAGGCATCCTTGAGGTCCAGGGAAGCTAGCCAGTCCCCTGGCCTTAGAGAGGTAGGATAATTCCCAGAGTCACCATTTTGAACTTTGGCTTTAAAAGGTGCTTGTTTAAATATCTGAGATCCAGGATGGGCCGCCATTCTCCTGTCTTTTGGGGTAAGGAAGTACCTGGAGTGCAAACCTTTGCCCTGGTGTAGGGAGGAACCCTTTCCACAGCTCTGAGAGCCAGGAGGGTAGAGACCTCTGCCTCTAGGGCGAGTGCATCTGATGGAGTTGCAGGTGGAAAGATCTGGTTCTCAGCTTTGGAAATTTTTGAAGCTGAGAACAGTCCCTGGCTTACTACTTCCAGGACCCACTTGTCTGATGTTCAAGACTTCCAGTCCTGGAGAAAGTAAGCCAGCCTGCCCCTACAGGTAGAGGAGAATCAGCCTGGCAATCCCATCAGGGTGCCTGCTTGGCAGCGGCTTTGGGCTGAGGGGTGGAAGCAGACCTGCCTGTGCCCGCCTGCCTCTCCCTCTAAAGAACCCCTCTGAGCATAGGCGGAGGAGGGCTTGGCTTGGTAAAAAGGCCTATGAAAAGGCCTGCCCCTGCCTCTAGGAAGCTGCTTTGAGGAGTGGCCTGCCTTTCCTTGGCCTGTGCACTCTATTGGTGGTCCTATATTCATCCATTTTCTTCATGTAATTCTCTGTTTGCTCCCCAAATAGAGAATTTCCCTAACAGGAAAATCCATGGCCTTAGACTGGGTATCCTGAGACAGGGTAGTACATCTGAGCCAAGTCATTCTGCGAAGTGCCACAGATGTAGCCATGACTCTTGATGAAACATCATTAGAGTCCACTGCAGCATGAAATTGCACCTTGGATGCCTCAATACCATCCATAGCCACCTGTTCCAGCTCCCTGGCAAGCTGGTCAGAGGACTTGTTTCGCTAGGCCAGCACAGTATCCCATCTGGATTTCTGTACCTAGCAGCATAAGCCATATAATTTGCTTGTCTGAGTCCCAAAGATGCTGCCATGTACTGTTTCTTTGCCATAGCATCAATCTTCCTGGAGTCCTTCTCAGGGGTGTGAAGCTAGGGGAATATTAGCCTTGTTACAGGCTGCAGCCCACTACCCCCACATGGCTGCATTGTTGAGTGAGGAATCAGTGTTGGAGACTGATAAGGTATACCTCTTGTCCATCCTTTTATCCACAGGAGGTATAGTGTGAGGAGTTTTTAAAACTTTTACTGTCTGTTTCAAAAGATTTATGCAAAGGAACAGACAGTCTCCTAGACTCTGGAATATCCATCATTTCTACATAGTCTGGCTCCTCTTGGTCATCAACAGCTTCCTCAACAGGGAGCTGGAGAGTTTCAACAGCTTTTTATAAAACATGAAATGAGAAGGGACTCAGAAAGCCTTGGAGGAGAAACCCCTAGGGTCTATCTGGAGAGATGTCCGGATCAATGGGCACATCCAGATCTTCAAAACCATATTCACTCTCCTCATATTCCTCTTCCCCTCCCTGGTTCATAAAATCCTCAAAATCATAATCTTGAACTTGGTAGGAACCGGCCGAACCGAACGCTTACCTGAAGGTGTCGGTTCGGTCGGAATCGGAAGAGATAGACTGGACAATTTGAATTGCTTTAGCTTTTCCTCAGCAGTTGGGGAGAGAACTTTTGGCTCTACACTAGCTGACTTTCTAGTCCTTTTGCTGGAACTGGCTCCTCAGAACCAGCTCTTCGTTTGCTTGAGGAAGTATCGCCCTGGTCAGAGGGCACTCCCTCTAGTTAGGCTGGCACTGAACCGGGCTGGCCATCCAGGTCAGCGGACTTTTGGCCTCCCTTTCCTGAGCCTACCAACTCTCTTATCTATGGTGGCAGCAGGAAATTGTGACAAATCTGGCAGTCTGAATTGAGGTGGTCAAACCCAGACAACAGACATGTGGTGTATGGGTCAGCCTTGTAAAAGCTTCCCCACAAACACTACAGTGTTGAAACCCAGTGGGTCCGTTTTTCTTTTAGGTTTCTCAGACATAATGCCAGCCTAACCAACTTGCCCGTTTATGGCAATCCACCAACAAGACACCCTTACTCGGTTCCCAACCATTAATCGCGATTCGTGGAAAACGTAATGAAATCCGTTTTTTAGAACCGATAAGAATCAGAACCGCACTCTAAAAAGGACTAGAAGATTTTAACATACAACTGATCGGTTCAAACCGAACCGATAAAGAATTACAAGTTCCACACAGAAAAAATAAATGTAAAACCTGTCTATTACTTACATTACCACAGACAGAGCTTGAACTGACCGGTTGCGGTTTAATTTCAGCTAAAACCGAAAAATAATACTTTTAAACCGACAAAATGAACCGAGCAGAAGGAGAAATCTCCGGAGTGACTGTTCAGTAGAGATTAAAGAATCTGACAGTTTGCATTTGAAGCACAACAGACAGAGTTTTCAACCGAGCAGCTTTAAGTTCCATGCCTGCATGGAAAGTTAACTATTTCACCTCCGGAGCAGTTCTAACCCGCGGTCATACTAGCTATTGTCAATATAGCAAGACTTCATGTTGTTTGAACCAAGAATTCTCTCAGATCCATGGACAGGCAGGCTGAACGCAGGTACACAGAGATCGCAGGCTGCGTAATGAGCTGTCCTACCTGGCTTGATCACAGACGGCCAACCAAGCTACAATAAGCTGACAACAGAAATGATACAGGACAGCAATAAGGACATGGGTAATATTAAAATGGTGCTGATATGACAAAACAAAAGGCAATAAGGATGATGTCTGGTGGGTTTATTTGTTACAATGCCGCATTCTATTATAACAGAATTGTCCTCTTACAAGAAACAGTCAGTTCTGGTTGTATGCAGTTTTTCGGATGTATGCAGAAAACAACCTGTTCCCCAAGGGTGGGCATACAACCAGAATTGGCGTAGTTAGAAAAAAACAGTAACAAAGAAGAAACAGAAGAAAGGGAGTGAGGTTTGGGGACGGGAACTCGGCTAAAAAACAAACAAAACTTTGCCCATAATGGTGGCTGAGTGGCCAGTATTTTAGTTATTTGCCCAGGAGGGCTAGTGAAGTCTTGGGGGCTATTAGCCCTTTTTGTATAAATAGAAGTGGCAGTGGTGGTGGTGTGTGGCTAGGAAATGCCCTGGGGTGCCACTATGTAATATGTCCTGGTGGTCTAATGGGCTACTACCCAGGTGCCGAGGCTAGCATTTTGTTTCAATAAATTACTATCCTCCCTGGAAGGCTGACCCAGTGGTGCTGAGTGTTGAGGCACTGGATGCCACACCTCGTACCATGCTGGTGACCCGTGCAGGGATGGACTTGAGGAGCAGGGGTTGGCAGCAGAGGGACAGGATGGAGCATCCAGAGGACAGCTCCCTCTCCCTGGGGAGGGATCCAGGGTTGCTCAGTGTCCTGGCAGCACCAATGGAGACTGGGGCATTGCAGAAGCCCAGCCAATGTAAGGGTAAAGTATGGCAGTCGCCAGCAGGGGTAGCCATGTGCAGGCATCATTGCATGCCGCACTCTCAGGGAGAAAACAAAGAAAATCCCCATCCTCGGGGACTGGTGACAGCACCTCGTCCCTCGAGCAACACTCCATCTCTGGGCTTCTCTCTTCACCGGCCAACTGTCCAGCTGGGCACATTGGATTATAGGTAGAGCACCCTGGGTAGATACCGCAGCTCCACCTCAGGGGTGTAGAGCCAGGGGTCTGCGGCTGAGCGGGGTGGAGGAAAGCTTCAGATAGCAGGTGAGAGCTCATGGGTGTGGTGGATGCCAGAGAGTTCCCTGCAGCGACAATGAAGAAAAACAACCACGACTGGCCTCTAACTTGAGCTGTCTATGGGCATATACTGTATACAGTATGCACTCATTGATACTGACTGACAGCTCAAAGTGAATAAAACACATTTCCTAGTGGTATTTCCAGGGAAATAATGATAGAATTGTCAATAATTATAAAAGATATAAACAGGGAAAAGTATTATTCCATAGTGAGGCTGCTCCTTAGCTGAAAAAATGCTGACCCATTTTGTTTGCTTTCAGGGTACTTGTAATCAGTTTTACCACTGGACCATGAATTTAAGCTATCAGTAGCAAGATTCAGTTGGTTTACTAGGCATAAAGGTTTTTTTCTAATTTGGGCTGCTTGAGCTAGCGAGGGTCAAGAACACTGACTTAGAAGCAGAGACTTAACTGCACCACATGCCACCATTCGCTTTATCTACCCCAAGACTTGAGACTCTGTACTACAGGGAGGTAACAGCACCATATATCTAAACAAAGCATTCTCTGTTTACTGTTAACTCATCCATATGAAATCTGCTGCATGGTCTGTCATAGTGGTATTTTAAAAAATGGGACACAAATTTATATTGCACTAACGTTGGCTGTATTTCTGAAGGTTGTTGCCTTGACTTTGTTCCAGTCCAGTCCAGTTTTTTTTTTTTTATAATAAGCAGTTTTCTGAGTTATACTATATAGTTTCTACAGTGTTGCTTATCCCTGCAAACTTCGTAAGTACAAATATGCAAGAGTTTGAGATTTTATACTGCATCATGCCAATAGTCCAAAATGGCTGTGATTCCCATGTTTCAGGTGGGAGAGGGTGCTGACTCTTCCACACATCAGGTTCCATAGCAGAGCTGCTCTGTTTCATGATGGCAGATTAGCACTACTAGGACTAACTGGCAGATCTCAATCCATTGTAAAATAAAATACAGTATTAAATGTAGAATGTTTTGCAGGATGTCACAAGTTTGTTAGCTTACTTTACAATACAGAATATTTGTAACTACCTGTTAGAGGCGTCCACCTTTCTTGGTTACTGTTACTGTACTATGTGGCAGGCTAAAATCTTTATGGATTTTAGACTAATACTACCTACCATAGCCAGACTGATTGAGAGGTCATTACACATTCTATGCATATCAGTTACTAAGGGCCTATCTCCTCTGGTGTAACTGGTACTTATGTTGCAACTAATCAAATGGTTCCAATACCATTTAGTGGTAACAGAATGCAGCTCACCAGCATAACTGAGAAATCACAACTACAAATTCTATTGAAACTGTACTGGGTATTAGCGTATATGCACACTGCTTCTGGAACATGCAGTTTGTATTGTTATAACCTGAATAAAATAAACGTTAAAAACAAATTTTAAATTATGAAGTTTGCCAATGTCAGCTGAGCCCTTAAAGGAAAGCACCAATGTAAACTCATAAAATTAACACAGTAATGAGTCCTGTTCCCTATAGACAAGGCAAATTTGGCTATTTTATTGTAAAGCACATTCTTCTTATCCAAATTTACTTTCAGTGCTACATCTATGACCACAGTCCCATAATTAATAAGTGGGCAAAGTCTGTGTAGAATCCATGCCAATTTTAGATTCCAGTGTTAGGAATTTGTTTATCCTATACAATTACCTCAGTTGCTGGTGTATCTTGGTGGTCATTTGCTTCATGCAAATTGGAAGTTTGGCAGAGGTCAGTCTGCACTCAGAGATATCTAAAAACATTGCCAATTTCAAGCTGGGCATATGTTGAAATGTGAGTATTTTGTGAATATCTTTAATTTTAGGTGTGGAACCCAATGAAATAGCTTCTGTTTTAATGATAGTAACTAATTTTGTCTTGTGCAGCCAGTTTGGGTTGGGTTAAGCAATGGATGGTTCCGATGCCATATGGTGCTACGGTAAGAATGCACTAATTTATTCCTTTCAAACAATCTGTGTAAAAGCAGAAATTATTTGCAAAGAAAGCTATAAATGGACTAAAGTATGGTGTGTGTAATGAGAATTTTATACACCTGAGGTGTTGGATGCCACATAAACCCTGAGAGCAAAGCTTGAGGGGTTTATTTCAGCATCTAACAAACAAGGGTGTGTAACTGAAGTTACACACTACCTCATATTTTATTTGATATAATTGCTGGGTTTAATTTTTTTGCCACAGCAATTGGACTGGTAGTATAGCCTAGAGGTTAGAGTAATCAGCTGTGAAAGAGCTTGGTACATCCAGCAGACCAGACCTGGGTCTGATTCTTACAACCTCCACTTGCATACTATGTGACTCTGAGGAAGTCACTTAACTGTCCAGTGGTCCCAGGTCACCCCTGGAAACAAGCACTTGTGCCTAGTAGGCCTTACCCAGTTACCAAAGACAAAATAAAAAATTATATAAAATAAAGAAACGTTTCAGTGTAGTTGCGATCCAGCTAGGTTTCTGCAGGTTCAGCGGTCGGATTCGCTGCTGGAAAAAGGTTTTATTTGTTTTCCTTTTCAGTTGCTCATTGGTGGGAGGCAGTTTAAATAGTTTTACTGCAGCCATTTGTTTTTTTTTTTTTTTTAAAGTGTACTTACTGCTGAGTCAGAGTGGCGGTCTGGTCTCTTGGAGTTATGCTGTCTTCTGACACTGTGAAAGACTGTCGACTGGTGCTAGCACATGCTCAGGAAAGGGAAACATGACGTGTTTGTCATAATAAACACTCTTTATTATGGCAAATTCGCTCACAGGTTTTCAATGTGAAAAACGAAAGTCATTAATTATTAAGCTCATTGGTATAGTTAGAGTATACATACTGAACTGTATCATCTAAGTTAGGTGAAAGCGCTTGCAGAGCTACAAATTGTGGGGAAATCATTAAGAAACAATGAAAATAAAATGGTTCAAGAATAGACTCCTGTGGTACACTGCAGGAGACTATTCTTTCTTTAGAAAATATAGTGCCCAACTTAACCAATTGCTTTCTATTGCCAAGAAAATAGGAAAACAATTCAGTGGAAGGGGTTCCTAAAGCCTGTTTATGCAACTTTTTTTTATCATGTGTCCATGCCCCTGTCTCCTCCAACCCCTTCAGCTTCCTGCCCACCAGTCCATCACCCACTATCTCTGGGACTTACCTGGCCTCTGACAATCCTCCATTGACTACCACCCTTGGCAGGGCAGAGGAGGGTGTTCCATCTTCCCACCCCAGAAACCACATCAGATTTGGAAACCAGGGCCCATTCAGTGGTGGTGGTGGGGCCTATGACAGGCAGGAGCTTCATTGTGCGGTGGGTTCCTAGGTTTTCTCCTCTTCACAGGCTGATGTGCCATGGCATGGTCATGTGCTGTAAAGATGCCACATGCACTCAGCACCTGCCCTCAGTCAATGAGGAGGCAGTCGCTGCAGTATCATCCAGCCTCCACTAGTTGGTGACCAAGCATTAAGAACAGCTACATAACAGTAGATCTTCAAGAGAATCTCCTCCATTAGGCCACACCTTTGGAACTACAGATGCAGGTACTAGGACCACACGGAAGAGTTTGCTAGCTGGGGCCACCATGACATCATGTAGCAGTGTCTACATAAATGTGGGTGTCCCCATCACTGCTCAGTTTCCTGATGGAATTAGGCTTGGAAGACCATCACCTGTGAGGAAACATGAGATCAGACCAGCACCAAACATACAAGGTGATATATGGTGCTGGATATAACAGCCATGGATTAGGATCAAGCACAATATCTAATGCAACCCTCACTACAGGAGAAGGCAACAGAGGAGGGAGGGATGTCACAGTCAATGGAAGAGATTCTCTCAAAGATCTACTGTTACAATTAGTAAGTAACTGTTCTAGCTTCTTCAATGACATCTCTCCCTTAGGCCACACCTTTAGAGTGATTCCTAGGAAGTTCCAAAAGGCACTAGGAGATTGGTACAGTCTTATACATTCAAGACAGGAGGCCTTACAATACACCAAGACCAAACCCAGCATGTCTACAAGAGAAGCTGCCCAGACTGTAATGTTTAGTGAAGATGTGGACAGTGCACCATGTGGCTACAGCACTAATGTCAGCAACAGAGACCTTTCCGAAACAAGCATTAGAGTGGCCATTCCCTTGTGGAATGACCATGAACGCATGAGGAAGATCATACTCAAATATACTAACATACTAGATGCCAGCAGAGTAGGCCTATTGGTCTATCAAGTCTGCTGGGTAGCCAGCATCCTGATTGGGTACTGTAGCCCTCTATCTGTCTCCTTCCACTGTTACTCCATCCCCAGTCCTGCCCCAGGGCAAACCACCTTCTGCTTCACCACTTGCCTATACCTGTTCCACCTCTCCTGAATTCCTCCACCATAGCTGCCTGTACCAGCTGCCAGGGCAGCGCATTCCACAGTTCCACCACTCTCTCTGTGAAGTACCTCCTCCTCCTCCTCCTTTCCCCTAATCCTTCCACCCTCAATCTTCCAACTGTGTCCTTTGGTGATTCCACCCTCCTTCAGTCAAAAGATCCTATCTTAGCACCTTATTTACTCCCTGAGGTACTTGAAGACCTCGATCATGTCCCCCTGGTTCCTCCTCTCCTCCAGCGAGAACAGGTTGAGCTCCCTAGTTGTTCCTCATATGTCGTATCCCCCAGGCCCCAGATCATTCTGGTTGCTTTCCTCTGAACCCTCTCCAGGAGTTGGATGTCCCTCCTTGAGTGCGGCCTCCAGAACTGCACACAGTACTCAAGATGTGGTCTAACCAGGCTGTTGTACAGTGGCAAAATCACCTCCCTGTTCCTTGAGGTAATCCCCTAGCGATGCATCCCAGCATCCTATTTGCCCTGACTGCAGCCCTCCTGCATTGCTCTGAATTATTCATGTTAACATCCAGCAAGACTTTTAGGTCTCTTTCCCTTGCTGTGGCTTGCAACTCATCCCCCAGGGTGTACACATATTTGGGGTTTTCCGCCCCTAGGTGTAGCACCTTGCACTTTGGAGGAGTTAAATTTCAATTTCCAGGTGCAGGACCACCTATCCAGAGTATACAGATCCTCTTGCAGGGCTGATCTCCCTCCTCCCCCCTCCAGCACTGCCCGAGCTTGGAGTCATCCACAAAGAGACTCATTTCACACCCAGTACCTTCCTGATATCGGAGATGTAGGCGTAAACAGGAGTGGACCCAGGACTGATCCCAGTGGGACCCAACTTATGACCTCCCTAGGAGATGAGACCTCCCCTCAGCCACTACCCGCTGAGTGTGACCTGAAAGCCAATTTCAATCCACCTAGCCATCAGTGGGCCTATCCCCATTCCCCCAGCTTCTCCCTTAGGTCAATGTGAGGACCGAATCAAATGCCTTTCTGAAGTCCAGGAATGGTACATCCACTGGTCTCCCCTGTCAAGTGTTGATGTCACCCATTCATAGAACTCTCAAGGTTTGTTTGACGTGATCTACCTGGCACAAACCCATGCTGCCAGTCATCCAGGTAACCCATCTCCTCCAAGAATACTCCCAACCTTTTCTTAAGTATGCTGGGGCAGGATAAAGGGATTCTAGCAGACAAGTTGGTGTTTATGTGTTTAAAAGTTGCTGTCTGGACTGTAAGTGCAGGCATCATATTACAGGATTAGTGCTGTTTGATTGTGATGTATAACTGCCATCTCCGTTAGTCTTCAGTTAGTGGAGAGGAAAGTAGGCTTTAGCTGATGGCTGTATGTGTGAAGTGGATGTGAAATATTTTCTTAGCTGGTATTTCTGTGTGTTTGTCATTGTATTAGAGGCTGGTCTTAATTGCCATTTATTGTGCTTTTACATTTAGTTTGGGCAGGATAAAGGATTATATCAGACAAGTTGGTGTTTGTGTATTTCAAAGTTGCTGTCTGGCCTGTAGGTACAGGCATCATATTACAGGGATTAGTGCTGTTTGGATATGATGTGTAACTGCCATCTAAGTTAGTCTTCAGTTAGTGGAGAGGAGAAGGAGGCTTTAGCTTGTGGCTGTGTGTAAGTGGATGTGAAATATTTTCTTAGCTGGTATTTCTGTGTGTGTGTGTAATTGTATTAGAAGGCTGGTCTTAATTGCCATTTATTGTGCTTTACATTTAGTTTGGGCAGGATTAAAGGATTCTAGCAGATAATTTCAAGTTCAAGTTCAAGTTTATTGCAGGAAAACTCCATTGAGCAAGCTCATTCACAAGGAGGTCCTGTGACATAAACACTTAAAGTACAAACACAGATAGGTAATAACAGTATATACATGAAATGCATGTTACATGATACAGGCTGGATATACATACAAGTCACCGTTACGCTGGAGAGGAGGCGTGGGTGACCTGGTGCTGGAAGGGTCCCCCCTCGTGCTCCAAATTGATGGTTAGTCAGCCGAGTCTGACGTGCGTGGGCTTTGCAGCTCGGTGGGCCTCCTCGGCAGTTGCATCGTCAAGCGAGAGGTTTTTCCTGCACTGTCCCTTGCCGCCGTGAGTGAGAGACCAGCCATCAGACAATGCAGCTCCTCCTACCTCGCCTGCACTCCTGCTGGAAAACTGACTGTGCTCCTCGCCTGTGGAGCGTCTCGCTGACTGAGCGAAATCGGACCCCACTGCCATTTTCCGCACTCCATGGACCTTCAATCAGCTGGCAGTTTGAATTTTGGTGCCGAACCACCGCAGGCTCTCCATTGGCCCCTGGCTGTTGTGACGCTTTCCTACCCTCTACAAAGGTCGAGCTTGCCCACCTAACTCTGACTTGTTGCCGTTCGCTGGAGGGGAGGCGTGGGTGACCTGGTGCTGGAAGGGCCCCCGGCGCTCCAAATTGCTGGTTAGTCAGCCGGAGTCTGAGGTGCCGTGGGCTTTGCAGCTCCGGCCCGGCCTCCTCGGCAGTTGCATCGCAGCTTGAGAGGTTTTTGAGAGAGCCTCCAGCCACCCCGGTTGAAGGGATTTATATGCCAGTTCTGGCCCTGCCTTCCCGAGGTACCTCACCCAATCAGCCTGAGGGGCTGTCCAACCTCGCATTCCTAGGGGCTCTGTTTGCATCCTCCCTCTGTGCAGCTACTTTCCACGCTTAACCCTCTAGTCTGTTCTGATCTATGGACCTTGCCACTGTGTAGCCTCTTTCCACTATTAACTCTCTAGACTGTGCTGATTTATTGGACTTTGCCTAAGTTAATCTCTACTGCTTGTGCTCTGCCTATTTTTTACACGCACTACATTGTCAAAGTTGTTCCCTATTACTGAGCTTTGCTGATTTTTTGCCTTGCCTGTTGTTTTAGCTGTCCCTCGACATCGTTACATGGGTGTGATGTCTGCCCCTACAGGATGCGGTCCCAGCCGGTCCTGCTCCTGGAGGCTCCCTGTTCCACACAGCCACTTCCCCTATATCACTAGGGTATACTAGGGTGGTCCTCCTCTAGTGGAGTTAATAGATCCCCCCAAACTTCCCGGGACCTCCCAGCCTCAATGCTGTCCCAAATGCTGCCCAGTCCTCCTGAGTCCCATGCTCGGCCAAGACTCAAACGCTCCCATTATAATTTCTAGGCCGGTATACCCGCCATGAAGGGGTATCTCCAATGGCTCTTCTCTCAACACTGCTTCTGGCGGAGACATCAAAACTAACCAGGTCCATACAGCCCTCAGAACACCCCCTCTGTATGGGGCGTGGGCAAGGGGTTAAAAGTAGCTCACCCTTAACATTCGAGCCTACTACACAACCAAGATGAACTGGTCAGCGTGGATGACGTTCTATAAATCCGATCTCCTCGGGCTGACCAAGACCTGGCTCAAACCCGATCCCGACTCTGCCTGTAGCCTCCTGGGTATGAGTTTACTCGCCTGGACAGAGCGGGGTAAGAGGGGGAGGCATATTGATTTACCACAAGTGCCATCTCAAAGTCTCCCTAGTCGCCCACCACCAACCCCACGAGTCCCAGTGCGAGGTACCCATGTGCTACTCCTACTTGGGGAACACAAAGAAACTGCACCTGGTGTGTAACATACAACCCACCCAAGGGTGGGTCTCTCGGATTGACCCACCTCCTAGACTCTGTTGGTCCCAGCGTGGGGACAATGAACTCCTAATCCTAGGGACGTCAACCTCAGCTGGGTTGGAGGTAGTCGCGCAATATGAGGCCCTACTTGCTAACTCTACTCTGACTCAACTCATCCAGGATACAACCAGGCGGTCACCGAATGGATCCTCCGTTACCCTACTGGACTGGATCATGTCCAACCGTCCGGATAGAATCTCCTCAGCTGGTACACTGCGGACTCTATCTCTGACCACTCACGGTCTACTGTGTTTGGAAACCCCTCCCCAAGATCCCCACAAAATCCTGCACGTCAGGAACTACTCCAGGTTTAACCCTGGGAGTTCCTGGATGACCTTCGGCTTACTGACTGGTCCGATGTGTTTGGGGCCACTGATCCCTCAGTGGCAACCTCCTCCTTCATCACTATCTTTGGGATCCTGCAAGATAAGCACGCCACAGTGTCACTCAAAGGGTGAGGGGTCCGCCACCACTGGCTACATGGGAATCTCCTGGCCCAAATGCGAGAGAGACAAGTTGGGCCCACTTCAAAAAGTTCCAGTGATCCCACCTCTTTCAAAAAATACAGACACCTGAGAAACACTTATAAAAAGGCCATCAGGGCTGCGAAAAGTGACTTCTGCAAGTCCGCTCTACTTTGCTCCACCAGCAACCCCAGGAGTTTCTGGAGGAACATAAAATTCTTGTCAATGGATCCTCCCAATCAGGAGTTTCCGACATGCTTATCACAGGGGTCTCCTGCACGGACCCCTACACCATTGCCAACTCACTAAATTCCCATTTCACAGATCTTTCTGCCTTCGCGGCTCCCTCTCATCCAACAAGAACTTCGCCTCCTTCCCCCATGGCTTGAGGAAGGTCTCCCCCGGCCAATGTTTAACCTCAGGAAGTGTCTGTACTGGACACCCAGAGGCACTTGGCCGCCCTCCCAGCACTCCAGTCCTGGCCCAGATAACCTTGAATCAAAGCTCCTCAAGCTTGGCGTGTCCACCTTACCTACCCAGTAGCCCACATCTTCAATCTATCCTTGGAAGTGGTACCTTCCCCGATATCTGAAAGAGGCCAGGATTGTTCCAGTACTGAAACAAGGCAATCCCAAACTACCGGATAACTATCGCCCGATTGCATCTCCTCATCCCTCAGTAAGCTCCTTGAAAAGGTAGTGGCCTGAACAGATTTGGAGTACATCCAGTCTCCAGGAGTTGCTGTCCCCGCCCAGCACGGTTTCACAAGGGTCACAGCACCACCACTGCCCTGATCTCGGTCACATCCAGAATAAGATCAGCCATGGATCAGGGCAAACTCTCCGAGCCATATTTATTGACCTGTCCAAAGCCTTTGATCTCGTTGACCCACGTTACTTTGCTCACAACTGTGGTCACTGTCTCTCCCACCCGCCATGAATTGGCTTATGGGCTACCTGCATGGCAGAACGCAGTGGACCAGTTTCAATAAAGTCCTCTAAGAGTCCCTTCCAGTGACCTCTGGTGTCCCTCAGGGTTCGTGCATGGGCCTGCTCCTCTTTCCTCTTTATCAACCGGCTACCCGTGGTGACCTCCACATGCAGTACCACCCTCTATGCCGACGACCTGGTGATCCTGGCTCACGCCCGAGATGTCGCTACTATCAACAAGGCCTTGTCCGAAGGCTTAACAAAGTTCAAACCTGGATCACGAAAACAAACTGGTCCTGAATCTGAAAAAACTCAGGCCATGCTCTTTGGCTCAACAGCCAAACTTACAACCTCGTCGGCCTTGTTAAGATTTCCTGTCCAACGGATTCCCCTCCCCGTAGTGAACTCTGTCAAATACCTAGGGGTCACCCTGACCCCAACTCGACATGGGTAGTCACATCCCAAACATCTGTAGGGCAGTTAACTGCAAGCTGGGCCTGGCCTACAGGGCCAAGTTCAACCTCACACCTGCGGCTAGACCTAGCCCTCGCGAAAGGTGTTCTTCTTCCCTCTCTCAGCTATGGGCTGCACTATTCGCTCGCTCCCCAGACTCACCTTACTCGATGGCACACGACATACAACAACATCTGTCGCTTTGCCCTTGCTGTCCCCCGCCTCACCCATCGCTGTGAGTTATACGATAAACTCCGATGGCTCTCCCAGCTAGGTACCTGGACTTCAGGGTGGGCTGCCTCATGGACAAAGTGGTCAGAACTGGCACCCACCAGAGCTGGCTCTGCTCCTGCGCTAACTGACACCACTACCACCACCTTAGGTCCCAGGCCCCGGGATGCTCAGGTCCCCTCCAGCCGCACCCTCATGGGTGGCTGGGATTTCACTGCATATGCGCCCAGGCTCCGAACTCCCTTCCAGTGCAGACCCGGCTGTCCTCCTCCCACCTGTGCTCCGTAACTCTCTCGGGGTTTCCTGAAACTTGCCTCTGTGTGTGACTGCCCTAAGCCTCCCTAGAGAATTTCTCTATACGGTTGCTCTTCCGGCTTCAAAGCTTGCCTCCTCAGATACTACCCGATAACTCCTGCTGTTCTCCTTGACTCAACTACCATACCAGGGCACTTGACCCAGGGCAGAGCATACTGCCCACACAAGGTTCCCTGGACATTGCCTTTCTAAATTGTTTCTAATGTGAAAAATGTGTATATGCTTTTGTTGTAATCTGTAGGTGACCTACTCACCCTGGGGTACATTAACCTTAACAGTTATAAGTTGTATAGTGACCGCTCCACACCCCTGGACTATGTTACTATCTCCCACATGTTGTCATGCTGTACTTACTCTACTGTAAAAATGTCTGTATCCCTATGTTGTACTCTCCCGGTCGCTCCTGAAAATAGGCATAATACTTGTCTAGTGTACTTACCGGTCAACAAAAGCTAAAATAAAATAAAAAGTGTAACCCTTTGTTACCGGGGTTACTAGAATCCCAGTAAGACCTAGTGGCAGGCAGGGAAGGCAGCTTGTGAAACTCCAGTTAAATGGGTTTCACACTGTCTCACTCTGTCATCAGTCACAGCTGAAACTAGAGGGATGACATCATTATAGAATTGTCACAGCTGCATGAGCCACAGTTGGAATCTTCAGCTCAGAGTAGTTCTAGAATCTTGGGAATTCAAAGGAGTCTTCCATTTGTCCTTAAGCAAGAAGGAAGCATTATTGTGCAGTGTGATTTCTCTCTCAGAAAAAAAGTCTTCAGTTTGTCTTAAGCAAACAAAGAAGGACACCAGTAGTGTCTGTTTACCCCCCTCCCTCCCTCTGGGGGGTGAGAAAAAGTTCTTTGTGGGTTCCAGGGGCAATCCTTCCCACCTTGGGAAGAAAGCTGTCTGTTTTAATTTAAGTTCAGTCTGTTCATGTATAACAGCAAAGGTTACATTTCTTCACCTGTGGCACCTGCAACGAATGGGTGAGTATTTGGCCTCATTGGAAGGGCAAACAACTTATTTTCTTCAGTTGATTTCAAGTATTGGGGCTGCTATTTGGGAGGACTATGTCAACTAGAACAAACAAATAGAGCAGTCAATTCAGTTTCAAGTTTCAAATGGTTTTATTGGGGACTGCTGTTTGGGAGGACTATATACACTAGGACGAACAAATGAGCAGTCATCTGTTTAAAGTGTTAAAGTTCAGTAGAGGGTGCATCAGTTCATCCACCGTCAATCTACAGTTTTAAAGTCTAAAGTTCTGTGTGTCCAGAGAAATGGCGGGTATGGGCTGTGGGAGCTGGAGGTGGATAGATCCCCATCTTTAGTAACCAGGTCCACCTCTCACGGATTTCTTCTGTGTTTTGCTGCTTGCCTCATGCGCTTAGCCAGTGATGGGGTGAGTACCAGGCGTGGGTGCAACAGAAAATCTCTCTAGGAGTTGTAGACTCTAAGTGGTGTGGGGAGCCACAGGATGGGAACATACTCCTTGTTTGATGGGAGTTTCGAATGGAATTACTAAACAAAATCTCTTTGAGTCGCAGACTTCAAGTGATGTGGGGAGCCACAGTTTGGGACCTTCTTGTTTGATGGGATGTCTTTCCAAGTAGAGTTTGGGTTCATTCTTAATGAACCGTCAGTCGAGTGGCCGGCAGGGCCGGGCCAGTCGGGCTGTATCCAATCATGCAAAGTCCGGGCTGAGTGCCTGGTGGGTCCAAAGCCAGACAACTGTTGTAGTGTTCATTCTCCAATGGACCACTGTGTTTGACCTCTAATCTGCATTACAGTTACGTAGCCCTGTGAGGACCATACAGAGCTTTGTTTATGTTCAGTGAGTTAATAAATAAAGCCACACTGAAAAATCCCAATTCTGGTTCTGGACATTACAGTTATTGCTTCCTGTAGTTGGATTAACTTGGGTGCCCCTGTGCAGAGTAGTTAAACCTAGGTCTCTTGTGCCAGGTAACCTCATCTTTCCCGAACCTGTAGATACCCCTATGTATATCCATGCTACAAAAGTGGACACATAGAGGGTTACACAAGGGTGCCACATAGGGTGACCGCAGGTGGTAAACATTGATATGAGACAGGAAGCGACTTACAGGTTGCATACTGATAAATGAAACATGATGACTGGTGTGTGCAATACATATACAGTATTTTGGCAGCTAGAACAAACAACAGTCTACAACTGATATGGGGGGAGGAGTGATTTGATAGAGTAGCAGTGGAGCGTAAGCAAAGATAAAGCCAGGAGTAGAAGGAAGGAAAGCAGTTAATATGACAAATCAATTATACCTTACCAGTGGATAAATATGGCACACATGGGAAGGAAGAGACTTAATGACAGTTACAGGTGTCTTTATTTTGGCTGAACTTAGTGATTTGTAGAAGTTTATTGAAACTGTGCTAGTTAGTTTCAATACGGTTTGTAATTGGTTCCAAATGGAGGGAAGGGCATAGCAATAACACGTTTACCAAAGGAAGTCCGCGTCCTTGGTATGTCAAGCATAATAAAGTCAGATTTTCTTAACGAGTATGCACTATGTGAGATACCAATAAGGGAAGAGATAAGCTTGGCAATTTCTGCAGGAGCAGTTTAAGAGTCCATAGCCCAGCATGGAGCAGGCGTCTAGTAGTAAGGATGTCCAACCAACAGCTGCATATAAGTCACAGTGGTGCGAATGGTGAGGAGTTGGTAATGGAGCATCAGCACAGTGATAAGGATGTCCAGTTTACTTAGATTTGCAAGAGTGGTGGAGGAATAGATTACATCGCCATAGTCAGTAGGGGAGAAAAGTGGCCTGTACAAGCTTGTTCAAGTTTCAAGGGGAAAAGGGCCTATTTCTGTAGAAGAAACCTAACCTTGCTTTTAACCTTCTAGAGACATCTTGACGTGGTTACTGAAAGATAATTTATTAGTCGATCCAGATACCTAGATATTTAAATTTGGTTACAACTTCCAGAGGCTCATTTAGCGTGGTGACAATGAAGTCTTGGGCAAGGGTATTGGGGGCCTGTGACAGCACTGCGGGAGAATATCATCGCTTTAGTCTTCTAGCATTGAGCAGAAGCTTTGCCTTTATTATTAGATTATGCCTGTTGTGCGAAGTCCGCTTGAAGCACCCCTTGACTTCAGATAACGATGAGCCAGAAGTATTACACAGTATCATCTGCAAAAAGTGCAGATTGGACATGATATGTTAGCATCTAAGTCATTAATGTACAGAGAAAACAAGATAGGGCCTAAGATGGATCCTTGGGGACTCCTCTTGCAACTGGCAGGCAGCAGAAAAAAGCCTTCTGCCTTTACTTTTTGGAATCTTCCAGTTAGGTAGCTAGAGAACCACTGGGTGGTATGGTATGTGCACCCAACTTTGCAAGGCAATTGACTAATAGTTTGTGATCAACAGTATCAAAAGCTTTGCTGAGGTCCAAAAGACTGCACCAGTTACCTTCTTAACATCTATAGCAGAGATCCAATCATTGGTTACTTTTGCTAGTGCAGTGATTGTGCTATGATTAGCCTGGAAGCCAGATTGAGCTGGGTTAATGAGAGAGAAGGTTTCAAGTGAGATTTTAACTGAATATGGATCAGTTTTTCGAGAACTTTAGAAAGGATAGGCAATATGGAATGAGGCCTATAGTTGTTTACATCGCATGGTTCACCAGATTTAAATAGAGGGAGGATATGTGCTGATTTCCAGCAGGATGGCACAGCAGCAGATGTAATGGAAAGATTGAAGATGTGGAGAATTGGGGCAGTGAGATGGGAGTAGCCTGACCTTAGGAAAAAGGGTTCCAAGCCATCGTCCCTGTGCTTTTTTGTGTCTAAGTTAAGTAGAGAATCTTCTACTTCTTTATAAGTTATCTCATGCAGTTGGAAGGGCTGGGTGCAGGACTAGATGTGGCGGGAGGGTATGCTGGCTCACCGCAGCACCAGCATAAGGTGGCGAGTCAAAGCTAATCCAGCTGTGGCAAAGTGGGAGTTAAGTTCCTCCAGGATTAGGGACTTGTTTTCCACAATCTTGCCACTTGCAACTATCTTTGTTGGGACAGAGGGGCCATGGGCCGTCCTTCTATAGCTTTGATAGTCTTCCATATTTTATGAGGGTTACCTTTAGCTTGTTCAAGAGTAGAAATATAATAGTTAGCTTTAGCAGGCGAAGTTTTTCACACAGTTATTCCTGGCTGTTCTAAAGGTCTGCCAATCCGAAGATTCTTTGGAATGTCTAGCTTTAGCCAGAGCTTATCTCGAGCTATAAGGGCTGCCTTGAGATCGAGGTGAACCAGGGGTTGGAATTGTTCGTGCCCTTACTTTGATGAAAGGGGCATGCTTATTTATTATTGTAGTGAGTTTGTCATTAAGGATGCAAGCTGCCTTGTTGACATCTTTGGCTAGGTAAAGATCTTGCCATCTGATCATGCTCAGGTCAGATAGGAAGTTTACTGCACTGAATTTGCTTTGTTTCTGTTGTGCTTTGTTATACGTCCTCTTTACCTTCTTCCTGTATTGATGCAGGATGTTGCAAGGCCTATAGAGACCCACACAATAAACGTAGATAAGCTGGTGATTGTGTGAGGTGTCACTGCCAGAGGATTCCTTGGCTGATTGTGTTTTGACACAGCCTGTGGTGTACTCCCACCCGCCCCAGGGCTCCCCTACGCTTATTGTGTGGGTCTCATATGGCCTTGCAACATCCTGCATCAATACAGGAAGAAGGTAAAAGAGGACGTGATAACAAAGCACAACAGAAACAAAGCATATATTTGGGGATATCAAATAGCCATCTTAAGTAAGCAGTTGATTGAGGAGGGAATCAGACATGGGAGTGGTGCAGTGCAGTGACTGTGGAGCGGTGGTCTTCAGGAAGACATTCTGGAGGCTGCGATGCTGCCTATCTGCAGGCACTTCTCTGGGCTGAGGAGGAGGTTGCCTGTCTCCAAGCAGAGTTCACCAAGCTGAAGACAGCGTCCACCCCCACCCAGAGACCACTGGGCCCACATCATTTACCTCAAAAGATGCCACAGATGAGGAGAAATTGGACTACAGTGGGATCAGGGAGGATGGAAGGAGGGGTTGAAAGCACATCCCCAACTGGTCCCACTTACAAACTCCTACACTATTTTGGAGGAACAGAAAAGCCCCACTCAGGAACCAGAGGCTGCATCCAGGGAGGATGGGAGGTCCTCCAGGATGGAGCCCTAGGGAAGGGAAGCAGGAAACCTGGAGGAAGGTGGGAAGCTTCTCCTAGTGGGGACTTTATTGTCTGGGAGTGGAGTTAGGGTCATCTAGCAGGGGAGATAAGGAGGTCAAGTGTCTCCTAGGATGCGCTGCATGGAAGGATGGGAAGCTGATCCATAGAATCGCTATGGCAATGGCAAGGACAGAGCAACTGGATGTCATTGTCCACCTGGGGACCAATGACCTAGCCAGGAGAAGGGTGGAGTTAGCCAGAGTCCAGGATGATTTTAGGAAGCTCGGGAAATCTGAAACAGATAGTATGCTCCGTCTCATTCTCAGAGGTGCTACCTGTCCAGGGCACAGGGGATGCTATGGCACTCCACATCCATACCTTCAACTGCTGGTTGAAGAATTGGTGCAGAAGGAAGGGTTTTGGCTTCATAGGGGACTGGGGCCTGACCTGGGCAAATGCAAGCTTATATAAGGATGATGGCCTGCATCTGTCTGAGAAGGGGACCTTGGTCCTTTGTGAGAAGCTTAAATACTTCAGCTGTGAGCATTTAAACTGGCCAAGGGGGTACAGCCAGGAGGCTTAGGAACCCCCTCCATGAGAACATGCAGGAACATAAGTCAACTATGGGAACAGCGAAAATAGGCAGGAGAGGCAGGCAGGTGAAGAATGTATAATGAGTACCATAAGGGCAGCAGGAGCACATAGGAAAGACACTGGGGTGGGGGAAGATGCTGGATAGGGAGAACAAGAGCAGAGGGAGGGCAGACTGTAAAACATGGAAAGTCATGCTAACAAATGCCCGTAGCCTAACAAATAAGGTTCCAGACCTGGAGGCCTTGTTGGCAGATGAAGATCTTGACATAGCAGCAATAACAGAAACATGGTACTCAGCAAATCATGGCTGGAAGTCAATGTACCAGGCTATAATACACTGTTCAGGAGGGACAGGGAGGGTAAAAGGGTGGGGAGTGGCCCTGTATATCAGAGATGGTATAAAGACTACAGAAGTTTAGGGAAGACAGGGGAGGCTGAGGAAAAGTGGGTTACCCTGGAGCCAGAGAATGGAACAGCGATATGCACTGGGGTGATCTACAGACCTCCAGCACAGAGGGAGGAAGCAGACAGGGAACTAGTGGAGAACATACATGACATGGAACTAAGGGTGAAATCCTGCTACTGGGGATTTCAATATGTCGGACGTGGATTGGGCCACCCAGGCGGCTGTTTCACGCAGAAGCACAGCCATCCTAGAATCCTGCAGGGGTTTGGATTCAGGCAGCTGGTGCATGAGACAACCAGGGACAAGTCAGCGCTGGACCTGGTATGGACCAATGGGTACAGAGTCAAAGAAATACAGGTGGAAGGGCAGCTGGGGTCCAGTGACCACTGCATGGGGTGGTTCAGCATGGAGCCATGGATTCAATCAAGCCATACAAGGGCAAGAGTATTAGATTTCAGGAGGGCAGATTTCACTGAAATGGGTAGATGTACACAAGCATCCTGGGGTAGGGAGAGATAGTAGAGGGGTGGAAAAACAATGGAAGAAACTGAAAGACGCCATAGTGGATATAACAAACCAGTGCGTTAGGATAGTGACCAAAGGGAAAAGAAGAAGAAAACCACTATGGTTCTCCAAAGAGGTGAGGAACAAAGTCAGGGCTAAAAGCTGAGTTTCAGGAAATATAAGGGAGCCAAACGGAGGAAGACAGGGAGGTGTACCTTGAATGTCTAAGGGAAGCAGGGAAGGCTGTTAGGAGGAAGGCGCAGACAGAAGATAGCTTAGCACTGTCTGTAAACAAAGGGATAAGGCATTTTATAGCTACATTAGTGAAAGAAGCAAAATCAAGGGGGGGATTGTGAGACTCAAGGGGAGGAGGGAGAGTGTAAGGAGGGGATCTGGACAAGGCAGAAATCCTGAACAAATACTTCTGCTCAGTATTCACTAAGGAGGGGCAGATCAAGGACCACAGTTGGGATGCAGAAGCAGTGTTGGGGAGGAGTGAACACCAGTCCATTTACAGTGGAGAGTTCTGGAAGAACTCACAAGCTGAAGGTGGGTAAGGCCATGGGGCCAGACTGCATCCACCCAAGGATATTAAAGGAGCTGCAAAAGGAAATATCAGCACCTCTGGCGGCCCTGTTCACAGAGTCCTCAACATGGGTGTCATTCCAGAGGACTGGAGGAGGGCACACATGGTCCCACTGCACAAAGTGGCAGTAGGGAGGAGGCGGGGAACTACAGGCCAGTCAGCCCTCACCTCAGTGGTGGGAAGATCATGGAGACACTGCTGAAAGAAAGGATAGTGACACATTTGGAATCCAGTGATGCACAGGATCTGAGGCAACATGGATTCACAGCAGAAAGGTCATGTCAAACAAACCTAATAGTTTTTTATTGGGTGACAAGGGAACTTAATCAGGAGGGGCAGTAGATGTCGCCTGCCTGTATTGCAGCAAATCCTTGACACTGTCCCACATAGAAGGCTGATTAATAAGATGAGTAGTCTGGGCATGGTAGACAAGGTGGTGAACTGGTTAACAGACAGGAGACAGTGGTGGTAAATAGGGTACAATCTGGGTAGATGGGGTGACCAGTGGGGTACCTCAGGGATCAGTACTAGGACCAGTACTGTTCATTGTCTTCATTAGTGACATTTCAGAGGGGCTGAAAGAAAGGTCAGCCTGTTTGCAGATGACACCAAGATCTTCAACAGGATGGATACTCCAGAAGGGGTGCAGAAAATGAATAGGAACTTGGAGAAGCTTGAAAGATGGTCAGAGATGTGGCAACTGAGGTTTAACGTAAAAAGTGCAAAATAATGCACCTGGGTAGAGGAACCCTGGGAGAGCTACAGGTTGTGGGAAGAGAGCTGACTGTCATGAAGGAGGAAAAGGACCTAGGGGTTATCACGTCTGATGACCTTTAGGTATCAAAGCAGTGTACAAAGGCAGCAGGAGGGCCAGTGGTATGCTGGGGTGCATAGGCAGAGGTATCACTAGCAGGAGGTGGGAGGTGGTGATGCCATTGTATAAAACATTGGTAAGGCTTCACCTGGAGTACTTCATGCAGTTCTGGAGACCACACCTGCACAAGGACATAGATAAGGTCGAGACTATCCAGAGAAGGGCAACAAAGATGGTGCAGGGCTTACAGCACAAAACATATGAGGAGAGACTAACGAACCTCAATATGTACTCACTGGAGGAGAGGAGACAGTGGGGGACATGATTGAAACTTTCAAGTACCTTAAGGGCATAAATAAGGTGCAGGCAAGGAGCTTTTCCAATGTAGAAAAGTACTAGAACAAGGAGGCACAATATGAAATTGGAGGGGCAGATTAAGAGGTAATGTGAGGATGTTTTTCTACACAGAAAGGGTAGTCAACACATGGAATAGTCTGTCAAAGGAGGTAGTGGAGGCAAGCAAAGTGGAGGGTTTAAGCATGCTTGGAACAGGCACAAGGGAAACTTAAGTGGGGGAATGATGACAAGCCATTGATCACATAGGATCAGTGGCCACATACAATGCAAGTGGTCTACGGGCAGACTGGATGGACCTAGCTGCCCTTATCTGCCGACAATTTCTATGTTTCTATGCTCTCTTTACCTTCCCCACCACTGATGTCAAACTGCCGGGTCTATAGTTTCCTGGCTCTTCTCTCAATCTCCCTTTATGGATGGGGACAACATGTGCCTGCTTCCAATCCTTGGCACCCTCCTTGTCTGGAGCGACAAGTTAAAGAGATCCACCAATGGCACAGTCAAAACATTCACCAACCCCTCAGTACTCTGGGATGAATAGCATCAGGTCCAGGAGATTTAACCTTTTAGGGACTGGAGGGCTTCCCACACCGACTGATAGGAATATCAGCATCTGTCTCCCCCAATTCAGCAAAACCAGCCTGATATCTCAACCCAGGCCTACTTCCCTCAGTGGCTTGTTCTTCAGCAGGTACCCCAATAGTCAGGTCTGCTGTGCCTTCTGTGTCCTTCAACCCCTTTTTGGAAGTTCCCCAGCCTCCTTCCTAGTGAACACTGAGGCAAAGTACTCATTCAGTACCTCCCTACACTCCAACCCCTTCCACCCACCCTCCAGCTGTCCTCAACATACTGAGCTGGCTCTTGACCTTTCTCCGCTCACCAATATACCTAAATAACCCCTTTTTCCCACCCTGTATTCCTTGCACCAGCCTCTGCTCTTTGCAGGCCTTTGTCCCTCACCACTCTGGTGACTTTCCTGGTTGCAAGACGATAATTCTCTCTATCCCTCTCTCCTCTTATTTTTTGTACCTACTGTAGGCAACCTTCTTCTCCTCCCATACCACCTCCTGGACCTTACCGTACTGCCTATAACAGACCATAATACCATGTGCCAACCATTGGGACAGGCATTGTTTAGACACAAGAGCACTGTCTTTCCGAGGTTGAGCGAAACAAAAAGCTGAGAGGAGGTTCTGCAGTCCTTGATGTAATTCACATAATATTTTCAGTATTTTATGTAGATCTAAAGTATGGAGCAATGCTTCACCCTGATTGGCATGCTTGGGATAACAAATAGGAAGGTTTGATTTGGTATAAATTTAGATACTACCTTTGGTAGAAACATAGGATTTGTACATAAAAACTGTATCTTTGTGAAAAATCAGTACCACAATCTCATTGCTTCCCTGCATAGGGATAGGAATGTGTGCCCTTGTTAGTTGATGTAATGTGTCATGCTGGCATTGTCTGTCTAGATTAACAGGGGACCTGGGTGACATGCTACTGAAAAGCCTGGGGAGGATGTATAGAATAGCCCTCATTTCCAGTGTGTTGATGTGTAGTTTGGCCTCCACCTGGGACCCATAACCCTTGTGTATGGTAGGGACCCAGATGTGCACCCATCCAGAACCCAAGGCATGCATGGTGAGGATATGTGCAGGAGATGGGAGAAGGAATGGAATGCCATGTAAGACTGTTGTAATCCAGACACCATAGTAGCACTCTGCGCAACAGTAATGTGACAAGGACCCTTTGGTCCAGCTTATCCGTGAGCTGATCCCACTGGACCCTTAATGTCCACTGTATGATCCACATGTGCAAGTGTGCCAGTGGCACTGTCACAGTGGCCAAATCCATGAGGTCAAAAAGGCGTAACATGGCCTGTGCAGGAACACAGTGACTTCTGTATATCAGATGTGCTTGGGCAATCAGACTTTCCACCCTGTCCTGTGGCTGGAAAGTATATCCCTTCTCTGTATCCAAGACTGCCCCTATGTACTGCAGTCTTTGGAGGAATCCGTCTATAGCATGTTTTTGGAATAACGACTGCACTTCTTCCTCCAAAAGGACAAATGTCCAGGAGGATAACTGGACAGAGGCAGAGGATGGTCTGGAGGGGTTGCTAACAGCTCCATAGTACACCCTCTTGCAATTAGGGCTGGCAGTATAGCATGGAGGTTAGCGGAATGAGGTGTGAACGAGCTTGGTACATCCAGCAGACTAGACCCGAGTTTGATTCTTACAAGCTCTACTTTCATACTGTGTGACTCTGAGCAAGTCCTTAACCACCCAGTGCTCCTAGGTCGCCCCTGAAAACAGGCACTTGTGCCTAGTGGGCCTACCTGGTTACCAAAGACTAAAATAAAAAATAAAATAAATAAATAAAATTATCTCCAGTAACCATTCATCTTAGTAATCTCCTACCACCATTTTAGGTACAGGGTGATCCTGCCACCCTCAGGCACTCCTGGAGGTAACAGTGGAGGTGGGATTATCATCTGAAAAGAGTCAGGCAGAACCGGTGGAGGCAGAGCTACCAACACTGATAGCTTTGATTGCTTTTGAATGGGCACCTAAGGGAGGGTCCTGGCAAAGAACCAACTCCCCTACCTCTGTCTTGTTGACGGTGGGCATGATCACCTGTTGCAACAGGCTGATGAAAAGAGTCCCTCCTACGGTCCCTAGAAGGTGGGATAAAGAAACTCAACAGATTTGAGGGTTATTTTGGATGCCTGAAGACTCTTGAGTGTCTCTTCAACATCATAATTGAACAGTTTTGTCCCTCTAAGCGGGGCATTCAAAACTGACTGCTGCACATCATTAGCAAAGTCAGCAACTCTAAGCCAAGAATAGCATCTCATTCATGTGCCTGAAGCAGCAGCTCTGGCAAAAGCATCAGAGACAGCATGGGCAGACCTTAGCAAATGTTTGCCAACCTCAGCCCTAGAAGTTAAAGTTTTAATGAACTCATTCTGGCAGAACTCTCAGGCAAAGCCTGATCTGTGGCCTCATTAGCTTTCTGCAGGATATTCTGGTATTTTATGATATGTGCCTGGTAGTTTTCAATCCTAAGGCCCAGGGATACAGAGGCATATGTCCACTTGCTCACCACTCCAACAGAAGTAAAGCCACACCACAGCAAATTGTGAATGTGAACTGGGGGACGGAAACAGAACCCGCTGTAAATAATGGCAGCAGACAGCAGCAAAGCCCAGAGGGCATGAAGAAATAAAATAATGAAATGACTACCTGGGAGAGAAAATGCAGGAAGTAGACAGTCCTCCAGGTAGCATCAGGCATGCCATGTGTTTTGGAGCTTGTTGACTGGCGTGGACATCATTAGGATGTCCTGAAGTCAGGATAAAGAGTCAGAGTCAGCCAGATAATGACTAAAGAGAAGGGGTAGCTTGGCAGCTCCCAACAGATAATTAATCAGTTTTGGAAAAGTGTGAGATGGTATAGTTGAGAATCGCCAGCCTATCTACCCACACCATAGTTTAACAGTGTTACCTCAAGAAGGGTACAAATGAGAGGCTTCAAAAGGGGCAAAATAGCAGTTGGAAGGAGCAGCTTGAGGCGCTCCCATCTCTAAGGGAGCTCAAGCTCTCTCCAATTGTCTCTCAAAGGCCTTGGCAGCTAATGCTTCAATCAGGTGCTGAGTTGGGGGCTAAAGGTTTGAGGAGGAGTAGCTCGAAGGTTCTTTTCTACTTCTCACGAAGTTGATAGGAGTGCTGTGGGAGGGCTCTGCCACAGTCAACTCCTACTTGAAGAAGAAGACAAAAAGTAGGGAAAGTTTAAAGTGACAGGAAAGTTAGATAGGGGCTATCACTGCCAAGGTAGAAAAAGTATTTAGACAGGAAAAGGTAGTGAGATTAATTGATTTACAGAGCTATTGGACCTTGACAGTCCAGCCAAAGGAGGAGTGAGAGAGAGTCCATTTATTTTTCCAGTTAACTGCCAAGACACTTCAAAAAGTTTATTATTTTATTGTTTAAAGTGTGTAGGAGAGTTCATCTGCTCAACAGAGGATCAGAGAAGACCACAGGTGCAGCGAGTGGAGCCAGAGGACCAATGGTGCAGAGGATTCATCACGGACATTCAGAAGATGATGCCTCACCAATCCCTGGCCAGGGCAGCACATTGAAGACTTCATCAACCTTATGGACATCACCTTTTGGATTGAGGTATCAGGGACTCTTTGACTGCTAACAGAGACTTGAAATGATTTCAGGACATTTTACTGTTTATCTTGGGGGTGGGGTGAGAAATGTGTGATGCAAAAATTCTAGCTGTTTTGCCAGGGAAAAGAAACTGATACTTATTTTGTGCAAATATTATTTTACTAATTAAGCTGCCAGCCATTTTCCTAGTCACTGACAGAGTCATTGCTGAAATAAGAAATAGTAGTTATCTATAGTCTGCTAAATAAACTGGCTCTAATTTTGAAAGAGATTTCTGCCTCTGTGGTAATTCCTATAGCACTATAGTGTATGGTGGAGCGTCGTTCTCCACGAAATCCATCACTGTCAAAATGTTGTTCTCCTACACTAGTGACTTTCACAGTGCAGCAGAATGATTTTTGTTCTGCTGCACTGTGCACATCTCACACTGTGTCCTCAAGCAGCAATTGACAGTTAGGGCTCACTCCATAGACAGGACACATAGCGAAAGCAGCAATGTCAGTGGCAGCACTAATGTTTAGCGTTAAAACATTAAAATGTGAAGTTCTTTTTCCTTCTAGTAACCCAGTAAAATGTTTTGAAGCAGAAACATACTGTAGTGATTTTTCCCCAAAAATGATGTTCCACTGTGCACTATAAAGAAAAGTGCATGGCTGCGCCTCGAGGTAATCCATCGTCATAGTGCCAACTCGGTGAAAGAATAGCCCTGTTGTCAACTGTTCCCCATGCACTATCCTATATGTTGTTATGGTTTGAATTTTATAACCCCAATTAATATCTGCCAGCCTTGTAACTAACCTTCCTTGCAACTAACCGGACTCCATCACCCAGGTAGGAGAAAGCAGAGTATGGGCAGGTGTTATACCCTGTCCTGGTCCTTCAACTTTGGCAGACGGTCTCGGCTGATGTGGAAGAAGACTGTAATTTTGGGCCTTTGTCTAGCTTCACTTGAGCTCTTTTCTTCTAGGTTGCTTGTAAGGACAGAGCAAATAACCTTACCAGAGCAAGGAAAAGGATTAAGGCTTCTTTGGCAGGCAGAATTACTGTGTGTTATTATTTTCTTTTGTACTACAAGAATTGTTACTGTTTGTTGCTAACATTTTATTGCTTTATTTTTATCTGTTTCAAATTGTTGTTGCTGAGTATGCCATCTGCTGCATTATTACATGGTGTGCCTACAGGTGTGTGCTAACAGATTACTGCTGTAATCTTCTGATTCAAATTGTCTTTTGCAAGGCATATCTTCTGTTACTGCTTTATTTTTCTCTGTAGCAAAAGTTTCTTACAGGGTATATCTTCTGTGAAATTATTACAGGTGGTGCTTACATTTTGCAGTATTTTTTCATTAGGCTAAGCAAAATTACTGTTTACCACTACTTCATTTACTTTTTTTTTGGCTGAAAGGTTTGTGGTTTGTCTCAGAGTGTGGCAGTCTCCTCTCACATTGAAGGAGCTAATTGCTTTCCTCACACAGCTCTTCCAGGGATTAGGTGTGTAACGGTGGGGTGGAGCTGGCAAACTGTTAGTAACTTTCAACAGAAGGAAGTGCTAAAAGGTCAGGTTAGTTGATATCTTGGAGGTGGAAGACTAGGTTTGCTGGCAAAGGCACCTAGCTTCACCTGAGCTCTTTTTTCTAGGTTGCTTGTAAGGACAGAGCAAATAACCTTACCAGAGTAAGGAAAAGGATTAAAGCTTCTTTTGGCAAGGCAGATTTACTGGGTGTTATTTTCTTTGTACTTACAGCGCATTGTTACTGTTTGCTGCTAACATTTTATTGCGTTATTTTTCTCTGATTCAAATTGCTGTTGCTGAGTATACCTTCTGCTGCATTATTACATGGTGTGCCTACAGGAGTGTGCTACACAGATTACTGCTCTGCTCTTCTGATTCAGACTGTCTTTTGCAAGGTATATATTCTGTTAATGTTTTATTTTCTCTGTGGCAAAGTGTTTCTTACGGGTATATCTTCTGTGAAATTATTATAGGAGGTGATTTTACAGGTTTTACAGTTTTATCTATTATTAGGATAAGCTTTCAGGGCTACTGCATTTGTTGCTGGCTGATTGTTTCTTTTTACCTCCTTGTTCCTTTCATCCATGGTTCTTCTTTTGGCAGGAAGGCTCAGCCACCACCCCATCCCCAACCACCCAAGCTACACCCCTTTTATAGGGTAGCACAGTCATGACATTTCCTGTAGCAAAGCAGGAAGGGAGGATCAGAGGGTATCCACACAGTGACCTCATTTACAGTGGCACAAGTAATTTAACTTGTTATAACAAGTTATACAAAAACAAACAAAACACAAAATCAAACTATTGTTTTCATTTTCCTCCTTCTAATTACTCTGACCAGGTTATTAACCAAGCAACTTATCTGGAATGGATATTATTAACTGCAGGTACTGTAAGACACTTTTCAAAAGTGCAGTTATACAGGATTTAGACACTCTGCTACATGCTGGGCCATTGGAGATCTAAGAGCTTAGCACCAGGCAGCATGAGCAGAGATTGCACGTCTCAAATTGCATATTCAGGAGGAAATTTATTATAAGAACCACCACCATTTCCCCAACATCCAATAGAAGCACATCGACCTGAGACGGTAGTTGGTCTGGGAGGTTGGCAGGTGGTTAGGAGGGCAAATTGGTGCCCCATCACGCAGTGCTCTCCAACATATCACCTCCACAAACCATATAGAAACTACAAGCGGGTATCTGCCTCTGTCTCTGAAATCAAACAATGGGGCAGAGGACACTGCAGAGTAGGACACTGCAACACAGGAGCTAGCACAGCAAAACTCACCCAAAACAGGAACCAAAATAAAAAAAAAAGCAAAGAAATCCAAAAACTTCTGATCATAGGAGAGTCCATGATTCGGGGAGTTGATACCTATCTCCAGCCAGGGTAATGGTCAGATGTCTCCCAGGTACATCAGCATGGAGAGACACTGATCGCATTACTAAAGTTGTACAGGAAGAAGGAGGAAACATTGACGTCCTGGTACACATAGGGACTAATAATCTACCAACCGTCAGTTGTGGAGTCCAAGGAACACCTGACCAGGCTGGGTGACAAACTATCATCCATTTCATCTGGCATCTCCTTCTCTGAGATCCTGCCAGTCTGGGAGAGGGGGCAGATGGATGGAAGGTCAGAGAAGGAGATAGGGGAGCTAAACATGTGGCTCAAGGGTTGGTGCCAGGAAAAGGACACAAATATGTAGGTAACTGGCAACAGTTTTGGAGCGAAACTTCTTTAAATTCGATGGACTGCATCTGACTAAAGAGGGAGTCAGTGCATTGGGTCCGAAAGTTTGACATCTTTGCAGAATATTTAAACTAGCAAATGGGAGAGGTGCAGCACCCAGTACATTGAATGGGAAGATCACCCCTCCCCTCAGCTAGTGGTCAAACAGGTCTTCAGCATGTTTGTAGTTCATTTACATCACCAGGTAAGGAAAAGGTCTGGCTCCCCATACGACACACAGGGAAACACCAGACCTCACCAACAACTAACACAACTGAAGTATGGCCAATGGAAAATCATGTACAGAAATGCTCGCAGCCTGGAAACAAGATCCCAGACATGCAAGCAATAATGACAGAAGCTAAACTGGACATAGTAGCCATTAGCGAGACATGGTTTGCCAGGAACCACACTTGGGAAACTTCGTATCTGGCTATGTACTGTAATGTTCAGAAGAGACCGAGGTGCAAAAAGGTGGGGTGGGTGGAGTGGCCTTTATGTCTATGAAAATATCAAAGCTACAGAAATTCAGATTACACATGAGGAGTGAGAAGAACTCTGAGTCACCCTGAAACAGGAAATGGGACAGACATATGAACTGGGGTTGTCTACAGGCCTCCAGACCAGGGGAGAACATA
Organism: Neoceratodus forsteri; assembly: GCA_016271365.2. Lineage (NCBI taxonomy): Eukaryota > Metazoa > Chordata > Ceratodontiformes > Ceratodontidae > Neoceratodus > Neoceratodus forsteri. The sequence continues at coordinate 646,756,102 of CM028137.1, forward strand.
GACATGTTACTGTTAGAAGATATACAAAACATGACAGCTAAAGGGAGGTTCTGATAATGGGAGACTTCAACATGCCAGATACAGATTGGTCAATGCCAGCAGGAACATCTGCCAGAACTCGACACATTGTGGATTCCCTGCAGGGGAGAGCCTCAAACAACTGGTGCAATAACCCACAAGAAACAGGGCTATCCTAGACCTAGTACTGACTAACAGGGAAAGGATCACAGCTCTCCAGGTAGAAGGTCACCTGAGGCCAGTGACCATCACATGGTACGGTTCAATTTGGCCACTAGAAATAAATTATCCCATTCCAAGGAAAATATTGGACTTCAGAGGAGATGACTTTGATAAGATGGCCAACAGAGTTAAGCTAGCCCTGGCAGAAGAAATACAGGTGAGGGGTACAGGCAAAGTGGGCAAGCATTAAGGATGCAATACTTGAAGCAACATCCCATTGTGTTAGAAGAAAAGGAAGTGCAAAGAAAAGGAAACCACTTTGGTTCTCAAAAACAGTAGCAGAAAAGGTCAGAGCCAAAAGGCTGGCCTTCAGGAAATATAAGGAACGCAGCAGGATGAAGATAGGGAGGCATACCAAACTTCCTAAGGAAGCAGGGAAGGCAGTAAGGCAGGCAAAGGCCCAAACTGAGAAATACTAGCATGAACAGTAAAGAAGGTGATAAGACTTTCTATTGATACATTAGTGAAAGGAGAAAGTCCAGAGGGATAAGGGTGAGGAGGAGGAGGACCATGTAAAGCATCTATCCTAAATAGACACTTCTGCTCAGTATTTACTGAAGAGAAGGTAGGGCAGGGCCAACAGCTCAGCACCATGGACACTGGGGAGGGAGGAGGTGTGCACTAGTCTCTTCACAAAAGAAAGAGTCCTACAAGAGCTTGACAAGCTTAGGGTGGACATGGCAATGGAACCTGATGGCATACATCCCAGGGTACTAAAGGAGCAAAGGGTGGAACTAGCAGAGCCATTATCAGAACTGTTTAGTGAGTCTCTGAGTACAGGAGAGGTCCCAGAAGACTGGAGAAGGGCTCATGTGATCCCGCTCCACAAGAGTGGTAGCAGGGAGGAGGCGGGAACTGCAGACCAGTCAGTCTTACCTCAGTAGTGGGCAAGACTTATGGGGCACTCCTTAAGGAAAGGATAGTGCAAGACCTGGAATCCATAGGAGCACAGGATCCAAGACAGCATGGGTTTACAAAACGAAGGTCCTGTCAAACTAATCTCATTGATTTCTTTGACTGGGTAACCAGAGTGGTGGACCAGCGTTCGATACTGTTCCACATAGAAGATTGATTAATAAGCTGGGTAGGCGCGGGGTGGGTCAGAAGTTGGGCAACTGGATGGGAAACTGGTTGATGGGCAGAAAACAGAGAATGGTGGTAAGCGATATATAGTCAGAAGAGATGCAAGTCACAAGTGGGGTACCTCAGGGATCATTCCTGGGGCCAGTCCTCTTCAATATCTTCATCAGTGACATTGCAGATGGACTGGAGGGTAAGGTTTGTCTGTTTGTAGATGACACCAACATCTGTAGCAGAGTAGATGATCAGATGGTGTGGACAGAATGAGAAGAGATTTGGATAAACTGGCAAAATGGTCAGAAGAGTAGCAACTGGGGTTTAACGCAAGAGGTGCAAGATCATGCACATAGGGAAGAGAAACCCTGAAGCCACCTATAGGCTGGGTGGGGAGTTGCTGGCAGTCACAAGGGAAGAGACTTGGGCATCATCATCACAGATGACCTGAAATCATCCAAGCAGACCACTAAAGCAGTAGGTAAGGCTAGAGGGATGTTAGGTGTATTAGTAGGGGTATCAAGTGTGTGAGAGGGAGGTAATAATCCCTCTTTACAAGACACTGGTTGAGCCTCATCTGGAGTACTGTGTGCAGTACTGGAGACCGCACCTTCAAAAGGACATTATCAAAACTGAGGCAGTCCAGAGAAGGGCAACCAAATGGTGCAGGGATTGCATCAGAAAACATATGAGGACAGATTAACGGAGCTCAATATGTATACCCTGGAGCAAAGGAGGGAGAGAGGTGATATAATCAAAACATTCAACACACCTTAAGGACATTAACAAGGTGAAAGAGTGTAACATGTTTCAACATAAGTAAAATAGCAGGACAAGCGGACACAGCATGAGATTAGAGGAGGCCGATTACGGGTAATGTGAAGAAGTTCTTTTTCACAGAAAGGGTGGTGGATGCACAAAATGGCCTACCTCAGGAAGTGGTGGATATGAATACAGTGCAGGGCTTCAAACAGGCATGGGACAGGCATAAGGGAGCAACATAGATGTGTGAATAGATAGGCCATTGACAGAGCAAAGGCTGATGGCACATTCATAAGGTCAGCTTCTATGTTTCTATGTTCTATGTCTATCTCCATGGTTGCTAATGCTTTATGGAGAAGTACATTTTCAGAGCTTTCTTACAATGTCACCTTGTTGCTTGGTTGAAACCTAGCAGATCTCATAAGTCCTCGCATTGTGAGACAGGCCCAAACAATACACACAAACTGTGTGAGTCTTCTTTAAAAATTTGTCTCCTGCAAAGTCACAGTTGGGTCATAAGCTGGGAAAAAGCCAGCCATAGCTCCGCAGTTACTCAAGCATCTAAGGTGCCTGCATAGACACGCCGAGGACCTGGTCTACCTGATAGAGGACAAAGCGGATAACTTAGCTCAGCGCCTGGGTTCCATTCATAACCAACCATACAGACCAGTGCGCACATATACCTGCAATTTTGGGCCTCATGGCAGCAACGATAGCCATGGTGCCAGGGGCATGATTACATATGTGCCCTGCAAGGTATATCCTGGACACATGGGACTAATCCACCAGGACTTGAGTTCAGAATCACTCCAAATCTGGACATCCTTCAGAGCCTCAGCTGGTGGATGGACCAGCGGAATCTGATGTTGGGGTGCTGCTAGCACTGCCCAAGCTGATGAACATTACCACAGATGCTGGAGGCCATGCTGGAGCACCATGTGATGCAGGGCAGGCAGTCCCAGGTGGAGTCACGTCTGCCTATCAATGTGCTAGAGGAGAATGGTGTACAGAACCCTCCTGTTCTTGCTCCTCAGATTCGGGGGCAGTGGGTTCTGGTTGGGATGGACAGTCGAGGTCGCCAATAGCACATCAACAAGCAAGGTGGGACCCGGGCAGATCCATACTCTGGGAGGTATTTCAGACCCTCGCTGGGTGGAGAAACATCTAAAGGGCATTTGGCCACATATCTGGTGGGAAACACAATTTACAGGCAATTGGCCCTGTTGGGTAACTCTGGACCAGGTAGGTGGCAGCTGCACCCTCAGGTTTTCGGGCAATTGACCAGAGGTGGGGACTGTTTCAGGTGGACCTTATGGCCTCAGGGCAAAACACTCAGCTACCCGGTTTCACTCACGCCGCAGACAAACCGAGCCAAAGAGGTTGATTCAATGACAGTAACATGGTTCTTCGACAAAGCATACAGATTTCCACCGATACCGATGCTAGCAAAGTGTTGCTCAAGATCTGGGACACGAGATCTACAGTTCTGCTGGTGGCACCAGACTGGCTGAGGAGGTCGTGGTACTCCCTTCATGTGATGTTGATAGACACACCCTGGTGCCTACTTTTATGTCTGGACTTGTTACAACAGGGTCAGATATTACACCACAGCCCCACAGGACCATTGGCTGGTGGCTTGGATGCTGAAAGGTTAAGACTGTTAGAGAAGGGCTATCCTTCTAGTGTGGTGGATTGCTTGCTGAGATGCAGGAGAACTTCACAAATAAGACATATCAGAGATACTGGCAGATTTTCTGTAAATGGTGTGCAGTGAAGGGCTTGTCCTTCAGTGGCGGAGCCTACCCAGATTCTGGATTTCCACAATGATGGGGCTGAGAAGGGTCTAGCATATTCTTCCCTGAGGTACAGGCTTCTGCTATAGCTGCGGTACAGGGTTCCCTGCAGAAGGTGGGGCCTGTGGATTTCCATCCCAATGTGGTCCGTCTTCTGCGAGGTGTACAGATCTCTGCTTCAGGGCTCAGACCACATGTCCACCATGGCAGCTTAACTGGGTGTTGGAAGGACTAGACAAGCCTCCATTTGTTCCCATCTCCCTCATTGGATGACCGTTAAAATGATGTTCCTCACTGCTATGTGTTTGGCCAAGAGGGTAAGGGAATTGCAAGCACTTTCATGCTGGGAACCTTTTCTCATCCTTCATGATGCCCACCCTGGTCCCAGTTCCTTCCTTCACTCTGAAAGTTGTGTCACCTGCTCATTTACATAGCTACATAGATACATAGACAGTGTCTGCAGATAAGGGTCTGACCCCACCCAGTCTGCCCATTTGAGCTTGTAAGTTTGCTTTATGTTTTCCTAGACGTCTGTTGCTTGTAACCCTGACCTCCAGAATTCCTTTATGCCTATCCCATGCATTCTTAAATCCTGTGATTGTTTCAGCCCACCACTTCCTCTGGCAGGGTGTTCACTTGTCCACCACCCATTCTGTGAAGAATTCTTCCTCATGTTTCCTCTGAATCGTCCTCCCTCCAACTTCATCCCATGCCCTCTAGTCCTGGAACATCTTTTTCGCTTAAAATAGTGTATTACTGCACCCTGTTCATCCCTGTATGTCTCTATTATATCCCCTCTCTCCCTCCCTCCTCTCCTCCACGGAGACATATTCAACTCCTTCAACCTGTCCTCATAGGACTTGTGATGAATCCATGTACCATCTTTGTTGCCCTCCTCTTAACTTTTCTACCCTGTCTATGTCCTTATGTAAGTAAGGTCTCCAGAACTATGTACACTGTACTCCAGGTGGGGCCTCACTAGTGTCTAATATAGTGGAATTCGACCTCCTTTTCCTGCTGGTGATGCCTGCCTATGCATCCCAGCATCCTATTTGCTTTACCTTCTAGCTTGTCACACTGTTTCCCTACCTTGAGGGTCATCAGAGATGATAACCTCAGGATCCCGTTCCTGCTTGGTGCATGCCATATCCTCACCCCGCAACTGATATATTATGCCAGGGTTTTGTGCCCTATATGCATTATCTTGCACTTCTTTGCATTTAATTTCAACTGCCAAACCTCTGACCATTCTTCAAGTTTCTGCAGGTCCCTCTCATTCTGTCTACACCCTCTGGTGTGTCTACTCTGTTACAGAGCTTTGTGTCATCAGCGAACAGTGAAATTCTGCCTTCTAGGTCCTGCAATGTCACTGATGAAGATGTTGAATAGGACTGGTCCCAGCACTGATCCCTGTGGTACCCACTGGTCACTCTTCCCTCTGTGGAGTGACAGCCATTTACCACCACCCTCTGTGTCCTGCTGCCCAGCCAGTTACCTACCCACTGCACTTCTGTCCTGCCCACACCCATATTCCCCAGTTTGTGTAATAGTCTTCTATGTGGCACAGTGTCAAGGCCTTGCTGAAGTCCAGATAGGCCATGTCCACTGCCCTCCTGATCCACCTCCCTAGTCACCCAGTCAAAAAATTCAACGAGGTTGGTCTGACATGGACCTCCCCTGGTGAAACCATGCTGCCTTGGGTCCTGTAGTCCATTGACAACCAGATGTTCCACCAATCTCTCCTTCAGTAGTGCTTCCATGATCTTCCCCACTACCGAGGTGAGGCTGACTGGTCTGTAATTCCTCGCTTCCTCTTTGTTCCCACTTTTGTATAAGGGGACTACATCTGCTGTCCTCCAGTCTTTGGGTACCTCCCTGTTTCCAGTGATGGCTAAACAGGATAGCCAGAGGTTCAGCCACCACCTCTCTTAGTTCTTTAAGGACCCTGGGTGCACCCCATCTGGCCCCATTGCTTTATCAACTCTTATTACTTCCAGTTCCTTCAGGACCCTTTCTCGTGTAAAGGGACTTGTGTCCATTCTGCACCATTCTCACCCTTGTACTCCTTCAGACCCATTATCCTCCTCTTCCTCAGTAAAGACTGAGCAGAAATACCTGTTCAATATGTCAGCTTTACTGTTGTCATCCTCCATGCACCCCATCCTCCCCTTCAGTCTCACTATCCCTCCCTTTGCCTTTCTTTTCCTTATGTACCTGTAAAGGTTTTGTCCCTCTACCCACTGATTTTGCAATGTGCTCTTCTGTCTGAGCTTTGGCTTCCTTACTGACCTCCCTGCCTCCCTTTGCTTCTCCTGGTACTTCTCCCTATTCCCTTCTGCCTGTGTCTTTTTGTATTGCCTGAATGCAATCTTTTTGGCTTTCACTTTCTCTGCTACCTCCTTGGAAAACCATAATGGCCTCCTCTTCCTTTTCCCTTGCTAACCTGCTTAATGCATAATTCTGTTTGTTCTTGTAATCCCCATTTAAATACTGCCCACTGTTCCTCAACCCCTGATTCCTTCCCATCCCTTAATGCCTTTCAAGCTATCTTCCCATTTTCCCAAAGTCTATCCCCCTAAATCCAGGATCGTGTTTTTGTGTGGTTTGGTTCTGCTCCTTCTGTGATTTCAAACCACAATGACTGGTGGTCACTGTTCCCAGGTGCTCCCCACTGTTACCCCCATCACACTGTCCCTGTTTGTGAGCACAAGGTCCAGTATTGCCTTCTGCGAGTTGGTTCCATGACCAGTTGCTTGAGGAAGGCACCCTGAAGGAGTCCAGGATAAATCTGCTCCTAGTTGATGCTGCTGCTGGGATGCTCCAGTCCACGTCTGGAATATTGAGGTCTCCAACCAGTACTACCTCACCCTTGTCTGCCATCCTTTGGATGGCTAGCATCAATCTCTATCTGTTTCTTCCTCCTGGGCTGGTGGTCTATAGACCACACCTGTGCAGATAGCTGGCCCATTTTCCTTTCAGCTTAACCCACAGTTTCTCTCCCCCATTTTGTTCCTCCTGGATCTCTGTGGCCCTTATGTCATTTTTCACATACAGTGCCCTCCTCCTCCCTTCCTACCTGCTCTGTCTCTTCTGAATATTTTGCTAGCCAGGTATGGCCATCTCCCAGTCATGGTTATCATTACACCAGGTTTCTGTGATGGCCACAATGTCCAAGTCTGACTACCATGACAGCCTTCAGATCCTTCATCTTGTTGCTAAGGCTCCTGGCATTGCACACATGGCTTTCCATGACTGGACCTCCCTAGACTGTTTAGCTGTTCTCTCCAGCCCCTTCCCTGGTTGTCCTTTATCCTGGTTCTCCTTGCTGTCTGCCCTTCTGTTGAATTTTTCTGCCTATCCACCTCTTGGGCACTAATCTCCATCTTTTGCACACTGCTTTGTAGAGATATCAATCCTCGGTTCCCTGGTTCCACTGCTAGCTGTGGGGGTGAGCAAGTAGGTACCCTCCTTGCTGGCCTGCCACCCCTTGGCTAGTTTAAATGCTATCAATGTAGCATTTAAACTTATCATTGAGTGCTTGGATTTCTCTCAGGATGGATGCAGGCCATCAGGCTTGAACAAACCTCCATCCCTCCAGGTGGGTCCCCAGTCACCAATGAATCCAAACCCTTCCTCGCAGCACCAGTTCTTCAACCATGAGTTAAAGTTCCAGGTGCATGCACCCCTATGCTCTCCATGCCTCTCTAGGTAGTACTTCGAGAAGGTGACAGAAGCAGCTACTTGCTTGAGACCCCGCCCCAATTTCCTAAACTCTTACTGAAATTCCTTTGGCTCCCCATTTGCCAGGTCATTAGTACCTAGGTGGAGAATGACATCAGCTCACCCTCCCATCTTGACTTCCCAGCGATCCCCAGAATCTTCCTTCTATCCCTCTGTGCGATGGCACCTGGTGGCACCTCACCTCCTGTCCTTCCTCCTGTGTTTCTAGCTGGATCCCTCTTATGATGGAGTCCCCACCAGGATTCGCTTCCTCCTCCTCCTCTGGGGTCACTGCTCTCCCACTGAGGTCACCTCTTTGGCTAGCCTCCACATCCTTTCCTTCCACTTCTCTGGGTACCTCTGTGGTTGTCCCCATTTGCCAGTGTGGCATATGAGTTCTTGAGTGGAATAGGATCTGGGATGTGTCTGCCTGACCACCTAACCTCCCTGAGCCACTGTCATCCAAGTGCTCCTCGTTTTGGCATCCTTTGTGGCAGCGGCGTTGGGCTGGGTGGTCTCTGGATAGGGGTGATGGTACTCCTGACCCAGTTTACTTCTGCTCTGAGTGCAGCTACCTCATCCTGCAGTCCAGGAGATACATGCAGATAGGGCAGTACCTCAGTGTCTAGAAGGTCTTCCTGAATATGGCTGGCCCGCAGCCACTGCATTGCACCACTCCCACATTATACTACACTTATACTGCTATTCCAGTACTTATCTGTTACTGAAACTCTCCTAGTTCCTTTTTATTAATTTACTGTCCTAAAATCCTGCCACTGCTCCTCAGATACCTTTCCTTAGAAAGAAAAAAAAGAAAAATGAGGCAAAACACTTGATGTGCTGAGGAGGGCTTCTTCCCCCTTATGCCCCTCCTCTCCACAACCCCTACTATAGCCTGTGCTTAGCTCCTGTCAATTAGATTTAACAGGGCATATAATTAAGAGTTGGGGGCAGGGAAGGAGGGGTGGTGAAATTGCAGCAATTAAAGAGAGCAAAGAAATACACCACCACTACAAGCACAACAAATTAGGTTTACATTTTCAACAGCCCAAACAATTCTAAGTAAAGACAGCAAAGAAATTACAGTGTCTCTAAACCCACAATCTAAGTTTAAAACAAAATAGCAATTTGGAGTAGGCCATTCATTTGCCAACCGTGCCAGGGGTGGAAGAGACTCCAGTGAGTTCCCCATCCCTAGATATGGCCTCTTTGCTTAAGAGGTATCTGGAGATGACTGAGGCCTTCAGCGCTCAGACCATCTGTTAAGTGATCTGTTCAGGTACTAAGAAGGGCCAGGCGGTGTACAAAGCTGCTATTGCAGGCTGAATTAGGAGGGCCATAGAGATCACTTACCAGACTGCTGGAAGCACCTTCCTATTGATTAAAGCTCATTTCCACTAGGGCTCTTTTTGCCTCTTGGGCTGAGGGGCTGCTGCTTCCCGTGCAAGACATCTATGCTGTGGCCACTTAGTCTTCTGTACATACCTTTGTCCGCCATTATTGTTTGGATGTAGCTTCTGTCAGTAGAGCCGGTTTGGCAGAGTGGTGCTTCAGGCTGCTGTAGGTGTGTCATGACTAATAAGGTTCATCTTTGGTTATCCTGCCCGGTTTTTTCCTGGGTACCGCTACAAATAACCTAGTGGTTATGGTTCTCTCTGAGCACTAGAAAGATGGCAGGGATAATGGTATTTACTCACCTGGTAAAGGTGATTATATCTGCTACTTTTATAGTGCTCAGATTCCCTCATATATACAGACAACCTTTTTCCTTATGGTAGCTGGAATCACCTGTGTCCCTTCAGTCTTTGGGAGAATCTGTTATAGTGATGCTGATTTATTATTTCTGGCTGCACGCTTGTGTATATAGCAATTGTGGATTTTTAATAGGGGTGTAACCCCTAGGTGGCACTATCCCAAGGCTACTACCCCTGCCTGGTTGACTATGGACAGGTTGGGGGGCCTAGGTCCTATGGTGGTGCCTCCACCCATAGGTCAGGGTTTGTAGTGGTTAGACTAGCTTGGTCACAGCCCTCTGGGACACTGTGACCCCTTTATTCCCTCTAGTGGCTCACACAGTACACAGAGTTACAGCCCCAATACCCCACGTATACACACTGTTCCCTCATATAGATACCACTTACCCTTGAGACTGATTCTGCACACGTCTCTGGGGACCCCCTGTAAAGTAAGGTTAAACAACATACACAGCAAAACACAATACTGTTTCCATAAGTACCAACACCACAGACAGTATATAGTATAACAACAACAAATCTGATTTATTTAGGGACAGTAACATGGGAGAGGAAATCAGGTTAATTAGTGGCATTAAATCACAGTACTGTGCACACATACAGGGTCTGAAAAGTCACACTCTGGGTACCCAGGTTGGGGGGCTAGCCAGGTCCGTCGCCTCGGGGTTGGCCGGCAGGTGCAGATGGATAGGGCCCTGTAGAAAAAGATGTGCACAACACCTAATTGTAATCCAGAGCCAGAGGGCTCAGTCCATGAAACAGTGAAACTACAAGAATTAGATGACACACTTGTGATTGGAAAACAAGCCGCAGGGGAATACCCTGATTTGTAATTAGATGGCACACTTGTGATTGGAAAGCAAGCTGCGGGGAATACTCTGATTTGTACTCAATACCCAAGCTAAGGATTGGATGGAGAATGTCCTTCTGGATTGCCAGGAGAACAGGGCATGGGGACAAGGTCCTTGTGACTGGACCACACTGCAGTTGATAACATGCGGATTGTAGTCCGAATTAAGCTGGGGTTTACTTCCAGCTTCAGCACACAATTCACTGTACAGAGTTTGAAATAGCGATTCCCTCAAGCACTATGCACATTATATGTAAAGGAAAGTACTATACCAGGCAGGCTGCCCCTCGATCCTGACCGCAATACTGCAAGATACCTGGGAGAACACACAGCAGCTTCAGTTCCTGACAGACAGTGCGATTCAGCAATTTCTCCAGTCTACTACAGGGTTAGCCTGGTTTCTACACTTCTAGTGCTTCTTTCTCCTCACAACACTGATTCAGTCCAAACTGGCACTCCACAAAGGCTGCAGACCGAAACTCAGGGCCTCACACGCACTTCCACGGAAACTATACACCACAGAAGCACACAGCTCCTTCTCTCTTCACTGTCACAACTGATCTGATCTTTCCAGTCACAGAGCAGGGCATTTCCTTAAGCTCCACACTATTCTGTTGGCTGGTTCGGCTGTCACTCACAATAAGACTCCCTCTGTTGGTGGAAAAAGGCCAAGGTTAAATCTACATTTCCCAGAGTCACTGTCCATACAATCCCCTTGTGGCTGGCTCACATTAAGAGTCCACGTTTTGATTCATCCAAAGGCTCCATTTTAGGGCTCCCTTAACTCAATTGGCCCAGCACAGCAGTTTAGGTCAAAATGGAGGGTAACACACACAAAGTCCCAGCTGCAATAAAGGCAGGTTAGACAAACTACAATTTTACTAATGCTTTAAACGATTACAGGCAAACAGTTACAGCTTTCTGATGGGCTCCTTTGCACCTTCAGCGACTGCAAAATGGAGCAATTACTCTGTAACAACTGGGCGGAATTTGAGCATTAAATACACAGTCCCCCCATACAAACTAATTAAGTCTGCAAGCAGACAGTTCTTAAAGAGACAGTATGTGGAGCTCAAATAGCACTCACTTGCAACCACATTCAAGCAGCTAAGACACCGAACACCACCCAGGCTTGGAGCATTCAGGCAAGCTCCTGGAAGACTTTTAGGAACCTCCATTTGCAGGGGGTTACAGGGGGATGGTAGATCTTCTTGCTTCTCCTATGTTATCCATCACATTTAGGGTGCGGGTTTGGGTTAGTCACCTGGCTGTATTATTATTCCTTCACCTGTATAATTGTTGTAATTATGTTTTGAGTAAACCTTATTATATTCACACTGCATTTGATTGTCGGTGTTGATTCTGGACAGTTTCTGTCTTTTGCATGACATGCATGGGTTTGGGAGTTTGTTTTTGCCTTCTTCTCTCTGCTAGGAAGTGTCAGACTGGAATTTTCAGATGGACGGGTGATTGGCCTCTGGTAGCTAAAGATTTATGATTGTGCATCAACCAATGGGATGGATGAGGATACCCAGTGGTTATGGTTCTCTGAGCACTACAAAGGTGGCAGGTATAATCACCTTTACCAGGTGAGTAAATACTTACGTAGGCAGATTCAGACCCAAACTTCTTACATATATTCCTGAAGTTCATAAAAACACATGCAGTACCTGTGAATCATATATGGGTGTTTTCAGGAGAAATCTACTCCCCACCCAAAAAAAAAAAAAAAAAGTGGCAGGTTGGAGGTGTGGCTACACCTGAACAAGATGGATGCCTGAACCCTGAGCTCTGCAAACTTTCTTCAATCTACCATCATCTAAGACCATCTAAGTTAGATTCAGAACATCTACAGATGACCATCTGCTAATCATCATCTTCTGCAGCCATCCTGGAGGTTATTTTTGTTCTATTACAATTTAATTGGGGCTATTGCTGGACCAGATGATCTCTCAGTCTCAATTTATAGGCCTTTCACTATGGCCAGTCTGAAATCATTTGCTCCCTTGGATAAGGTAGAAGCTATCTTTCAGAAAATGCTTGCTGATATGAACAACTTAAAAATAATAACAAAACAAAATACAGCAGCTGAGGAAAACTGCAATCTATAGACACTCAGCTAATAACTGCAGAAAATAAAATGAAACAGAATGAGACATCTGTACAAACTTTGCAAGACCACAATCCATGAACAGGATCAAACAATCAAAGAACTCCATTTTTAAACTTGATGACTTGAAATTGCAGCCGAGAAATAATTTAAGATTCTTTGGTTTTCCAGAAGACATTGAACTTAAAAACACTTCAGCATTCTTACTGTATGTCCTACAGCAAATGCTGAAACTTCCAGTGGACCATGGCCTGGTAATCGAGCATTCTCCACGCTCCTTGAGCCTAACCCCTACCAGACCAAAGACCTAAGTCAATTCTGGCAAAATTATTCAACTACCCACACTGAAATGATTCTTCAGAAGGCAAAGAACTCTGGCAAGTTAGTTGGCAAGAGCATTGCATTTATATTTATAGACTTTTCAAGGGAGGTTAATGCTAAAAGATGTGCCTTTACTCTGGCCAGGCGTTTAGTGCGTCAGATGGGCTTACAATTTAGCATGCGCTGTCCTGCAATAATGTGCCTTTTATTAATAATACTTTTAAAGACTTTATCTCACCAGACGCTCTTATTTCCTATTTAGGCAACATTCAGTCACAAGCCCCTCTGACTCATGATTCCACTAAGCCTCCTGCAAGCACAATACATAAAGTGAGTCCAGCTCTCAACGACAGAGATACGACAAATGCCACCCTATCATCGTCTTACTCCAGGACCTACAGAATGTCCTTGCTGGTGCAAGCAGAGACAATCATCCCATTTGCAGGAAAAGGCTTCCACAAACTCAATATCCAGTAGGAATCATTGCTGTAGCCCTGATGGACTGCATCGCTCTGTCATGGACCCTACTACTTTATCTGTGAAACAAAAGAAAGGAGCACTCCAAAACGATATGAATATATGCTAAGATAACATTTTATTGTTGCCAAAAATTCCAACAGAAACTGCTGCACTTCAGCTTTGTGCCTTCAAAGGGGTATAACTAGCTAAGGATAGAAAAGGCTTTTATATATACAGCTGATGACCTCATTAAGGTGAGATCTGAGAAACACTTATATACTACACCTGTGCTTATTTTAATGATCAAAAGCAAAGTGAAACCAGTTTCTGCCATAACATACATAAAGAATTGTTATTTTTTATCCTATTTCTTTTATATTAAAAACAAATTAAGAAATTACATCTCACCATTTCAAACATCAACATATATACACATTCTCTATTTATTATAATTAGAAAACATTATTTTTTCTTTTACTGGAAACAGATCAAAATCCATTTATAGTATTTAATATATAATATAGACCAAGTTTCAAAAAGTAAGCAAGCAATAATACCTGAGAGGGTGGGTAGTATTAGGCAATACTGGACCCCCAGAAGCGTAATGAGAGCCCGACGCCTCAGGCGAGGGCCTTATAGCCCCTGGAATCTGGTATTGCCCTATACCGCCCACCCTCGAGGTATTATTGCAGCAAAAAATGGGCACTAAAAAAAAAACTAATTAAAAATTACTTTTTAGAATGTTTTGAAATGAAACAGTACCTCATGCCTGCTTTACAAAATGGTCTTTTGTCCAAATGCAGACAATAGTTAGAAAGTTGGCAGATTGCAGCAGATTCTTTCATTTCTTTTTTAGTTAGACAACCCCCCACACACATATTACAATTGTTTTATTTACTCTGTACACTTGTTTTGTTTTATGTTGAGAGGCTGTTTTTGTCTTGCTGATGTTTTTCACACTGGTCAGAGGTTGCCTTTTTCACACTAGGGTAGAGTCAGAGGTTGCTATGGTGACATGGGCATGGTGTGGGAGAGTAGCGGGTGTTGTCAGGAGCCAGTTGTTTTATTTTTTTATACATTCCTGGTCCTCGCTGCCTTCCATGTAGAATGGGACTGTGAAGAGAGGCGTCTGTTTTAGCCACTGGGACTGTGAAGAGGGGCGTCTGTTTGAGCCACAGTCAGCGGCAGGCGAGCAACCGACCAGAGCAGCAGGAGCGAGAGTGCTGACAGCTGTGGAATATAAGTCCCTAAATATTCACTGTAACAGTATTGGGGATTGCAGGGCATGGGGAAAGATCAGTGGTGGCAGTGTTTTAGAGATGAGCAGTACTATACATTTGAAATCTTTTCTTTTTGAACAGATGTTGCAACGGCAGGAGGAAGGAGGAGCGAGAGTGTCATTGGGTGACCAGGCTTTTGTTGTAACTGTGTGGGGAATCGGGGACATGGGACAAGGTGCATATTTTATTTAGAAAACAGACATTAAAAACAGATGTTAAAAATTAATGTAGCTAGCAGGCAGTTGTTTAAGTCAGGAAGGAGTGTGCAGGAGAACTAATGGTGGTTGGGCTCTCTCGCTAAGAGAGAGGAACAAAATAAGCGGCCGTTTACAATTTAAATGAGTTGTTGCAGCCAATTATGTAGCAGGGTGGGCACTACAATACTTACTGGGTGAAGAGGCACTGTAGACTGGTATTTTTGTTTCCTGGGCATCTATTGAAAGTTAATGTACCCCTTGGCAAGGGTACTAGCCAATCAGATGCCAGGAAATAAAAAGCCCATTTTCTAAAGAAGTGTATTCCAACCACAGTACATTGTTTTCTGAGACCTATAACGTCATAAATACAAGGCTTAAGACAACCAAGGGAACTAGGTCGGGGGAAGGAAAAGGGGAGGGAGAAGGGGAAAGGAGGAAAGAAATAGAAGGAAAGAAAAGGAAGAAGGGAGCTGAAAGAAAAAGGGAAAGAAAACAAGCATAGAAAGGAAGGAGAAGGGAGGAAAGGGGAAGGGAAGGGGGAGGAAAAGAGGGAGAGAGGACTGGGGAGATGTCTCAATGTGATCACCCTCACATAACTTCCATCCTCAGAATGGAGTATGGCCTTCCATTTCAGGTGGGGATCTACAGGCGTACATTCTCCATTGGACCTATATGGGGAAAAAGCAAAAGAAAAATATATATAAGTATTAAAATGCATTTGAAAATAACATCACAAACTACTTCCGTGATTTTCTTTTGTCTTTCACAGATGGCTTTAGATCCCACTGATCATTAAGTCCATCTGGTTTAACAGTGCCTAGTCTATAGATCCATTTACTTTCCTGCTTCAGTAGTTCATTGGTTCTATTCCTCCAAATCTAAGAGGCTGTTGCCAGTCTATACCCATAAACTTCATGTGTTTCAGTCAGAGTTGTGTTTCTGAAAAAATGTAGTCCAACTGGAGTATCAGTCCTGGCAATTAATTATGTTTCTCACATGCTCCTGTATTCTCTGTTTTAATGCCCTAGTAGTTCTACCTATATAGAGCTGGCCACATTCACACCACAGAGCATAGATCAAAAAGAGGTGTCACAATTAATAAAATCTTTCATCACATAGTTATTCCCTAGTTACAGGATGTACTGAATTCAGACCCTATTTTGCAATAACTACAGATGTCGCATCTTTGACATTTAAAGCTCCCTATAGGTTTGTTACCCAACCAGGTACTCTTTTTAGGCTTGGTCAGTCTACTATGGACCAGCCTATCTTTCAAATTCTGTCCCTTGAAAAAGTGATCCGTGGTGTTTCCCTATTGCATCACCTAGATTTTTATCTGCATGTAAGATGTGCCAATTTCTATAAATAATGTTTCCAATCTGTCCTGACCAGTTATTAAACTCTGTAACAAAAGTTACACATTTGGTAGAATCTGACATTTTCTGGGCATTTCCTTAAAATTTCTTCTCTTTGTAAGTGTGTACTTTATTCATTGCTTGTGTCAGAACATCATTCCTATATCCCCTTTCTATGAATCCATTCTTCAATTCCTCAGCTTGTATAGAAAAATCTTCATCCTCAGTGCAATTCCTCGTAAGTGCAGGAATTGTCCATAGAGAAGAATCTTTCAAGTTTTAGGATGCGCACTCTGCCCTAAGCAAATTGTTCGTTGCTATTGGTTTCCTATAATTTTTAGTAATTATGTCCTCTCCATGTATTTCAGGCCTTTTAATAGTAAGATCCAAGAACTCTATGCTAGTAGGGTCTGCTCTGTATGTAAATTTCATGTTAATATCATTTGCATTTAGCCATTCTATAAATGACTCCACCTCTATTAGGTTACCAACCCAAATACACAAAATGTCATCAATAAAATGGGCCCAAAGACTAACTTTCCCAGGTATGGATTGGTATTTTGAAACACACACACTTCCCACTTTCCCAGAAAAGGTTAGCATAGGACAGTGCCATACATGCCCCCATAGCTGTCCCACATATTTGTCTATAATTTCTCTTAGAAATTCAAAGTGGTTATGGGTCAATATGAATTGTACAGCTGACAAAATGAAATCTATAGGTATGTCTTCTGCTACATTTCCTTTCTCTAGGAAGTACCTACATGCACTAATGCCTTGTTCATGTCTTATAGTGTGTATAAAGACTCAGCGTCTATAGTTATCCACAGCATATTTTCTGTCCATTGTATGTTTTAAGTTTGTTTTAACACATGTATTGTATCTTTGTATACAAATTTAACTTAACTACTTCTTGTTGTAAAAAAAGTCTACAAAACAACCTAATTTTTCTGTAACCGATCCAATGGCAGAAATAATTGGCCTCCTAGGGGGTGTCCGTTGTACTTTTGTGTGTTTTGGTAATATATAATAACATGGCAAAACAGGGTTGTCACTCCACATAAATTTCAACTCCTTCTCTGTTATATCACCTCTTGATACTGCTTCCTGTAGGAGACAGTTGATTTCAATCCTGTATTCACTTATAAAATGATGTCTAAGTTTTCATAACTGAACACATCATTTAATAACTTCTCTACAATATCTATATAGTGTTCTCTGTCCACTACCACTATGTTTCCCACCCTTGTCAGCTGGTTTTATTACTATTTCATCTTTCCCTTCTAAGGCTCTTAGTGCCTCAATTTCATTTGTTATTAAATTTATATTCCTAGGTTGTCCTGCTTTAAGCAAAATCTTGTCTATTTCTCTTAACACAGTTCTTTCAGAAGTAGAGATAACAGGATTGAAGAAGTTGGGAATAAATTCAGACAGTGGGAGAATAAAGTTTTCTCATAGTTCTGATATTGGTGGTACTCACAGTGGTGGGATCCGAACCTGTAGAACTCATAGGTTCCCCATCAATTAAATTCATAATGTAGTCTATGTCCTCTCGTAGTTTAATCCTCCAGTATCTATATTAGGACATATGTCTGCATTATCAAATTTTCTTGACCCAGAGTAGTCTCCAAAGCCCATGATGTCAGCATTCTCTTCAATTTCTGTTCTCTTTGAAAAGAAGGCTTTTTAACCTCAATTTCAAAATAACCTGTATAAATCTACCTGAACTTGAAAAGGATTTAACTTGGGTGTTGGAACAAATGAAAGCCCATGTTCTAATATCTTAATATGTGTTTCTGATAATTTTACTATAGAGATGTTGATCACTTGGAATTCTTGCCTTGTCCCTGCCTCGTCCTCTGGTCTTCTTCTGTCTCAATGTGTTGTTTTCCTCCGTGTGCCCCTCCTTGTCTTCCTGTGCCTTCTTCTCCTGTGTCCTGTGTTGGTTGCCCTCGATCTAAAAGGACTGCGATCTCTGTTATTATTGTTCTCTTCTTGAGCGCACCTTGGATCTGCTTCTACTTCTGCTTCTCTTTCTATAGTTCCTTTTCTTTTTCAATCTAAAACTTGCTGTTTATCATAGTCTTCTTGATCTCTTAATTTTTTCTGCTTTTTATTCACCAGTTCACTCTCATATTTGCAGCTGCATTAGCATGCTCTAAAATCTTTGTAAACTTGCTTATTAAAGCTGATATTCAAAACAAGAAGAAATAAGCACAGAAATTGAATTAGCAAAGAGGAAGTGCTGAAATTTAAAGAGACAGTAGCCTTTAAAGAATTGGACAAATCTATGAAAGGACTTTCTAAATATGAGAGTGAACTAGTGAATAAAAGCAGAAAAAATATTAAGAGATCAAGAAGACTATGATAAAGAGCAAGTTTAGACTGGAAAGAAAAGGAAACTATAGGAATGGAAGCAGAAGTAGAAGCAGATCCAATGTGCGTTTCTAGGAAGAGAGCAATAATAACAGAGATCGAATGTCTTTTTTAGATTGAGGAAACCAACACAGGACACAGGAGAAGAAGGCACAGGAAGACAAGGAGGGGCACACATGGAGGAAAATGACACATTGAGACAGAAGAAGACCAGAGGACGAGGCAGGGATGAGGCAAGAATTCCAAGTGATCAACATCTCTAAAGTAGAATTATCAGAAACACATATTAAGATATTAGAACATGGGCTTTCATTTGTTCCAACACCCCAGTTAAATCCTTTTCAAGTTCAGGTAGATTTATACAAGTTATTTCAGAAATTAAGGTTAAAAGCCTTCTTTTCAAAGAGAACAGAAATTGAAGAGAATCCTGACATCATGTGCTTTTGGAGACTACTCTGGGTCAAGAAAATTTGGATAATGCAGACATATGTCCTAATATAGATACTGGAGGATTAAACTACACAGAGGACACTGACTAAATTATGAATTTAATTGATGGGGAACCTATGAGGTTCTACAATTTGGATCCACCACTGTGAGTACCACCAATATCAGAACTAGGAGAAAAACTTTATTCTCCCACCCGTCTGAATTTATTCCCAACTACTTTAATCCTGTTATCTTGACTTTTGAAAGAATAGTATTAAGAGAAATAGACAAGATTTTGCTTAAAGCAGAACAACCTAGGAATAGAAATTTAGTAACAAATGAAATTGAGTCACTAAGAGCCTTAGAAGGAGAAAGATGAAATAGTAATAAAACCAGCTGACAAGGGTGGGAACATAGTGGTAGTGGACAGAGAACACTATATAGATATTGTAGAGAAGTTATTAAATGATGTGTTGTGATCGCAAATTCTCTCACTGTAAGTATTACCTGAGCAACCACTCCCGTCGTCACAGGGCAAAACCACACCACTGGGTTTTGTCTTAAATCAGTTTATTTGATCAAATCTCACACATGCATGTGGGACTTCTACTAAGGAGATCGTCCCTGATTAAAGTTTACAGCAACTTTTATAAGCTAGATTTTGCACTTCTTATCTTGAAAAATACCAACATTTCAGTATGAGCCAATCATAAAGCAGCATTACAAGTTTTCAGCAATGTAAAAAATATTGATTTGTATAGGTACTTTTCCACTGCAATTCATTTCTTTCCCATTACTGCTTGATACATATGCCTGGGTCAAGCTGACCTGAGAGAGACAATTAGTTTCACTCACACCATAGCAACGTACAGCTTGCTTCAATGCCACTATGTGCTGTTATCTTTTATATTTTGCCCAGGCATGCTCTTATCTCTATATTTTGTCCAAGCCTGCTATTCAGGCTGGTACAACTAGTTCTGCTCAGTTTTATCTAGCTTTCTGTTTTCCCAAATGTACCTCAAGTAACCTCAGTACAAATTCTATAACCCATAAAAAGAAACATGAACTCAGAAATTTCTACTACATTCATTACTATTTTGTTACAGCATGGCTTTCAAAGCAAGCATAACTCAAGGCATATATTAGCAAATATAGCTTTAGGATATAAAAAGCATATATAAAAATTCCCTCACAGTGTCCAGTTATAAAAACTTGGCATAATCCTATAAGTGAATACAGGATTGAAATGAATTGTCTCCTACAGGAAGCAGTATCAAGAGGTGATATAACAGAAGGAGTTGAAATTTATGTGGGTGACAACCCTGTTTTGCCATGTTATTATATATTACCAAAACACACAAAAGTACAACGGACCCCTAGGGAGCCAATTATTCCTGCCATTAGATCGGTTACAGAAAAATTAGGTGTTTTGTAGACTTTTTTACAACAAGAAGTGGTTAAGTTAAATTTGTATACAAAAGATACAACACATGTGTTAAACAAACTTAAAACATACAATGGACAGAAAATGTGCTGTGGATAACTATAGATGCTGAGTCTTTATACACGTATAAGACATGAACAAGGCATTAGTGCATGTAGGTACTTCCTAGAGAAAGGAAATGTAGCAGAAGACATACCTATAGATTTCATTTTGTCAGCTGTACAATTCATATTGACCCATAATCACTTTGAATTTCTAAGAGAATTATAGACAAATATGTGGGACAGCTATGGGGGCATGTATGGCACCATCCTATGCTAACCTTTTTCTGAGAAAGTGGGAAGAACTATGTGTGTTTCAAAATACCAATCCATACCTGGGAAAGTTAATCTTTTGGACCAGTTTTATTGATGACGTTTTGTGTATTTGGGATGGTAACCTTATAGAGGTGGAGTCATTTATAGAATGGCTAAATGCAAATGATATTAACATGAAATTACATACAGAGCAGACCCTACTAGCATAGAGTTCTTGGATATTACTATTAAAAGACCTGAAATACATGGAGAGGCGTAATTACTAAAAATTATAGGAAACCAACAGCAACAAAACAATTTGCTTAGGGCAGAGGTGCACATCCTAAAAACTTGAAAGATTCTATCCTCTGTGGCAATTCCTGCACTACGATAGGAATTGCAATGAGGATGAAGATTTTCTATACAAGCTGAGGAATTGAAGAATAGATTCATAGAGAGGGATATAGGAATGATGTTTTGACACAAGCAATGAATAAAGTACATACTTTACAAAGAGAAGAAATTTTAAGGAAATGCCCAGAAAATGCCAGATTCTACCAAATGTGTAACTTTTGTTACAGAGTTTAATAACTGGTCAGGACAGGTTGGAAACATTATTTATAGAAATTGTCACATCTTACATGCAGATAAAAATCTAGGTGATGCAATAGGGAAACACCACGGATCACTTTTTCAAGGGGACAGAATTTGAAAGATAGGCTGGTCCATAGTAGACTGACCAAGGCTAAAAAGAGTACCTGGTTGGGTAACAAACCCATAGGCAGCTTTAAATGTCAAAGATGCAACATCTGTAGTTATTGCAAAATAGGGTCTGAATTCGTACATCCTGTAACAGGAATAACTATGTGATGAAAGATTTTATTAATTGGACACCTCTTTTGTGATCTATGCTCTGTGGTGTGAATGTGGCCAGCTCTATATAGGTAGAACTACTAGGGCATTAAAACTGAGAATACAGGAGCATGTGAGAAACAATTAATTGCCAGGACTGATACTCCAGTTGGACTACATTTTTTCAGAAACACAACTCTGACCCAAACATATGACATTTATGGATATAGGCTGGCAACACCTCTTAGATTTGGAGGAATAGAACCAATGAACTACTGAAGCAGGAAAGTAAATGGATCTATAGACTAGGCACTGTTAAACCAGATGGACTTAATGATCAGTGGGATCTAAAGCCATTTTTGAAAGACAAAAGAAAATGCGGAAGTAGTTTGTGATGTTATTTTCAAATGCAGTTTTAATACTTATATATATTTATTTTGCTTTCTTCCTATATAGGTCAAATGGAGAATGTACACCTGTAGATCCCACCTGAAATGGAAGGCCATACTCCCATTCTGAGGATGGAAGTTATGTGAGGGTGATCACATAAAGACATCTCCCCAGTCCTCTCTCCCTCTTTCCTCCCCTCCCCTTCCCCTTCCTCCCCTTCTCCCTTTCATTCCCCTTCCTTCTTTCTATGCTTGTTTTCTTCCCCTTTTTCTTTCAGCTCCCTTCTTCCTTTTTCTTCCTTCTATTTCTTTCCTCCTTTCCCCTTGGTTGTCTTAAGCCTTGTATTTATGACTTTATAGGTCTCAGAAAACAATTTATTGTGGTTGGAATACACTTCTTACTTTTTGAAACTTGGTCTATATTATATTAAATACTATAAAAGGATTTTTGACCTGTTTCAGTAAAAGAAAAAATAATGTTTTTCTAACTATAATAAATAGAGAATGTATATATGTTGATGTTTGAAAATGTGAGATGTAATTACTTAATTTGTTTTAATATAAAAGAAATAGGATAAAAATAGGAATTCTGTATGTATGTTATGACAGAAACTGGGTTTCACTTTGATTTTGATCATTAAAATAAGCACAGGTGTAGTATATAAGTTTTCTCAGGTCTCACTTTGATGAGGTCATCAGCTGTATATATAAAAGCCTTTTGTATCCCTAGCTAGTTATACCCCTTTGAAGGCACAAAGCCAAAGTGCAGGGGTTTCTGTTGGAATTTTGGCAACAATAAATGCTATCTTAGCATATATTCATATCGCTTTGGAGTGCTGCTTTCTTTTGTTGAACTGATTTGAGGTTAGCAGCCTCTGTTGGGGAGCACCACCGCTAACTGGCGCCGCTCAAACAACTGTGTTTTTCTTCTGCCCTGTGACAATTCCAGCTATTCCTCTGCATATAAGCTGCTATGCCCCTTGCAAGAAAGCTTCATACATTACAAAATACCACTCCCAAGTATGGTTTCCTGATGGAAGACAATCTCTCCAACTTAGTGGAGCTGGAGGGCATCGGCAGACATTTCCTGGGCAGATGTGGCTGCCAGTTCGCGAAAACTGGGAACCCCCTCCAAGAAAAGTGCGAAAAAGACAAAATAAAATCGGACTTTAGCTCGACTATCACACCACAGACCCAATCTATGTTACCTTCTGACACCTGATCCTGGTGATGGAGTTCATAATTTGACAGACAAAGCCTGAACCTTTTTTTTCTTTCTACAAGTTATGTCATTAACAATGGGGATTGTTTCTCTTCATTCTTCTGACTCTTCTATCCCCACAGATGACATGGAGATGATCTGCTCCTCTGGAATGGACGTGAATACATTATGCAATGTAACCCTACAATGTTGTAGTCTATGGGAAATCAGAAAGCCTATTGTGTCTTGCCACATCCCATTTTATTTTTATTTTTTATTTATTGAAATAATCAGTTTTACAACCTTTGAGTCAGAGACCCGTTTACAAAGGTACCGCTCTCGGGGGACAACAATTAAGTGAGGTTTAGACAGAGGTTACATACAGGTGAGATACATACATACAGTTGAGTTACATGCATCGTTATATAAACACAGTTGTTAGATATTCAGTTATATCATTACACAGTCATCCGTGGAACCCAGTGAAGACTTAGGGGCTATTCAAGACAGGGTTATGTTCCACTACAGGCATTTACAGCACCGGCTGTCAATAATGTGTGTTCTGGAGGAGCTATTTTGAACAGGCCAATCCTGGGAATCTTTGTGATTCCCTCAGGAAGGAGTTAAACCAGGCGGGGCTTTATGATGAAAGGATCTTTGGCAGAGAGAGGTCCTTGCTCTGGGTGCTGCTAGGAAGGTGGCTTTGGTGGAGTTACCAGGTTAGCACAGGCGGACGGCCAGTTGCGAGGATGCTGGAGACCCCTGGTGGCATAACCCAGATAGGGACTATTTAGCCAGCAGGCAGGTGTGGTATTTCAGACGTTCCTCAAGAGTGAGTATGTGGTGGCAGGTATAGCAGGCAAAGCGTGAGTTCTGCTATGGGCGCGGTCAGGAGGAACCTGAGCTTTGTTAATAGAGGTCTGGACTTTAGAGAGGGTGGTGGGGTCTGCAGCTGCGTGTTGGAAGTCTGTAGTCGACCAGAGACAACACAGATGAGGTGATGGCCAATTTTAAGGCAGATTCTGGGAGGCAGTCTTTATGGCGGTAGAGGAGCCCAATCCTGGAGTTCATGGCTGATGATAGGGCTTTTAGATGGGCGTTGAATGTAAAGCCTCGTCAAAAGCCAGGTACTTATATGTTGTTACCTGTTCAAGTGGAAGGAATGTGCTAGGGGTGATGAGAAGGGGTATCCTTGGCTGTTTTGCCGATGTCTGAACAGCATTGACTTTGTTTTTTCAGGTTCAGGACTAGCCGATGGTTACCAAACCATTTTTCTGCTTGGAGGAAAGTGCTTTGCAGCGTGCTTTGGAGAAGGAGTGGGTCAGTGTGATGCTAAGATCACTGCATCATCTGCATAAAGCAGTTTTGTTGGAGCAGGAGCTTGGGAGGGTGTTAAGGAAGAGACTGAAAAGGTGGGTCCAAGGATGGAGCCTGCGGGACCCTAGAGTACCGGTAGGTTGGTGGAGAAGGTCCTATTTAGCTTAACTCTTTGGGATCTGTTGTGTAGGTAGCTTGAGAACCAGTTCAGGGGCCAGATGAGAATTCCAGTTGGCTAAGGAGTTTAACAGCAGGGGTGGCACACAGTGTCAAAGGCCTTGGATAGGTCGATGAAAACTGCCCTGCAAGTTGCCCATCATCAAGCGCAGAGTGTATATGGTGGGAGAATTCCAGAAGGGCAGTGGATGTGCTGTGGCCGGATGAAACCCATATTGCTCAGGACATAGGATGTCGTATTTAGATAGTATCCACAGCTAATAGAATACCTATTTTTCCAAGGCTTTGGAAGAGGGAAGGATGGAGATGGGCCTGTAGTTGTTGTAGTGTTCGGTCCCAGACTTATGGATGGGGTGACTTAGCCTGTTTCCATGCTTCGGGGAATTGGCCAAGGCATAGGGATCTATTAATGGCAATCGTGAGGGGATTAGCATGACATCCAGTGTGAGGCGAGTATCCTGGAGTCAAGAGGGTCATTACTTGGGTTTATGAGGTAGTGCTTTTAGTAGGAAAGGTTTGGTCTCATGGGGTGAGATCTGTCCGGAAGCGGAATAGAGGCTGGGAAGTGGGGGTGTGGGAGGGCGTGGGGACGGGTCAAAGAAGTGGGCAGGGAGAACTGCGCTTAAGTCCGAGAATGTTTTGTTAAGGCAGTCTGTGATACATGTCTGGTCTGTCGAGACTGCCCCATTTATGACAATCTGAGACGGAGGGGCAGGTTTTCCATTCAGTTCTTTTATATTGTCCTAGAAGGCTCTGGCAGAGCCCAGGAGGATGTCAAAGCAGCCTGATAGTGTCTAGCTTTGCTTGTTTGATGGCCCAGGTGCATTGGTTGCGGCTGCCCATAAACATGCCTGTCTGCCACTCTACCAGAGTCATTTGCTATGTGCCAAGATTGTCCCTATGTTTTTAGTTGCTGGATCAGTGCAGGGGATATCCATGCAGCAGCCCATTGTTTTGGTCTAGATGTGGTGATGGGGCAAATAGGTCACAGGCATTGTTGAAGGCCCTAGTGAGATAAGTTGGAGCAGAATTTATGTCAGATGCAAGGGTCATTGGAGTCCAGTCGATTTGTGCGAGGTGACACTTGAGGTTGTCAAGCCCCTGGGAGAAATCTGCATCAAGGGGTGCTGCAGTACTCAGGGCTGGTGTGGGGGAGGACCAGAAGCAGAGGACAGGGAGTGATCGCTAAGTGAGTCCGCTAGGACTTTACAGATTCAACTTGTGGCCGATTAGAAGAACTATGTCCAGGAGGGAGCTAGTTCCCTCGCTTGGTTAAGTCTGGTGGGCTGAGTGACCAGTTGAGACAGGTCAAGGGCTGCAAGCTTGTCCTTTATATTATCAGACGAGGGCTGAGCCAGTTGGTGTTTAGGTCTCCCAGGATTAGTTGTTCAGCCTTTTGAGGTAAGGTGGATAGATAGTCTATGAGGGAGTTGATTGCTAAATTTTTCATACTCAGGGTATGTAGGCCGTGGTTAGGTATAGGGGCCACGACCAGGGTGTGGGGTGATTTTTAGAGTAATGGCTTGTTCCCCATGGTTGAACTCAGGGATTGGGAGCATGGCCTAGAACAGAGTTACGCAAGAATATTGCGCACCCCTCCACGCTTGCCCATCCTATCAGCCCTGAACAGGGAGAAGTCTGGGAGGAGACAGCTGAGTAGGACATAAGCTGGGAGAGCCAGGTTTCCACTAGCATAAGAATGTCTGGGGAATGTTGTGCAACCCAGCATTGGAATGCTGCGGTTTTCTTGGGGAGAGTACATATGTTCATAAAAGCAATTCAGAGACCTTTGCAGGGTGGGCTGAGGCATGGCAGAGTTGCCCGCCCCAGGGTTTGGGTGCACATTTCCTGAGAGCAGGAGAAGCAGGGCAGTGGGTGCCTCATAAGGTGCAGCTGCTGCTGTAGATGGGGTGCTTTTGCAGCTGCCATGACATTTTATGGGTGGTGCATGGGATGGAGAGAGATTAGTACGGAGATGCTAGAGAGAGAGTGACCATCAGTGATAGAGTTCATGGTACAGTGGGTTGTGTATTGGCGGTGGGTGGGTGGGAAATGTGGTAGTCCAGTGTTAGGATGGATTTGGGGATGGACTGATAGGTGGATGGGCTGTGAGCTGTGTGGAAAACAGGGTACTGTGTTTGGAGGGACCGAGGTTGGGCAGGGCACGTCCGTGGATGATATAAAGGGATTCAAGGTGGACAGTGGGTGCTGTGGCAAGAGGAGTGCCAGCATAGCAAGGATCATGGTTATGTGTGATTTTACAGCAGAGAATTGGTTTAGGTGTAGGCTCCCTCTAGTGCTAGAGATATAACCTGCAAACAGAAAAGTTGGCTGATTGGTTCTGACACCCCATGTGATTATAGCTATAAAAGGAGTGCCGACCAAGGGTGGTGGTGGGCGGCGGAGGGCTAAACCTAGGCTAGCTCCACAGGGACCAGCAGTCGCGACTGCAATAAGGCGTTTCAGGTTTTACCTAATCAGCAACGGAGGCTTGAGGCTTGTCTGTGGCAGGGAGGCTTGACAAGTAGCCCTCACGACCTCCGGCTCCTCGGGGAGGGGTTTGATCTAATCAGCAGCTTTGGGGCTTGTCTGTGGCAGGGAGGGCTTTGGCAAGTAGCCCTCGTGACCTCTGGCTCCTTGGAGGTTGATCTAATCAGCAGCTTGGGGCTTGAGGGCATGTCTGTGGCAGGAGGCTTGACAAGTAGCCCTCGCGACCTCCGGCTCCTCGGTTTCTTGCTTTGATGGTCAGTGGTTGCATGCTTTTGCTGCTTTGATTTTTGTTTGTTGTTCAGTGAGTTGGGAGATGGTTTTGAACTGGCTGTGCCTTTGTTTGGGTTCTTTCTGTGTGCTATAGGAGACTGTACATCATTCATTTCACATGTTTGACCACCTAACTTTCGAAGCAGTCTTCATGATGCTTGTTCTTACCACAGGCTATTTTCAAACCATCAAGGTAGGCTGAATTAGACATGAATCTTCTGCTTGGTTCGAAGCCTGTTTAAAATGATTATCTCAGGTGAGTGCTTTCGATAAGGTCTATATATTTACATACCAGTTGGTTGCTTGGCCATCGTGACTTGCC
Organism: Neoceratodus forsteri; assembly: GCA_016271365.2. Lineage (NCBI taxonomy): Eukaryota > Metazoa > Chordata > Ceratodontiformes > Ceratodontidae > Neoceratodus > Neoceratodus forsteri. The sequence goes on from CM028137.1 coordinate 646,783,580, forward strand.
TGATGGCATTCATACAGACATCTCGGCAATGTTCGAACACTAGGGTGCAACAATTTTTCTGAGGATTTAAGCTATCTAAACTCAGAATACCTCTGTTTCTTTGCAGCCCCTCAGTTTGAAACCTGGATGCCTGCATGCTGCTCAGGAGTAAGCTGTGTATGAAAACTTCCTCCACTGATCTCTCATAATCTTCAGGTAGCTCCCATGGCATCGTATTTGTTATGCCTCTTGTTTTGTTTTACCAAGTGCTACCCTACACATCGTTGATGGAGCTACAGACGTGGGTCCTTTAATATGTGTATACCAAATGTTGACACCATTTTCAAATAGCTTTTTTAGGCTAACTAAGGTTGTTTTGATGATCAAGTGCACTGAATCCCAGATCTTCTTGAGTGTATACCCTATAATAATTTTCATCTATATTACTTTTCCAAATTTTAACTGCGATACACCTCCAGAACAAGTCTAAATTTTTCTTCACAATGTAAGCATTACATCTGATGTGGGCTATTTGATAACACAACTATGCTCTGTTTGAGCCTATGGGTTACCTAGTAATTTAAAATAGTAATGCCATATACATCTGTATTCCTACTTTTGACTTTTTTTTAACTTGATTGTACAGTGATTCAACCTATGATTGCTCAGTCTTCAGCTCTGTAAACTTTCTTTTCTTGCGAATATAGATGATGGAGATAAGTGCAAGTTTAATATAGCCTTTATCACTACTCCACAACTTAAATAATATTGATGTTTTGAGACATTGTAGTTGATTAGATATTCAAATCAAGCTTTAAAGTTCTACTTGTTACATATCACTGGGGATAATTCCCATCTTTTGTGATAATTGCTACTTTGGACTGTTTCTGAGTTATACAGTGATCCTTTAAGGAGTAATGGATATTCTATTCTCCTTAAATTGTCTCTCCATGTCCTGATGTGTAGATAAGTGGTCTTGGTCTATCACTTTATACTATGACTGTCCTTTATCTCTCTGCTCATCCAAGATGATTCTAAGTTGGTTTGTATTTAATGTTTGGATGTTATTGTTAATAATTTTTGTAACAGATATGAGAGATACAAGAACTGGGAATTAAGAACCCTCTTAGCTGTTCCACCTGTATTAAAGTTTTCAATTCCTGCCTGGAACCTGCCTACAAAAGTAGAATTAATCATTCTCCTCAATTGGTTTTTAGGTTTGCTTGGCACATTGGGCTGACAGTTTCACTAACAACTACCATAGATTTTCTGTGTTTATATCCTCATGGCTGACTTGTTATTATATGTGGAATGTCCAGAAAAAACAGTACCTTAGTGTCACCCATCGCGTGGTGTCACCAGACAGAGACACAAAGCATTTGAAGGGGTAGCTAAGAAAACCAAAAGCCAAAGAATAGAGTACAGGCTTTCATTCCCAGCTTGCTTACAATTCACTTACCTAGATACAATGTACTCCTTTACAGATGCTAAAGCAGCTGGGATCTTTGTCAGGAAGCTACCTCGACCATTCCGATGCCTGATTTAATGGAAGCGAAGTGGAGGACAGAGAGGACAGAACATGACCACTAGACTCCTCTAGTGGGCTTTGCTGAACTGTCTTCTTAGTGGACCTCTCTCCTAACAGTGCTGATTGTGGACGTGATTCAAGAATGTGTTTAGCTGTTTCCACCAGACTCCCAGTCAAGAATTCCTCTCTTACAATAAGTGTATGAAATAAAGTGTGGCGAGGACTGGAGGGAAACTTACTGATTGTAATGTCTGGGAAGGGTACAGGAAAACAATCAATTAGTAAAGGATAAACCAATGTTTAATATTGCAGGTTAAAGGTGTGGCTGCAATTATGGTGGTAAGTTTAAAGTGCTTATTTCATCCTCTCAATATATATTTTGAGCCGTCTGACTGCGCCAGGGGAGTAAGATGGTGGATACAGAAGCGGAGCATTGAGTGCATTTAGAGTTGTGTCATGGTAAAATGGCATCTCAGTTGCTGTCTCATGGATGCTTCAAGTAGGTGAAAAGCACAACTAGAGTGTAATCTGCTACATTCTAAATTCACTGAGATTGGCACCTGCTCTATTATTTCATCATTCTATTATGCATCATAGACCGCAGACAAAAATCTGATCCTCTTCTGCTGGCTCTAGATTAATTAGTTGTAGCAATATTGGTTTTAGCGGTATCCAGATGCTGCATTATAACCCTCAGTCTTTCTGTCCTATTAATTTTTGTAAGTTTTACACTAGGGATAAATATAGGTTGTTTTTATTATTCCTTTGGGTTTCTAGGGTCTGAATGTTGTGCCAGTTTAGTAGTGTCATGTAGAAATGTGATATATAGGAATGTAGTTTAAGAATAGTCTTAGAGCTAATGTGCATATCTTTAATAGGGTTTCACATTGTGTATATTCCTACCTGAGCACTGGCGCAATTATGGTCACAAGTGGTGTTTTCTGTATTCGTAGATGAAAGTTATGAACGGAGGTAGCCCTCATAGTAGTTATACTGGAGATGATAGTCTTGAATTCCTGTAGTAATATAAAGTGATAAGATGTACCTTCATGTGATATTGTCTCATGTAATACAGTAATGGTATGTAATGCTATTCAAAGCAATAAATAGAAATTTCAAAAAATATACATTGGAATGTCAAGGGCTCAATGCACCTAGCACACGCAAGCAAGTTCTAAATCACCTTAAAAAGCATAAAGCACAAGTTGCTTTTCTGCAAGAAACCACATTATTAGTTGAGGACAATGACAGATTAAGAAAGGACTGGGTTGCTAGGTACATGTGGCCTCAGCTGCATCAAAAAAGAGGGTTGCAATTATAATCACAAAATATTGAAATGGACCCTGTCACTAGTATTAAGGACCCTAGTGGCAGATGGGTAGTGCCTCCTTGACACTGCATCAGGACCACTAACTTTGGTTAACATTTATGCCCGAAATACCGATGAACCAGATTTCTTCCATGACTTGGCTCAACAACTAATTTTGTCTAATCTTTCTAATATCCCCATCCTAATAGGTGGAGACCTTAATCTTGTACTTGATTCTTATCTAGACAAAAATGTCCACCCAAGAAGTATAACTACCCTTTCCCAATTAATGGAGTTTGGACTTTCAGACATCTGGAGACTCTTTCATCCCAAAATAGAATACATATTTTATTCTGGTCCTCATCAGTCATTTAGTAGAATTGATTATTGGCTTGCTTTACCATTAATCACTGAAAATACAGTTGATTCCACTATTTTACCTATTGGACCTCTCGGACCATTCCCTGTCAAGTTACATTTACTTGAGGCTCTCCTCCTCTAAAATCCCTCCATGGCATTTAGACCTTCTTTTTGCATAAAAGACTGTGAATTTGTACCTTGGATTAAAACACAGATACAAGATTTTATTTCCATTATGACCCCACAGAGACCTCAATGAGCATGACATTGGAAGCACTTAAAGCCACACTTTCTGGCAAAATCATGTTTTGCAGCTCACAGGAAAAACTGAGGGAGCAGCAACTAACAGTCTTGAAAATAACCTAAAACAGAGAATCACAATACTTAGCTGCCCATCCTGATCCTCACTCCCCTCCACTATGACATGCTTCAACCGCATGTAAATTAATGAGCTAATCTCACTTAAAACTGAAATAGCATTACTTAGACTTAAACACAAATACTGGGAGGGTGGTGATAAAGGTGATAAAATATTAGCTTACTGCCTTAGATCACAACAAATGGAACACTACATTGCGGGGCTGAAAGATACTTCTGGTCATATACATACTGATCAATCCTCCATCAACAAACTCATGACCGCATTTATAAAAAAACTGTATTCGTTTGCTTCTCCCTCTCAATCCCCTTTATAAATCTTTTCTTGCAGAAATTAATTCTTCCCTCCCTCCAGATATCGCAGAGAGTCTGTATAGACCCTTTTCAGTTGAAGAAATTCATTGAGCCCTTCTATCCCTTAAATCAGGCAGGGCTCCTGGGGCAACAGTTTTTCCATAGAATTTTATAAATCCTTAGCCAACCTACTCTGTCCCCTACCACATAAGGTTTATCAGGAATCTATTTGTATAAATAAATTACCCCAAACTATGACAGATGTGGTTATTACAGTGCTTTCAAAAAGGCAAAGGTGCTACTCTCCCATCTAACTATCAGCCTGTTTAGTTACTCAATACTGATGGTAAAGTATTTGTAGCTCCTAGCTATCCATTTAGAACCCTTTCTCCCCACTTAGTTTACCAGTCCCAGGTAGGTTTGTGAAAGGCAGAGTAGGCTCTGACCATCTTAGATTCTTCGTTGAATCTTATGCATAAGGCTAAATCCTTAAATCTCCTGCAGCAGCAATTGCTGCTTTAGCAAAAACCTTTGATTCTTTAAACTGGACCTATTTTACCATGTATTATCCACCTTGGTATCAGTGACCATTTTGCTCTTGGATTAAATTACTTTATACCCATCCTATTGCTAGGGTCTTAACTAACTCTGTGTTATCCCAACCTTCCAATCTTGTGAGAGGACTAGACAAGGCTGCCCCTCATCCCTGCTTCTCTATGTCTTGGCCCTCAAACCCTTGTCGACCATGCTATCGTTAGTCAACTGAAATCTCTATTGGTAATATACAATATACCTCTCTGTCAAATGCCGATGATTTATTATTTACACTTGAAAACCTAGAATCTGCTGCTCATCCTCTTAAAATGTTATTAGATATATTTACCGAGATATCTGGGTTAACGATAAATTTATAATAAAACTGAGATCCTGCCTTTTAAATCACTTTTGTAAACCACATATGAATAACCCCTTGGCTTCGATGGAAACTACAGGGCATCTTCGCTAAGAGATTAAAATTGTGCCTAATGTGGACAAGATTTGGGAAACAAATCTACCTCCCCCACTTACAGACATTAAATCAACTCTCAACATATGGAAAACCCTCAACCTACCTCTAGCTGGCAAAATTGCCACCAGAAAATGACCATTACACCTAAAATACTTTACCTCTTCTCAAATATTCCACTAATTCTACTTTCCTCCTTTTGTTAAAAATAGATAAACTATTCAGAAACTTTATTTGGGAAGGCCATATTCAAGGTTCAGTTGGGTTAAACTCGTTCCCATTGGTCCAGGGAGGCTTTGGGCTCCCTGGTTTCTGTTATATCTATGGGCCTTCCGAGCTTCACAAACTATTAACTGGCTTATCAAGCCTAATTCTAAAACTCCTTTCTGGGTGGCTATGGAAGCTTCACTAACTCAAAGCAGAATCCCTGCTAACTATATATTTGACTTACTGAATAAAACACTAAGACACATCCCACTATTGCCCTATCTGTCCATTTGAGGTAACTGTGATATAACCCTTGATGGCCAACCATTATTTTGCACCTCTTGGTTACATAGAGGATGTATTTTCTTCCTAAGTGACATCTTAGTTAATAACTCCACTGCATTAAATTCCTTTACTTGTCCACAAGATACAGGGCATACCTAGACAGGAATTTTGGAAATTTTACAACTAGCTCTGCACTATCACCACTGCTGCACCAAATAAATGTACTGCCCTCCTCTGCTACCCCAATTATCTCATGGATTAAGATTTCAACTGGTCCAGTTAGTAAAATATATAAACTGGAGAGATACTCTTGTAGATCAATCTCTCTAGCTAAAGCCAGATGGAGCTTAGCTCTACAATATAATATCACATATAGTATCACCGACCTTCAGTGGAAAGGATGCTGGACTTTCTGCCACAGTACATTTAAAGATGTTTGCAGTATGCTCATTCAGTATAAGATTCTCCATCTGTGGTATAGGATGCCATCCGTGCTTTACCATATGGGTTTAGCTCCAAACAACCATTGTTGGCGTTGTGACTGTCCGGTGGGAACCTGTTACATGGAACCTGTTGCACCTCATTTGGTTTTGTAAACCAGTTTTGCCCTATGGTGGAAAGTTAACTTTTGCCTCCAGTATTGCCAGTGACACTATCCTTTTGACCCTAAATATGTTATATTGGGCATCATAAATCCAAATAGTAGGCTATCAAAATATCAACATAGGTGGTTAAATATACTCTTTATGCAGGTAAAGTGATTAATCTTCATATGCTGTAAATCCTTAACATGTCTACTTTACAGAAATTCTTAATAATTTAACCCAAACTGCATATTTAGAATGACTCTCCTATCTGGCCTTAGACCGAAGGAATGAATTTAGGCTTTGTTGGCAGGATTATTTAGATTTCCTACAACCCACTTGATTGGAAATCATCCCTTGGGCTCTTTATAGTACTACTCAATTTACAATGCATTATTAGCTTATATGGCATTACTGAATCTCTAGTATACAAATATAATTGTTGCAATACTTTCTAATGGTTTTGTTTATATGTGCAGTGCAAGACTGCTGCTCTATACAATACATTATGTGTAACTGTATAACAACCATCACACTGAATCACACATGCTCACACGATGCAAAGCATCATGGACTGCATATGCAAATCACCACAGAATGTTATGCTGGTTCAACTTTAAGCAGAATTGCATGGTGCGAAAGGCCCTCTCACACAGTTTGCAAAGGGTGCTAACAGAGTATGTGTACTTCTCACCTATATTCTTCTTAGACCTGGGGTATTGGTCACAGATCATATTGTATTGTCTCATTCTATTTCTGCATTCTGGTACTGTATTCATGTATTTTTTTAAATATTTCAATAAACAAATTACCTATGAAAAAAGGCGACAGGTTAAAAGTTTGGAACACATTTTCTTTAAAATACAGTACCATTATTGACTTGAAGTGTAAATAAGGTAACTAATATTTTTTATTTTAAAATGTATCCCACCATGGTTTTCATCAATATTTATTGTTTTAGCTATCCCTCAGTTACAGAATATGGATTTTTATCTTTAAAGTTAAAATGGAAACATGTTTCGATGAATGGTCAAATATTTTATCTTTTTAAATTTATTCTTATTTTCATTCATTTGAAGTCAAATATTTAAATGCCATTTTATAAGTGCAATAAGACACTCAGGGTGTGCCATTATAGTGATATAATCACACTTCTCAAATGCATGTAAAGGCACTCAACTGCATCTGTTGTCTAACCACACACCTGAGGCATGTAATTGTCACCATAATGCACACCTTGTCATGTCTTATTGCTTATATATTTGATGTTCCCCATACAAATGACCTCATAGTACAGTCAAGTCACTATGGGTCATTTACCTCTTATTATAACCTCATTAAAGATTAGCACCAAAAATGTCAGGCAGACCAGTTCAATAATGTTTGAAAGTAGTCCCTTATTACTTTTTGCTTCTGAAGTGTTTTTCTTTTCTACTGTATGTGCTCATTACATGGCTTTCTACCTATCGTACTGTGTGAGATGTGAAAAGCAGTTCTTTACCTGAAACAGACATATCTAGCTCTGTTCCTTCTCAGCAGCCTGTGATCTCACTCACTGTTGTATCACAAGCCCTGCCGCCTGATTGGTAACACGTCACAAGTTACCAAACAAGCAGCAGGAGATTGTCTCTTCTTGGTTACTAGTAATGTTACAGTCAGTGAGGTCACTGTGCTGATACTGCATAGAGAGGCATATCACTGACTATGTCAGCCTCCAAGTAGAGTGCTGTTTCACACATCACAGCTAGTGCTGTCAGGTGAAAAATCTTCTAATTAGTAAAACAAGAACAAACACAATTTCAGGTACAAAAGTGACAGAGACTACTTCTGAAAGTTATTATTTCCAGGGAGTACAGTAGCTCTTTAAACAGTGAGGAACAAGCTTCTGCTCCTTGCAATATGTGGAGGAATGTCCTCCCTCAATGCTGGCAGCACTGATATGTCAACATACTGTATGAGCCCTGAGCCATTTAAACTACCCTTCCACCCAACTCCCATATGAATCAGAAGTATAAACTCCCTGGTAGTCTAGTGAACCCCCTCCCCATCCTGATCACCATGTCTTTCTGTATGACACATAGGCCCAGATATTCAAAGCAGTTGCGCATGGCACAACCGAGTTGCGCTTGGCACAAGTGAAGATTTGCACCAAGGAGCCATATTCAGCTGGAGCCATTGTGCAGCACAAAATCCATTGCACCAATGCGCAATTATAATGAATGCAGGTGAAAGTGCAGGGAGTCCCATGAATATCCAGAGCAGTGGTATATTCAACTGCATAACCATGGTACAAGTGTGGAGCTAATCGAAGTTGCTCCAAGCAGACTTGTTCCTATAAATACGGGTGCAAACACACAGACAACACTTGCACTAGGCAAGAGGAGGAGGGAGAGAGAGAGAGAGAGAGAGAGAGAGAAAGAGGCAGACAGACAGACAGACCAAGGCAGACACAGAGGAGAGGGACAAAGATGACATTGGAGAGGGAGAAAGGGGCAGACAGAATGAGAGAGAGACAGACACACACTGCCAGGCAGTGCACCAGGTGGCACACAGCCAGCAGCAGCCAACCACCCAGGGTTTTTGACGCAAGAGCCATGAACAATGTACTCTTCATGATGGAGGCCATAGTGAGGGGTGTGAGGGGCAGGAGGAACAGTGACATGGTCGAGGAAGGGCCCATCGGTGGTATGGCCGACACAAGTGGTACGTGCCTGCATCACCTTGAAATTACAGTGACATGGAGATTGTGGGCGGTACTGCCTGAACAGGGCCATTCTGAGACAGCTCTGCAAGCTTTGCAGTGAGGAGATGCAGGCACCCAATAGTCGTCATGTGCCTGCTTGCCACGGGCACCTTCCAGAGACCAACAGGAGATACCACAGGCATAACCCAGTCGGCCATATCCCACCACCTCACACAGTTCCTCAATGTTTTGCTGCCATGTGCTGGAGTCATCCATTTCCCCAGCACACAGGCAGAGCGTACAACAACCATGCAGGATTTCCACAGGGTTGTACATATGCCTGCCATGATTGGGGCCACTGCTGCACCGTGACATCCATGACACCTGGTCCTAGGGTGTGGCATACATAAACAGGAAGGGAACCAGTGTCAACTGCAAAGTGGTGTGCGATGCCACGGGTGCATTACCAGTGTCTCGCCACACACCCTGGGAGTGCACATGATGCATTCATCTAGCACTGCTCTGTGCTGTGACACAGGTTTGAACATGAGGACATCCCCACAGGCCACTTAGTGGGTGAGTATGGCACAGGCAAGGGGCAATGTGCAGAGCAGACCTTGGGATGGGGAGGGCAGGGTGTACATGTTGGTCTGGGCACCAGGGGCAGGCAAGGGCCCTTCATAGAATAGCAGAGGGCTAACCATGTCATTATCTACACAGGAGACAGTGCTTATCCACTGAGTCCCTGGCTGGTCACCCCCTACGGTGCCCATCATCCCCAGCAAAGGCAGCTACAATGAGGCACACACCAACATCACGCAGCATCATAGAAGCTCGTCTTTGGCATGCTGAAAGCATGTTTCCATTACCTAGACAGGTCAGGCAGTGCCCTACAATACAGCCCCTCAAAAGCCTGTGGCCTATTCCTGGCCTGCTGCATACTGCACAACATGGCCATTGACCATGGGATAGCTGTTGAGGCTGATGAGGGTGACAGTAATGGGAATGATGGAGTCAATGAGCCGGAGGGTGGTGGACAGCCACCCCTGAGTGGAGGAATCCCCAGCTGCAACAGCAGGCATGATGACACTGGGACAGCATTGCACAGGAGCACTATGGTGCACACAGGTAGATGGTGTGATACACATGCATGGGCCACACAGACAGGTACAGCACACATGCAGTGGCGTGTATGACAATGGGCATGCACACAGAGGGCATGATGAAGGGGTAGGGAGTCAGTGGCACACAACCACACACAGCAACACACACACACACCCCACACACCCACGCCCAGACTTTGGTATGTGGCATGGATCAGAAGCATTGCACCAGTGCACAGCGCGCAACCAGTGCTAGACTGCCTTCATCATGCCCGCCACATGGTTCAGCAGCCGGTCAAGTATGCACAGGCAGCATGTGGCACGACACACAGGCGCCACACTAGTGGTAGGCACACACACCTGCCATGTGCGCAAGGGCAGCAGCTGGCAGACTGCAGGCAGGGTGGCCTGCACATCAGGATGGCTGCGGAACCATGGCCCCACGGCCATGGGGGTGGCAGCACCTGGACTGAGCGGGCAGCCAAGGCTGCGCATCAGCCATGGGGGTGGGCAACAGCACCCAGGGGTTGAACCATGGGACCACGATAGTGTTTGTAAGGTGTGAAGCACCCAAACAGGCCAGCCCTGGGTGTGCCTGGGATGCCTACATCAGAGCCTGACGTCGACTGTGTTAGGGTCACCCGGCCCCGGGATCGTGGGGTGGACAATGCACTGCAGGGGGTCATCTGTGCCCGGCCATGCCCTGTGGCAGCCAACAGCGCAAAAGCCATCCATGATCGCAGTAATGCAATGTGATCCAGGGATGCAGTCATAGCCTCCTGCATGCTGCATCCCCACCAGGATCTGTGCATTGCCCTCTCCTGCTGCCTCGTCTAACTGGTGCACTTCCACATGCAGTGCATGCACTCCAGTGGCAAGCAGCGCTGTTGTTGAATGGACACCCGCAGCAAATGGGTGTGCTCGGCAAAAGTGGGTTGGCGTCTCAGGGCTCCCGGGTGGGATGCTGATCCCCATGTGGTGCCGGCCATGCTGCAGCCCCTCTCTGGTGGGCGCTGCACAGTGGAGTCTTCAGGAGGATTTGCCATTGCAGATGCACCAGCGGTGGACTCTGCGTCTGGCTGCCGGTGGCACCGTAGCCTGCTGCCGTCACCCGTCCGGCCACTGTCGCCTCCCAGTGCCTCGCGGCCACACCACCACCACTGCAGGGCACAGCCGGGGCAGTGCACACTGCTGCACCTGCAGTGGTGGCAGGCAGCTGTTTGCCACTGGCAGAGTGTTTGGCGTGCTGCCTGTGTCAGAGGCCAGCAGGGCATCTCACTCACAATATTGCCCATGCTGTCCAGGATAATTGTGATGTCGTCATCAGAGTGGGACCCCCACTCGATCTGTGTTTCTTTGCAGAGGACACCAAGACTGGCATCCTGCAGGAACACATCTAGGGCCTTATCTAACCCCAGGGCCAGGTCATCCGCCAGCACTGTGGTGGTGAACTGTAACCTGTTGGGCCCCGAATGCTGGTGGAGGTGGGCGGCTGGTCCTTCATGGCTGTATCAATGTCCACAGCTGCTGCTGGTGCCCCATCATCTGCACAGAGGCATGCTGGTGCTGCAAGAGAAGAGGGCATGTCAATGATGCAGTGCCCACATGCTCCCCCACACCACTGCATGTGTCCTGCAGCATAGCATGTGCATGGGTGTGTGCACATGCACATGACATGCATGCTGGCTGCATGCACGCCAGCATGACCATGTATGCACCCTCCATTCCACCAGCTGTGCATTGCTGACATATGTACCATGCAGTGATGGGTTGCCACCCATCTGGAAACCCCTTCCAGGCACACCCTCCACCATGCTGTGGCCATGGTGGCCCGCCATAACTCCTCCTGTGTCATGAGTGTTGGCACATCCACAGACCCCCTTCTGGTGGCATTCCGGGATGCACGGATGGCTGCCACCTTCTTTTAATGTGCCTCTTGTCCATGCCACATTCTTCTGGCACTCCTGCCCGACCGCTGGTGGCTGCCATGTGGGTTGACATCGCCGCCACCTCCTCCCAGGCCCCAGCCCTGGCCTGTGGTGTGCCTGTGGCACCACTCAACATGGGTTCCCTGTCCAGGTATGCGTCGAACAGGGCCTCTGTCTCTGCTTTAGTGAAATTGGGCCCTGCCTCTGAGCAGGCCCACGCTCCTCACCCTCTCACATTCTCACATTTTGCTTTCTGTAGACATGGACAGCATAGTGTGTCAGTGGCAACATCTCCTGGTCCGTCCCACTCTGCTGTGCTGTCTGCTCCCAGTGAGTTGCAGTGGCATGCGGCTTACCTCAAATGGATGCAATACCGGTCCATGGCCTGTACTGTTCCATGGCACTTACAAGGCGCAATGCATGCAAATGAGGTTTGGCACAATAGTAATGACATGCTAATGCACCCAGATACCACGCATTGGCTGATGAGCTCATTTTCATGTGGTTTCTGAATATCATGATTTTGCACTGTGCAATGAGTCCACCAGAGCAAGTCATGGCGCAATGCACACACATGTGCAGTTCACAGGCCTGCAGTGCGCATCGCCTAATGAGTATCATGGTGTCAATCGCACCACGCTGCACCGACAGTGCAATGCAGTGGCATAGTGCATGATGTGTCAGGCCTGCTACATGCATGTTCGCGCATAGTGTACCGTGCCTATCACGCACATGCACACTGTGCACTGGAGGTGACCTTTGACCCTGGGAGACCTCTGACCCCTGGTTCAATCCCTGACCCAGTGATCCCACTTTGCCATGCCCACTCCGCACATCTCCAGTACTGTGCGATGGGCGGGCATTGTGCATGTTCCCTTGCATTGCACATCTGGCGCATGTGGTGGATTCCTGCAGACTCCTGCCGCCATTTTGGTCCCCAAGATTGCGGTGGATAGAATGGCACAGGGACATGTCCTTCATTCACCAAGCTGGTCACAGGTGGAGCTTGTTAACCTGGTGGCCTGTGTGAGCCCACGCCCCCAACTCTTTGGCAAGGTGCTCCTGCAGCAGGCAAGGGTCACAGTTTGGCAGGGGATTGCTGCCAGGCTGCAGCAGCTGACCAGGGTGGCCAGAATGGGGAGCAATGCCGCCACTGGTATGGGGACCTGATGCGGCAGGACCAGAGCACCTGAGGAGGCTTCAGGCATGCGTCAGGTGAGGGCTATGCAATAGCCAGGTAAGTCATCCCATATTGCATGTGTGCCCTGGTGCTGTACTGTGGTGTTGGCTAGGCTGCCTGGCATGCCCTGCAGAAGGGTACACTGTCATCATGCACATCGCAATTAGCATTGCCAGGCGCCATAAGTTGTGATGCAACCGTCGGGATGTGTCGGGGCAGGGGCTCACGCTGAGCACAGGGGTGGGGTGGTGGGCAGCTACTGTGGATAGTTCCTTTTTTTTTTAACTTTATTTTTTCATTAATTATTCCAGGAATTGGGGTTCAGTTTAACAAGTCCATCTGTATACACAAATTAAAAGTACAGAGTATACATTCAAGTACATATCTGACAAATAGCTGCCAAGACATGAATATTTATTTAATTTCGTATACAATAAAGCTTAATGGGAGGAGGGGGAGGAAGAGGCACCATACTATCACAGTGTGAAGCATAGAGAATTATATAGATAGAACCTTAGGTGAGGTCATTACTATTTAAATTGGCTAACTGGAGATAGCCTTATCCATGACAGCTATATAGCGGGAGGAGACACCTGGAGAGGAGATACAGGTCTAAGGTACCAGATCTTGTTTATAAGTGATGATCTGCAGCCACAAGGAGACCAACAACCTGTATCAGGGTAGATTTTTCTGTATTTTAGCTGTCATACCGCCATCAAATATATATCATAGAGTTGATCTTCCCAAGCCCTAAGAGTAGGGGGAGGGCATCAGCCAACTTTAGTAATCATTTTCTTGGCTGCAGTCAATAGAATCAAGGTCAAATATAGTTTAGATTTATTTTTAAATCCGGTGGGAAGCGTAGTAGTAGTATTGCTGTAGCTGGACTTAGAGAGTCAGTTCGACCATAAGACTGTTATGACCTTCTCCACTTCCCTCCAAAAGCCATTGAGGATGGGGCAACCCCAGAAAATGTGGAAGTGGGTAGCCTCGTGGGCCCACATTTTCTCCAGCATGAGGCATCTCAAGAGGAAGATATTTGGAGGTTATATGTAGAGTCATGAAAAGCAGGAGGACACTTTCCAGGCAAATTCACACCAACTATATGAATTTGTTATTTTATGATGTCTCCTCCATATCCACTTCTAGTCCATCCTGGACAAGACCACCTGTATCTCTCTTTCCCAAATCCCTTCAACCCTCCTCCAGGGATCACCAAGTGAGGAGATGTATGCCAGTAAAATCTGGAAATCAAGTGTCTGGGCTCTGTCTCAGCCTGTATTAATATTAAAAGTGTAAACAATGGTGGAATCTCCTCCGTGTCCACTGTTAAGGACACTACAGTCTCATGAAAGTGTCTAATTTGGAAATATCGAAACCAGTCTGTGCTTGGGAGGAAAATTCCTGCCTTAAATGCATAAAGGTTTTAAAGTTACCATTTAAATAGAACTGATATGTCTGGGAAAGCCCAGAGAGGACCATTTATTAAAACCTTTATCTACACCTAAGGGGTTAAACCTCCGATTCTTCCAAGGGACCCCTATCCAGAGAGCACCAAATGAGTTTGCAGATAGAGACAAGAATCTTGACCATGATCCGAGGTAATTCCTAATATAAATTGATGTCTCGAATCCAGATCAGTCATAGAGGAGGCTGGAAAATGGTTAGCGCATTTAATTGAATATCTGATAGTTCTTGTTCTATATCTCTCCACACGTGGCCCAGACCCTCTTGGCGCTGCCATGCACTAAAATGATTTAGCATAGTAGCCATCGCATACCGGACCATCTGAGCGGTGATAGGCCTCCTCTTTCTTTGGGGCATACAGTTTATCTAGAGATATCTGGGATTTACCTCCTGCCACAAGAAATTAGATAGCAGTCTATTCCATCTCTTTTCATCTCTTGAGAAGCGACTGTGGAATTGTCTGTAGTAAATACAGTATCATAGGAAGCACATTTACCTGGACTATCTGAATTCTATTCATCAGGGAAATTGGGAGAAGGGTCCATGTCTCCAAGTCCCGCTTAATTTGTGCAAATAGCTCAGTATAATTTTTGTTGTAAGTCTGTGTTGGTGTCCTGAAAATTTGTATACCTAAATATCTCAACAAATCACATTCCCAGTTATATCGAGATTTTCTTGTACATCTTTGTCTGGAAAACTTCCTAAATTTAGTGTTTTTGTTTTCTGGGTGTTAATCTTGTAGCCGAAACTCTCTCAATATCTCAGAGCTTGATGTAAGACTGGCAGGGAGGCTTTGGGTTTGGTAATATATAACAAAAGATCATCAG
This sequence comes from Neoceratodus forsteri, assembly GCA_016271365.2. Lineage (NCBI taxonomy): Eukaryota > Metazoa > Chordata > Ceratodontiformes > Ceratodontidae > Neoceratodus > Neoceratodus forsteri. Next base: position 646,798,698 of record CM028137.1, read on the forward strand.
CATATAAGGCAACCTTGTGCTCCCTGCCCCCTGCCCAGTAGCCCGACATCTCCAGTAGTTGATGAAGATACTGGGCCAGTGGTTCTGCATATATAGCAAAAGATATGGGAAAGGGGCATCCCTGCCGAGTTCGGGACAGCAGAAATGTCAAGGAACATGAGCCATTAGCTTTAACTACAGCCTGGGGGTCGGAATAAATGCCTAAAATATTGGCTATAAACTCTGTGGGGAAAAAGCAGCTTTCCAAGGTTTTTCAGGAAAATTCAGGAGACTCTGTCAAATGCCTTCTGGATGTCAAGTCCCAGGATAAGTAGATGGGCTTGGCACGCGGGCATGTTCTGTAAGTATAAAGTCCATTTAATGTTATCAGCGTTTGTCTGGTGGGTATAAAACCTGCCTGATCAGGATGAATTAGTAAGGAATAACGTTATCAAGTCTATGAGATAATATACTTGTGTATATCTTATAGTCCTGATTCAGAACCGAGATGGGCTGATACGATTCACATTTATGTTTTTTTTCTAGGTTTTAGGATTACAGAAATCGTAGCACATGACCAGGATCTTGGATATATGCCCTTCCTCCATCATTCGGGTTAATGGATCGGAGATCCATTCCCAAACTGACTCGTAAAACTTTGCTCCATAGCCATCTGGACCTGGGTTTTCCTGTTTTTAAGTTTAAGAATGACATTTTAACCTCCAAGCTGGTAATAGGAAGGATTAATGTTTGCTTTTGTTCCTCAGTAAGTCTGGGTGAAAGCTAAATCCCTCAGGAAGGCATCAACCTCGGCCCGTCCGCTGGGAATCATCTTGTATAATTTGGCATAATAAGATTGGAAAGCCCCCACTGTTTCAGAGGTGTTAAAGCAAAGTGCTCCTGAAGAAGGGTGTTTAACCTGGAAATTATAGATCGTCTGATTTGTTTTCTGAGTCTGTGTGCCAGAATTCTGGTAGCTCTAGGGCCCTCCTCAAAGTATTTTGTCTGAGCCACAGTAAGGCCTGTTCTGTCTTTTCCGTGAGTATCTTTGAATAGAATGTTGAGTGGCAGTGATTTGATCTAGTAGAGGTGTCTTCTTACATATGTGCAGATTGGAGGAAGCTCAGCTTCTCCTGAAGCAGATCAAATTATATTCAATCTGCGCCTCTTTTACGAGGAATATGCTATTAAATATCCTCTCAATGCAGCCTTCAGAGTGTCCCATAGTAACTAGGGAGAGGTCTGCATGTTATTATTATCTGCCAGAATCTCCTTAATCCTGGCTTGTATCAGGTCTCGACATTCAGGATCTTGTAATAGAAATTATTTAGCTGCCAGTATGTGTTTCTTCTCACCTTGTGAGTCCATCTCTAGCAATATGGGGCATGTTCTGATAGACAATTATGAATTTCAGCTCCTGTATCAATTGACGTGTTCCTTTGAAACAGAGAAATAATCTAAGCGTGAATAGTGTTTATGAGCATGTGAATAAAAAGTAAATTTTCTGGTCGAGGATGTATATATTGCCACGAGTCTACCAAGCCTAATTCCCTTATCAGTTTTCTCAGGTGAGCTGTCCTGAAGACTGCGCGGGGGTCTAGAAGTCAAGTGTCCTTAGATGGATTAAGGAGGCAATTATAGTCACCTCCACTATCAAGACTCCTTCTTAATAAGTAGGATTTTTCAAATAATTTTTGAGCGGATGAGGAATCTGTCCCAGGTGGGATATATATATTTGCTATAGTATGTTGTCTGTTCCCCAGTGTACCGCACTACCACCAGTCATCCTCTGAGTCCGAATAGTAATTGGATACTACAAAAGCAGAACTTTTGGAAATCAGAGTCACCACCCTCGGCAGCGTCCCTATGGTATGCCGACTCATAAATCTGTCAAACCCAAATCAAGTAGTTTTTGGTGCTTTCTGGAATCTAAGTGGGTCTCCTGCAGGGTGTAGCCAGAAATTTAAGTTTTGTACACAGTCTCCAACAGTTGCACCCCCAGTTAAAAAATGTACACATCCTCTCAAATGGCACCCTTCCAAACAAGTCAGATTATTGTCAGATGATTCCCCTAATCTCTAAAGAGGTTATACACATATCTGTCTCTAAACAACAGAAGTTTGAACAGAGACACTCCTCAGTTGCCTACATTAACCCAAATACTACAGAATAGAATGAAAATGTTAAGAGAAAGGCATATGGTTTGTGACAGGCACTCAACAAAACTGTACACAAATGTACAGTGAGTATGCCTGCCTACACCTTGGTCTCTTGTAGTAAAACTATCTATGTAGTAAAACTATCTCAGCATTAAACTTTTAAGTGCTTTGATTGTTCTATATCTTTTCACTGGTCCAGTCAGCCCATTCACATTATGTGACAGGAGCTTCAGTGACTTACCCATTCGTATGAAATGCGGGTAATGTAATTCCATAGCTCGTGATTTCCCTTCATCCTGACCCCCATCCCCCAAACTTAGTCTTACCTAGCATTGATAAGTAGATAATCCCAATCCTGGAAAATATTTAGAAAAACCTCAACCCAAACCCAACTGGGGAACAGGGAGGAAAAGATAACAACAAACTATTTACATAAGTGACTTCCAATTTGTAGGTTGTTTTAAACCTGCCTACATTAGGCAGATATGACTGCCTAGAGAGCAGTGCACATACATGCAAAGGTAGGCTCTCTTTGGGTACTTTGACCCAGAACAGGAGGGTATGGAGGGCGGTATTTAAAACAAAAAGGGTCAAAAACTTATAAAATGGTGAGTTATCCATCTTGGAAGCTATAGGAGAAAGCGGAAAATCTAAGGTGTAGTTCCCAGGCTGTGGTTCTCTGGCTCCCTCCTTAAAAGAAAAAGAAAAACTTATACTTATTATGGGGAATAGTATCTTGGTATTATCACTATCTCCCAAGGGTAAAGGACTCTTAAAATCAAAACAAGTATATAGCAGTCTCTTAAATCAAAATACCCCAATGGTATCAGTAGGATCCGGTCAATGTTCCGATATGCCAAAGGGAGGAGGTCTGTAGGTCCTAATCCTTTCCTTCAATATCAGAAAATGCCCTGATAATGATATGACAGTACATTAATTATAGATGAATATCTCGAGTTCTCCTCCTGATCTCCCTGTTCTCTGGCCCATCCTCAGAGTTCCGTCCCGACTGTCTGTGAGAAACAGCTCATCTTAGCCCACCCGTGTTGTTTCATCCTTGAAACCCTCCCACATCTAGCTGGGCCCAATGTAGGCAGGCAGAAGATAAACAACCCTGCCTCCACCCAGGCCAGTCTCCTCTGAGTCAGTTAGCAGCAATCCTTCTCAAGGGAAGGAGCCCCAAGGGAGCCAGCCCTAACAACCAGCCTTATTATCGAGTGTATTAATCATATTTAGCTCCATTTTCTGGGGTGCCCTCTCCCCCACCTCACTATCAGGCCACAGGACCAATCCCATGCCTTCTGTATCTTTCTCCGTATAGGCCCAAGTCTAGAGGATTCAGTAGAGGCCTTCATCTCAACTCCATCAGCCCACACACTTTATCCAGGATTTTGACCACATAATAATATTTAGGTACAGAGATTAATTTAGGCTCTCCCTTCCTGTCAAACAAGTAGAGGGGAGTGAGATAAGATGCATGTATAAGATTCCGTCCTCTAAGCCAGCCGGGAAGGGAGGCGCCCACCCTCTCTGTCAGTTCCAAATCAAAGGGATATCCTGAGGTCAACTATTCTAGGAGCCAATATATCAGGGTCCCAGGTGCTCCCCTCAGAGATGATAAATAAAGCTCCTGTAAGAATTCGGAGAGGCCTGGGAGAAAAAGGGACTCCCAGCTGCCCACAGTACCACTGCCAGTGCGGATGTGTCAGAGACCTACCAGACAGGGGCAGGCCAGGTAACAAGAAATCCCTCACATTCAAACAGAGGGTTAGTCACTCAGGTAGGGTATACTGTAACTGTATCGCAACAAGAAGGCACTGTCACTCGAAGCCCCTCAGTAAGTAAACTTTTTAGGAAGTCCAGAGCCTGCTGCAATTGAGGGTCTCTCACGTTAGTCTTTAGAGGAGGAAGTGAGAAAGTTCTTGTGAAATTCCACTCTGCTAGGCATCGGCAGTCCTCTCTGCTAGAAAATCCTTGAAGGCTTCTGTCGGCATTTTGTAAGTCGTTTGGCCACTCGGTATTGTACCACTAGCAAAGCTGGATAAGGCTTTCTGAAGGTCAGTTTATTTTGCGTAAAATCTGGAATAATGGAATATAACTTCGACTTCTTTTAAGTGTTTGCGGTGCATAGTCATTATCAAAAAATATTCTGGTCATGCCATAAAGTACTTTCTTTTGAGCCCATGGTTTTTGAGGATTGCCTCTTTAGTGGTATATCTGAGAAGCGGACTATCACTGATCGGGGCCTGGCTGTGTTGGTGTTGAGCTTGGGCCTAATGCCCGATGAACTCTCGAATTCCATAGGAAATCTGTATCTAACATCAGGGATGTTTGTAGAAGTGTCTCAACAAGATCAGTGATATCTTTCCCTCAGCTCCTTCTGGTAATTCATAAATCGGTATGTTATTTCTGATTCGGTTCTCAGAGTCCTTTTGTCTCTCGAGATGGCTTTACAGATTTGAGTAATTTGTTTCGTTTGGTCCTGGAGTTGAGCTATCTGTGAAGATGCATTTGTATGATCGTGTTCCAATGTATTAATTCCAGCTCCATATTCTGCATATCCGTGCGCATTTGGAAACTGTTTCTTTAATTGTTCTGACTTCCGATTTAATATCACTGAGTTAGATTAAGTATTTTATCTAATTTGTTATCAAGCGTTAAGTTAAGCTGTTGGTGCCTTGAAACAGTGGCAGATTTTGCTTTGCCCTTGAGTCAAGATCCCCTTTAGGAGTTGGGTTTTACTTGCTGCATACTGAGAGTGGGCGAGGTACCCAAGTTCGAGATTTCAGTTTCTATTCCATCGAGATCATCGGTAAAGCTACAAATTGATTAGAGACTTCCATTCCCTCATCTTCTCAAATGATCTCCTGTGATTAGTTTTGGAATATGAAGTATAAAATTGTTATTTAGCAGGAGAAACAGGAGGGATGCATGGGTGGTAGAATCAGACAGCCATCTATGGGGTGACGACACGGAAGACCACTGTGGATGATTCCTGATGTGTACCTGTCTTCTTTCCATTCCTAGGGCCTGAGGATTGATGCTGGGCACAGGCAACAGCAGCAGCAGCACAGCAGCCACGGAGGAATGTGACTGGCACGGTGGGGCGCAGAGGGCAAATAGGTACTGTCATGGTCCTTCGCGACTTTGCTGGGGGTGGGGGTGGGTGCGGCATGGCCACCTGTGCCATGTGCCGTGGTAGCTGTGTGTGTTGCACTGTGTGTGGTGGATGCCACTGTGGCACATCCATTGGACATGTGTGCCAGCTGCTGGTGGGGTGGGTGTGCGCCCGGCTGCCACTGTTGTTGCTGTGGTGCTGCCAGTGCACTGTGCCATGTGTTTGTCTTTCGGAGTCAGGTGGCCATTGTGCGGCGGGTCACCTCTGTGCAATGTCATGGTGTGTAAGTTGCTGGCAGGTGTTGGCCCACCCCCTGCTGGTGGCTGGTTTGGGCCCTCCAGGAGTGTGTGTTCCCGCTGCCCATTGTGCACTGTGGGTAGGCATGGTTCCTTGGGACATTGCACTGATCACGTGTCCTGGACCTTGTCATAGGTGTCCAGCAGAGACCTAGGAGGCCTTTGTATGGCAGACTGCTCCGGCAGTTGATTCTTTTTTTAATTTAGTTTTTTATTTTTACATAAAACATAGCCATACATTGTATAGTACAAGAGAATACATTCTATACATCTAATACATAGCAAGGGTAATATGATTTGTATCCAAGTCTTATTATCATTTTTAAAAGCGAAGCAGATCCTTTACATTTAATCACAATCAAGCTTGTTACCTTAAGCCAACTGAGGACATGTATATGCCATTTGATCTGTTCACTGATTACTACCTCCTTTAGGTCTAGCGGCCACATCTGAAGCATAATCCCAACCAAAAGAAGAGTCTTGGCCAAAACATGTTAGAGTAAGTTATCCTGAGAGCATAACTCCATCATGGAACAAATTCAGGGTAATGTTCCAACTGGTAAGAGGCCCAAAGCCTCCATCTATTATCAAAGCTTTTCTTCCTGTTATTCAGTCTAGATGAGGTACGTTCTAAATTATATACCTCATATGTTAGGCTTTTCCATGCCTCTTTAGTTGGGATTTTATCAGTGAGCCAGAGCCTAGTAATTACCTTCTTGGCTACCAAAATTAGAGTGTTACCACTTTATACTGTACCCAATTTATATTAATTCCAGAGGAGGAGTTGCAGACAGGATGAAAGATGGTGTACCACTCCGAGATACCAAATATGTCTGACAGTTCTGATATAATTTCTTACCAGAACCCATTAAGAAGAGGGCAATACCAAAATATATGTGTATTACCTGCTAGTGAGCACCCACAATTTCTCCAGTAGGACCCCGTTCTGGCCCCTGAATTTTAGCAGAGATGTCTGGAGTCTTAAAGACGAACTTTAACCTTCCAAAACTCTTTCCAATATATTGTGGAGGTAATTTTAGAGTAGGGAGGGTTGCTTGTTGCCATGTCTCTACCTCAATTGAAGAGTCCAAATCCTTAGCCCATCTCTGCCTGACCACAGCCAGGTTATCTTTTTATAAAGGTGCAATGCTTTATAAAGCCTACTAATAATATGTTCTGAGGTTTCACCCAGAAATGGTGGATAATGAGTGACACCAAGCCCGAGGGGATTCCGCTATTTTAACTAGTGAGTCCTCTAGGGAAGAAGCTTCTCCTTAAGTGATAGGTAAATTGTAGAATGTTTTGAAGGTAATTTATATATAGACTGTAAGTAAGAAAAGGAGTAAATACCAGAGGGCCCACCATCTGGAAAATAAAGGATAAAGTATTGTTCCCAGTCTCTTAATAATTTAATTAACTGAGGTGTACAGAGGTCTGGGTCATAGGCCATACTGTTAAATAGTATCTCTCAGATGTAGAGAGAATATATCTGGTTAGATATGCCAGGATTTAAAAACTCTCCTGTAAATTTAACTAAAATTTGTCATGGGTAGACACCTTGGGATATCACACAAGGTAAGTTGGAATTGTTCCAAGCCATTAATAGTCACCTCTATATCCTTCCAATGTGCAGCATATTGGAAAGAAGCATGCAAGAGGGCTATGCATGTTTGTGCTGCTAATGCATAGTCCTTTAAATTTGGTATGCTAAGCCCCTTGTGCCCTAGGAAGTTGTAATAGGGTAAACTTCACTCGTGGTATCCCATCTCCCCATATAAATCTAGAGATAAACTTATCCAAGATGAAAGTAAACCTCGGAAGGGGTAATGGGAAGGGTTTGTAGGTAAAAGAGCAGGCGAGGCAAGATATTTTGTTGTATAGTTTTGTACGGTTAAAAATTCCTAGGTACAGTTGAGACCATTTGGATAAATCTGCGTAATTTGTTGGTGATTGGTTCAAAGTTAACCAACTCTAAGTGCATCAAATTAGAGGATTTTGATACCTAAATACCGCATCACCACTTTGCTCCAACAAAATGGGAATACAGTTTTCAAATTGCAAGAAGGGTAGAATGAGAAGTTAAGCACTTCTGTCTTAGAGTTATTTATCTTATACCCTGAAAATTTACCAAAAAGATCAAGTTGTTCCCAAACCGCTGGCACAGAGGTTTCAGGTGCAATAAGAGACAATAAAATGTCATCCATAAAAGAGTGAGCTTATATGACCTTCCCCTAATGGGATCTCCTCTATAGTTGCTTGATTTCTGATATTGGCAGTTAGAGGTTCTAAATAAAGGGCAAAAAGTAGGGGGATAGTTGGCAGCCTTGTCTGGTCCCTCTAAATAGAGGAAGGGAGGAAAGTGATCCATCCAGCTTAAGATAGGCTACTGGATAGCAGTACATGGCCTGGATTTGAGAGATGAATCTCTGGGAAAGCAAATTGCCTTAACGTAGCTCATAAAAGGGCAACGACACCTGTGAAAGCCTTCTCAGCATCTAAGCCGAGGAGGACTAGGGTATTTCTCTTTTCATAGCGTGTTCTGTGAGCAGTAGGACCAACGCACTGCATCATGTGTTTGATGCCTCATAATAAATCCCACCTGGTCTTGATCTATAAGCGGGGCAAAAACTGTCTATCGTATGAGCCAGGATTGACATAAAAATTTGTAATCACAGTTTAATTTTGAGATCGGGCGGTATGAAGACATTAAAGTTGGGTCTTTTCAGGTTTGGGAGTTGCAGCAATTTCAGCATATCTCCAAGGGGATCCTTCCTATATCTCCCAGAAGGCTGACAGCATTGCAGGGATGAGTAAGTTCTGAAATTTCTTATAAAATTCATTTGGGTACCCATTGGATCCAGGGGCTTTCTGAGATTTGGTTAGTTTAAGAGTGGCTTTAACTTCTTCTTCCATAATGGGATGGAGCAGTTCTTCTGCTTGCTGGACGGAGAGACATGGCAAGGGGAGGTCTGAAGGAATACAGCTATCTGTTGGGGAAGGATGTATTTCTTCTGAATATAAAATACAGTAAAAATCAGCCATTGCCTTCCTAATCTCCAAGGGACTGAAGCAGTAAACGTTTGGTCTTTGGGTCTAGTATTTTGGTGACCATCACCTGTTGTCTAGCACCTCTCAGGCTCCTGGCTAAATTCCGAGCTCCCTAGGTCCCCTTCTTGTGAATTGAGCTTTAAATAATATGGCTGCTGTTCTATTTTTGATCTACCAGTCTCTGGAGTCTTTGTTTAGTAACCAGCAACCTAGGTTTAACTGATAAGTCCCTTGATAGAGTTGTTTTTGTAATTCAGCTAAAGCTCCTCAATTCTTTCCCTAATAGTTCTATTTTCTCTTTTGATGAGCGAATATCGTATAATTTCCCCATAGAACAGTCTTGAGTGTGTCCCACTCAATAGCTGCAGATGTTTCAGAAGAAGTGTTTTCTTCAGAATAAGTGGGATCTGCTTTTGACCTTCAATAGGAACTCTGGATCCTGGAGGTGAAGTAAGTTCAGTCTCCAGAATGTCTGTTTTTCGGTTTTGTAACCTCTATTTTTAAAAATAAGGAGCATGGTCTGAAAAAGATAGAGGTCCCAATGGAAATGTCTCTAATCGAGTCCAGGTGTTCCACGGAGGATAAAAATAATCCAGCCATGCTGATGTGTTTGTTTTGGGGCGTAATGTATATAAGCTCTAACAAAGGGAAAAATGTCTCCAAATGTCTGTCAGACCAAGTGTGGGAAGGGTGTGTCTTAAGTATTTTGAAGTGCTGAGGCCCTGTATCTAGAGGATAGAGGTCTCTAGGTTCAGATTCAATGTCACATTGAGATCCCTCAATTATACAATGATCCTCAGCCACCAGCAATAGTTCATCTAAAATCTGTGCTCCTTTGAGGTGTGCTACCTGGGGAGGTACACTGATACGTGTGTAACTTGCACCGAATAAAGCCGCCACCACTATGGCATAATTCCCTTCTCTATCCGTGATTTGCTTCTGGATATGAAAATGTACCCCATGTGGTACCAGAATTGCAGTACCCCATCTTCTCCCTGAGGTATGCAGAGAGCTATTATCACTTGAAACCCCAATTACCCTAATTTAGAATGTTCAGTCTGTGACAAATGGGTCTCCTGGAGGAGAATGGCGTCGGTTTTGGTTTGTAAAAAATTTAATAAGCGTTTGCACTTTATAGGATTATGTCTGCCATTAACATTGAATGACATGAGGCGTGAAGTATCAGCCATTGTTATTATTCAGTGGTGTACACACCCCCAGGTAGTCATCCCTTTCCCCTCTTCCAAGCCCCCAAGCTGCATCCCACAGAGATACCAAGTAGATTATAGCTTGTCAAATGAGGCCCATTATTTATCTACTGCTTCCATATCCCACATTGAATGTTGTCAAAGAATTCTTTCCATCCAATACCAGCTATTTTAAATGGAAAAGGCTTGGATAGTATGGCATATAACAAACTGTATAACAGTAACTGCAATGTCAACAGAACATGGTAGAAGTTAAGAGGTAACATAACCATATAAGAAACATTCTTAACATGATGTTCTTCTGTAAAATAGAAAACGTTTAAACCATAATTAGAAATCATTAACTAAACACAAAAGGCTTTCAAGGTAGGAAACTATTTTCCATTTCCCTATGTAAATTGGGAAAGCATGAAGGTAACTAAGCTTCATCCCAGGATGGGAGTTAGATCAAGGTATCATGTGCCCAGGCCCCTCTGAGCCAATTAGGCTCCAAAATAAACTAAAATGCTAGTGGAGTAACTGAAAAGGTTATTAGGGTTAAAACAGCCCAATAATAATAGACAGGAGAAATGGTGACCAGAGAGCTCAGTGTTCCATGTCTCCCACCTCCTCATTTCTGCTGGGGTGATTTAGACTCAGATAAACCACTAGTGGCTCAAATTATGCTGAAATACAGCTAACTGGACAACTAAATCGACATGTAGTGAAAACAATCTGGTAGTCCGAGTTGACTAGTCCCTCAAAGAAAGCAAAGCTGGACAGGCAACGTGTGTTTATTTCCATAGCCATCATGAGAGGCAGAAGAGAAAAGAGGGCCTTTCAGTCTATGCACTCCAAGTTGAATTGGAGACAGTGTTAAACTTTCTACACTAGTCCCCTGCCGTGTTCATCAGATAAACCTCTTTGCAGCGTTAGTATGCGATTTAGTAAGTACCACTAAGTGAAGGCAATAGGCCAGTTATTAGTGCACCAGGGGTGAGAACATTCAGAAGGCCATATGGCTCTGAAGTGGACCACGACAAGTGACCTAGGTTGCCCAGACATAGAGGGGTAAACCTTGTGTTTTATGCAGTCTTGAGTCGGGTCTCCCCTTGAGCCAGGATCAACAGTGATGAGAAAATTAATCCTTGCCTCCGTCTCCCCTCCCTGCATCCTCAACTCTTTACCTCAATCGTAGCTGAGTGTGCGAAAATTATGAAGAAGATCTACAGCCCTCGCTTGCTCAAAGTGTTTTTATTTGCTGCTGCCTCTCACGAAATTCGCCAAACGCCTCGTGGGGTCAGCATCGGTGAGTTATTCTCCCTCATCTCCTTGGTGTTTGCTGCCTTTGACTATTCTGCCATGATGGCTGGGGCGCAAGCGGCAGGAGTGCGACTCTGTCTGAGAAAATTATGCCTTTAGCTGTTTATGCCTCCCTCGCTTTGGCAGCTGAAGAAAATTCCTGCTTCCTTCTGGCATGAAGACCACCAGTTTTGCTGGGTATGGTGTGTTAATTTTATCCCTTGAGCTTTCAACATGGGGAGCAATGGAAGGTAGGCTCTACATAGCCTTATCATTTGAGGAGCATAGTTGTGGTCGATATAATACCTAGTTTGGCCATAGTAGATCCTTTGCTTATGCCATGCAGTCAGTAACAGTTGCTCTTTAACTGCATAATTGTTAAGCGGACAATTATTGAGTGGGCTGGCAGATGGCAAGGTGGGCTTGGCGCAAGGGCCCTGTGAACCCTTTCAAGATCCAGTGGCATGGTGTTTGGCAGGTTGAGGGATTTTGGAAAAGATTTATGAAAAAGTCCTTTATTTTCACCTTCCGTCCCCTCCGGTATACAGTGAGATGCGTATATTCTTACTCCGTGCCGGTTCTCTGCATCTTCTTGGCGGGCTGCTAACATCTCCTGTTGGTCCTGTAGCTGTTTAATTAGGGTCTCCATGTCATCTACCCTATTTATCGTAGTGGTAAGTTGGTGCTCATTATCGTCAGCCCGTTGCTCCAGAGAAGTAATATCCTTTCTCATTTCACCCGTGAGGTTGTTTTATATCTGCTCAGAACGTGTCTAGCTTGATTTTCTTGTTATCTTTGCCTTTTGGCGTGCAGGAAGCATTAGTTTAACTGAAGTGGGGCCTGCTGTTGCCAGCGCAGTGTCTGACTTGGAGGCCTCTGATTCGGATCTTTCAGCATCCACCATATAGTCGTCCATTTTCCGAGTCTTCAGTGGTTCGGATCCCTTACTCCCATCTCTTGCTCATCTTTTAAGTAATTTTATTCATTTTAATTGTGGCAATAGAGGGGATTAGTTGAGGAGGTAGAGCTAGCGAACTCCCTAAGTAGCCATCAACCCAAGGGCAGAACTGGAAGTCCTCTGGCAGTTGATTCTGATCATCTTAACCACCACGGAGGCAGTTTTCCAGGTTCAGCGCCTGCTGCTGGTGGAGCGGAGGTGGTGGGTACACCAAGGGCAGCAGAACATGGCTGCCATTAGTTTGCCCAGCTTTCCCCTGTTTCCCTTGCTGTGCCTCCCGCTACAGTCCTCCTTCCACTGTACAGTCCCTGTTCCCTGTCCCTTCCCTCGTTTTACCTACCCTTTCCCATCCCCTTATTATTGTAAATAGTTTTCTTCGTAAATATATATTTTTGACTTACCTGCCTGTGTCAGTGTCTGCTTTGCAGGTGGCATGAGGAGCCATGCTGCAGTGGCCCAGTGTCTGTCCATGTGGTGTGCATGTGTCAGGGCACATGTTGTGCCTCTGTGGTTCATTGCTGTGTGCTGTGGTGTGTCCCACTGTAGTGGTGTCCTTCCCCTCGGTCGGTGGCTGTGCCTTGTGGTGCTCATGGGCGGCTGTCAGGGGCATGTGCATGGTGGTGGCACATGGCCATGGTCAGTGGTGGTGGTATGGGCGCACACTGTGTTAGGGCCCCTACTTGTGCAGCCTTCCCATGTGGTCTGCCATGCTACCTGCCTCACGGCATGTTTGGTGCCTACTATGTGGGCTTCCTGTGTGCCTGTGTGGCATGTGTGTCTTGGCTGCATGGTCCTGAGTGTGGCCTGCTATGGTCTGGGTGGGAGGCGGTCAGCAGCCTGCGGAGTCTCCTTGGTGGCCCTCCACTGGCACCTCCTGTTGCCTGCTATCTGTGCCACTGCTGTGTTCTGGGGAGGGTGTCTGGGTGCCTGTGTGCGCCCTGCTGGTGGAGGCCTCCTGTTGCCTGTCACTGTGTTTCCCTAGCTCTGTCCCTGCGTCTGTTCTCTGTGCTGTGCCCCTCTGTTGCTCTACTCCCACAGTAGGCTTGAGCATCTTTCTGTGCCATGGCGCAACTGTGCCATATCAGCCGGGTTGTGGTGGCACAGTTCAGCCTGCACAACCTCTGAATATGGCTCCTGTTGCACCATGGCATATTGGAGTGTGCTGCACCAGACTTGGCCAGCCTTTGGCGCATTTCTGAATATCTGGGCCATACTGTAAAGCTGGTTAATAAAACTGAAATTTAATGTTGCTATGTTACACATTGCATAACAGCGTGAACATAAATTGATAGCAATAAAGAATGGCTGCAAAAGTAATTAAGCATAATATTCATTTATTAAAACAATGATGCAAACAAAAAAATTAAACAATAAAATCCCATTGTCCCGGACAATCTCGTCATTAAGCAGGTGCTGTTGGTGGTGTTCTACTCATCTTGGGTCCATGTGCTTCATACTTCAAAGTACAACTTACCTACAACCAAGCCTTCCTGCATCTTTCTGGAAGGTCTTAAACTCCCTTATGGACCCTCACTCTAAGCAAGCCAGCCCAGTCCTCAACTTAAATGGCAGAACTGTATCAGAACCTGCTTCTGTAGCTGAACTCTTCAACTAGTTCTTCATTTCCTGTGCCCTGCGGACTCATTCCATTCACCTGACTCCACAAATTCTCCCCTCTGACTCTGGCTTCCTCTTCCCCCCTTCACGCCCCTGAAGTCTACACTGCCCTCACCTCTCTAAACCAATCCAAAACCAGCCCTGACGCTTGCACCCCAGAATGCCCCATCTCTGCCTCAGCCATAGCACCCCTTAACACACTTACTCAACCTCCTCATATCACAGCTACAGTCCCCACCACCTGGAAATGGGCCAAAATCCTTCCCCTGCATAAGGTGGTGACCACAGACATCTCTCTCTACTCCTTCCTCGCCAAACTCCAAGAATCCTCATGCTAACCAAACCGTCAGCTTCTCTCTGCAAACATCCCTCTCCCCATTTCAATCAGGTTTTAGAAAACATCACCACTATCACCACCCTGCTACGTGTAACTGACTCTATTCTCTCTGCCATGGACAAAGGCCAAACCACCTCTGCCATTTTCATTGACCTGGCGAAAGCCTTTGACTCAGTCTCCCACCCCTGCTACTCTGCAAATTAAGCTCCTTGACCTTGCTCAACCTGCCATCAACTGGTTCCCTCTTACCTCCAAAACAGGCAGCAGTCTGTTCAAGTAGGTGACACTCTCCCCGCTACCCATTCTCTCAGGTGTCCCCAAGGCTCTATCTTTGGCCCCATCCTTTTCTCCCTATTCATAAATGACCTCCCTCTGCCTGTCTCTCCTCTAACGTGCATCTATACACTGATGACACCATCATCTTTGCCTCAGGCCCTCCCACGATGGTGTGCTTCCAGATCTCAAAGTGACTTTAACAGTGTCCAACTTGGTTCCATAAAAACAGCTCAAACTAAATGCCAAAAAGCGGTTACCATGGTATTCGGTACAAGACAAAATCTCACCTCCTACCTGCTCCCCACCAATCTGCACCCTGGAAGGATCTCCCCTCAAGACAGTGCCCACCTTCAAGCACCTAGAAGTCTGGCTGGATAGCCACCTCAACTTTTCCACCCACATCGAGGCCATCTCACACCAAACTCTGGCCCAAGCTGGCCATCCTCTATTGCCACAAAGTCTGCCTTCACCTCCCTACCTGTAGCAAACTGCATTGCAAAACCATCTTACCTGTGCTGGACTATCGGACATCATCTACGGTATAGCTCCAGCCTCATCCCTCTCAAAACTTGACATCCTTCTCAACTCCTTCTGTCATTTCACAACTGCCTCTCCTCCACTTACTCACCACTGCCTCCTCTACTCCACTCTATACTTGACCCCACTCTTGCATGGGAGGACCGTCCACAGTGCCGCCCTCATAGCTAAATACTGGTTAGGCTCCCTGCCCCCTACCTCTCCTCCCGCCTTTCTCCAGCCAGTTACTCTGGCTACCCCTCCGACACAGAGACACACCACCTTCCACCTCACATGCCCCTCTCTGCCTCTGGTCAAGCTGTCTTTTCCTATGATCTTCCCTCCTATGGTACAATCTCCCTCCCAGCCTTCACCATGCCTCCTCCTCGCAGCTGTTAAACTACTCCTCAGGCTCCTCCCTCCCCACTTGCCCTAGTTTGCTCACCTGGTCCCACCCAGCTCGGGCCTAGCCTCACCTTGGGTGGCCTCTGTTGGTCAATATTCTGCACCAGACAGCCCATATTTTGTACACTACTAATTTACTGTCCAATCTTGGTGCTAGTTCACTCTAACATAATACCAATTGTAAACGCTGTATATACATACTTTTGAGTTATGCTGTTTACGCAATTTTTAGACATGAACTGTCCTGGATGCTGAAATTCACGTCTGAACTGAAATTAGTTGCACTGTTCTGCATACCTCTGTAAAAGGTCCCTGCTGTTTGTACTTATCGACAGTAACAGGAAATTGTTGTACTTCTCTGCTTACTTTCTGCGTACACCTTGTACCCAGGTCACACCTGAAACGAGCCTCAGCTCAGTGTGCCTTTCCAGTCACCAATTTTAAATAAATAAATAAATGTGTTGAACAAAAGAGATAGATAACACATTAAAGTTCAGCATTCAGCAGTGGTATGCAATGGTGTTAGTGAGCATTGTGAGTAAACTTACTTGACGATTTGTTTTCTATTAGATTGAGCTTGCCAAATCCCTCACTGAACTTCTGGTAACTGCGGGCAGAAGAGAGAGAGAACAATTTCGTGAACTGGAAACTGACATACGTACCTAACGGTCTTTTGTTTTGTTACTTCTCCTCTTCGGTTTTCTCTCTTCTGTCTATGTTTGTGGCTGAAGTTCAGGGGTTGTGTTCTGTGGGTCCTCCTTCATATCTGCAGGAAAAAGCAGAAAGATAAAATTTTAAAAAGCAGAAAACAACATTTAAACAAAGTTTACTCGATCTCTTTACCTGTCATGGTCTGTTCATTCTCTGCAGTCCTTTCATGATTGTCTGGTGTTGTCAGGGTAACTGTGGGTAGAATTGGACACAGGACACATTATTAATCAGTATCAAAAACATTTTAACAGACTGTCAGGTTGTCAGCTTACCTCGAATATCGCCGAGTTCCAGATCACTTTCTACCAACTGTTGTAGCACACCAGAAACCTCACTAACTACAATGCCAGCATAACATAAAGTAATAAGATAAAGTACATGCTTGAATTCACTGTATTTTGTTAATGAACAATAAGAACAATAAGAAATGCACATACGATCGTTTCAGGCAGTTATCATGGGCTGCTTTTATGCCTGCCTCTTCAGAACCACACAGGCAATCTTCTTTTCTGGCACTCAGTTCTATAAAAGATTTCACTAGCTACTTAGCATGCTGAATCTTTAGTGTGCTCATGCAGAAGCCCACATTAATGCTCTCAAATGGTGTTTCCAAAGCCAAGCTTATCTGTGATTTGCTCGGCATACCAGTTGGTAAAACAAGCCTTTAGATTGTCTTTATAAATTTTATTAATAGAAATATTTAAAGGCTGTAACAAATCTGTGCATGAAGCAAGGATGAAAATTGGGATAATGGATGAATTTTCCAGCTTGTCCAGCACTGGTCGGATAGTGTGGGTTCTACAGAGATCTAATATTAGGACAGATCTCTGTTCTGCTGGCAGTTCATTTTTTTAATAACTGAAGCGGCGTATGGCACCAAATGTGATCGATATACTGCAGCAAAGGTATCTGAGCTGGCACAGTGGTTATCAGAGTGCGTGATGTGCTAGCCATGTGGAAATTAGTATGTGGGGTAACTGTGGTTGGTTTTACTTGATAAATGACCTGGGGAGGCAGATAGTCTCCTGCCAGACTGCACCCCATCAATAGGAGACCTGCCTCTTGTCTCCCAGCCTGGTGACCTCAATTGCTTTGCACTGACCTCCTCCATCGTCCACTGGGAATGAGGAGCGAGGTTAAGCCCGGTCTCATCAATGTTATTATTAACTCTGCAGGTATGAGCTCCTGCATACTGGCAGTGCTTATTCTCTCGGAATTTCTCCTTCAGTTGTGGGAAGTCAGGGGAGGTTCCTTCTGGCTTTGGTGCCCTTCCTTTTGCAAAAAACCAAGCCGATTCAAGGAATTGCCATGCCCACTGTCTAGAGATCACAAGTGAACTACCATACTCTGCCATGCAATTTGTGGCTATGGGCTTTCACCACACCCACAGTCACGCGACTACAATTCTAGCATTCACAACAGCCCTTCAGTTCTCAGGCTTTTAATTATGGGTTTTAATTCAGTCTCCACATCTTCCAAAAGAAGAGTGAGCGGCCTTCTGGTTTGGTAGGGAGCACAGTAGGCATTAGTGAGTGATGGGTCACGGACAGATTTTACTTTGTTTAAGTAGTCTGTCTTAAACTTCCTTATAATACTCTCATTAATGGTCCTATCATACTTTGAATAGTAATGCCTTATGGCACTCATTATCCCATTTGTGGCAGCAAATTTACCCATCTCAAACTGAACCTCAGGAGAGTAGGTCACATACTCTTGCCATCTTTTTAACGGTGGGATGCTGTTTGAATCTCTTTTATAACACTGTCTGCAGTTTTCAACTGGACATCGGTACACTCGCTTAAAGAGCCTGCAGTTAATTATTTGAGCACAGAGCAATCACGCTTCCAGCGGACTGCACTTTAGCAACCAGTGCAAAGAGAGACATACTGTTATTACAGCTAGTGCATACAGTGCAACTCGAAAAAAAATATTCAACTTGCAGCACACAACAGATCTGAACATCGAGCTATCCTACAACAGAACAGAACAGAAACTGACACCCATTTTAAAACCAAGTACCTCTGGTGAGTGGATAAAGCTTACCAGGTGACATTAAGGTAACTGAAGGTTAGAAAATAGAAAACACACATTTTTAGTGGACGGGCTGTAGACAGGTGGTTAACCTGGGTTACTATAGTGCACGGGTGACGAGTAGTGTGAACTAAGCTTTGCGTGTTCTGTTCTGTTCTGAGAGCCAGTAATCTGAAAATTTGCTTTGTGTTTCATTTACCAGTTTTACAGTATCTAGTAGTACAGTGATTTCCCTCCCTTGGTGGCTGGCAAAACCCCTGCTCACACCTCTGCCAATGGATGCTGACTGATTGCTGCAAGTACAGTCTAATGGAACTCACTCTGTCAATACAGTATTGTACTTGTAAGAGTACCCACCACTGTGCTCTTGTTTAATAACAAATTTGAAGATGCCCACCGGACAATGGTAGGGCTTCTGCCTGTGACACTGATGCCCTGGGTTCAGGAACAGAACCGAGAAGTTAGGGCCAGCCAGTGTGGAGGAAGATTGTGCATCCATGGACTGCTCTCCTCCTCCATGGGGAGGAGGGTTAGTGATTGGCACTGATTGACCCCTGGTGGAGGCTGGGGAGCAGCGACCAGAGCTGAGCTGTTGGGGAGGCATGCTGGATGTCAGCACTTTGGAATCTTATGTCACTTCACACCACACCTCCCAGGTACCAAAGCATGAAAAATGCTGCCCCACTCATGACACTCCACTACACCTGCCGCAACACTCAGTTGGTGAGCGAGTTCAGTCCTGCATTGGGAAACACCCCAACCCTGGGGCCCCACACTGGGGGTAGCTCAGGAAGGAACACCGGCAGTTGAGGGACCTACTGGGAACCTTGATGTCTGTCTCTGTTGGGGACATGCCTTGCTCAATGGACCCACCCTGGGTGGTAAGTCCAGGAGGATCGCCAACCTGAGGTAAGTCCTGGGGTAAACAGGGTCCAGAGAAGCTGGGCTGAACTACTAGGGGTTATAGGCACCAAAGGCACCAAAAAAATACCAGCTTTGTGGAGGCATTAATTAGCATTACACTAACAGTTGGCTAATGCCTCTACAAACCTTTGAATATGCCAGGCTGCCTTTATGCAAGGTACAAACCTTTGATCTGCATAGATGCCTGGCATGCTGTAGCACTCAAATGCTAACATCTTAGAGCCAGGCTAACTGTGCCAATAGTTGTGGCTCTTCTAGTGCTTATACAGTTTTACTAGTGCAAAACATAGCTAAGCACAGTTCTGACCCAGTTAGTGTGGTACTACATGTTCAAAAATTCTGCCCTCACTGTTTTCCTTTGCACCAGTCAGATGGTGGCAATCTGCCAGTTTAGGAGGAGTGTCCCTCAACAGTGGAGTTGATACGAGTTGTTGAACAACACAAGCAGGGACATAGACCGATCCTTTTATCTAATCCGATTAGTACTAGGGAAGGTACTAGGGACAATCTTGTATGCTGGGAGGAGAAGCTGGTTGTTTATCAGGCCATGCTACTAATCTCACCCTCCAGTATGGTGGGAGCAACTACTAGGGGATATATACAGACTTGATTTTTATATTTTAGGCTGCTCTGCGGCTTTAACATCAACTGCTACTATCACATAGTACCATAACATTTTCTTCATCAATAGGAGAGCTATTTCTCAAAAATGTCCATAGTTAGCCATACCTACTACAGTGTATGGTTGAATGCTGTTCCACATGGAAATCCATGCCTGAACAGCCTTGTTGTTCTGCAGTAGTGATGTCATGATGTTGTGCTGCACTGGGTTGTCCCTACTGCAGCACAATAACATTGTCATGTGGCCGCCTCATTCAAATTGTGGCTCTGATCGCTGATGCAAAACAGCACTGGTGGTCATGATCTCGGTGGTCGTGGCGGCCAACAGCTGTAGCGGTGAGAGAAACACATCTAGTTGCGCACCTATACACTATAAAAGTTTGTGTATGGTCAGCCATACACAGATGAGTCCGTGTCAAACTCTCAAGGTTGCTTTGGCAACCAGTGGACTGCTCAGGCTGTGTTCTAGAGAGTTCTGCTGCCATGGCAACCTTCTCAAGTTCGACAGGCTTGTTGTGTATGGGTGAACATACACAATACTTTATGTTGTGTATGGCTTATGAACAGACCTTACTGTAGTGTTTCCCAGGCTATGGGTTACAGGTGTAAACTTAATTAGTTAATTAATTAATTAATTTATCCAGCTATCATTTTTGACTGGGTAGACACACTGGAGAAACATATTCACCATTTTCAGGTGCGACCTGGGAGTGCACGCTCAATAATGTGCAGTACAATGATGGTACTACAGACCCAACCTAAGAAACTCAGTAACAGTTTACAGTAAACAAAAATACACTTTTTATCCAAAACGCTTATCTTATGCTTTTCTAGTAGTTCTTTTTATTGTTTTATTGTGTCTCCTGTTTCCATGTCTGTTATGTCTTCTCTAACCGCTCCTGCCATCACTCTTACTCTAGAGTTGGATGCTTTATTATATGAAAGAAGACATCTATATACTGTAGTCGGGTCACAAAACCTTTACCCAAGACAGAAGCTTCTGGAGTTTGAGTGACTGGATCTGCAGCTAATCCCCGAGTCCTCTGTCAACTGAAGATTCTGACATCCCTGTTGAGGGGCCTTCTTGCTGCCATCAGAAGTGAAGCACCTTGATCAGTTTTCTGACAGTGGGGTAGTAAGCTAGCTTGTTGGGGACTGGTGGCATGGAGGGGCTGCCAGAAACCATCTAGCATGCCCAGTGCCATCACTTTTTCCAGTGTTTGAGCCCTGCCCACCACCCATGTGCATGCTACTGTGCAGCATCCTAGGGGCAGGATGCTCAGCAGCCGCGTGGTCACTCATGCTGCCAAGAGCACCTCCATAATGCAACCACTAGGAGGTGCTAGACAAATGAAGCTGCGCCACCTGCCCTCTGAGGGAAGAGTTCAAGGATGCTTTGAATCTCTCCTGCCAGCCTCTGCTTCTGTTGTCCTGGGCCTGGGACGCAAACTGGGGTCGCCAGTGTGCCAGAGCAATACGCCATCACTCGGTGCTGCTGAGCTGGCAGAACACTGTTTAGCAGATGCTTGGGAATATTTTAGTGCAGAGGAGGGATAGAGGAGATGATGGCCAGGAGAATTAATAGAGTGGCAGAAAGCATGGAAAGATAAAGGGCTGGGGTAAAGTTTGCATTGCTTCTACAGGTGATGAGCCAGCATGTCACAGACTTTTATTTATTTATTTATTTAGCTTTTTGTTGACCGGGTAAGTGCACTAGACAATTTCTGACTATTTTCAGGCACGACCGGGGAGAGGGATACAGATGAATGCCAACTGACCTTGAACCAGATTAAGCTGTTGGACTTGTGATTGTCTTTCATTTTCTTTCACTTGATTTTCCTGTTTGTGCCCAATATCCTTCCTCCTGC
Source organism: Neoceratodus forsteri (assembly GCA_016271365.2). NCBI lineage: Eukaryota > Metazoa > Chordata > Ceratodontiformes > Ceratodontidae > Neoceratodus > Neoceratodus forsteri. Next base: position 646,820,051 of record CM028137.1, read on the forward strand.
TGCCCTCCTTGCAAGAGGAAGGGTGGGTAAACAAGTGCTTTCTAACCTGATGCCAGTGCAGACTTTGCCCTGGCCAGTTGAGTAGTGGATGCTCCAGTCCCTGGTGCTGTTTGTTCTCCCAATGAAATCAGCCCTATTTAAATCCAGGTATACACCAGAACTCCACAGTGGCAATATTCAATGCAACTGAGTTAGCCTTTATATCTTGAATGTTACTTACTCATGTGTGCAGACAACACTGTTAACTTAGAGCTCTTGCATTTATTAGTCACAGGCAATTAATAGGCATGTGACTGACTGCTAAACATATTTAATGAATTAGACTAAGACATATGTGATGCTCTTTTTTTTTTTTTTATTATGCTTTTTCCCTGGCAGGACCACGGTACACTTTCGCCCTGTCACGGCCCCCGGGCCTCCACCACCGCCCAATTGCTGCTGAGGACCCTCGGTCACCTAGCTTGCCCCGGAGGGGGGGCTGGCCAACCTTCGTGACCCCGGAACTGTAACTGGTTGAGGTCCTGCAGCGACGGTGGCAATGCGAGGCCTCCAGGAGGGCTTCATCCATCGGTGGTCCTGCCCCGCCATCTTTTCCTCCTTTTTCTCCCAGAGGAGGCGGGGATGCACAATGGCGTCAATGTCTGCCTCCTTCCCCCTACATCTAGCCTCGGCTCACGCTTGAGTACTCCAGGCCTCGCCAGGAGTCTCTAGCGCATCGGTGCAACTCCACACCCTCCCCGAGTAGAAGAGCTGCCCAATGGACGCTCAATCCTACTCTTCCGGCCGCCCTCGATGACCCGGGTCCGCTCGAACCCGGTCGCCGACGCCGCAAGTGGAAATCCAACCGCTGCGCCCGGGACGGGTCGCATGTGATGCTCTTTGCTTAAAAATCCATCAACTACTTGTCAGGGATCACCCATGAACCAAACAGAATGCTTCTTTTGTGATTGCCACATTCTATTACTTTTGCAGCATTTGCCCAGTGATGTACAGTACAGCGCTAAGCTAGGCCAGCCACATGTTGCTGTGGAAAGCCATTACATACCTCTCTAACAAACCACATGACAAGAACCACACATAATTAACTATTACACAGCACCATTAGCTGGGAGCAGACTTGGGTCACTGAACACTAACATCTTCTGGCAGCTTGGCCCAATTGCCTTCAAAGCAAAATTCCTTCTCTTTTGACTGACACATAACTTAATAAATCTGGTCTTAAATCACTATTTTATGACAAACATAAACAAAGACACACAAGTTGCAGTCTAAGACAGCAGGCACTGACAGGGCATTAGTTGGAAATTAGGAGATTTTTAAATGGGGTATGTTCCTGCTTCCTGCCCCACTCCTCCACTATGTTTGTGACTGGGTGCGATGCCCGGTAAAATGGGCAGGAGGCTGCAGTGTTAATGACCCACATCGCAACTTATGTAGCACTGTACCTACAACCTGGGTTGCTGACTGCTGTGTTCGCTCCAGTTTACCACTTGCTTACTGTAAGAGACTGCTTGATGTTATTATGAGAGTTGGTAGGACTTCCAGTATAATTTACCAAACTGTTGAACTCACTGGTGCTTAAAGATCAGTTGCAGTGTTTTAAAAATGCTTTGACCATATTTTATTTGCTCACCATAAGAACAACCACTCTGTATATATTGCAAGTAATCTGCAGGAACAGTCATTTCTCATGTTCTGATGCTGTTTTACTGCCTGTTGTTTTTGAAGGTTTCACAGAAAATCCTCAGACATTTTCAGACCAGCTGGTGCGATCTTCGTGCAGTGCTGCTTCCATTCAAGCAACAATAAAATCATTTTCCTCAATGTCCTGGCAGTTCAGTACATCATATTATGACATTTAAAAATCAGTCTCTGCTTCCAGTTTTCAGGTGGTGACCTGTATTAATCAAATTATTCCAGTCCAACACCATGAGTAGATATCTGTCAGTTTCCTAAGCTGATCAACACTTGTTGCTCAGTATCACCTTGCCCCCAAATAAAAACCCATCAACAACATAACAGGCTCTTAACATGAACATTTTGTTTCCTTGTTCTCTTCCTGCCCTGAATGAAGCCCCAACAGATTCTTCCTTATTTGAAAGTATTGTCCCTAAAATTACTGATTAATTAATCTGTGAGAGTAAACTAAATATTTATCGGTAATGCTGTTTTGATAAAATTCAATACATAAGGTCCTCAGACAATTGAAAGCAAACATGAGTTGTTGCCATTTACAGTCTGATGTACATTAGTGGTGTGTGTGTGTGTGTGTGTGTGTATACTGAGCTGCCAGGACCTTGCAGAAAATGATGTCACTGTTGCCTGAATGGAATGAGCACTCACCCAAAATTCAAGCAGCTGGTTTAAAAATATCTGAGGATTTTCTATGAAACCATCAAATTGAGGAGCATTAAAATAGTATCTGTACATGACAAGTGGCAATTTCTTCATTTCAGATGTAATAAATAAGGCCTGGTTGTCGTTATATTAGGGAAAAGGAGTAAAGTTTATAATATGTTTGTAATATATCTGCAGTTGATCTTTAAGTGTGAGAGATGTGGTTTAGAGCCAACATCGTTTGGCTTCAACTTTAGCCTGAAAATTTGGTTTAACTTTGACAATTCAACAAAACACTTTGGCTTCCAATACAGTAATTGGCATAGGGTTAAACAGACTACAAATAGGAAGGAAAAACCTGTAGGTCACCAAGGATAATGAATTAGTGTAGCTTAACTGTGGCCAGCTCTATTGGCATGCATCTGCAAAGGTTACTGTTTATGGTGGTATGACAAAGTCTTTAATGAGTGTAACTCCAGCATCCCAGTTCAGATCTATTTAAAAGCAAGCAATAATACCTGACAGGGTGGGTGGTATTGGGCATAGAGGACCACCCAGGGGTGTAATGAGGCCCAACGCCACAGGTGGAGGCCCTTATAGCCCATGGAAGGTCTGTATTGCCATACCACCAATCCTGGATGCCACTCGATAGCTTCCACAACTCAAACCTGGTTCTGCCAACACAAACTGCTACTGAACCATAAAAAAAACAAAAGCATGCTGTCCATGGTCCCTCAGAACAAAAGGAATTTCAGCCCACTTCAAATTCAGAACCTTAAGGTGACACACTAGAACACGTCTCCTTGTTTAAATATCTGGGTGTTTACCTTGATGACACTCTCAACTTCTCCCACCACTTTGACCAAATTGTTAAAACTGCCAACATGAAACTGGGCGTCCTCCATAGAAACAAGCACTCGATGACACCTGCTACCTCAAATTAGCCACTGGCAGCACAGTATTGTCATCCATTGACCATGGGTTATCAATATACATAGCAGGGTCAGACACTGCCCTAAACAGGATAAAAACGCTAGTTAACAGGGCTTGTCATCTGGCACTTGGGGCAGACCATTGGACTCCACCTGTGACCTCTACTCCGAGACTGGCTGGCTCCCTGTGCATAAGGGCACAATATCAAATCTGCCTAATCAAAAAAAGCATATTAGGCTAATGCCAGAATCCTTTGTGGTCTGTTCAAGAAGTCAGTGCAAACAAGGCAAACCAGGAGTGTGTCAAAGGAGGACTACAAGTCCCTTTCAAAACCGTGCCTTTGGCCCAGAAATCCATCACCTTTAAGGGCCCCAAATGGTTTAACGAACTACCTGACATGCTTACAGATGGCACAAAGCTGAGTCTGTTCAAAAGAGGGCTACAGTCCCATCTAAAGGGTGTATCTACCTGTAACTGCACAAACAATGAAATGACCCACGGTTCCTCTTTTTTACTTGCCTTTCTCTACCACCCTCTCCCACTCAGTCCTTCCATAAGTTGATTTACCTTCCTCCTCCTCCAGCACCTACCCTCCTCAGTCCTTCCACACCACCTCCTCTTGACAACACCACTCCGGTTGCTAACCCCCTCCCCTACTCATCCCTCTGCCCTAACATCACTTTATTGCTGACATGTTATTTCCTTCCTGGTTAGCCCTACCTGCAATCATATGATGTAATGAACTTTATTGTATTATTAAGATGTACCCGTAACAAACAAGTCTTGTACCTCATGTAATACCATATGGTTCTCATGATGCCTTCCTGTGATCTCTGCTATCTTCCTGGTATTGCATTGTATTGTATTGTACTGTCTTGTCCTTGACTTGGAACCTTTGAAAATGAGTCTCTGACTCAAAGGTAATAATCTAATCGAAATAAATAAAAAAATAAATATTATTGGCTTAGAAAATGGGTACAGTAGCATTTTATATGGGATTTAAAATGTAAGGAAAAATATATTAAGAATGAAGTTTAAATATTTTTGTTGTAAAGTAGTCCCTCTGTTTCTGTGCTGTTCCTTCTCCTGTCCCCCAACAGAGCTATTCTTTTCTGCTTATCTCCCTTGTAGCAACTCCACAAGAAGACATGGGTTTCAGTAAATTTCCCCAGCACTTTCTTGGCATCATTTTATGTTTGAAGACTAGTTCTCTACCCTCCTGCAAGACTCTTGGTAGAAGGCTGCAGCGGTTGCTTTCTGGCGTGCCCACATGACGTCCACCCAGAAGGATGGAGGAAAAGAAGAGGCATCAGAACGTTAAATTTATTTGTTTTCGTTATTTTACATGCAGTTGTAGCTTTGCATTCTTTCTTTATGCCACCTTTTCATTTGTTTATGATTCGGTTGGGAGCAGTCAGTGGTCAATATGTGGGACTGGAGAGAGGCGAGAAATCACAAGTGGCGCCCGGCGATCAGCTGGGAGACTGGACAGTACTGTGGCTGCTGTTAGCCGCTACGTAGGTACAGAGCCTCTGTTTCATTTGAATATTTTTTTTATACTTACTTTATTGAATATCTCAATTGATACATCAATGCAAATTGAGCAAATTCCAAAAAGAGTAAGAACAACATTCCAAGCATAATTAAAGCATACAAAGTATATGTTACATGGGCCAGTTTCAGTGCACGAAAAAATAATTAAAATCCATATTTTAAAATCCCTTCATGAAATGAATGGGTAGGCTAGCATTAATACGAAATCCCAAATCTATATTTATAGCAACTAGTTTATGTTCAGTAATATTCCATCTAGGGGTGGATACAGGATGACTTATCTTTGATATTCGTTGCTAATTAATCCAGGCAGGGATGTTTTGTCTACAACTCTATCAATATGACACTATCTGACAATGTTAAAATCAATATTGAGATAGTTAGGAGGGGAGGGAGCAGTAAAATATGTTACAATAATTGAACCAGTGGAATATAGAATGTATGTTGCTTAAGAATTTATTTTATTATTTTTATGTATTTCGTTTTGTTGACCAGGTAAGTGCATTTAGAGATGCAGCGAATTAAAATCCACTGGCAAAGTGAATGCAAAGTGGCTACTTCGTGTTGGCACTTAAGCGCGGAGTACCCCATAGGAAAGGCTCATTCGCCTTCTTATTATTACTTCATGTTGTCATTCCGCTTCAAGCGAAGTAAGGTGGAGTGACAATACTGGCAGCATCCCACCCACACAGTCACCAGAATGAATGTGCATCCCCAAAGTGCTACTATCTTGTGTCCAGAAAACTCCCCAGTGCTGATGAAGTGAAATAAGAGTGTAACAGAAATGCAAAGTCTCCCAGAATTAATGGCACACTCAGTCATGTGCGCAGTGGTCAGGTCACACACAGAGTCACCAGAATTAATATGCATCCACAAAATGCTACTGTCTTGTGTCCAGAAAATTCTCCAGCGCTGACAAAGTGAAATAAGAGTGTAACAAGAAATGCAGTCTCCAGAATTAATGGTGCCATGCAAACGCACAGACAGATTAAGATTGCGCTGCACACTAAGGGATGCATACGTGAAAAGGCAAAACAACACGAACCAGTGCTCACAAGTCACAAATCCAAATCTGGAAAGGAATACATTTTGCCAGTTGGGGATTAGTGCATGGCAGTAACAATCCACTACTAGTAAAGATACCACAAAGCAGTATAAAAATTCATGCAGGTGTGGTGGATAGCAGGTTCACACTGCTGCAATTACTCTGTAACACAATAAAGGTGTCTGATTTAATGGCACACATCGCACTCACACTCACACGCACACTCAAGTAGTGCATAGCAAATTGAAAACCTTGAGTAATATAACCAAATATTTTAAACAGACAAATTGTACACTGCTGCACCACAACAGTCAGCAAAAAATTTCAACAATTACTGAAAATATTACTGTGTGTACATTAACACAGTTATACAAGAAAAATATAACCAAAACAGAAAGACTGCCTTTTTCTCCCAGTTAATCTACCTACACCACAAATACGCACCCCCAAAGCACACTTCATAGTACACAGACAGACAGTTCTAAATTAACATTCAAAATCCACACACAACAATAAACATTCGACGATATGAGCACAGAAGGGTTTCCTACAATCGATGTACTAAATTCTGAGCAATAAATACTACTCAAAAAGGCATTTTAAACAGCTTTTAGAGGTTTTGAATCGCAGAGCTCTGAGAGCAAACTGTCTCCAGCTACCACTGCACACACACTACCCAGGCCAGAACTGAGGCTGTGCTGAACAATCTATAGCCCATGTGACCTGCAATCCCATGAATAACTGCAGAATTTAATTGGAGCTAAATTACAGAAGTGGAGCGAATTACATTGATTTCAATGTACTTCACCTTAAAATTGGTGGAGAAGTGGTTTGGGGAAGATGGAATAACGAAAGTCATTGGTTTCAATGGACTTTATGCTCTCATTATGAAGCTAAGTACTCCGCTTCACATTGTGGAGTTCTCTGCGGAGTTCCGCATTACTCAGTGAATCACTTGAGGAGCAAATTAGGGGCCACTTCGCCCACCACTACTTACAGTACTGTAACTCACATGCAATACGGGAAGAACATGAATGCCTATGGCTGTACTTCCCCGATGAGCTGTAGCACAAAACTCCCCAACTTAAAATGCTTATTAATGAGTACAATGGTGGAGGGGTGAAGCCTGGAGAGATACTACAAAACATGCTTACAATACATCCAAGTAACTAGTAAAAAAATAATGTTGTGATTTGTGATGTGATCATGAATCATGATTTGTGACTGCATTTGTGACCGTGATGATAAAGAACGGATTCAGTGTCGACGGTGTGAGATAACCAATATGGAACTGTATTGAATGCGAATGCTCACGGCTGTACTTCCCTGATGAGCTGTAGCACAAACTCCCCGACTTAAAATGCTTATTAATGAGTACAATGCCGGGATGGTGAAGCCAGGAGAGATACTACAAAACATGCTTACAAAACATCCAAGTAACTAGTCAAAAATTAGTGTTGTGATTCATGACGTGATCGTGAATCGTGATTTGTAACTGCATTAGTGACCATGATGATGAAGAATGTGATTTGTATCACAAGTGACTCGTGATGATAGTCCTGACTTAAAACACATATTAATGAGTACAATGTTCTTGCAGAATTATGCACCACACCTGTACAGTACTCTGAAGGCAAGTCAAAGAAACAACTGTGATGTAAGTTACAGAGGGAGATTGGGCCCTAAAGAGATGCAAATGCACAGACAGATTAAGATTGCGCTGTATACTGAAGAGATGCAGATGCCAAGGCACAACACCTAACTAGTGCTCACCATCACAAATTCAAATCTGGAAAAATATACCTTTGCCAGTTGGGGTGGTCGCAACAGTCACTAGTACTAGTACCAGTAAAGATACCACAAAGAAGTACAAAAATCACACCACTACAGTAAAGAGCAGGTTCACATTGCTGAAATTATTATGTGGCACAATAAAAGGTGTCTGATTTGATGACACGGATCACACATATACTCACACACACACTAAGTAATGCATAGCAAATTGAAAACTTCAGTAACATAACCACATATTTTAAACAAACTAAAATTATGCACTGCTGTACCACAACAATCAGCAAAAAATTGCAAGAATTATTGAAAATATTACTGTGTGTACATTAACACAGCTATACAAGAAAAACATCACCAAACAGAAAGCACTGTCTTTTCTCCAAGTTAATCTACCTACACATGAATACGCCTTCCCCAAAGCACACTTCCACTGTCTCTCAGTACACAGACTGAATGTTGTACATTAACATTCAAAATCCACATACAAACATAGAAACACAGAAACATAGAAATTGATGGCAGATAAGACCGCAAGGCCCATCCAGTCTGCCCATTTTTTTCTACCTTATGAATGTGCCATAGGCCTTTGCTCTGTCAATGGAGTATCTATTCATACTCATCTGTATTGCTCCCTTATGCCTATCCCATGCCTGTTTGAAACCCTGCACTGTATTCATATCCACCACTTCCTGAGGTAGGCTGTTCCATGCATCCACCACCCTTTCTGTGAAAATGAACTTCCTCACATTACCCTTAATCAGCCTCCCTCTAATCTCATGCTGTGTCCTCTTGTCCTGCTATTTTTCTTATATTGAAACATGTTAGACTCTTTTCACCTTGTTAATGCCCTTAAGGTGTTTGAATGTTTTCGATCATATCACCTCTCTCCCTCCTTTGCTCTAGGGTATACATATTGAGTTCAGTTAATCTGTCCTCATATGTTTTCTGATGCAGTCCCTGCACCATTTTGGTTGCCCTTCTCTGGACTGCCTCAATTTGGTTAATGTCCTTGTGAAGGTGTGGCCTCCAGTACTGCATGCAGTACTCCAGATGGGGACCTAACCAGTGTCTTGTAAAGAGGATTATTACCTCCCTGTTCTGACTTGTGATACCTACTAATACACCCCAACATCCCTCTAGCCTTACCTACTGCTTTAGAGGTCTGCTTGGATGATTTCAGGTCATCGGTGATGATGCGCCCAAGTCTCTTTCTTCCCTTGTGACTGCCAGCAACTCCCTCCCAGCCTTTAGGTGACTTCAGGTTTCTCTTCCCTATGTGCATGATCTTGCACTTCTTTATGTTAAACCCCAGTTGCCACTCTTCCGACCATTTTGCTAGTTTATCCAGATCTTTCTCATTCTGCCCACACCATCTGGATCTTCTAATCTGTTGCAGATCGTGGTGTCATCTGCAAACAGACAAACCTTACCCTTCAGTCCATCTGCAATATCACTAATGAAAATATTGAAGAGAACTGGCCCCAGGACTGATCCCTGAGGTACTCCACTTGTGACTTGCATCCCTTCTGACTGTATACCGCTTATACCACTCTCTGTTTTCTGCCCATCAACCAGTTTGCCACCCAGTTGACCAATGTCTGACCCACACTCGAGCCTACCCAGCTTATTAATCAATCTTCTATGTGGAACAGTATCGAAAGCTTTGCTGAAGTCAAGGTAGGAACATCAACTGCTCCACCTTGGTCCACCAGTCTGGTTACCCAGTCAAAGAAATCTATGAGATTAGTTTGACAGGACCTTCCTTTGTAAACCCATGCTGTCTTAGATCCTGTGCTCCTATGGATTCCAGGTGTTGTGCTATCTTTCCTTAAGGAGTGTCTCCATAATCTTGCCCACTACTGAGGTAAGACTGACTCGTCTGTAGTTCCCTGCCTCCTCTGCTACCGCTCTTGTGGAGCGGGATCACATGAGCTCTTCTCCAGTCTTCTGAGACCTCTCCTGTGCTCAAAGACTCACTAAACAGTTCTGATAATGGCTCTGCTAGTTCCACCCTTAGCTCCTTTAGTACCCTGGGATGTATGCCATCGGGTCCCATTGCCTTGTCCACCCTGAGCTTATCGAGCTCTTGTGGACCCTTTCTTTTGTGAAGGACTAGTGCACACCTCCCTCCCTCCCCTGTGTCCATGGTGCTGAGCTCTGGGCCCTGCCGTACTTTCTCTTCAATAAATACTGAGCAGAAGTATCTATTTAGGATAGATGCTTTTACATGGTCCTCCTCCTCACACGCCCCTTATCCCCTTTGATCTTAGCAATACCCCTCTGGAATTTATCCTTTCATTAATGTATCTATAGAAAGTCTTGTCACCTTCTTTTTACTGTTCGATGGAGTGTTTCCTCAGTTTGGGCCTTTGCCTGTCTTACTGCCTTCCTACTTTCCTTAGGGAAGTTTGGTATCTCTCCCTATCTTCATCCTGCTGCGTTCCTTATATTTCCTGAAGGCCAGACTTTTGGCTCTGACCTTTTCTGCTACTGTGTTTGAGAACCAAAGTGGTTTCCTTCTTCTTTTGCACTTTCTTTTCTCACTAACACAATGGGATGTTGCTTCAAGTATTGCATCCTTAATGCTTGCCCACTTTGCCTGTACCCCTCACCTGTATTTCTTTTGCCAGGGCTAGCTTAACTCTGTTGGCCATCTTATCAAAGTCAGCTCCTCTGAAGTCCCATATTTTTGCCTTGGAATGGGATGATTTTGTTCTAGTGGCCAAATTGAACCATACCATGTGATGGTCACTGGCCCCAGGTGACCTTCGACCAGGAGATCTGTGATCCTTTCCTGTTAGTCAGTACTAGCTCTAGGATAGCCCTGTCTCTAGTGGTTGTTGTACCAGTTGTCTGAGGCCCCCTGCAGGGAATTCATCATGTGTCTAGTTCTGGCTCGATGATGTGAGCACAGGAGGGTTTCATAATTGACAAACTAAAGTTTCAGCAAAACAATGATTCAAAAGGCTTTTTAACAGCTTTTAGAAGGTTTGAATTGCAGAGAGCTGTCAGAGCAGAGTGTCTCCTACAGCTTCCTCGCACACTACCCCAAACTGAGGCTGTGCAGAACAATCTAGAGCCCATGTGACCTGAAATCCCATGAATCACTGCAAAATTCGCCTTTGGAGCTTAAAAACAAGGAAGTGAGGGTGAAGTACATTGTTTTCAATGTACTTCACCTTAAGAATTGGTGGAGTAGTGGTTTGGGAAGGCGGAGTGAAGCGAAGTTATTGTTTTCAATGAACTTGGCTTTACTCATTATATCTGATATACTCCACTTGTGGTTTGCGGAGCACTCACGAATTCGCCTTATCTCGCAAAATCACTTCACAGAGTGAATTGGGGCCACTTCACCATCTCTCGCGCACTAGACAAATCCTGCCTATTTTCAGGCATGACCCATGGGAGGGGATACAGATGAATGCCAACTGACCTTGAACCAGATTAAGTTGTTGGTGGTATTTTTAGTGAATAGGGAAATAAGGCCAGGACACTGGGATTCCTACATTTGCGGTAGGGGCACTGTTGGCTGTTTGGATAGAGATGGAGGTCGGCAGTCCTGAGTTGGAGCCAGTCATGGAAGGAGCAGGGGTTAGCTCCCTTCCTGTCTCGGTACTGCCAGGAGCTTCTACTGCAGACCTCAGGGGCACAGTTCATCTGAAATTGATGGTGTTTACTTTCCAGAGGTCCCTAAAATGGCACTGGATGCCACAGACTATCTATTTTTGGAACTGGAATCACTTAAAAGGCAATTACTGGATATTATTGTGTTAAGAATCATTTCTGTTGGTGAGAAGCCCTGCAGTATTGGGAAATGTTATTTCTACTTTTCAAGGCTTACATTCGGACTGGGCTGTTCTGGGCTCAGCGCTTCTCCTGGACAGACCTCTCCATACCGATGTTGAACTGCCTATGGATGAAAGGCCTTCTGAAGGAGACTCTCAGGCCTCATCCACCAATCTGAAGGATGCAACTCCTATTTCTGGGGGTGGTTTTCTCCCCACGATGGACCAATATATCCTGGCTTACGCTTGTCTACATTAGCAGCTGAGGAAGAGCAGAAACATAAATGGGGGTGAGTACCTCTCCTAAAGGTTCGGCCTTGGCCAACTAAGCTTATGTCTGCAGTTCGATCTAGCAACCTGATTCTCAGACTCCTACTCAGTGCTCGGTCCCTTGGGACCCTGTGGATAAATGGGGCTAACTGGTCTCCTGAGAGGGCCTTAGAGAAGGCCAGCTGGCGACAGCTTCAGGATGGGTAGTGGGCTTCAGACCGAGTGTCCCAATTTGGACATTGCACAGAGTTCTTCTTTAATACTGGATACTTGACCTTATTACTGATCCCCCACCCTGCTGGTGGGTCGGAACAAGATGGGAGGGGTCACGCTGACATTTCCCTGAACCTGGAAGTCTTCCTCTGCATTCCCCTATGGAGCTTTCTCTAACATGGAAGTTTCTCCAGAGTCTAGCACTAATAGGCCTATTCCTGTTCCTAATACTGAACCTTCTGCAGCCCCCACCTTTGCTAGCCTGTTTCCAAAAACCTCTCGAGCTGGCAAAATGGTTGTCTGAGTTCATCTCGTTTTCTGGGCGCTCTGAGGAACTCCCGGATCGTTTCTATTTTGGGATGGTGTTATTGAAACAATCTATGGGTTTCTTCCAGCCCAGGTGTATGCCCTGATTCACCCCTGGGATAATTCCTTTGATATCAGCTTTCACTATCAGAATTTTTGGATACCTTTTGGATACGGTATGCCCAGCTGAAGACTAACCCCTTTGGCAGGACTTTCAAGCCATTCCCTTGACTAAACAGACATTTAAAGTTATTACTGTTTTGTTCCATAATGAGGGGTTAATGTCATGGACATTATCTACTGGCTTGAGAAGAGATGCAAGATTCAGGGAACCTGGAGCCGATTATGGATGAGGAGGGATTTTGGAATGGGGATAGCTTCAAGATTAATTTACCTCAAAGTAATGCTGGACTGATTCATTTACCTAACTGTTTTTTTTTTTAGGTCGGGATAAGGGGTTTGTCTTTTACCCAGGTCAACCGTGCCATTGTTATAAGTGTGGTTCGCTAGACACATTAGCCGAACCTGTGATGTTGTAAAGAGTTCTCAATGTGAGAAACAGGCCATTCAGCTATGCATTGCTGTAGCCCTCTCTTGTTCTTTGTGTGAGGGGGATCGTTTATTTTTGGTTTGCCCATGGGCTGCCATAATACTTCCCATGCTGATTTTGCAGTTCAGGATTTTACCTTAACACTGCTAGTACTATTTCAGTCTCAGCCCTCTCCCCATGTGATTCCTCAGGGACAACCTGTTACCCCAGTTCCGTCCCGCCTGTCCTGATGAAACCTGTAGGTGTCCCTGTGATCAATGAGTCAGTCCCTGCTGGTTTGGTCACTGTTGATGTCACTGCAGTGCAAGAACTGATTCGGATCCTGCCTGCTGGTGTATCTGGCGTGATGCCTCCCTCAGGCTCCCAGGGATGGCTTTCTTCTTCCAAAAAAGGAAGGCAAGTTTGTGCCATAAACTGCCAGCTAAGCTCCTTCCCCTGTAATTCTGGATGATCTTCCTTTGTGCAATCAGTTCTCTGCCCTCCTATTGATGAGGCTGATTTAGGTTAGAATCTGATTCTGCCTCTTTGCCTTCTTCCCTGGTGAATAGGGAACTTCAGAGGTGAGCTAGTGCAAGATACCACAGTTGCGAAAGTGAAGAAAAGCGTATGGGACAAGGGCTTGGCTCAGGTCCCACCTGGATGCGCAACCCCTGACTGATTTTTCCTCTGGCTCACTGACTGCATGATTTTTCCTTTGCTTCCCTCAATGTCAATAGTCTCAAATCTGAGTGGAAAAGGACAATGATGTTTGCTTACTTTTCTGCCCATGTGTTTGACATTATTTTCTTTCAGGACACAAGATTACACACCTTGGAGGAGATGGAGGGGCCAGTGTGGCCTGGTTGTGGGGAAGGTTTATTGGTCTCTGGGGCAGGATGTTTGCTCTGGGGTAGGTATACTGATCCATCAGGTTGATGTGGAACCTGGGAGGTTTTTATTGGACCTTGATATCAGGGTTTTGTCCCTCCGCTTGATTAATTTGTATGCCCCACAAATGAAAGCTTCCAGGGTTCTCTTGTATCAGAAACTCAGACCTTACCTTTTTACCACCAGGCGTATCATTTTGCTGGAGATTTTAATTGTAGTCAACACCTTTCAGATAAGGGGTCCACTCCACAAAATCTTTAGTGATGCCTCTTGTTTGGACTCCTTGCTAACTCAGGCGTCCTTGGTTGATGCTTTCACTATTGGGGAAAGTGCCTCAATGAACCTATTTTTGAGGGTCTCTGAGCACTTGGATTGATTATGTGTTTATTTCAACAGTGTTAGCTGTACAAAGACCCCTCACTACTCAGGTCATTTCTTCTGATCATGCTTACTTAGTTTGCAGGTTTCCAATTTTGTTCATATGGGTAGAGGCCCTGGGTATTGGAGGATGAATATGACCCTGGTGCAGAATGCTGCTATTTTCAGGGTTTTCAGACAGTTTTGGGAGTCAGAAAATCATTTTTTTCTTGTACGATTCTCCTTGGGTTAGTGGCTTAACTAAATCCGATATCAAGGCCTTGTTTCAAAAATGGGACGGCTCACAGGGAAGCTGAAATCTGATCAATATGCCTACTATAGATCCTGTCTTCTTGAACTTTCCTCCTGCAGGCGGCTTCTTTGGGGGACTGTTCACTGGATATTAGGATCTGAAAGCACAACTTGCCTCATTACAATATAATAGGTTGAAATCATTGGAGGCTGAACAACGCTTCGGCACTCAAGGCAAATCTGCCTTTGTAAGCCTGTTTGAATTTTGCCAAAACAATCCTTCCTGAAACAGATTAGTAGTGTTCGATTGCAGGATGGCTCTCTGTTTCTAACAAACAGGATGTACTTGCTGCAATTGATGACTATGTGGCCACTTCCTTCTGCCCACCTTCTTCTCAGCCTCGGTTTCAGAGGTTATATCTTGGTTGACACTAAGTACTCTGCCACAGTTGTCAGATTCAGACAGCTTGTTCCTTGTTGCCCCGATTACCCAGTGTGAGTTTCTTGCTGTCATAGCACAGCTGAAGTCTGGCTCCTCTCCGGTATAGATGGATTACCTTACGAATCTACAAAACTACTTACCCCTACTGTCTTGCCAGAGTTAGTGGTTGTTTTAATTATCTCTTTCTTCCTGTCTATACCCTCCCCATGTTGACTGTTCTTTTGGTTTTGTTATATAAATCCGGTGATAGGCCTCAATTGGAAAGGAGATCCCTATCACCCTGTTGAATGCTGACTATAAAATGTTTACTAAACTATTAAGTTTGAGACTAGCCCTGATCCTTATTCAGATTATTCACCTCACAGACTTGCACTGTTCTGGAGAGATCAATTACAGATAACTTAATTATGATTTGAGAGGTTGTGGAACGTGGTCAGGAGGGGTAAGTTTCAGCATTTTAGTGTCCCTGGATGAGGCCAAAGCCTTTGATAGGGTTCCACATGATTTCCTTTGGCTCTGTTTGGCTGCATATGAGTTCCTGGGTGTTTTATTTAGGCCCTAAAGCCTGCTATGCTCAGGCTGAGACCATACCTTTGGTGAATGGTTGGATGGGGCAAGACTATTGGTGGTACGGGGTCTGCCAAGGATGCCCACTTAGCACGGCCCTACTGTATATATTTTGCCTACTGACGCTCTCCTACACCGGATTAATCATTCTCTGTCTTTTCTTGGTTTTTCCTTTTCTAGTTTGTCTTCTGAATTACGCACACTAGCCTATGCCGATGATTTGGTTCTGTTTCTGGCTAATGTTGACTCTGTGGTAGCTCAACAGGAATTGTCCTCCATGCTTTGGTATCCCAGTCCAGCGATAAATACTAAAAAGTAAATGCCTACTGATTGGTGATATTTCTTCCCCGGCACTGTATTTATGGGTATTCCTGTGTTCTGGTCTTCCTGTAGAATTTTGGGTTTATTTTTGGCCCTGTGATTTGGCTATGTACAATTGGGAATACTGTTTAGCTGCCGCACAGGCCAAAGAGTATCTACGTGTAATAAAAGGCGGATGGCGAAGAGGAAACGTGTTTATGTGGTTAAGACCTTTTGTTATCTGTTTTTACACCTAAGCATGGTATGAGTCCTTCCTGCTGCTTAGAGATGAAGGTGTACAGTTGTTTTTCTCCTGTATTTGGGGAGCCGTCTGAACCCAATTAAGAGGGTATTTTATATATCTCCTGTGGCACAGGGGGTTTAAATATGGTTCACCCATCTTATTTCTCTTTTCTATGTTTATTTCACATAGTCTCCACCCTGCGCTTTTGTACTCTCCTAAAGTATGGGTGTCCTGGGTCATGGATCAGCTTGGTCACTTCAGAAAGGTTTGCCGAGCTGATGAGGGTATTACACTGCAAAAAGGATGGCAGACTTATCCCCTTCTTACCGCCTTGCTTTATTAAAATAAAATTGTGGGCCTTAACTAAACATCAGGTTTTGACAGTTCCATGAAGAATGCTGTATGCTTTGCTCCTGGACAAGTTATTTCTTGATAAACCTAATTTTGTGTCGCGTTCACTTTTGAGAACCGCACATTTCGACTATGTTATTGTCCCCATACTCCAGTCTCCATGTGGGATGTGAACTGGTTGTCTCTTCATCATAAGCTCAACATGAAGGGTAACCTTAAACACAAACCTACAGATGAGAGGTTTTGTCCCGTTCTTGCTGTATTGCTCAGATTGAGACTGTTCCCTATTTATTTTTGATTGTCCATATATACAGAGATTCTGGTGGCTGCTCCATAAGAATTGGCCTAGTTCACCTCTTTTCCCTATGACCCCTGATATCTTGTTGATGGGCATTCTCCTTTTCAGTGGACCAAGCACGACAAGACAAGCAAGAACCACTTTAAGGAAGGCCCATGAGACGTTATCAAAGGCCTTCTCAGTGTCCAAACTTAGAAGCAGAGCAGGTTATTTTTCTGTATATGATCTATTATGTATGCCATATGCCTCATGTTGTCCTAGGCCTGATGGCCAGGCACAAATCAGTCTGATCTAGGTGGATTAAAGCTGGAATTATATGATGGAGCCGTCTAGCAAATAGTGATGTTAAAATCTTGTAGTTGGTGTTGAGGACAGAAATAGGCCTATAAGAGGCACAATTTGTCAGATCCTTACCTGGTTTTGGGAGAACAGAAATAATGGCTTGGGTCCAGGATGGTGGGATTGTGCCCTCACAGTCTAGAGTATTGGAAAAAATATTTGCCAGCATGAGGACCAGTTGCTCCTTAAAACATTTGTAAAAAACTCCTGGAATCCGTCTGTGCCTGGACATTTCCAGTTTTCAACCTGCCAATTTCAAAAGAATTTCTACATGTGAAATGGGTGCAAGGAGAAAGTTGATTGCTCTGGGACAATTGTGGGAGAGTTAATGAGCAGAGGAATTCTTGTGTCAAATTGTCTGGAACCGGGGAGGGTTGACAATATAAAGCAGTGTAAAATTTCTTAAAGGCATCTGATATGCCAGGGACTGTATGAACAAGGTGAGGAGTAGAGGGACCTGATGCATGTTATTGAGGCCTTCACCTGCTGAACTCAAAAAGCAGCCTGCAAGCAACCTTAAGGAGTATGGGCCACCGTCATAATACTCTTAGAAAAGGAGTTTTATTCCACATAGTAATCTAGTAACTTATTTCTTTCTTCAACTCATTTAGCTCTCTCCTGGACTTTATCTATTTTTATTTTTGTTGATCTTCTAATTCTTTTACTGTATATGACTCAATAGAGCTTCCTTCCGAGCCTCCCTTAGCTTCTTCTTTCTAGTGGAATTTTCAATAATTTCCCAGAAATAGTTTGACTGTATCCCAAAGTGTTACGGATTTGTTTCAGGAATCATTGTCTCTATTGCCTGTTGCATGGTCTCTGAGATTTGCTGTTTGACCTCGGGGTCTTTTAACAGGGACACATTTAAGCACCAGAAAATGTTTTCTGGAAAAATAAAGTTTTATTTTAAGAAATAAAGGGCATGATCTGATAGGGTAAAGTCACTCATCCAAGAGTGGGATGCTCTATCTGCAATTTCTTTAGGTAAAAATATATAATCAGTTCTGGAGTATCTGTGATGCACTGGGAAATAGAAAGTATAATCTCTGTTCTGCCCATTTAAATATCTCCAGGAGTCTACAAATCCTAATTCTTTGTTGATCTGGCTACCTCTCTAGCCACCGATGCTCCCTTCTGGGAATTTGGGATGTCATTTATTCAGGGTTAAAAGCTAAATTAAAGTCTCCCCCACCCCACACGATCTGTTCTTCTCCCATTCCCAGCAAAGTTAAGAAAAAGAAGCATATAGTATAAATGCAGACCTGGGGGAAAAATAAACAGAGGAAAGGGTTACTAAGTCTCCATTTAATCTGCCTTTCATTAAGGCATATCTGCCCTCCATTTCATTTGAATATTAAACTAAAAAATCATTATTGTTCTTTTTTTTTTTTAAATGTCATCTATTGGGTTGGTCGCTGAGTCCCCGACACAGAGTGTGTGTGTGTGTGTGTGTGTTGTGTGTGTGGGTGGGGGACATCAGTTTGGGATCTTGTTTGCTACTTGAGTGAAAAAAATGGTGTTTTTAGTTTGAATTTTGAAGGTGGCACCAGGATGCCAGTGATGGGGTTGGCATGCCTGGCACTTGTTTAGTTAATGTACCCCGGCATGCCTGGCAGCAAATCAGATTGCTTGCATTTTTCCATAATTTTCTTTATTCTCCCTGGCGGGCTGGGTAGCTGCATCATCCCGTCCTGTTTCTGGCTCTGCTGCCGCCTCTGAGTCACACCATCTCCAGTCTCAGGTGGACTGTTGATGCTATCTGGGGCTTCATCAAGCCCCAACCCCAGTTTTTCCACCTATTTTCTCCCCATTTTACCCCAGATCCCCAGACACACAGGTCACTGGCATGGCAGGAAGTAGTTACCAGCACCTCATCCCTCCATGCCACTTGACCAGCCAGATTGTTTACATTTTTAAGCCCATTTTCTAATTGTTAGTATTCATTGCTAAGCTCAGGGTTAAACCCTGTACACATTTTCAAAGTTTATAATACCCCCAAAAACATTACGCATTCCAGAAGATAAACACAAATTAAAGGCAATAAATTTAGCGCATTATATTTGCCTTCACAATGTTTCATCAGTGGATGAAGACATTTTCTTGTTTTATTTTTTTTGTGTAATATTTTCATTTTTAGGCTTTTACTTTGATTACACTGAAGTAATAAATAAGACACTTGCCTCTCTCTGGTAGCCAACCTGCTGTAGTCAATGGACTACATGAGCTCAGAAATGGAGAACCCTGCACATCTGGACCTCCACATCTGTGCATGGCCATCACGAATGACTCATGGTTTGGGTGGCATGACAGGCCACATGACAGTGCAAGCCCCATATCACATCTGATTACATTGAACTTGCTGGTGATGACACTGTAATAACTATACTGTCTTCAGGAGGACTTGAAGTGGTGGCATGTCATAGTTATTGCACTGACTGTATCATCACTATCTAAGTTGTCTTCATGTCATGTTGACACCTGACACTGGAATCATGCAAAGCTGACTGAGGTTGAGGAGTGGTATGAGCAGGAGGAGATCTATTCTTGGTGGTTTCTTTATGTTGTCTGTCTTGCTCCATTTGAAGTGTAATACAGTAGTCTCTGCTTGATATAGTGAATGTGTCCAGGAGAATGCACATATCATTATATATGGCATCCAGTAGTGTTGCCATGTCCAGTTGTGTACCCAATCGAATGCTTTCAAATATGTCTGCAATTTGTGTCAGAAACATCTGTGCCACTTTCTTAATGAGTATTGCATCCTGTTTGAGCTGCTGCAAAGGTGACCCAGATAAACTAGTGGTGTCACCACCTCCACCTCCTCCACCACCACCATCATGTCATTCTCATCCCCACCACCAGTATTGTCGCTTGGTGACCCCACAACCAGCTTTGCTTTATTGGGTTGCCATAGAAGATCTTAAATAATGATGTGTGTGTTGTTCAAGTAGACTTACTAAGTTAAGGACCACGCTAAGGGTTGCTAATTCAGAAGTGATCTCTTTGGTGGCCTGTTCATAATTTCAAAATCAAAACATGCTTTTGCAGTACACATACCACTGCACCCAGGACAGATGTCCCCACAGCTCACATTGTTATCTTTGATTGCCGGAACACAGCTTTCTGTTCCACTAGTCTTTCTACTATATTAAAGATGGAGTTTCACCTTGTTACAATGTCTTTAACTAAGTAATACTACAGAACATTGGGCTATTACTGGTACTGGTAGAGGAGCTCAGTGCATTTGGGTGAATGATGGAAATATCTAGTCCTATCCCATACAGTGTCAAGTATTTCTTTTAACTGTGCATGTTTTCAGACACATGACTCTCCACCAGATTCAGTGCATGTGCAAAACGAGGTGCATGACAGAAATCCCCATCATTCATGGTCTTCAACGTGTTACTCAACTGTCTATCATGAACACTCCCACCTCAGATCATGATGGTATATATCCAGATGTCCAGTGATTGAATGGACTGCAGAATGTTTCCCCACTGTGCTGCTCTTCCATGATTGACGATTAAGTAAGATGGTTGCTCTGTTGGTGTGCCTCTGTGAGGCAGTCTGTTTTAAGATAACTTCTGCAGGAACTGCTGGTGGCAAGGTGGGTTGTGAATGGTGGTGGTGCTCTTGATGTGGGCACAGCACTCTGTAGCTAGTCCACAACTGCTTAATCCACAACCGCTTAGGCAACAATGTTGTACCATAATCTTTTTGCTGGCTGAGCCACCTGCTCCACCCTTTCTGCTACAAGTATTTCAATTCTGTTCCTACTCCTTCCATTCTACCAATGCCTCCACTCTTTCTGCCCATTGCACTGGTCTTGCTTCCCTTTCTATTCCTTTCTCCTTTCCTCATTTCCTTTACACTCAACATCAGGTACTCTGGTACCTCTTCTGTCTTTCCTGGTACCCTTCCTCCCTATCTCTGCCCCTCTCCCTCAGTATCTCTTGTTACTCCCTTTCAAACTTGAAGCCATCTGGTGCTCTTTCTTTGCTCCCCTACTGTTTCAGCTGATATGGTTCCTCTCTCCACCTCCACCACACCAGTCCCCAGCATAAGATCTACATTATTCTCCTGATTATCCTATCAGTGAATGTTGAAATCAGTCATACAGACATACAGAAAAGCCAGCAGAAGGCCTTTTAGTCTATTGAGTCTGCTCATTATTGCATAGTCCCTAGCTTATGCTATTGACCTTACCCCCACCTCCTGGTCTTCCCTTGCTCCCTGTCTGCCCCCACATTCCCATGGGTCCCCTTATGCCTATCTCAGGCCCTCGTAAAGATGCCCACTGTCTTCTCTAAGACCACTTCCTCTGGCAGCACATTCATGGCCATCACCCTCTCCATAAAGAAATGCCTTCTAACATCCCTCCTAAACCTCCACCCACCAGCTTTAAACTGTGCCCCTCGTGGTTCGGTTGTCTCTTAGCTTGAAGAGACCTTCTCTATCCACTCTATTTCTCTCCTTTCAGTATTTGAAGGTCTCTATCATATCCTCTCTCTCTCTACTCTCCTCCAGGGAGTACATTCTCAGGCTCTCAGCCTCTCTCGTAAGACTTCCCCTGCTGACCCATGATCATCTTGATTGCCCTCCTGTGGACTATCTCTAGCAAGCTGATGTCCTTCTTAAGGTATGGAGACCAGTATCTTAACCCATATTCTGGATGCAGTCTCAGTAATGACCTGTGCAAGGGCAGTATTACCTCAGTCCATGTACTGCTGATTCCCTGGCTATTCACCTCAACATCCTCTTTACATTTGCTCCTGGCTTTTGCACTGTGAGGAGTGCTTCAGGTCACTAGTAATCACCACCCCAGATCCTTTTCTTCCTCCCTGGTAGTCGCAGACCTCCCCAGGTAGTACTTGGTCCCAGGATTCCCAGCTCCAGTGTGCATCCTTTGTTTCTTGGCATTAAAGTCAAGTTGCCAGATCCCTGGCCATCTCTCAAGTTTTCTGAGGTTTTCACAGGTGCTGTATCACTTTTACTGTGTCCACCCTCCCACAGAGTTTGGTGTCATGTGCAAACAAGCACATCTTGCCCTTAATGCTCTCCCCAGTGTCATTTGTGAGACATTGAACAACATCAGCCCCAGCACTGATCCCTTCAGGGCCCCACTGGTGACCTTCCTGGTGCTGGATAACTATCTCTCCACCACCACTTTCTGGGCTCTGTTCCTCAGCCTGTTTTCTACCCACCTGGTCATTTTCTCCAGCCCTTTGATCCAAGTTTCCTGATCAGCCTCTAATGGGGTCACTGAATCAAAGGCCTTGCTGAAGTCCAGGTAAATGATGTCCACCACCTGGCCCCATCCACTGTCCTCATGACCTAGTCAAAGAAGTCAATCAGGTTAGTTTGACATGATCGTCTTCCCACAAATCCATACTGCCTCTTGTCCTGGAGACCATTATCTCTCATGTACCTTACCAGCCTCTCCTTAAGTGTGGTTCTGATGGGAATCACCATCTACCAGTTATTTGTATATAATTTTGATGTAAATATATGTTTTGAATTCTGCTTGTGAAACATGGCACAAGGCATCCTGGGACATTAGATTTTTGAAATGTGCTAGTCTCTCTGAGTGGAAGGAAACAGCTAACTTCAGAGAAACTAACACATGCCTAAAAACCTGTGTGGAAATCATAAAGTCATGTTCTCAGAGATTTGGTGCTTTAGATGAAAATATTGCCTTTTTACAAGGTGACAAGAGGGAGAATGCTTCCTAGTCAGTCTATGTCAAAAATCTCACGATGTTGAGAGGTAATTCTCAGACTGTTTTCCTGAGAGATCAAAGGGATATTGTAACCTGTCATAAAAACCATGCTGTAATGAGGAAGAGATTGTCTTGTTATAATTTAAAATATTGCTGTATTTGCAGATTCCAGTTCAGTAGTAACCTGACCTGTTTGCCTATGCAGCTGCATGTTTCAAATTAATTACAGGACTAAAAGTGACCTCATGTGCTGTGACCTCACAAGGAGGTGGGACTTTAATTTTGATATTGCCAAGCTGGCTGAAGGGACTGATATACACTCTTGTTCTGAGCGTGGAAGACCCACTCTTGTTCTGAACTTGGAAGGCACACTCTTTTCTGGGCTTCTAAGTCATTTTGGTATTTTGGACACATCTGCCAAGATAGGTAACTTTAGCCTAAATCATCTGCTAACTGAAAGACTGAGGTAGCAATTAGTTAATCAGTGTAAGGTGCTTTGTTATAACTGTCCATTTATTTTCTGACTGTACCCTTAATGTATATATGTTCTGTGTTTTGTATTTTATTTACTATTTTTAATTTTAGTAAACTTTGTTTTCCTTAAATGCTGCCTGAGACATGCTCATTTTGGTGTGAATGGTGGAACAGTCTTAATATTCTAATACAGCTGTTACATGCTTATTGTGTCACCTTATGCAACCATGATAAGGGGATCATGTATAAAGATCCAGCAAGGTAAGAAAATACCAATGTCTCAACTGAGTCTGCAGGGTTTTGTGAACCAGGTTGGTTGTATGCCTGCTGGGTCAAGTATTGCACTACTTTCCCGAAGAGAGTGTGATATTTGGACCTGTTTCCTGGGTGTACTGGCTAAAAGGGTTCATAATTGACCCCAGGAATTGAGACTGGTAGTTTGCTCAGACCCAAAACAAACAGGAGGATGTCCTTGTTTGCCCTTGTTCACTGAATCGCACTTAAAGGTTGGCCACTGTGGGGCAGAGGGCCTGACTCCAGGAGTGGGTTTGTGACAATGGTCTCATGAGTTTGCACATGTTTGAGATCAGACTGACCAGCCTATGATTCACTTGGTCATCCCTGGGTCCACTCTTGTGGAGAGGGGTCACACATGACCACAGTCCTGGTCCCACCACCAGTAGCCCCCCTCATCCTCTCTGTTGAAAGGCCTTAGTATTTACCATCTAAATGCAAGGAGTCTGCTACCTAAGACTGACCAACTTAGGCCTATGGGTGTTGCAATCTAACCCAAGTTTCCTGGACATCATGGAATCCTGGCTGTCTGCTAGGATCATTGCCAGTAATATTTCCATCCTTGGATATGTACTCTTTTGACAAGACCATGGTAAGAGAGGGACTGTGTGCTAGTTTACTGTCTTTGTAGTCTCTTCATTTGTATGTAAACTCTCCTTTCCATTCTCACCTTTATTTGAGTAATGCGCTCTCTCTTTCTCACCCCAAGTCAAACCCGATTCTGTCCTGCTTATTACCGCCACCATCTTTACTCTCTTTCCTCTTATGAACTCATTATCTTGGTTGACTTCAACATAAACTGATCCTCCACTGCCCACTCACTCAAATGGTTGAGGCTCTATATATTTTTAATTTTGTTACCTGTACCTAAAACCTTCCTACCCTCTTCTCCTCTCTAGGTTGCAACTGGTACTGGTCTTCTGGGCTCTGCTTGTTTACCTGTCTAAAATATGTTTGAATAGAATAGAATGGAATGGAATGGAATGAATTTGAATGGAATGGAACAAAATAGAACAGAACAGAACAGAATAAACCTTACACAACTCCTCTCAGACCCACCCATCACAATCCTCACTTCTTCAATCCTTCACTCATTGACTGGGTCCTCTTCTTCCACCCTCACAGCATTTGTGCTGCTGGTGCTCTACCAGACTCTATCAGTGATCACTGCAGTCTTCTTTGTTTGGAAAATCTATCACCCTAAGTCCCTCCACGGTATGTCTTGGCCTGGATTTTCAGATTCTATAAGCTAGACACCCTGCTAGCTTACCTGCAGTGTTCCAACAGGGTTTCTCTTGTCTACTGCTTAAATATCAGTGATGCCCTCCCTTTCTCCCAATTGAATTTCTCCTCTGTCTGGGATAACCATGCTCCTTGAAAGAGGCCTTAGTGTATGGTGCCCACATTTTCTGGGTCACTTCAGAACTCACCTGTCTTTTCAGGGATTGTGACTCAACATGGTCCCTCCACAAGTCCTCTGGCTCCATGTGAACTAACTAAGTTACAGACAACTACTGAATGCCAGCACTAAGGCCCTACAGGAGGTAAAAGCAAACTATTTTGACTCCAACTTTCAGAACAATATTAACTCCCAAATAAGTTCTGAAGAGTTGTTCACTCTATTTAATCTCCTCCCAGCTGTTCTCCTCTACTGTGTTGCTTAGCAACCCCTCTGTCGTTGTTTCTAACCCTATAATATGGGCTGCTTTCAAGACACACTTCACCACTGGCGGACCTCTCCCCCTACTTTCTCATTTTCTCACTCACCCCTCAGTCTCCTTCTCTTTTCTCCTGTCACTGCCACTGAGGTCCTATCTGCTGTGTCCTCACTTAATCCTTCCAAGGGCCATAGCCCTTATGCACTTGACCCCAAACTACTTCACCTCTCTGTGCCTTCCATTGCGCCCCTCGCTTCTCTTTTTCAAAATCCTTTCATCATAGCTGTTTCTCATCACTGGATGCACTCTAGAGTCCTCCCACTCTACAAAGGGGTGACACCTGAAGCCCTGAACTACAGGCCTGTTTCTCTTCTTCCCCATCTGTCTAAGCTACAGTCTAGTTTCTGTAAGGCCCACTCCATTGTCTCATCCCTACTCCATGGGCAGGATTTTAAAACTCTTAGATCACTGCAAGCCCCAGTGTGCCAATGATAAAGCGTGGGGCTTGTGACAATCTAATGGGATTTTCTGTCCCGTACATCAATTGCTGCAAGGTAGACCAGCTTTTTCTCATCTGCCTTGTGGCACTCCTGGGGATTGTTTTATGGAGCTTGCACCAAATATTTAGCTAAGCTGTCAGACATTTAAACTGTCACAACTGTGCCTGAGATTGTAAAATTGGGCGAGTTGCAGGGAAGGGTTTTGCATAGTGCCAGAATCAAAATGTCATGGCTCAGGGCTGGATGCAAGCCCTGTGCCATGTTTTGAAAATCCTGCCCCATGGCATCAACTTTATCCTGAAGAATTTCGATAAGGGTCATATTTCTGCCCCTATTTTTATTGACCTGATTAAGGTCTTTGACTCGTAGACCACCCTTAACTGTTGGATAAGCTAAAGTATGCTGGGCTCTTATTCTCTGTGCTTGACTGGCTTCACTCCTTTCTTCTTCTCTGGACAAAGTCAGTCGGTCCAGGTAGGGGAGCCCTCTCCTTTTCCCTCGCTATTAACTCCAGTGTGCCTTAGGCTCCATCCTTGGACCTATACTCTTCTCCATCTTTCCTAATAACCTTCCTTGGCCTATGTCTCAGCGATTATACATAGGTATGCTGATGATATGACAGTTTATGCCACTGAGCCTTTGTACTCCAGTTGGAGCAGACATTACAGTGTGATACTGACTGTGTCCAGTACTTGTTCTGCACCCACCAACTCATACTAAATACCAAAAGACTGTAACCATGTTTTGTGGCACATGTCAATGGTTCAACAGGTTTAGTTCATCCCTGTTTGTATAGTGCTTGATGGTATGGCCCTTGATGTCATCTGTTGCTTCAGATATCTAGGCATGTGGCTGGACAGTCTTGTGCATATGGTAGATTGTGCTTTTTATTATGGTGAAAGTTGTTATGTACTGTGTTGATTGTGATTATTGTACTGTCCTTTATATTTTGTATTTGAACATTATATTCTTATTATGTAATAATGTATGTGCAACTATTTATTATAAACAAGGACCTTCTTTGAAATGAGCTCCACTCAGTGGAGTGTATAACATCTATCCCATTCATGCAATTTGAATAAAATGTTAAAATGTTATACTACTACTACTACTACTACTACAGTCATTAGCGGCTCACACTGACACCTGTGATGGGAATCGCCATCTGCCAGTTATGTACATATATCATTTGATATAAATTTATGTTTTGAATTCTGCTTGTGAAACATGGCACAAGGCACAAGGCATCCTGGGACATTAGATTTTTGAAAAAGTACTGTTCTCTCTGAGTGGAAGGAAACAGCTAACTTCAAAGAAACTAACACATGCCTAACAAAACCTGTGTGGAAATCATAAAAGTCATTTTTTGAGAATTGGTGCTTTGAAGTGAAAATATTGCCTTTTTACAAGGTGAGAGAGAATGCTTCCTAGTCAGTCTATGTCAAACATCTCACAATGTTGAGAGGTGGTTCTCAGACTGTTTTCCTGAGAGATCAAAGGGATATTGTAACCTGTCGTAAAAACATGCTGTAATGGGAAGAAGAGATTGTCTTGTTATAATTAAAAATATGGCTGTATTTTCAGATCCCAATTAGCGACCTGTTTACCTATGCAGCTGCATGTTACAAATTAATTACAGGACTAAAGGTGACCTCATGTGCTGTGACCTCACAAGGAGGGTGGAACTTTAACTTTGATATTGCCAAGCTAGCTGAAGGGACTGATGCACACTTGTTCTGAACTTGGAAGACACACTCTTGTTCTGAACTTTGAAGGCACACTCTTTACTGGACTACTAAGAGTCACCTTGTATTTTGGACACATCTGTAAGGTGCTTTATTTATAACTGTCCATTTATTTTCTGACTGTACCTTAATGTATATATGTTCTGTGTTTTGTATTTTATTTATTATTTTACATTTTAGTAAACTTTGTTTTCTTAAACCTGCCTGAGACATTTTCTCATTTTGAGTGTGAAATGGTGGAACAGTATTGATAATTCTGACATAACTGTTAAATTGCTTAGTGTGTCACCATATGCTGTTGTGCTCACAAGGATCTGTGTAAAGATCCAGCAAGGTAAGAAAATACCGGTCTCAACTGAGTTGGCAGGGGTTGTGAACCAGGATGGTTGTATGCCCTTGGGTCAAATATTGTACTGCTTTCCCGAAGAGGTGTGATATTTGGACCTGTCACCTGGTGTGCTAGCTGAAAAGGGTTCATAATTGGCCCCAGGACTCGTGAATGGTAGTTGCTCGGACCCAAAGCAAACAGGAGGGTGTCTCTGTTTGTCCCCTGTTCATGAATCGCACTTACAGGTTAGGCACTGTGGTAGCAGAGGGACTGACCCAGGGCGGGTTTGTGACAACGTGAACATCTAGAAATTTTGCCTCAAGTTAGGAGCCTTTTTAGAAGCAAATCCTGCCTTCACCTCACACTCCAGTGAGAAACTGGTCAAGATAGTCCTACCACTGTTTGAATATGCAGACAAGGTTTATGGATGTGCTCCCAAATCTATCCCTGCCAGACTGTACCCCCTTTTCACTGCTTCTGCCATTTTTCCACTGATTCTCCATCCCTTACTCACCACCATACCCTCTATCAACTTGTCTCCTTCCCTCTCTAACATCTTGATGCCTCTCCCATGGTGCTGATCTTTCATTTTAAGTTATGTTTTCATCCCCTTCCCTTCCTCTCTGATTTACTCTCTCCATCTGTTCCCACGTCTTGCTCCTTT
The DNA here is from genome assembly GCA_016271365.2 of Neoceratodus forsteri. Taxonomy (NCBI): domain Eukaryota; kingdom Metazoa; phylum Chordata; order Ceratodontiformes; family Ceratodontidae; genus Neoceratodus; species Neoceratodus forsteri. Next base: position 646,848,234 of record CM028137.1, read on the forward strand.
CATTATCAATACCGCATTCTTTTGCTATCCCCATTTCTCTATGGCATCTGGCAGTTCTCATTCTTGGGTCACCTGTCTTCACTCTGGAACTCTTTTCCACCCTCTATCCATCAAGTCCCTACTACTTCTCTTTCAAACCACTTCTACAATCCCATTTTATTACCTCCTGCACCAGTCCTCACTTAGCGGTCCCTTGTTCTTATTTTGCCTCTGTTCTCTTCTTGCCAATTGCAGATTAGTTTGTGTTACTTATTTGTACCTATTGAATTGTTTGATTTTATTTACTTTATCCCACGTGGGGTAATATCCTATTCTTTTGCAGGAATGGTACCCTTTTTGCACTCTTCAGTTGTATACCTCCTCAGGTTCATTGCTTGATTGTATTTGTCATTAAGCTGCATGTACTTCTCAGCTCATCCAGGTGTACCTGTTACTCCCTTTGTCCCCAGTGCGCCTGGAAGAGATCATTGCGCCTTTCCCAGTCACCAGTTTTCAAATAAAATAATTAAGTAAAACAACCCAAGGGACAATAAAACTTAGGGTGAAATGTGAAATGTACATGAGTCCCCTTTGTCCTCTTCAGAAATGTTACCATCTGCATGAGATCTGACTTGTAAGTATTAGGGAGAACAAGCCTGGAAAATGTGAAGCTTTATGGAATGCTGCATTTGGGCTTCATCGATTCCAATTAGCTTAGTGGTTTGACCCTGGCTGATCTTTCTGCTCATACTGTAGACTGCAACATGCTCTCAGTGGATGTGTGATCATCAGTAAAATACTCCTACACTGCAGTGTATCTCTTGTCTTTAACAGTGTGACATGACTGCTGGGGTTATTTAGGAGCAATATGGTGGTGACTGTGAGATGATTTGGTTATTTTGCCATGGTGGAATGACATGGCTGGGCTAGATGCCCTGGTAGGGTAGCACAGGAGCAGTAGCACTAGGCTACAATGAAGCTGCATGATCATCTGGGGGCTTGGGTGGGTCTAGTCTTTAGAGGCCTGTGACCAATTGCTTTCTTGCTTTTCTCTAATTTTTCCATCTCCTTCCATGATGGCCTCCAGTCGTCTGTATCACAGTCATCATCAGAACTTGGTGTAACTGGCAGTTCACTTTAAACCTCCTCTGGTTCATCCTCCTCCACTCCTGCACATGCTCTCTCATCTCCTCAGTCTCCTTCTTCTTCCCCTGCTTCTCCACCTCTTTGACTTTTCTCCTTCCTCATGCCCCTCTGTCTCTGTCTTGCATAATTCTTCGGTTTACCCCTGCCCTTTTGCCACTTTTCCTCATGTGCTTCTGCCCCTCTTCTACCACCTATCTGTCATGCCCCACAGCTTCACCCCTCTACATCCACATCCTCCTCACTCACATGCTCCTACACTACAAGCTGCTTTGGTGCTGGTGTTACTGGTTTGCTTTTATAAAATTGCAGGCTTGGTATAACTTGTCCTTCCCAAACAATTCAACTTTTTCCTCAGGTGACAAGATAGTAGTAGTTTCTGTGCCTGACCCAGACTCACTGTCACCTTCCCCACACAACGACTGAGCAGCAACACTGGGCTTAGTGCTGCTGCTGATGCCTGTTTTTGCATTGAGGGTGGAGGCGGCATCATGCAGTATCTCAAGGCAGACAGTTGATCATTCACTTCCACAGTGCAGAGGTGACTATGGTGGTGCTGTGGCCACTGGCACTGGCAACTGGTATTGTGTTATTCATACAAAATAAATGGGAGGGGATCTTGTCTTTATACATAGATCGCTGCTATCCCCATGGGTAGGGGACCTAAAAGTACTTGAAGGAGGAACAGTGGGAGACCTATGTGCTTTGGTTTGCTCTGAGTGCTTTCTTCACTGGATGCAGTAGACAACTAGAACTGGCTGAGGAAGTTGCTGATTGTAATGGGCTTACAACCAGTTAATTTGGGGGGCTAAAGAATCATGGATTCTTTGGATGGACTATAATATGCCTAATAGACTCCTGAGGGATATAAAGGTGGACAATCTGGTGGCTACCTTACCAGCATGGTTGGGAGAGGAGCTTGAATTAGACTCTGAAGGACTTCTCATTGACTGGATCTATAGGATTGCAATCCATTGAAAATTAGACAGGATCTCAGACCCTGTTGCTTAAATTAGGTGCTATGGCTCCACAGAACATGATTCTGAGGGCTGCAAAATGTGAGAGGTGGAGGGTGTTTGAATTATGATCTTCCTGGATCTCTGCTTTACTACAAGGCAGAGGTAGAAGAGTTTTGATGGCCCCAAAAGGCAGTTACATAAATTAGAAATCCCATTTAATACTATCTACCCTGCCAAACTCCGTGTTCAGTGTGGCAGACATATTCAAATCTGAATGACATTTTTAAAATTGCTGGACATGAATCTCCTCCTGGTGGTGCTCAACATATCCTCTGACAGAATGTGTGCTGAACACCACCAGAAGTGGGAGCAATCTGAGTATGATGCTGAGACTTAAACACTACTCTCGTGCCACTGATTACTATACCAGGACCAAACCAGACTGTAGGAGTGCTGTGAATAAGTGGGGCTGTGTGTTCTGGGTTTATTTTACATATTTATGTTTAAGATTTTTTTTTAGCATGGTATATTTCTCTGGTCTCATGCACGTTTGGGACATGTCTGTTTTAAGAACCTTTATAACATGGGCCTGAACCTGATACCCGTCCGCTCAATGCTCGTGTGAGTGTTTGTTTACTAGGAATAAGGTGTAAACGTGCCTGCAGGTGTTCACAGGGTCAATTAAAACTTACAAACATATGTTCTCCTTTTTAATACTCAGGGTCCCAGCTGTATTTAACTGAATAGTATGTTTGCAGCGCCAAATATGGTTGAAGTTCCCATCTTGTGGGAGAAAAAGCTATGGAGGGGCAGATGAGAGGAGGAATGCATGTGAGGTATTTTCTGCAACTGTGGGTAATGTTACCTTCTGTTCCTGCACTCTAGCCTCACCACCATGTTTTTTTTCTTTACTGTATCTACTATAATTATCTCCATAGGTGGCTTACAGAAGTTTTACTTATAATGCAGATGGATTATAGTAGGTCCCTGTTTTTCTATATCATTAACTTGAAGTTTCACTAGTCGCATTTCAACTGCCTGTTTGTTTTATGCATGCAAGTTTTTTTCCCTAATTGTTGTATGATGTGCCAGGTTATTAAAATGCATTCAGATTCATTTCTACCTAAATGGCCCTACCGACCAAAGCTTCTTATGTTAGAAGTTTTGCAAGTTCAGTTCTGCAAAGAATCAAACACCTTGAACTTTGGATGTTCAATTCTTTTGGATTGTGGCAAACTTTTGAGGCAAATAGGTGGACTTTTGGATTGACTGGTTCACATCTGAAACAGTTAACTAGGCAGAGTGTGAGTCACAGACCCATTTTGGTGCTAGACTCAGCTCAACATGCTCAGTCATGTGCTTGTCATTGGGCTGTTAGGCAGGTCAAGGAGGGCTATGATTCATTTCTAGTTAGACAGTTAGAAAATTCTCAGAAAAGACAAAACAATCTTCAAAAGTTCGACTATACTCCTGCAAACAGCAGGGCTACTGATGGGGGCTGTGGGGATATTTAAGGAGGAAAAGAAGAAAAAACAAATGAAAGTAAGAGGCTAAGCAAAGCAGCAGGCCTCTGGGACCAGGGGCTTGCCTGAGAGGTAACTGAGAGGGAGAGACTGGACTCTGCAGGTGTGTGCTTTGGCTAAGCAGTGGGCAGGTGAGACATGAGGTGACACGCAGTCTACCAGTGTCCACTTGCCTAATGTCATCAGCAGTGCAGCACACAATTTTTTTATTGCAGAGCTAGCATTTTAGCAGGGTATACAGACAAACTGGCTGAAGTCCCTGCCTGAAACCTGAGATGTAAGTTTTTGGAGTTACTTTTATTGAGCAGCAAGTGTGTGATAGTTGACTGCATGACCGCGCTGGCCACTGGTAATTGGCACCTTGGTGGCATCTCATAAAAAATAAAATAGATTCATTTTTATGGCTGTGGGTGGAGCCTACAGCCATCTTGCTATCTGTAGCTGGAAAATAGAGTATCGTGGAACACATGTTTTGGACTTTTCAATGTATCCTTCCATGCCAACTGAAATAAAATACCCCTTCTTTCTGTTTTAAGAATGTTGGAGACATAACTCCAAGCTACTTATCAGATGCCATTAGGAAACTGAAACAGCTTGTTAAATATTTGTTAAATATTGGTTGCCTATTAAACTGGAGATTTGTTTACCCCTTTGGAATGCAGCAGTTTGGACATTTAAATACTTAGCATTTAAACAGCTTCTTCCTAGTAGTTTCACTTGGGAATGTATTGTCTTTCAAGAAAGATTCATACCTCATAAATGTCATCCCTTTCCCAGCAAATCTATAATTTACACTGTTTTTTAACCTCTAAAGACACTATCAGATAAGAAATGTCTCACTCATATGCCAGGTCTTCAGTGAACTACCCATACTAAATATGTAGCAATCAGCAGGCATTTTCTCGCTGCTTTTCGGAAAAAATATATTGAGCTACAGCAAACAAACACACACACACACTCTGTACACATCATCCTCATGGCCACAACATTCAAAATAAGTACTGCATTCTAATATGTTATAAAACAATAAAAGAAACTGTTATGTCAGTGAACACAGTGAAGTTCAGTTTAAAGTAGATTTCCTTTAAATATTTCTTATCCAATATTTTGTATTCTGGATAGTGCAGGGAGATGCTACATCTCATTGTCATGGGGATCTTCATTTACACATTTTTGCACTGTATTTACTCAGGCTGTCCCAAATTAGATGCAATATCTTGTTTTCAGTGGGGTCATGATTTTACCATTTTGATAATGTATTTCTTCAGGGTAGCCTAGTCCAGGGCCCCATATTCAAAGGAGATGCGGTGCATCCAGGCGGAAAAGGAGATCTGCCGTGCAACTCCCAACAATGCACTGCAGTGTGATATTCAAATGTGGGGATGCACCGGCCGTGAGAATGGGCCAAGGTGCACACAAATAGTATGCCGTGCAAATTGAGGTGCATTCCTATGTATAATATGCATTGTGGCATACTCAGTGGGAATGTACCCCTCGCAGTCCAGAGCAGCACAGCCCACAGTTAGACTATGAATAGCTGGCCTAACCTGGCCAGCCACCCACAGGCAGGCTGAGGAACCTCACCCAGGTACACAGCAGCCTGGCAGCCCTGGTGGACTAGAGGTACCCCGTCCCATCCCCAGTTGATCCAACTCCATCCCGTAGAGCTCCATAGTGTAGGGCCCTCCTGGACCCAGTTGCACCAGAAGAAACCATGGTGCATAGCCATAGCATAGAGGACCCCCACCCACTGCCTTGGTATACAGACAGCCCCGCACCCCATACCCAACTTGTTGGAGACTGGCACTGCCCTCCACACCCTGCCATGGCCAGCCACGGACTGCACTGGACCCGGGCCAGGGACCTGCACACCGGCATGACCCAAGTGGCTGTACCATGCATTGGGGCACTACGAAGCTGTGGACCCACAAGTGTATGCAGCCGTGTGTATGTCCCAGGCAAACCATAAGAGGGAACTGACATACCTCCAATGCATGCTTTGTCAATCTGTTCTTCCTGTTGTCATACACCACTGCAGGCCCACACTCCACCATTCCCTTAGTGACATGCCACCCTCTGGACTGCTGAGGCATCCTGGGTGCCATGGGGTACGGTATCCTGCAATGCCAGTTGCAGTGTATGCTCCTGGCTATGGATAGTGCATCCGTGGTTCCCCAATTGTACAAACAAATGGGAAGTTGGCTGTAACATGCCTGTTCCTGGACCTGTGTGGAGTGAGTACAGCATCAGCAGTCACCCACACTGAGCAGTGCAATGGCACCGGGATGATGGATCTGCATCTGAGCACCTGAGGTGTATGGCCACTGGGTATTATTGCCCGCACACAGCTCATGCCTATGTATGACACATTCCAGCATCCTACTGCCAGTGCTCCGTCACCCAAAATTAAGATGCCATTTCTTCTGTGAACTATCCAGGCTAAATATATAGCAATCAGCAAGCATATTCTAGGAAAATACATGGTAAAATGTATAAAAGGAAGATAACATTGAAACTGCCTCTCAACAGATCTGCATTGTACAAATTCATTAGAAATAATGGGTAAAAGCATTCCAAAAGCTCTCCACAGCCATATCAGCTCTGACCAGAGTTTGTTCTTCATATGGCAGTCTTCAAACTCTGTGTTCACCCAAGTTGCAGGCTTGCAGCAGTTTCTTCTTTCTCCTCCTGAGTCATGAAACAGGCTGTGTGTGTTGTTCTGAGCTGTGCTTTTGCAGTGTGATCTGGGCAGTGTGTGCCAGCTGGCAGCATGCTGGACCAGTGCCTGGCCACTTTTAAATGGCAACTTGGTGGCATTCCATAAAAATGTAAAATACATTTCTTTTTTCTTGTGGTGGTCTTCATTTTTCCCCAAGTTGCTGAAGTTGCTGCAGTTTCTTCCTTCTGATCTGGGCAGTGGGCAAGTGTGTGCCAGCTGGCAGCATGCAGGTGCCTAACCACTGGTAGTTGGCATCTTGGTGGCATCCCATGAAAAATTAGTATAGAAACATAGAAACATAGAATTTGACGGCAGATAAGGACCGCTTAGCCCACCTAGTCTGCCCATTTTCCTACCTAACAGATAAGCTGCAGATCCTAGTTAACCAACAGCTTACTTCCTCCTACCCCCACTAGGACTGCCTTATGCCTGTCCCATGCATTCTTGAATTCCCCACTGTTCTTGACTCCACGACCTCCTCAGGAGGCTGTTCCATGCATCCACAACCTCTCTGTGAAATAATACTTCCTCACATTACCTCTGAGCCGTCCCCTCTATCTTCAAATTGTGCCCCTTGTTCTTGCACATCTCTTTTCTGGAAGATGCTACCCTCTTGGACTTTGTTGATTCCTTGAGGTACCTGAAAGTTTCTATCATGTCCCCTCTCTCCTCAAGGTTATACATATTAAGCTCCTTCAGTCTTTCTTCGTATATCTTCTGGTGCAGACCCTGCACCATTTTGATGCCCTCCTCTGGACAGCCTCCCTCTGTCTATGTCTTTCTGGAGATGGGGTCTCAGAACTGCACACAGTACTCCAGATGGGGTCTCACCAACTGTCTGTACAGAGGATAACAACTTCCTGTTTTCTACTATTGATGCCTCTTCCTATGCTTCCCAGTATCCCCCAGCCTTCCTTACTGCCTTCTCACATTGCTTGCCCACCTTTAGGTCATCTGATATAATTACCCCAGGTCCCTTTCTATTTTTTACTGTTGTCAGTATCTCACCCCCATTGTGTACACTTCCCTGGGTTTTGTTTCCCATGTGCATTACCTTGCACTTCTTTGCATTGAATCTGAGTTGCCTTACATTTGACCATTCCTCCAACCTTGCCAAGTCCCTTCTCATCCTTTCCACTCCATCTTGTGTATCAACCCTGTTGCAGATCTTTGTGTCATCTGCAAAGAGACATACTTTTCCTTCCAGTTCCTCTGCAATGTCACTTATAAAGACATTAAAAGGACCGGTCCCAGTACTGAACCCTGCGGTACCTCACTAGTAACCCTCCTTTCTTCACTGTACTCCATTTACTACTACCCTTTGCGTCCTGTTGTCTAGCCAATTTTTATCCAGGCTACCACCTTGGGACCCACTCCAAGGCTGGCTATCTTGTGTATTAATCTTGTGTGGGACTGAATCAAATGCCTTGCTAAAATCTAGGTAGGCCATGTCCACAGCCCCTCCCTGGTCTACTACTTTGGTCACCCAGTCAAAGAAATCTATTAGATTCATCTGACACTACCTTCCCATCATGAATCCATACTGCCTTGGGTCCTGTGCCCCACTGGCCTCTAGGTACTCAACAATTCTTTCCTTCAGAAGTGATTCCATCATTTTCCCTACCACTGAGGTCAAACTAACTGGTCTGTAGTTTCCTGCCTCTGTTCTGCTCCCACTTTTGTGAAGAGGAATCACATCTGCCCTCCTCCAGTCCTTGGGTACCACCCATCCTCCCATGATTTGTTAAAGAGAGTAGTCAGCGGTGTCACTAGTTCTACCCTTAGTTCTTTTAGAATTCTTGGGTGAATCCCATCAGGTCCCATTGCTTTGTCCACCTTCAATTTTATTAGTTCTTTCAGAACCCTTTCTTCTGTAAATGGAGTGGTATTGACCCCGTCTTCAGAGTGTTTCTCTTGTTTGGTTTAGGTAACTCCCCTCCTCTTCCTTTGTGAATACTGAGCAGAAATATTCGTTCAGTATCCTTGCTTTTCACTGTCACCCTCTACCCACATTCCCTCCCTTTATTAAGCTTCAGTATCCCTCCTTTGGTCTTTCTTCGCTCTCTAATGTACCTATAAAGGTCTTATCCCCTTCTTAACAGAATTGGCTATCCTTTCCTCGGTTTGGGCCTTTGCTATTCTGACTGCCTTCCAGCCTCTTTCTGCTTTAACTGATAAAGTTCTCTGTCCTGCTCTTTCTGTGTTTCCTTATATTTCCTGAATGCTTTTCCTTTTCTCCTTAACCTTCCTGCCACCTCTTTTGAGAACCATAGCGTTTTTCTTCGTTGTGTTTTATTGATTTGCTTTACACAAAGGCTTGTTGCCTCTGTGATGGCTGTTTTGATCACTCCCATTGTTCCTCCACCCGTCCTTCTTGCCTGTTTGCTAGTGCTTTTCTGAGGCACTCTCTCATTTTGCTAAAGTCAGCCCTCCTAAAGTCCAGTACCCTTGCTTTTGTATGGCTTGATTGTATGGCTGTGTTTATCGTGAATCACACTGTTTGGTGGTCGCTGTTCCCAGATGGCTACCACTTCTAAATCTGAGATTCTTTCTCCGTCCCCATTTGAGAGTACCAGGTCTAAGATTGCTCCCTCCTGAGTGGGTTCCAATACTAGCTGTCTGAGGCATGCCCTGTAGGGCATCAAGAATGACCTTGCTCTTTGATGTGCCTGCAGAAAAGGTGCTCCAGTTAACATCTGGCATATTCAGGTCCCCATTAACAATATCTCCTTCTCTGCCATTCTAAAAGCCTTCTATCATTTCCTTGTCCATTCCCTCCCTGAGATGGGGTCTGTATACAACCCCATGTGGATTGTGGTGCCATTTCCTGTCTCCAGGGTGACCCAAGTGCCTCATCTGCCCCTGTTTACTCTTTAGTTCTGTTGCTTTGATCCTTCCTTTACATAGAGAGCTACTTCTCCTCTCTTTACCCTCACTGTTCCTCCTGTAGATTGTGTATCCTGGTATGTTGACATCCCAGTCATGGTTCTCTGTATACCATGTTTCTGTGACTGCCACAATATCCAGGCAACCTTCCATCAAGGCCACTAGTTCAGGGGCTTGTTACACAGACTACGGGCATTGGTACTCATCACCCTCCACTTTTGATAGCCTTACCCCTTTTAGCCCCATTTCTGTCCTTACTGCCTTTGCCTTTTTTACATTTAAATCTGTTCTGCTCCTAATAACTTCTGTACCTTGGTGTTTACCTCATTAATCACCATGTTTTGTGGGGAGGCTGGGATTTCCCTGCTCCTTTCAGTGCCTCCCACCTTGGCTAGTTTAAATGCTTGCTAATGAAGCATTTAAACCTCTCACCTAGGATCCTGGTTCCCCACTGGACAAATGCAGACCATCGCACCAGTATAGGTCTGCATCCTCCAGGTGGCTCCCCAGTCCCCAATGAAGCCAAATCCTGAGCTCCACACCAGTTTTTCAACCACTCATTGAATTCCCTGGTGAGAGTACCCTAACATCTCCTTGCCATAGACAGGCAGCACCTCCGAGAAGGTTACCGTATGTGCTACTTGTCTAAGGCCCCTTCCAACTCTACAAACTCCTCTTGCACTGCTCTGATCCCATTCCTAGCCAGGTCATTTGTCCCTAGGTGGACAATGACATCCAGCTCCCTCCTCGCAGCTTCTCCCATGATTCTGAGGATTCGCTTCCTGTCCCTTCAAGCCGTGGCGCCAGGAAGGCACCTCACCTCCTCTCCCTTCCTCCCATTTCTACCCCCCACGATTGAGTCCCACCAGGAGTTGTTTCCTTCCCCTGTGGGGTCCCATGCCACCCTTCTGTGGGTCTCCTTTGTGAAGGTTCCCAGCATCCTCCTTGGTCTCCACTGCAGGTGCCTCCATAGAGAACCACTATTCACCAGAAGAGTGAATGAATTGTGGAGAGGTACAGCTGGAGGATGCAACTCTGTTCCACCACCCTCTCCTCCTGAGCCCACCCTGGTCCAGCCTCTCCTCTTTCTTGGCAACCTCTGAGGTAGTGGCATTGGCCCTGGTGGTCCCTGGGTGGGGAGGAGGTTTCAGTCCTAGCCAAGTCAGCCTGGAGACAGGCAACCTCCTCTCTCAGACCAGAGGTGCCTGCAAATAAGGGCAGCATCGCAGCCTCAGAGAATGTCTCCGGAACACTGCCGCCCCACAGCCATTGCACTGCACCACTCCTAACATGTCTTATTTTGTGTCCCTCTACTGTTTCTCTGGATGCTTACTCTCCCTCTCCTTACAACTCTCACCCTTCCTGTTCTGGGACGCAACTTCCTATCTTCTTCAGTAGCCTCCTTCTTCCTTGCTCAATATCAGATCACCAGAAGCTAGGGGGAGAGTGAGCTAGTTTTTCCTTTAGGGTTGACAAAACCAATGTTTCTCTATGATTCTTTCCTTCCTACTGCCAAACAGGAAGTTCCTGTTGACAGTCAAATCCAGTGGCTATAAAAGTAGAACTGGCTTTGGGTGGGTGGGATGGAGGGCAATTAGTAAGAAAAAGGCTAGCAACAGGAAGTTGTAATTTGTTAAAAGCCTTTTTTGCTGCGGCAGTCTTCATGTTCCCCAAGTTGCTGCACTTCCTTCTTGCTCCTGAGCCCTGAAACAGCCTGTGTGTGCATTGTCCTGAGCTGTGCTGTTGCAGTGTGATCTGGGAAGTGGGTAGCAAGTGTGTGCCCGTTGACAGTGCCTGGTCACTAGTAGTTAGCACCTTGGTGGCATCCCCTAAAAAGATCAAATCAAAATAAAAACAAATGTCCAAATGTCCTCAAGCTGTTGAGTTCCTTCCTCCTCCTCTTGCTGAATCCTGAAGCAGCCTGTATACTATTTGGGCAGTGGGCAGCAAGTGTGTGCCTTCTGGGTGTATGCCAATGCCTGGCCACTGGTAGCTGGCACCTTGTTGGCATCCCATAAATTTTTTTTAAATAAAGTAATTTTTTATTGTGGCAGTTTTCATGTTCCCTCAAGTTGCTGCAGTTCTTTCCACCTCCTGAGACCTGAAGTAGTCTATGTGTGTATTGTCCTGAGCTGTGCTGTTGCAGGGTGTTCTGAGCAGTGGGCAGCAAGTATGTGTCATGTGGCAGTGAGTTTGAACCTCAAGATGCAGTACTGGATAGGTGGGCTGAAACAAGCACTACAGAAGAGGAGCGGGATCTAGGAGTTATCCTCAGTAACTCCCTTAAACAAATGAGCCATTGAAACAAGGTCTATAGCAAGGCTAACAGGATGCTGGGCTGTATCAAGAGGGGTATTAATAACAGAAGAATAGAGATAATACTTCCCCTATAGCTCCATGGTGAAGCCTTACCTGGAGTACTGTGTCCAGTTCTGGAGCCCTCACCTCAGAAAGGACAGGGATAGGTTGGAAACAATGCATTGCAGAGTAATAAAATGATCCGGGCCTGCAGGGCAGATTCTATGATGAGTGCCTCAAGGCACTAAATAAGGACTCAATGGAAACCAGAAGGGAGAGGGAGATATGATAGAGACCTCCAAGTTCCTTAAATGAATTAATAAGGTAAACTGTGGGGAATTATTTGCCCTAAATACCAACTCAAGATGACGTGGTCACAAGTAGAAATTAACAGGAGGAGGTTTAGGAGGGATGTGAGGAAATATTTCTTTATGGAAAAGGTGGTGGAACTTTGGAACAGTTTGTCGGCTGAGGTGGTGGGTGTAAACACAGACAGGGGATTCAAGCAGGCATGGGATAGAGTGAAGAGAACACTGGTCAGCTGGGGCAACAACACTGAGGATGAGAATAGGGATTCGGCACAGAGGTTAGTACCCTGGAGGAACAATAAGTTCCAGGGAAGGTTTCAGGGATTATAGGGAATATGGGCAGACTAGATGGACCTCTGGCCTTTTTCTGCCATCATAGTCTATGTTTCTGTGCCGGCCACTGGTAGTCCTTGGTGGCATTTCATAAAATAAATGTGAACTAAATAAATAAAATACAACAAAAAAAAAGTTTTGTCACCCAAGTGGATGAGTCCTGTAGCAAGCATTAGGAAATGGAGTAACACTGAGGCCAAGGAGATAGTGGCATGGCACCATCAAGTCAGATCAAAGAAAACCAAAGTAGCTTGGGTTTGGTCATAGACCCTCTGCCTCAATGGGATCTACATGTGTAAAGGAAGATGACAGTAGTTGAAAAGTCCATAAGGTATCACACACTGTAGGAAACACTCACAGTGGCACTGCAAGAGTTGCAACACCAGCAACTGTTGTAGAAAAAGGAAAAGAAAGGAGTGTGTGAGGCTGTGACTCAGGCAGAGGAGGGGAGAAAAGTGATTTGGTGAAGCTCGGGATAGAGATATATATCATGATTTTATAGAGAATAATGGCTGGGTAAGGGTTATAACTAGAATTTTACACCCCTGAAGTGAGGGATGCCATATAAATCCAAGAGCGAAGCTCAAAGGGTTTTTAAAGACATCCTGCACTGAGGGTGTGTGTAAAATACAAGTTTTACACACCTACTCGGCTCTTTATTTTATATAATTGCTGGGAGTGTTTTTTTTGCCAGAGCAATTATACTAAATAAAGGTACATCTGTTGTCAACCGCTGTCCAATTGGGATGAAGCGTGGTCCGAGGTTGGAGCGCCTGAAATTTCCCTTTTCTCCTTCCATTTTAAAATTCAGACACAGATTCTGTCCATGGCTCTGTGTGTTTCCATCCTCTCTCCAGTTTCTACTGCCTGTTTTCTCCTTTACTCCCTCCCTTTCAGAAGCTCCCTGCGGTTGTCTGTCAGTTGTCTCTGTCAGCTCTCCTGCATGGCTGTGTGTCCATTACTCATAACTTGTGTTTCTTTGCCCTTCCTTCCCTTGTACCACCTTTGGGGTTCAGTTACTTTTTATTTGTTTTATTTATATTTAACTCACCACCGAATGTGAGTAGCGGTAAAGTGTCCAACAGTAAGTTGTGGTGGCTGGTGACTGAGAAAGGGAGACCAGAGGCTGGCGCATGTGTGGAGGTAGGAACCCCGGTGCGTGTTTGCCATTATAACCAGCTGGTTATAATGGCAAATTATAACTGGTTTCCTTAAGGAAAAATGTGCCCCAGTTATTATATACCTATAAAGTAATAGCAGCAGCAGTTCCGAGGAAAAGGTGAAGGTGGAACAGATTGGAATTGTATGTGGGGCAGGTGCATGTAAAAGTCAAAATTACCGAAAGTGATAGTGCACAAAACAAAAGACGCCACAAAATGACAAGGGAAACACAAGCATTTGAAATGACAGCAGATGAAGACAAGGCCAGACTGGTGTCCCAGGACACATGGCAGAGGAAGAAGAAATGTTCCCTAACCCTGAAGAACTAGTGGAGGAATAGGAGGATGGTGATGTGGAAGCAAACCACAGTAGCCTGCCCATTTGGCAACAACAGAGACTGACAAGAGGAAAGACCAAACTGGTGACATTGGTGGTGTGGATAAAGAATCACGGACACAGATAGTGTGTCTTTATATATAGACAGGTGGAGTCGGGGTAAGGAGGGAACAAGGTTGGGAGCATCTACAGTATCATGAAAAACATTTACTGAACTCCCACAGATCTCGGAATGAAAAGGCATGCCAGTGCATGGTGTCAGAAGTGGCCCCACCAGGTGAAGCTGATGATGATAATGATAATGATGAGGGTAGGGAGAGCATCAGGGACCAGGTAGAGAGGAAGAGGAAAAAGTAATTTAAGTGGTAGCCAATGCACAACTCCAACATCTTCCATTCATCAGATCTTTAGCCTATTGACTCCCACAACTCCAAGGGCTGCAAATCTCAGCCACTTCCACCCCAAGGAGTGGCAGAAATAGGAGAACAGTCATGTTCAGGGGAAAACACACTTACCTCTCACTGGTTGAGTCCTTAAAACAGAAAGAAATATAAAGTCAACAGACCAGAGGCAAAAAATAAACAAGAGCAATTGAAATGAGAGTCACCAACCTGCTGTCATTCTCCTTGTGAGCAATGTAGGTTTTTATCACTAATGCAAGTTGCAGTGCCAAGGTATCAAGTGCCCAGCTGTACCTACTTTTCCACAGTGTTTTTTCTGATTTGTATCAGAGTGTTTATAAGACTGTGTCAAGTGCCCTGAAAGCATTGTTTGTTCCAGTGGTTCACATAATCACTGACATATAGACCAGTGGTTAGACTACTCATTACATGGCAGTGGCTGCCCATTCGGTCACTTTTCCATCTTCATTCTCAACCTCCTCCTGTTCTTCCTTCTCCACTGAAAGTGCCAGCAGCAGCAGTATTTATTTTATTTTAATTTTTATTTTAGTCTTTGGTAACCGGGTGAGGCCACTAGGCACAAGTGCCTGTTTTCAGGGGCGATCTGGGAGCACCGGCAGTTAAGTGATTTGCTCAGAGTTACACAGTATGCAAGTGGAGGTTGTGAGACTCAAACTTGGGTCTAGTTTGCTGGATGTATCAAGCTCATTCACACCTTGTTCCTCTAACCTCTAGGCTATACTGCCAGCCAGTAGCAGTAGATGCAAGTCACCAGTGTCCTCCGACCTCTGCAAGCTGGCAACTTTATGTATTGCTGACTTTGACAATGACCATCATGCATAAAATTTGTTACACTTCCTTCAGCAGAAGTTTAATGAATGGCTGATACCACACTCATTAACATTAGGTTTTATAGTATTAGATAATGCAAAGAGCATTGTAAAGTGTGATGTACTTTGAGAACAGATCTTTTGACTACTTCTCTTTACTTTTCTTTCTTTACCTTTGTCTGCTCTTTATACTTAGCTATCTGATTGTAGTATTCTTACTCAAGGTTTCAGAGGAGAGGTCTCTTAGTGTTTGTTGTACAGCTGCAAAAGCAGAAAGGTGCATAACAACATGCAAATATAGTACAGCATGGGTTCCTAATATAATCAAATATGACAAATAGCAAAACCTTTAATCTAACCACATGGAATGTAAAGGGCCTTAATCATAAACTAAAGAGGTACTCTGTGTTAAGACATTTAAAACAAGCATTTGTCAATGCCGAATATTTGCTTGCTGGCATTGGCATTAGTAGTGTAGGAGTTACAGAGCTGCATAATTGGAATGGCAGTAGTATCGAACTGAAGCCAACCCCACCATCACCTTGCAGAGACTGACAGGCATTGGGGTGTGCCTTTGGGTCATCAGGCATAACGGCCATGCCATATCACCACACCCTACCCTGCAGACACCGACAAGTGTCACGGTGTGCCTTGGGGTCTTTGGCCCTTATGCACACCCCATTCTATCAGGAAATATGGTGAGATGGGTGCGGTATAGGAGAATGGAGTGAACTTTGGGGCGAAGAGTCCAAGGCACCTCGATGCCTCTCACTGGCTGCAGGGTGTGGAATGGTATGAGCATTACAGGCGAGAATCCCAAGTCACACCCCTGATGCCTGTAATTCTCCACAGGATGAGGCGTTATGGTCGGAAACCCTAACGCCTCAGGCGTCGTTGTATTTTCACTCCAAATTTTCAACGTGGGTTTTGTGACCACCACCTCATGAACAGTGGCAATATCAGTTTGTTAGCCAAAGCTGCTTTGCACAGTGACTACGGCATTTGTCACCACAGGTGCAAAACACATTACTGAACAGGATGTGAAAAATGACAGCTGTATTGTTCATAGGGAGGTGTAAAAATGGCAATGTTGAAAATCTGCAGTGACAATATTAAAAAACTGGTGGTCACGAGCTTGCATAGAAACTGTACAACGCACACCTGTAATGTAATTAGTTGGGGATTTTACAGCAGATTGTCAACACAGGCATTTGGGACCTCCGATCATGAACAGTGTCACTGTGATTTTCTTTATCTGTCCCGAGCAATGATTTTCCACAGCGACCACGCATTTCTGCGCTGAAAGTGTGAAAACACATTTCGGCCATGTTGTGAAAAATGACAGCTGTACTGTTCATAAGGAAGTGTGGAAAAAAGCCACGGTGAAAATCTGGACTGAAAATATTACAAATTCATGAACTTACGGTGCATGGAAACTGCGCAATGCTCACTAGTAACACAGTCATTATGGACTTTTGTCACCAAATTTTCAACACAGCCATTTTAAGACCTCTGCTCATGAACAGTGTCACTGTGATTTTCTTAATCTGTCCCAAACGTTGCTTTTGCACACCGACTGCACCATTGTGCGCTACATGTCGGAAACACATTTGGCGAAATGTAAAAATGACAGCTGTATTGTTCATAAGGAGGAATTAATGATAAAATAATGTTGAAAATCTGGATGCAAATATAAAAAATTTGTGAACTTGACGGCATGTAGGAACTGTACAACGACACTCTCAAAAGAGTAATTTTAGGAATTTTTTCACCAGATTTTCAACATAGCCATTTTAAGACCTCTGCTCATGAACAATGTCACTGTGATTTTCTTAATGTTGTCCCATACATTGATTTAGCTTTACAGACTAAGCCATTGTGTGCTACATGCGGAAACACATTTTGGACGAGATGTAAAAATGACAGCTGTAGTGCTCATAAGGAGGTGTGGTAAAATGGCAATGTTGAAAATCCGGTGCAAATATTAAAAATTCATGAACTTATGGCGTGTGTAGGAACTGCACAATGCCGCTCGTAAAACAGTCATTTTAGGAATTTTTCACAAATTTGTAACATAGGCTTTTGAGAGCCCACCTTATGAACACTGGCACTGTCATTTCATTAATCGGTCCCAAAGGTGATTTTGCACAGTGACTGCGAAATCACCCTTTGAGAATTAATCCACGACAGTTCAAGAATTCAAGAGGAGGGTCCCAAAACCCATGTTGAAATTTGGTAAAATTCAAAAATGCCTGAGATATGCAATAAAGTTGAAAAAACCCTATTTATGCATTATACAGCTACGGCATGTCCTCAGTTCATGGTCGGCTTTGAAGAGTGCAGATGTGTTCCTGGTCCACTGAAGATCGTCACATCATGCTCCAGAGGTGAGTATGGGGGAGGTGGGGGTGTGGGGAGGCAGAGTGCACAGTGGGTGGGTGTGGGTAGGTAGGGAGACCACCAAGGGAGCGTTTTTGTTTGCAGGTTTTTTTAATGAAGATGGCCGGGATGTTTGCCATGCTGGAGTGGGCTCCCAGCATGGCAGCTGGAAACTGTTTGGGGGCCTGGAGCCGATGGGGATTGGGTACCCCGTGACCACTCTGAACTTGTGCCATGCTGGGGTGGGCTCCCATCGTGGCAGCTGGAAGGCTGTTTGGGGGCCTGGAGCCAATGGGGATTAGGCACCCCGTCAGCTATAACACTTTTGCCATGCTGGGGTGGGCTCCCAGCGTGGCACCTAAACTTTGGGGCGTGGAGCTGACAGGGATTGGGCACCCGTCGGCCATACAGTATATGTGTGTGGGGGTGCATGAGCACGCAATGTGCATCGTGCGTGCATGTGGGGAGCACTGCTTACTGAAGCAGGCTCTCACTTTCAACTGTACAGCACTGCATTTTCGACTGCTGTCATAGACAGCTGCAGCGTTGATTGGAGAACTGCGACCCGCCTGCAAACACTGACTGATGGCACTATGTTTCTTGCACATGCATGCAAGCAAACATAAAATGAATCCATCCATTGTACTTTTGCAAGAGTCTCTACATGATGACTGCATTAATTTAATGAGAAGAGAATGGGTAGGCGGGCATTTGCTGCGGTATTAACTCAAAAAAGCAGGCATTTTAATTCTTATTAGAAAAGAATAAACTTCAAATGAATAATGTTGTTGCAGATCCTCTTGGACATTTTATTATAGTAAATGGAAAACTAGAAGATGAGGATGTTATGCTGGTAAATGTTTATGGGCCAACTAGCTTCTCACATGATGTCTTTAATGTTCTTTGTTCAAAACTTATGCCCTACTTATAGAGTACTATTCTGTTTGCAGGTGATACCAATAGTACAATAGATCCATTGTTGGATTAGAGCAATGTGAGATACAAAAGTAATAAAACTGATAAAGAACTATGAGATATGATAAGTACATTGAAGCTTAATTGATGCATGGAGATAATTTCACCCTAAGGACAAATCTTTTACTTTTGGTCTGAACATTGCCATTCAGGTTCGAGGTTGGACCAAATGTAGGTACCTGAAACTTTTGCAGACAGGATAGTATTCAGTAACATTTTAGAGCAAGTTATCTCAGATCACTCACCTGTATTGCTATCATTTAAAGAATGTAACCCATCAGTTTTGTCCAGATGATGGAGGATCAATAACTTTTATTAGAAGATGTGGATTTTATCAATAGACTTAAACAAAAAATTTAAATATTTTGGGAATGTAACAAACGGAAGACACTTCCTGGTTAAATACCTGGGAGTGTTTTAAGTGCTATATAAGGGGATATATCATTAGTACATCCTCCAGACTAAAAAGGAAAACAAAGCTAAGCAGCAGGGATACTTAAAAATAGCAGAAGCTGAAAAGATTTACTATCTGGCGTATCTAATGAACAGTGAGCACTTTGGTCTAGGCTTGAAACTGAGTATTTTGATTTAATAAGAGGAAAGCGGAATTTGCAATAAGAAGGCCAAAACTTAATTACATTGATTCAGGCCCCAAGGCTACTAAAATGCTGGTCATTAGATTAAAACAAAACACAGGAAATACGCAATCTGTAGTATTAAGAAGTTGGGTGATAACTCATTAATAGTTGGTCAAAGTAAAATCAATATGGAATATACGAGATACCATAAGGAATTGTATGATTGTGATGTGGTTCCTACGCCAGATGCCTTGGAACAATTCTGCAAAGGGATACAGATACCCAAAGTTCCTGAGAGATATAAAATATCTTAAGTAGGTTGATAATAAACAGTGAGGTTGATGCAGCTATAAAAGCACTTAAAAGAAACAAAGCTCCGGGGCCTGATGGTTACTCCTCTAATTTTTTCACAAACTTAGGAAGAAAATGTTCCAGTCCTGAATAGTGTATATACAGAAGCATGGCAGAAGGAATCTTTTCCTGTTAACATGATGAAGAGTTTAATTACCCTTATTCTTAAACGGAGGATGAATCAGATAATTGTAAAATTACAGACCTATATCCTTATTGACACAGGCGTAAAAATTCTAGCAAAAGTTCTTACTGATCGGTTAGAGCAGGTTATGCCCTTTCTAATAGATAACAGACAGGTAGGTTTCATGAAAGGGAGAATGGCAGCAGACAATACCAGAAAGTTATTTCATATTCAGAAGTTGCAAACAAGTCAAACATTGCTGCTGGTTTGCTTGCCCTAGATGCAGAAAAGGCTTTTGATAGGGTGTTATGGCCCCATATATTTAACACCCTTGACTTATATGGTTTTCCATACAATTTTCAAAATGGGTCAGATTACTATATAAGAATCTATCAGCATCTGTTATAATGAATGGTCTAGTGTCATCTGGTTTTGCTCTCTTAAGGGAACTAGACAAGGCCCTGTATCCCCACTACTTTTTAATTTAACATTAGATCCATTGATCAGGAAATTAGGGACAGATGAGGTATAAAGGAAACCTATACAGGAAAAGACTATATTACTTCACTTTATGCAGATGATATTATTATTTCAGTACAAGATCCAGCAAACTCAGTCCAAGATTCTTAAAATAGTAGATGATTTTGGAAACATATCTGGTATAAACTAAATAAAGAAAAATCTGTCTTTCTGCCATAATAGGTTTTGTGAAAGAAGAGATATTGAGAACATGGGTGTCAGGGAAAGAGAAAATAGATTACTTGGGCATTACTCTCCATAAAATGGCAAAGTAAGTGTGTACAGAAAATTTAAAAAGCTTAAATTGGATATTATGAATTCTCCGGCTAAGTGGAATTGCCTGCCATTGAGCTTTTGGGGTAGAATGGAAGCAATTAAGATGATTATTTTACCAAAAGTTTTATTCATATTTCAAATATTTCCTTTCTTTGTACCCAAAAGATGGTTCTCAGAGTTAATTTCTGTGGAATAATAAAAAGCAGAATGGCTCATAACAAATTGTCTAGACTTAAAAAATGGAGGTTGAAGTTCCCAGATTTCTACTTCTACCATTTAGCCTGTAGGATGTCCCAGACTGCGAAATGGCTTTATAATTCAATCGGTGAGCAAAATACCTGATTCATATGTTTTGGCAATGTGACAAAATTCAAAACTTATGGAGAGTATTATTAGATTATTTGATGATCTGCCAGGATTTCAGAGCAAACTAAATCTTGAGCGTGTCTTATAGGACATTTTGATAAAGCTTTCATATGGACTAAAGAACACAAATACACTATTCAAATCATATCAGCTTCAGTTAAAAATGTCATTCTTTGGAATTGGATAGATGATAAAGCACCTTTAATGATGGAGTGGAGGAATGAATGCCTAGAAATCTTAGCTTAGAAGATAGCACACTCCATAATAGGGCAAAACACATTTTTGAATACAAGTGGGGAGCAATAAATGCATTTCTTACTTTTAAGTAGGTATCTACATATAGTGCTTTTGTCAACAATAGATGATTTTTTTTAAATATCTCTTCCTCTTGCACTATATCTGTTACTACTTCAGAGGAATATTGGATTTCAGAATAGCTTTCTGTCTTCTCTTTCTCTTCTATCTATTTTCAAATCCTTCTCACTTCAAATCTTTCTTCTTTCTTAGTAAAAGATAGATGCTACTTCTGAAAAGAACAATAGGGAATGTATATCAACAAATATTAAAAATACATTATAAAGAATAATTATACAAATTTAAGGAAATATATATAAGGTTACATCCCTGAATGTATAAAATATAAATTTCATACTCTCTTTTAACAATAATAATATTAAGAGAATGGTTGACATTAGATTATATTAGGAGTGGCATTCTTTATAACACAGTTTATTCTATAACTTAGCACCTTGGATTAGGATGCAAATTGTATATTTTGAGATTGTATTTTGTTCTTTTGTGTTTTGTATACTGAAGCATGATAACTGTTACTATGTTATCTAATGTAGGTATTGTTAGTAATTCTTTTAAAGAAAAAAAGACAAAAGATATTGACAAAAAAACAGTTGACAATGGTGATTATACAAATGTTACAAGTTTTTATCACTGTATAAATCTGGTAGTTCAGGATTCCTAGATGAGGAAGACACCACTGTGCATACGTGTGTAGGGCTGGACAAAAAATTGCATTCATTTTAGCCATTCTGTAAAGGCACAGAAGCTGTTATGAAACATTCAGCAGTGGAATCGCCTTCCCTCCAGCACCTGAAGCAAGATGTGGCAACAAGCTGGAATTCCACCTATTATGTGATGCCATGGCAGCTAGAACAATAGAAGGTACCCACCAGTATGCCATTGAGCATGGTATTGGCACAAGAGAAGTAAACCTCAGCCTGAATCAGTGGTGCTTGATGGAGAACCCCTGCACTGTGCTGAAGCCCTTTGAGGAGGTCACATGGGTAGTAAGTGCTGAGGCAGCTAGTCTAAGCCAGGTTCTCCCCTCAAAGCCTTCATTAACCTGTGACTTGTTCATATGAAAACTCAGTATGAGGACAAAGAGGATATCATTGCTATCAATTCTAATAGAAAAGATAAGATCATATTTCTGGAATGACATACATATTTTAGAAATGTATAGAGTGGACTACTACATCCAGGCCATTCTCTTGGACCTTTGGTTCAAAGACACATTTGAAACATTCTTTGATGCACAAGAATGCAATAAGGATCAACAGTCCTATAAAGCCTGGCTTATCCGTCTGGGCCCGATATTCAAAAGGTGAAAAGTGGGCTAAAGTTTTGCACTGCACCTTGCCAATGCCAGGAGACTGAGGATGCTATATTCAGTATGATAGTGCACGGAGGTATTTGACTGAACATAAGGCCATGTTGGCACACACTAAGTCATGTAGCACTGCCCTGACATGGAACCCTGCTGTGCAGGAACTGCAACACCAGAGTGGATAGTGCCAGAGCACTAGCTACGATATTCAGAGGACCCATGCAAATGAGCCTGTTTGGCATGCAAGGCACTAAGGGGCCATTTGCAAGCATTGTGCACTCATTTGCATGTGTAGCAGTGGCAGGTTTGCGTGGTGCCATCCCCACCCTGAGTGCTGGACCCATCATGAGCTGGACCACCCTGTCATCTAGCAGTCCCCACCCTCAGATCACCATGCCACCTTGTAAACAGAGAATTCCTGGTGTTTAGTGGCCCCCTCCCTCAAATCACCATCCCGACAGCTCTGAAACAAATTCCTTGCTGCCTAGTGTTTCTTTCAAACATAGCCCGAACAGTTGCAGAACACTTACCCCAGTGCCCTGTGACCTCCCACCGATCACTATCCCGGAAGACTTATAAATGTCCCTGGTATCCTATGTCCCTTCCACCCTCTGATCACCAGCCCTGGTATGACTCTGACATGCCCTGGTGTCTAGTAGAACCCTCCGTCATCTGATCACTAGCTCGTATGCCACAAACTTATCCATGGCATCCAGTGGTTCCCCTGGTCACTGTCCCCCAGCCCTGTGCAAAACTCCAGTACCGTGGTGGTCTGTGGTCCCCCATCCTATGATCCCCCCTCCTGTAGGCTGTCTACATATCCCTGGCATGTAGTGTTCCCACCACTGGTCTCTGATTGCCGACCCTGTATGCATTGTACACCTACAAACTGTAGAGACACACAGAATGGCCACAGAAAAACAGAAAACTAAACTAAATGCACAATGTCCATGGTGATTAGAGTATTCCACCTCTGGTACTTGTCCATGTAGCACCATAAGCATAATCCCTGGCATCAGGGTTCCCCACAGCCAACTCCCCACAAGTGCTCGTCGAACCAGCATAGCTGTCCACTCACTTCCTCAGCTGGCGCCACATAACAAAGCAGGGGAGCATGCATCCTATTTATAGCACAGGACGTGCATTCTTCGGTACAGTACAGAGGACACATGTCCTGTGCTACACATAGGATGTGCACTCCTGCTTTGTTATCATGGTGGCCAAGCAAGGAGGTAGTGGATAGCCAAGCGGTCACTGTATCAGTGCATTGGCACCAGTGTTTGTAGTGGAGGGCTGGGTGGGGGCATAGACTCCAGGTATTATGCTTATGGTGCTATGGGATGGGATTGGTGGATTGGGGGTACCTCTGATCGCTGAAGACATTGCCATATAGTTTAATTTTCTGTTTTCTGGGCCATTCTGTGTGTCTCTACAGTTTGCATGTGTACAATGCATACAGGGCCGTGATCAGAGTCCGGGGAACACTATATGTCAGGGTTGTGTAGGCAGCCTACAGGGATGGTGATCAGAGGGTGGAGGACACAGGATCACCAGGGTGCTGAAGTTTTGCACACAGGGCTGGGGTTCAGTGACAAGGAGGATCACTGACTGGCATGGTATGTTTGTGGCATACAGTGGGGATTGGAGGCGGGGGTCCACTAGGCACCAGGGCATATTAGAGTCATACTGGGGCTGGTGAACCGGAGGGTGAGGGACCAGTGGACACCAGAACATGTCAGATTAGTATGGGGCTGGTGAATGGAGGTGGGAGGGACCACTGAACACCAAGGACATGTCAGATTGGTATGGGGCTGGGAACAAGGTTTGGAGGACCACTGGATACCAGGGATGTTTATGATTCTTACAGGGATGTCAATCTGGAGGAGGGGGGGGACCATGGGACGCTGGGGACAGTGTTCCTCAACTGTCAGGAGCTGTGTTAGGGGAATCACTAGGCACCAGGAATATGATTCAGAAATTTCAGGATGACAATCGGGGAGCAAGTACAACCTTGAGACAGTTATGTTCCCCACTGGCCAATTTGGTTGTTGACTGCAGTTACTCTGGCGACTACTATGGTTACCTGGTGCAAGATGGGGTTTTGTTTGGTGGTATTTGCCCTGCACAATCTGACTGTGCTAACCCCTTTGCACAGCACAAATGCACAGAATATAGGGTTACATGGGTATTCCTGTTCCCATCCCTCCTTGCCCACCCACATACATTATGTTTTGCATGCGCTAACCCAGTTAGTGAGCACAACTGCCCTTTGAAAATCGCATTCTCATGCAAAACTCCATTTGCGCCTGGACAAACTTTTGAATGTTGGGCCCCTGGTGTTTATATGTATGGCACAAAACAAGACCAGACACACAAGAAGAGCACAGAAGAACACTCATTATCTTCTCTTGCAATCACACTGACAGGCCAGGGGAGGAGAGGAGAAAAGGAGGATCCAAACTGTTTCCACTGCCACTACTGAATGTCACAGGAGTCACACAGCTTTGTCTCCAAGTCAGCTAAGATCTACTAATACTACTGCTACTGCTGTGCTTCAAGAAAGACAGCCATTGTTGAAAGCTTTCCTGGGAACAACTGACTTTGGTTTTACATAGAAACATAGAAGTTGATGGCAGATAAGGACGTAAGGCCATCCAGTCTGCCCATTTCTTTTCTACCTTATAAATGTGCCATCGCCTTTGCTCTGTCAATGGCTTATCTATTCATACTCATCTGTATTGCTCCTTATGCCTATCCCATGCTTGTTTGAAGCCCAGCACTGTATTCATATCCACCACTTCCTGAGGTAGGCTGTTCCATGCATCCACCACCCTTTCTGTGAAAAGAACTTCCTCATATTACCCTTAATCAGCCTCCCTCTAATCTCATGCTGTGTCCTCTTGCCTGCTATTTTCTTTCCAACACAGGTGTGTCTGAGATGACAGCAAACAAAATGGCGCATCATTTTCTGGATGAGAACATGCCACTAGCAGAAGGAGATGAACCTTTGTACTGGTACCAAAAAGATTATTTGGCCCTCTTTGACACAGGTAGCTGTTGAACACCTCACTTGTCCACCTGCAAGTACATACACTGAGAATTGCCAGTGCTGCAGGCAGTATTGTCACTAACAGGAGAACATGCGTTTCAACCCAAAATTTAGATATTCTCAATTTTAAAAAAATTATATGCCCTTCTTCCAAAGCCCTTTTTGCCACTGTTTATAGATGACAAATATCCTACACTTCCAGCTGGGACAGAGACAGAGGATGGGGAGGACTACTGTAGCTTAGTTTATTTTGGAACACGTTACCTACTAACACACTACACTGTTGTTTTCATTCAGTCTTCTTCAAATTAATCTTCTGATTTTTTGCAGGCCTACCCAGGCCAAATAAATAATTGTTGGGACAATGTTGGCCCAAACCAGTGTGTACAACACTTACCCATAGTGTTTTCCTTTCACATTTCCTTCATGATTTAAGAATTGCCTTGCAGTGGCTTACTGCACTGAGAGTTGTCTGGTGTTTCTGACATGCCTAGTTGCTGGCCTATGCAACACATAGAAAGGAATGTGTGGGCCTGAAAGGTGGAGACTAGGTCTACTGATTTCTGAGTTCCTCCATAGCTTAGAGGTTAGAGGACAGCAAGGAATGCTTGGGGCCTGGGTTCAAATCCCAGTGGAGGCACACATTTTCCTTAAAATTTCCTTCATGATTTAAAAATTGCCTACGCAATGGCTTACTGCATGAGAAGTTGATTGGTTTCCATGGCATAATGGTAAGCCTTGTCCTATGTGGCACTGTCTCAGTGTGCACACAATTTTGGAACCAGGAGCCCACACTGTAGGATGCTACACTGTTGTCTTAACTTAGTCTTCTTCAGATTAGTGTTTTGGGAATTTTGATAGGCCTACACAGGCCAAATAAATAATTTTGGGGTAATGTTGCCTATAAAACCAGTTTGTACAACACTTATCCATGGCATATGGAAGGCATGATGATCTGTGGCACTGTCCCAGTGGGCAAACCACTTTTGAAATCAGTAGCCTACACTGTGGTATGCTGCACTTTTGTCTTGACCTAGTCTTCAGAATGTTTTATGAATTTTTGCCAGGTTTACACAGGCCAAATAAATAATTTTGAGGCAACGTTGCTCATGAAACCAGTGTGTACAACATTAATCTAAATACCCATGGCATAACAGGAAGCCTTGCCCATGTGTGCCACTGTTACAATGAAAACAGAGTTGTTTGAACCAGCAGCCTATGCTGTGGGATTCTGTACTGGTATTGTGTAGACATACATAGGCCTTAAAACTTTTATTTTGAGCATTATTAGCAACATACTCTTGTTAACTAGCACTGTCCACGTTTGGCACTGGCTGAACAGACACAATTTTGGAACCAGTGCACCTCAATGTAGTGTTGTGCAGATATTGCTTTGTGGACCTATCATTATCTGTCAGATAGTGCTGGTATCCTACCTAGGATCCTACCAGAAATCCTACCAGAAATCCTAGAAAGATGTAGGATCCTGGATCAGATAGCAATGGATCCTAATTGGGATCCAGGGATCCTCAGTCATATCCAGGAATCTTAGGTGAGATAGTTAGGATCCAAGGTTCATAGGTCAGAGCCAGGGATTCTAGATCAGATAGTTAGGATCCGGGGTCAGATAGCAATGGATCCTAGGTCAGATGGGATCCTGGCTGGATCTGTTGCCAGGATCCACAGGATCCTCAATGTTTGTTGCTAGAATCCATAGGATCCACAACATTTGTAGGATCCATGGTGAGATAGCACTGCTGTCCTACCACAGCAACTATATGGCCAAATGTGAGGTATCTCTTGGTATCCTAGTTTCTAGAATACTGTCTGAGCAACACTACCTCGATGTGGGCCACTGCATCATCCTGCAGTTTTGTGTGCTATATCAGCCCAGTGCATTATGCTATTTCATCTTATCCCATTTCCTAATGCTTTCTAATGGTCACACCAGTACAAACTAGTCTGCCAGTAAGGACTTTGGCATATTTCGTGATTCGATGGTTAAAGTTACATGGTCAATCTTTTGGAGGTTTGCACAGCCCTGTCTTACACTATACTTATGCATATTCTACTGTGCCTTGCTCAACAGATGCAACTGGCAGCTGGCTGATGCATTAAACACTGGAGTTTTGGTGCTCCTACTCATAGAGGCAGGGTAGCCTTCACTGATGTAGCAAAGAAGAATCAACTAACTGCTTTACTGTAATTGTGTGATGTAACTGCACTATGATCTTGATCTTGTGGAATTAATGGTTTATCTAGTATAAGCGAAATAAAATAAAGTTAAAAAAAAAGACTATCATATGTTCAACCTATTCCTTCTCTCGGTGAAGCCCGGCTTTAGCACTATGACTCCCCATTCCTATTCTGACTCCTCCATCATCACCACCACCACACCACTTTCAGAGCTGGTACTTGGTGGAAATAGGATAGTGGAACCTTTCCTTACTCTCTGCCCTCCAGTTGCATCCTTTTTCTTCCAGTTCTTTTCTTCATGGTTTCTAAACCACATAACAGGAGATACCATCACACACGTCTGCTACATTGCCCACTGAACCAGCCTCCTTCTTTTCGCTGACAGATCTGTAGCAGATGATTTCATAATTTTCACTTACAGGCAAAAATAAAATATAGATGTATTCTGTGCCTGCATGCGCCAGTAGTCAAATTATTTTTCATATAAATCCTTCAGACTCCCCTCCCATCTTTTCCAGTCTGCTAAATTCACTCTGCCCTACTCCTACTGCAGGGGACAAACTCGCATGGATTTCTGTGCCCTCTATATCATCAGCACTGAGTAAAAAATATTTGGGAAATAGATCTTTCCAAATCCCCTGCACCTTTCCCAGTCTGCTAAATTCACTCTGCTACTCCTACTGCAGGGTACAAACTCGCATGGATTTCTGTGCCTCTATATCATCAGCACTGAGTAAAAATATTTGGCAACTAGATCTTTCACAAATCCCCTACACCTTTCCTAGTCTGCTAAATGCACTCAAGCTTTGACTGCTGCAGGGCTTGCAGCTGCCTGTCCGAGCCCTCATTGTGTACTCTCTCTGTCCTCTGCTGTATGATTTTGCTAGCCTACCTGCCCGAAACTACAGTTTAATGTGGTTTGTCTGACTGGAATGATAATGCATGATTCTCTTATGATTTCTAAAGTTTTCTGAACAAAAGTCGCTCTGATTTTTATACATATGAGCGCCTTTCAGTAGCCAGGTCCTGTGTGTGTGATGTGTGTGTGTGTGTGTGTGTGTGTGTGTGTGTGTGAGATGGAATGCCATTAAGGAGTTCGATCTCCAGTCTAGCTGATTGACTGCTGTAGATCATATGGCTTGGCAAAAACCTGGACATGCTCAGTGTATGCTCCCTATAAAAGTGCTACATTAAATGAGAAAGTCACAAAGCGCCAAAGGAAGCTTTGTTGGTGTCCAGAAAACCAGATGTTGGTATGTCACCACATGTAAATTCAGCATCAGCTCATCCTTACTGGTGCTTCCCTGGCTTTGCAGACTGTGGGAAGGGGATACCAGCTGAAACTAGAAAGTGCAGAAAATAAAACAGTTAGAGGAGTGGTTGTCACTGTATACCGCAGACCCATGAGAAGGAAGGACTGGACTGCAAACTGGGAGACTGGAATATTAATTGTGGGGATTGATTTTGGTATGAAGATTGCATTGGACGACTGGGGATGGCACTTTATGGTGCTTGTGTGGGGTTGATCTCAAGACACTGGATGCTAGAGACTGCCTGGGACATGTCTGGGTTGGGGTGCCACCACTAGACACTAGGAATGCTTTGGAACTGTGGGTAAGTGGAACAGTGGAACATTTGACAACTGGAAATGCTCTGTATTGTGGGAGTTAGTGAATTCTATGGACTCCAGGGAATGCTTGGGACAAGGCGGTGGGGAGGAGTCTAGTGGCATAGACGGCTCTACAGTGTAGTACTGTGCTATACATAGCTCCACATCTGCAAGTACTCACAGAGGATGTTGGCACCAAAATCCCAGTAGTGCTACTGACATCTAGATTGATGATTTGCATTATACCACAGTCATAGTTGGGGGAGATCTCCCCTTGCAGTGTGAGTTGCTGTTGAAAATCACAGTTTAGGTGTGTAACCCCCTTGGGCTTACCTTATTTACCCTCATTTTCCCGTTTGCCTCCCATTTTGTCCTGGTGTTCCTCCCGCTTCCCCAGTGCTTGCGCCACTGCTGTCGTGAGTTCTTGGTGCCCCAGGCCTCCAAACAGACCCTGTGTTTGTTTTGCCCAGAATGGGGCTTGAGGAGAAATTGCAGAGCTGACATCCCTCCCATATGGTTTAGGCGGGTGGACTTGCTCATGTCATGATGAAGTGCAATTAATTTCTTACGCTGTGGTGGTAACATGGTAAGCTTCTTGTAGGGTCAGGTTCCCATTGGCAGTAAGGGGACTGGAGACTGTCTGGTAGGCACAAGAGGCTGTTGGACTTTGAAATAAGGAGTACCAGTCATGCTAGGCTCAGGGCCCTATGAATATTAATGAGGTTCATTAATATTAATATGAAAACCTGTCTGCTGCTTGGGACTGTATATTTCGGCAGCAGTGACAGGTTCAGGGACTTAATTAATGTTTAATAAGGAAGCGCTTATCAGGGCACTGAAGTGGCTGTTGAACTGTGGGGCTAATGTAAATAAAAAATTTCTTCTGGCTGCACCAGACTTCTAAAGTTGGGACACTATAGACTGCTTGGGGACTGTATTAAAACACAGCCATATTTGTGGCATTTGATTTAACATCAGCCAATCAGAAAGCCAGGATTTATTACAGAGACTTTTGGGACTGTGCCAAGACTTGCGGGGAAAAGCAGGGACAATGCTTGGCACTTAGTGGGGAGCCTATCAGGCATCGAGGGAGCCTGATGAATATTAATTTTAAGAGAGACTATGGAATCAGCTAATAAGGTGCTGCAGAGAGCTCCCAAAACCCCAGAGACTTTTCAGTCTGAAGTCTGTTCAGTGAGCCCTCCACAGGAGCGGGGCTCTGGCCCCTTGAGAAATGTGGCTGCAAGAAATTGAGGTGGCTGGCCTGGGGGTTGCCAGATACTTATCTCCCAGGGTTGGCATTCATCTTTCCACATTTAGATAAGTGTGGGAAGAATCCCAATTCAACTCCAGCTGTGAGAGAGCTGCAAAGAGTCTTGCCTGCAGTTGTGAGAGGCTGCAAGAATGTCTCTACCTCAGCAGTGAGAGTGCTGATGAATCCCATGACTTCAGTTAATAGAGGGTTGTATGTTGATCCTGGTGAGTACACTTCTACTAAATGTACAAGTGACTCAGAGACCTCCTTGAGGCCAAGAAGCCAAGAGGTGCTAAATGCCTGTCTGCACCCTGCATTCATCCAGTGCCCCAAGATGGGTGGACAATTATGTAAATGATCACGGATGATCCTGTCATGAAAATGCTTGATGTGACTGTTTAATGTGCTTACAGGGATGGAAGGAAAGCATGAGTTAGAGCTTTGCCAGAAGTTGTCTGTGAGGACTGTAAATGTTCTAATTGGGGCTGCCAACCACCAGCTAGCCAAGAGGAACTATGCTATATGATTCGACTTGTAGTAGCCTGTATTTGAGCTTGTGAGAAGCTACTGTCAGTGGTAATGAGGCTAGCACCAGGAGAAACTGCTACAGTGCTAAAAATGGGAGAACTGTGAATGAAAATATATAAAGCACCCTTAGCAAACAGACACATGCAGGACTGTTATATTGCAAAACAGATAGTCCTTTAATTATATCAGAGTAGTGCAATAGTAACTGCAGATAAAGTTGGGAGCTTCCCAGACTGACGACCACTAACATTTTGCATGGCCACAGCCAGGCATCATCAAATGATCTAGTTAGCCATGATTGTAGAACATTTAAATAATAAAAAAATGTGACATTCAAGTGCATATAACCAATCACAAGTGAGCTTACCATATAAAGCAGTAGATACAAATTCAAATAAAGTAACACCTCTTTTATACAATACTTTCAAATACAAAACCTTACATGTGCTTTTAATAATCATTAAGTTAAAACATAAACAACCATGTAATCTTGGACATGGCACCAGTGCTAACACCATTGTGCATCGATTTGACTTATTTAAATACCTTCTGTGCATGAGATATGGTTCAAATAAATACTAATATTTAATGCGTGTACATGCACTGTGCCATTTTCCAGGTACTTTCTTAATCATAATCTACGGTGGAGAAACAGAATCACACACAGTTTCAATCAAGCATCACTTAATGTGTTCTAGATTTGTTTTTATTTAGGTATTTTATTAAGGAATGTATTCTCTAACATCTATATTTTTAAGAAAGTGGCTAAATCAATACTTTCTTTCAGGCCATGTTGTGATCTGGCTCCAAGTTCATAGATCCAGAAACTTTCCTTCCTTCTCACTAATTTTTCTAAATCCCTTCTCTTGGTCCCAAGTAACAAGTTCAATACCAATAAAGCAAACATCATGGGTATTTTCTGAATGGTTATTCACATGTTGAACTATAGCATAAGTGGAATCATTACATGGAAGTGCTCTAATGTGTTCACCTATTCTGATTTTAAATTGTCTGGTGGTTCATCCAATACAAATAGCTCCACAGCTACAGGATAACTTATAGTATAACATATATCACCCTTGCTACTACAATTGATAAATTGTTTTATGGTGACTTTTTTTTGTCCTAGGGTGTATAAAGGATTTACAGGGTTGTATATATTTACAGTACATGCACTGTCCACACCTAAAGGTATCTGAGGAAAAGGGAAAGAATAGGTCTAATTGGTTCTGGACCTGGTAACATGCTGCTAACCACCATATACTTTATTGTCTTACAGCATTTATATACCACATTTGGACCTTTACTGACAATAATATTCAATCTTGGCTCCAACTCTAGAATAGACCAATTTCCTACTATAATTTGCTTAATCTGTTCTACCCACTAGAATAGGTGGTGACGAACGGCATACTACTCCTGTGTTGGTTGTTTTAGTCCTTTATGTGAGGGTTTCTGTTCTATTCAGCCCATCAACTGCAGTAACTGCAGATGCAATACTATGATTGCTGTAGCCCCTATCCTTAAATCTCTGTACCTGCTGACCACGCTTCTGAATAAATTCTTCATGTTCAGTACAATTTCTAAATGCATGGAGAAGCTGTCCCTTTGGAATGTTGAGCGTGGATGTGGTGCATGACAGCTTTCATACCGCAACAGGCTATTCCTGTCTTTGGGTTTCTGAAAAGCATTGTACACACATCCTCTTGTTGGTTCTTATAAATTCTTAGATCCAAATATATAATCTCTTGCTGACTAGAAGTGGCTTTGTATCTCAAACAGTCACTAGTTTATTCTAACCATTTACAAACAGATTAAGTTCCCCAGGGACCTTTTCCAGATAATCAGGATGTCATGAATAAGCCGCCAACAAATCCACACACTGTAGGTATGGATTTGTGGCAGTGCCTAAGATGATCAACCTTCCACTTGCCAATGAACAGATTTGCAATGCTGGGGGCTATAATGGCCCCATTGCTGTTCCAATTTGTAGATATAATTTATTCTGAAAAAGGGACACATTTTTGGTTAGCACATGCTGCACTAATTCCACCAAATATTCTGTAGGAACATTCACTCGGTCTAATTCAGATCGTAAGTCCAAAAATACCTCATTGCATCTAGTCTCTCTTGGTGTGGTATTACTGTATATAAGGAATTTACATCAAGCATGACAAAATACCATTCTGATTCCATATCTAGATTTTCCATAATATTAATAATCTTGGTTGAGTCTCTGATGTAGGACCTAAGGTTCTGAACCAGGAAGCTACTGTGAACAGAATTTGCTGACAAGTGAAGTGCTTGATTTGGTTGGGAGCCATACCTAAAGCTCCGTCATCTGTTTGGTGGAGAGCAATGCCTTAAGCTCTATTTCTGCAAAGAATTTGCCTACTGATTGAGACTGTGCCAGAGTTTGGGTCTTCCCTAGCCCAAAGGGATGCACCCACATTTGAGACTGTTTATTTATTTTATTTTATTCATTAAGTCTCAGGTTACAAATACCTTTGAGCCAGAGGCTTGCTGACAGAGGTTCCACATCAAACATGGTTACATAGTCTGTAAAAAGAAAACAACAGTATAATAAGCGAGAGAAGCAGTTTACACAGGAACAATATCAATTAGTTACATGTTGAAATGACAATGGGGTGGAAAACAAAATCTTACTTATAGTCCTTTTCTACAGGCATATTTTTTCTACAAGATACAGGCTCCATACCACTGCTGACATGAAACAAGCTGCTGGACACTGGCAGGCAGGTCCCCTTATTGGTCCATAGGACCAGATGCTTGTTCAGGGTTGCTATATTGTTTAAAAATTTAAATTTCAGCACATCAAACTAGTTGATTTATCACCTGGAAGAGCATTGGTATTAGATGTAAAAATACAAAATGTATTATTTAGATTTCTTAATATATGCAGGGCAAACTAAAACTAAACAGATTTAGCTTTTCCCTAACACAACCATACTTATATTCTGCACAAAATGTTTTACTAGGAGGCGATTTTAACTGTGGACTAAATTTAACTTACAGAGATAAAGCAACAATCACCAAAAAATGTATTGTGATATGGCCTTCTGAAAACATGCTCACTAACACAGATCTCTTTACATGCTTACCTCACAGCCACAGGAAAACCAGATCCCACTTTCCACAAAGGACCACTAGCTACAAGAATTGACTACGTTTTATTTCCCCACTCTACATATTCATAAAGCTCAAATTTGAATTGCAGAATTTTCTGATCACAATATCTTACACATTCAGTTAGGCAATGTGTCTACACCCCACATGGGCCTGGTAGTTGGAAGCTAAATTCTTCCTTGCTGGAACAACCTGACACACAATGAATTATACAATATTTTCTATATACATATTTTCTAGAGGCCAGGAAACTGTAATGGTAATGTATGAGGACCTTGCTGCTTCATGGGAGGATACCATCACAGATATTACTACCTTATTACAGAATCACAGTGAAGTAACTCATAATGATAAATATTTATCTTATTTACAAAACAGGCAGCAACTGCAAAACTCTTAATGCTGTCACATACTACTAAACAAAACTTGACCCCCAGATATAACAAATTAAACAGCAAATGATACAATTTCATATCCAACTGGAGCAAGGGCTATAATACCAGCAAAAGTTTGGGACACGGGAGAAAAGGAAAATGTGTCCATACTGAAGGATATAACACCAGGAATCAACAAAAAATATAGACAGTTTATTAAATCAAGACAATGTTTTATATTCTGTTACAAAAATATCATACAAATAGTAACACAGCATACTGTACAGCTTTACAAGCCAGTCTTTATTGAACACGACTCACTTAAAGCTTTTTAGATGTAGTCACAGACATGGAGTTCCCCTCAGACCTTGATGGTCATCTAATAGGAGATATTATCCCACAGGAAGTTGAACATGCCATAAATACACTAGTAACTGATAAAGCTCCAGGTACAGATCGTTTAACTAGTGAATTATATAAAGTTATCACCCGGACTTATCATCAGAACTGGCAACTGTTTTACAAACATTATCTGCAGGCAATCTATCACTCAGAATGGCCAGTGGTTTATTGATCTATTTATATAAAAAGGCAATAAACAGGATATTAACAATTGAGGCCCATATGCAAGCAATAACACACAATGAGGTGTAGGTTATCTTCTGATAAGAGCATGCCCAGGTGCGTTGTTAGGCACGAGGCGCTTGCACAAGTGTCTTATGCACCTGGGTGTGCTCTTATCAGGAAGATAACTCACACCTCAGTGTGTTATTGCGCTATAAATGGGCTCTGCTGTAAAGAAGTTAATAAAAAAAAATCACAAAAATGGACAGAGTGAGTGAGAAAATGTTATATTAGTAGAAAACAAGAAAATGTAGTCCCTGTTTTTGTATTGGTAGCTTGTTAATGGAAAATCACTATAGAAGGGTGGGATTTCTGTATCTGAAACACATGCAGTCACTAGAGAAGATTTAAAGAAATGCTTTTTTTGTTTGTTTAATATCAGTTTGGTTTGTTTTATTTACAGTCAACAAGATTATTATTTTTTAACAGCTGGCTGCTGTGTCATTGAGAGTGAACATATGGAAGCAGTGGTGGAATTTCATTTTCAAATGACATCAAGAATATACATGACTCTTGGTAATCTGTATTAGAATGGTTTGTTTAAAATCCATTGGCGTGGGTCCACGAGACAGGAATGGCGCCGAGCTTGTGGGTGTACTCGTTAATGAGCGAGTTTGTCATTTAGTGTCCTGTATCAGTCAAATATTGCAGTTGCCTAGTTTGTATAGTACTGGGCAAGGGAAGTAATTTTCATAGAAAATGAGCACCCAAAGACATTTAATTTTATTTCTGAAAACTTGAAGCTGGGATTCCAGGCATGTGCGTTAGAGCTGACACTAAGGCGCATGCCTGGAATCTGCTTTACTTTCAGAGATAAAATTAAATGTCTTCTGGTGCTCATTTTTCTAGGAGAATTAATTCCTCTTGATCAGTGTTATACAAACTAAGCACTGCAATATTTGACTGCTACAGGAAACCAAATTACAAACTCGTTCATGAATGAGTGTACCTGCAGCTCATGCCCATTCCTGCTCAAGCAATCTGTTAGTGTAGAAAGAATAATGGATATTTTAATGTAATTTTAAAACATTATGCTACCACTGCTGTGCTCACTGACAGTAATTCTTCAAGTGTATTGAGTGCTGACACCGTGGAGACAGACTTGCTATATCAGGATGGAAAGTGTGAGTTAGTGGCGAAAGCCGTTTCTTTTGCAGCGGGATGCTCGGAGGATCGCAGGTGGCTGTTGGGACAGTGGAGATTTGAAGCGAGTGTTTTTTTATGTCGGGAGCATAGTTTATAAGTTTGGTTCACTGTGGTGCCATTTCTTTGCTGTGAGCTCGCCACCCTGTGTTTTGTTTAGGGTTGGCACAGCTCAGTGATTTCCTGTTGTACTGTGGCTCGGAGTGGAGGTAGTGCCGGTTGGCTACAATATCTTCTGATAAGGACACGGCTCAGAAGATGTTGTAGCCAATCAGGTTACAGGATTTCTTGAGCCCATTTTATAAGCCTCCTTAATACTGATTTAAAAATCTTGGCGAAAGTACTAAACTCTGATTGTTATTAGTAGCTAGAACACTAATATCACCAGAACAAACATACTTAGTACTAGGCAGATCCATCATGGAGCATCTCCTACTACTGCTACAAGAATTGTCTGAGCAGGACAGTAGAGATACAGCAACAAGAATAGTTCTATCATTTGACTAGCAATAAAATTTTGACTCTGTTAGCCATGATTTTTATGGGCCACAATGCAAAATATGGTATACATGAAATGTATAGGATGGATACAATGCCTGTATAACATTGCCACTGTTATTCCAATAGTGAGAGGCTGGAAAGGCCCCATGGTGCCTGTTCAGAAAGGTGTTAGACAAGGATGC
Organism: Neoceratodus forsteri; assembly: GCA_016271365.2. NCBI lineage: Eukaryota > Metazoa > Chordata > Ceratodontiformes > Ceratodontidae > Neoceratodus > Neoceratodus forsteri. Next base: position 646,884,907 of record CM028137.1, read on the forward strand.
CCCCTAATTCCCTTGCTGCATGCTTTCTGCATTGATCCTCTATTACAGTACTTAATTCATCCCTAATTTATCCCTCATAAATACACAGAACAATTTTATAACAAGTAAAGCTATAGCGTCTGCAGAAGACTTGTGCATCCTGGTAGCAGACAAACAGTCAGCCAAGGAAAGTATGAATCTGCCACACATGCAGCATGTGCTCAGAAACTAGCTTGAATGTAGCTGAATGTACAGGGAGTTATTCAGGACACAAGGAACCCTGTCCACCCACTGTTGCTGGTATTAAATTAACTAGAACCAATCAAGATCCTAGGTATCATATATGGGCAAATAAATTCTGACGGACTAAATTGGGAGCCTAAGTTGCAGCAAGGTAAAGCTCTAGCGATGCAATGGAACATAAATCAAATCAGTAAGCAAAAATAATCTACCTTATAAACTCTTATCCATTACCAGTCTTTGTATGCATCAGTTATGTATTTCCCCTGCCACGACTACTAGAAACTTCATTACTCAGTATTTTCTTTAAAGCGGTACGGGGCAGCAGGTTGAACCCATTAAAAGAAATATTACATATCTTCCAGTAAGTCAAGGGGATTAGGCATGATAAACCTGATACTTTTTCTATAGTATATTTATACAAACCAGCTTCAAATCAGTGTTAGCATTTACTGGTCACCAATGGATTTTGTTCATGTGTTCCTCCTGTGAAACTTGGTTCAGACAATGGGAAAGGGGCAATTTTGGCAGCCACCTTCGTAGGTCTATGAATGCCCCAAGCTACATCAATGAAACATTTACAAACATAAAATCCTGGCAAATCACTAGCCAGATGGTACTCACAAAACATAGGAAAGAGATATACAACTGGGTTTAATAAATCACTTTCAGGAAGCAGAAACCTTCCCATGTTGCCCCACAACATCAGTCAACACTGCTTAAATTATTAAAAGAACCTAGAATCCTTGCTAAAATGTGGGCTTCCACTGGCTAAGTTGCCATGACAGGATCAACATAACAGTTAACTAGAAGCACAAACAGGTAGGAGAGAGGATATATCAGAATGCAATGCACACAACAGTTAGAAACTACAGAACACCTTTTTAACATATTCTTACATTAGTACCTTTTGGATATTATTAGCTACAACCATGAAATCACCCTGGTTTAAATCAATAACATATGAGTCACTTATGTTAGGCCATTCGCTGGATATGGAAATAGATGGCAAACAAATACAATGCATGTGGTCATACTAGTGATTAAATGGTATATCTGGAATGCTAGGTGCCTTTTCACGCTCCAGCAGAAGTTTATTTCTCATATGGAACTGATCCAGAAGATCACCATAGAACTACAAAACCTGTATTACACAGAAACTAAATCCATGACTAAGAGATATTTGCAGAATGCTTGGAGAATATGCCATGGGTGACAGACACAGATGCACCGATTACTTGAATCCCTAAGGCACCTCTCAAGACAAATAAAAACTTTCTTTCAAGGAAGAAAATGTTTTTCTTTCCTTGCCCTCCCTCCTTATTTTATCAGCATATCAGTATAAAGCCTGATAGGATGTTCTGGGTCATTATGTTTCTTTTTGGAGTAGGTTTTGAATCACTCCAGGTTTAACTGTTTTACTTGCATGTATAAAATTAAGATGTTTAAGTTTGGATAAGGTATATGGGGTATGTTATTTAATTTAATATGAATGTATAATGACTCACCATGTAAATATTGGAATGTAATACTTCAGTGATGCTGTATTGTTTGATTTTCTTACCTAATAAAAACACACCTAGTTTCCAGCAGAAGGTGCCAAAATCTCTGTGGGGAGCATGGAGGGATCTAGTATGCCAGAGGATGTCAAATGAGTAGCAGGTGGACTGACTGGAGCAGACCTTATGGACATTAACAAAGAGATTCAGCTTGAAAATCAACCGATAATTATGCCAACTTACGATGTTTAAGAGGAAGGAGATATGGATTACATGGACGCGGAATGCAAGCTGCAGGACAAAATGGTACAGAAAAGACAGTGGTTGTAAATGATGAATGAAGCTGAAAACAGTATGAGACCAACAAATCTAAATTAGAAGAACATAAAGAAAACACTCCTCAGTAAGCCCTTCAAGTTTACCTGGTAGGAAATTTCAACATTGCCAAGGGAGAGTACACCACATGGACAGAGCTCACTGGACCCACTGGAGGTCCCAGCTGCTCAATGAATTTTACTCTTGATATCTCTTTAGTCGACTGAACTCCAGAAAAGTCCTGCAATAAGCAGGATGGAAAATGGATTCCCAACTTGGATGATACAAGCGCAGCTGGGCGGATGGATGCAGAATTGCATCAGGCACTAACAGAGGCTCCTGTTGTTGTTACAGAGCCCCAGGACTACACCAGCCAGCCGCGGCAGCTGCGCAGGACGGCCGCATCGGCAGAGTTGGCTGCTGTGTCAGACATCAACACTACAGTGGAACCTGCTACTACACAGGAGAATCAGTGGAATGGAAATGAACAGACAGGTTGTATTACCACACAAACAGAGAATGTTGATAATAATGAGTACGTGATGGACATGATCCCAGACTTGGATCACGATAGGGTGCTCCCCACAAGCAAGTTAATTATGCCAGTTTATTTTAAAAACCTGACAGGTCTGCTAAAAGAAGGTTCGTGGTCAGATTGAGATATTGGGTGGGTGGTGGAACAACAGCCTGACAGACATTATGTGGGAAAACTTTAATCATTGATTCTTTGAAATTTACACTGGCCAATGCCTCTGCATTTATACATGCTGCAGGAGATTTTAACTTTGACATTAGTTTTGCACTGCAGCTCTCTTGGTTCATTTCTGGAATGTATTCTATTCAGTCAGAAATACCCTTCTGGACCTCTTTCATTGCAGTTCCTATCACAAAACCTACTGTCAAAACCATTACAGTGCGCTTCGTAATGAAGGAGTAAGCGTACATGATATAGTTTGTTAGCTAGAAAGATATTGTGAACTGAGGACGAAACTCATCATAAATGATAACAGATTTTGGATGGGGGATGAAATTTAGAATCAATTGTGACATACAGACCAAGGGATCCAGTATTTGCCCAATTGTTTTTTCTGAGCGAGACAGAGCATCCTGTTTTACCCAGGACAGCCTAGGTCCTGCTACTGTTGTGGCTCTGCTTCACGCTTAAACACAGACTGCGATAAAATTAAATGCATCCAATGTGATGCCTTTGCACATACTGGAAATATGTATACGATTCCCCCACTTGCAACCTCTGTGGGAAAACAGAGCATTCCTTTCAGTCCTGCCCTGGACAGCTCATAATTCCACAAACTACGTGGAACAAGACTATGTTAATCAAGCAACAAAATCTTTTAGAGTGTGTAGAGACCCCTTTTCTACCACCTGAGGCTGTTCCTCCCCTTCCCAAATGGTGTCTCAAACTGCTGTAGGTGTATCAGCCTTGGTTTCTATGGATGTTTCTCTACCTCCAGCTGCAATTGTTACAAATATGGATTCATCATTTTCTTTGGCTAACAATACAGATATGCCACCCACCCCTCACCCCCTGTACAACTGCATTCTACTGAACAAGAGGCAGATAATTTTCTTTTGATTACCAGGGGTTCCAAGGCTAAAGCACCAGCTAAACCACCACTATTACCCCTGAAGCACTGCCTTTGGACATAGAAACATAGAATCTGATGACAGTTAAGGACCGCTTGCCCCACCTTGTCTGCCCATTTCCTACCTACCTAATGGATAAGCTGCAGATCCTAGTTAACCAACAGCCTACTTCCTCCTACCCCCACTAGAATTGCCTTATGTCTGTCCCATGAATTCTTGAATTGCCCACTGTTTTTGACTCCATGACCTCCTCAGGAAGGCTGTTCCATGCATCCACAACCCTCTCCATGAAAAATACTTCTTCACATTACCTCTGAGCCGTCCCCTCTATCTTCAAATTGTCCCCTTGTTCTTGCACATCTCTTTTCTGAAAGATGCTACCTTCTTGGACTTTGTTGATTCCCTTGAGGTACATGGAAAGTTTCTATCATGTCCCTCTCCTTCCTTTTCTCGAGGGTATACATATTAAAAGCTCTGTTAATCTCTCCATTATGTCTTCTGGTGCAGACCCTGCACCATTTAGTTGCCCTCCTCTGGACAGCCTCCACCCTACGTCTTGCTGGAGATGGGGTCTCTAGAACTACATGCAGTACTCCAGATGGGGTCTCACCAACTGTCTGTACAGAGGGATAACAACTTCCTGTTTTCTACTGGTGATGCCTCTCCTATGCATCCCATTATACCCCACCCTCCTTACTGCCTTCTCACATTGCTTGCCCACCTTTAGGTCATCTGATATAACTACCCCAGATCACTTTCCTTTTGTTGTTGTCAGTATCTCATCCCCCATTGTGTACTCTTTCCCTGGGTTATTGATTCCCGGTGCATTACTTTGCATTTCTTTGCATTGAATCTAAACTAAGATTTGACCATTCCTCCAACCTTGACCTGCAACCTTGACCTGGACCTGGACAACAGATTTGATGTACTCCAATCATGGAGCGAGGGGGATGGAAGATATGGGTTTGGATGTTCTCTGCTCAATCCTCCCATAGCGATCCTGCTATTGAACCCCACCTCTACTAACATCCCGACCTCACAGACACAAAAGAAAAGTCACCAGATCCAGCAGGAAAAAAGATAAACTTTTAAACATGGTCATATTCCAACTTTGTGGCTACAGTAGCAAGATTTAATGTCAATAGCATAGTCAGATGAAAAGGGTGACTACACTTGCTTTGTTGTATTTACTGGGTTTTATCACGGTTGCTGTTATTTTGAAAATGTCAGAAAAACCAAAGAAAAGACTGGTGAACCAGGTTTCAAAACTGCACAGAGTGTGGAGAAGTCTTTGCCAAGGCAGATAAACACAGTTTTGTGTTATCTGCCTTGGCTATGATCATTTAAATGCAGATTGTGAGGTCTGCAAGACCTTTCCTGAAAAATGCATGGAAAATGTCTAGAAAGGTTGAAGAAAAAGTGCCTTCACTTAAGGACCCCTCTGGCTCTGACCAGCCGACACCCTCTGGGCCTGTGGGTGAAACCACAGATCCTCTTATATCTACTCCTGATATGGGTACAAAAAGAACAGCTGAACTGGCTAGCTGCCTGGTTCCAGCAAAAGACTAAGCACACTGAACCCCCACTGGTCAGCCTAAGGGGACTTCTGTGGTGCCGCCTGCCATGCCTTCTTCTCTTGAAATTGCACAGGCATTTAAAATTTTACAAGCCTTGCAAGGTCTGCTACCTGCTGATCTGCAGCCCCAGTTCAGACCCCCCTGGTTCCAATCAATCTTCCTTACTGGAAGGGAAGATTATGGAGAAGATGAAGAGGAGGAGGAGGAGGAGGAAGGGAGTCTATAGAGCCGAGTCTCCCTGAGCAGGAGTTTGGCTCTCCTCCCAGGTCTTCTGAAGATTATTCTTCACATTTTTCCTGTGTCAGGAAAATTGTGGATGCTGGACATCTCTACACAGAAGTGATAGAAGATGAGGAGGAAGCTGAGTACCTTGAAATGATGGGTGTAACACCCACCAAAAAGCTGTTACTCCCAATAAATACATTTTTAAAAGGAATGCACTCAAACTCCTCCTGATACCTGGGTCTGTCGCTCCTTTAGATAAAACGATGGATAAAAATAACAGCTTGACAGGAGAGGGACTGCATTTTGTATTCACACCTTGACCACCAGGGGTGGTGCATGCTGCAGCCTGTGATAAGGCAAAAGTCCCTGTGGCCTCCACCCCCAGAAAAGGACCTGTAAAATTGACAGCATGGCCAAAAAGGCTACTTATCAGCTTCTTTGGCCACCAGGCAGGCTAATTTTCAGGCCTATTCTGCCCAATATCAGAAAACTCTTTAGCAGTCTGTGTTGGCTATGGCTGATAAAGCCCAGCTTGTCTATCAGCAGACTTGGCTGAAACTGCTAGATCTGGCATGGAAGCTGCCAAGTACTAGTTTCAAATGGCAGCAGACTCAAATGACACTGCTGCCAGGTGGATGGCCAATACTATAGCTCAAAGGAGGTTTGCTTGGTTAAACCTGAAACCTACACAGGACACCAAAACAAAGCTCTGGATTTCTCAGTGGAGGTAATTCCTTTCTGGATCCATATAGTGACCTACAGAAGAAGGTCGATGAATACAAGGCCACTTACATGAGTAATCGGCCAAGAAAAGGCCACTCCCTCCACAAGGCCTTACAATGGGGAGGAGGAGCAGACAGTTTCACTCCAGGCCTTTTTATCAGGCTGTGGCTGTACCCCAGGTACCTCAGTGCCCTCAATTAGGGTATTTTAGAGGTAGGAGTAGGAGGGGTACCAGGCGTGGCTCCCTCTTAGCCCCAAGCCAAGCAGGATCCTGACTAGTTCTCCCAGACTGCCTCCCTCTTCCAGTGGAGGCAGGCTGACCCATTATTCAGGCCTGGAAAATATCACCACAGACAAGTGGGTCCTGGAGATAGTGGGTCAGGGATTGTCCCTAAACTTCAAGTCTTTCTCCTCTAAGAACAAGGTCTTCAAACCAGCTTCCATCATGGAGAAAAGCTGTTGGAAAGGAGGTTCAGAACCTGCTGCTGTTAAAAGCAGTGGAACCAGTGCCTCCACAGAACAGGGAAAGGGGTTATACTCAAGATATTTTCATACACCAAGAAAAATTAGGAGTTAGGCCTATGTTAGACCTAAGGGTGCTAAACAGGCATTTATCAAAATCAAAATTCAAAATGGTGACACTGTCTCTGATCCTGCTAGCACTCCAAAAGGGGACTGGCTGGCATCTCTGGACCTAAAGATGCTTATTTACACATCCCCATAAGGAGTCTCACAGAAAGTATCTCAGATTCAGACTCCTTCAGGTCACTATCAGTTCTCAGCCCTGCCATTTGGTCTCACCTCAGCTCCAAGGGTGTACACAAAGTGTCTGGCAGTAGTTGCGGCACCCTGCGAAGGCAGGTGTCACAGTGTTTCCTATCTGGACGACTGGCTAGTGGTGGGAAAGTCACCACAACAGTTAAAGGAACACTTACAACTCACCTAATAACTCCTGGAGTCATTGGGGTTTTTGTTAAATCTAAAGAAATCAGTTCTTCTTCCACACAAGTTCTGCAGTTCATAGGAGCAGAACTAAATACCAAAGAGGGCAGAACTTTCCTACCACTGGACAGGGTAAAAGCATCCTGCAGCTAGCAGGTTCTTTCAAGGTGAATGTACCAAGAACTGCACAACAATTTCTTCAACTCTTAGGACACATGGCAGCTGACACAGGCACAGTCCTGGGTTCCAGGTTTCAGATGAGAGACATTCAGTTCCACTTAAGGGCTCATTGGTCTTAGAGAAAAGATTCTCTCTTAAAACTGGTCCCAGCAACAAAGTTGTTAATCTTGGCCCTTCAGTGGCGGAAGGAAGAAGACAACCTCAGAGAAGAGGTCCTCTTCCAAAAGAGCTTCCTTCTGTAATTCTCGCAACAGATGCGTCACTGTTAGAATGGGTGCCCATCTGGGGAGCACACTACCCAAGACACTTGGTCAAATGCAGAGTCTCTCCATCATATCAATCTGTTAGAGCTCAGGGCAGTGTTCCTGGCAATGCAAGCGTTCACACCACTGATCCAGGAAAGGTGGTGCAAGTCAGAACAGACAATACCACCACTATGTACTACATATACAAGCAAAGGAGTACAAGGTAAAATATTTTCTGCACAGAAGCCATGTGAGTCTGGACTCTGGCCTACTCCTGGAAGTTTCTCTGCAGGCCATTCATCTGCCAGGCAAGAACAATACTCCAGCAGATACCTTAAATCAAATCAGCCAGGCCCATTACAAATGGTCCTTAAACAGGCAGGTGGTGGATGTGATCTTCAAAGGTGGGTACCCCAGAGATAGATCTCTTTGCAGCCCACAAAAGCCACCACCTCCAACAGTACTGTTGCATGCCTCCAGCAGTGGGCACAGTGCCCCTAGATACCCTCATCCTGGACTGGTCAGGAAAGTTTCTGTATGCCGTCCCTCCATTTCCTCTGGTGTACAGGGTACTGCTCAAACTCAGGCTTCAGCTGGCCACAATGATTCTGATAGCCCCAGACTGGGCCAGACAGCCATGGTACTCCCTACTGCTCTCCATGTCAGTGGAAAACCAATACACCTTCCCAGGAGGCACAATCTACTAACCTCCAATTGGGGAGGCTCTTATACTTGAACCTCAAGTCACTCAGACTGAAGGCATGGCTCTTGAGGACCTAGAGTATGCTGGATTACACCTCTTGAAGGGTCTTAGACATCTTAAGGGGTATAGGAAACCCTCTGCAAAGAAAACCTGTGCTGCAAAATGGAGAGGTTTTCTATCTGGTGTTCTACCAGGCATATATTTCCAATACAGGCAGGAGTGCAATATGTGCTGGACTACCTGGTTTACTTGCATTTCTTTGTGCCTGCAGCCCTCCACCCTGAAGCTTCATTTGGCTTCAGTCTCTGCTTATACCAGCAGGTAAGATTACCTCTATGGCATTGAACCCCATCTTTAAAGGTTCTTTAAAGCTCTGTCCCACCTGCACCCACTAGTCAGGGAACCGTTGCCAGCATGGGACCTAAACATTTGTATTGACAAATTCATGGGTTCCTCGTTTGAACTCATGTCTTCAGCACCACTAAAGTATGTTACATGGAAAACAATATTTTAGTAGCCATCACTTCAGCCAGATGTATGAGTGAACTTCAGGCCCTATGCATTGAATAGGACTACATCACCTTTCACAGGAAAAAGTTATCCTTAGAACTAACAGGAAATTCCTCCTGAAGTGGTTTCAGACTTTCACCTGAATCAAACTATCACTCTGCCAATGTTCTTCACTGAACATTCATGTTCTAGTGATTGCAGGTTACATAGCTTTGATGTCAAAGAGCTTTGAGCTACTACATGATAGCTACTAAGTCCCATAGGCAGGAAAGGAAGCAGCTATTCCTGACTTATGGGGATGTGGGATAACCCAGCATCAAAAAGGTCCATTTCTCATTGGATTGTCCAATGTATCCAGTTTTACTATTCAAAAGTAGGCAAGGAATCCCTAGCAGGGTTTAGAGCCCACTCACAACAGGTACAGTTGCCACTCTGGCAGCCTCAGGGATGTTCCCTTGGTGGATATCTGTAAAGAAGCTACATGGAGAACAGTTCACTCATTTACCAAGCACTATAGCCTGGATGTGCAGGCTAGGACTGATGCCAGGTTTGGTACAGCTGTCTTGCAGAGCCTGTTTCCAAAATAGGTTATGTTCCTGCCTCCAAAGGTATTGCTTCCTAGTCTGCAGAAGAGTTAGGAATATTGAGTATTCCTGGGGTGAGAAGAAAAGTTACTTACCATAGTAATCTTGTTTCTCTCAGGGATATGCCAATATTCATAACTCTTCCACCCTGCCTCCCTATTAGAACCAGTGGCCTCTTCACTCCATACTGTACTTAAAGGACATGTATGCCACATTCTGGCTTTTCATTTGAAACTGTTTTCAATTGGTATTTTCTCCCTTCAGGTGTTTCTGACATTGGGGACTGTGTGGTTTATAGCATTTTTCCTCCAGTTGGAGGTTAATTATGGGAGGTTTATGGTTACTAAATTTATAATAATTATTAATTCCTTTTGGGCCCTGTCTTTCCAGGTGTCTGTGAAATCTGAGGGTTAGAATGTAAGCAGTTGATAGGTGGCAGCATTTGAAAGAGTGGACGAGGCCTATGATTCTATCATTAGCATAACGTTCCATCTCGGGCAGATCTGGCAAAACACACTGCAGAAGAGTTATGAATATTGGAGTATCCCTAGGAGAAACAAGATTACTATGTTAAGTAACTTTTTCTTTTTCCCTTTCTCACTGAGCAGTTCTACCAGGGAGCAATGAGCTCCTCTGACCACCCCTGAGCTAATCCATACTACGGGGCATAAATTCTTGCAGCCTGCTAATTCTTCTGCTGCACCTCATTCATCAACACAACCACTGCCCAAATCCTTGTCCTGGACCCATCTGGTCCCACAGCTTCTCTCTCTCTCTCTCTCTTTTAACTGGCTTCTGATTCAATTTTCTGCTGCACTCCCTCAAACAGTCCTGGTGGCACCTCTCTTTAAATTTAGACTGTTGCCCGATTTGTGCAACAAAGGAAATAGCCTAAAAGGCCTGAGAGGAAGTCTCTTCTCCTGCCTGAAGATCCGCCTGGGCCTCTATCCCAGGGACTCAGGACTGCCACTCCACACAGGCCCCATTTTAAGTAAAGGCTGCTCCAACGCGGAATCATTCCCACCAGCCCCAATTCCTGCAGAGGCCCTGCCACAACGCCTGCAGCCCCGATGGCCTGCAAAGTCAAACTTCCAACCTGGGCCTAAACATCCTCCAGGGTCCTACTCTGCCTGCCCACAAACTCACTCCCTGGATGCTCACAGCACCCAGTCCCTTGGGACCCTAGACCCAAAATGACCACAAACTGCCTTTCTGACAGCCTACCTCAGATGCCCACCCAGGGACCTCATCACCACTGAAGCTGCCAACCTGCCTAAGGAAGGGGGACCCTCCTTCAGACTGTCCTGTTGCAGTACCTGCCAATCTCCTCCCCCATATCTCCCTGAGCACTCTCTCTCTCTCTCTCTCTCTCTCTCTATATATAATATATATATATATCCTTCATCTGCTGCCCCCAAGTGGTGGCCAGCAGAAATGCCTCCCTTAGAGCACTAAGCGTCCCTAAGCACTGGGGAGGGACCCTACAGGTGAGCAATCGCCCCCTCAAAATGAGGGCTTACACTACAATACAGTTGACAGCAATCTAGAAATGGAACAGTGTTTTGGCACTCAGGGACTAAATGTCACAAACCCTCTTTGAGGACTGAACTAGGCTTCATAAACGAAGTATAATGGAACATAAGAATGACAGGGACAGGTAATAACAGATAATGAGGGATACTACATGAAATAAAGAAGCAGGTAATTGACCAATTTGGGACATAGAAACATACAGAAACATAGAATTTGATGGCAGATAAGGACCGCTTGTCCCACTGTTACATGAGGTCCCTGCACCCTAATTGGTACCCCAGAAGCACACCGCAGACAGCTAGCATTTATGTATATGTTATACTAATATATAGGGCTAAGGGCATCTTCGTATAGAGTAGATGTCAGGATATATGCAGCATATTATTGCTATTAACTTTACTTTCTAAAATACACATTTATTTCTTGCTTACAAGATGCTAGGACACCTGTGTCCTTGTAGTGTTATGATATATGAGTCGGCATTGCCATCTTCTGATGATTTGTATTACTACACAGCTATGTACAAACTGTACTTCTTTGTTTCTACAAAGTGATGACTATAACAAAATTGTATAATGTTATCTAGGACTGAGAGCCACCTCTAATTTAGTAATAGGTCTCATCTCTCAGTTACTAGAAATGTTTCTATCTTATAGTAACTGTGGTAATTATCTTAGGTATATAATGTAAGACATTACGTCTTCTACCTTGAGACCTCAGGAACACGATGATTCCTCTAGGTACGGGAATGCTTAGCATTGGCTCCCAGTTCCTATTGGTAAGAACTGCTTAGGGCAACTGTGATATTCCTTTTGGTAGTAATAAACAAGCTTTATTAATCTTATGCAACATGTCTGTGATTCCTTGCATTCCCATTATTGCCAAGAATCTGAGAGTGAGGTTTAGACCTCCTGACAACTGGTGACCATGTGCAGGCAATATTTGGAGTTTGCAAAGTTTTCACTTGTTGCTACAACTTTCCCTTTCCAACAGGGACAGTAGGTGTGCATTCCCACATCACCTCTCCCATTTCTCACCCACTTTGCAATCACTAAAAATCTGGCTGTAGCCCACCTGTGAATTAGTGCACCTGTTGTGGATTGATACACAGCATGGCACCTTTTCACAGTTTGATTTTTTTAGTTTCCCTCAAACACAATGGCCACTACATCAAATAACTACCCAGACTTGAGACTTGATGTCTTGAACTGCCTCCCCATGGAGGATGGGCTGACTTTGCGTGGGATGCAAATCAATCCGAAAACTGCATACTGGGGAATTTCAACCCAGTACTTAGAGACAAGACAAACAGCCAGAAAGTGAGAAGCTAAGGGCTGTTGGTCACGCTCTCTATGCTGGTTTGGAAGCCTCAAGTGAGGTTTCAAACCCTTGAGCTGCAAATCTCATCTCTTAAACAGGAGATGGGATTGAAGGAAACTGAATGTTTGAGAAGAGAGCAGGATTTGGAGTCTGAACTCCAAACTCAGTGGAATGAAAAGGATCCCTTTTGCATCATTCTGCACAGACAAATGAGCAGGAACTTTGTATGTTGAAGCATGAGTGTGAAAGGTTGAGACAGGATAAGGGCAGCCTTTGCAAATGAATGACTTATGAAGTAGAATGAATAATCAAATGTGTGAGGAGTTGGGAGAGTTACAGGACGAGATAAACCAGATGCGTAATGACTTAGGAGTGGCCACTAGGGACAATCGTGAATTGGCGCCACGTAGAGTGTCTACAGAAGCAGTTACAGGATAATGTCAATCAGAGTGTTACAAAAGTGAGTCATGAGGATTGTGAATGCAAAATGGTGAAACTGCGCCATCAAAGAGAGGCGCTGGCTGGTCACATCAAGGCAATGGGTGGTGTAGCCCCTCGCCTTGACGACGTCATCTGAGGATGAGGAGCCAGATGATGACAATTCCCAGTACAACACCCAGTCACACCCCTACTATGGCCCAGTAACCCCACTCCACCATCCACAACATGGTGAACCCTGTCACATGACTCCACATCATAAACGACATGATGACCATCATGGGTGATGCCAACATGGTGACCCCCATGATAAGGGAGCAGGCCCAGGCCTAGTCCCAGTGGCACCACCGATCACCATTATTTCTGTGGACAATCAGGAAGAGATCAAGAAAATTATTGATGCAACCTTAAGCAATATGACCCTGCCTGACAGAAGCAAATGGACCGTCCGAATGCAGATTAGACAGATGCTGCAGGAGGCTGCTACTCGGGATGGAATGGTCCACACTGTGGCTGAAGTCACAGCTCAGGAAGCCCTACAGGATGCCGAGACAATCTATCTCCAAACGATCATCCTAGCAATCCCCTACTAATGGCCCACTCTGTTCAGCAAATAGCTAATAGTATTAGTGGATGAGCCTGTCCGACAATCTCAGTTGCTGCTTGGAAAAGGGTGTGCTGAATGTGAAATGCTTAGTCTTGCTGCATACTATCAGGTCCAGATCCTACGCCAGACCATCGATCCTGGCCTATGGGTGAAACTTCCCAATGCTGTCTGACAGGACAACCACACCACCTTTGATGAAGTAGTATCTGAACTCATCATTGCACACAACCCAGGTGTGGTAGGAGTGATGCTCACATACCCTGTGAAACAGAATGTGGATGGCCTACCAGGCAGGGAAGAACCTTGCAGGAGAAGCCGCTGATGTGGACCTCATTGAGTATAAGACCCTGCTCCTTTGGAACATGTCTCTGCAGTACGACAAAAGGTAGAGCCAACCACCTATCTCACTATGGAGAAGTTTGCCGATATTCTTCAGAAAACAGAAGAGTGTACCAACTCTATATCCATGATTCAAGCTCCGGTCCCAAGAAGGTAGCTGCTGTGGAAGCCATTCGGAGGCCACAACGACTACACGATGGAGGGCAGGCCCAAGAAACAACCCCTCCTCCCAGATAACCAACACCCCAGCAGGCTCAGCAACAATCCTGGGGTGGGAACCTGAACTACCATAAAAATAAGAAACACCAGAAAATTAGGGTAAACAACAGAGACCAGGCCCTTCATATAGAAATAACTCGATGAAAACCAAAACCTTTGAGACCTCCTCGGAAAAGTGCGCTCCGTAGCGGGCGCTGTTCGCTCGAGCCCTTGCTGCAATATAACGGAGAACAGACCTCCACAGGCTGTGGAGATACAGGAAGTTCAGGCTCTTAGGCCCCTACAGGCCTGAACCCAGAAGTGGCTCCTATATAGCATCAGTACAACATGGTGAGATGGTTCACAGGAATCAGGCCCAGACTCTCTTTCAAGAGCTTCCCATGCTTCCGCTGGTGCAGATTGACAATTACAAGCCCCAGTCCATATTGTAAACAAGCTGGTCTTGGATACAAATGAAAGGCCCTGCACAGAGGCTGAGTGTGGGTCGCCTTCTAACAGTACTGCTGGATACAGGTGTGGCGGTGTCTGTATTACAGGATGATAACCAGACACATTACCCTGGTCTACCAGACAGAGGAACAATATGTCTGGTGTAGAAGGAACTAGGTTACCTGCATACCACCTCTGCCACCACTCGTGACACTGGGACACCTGAAGGCATATCACACCTTTCAGCTGATGGCATTGCATGATCACCTAATATAATCGATTGACTTCTTGTCACCACATGGCTATGTGGTAGACCTAGCAAACATGTTACTGATACAGATTCAGGGACAATATCACACCATCATGATCCCTGACTCACATGTGGTTGACAGTCTCCATAAATGACAAAAGTATAGACGTCATAGATTTGTTTAAGACTCATGAGCTTTTCCCAAAGCTCCTTCCCTTCCTACAAAGGTGTCTGGAGGCATTTTCACTAACAAGCATGATTGTGGCAAGATGCACACTGTCATTGAAGTGACAGGGCCAGCACATGAGAGACAACGGCAATACCTCTTTCTACCTGAGGCATTGCCTTTTCTTAGGAAAGCAATCAAATCACTTCTCAAGCAGGAGGTAATCAGGACATGTGTTTCCACTACAAATTCCCCAGTGTGGCCTGTGAAAAACCCATGGGCACCGGAGACTTACTATTGACTACAGGAGACTAAATCAGGTCACCCACAGTTGTGCCCCAACAGTGGCATCAGCACCAGACATTCTATGACTACTGACCCCTGACCAACAATGGTTTAGTGCCCTGGACATTTCCAATGGTTTTGGTCATTGCCATTGTCCCCAAAAGTCAATATAAGTTTGCCTTCATCTTTGAAGGTAGGCAGTACACGTGGACCTGCTTACCACAGGTATTCCATAACAGCCCCTCCCTGTTCTATCTGCACATGATGGACACCCTTGTGGGTTTCTCTACACCCCAGTGTCTCTTGCAGTATGTGGATGACCTGTTGTTGGCCACAGCCACACAGGAACAACATCTGGATCTCTTAGATGAACTATTGACCCTCATCCATAGGGCAGGCCTCAAATGTAACCCATCAAAAGCACAACTATGTCAGAAAGAGGTACTCTTTCTGGGCCTGAGGATAACAGACCAAGGCCAAGCCCTACCAGGAAGAAGATACAGGGATTGCAAGACTTGCCACTGCCCACCAGTGTGGCAACCCTTAGAAGGTTTCTAAGTATGGTAAATTATTCCAGAGATTTTATTTGTGATTTTGCTCAGAAGACTACCCATCTGTATGAATTACTGAAAAGGATGTCCCCTGGACTTGAGGCCCCATACATGCAAGCTGTGATGTCAATGAAGCAGACCCTGGCTTCCGCTCCAGCTTTGGTTAACCCCAATCCAGCTTTGCCATTCCATCTGGAATCCACCACCTCTGACATTGCTATGTATGTAGGTGTTCCAGAAGGTCATGGCACCCTGAGACCCATTATATGCGATCACAGCTCTTGACCCCGGTAGAACAGAAGTACAGCCTTTGTGGAAGAAACCTTCTGGCCACCTACTGGGCTATCAAGCACTTTCTGTATATCATTGGATACTCCCCCTGATTATCAATACAAATCATACCCAATAACCTTTTTGCTGTCAGATAGAGTAAAGAATGGGTCAGTCTCTAATACCAGGCTGACACACTGGTCCCTCCTTCTCCAGGATATAGATATCAAGGTCCACCTAACTAAAATGCCATCCATGCTGGTGCATGGCCTCCTTTTCAAGGAGAACCCCATGACTGTACACTGCAGCCACCTGATCTCAGATCCAGGTCCTTTCCTTCCTGCTACACCACAACTACTTGAGTCGCCTCACTGTGTCAAGTCTTCACAGACAGATCAGCTTCCTATTATCAGGGAGAACAGATAACAGGAATGGGCATATTTGTAGTTTACTCTTTTGGTAACACTGTCAAGATTTCTAAGCATTGCAGTGTGGCATCATCACGTATATGGAAATGGCAGTGGTGGCCTGTGCCCTTGAGTTCCTCCAGCATGGAACGGAGGATACCATTATTCTTATAGACTCTAACTGGTTTGTTGTTCTCTTACAGAATCTCTCCCTTCTGGCAGAAGAACTCCTTTACCTCTTCTGATGGTAACCGGTGAAACACAAGGAACTGGTAATATACATTCATTCACTGGCACAGAAATTTGCACACAAACTCTATATGCATGAAGTTAAGGCCCTCCATATATGACCCTATCATGCTTTCAATGACACTGCTGACACCCTTGCTAAAGAAGGGGCCCGAGGGGAACACCTGGATGATGGACCATCCAGAGGCCAGAGCTGACCGTGCAGATATCAGCTGTCAGGAAGAAACCTAAACCCTTCTCCCCTTGGATTTGTCAGAAGCACAGCATGCTGACTCTGAACTCAAAGGATGTGTTCAGATTCCTGGACAGTCACTGAGAAGAATTTACCAGCCCACAACCCCTACGAAGGCATGAATTTAAGTTACACCTGTCACCAGATGACAAGCTCATTTGGTACCAACAAGATGACACCACCACCAAATTGTGGGTGGTCCCTCATCATCTCAGATCCAAATTTCTGCACCAAGTGCATGATACCCCAGTGGTGGACACGAGGGAGTAGACAACACACTCCAGAGGCTCAAGACTATCGCATGGTGGCCTGGTGTCACCAAGGACGTTAATCAGTACATAGACAACTGCCTTGTTTGTGTGCAAAACAACCCCATCCCAACCAAATGAAATGCCAAGTAATTACCACAGAGGCATTCAGGCCCTTGGCATGCCTTACAGATTGATTTTATTGGTCCCTTACCAATACCAGTAGAAACAACAAATCCGCCCTTGTGGTTAATGATCTCTTCTCTAAGTGGGTTGAGGCTTTCCCCACCAAGACATGCACTGCAAAAGCCACTGCTAAAATCCTGGTCGAACAGATTTTCTCCAGGTGGGCCTACCTCTCAAGGTAGACTCAATAAAGGAAACAGTTTTATAGGTGATTTGATGAAAAAGCCCTGGAATTCCCTGGAGTTCATCAGAAGCTCCACATACCATACCACCCACAATCATCAGGTCAAGTAGAGGGCCAACAGATGGATTAAGCAAATGCTTTCCAAGTTCATCGAGGACAATCCTAAGGATTGGGATTCCCTACTGCTATTACTCCTTACGGCAATGGGGCACACCCTCAGCCACCCTCAGTTGACACCCTTTGAAGTGATGGCTGGTAGAAATAGGAGATTACCTAAGCACCCGTTGTTTGACCTGCATACCTTCACTGCAGACCGTGTGTCTGTGGACCAATATGTGGAAAAGTTAAGAAAAGACCTGATATACACTCATTTTATGCTGCAAACTGCATGGGCAAAGCCCAGCAACAGTCAAATTTCAGATTGATAAACATGCACAAAAGTGGATTGGCAAATTGGAGATCAGGTAATGGTTCTCAGATTTTCGCATCCAACACATTCCTTCTCCAACAAGTGGGAAGGACCCTACCCAATGTCAACAAGCTCAGTCCGGCAGTCTATCAAGTTAGACTCATGCAAAACAACAAACTGACTGACAAATGGTTACATGCAAACCAGTTGAAGCTGTATAAAGGAGTATAGTTACTTTTCATCACTCCATTGAGTGGAATTGTACTAATTTGTTAATGCTGATTTTCCTTTCCAGATACACTGACAATATACCTATCTTGTTCCACTTTCTCCTCATCTCAGGAGTTATCCCCTGCATCCAAGGCACAGTAAAGCACCTCCTTCCTTGATCCACCTCGACTACCCCAGAAGGAGTCTCCATCAATGTCCCAGACAATTTGATTACCATTCAGGAAGGATCAGATGCCTACCTCACTGCCTCGGCTGTTGCTCATGATAAATCTACCCTACAAATTGGTAGCAAACCAAGTCTCAGAGACAAATACTCCCCATGGCCAAACTCTCCAGGAACTTTCCATGGATGGCCCAATACAAAATTACCCCAAATGGTACTTTGTCCTTGCACCAGACCTCTTTTAGACATTCTGGTTTATACAATATTACTGCTTTAATTGACCCCTCATATTGCGATTCACTTTCAAAGACTCTACCAGGACATTTTGTGCTGTACACAACATAACTTCAGCCACCATGTATTTATCAGTGTTACCCCCACTGAGAAGCAGCTTTTGGAATGTCCAAAGAAAACCCTGGTCCTCGTGGTGGTCTTACAGCCACTGCTTTACCTGGCTCACTGATTAACAACTTATAATATATGCATATACTGTTTTGTTTAATTTGACTTACTGGAATATGAAAGAATATGGTATGTGCCATACTACTAACACATCATTGTTTTATAATACTTTGTTACTTGATAGCTTAGCAGCTTTTCAAATTCGTAACCAAGACCCTATTTCAAGTTTTACACCGAGCATGAGCAATTTTAGGAGAAACCTGTTTCTCAAAAGATGATCAAAGTCATAAAGAAATACCGTGACACATCTGATGTCACTGGTGCACAGAGCACTGTTACTGGTGTCTTTGGTACTACAGTGTCTATCTGGAATAAAGTAAACATTGCTACTATCAAGCACATTCACAGAAGTTTGAAACTGGTATGATTAATTATATCATACCTCCATTATTGCATGGTGTGGATGGCCTTAGTCAGGAAGAGATATACTGTATATAATATGACAATATTGCTAAGGCATTTACAGATTCTAAGGAAAAGATTAACACCCTTATTGCACAGAACAGTAAGGAAGCAGATAAGCAATACATTGCCCTGAAACCCTATGTTCCGCTTATAGATAATATATTATTACTTCCATCAACACTCCAGCTATGGATCATATATTATTACTTCCATCAACAATCTCTTCCATGATCTGGAATCCGGAAGAATCCCTGATATCATACATGATGAAACTTATCTCCAAATGGTATTATCCTCAGTGCAAATCCCTAACTGTGTTGCCATGTGTATGCTACAGTCTTTCACTATTCCTATTGCTACTGCTAGGAATTTAGGATTTGTGACCAGGCACCCCAATACTGGTCCTTGTTTTACTTTTAAGAAATGTTCTATTAAGGATACTATGTTTGTGTCGTTTACTGTTTCTTTACCACATTTGAGCCTACTACAGCTATAGTTGATAAACTAGAATCCATACACTCCATTGGGCAACTTGTGACAACATCTACATAGAATCCTCGACTTGCCTCCTCTTCTGGTTTTCCATTCTCTTCTGGACACGTGGGGCTCACCACACACGGACTGTTGTGTAAAGAAAGGGTATTTTTTTGTGTCGATGTGAGCGTATTTGATGTTATTAAACCTGTATGTGGCTATTCCCCAGACAGCATCGATTGGTCCTTTTCCATGGACAATGACATCACTACTAATGGCACAGAATACCAGGACTCAACATCTGCTCCAGACGATTCTTGATTGTACCAGTCTTACGGAAGGAGGTTGTTGCCTGTCACCGCAGTTCCAAACAGACTTACACTTGCCAGTACAACTACAAAATGGAGACTCCTACTGTAAAAATGCAATATAATTTGGATGGTGAAGTTTGTGTGGTAACTAATTTTAAACACTTCACATATGGAATGGCATGTACTATTAATGATTCTAATTTCTGCTTTGTCCTCATCAAACCACTATTATTGGGCACACAATTATTACCCCTGTTCCCTTGTGGAACCTGATATCATTGATGGTAACCCTGATTGTCTGCTTACTCTTTCAGAGGTACTTACCTTCCGTTAATGTACATTGATCCTTTGACTTTAACTTTAAAGTCACTTTTAGACAGGAAGGACACCCACCTCATCCACATCAGCAATAATATATCCAAAGCAAATAAAGCAGTATTTGACTTAATTAATGATGGTGATTTTAATAGTGCACTTACTAACACTTAGTTAGAGATTACCTTTAAAGGTTTTGTTATTATACAAGCATTTTGATATTTTTCCTTATCATTATGCTGTGCTGCCTCCAATGCACTCCTCCAACACCATGAGCAGCTGGGTTCCTTTACAGGTTCATGTGTCAGGTCTGTAAATGACCTTGCTCTCTCTCCACTTCCCTACTCTTGTTTGTGTTGCCCTTATGAGACAACAAGGGAGAGATTTACACAAAGTTCCTGCACCTAATTGGTACCCCCAGAGGTACACCACAGACAACCGGCATTTATGTATATGTCATACTAACATATGGGCTAAGGGCATCTACCGTATAAGAGTAGATGTCAGGATGTCTTGCATATAATTGCTATATGCTTTACTGTTTAATATACACATGTATTTCTTGCTTACAAGATGCTAGGACACCTGTGACTTTGTAGTATTATATGAGTTAGCATTGCCATCTTCTGATGATTTGTATTACTACACGGCTATGTACAAAATGTACTTCTTTGTTTCTACAAAGTGATGACTATGACAGAATTGTATAATGTTATCTAGAACTGAGGCCGCCTCTAATTTCGCCAATAGGGCTCATCTCTGTAACTAGAAATGTTTCTATCTTACAGTAACCATGGTAATTATCTTGGGTATATAATGTAAGACATTATGTCTTCTACCTCAGAGAACCCAGGAGACACAGGGATTCCTCGAGGTATAGGGCAGCTTAGCATTGGCTCCCAGTTCTAATAGTAAGAACTGCTTAGGGCAACTGTAATCTTCCTTTTGGTCATAATAGTAATAATAATCTTTATTTATTAGGTGCCTTTCAAGTATCAAGGCACCTTACAGTATAAACATAATCAGCAGATATTACAAATAAATATATATTAATAAAATCATAATAGTTCTTGAAATGCCCGTGTCCACAAAAGTTTTAAGTGTCTGCTTAAAAAGCCCCGATGGTCATTGCACTCCTGAAATCTGACAGGGCAGAAATTCCAGAGGTAGGGCCACAAACGCAAAAGAAGCGGGCCCCAGAAGATTTCAAAGTAACCCTCGGAATCTCAGCAACCCCCTCATCAGCCGGCGGGCTGTCGCTGGGGTGTAAGGAATCAAGCTCTTTCAAGTAGTCAGGACCAGGAGCGTGTAGGGCTTTGTAGGTCAACAAACCTACATAAAGGTGATCCACCACTGAATCGGCAGCCAGTGCAGATCGCGCAGCACAGGCTTTATTACTCTTATGCAACATGTCTGTGATTTCTTGCATTCCCATTATTGCAAGAACCTAAGAGTGAGGTTTAGACCTCCTGACACCACCTAGTCTGCCCATTTCCCTACCTGATGGATAGCTACAGATCCTAGTTAACCAACAGCCTACTTCCTCCTACCCCAGTAGAATTGCCTTATGTCTGTCCCATGCATTCTTGAATTCCCCACTGTTTTTGACTCCATGACTTCCTCAGGAAGCTGTTCCATGCATCCACAACCCTCTCCATGAAAAAATGCTCGTCACATTACCTCTGAGCCATCCCCCTCTGTCTTCAAATTGTGTCACCTTGTCCTTGCACATCTCTTTTTCTAAAGATGCTACCCTCTTGGACTTTGTTGATCCTTGAGGGTACTTGAAAGTTTCTATTATTCCCCCCGAGGATATACATATTAAGCTCCTTTAGTCTCTCTTTGTCTGTCTTCTGGTGCAGACCCTACACCATTTGGTAGCCCTCCTCTGGACAGTCTTCCTCTGTCCACTCTGTCTATGTCTTTGCGGAGATGGGGTCCCAGAACTTCACCCAATACTCCAGATGGGGTCTCACCAACTGTCTGTACAGAGGATAACAACTTCCTGTTTTCTACTGTTGATGCCTCTCCCTATGCATTCCAGTATCCCCCAGCCCTCCTTACTGCCTTCTCACATTGCTTGCCAACCTTTAGGTCATCTGATATAATTACCCCGGTCCTTTCAATTTTTGTTGTTGTTAGTATCTCTCACCCCATTGTGCACTCTTCCCTGGGTTTTGTTTCCCAAGTGCATTACCTTGCACTTCTTTGCATTGAATCTGAGCTTCCATACATTTGACCATTCCTACAACTTTGCCAGTCCCTTTTCATCCTTTCCACCCCACTCTGTATCAACCATGTTGCAGATCTTTGTGTCATCTGCAAAGAGACATACTTTCCTTCCAGTTCCTCTGCAATGTCACATAAAGACATTAAAGAGGACGGCCCAATACTGAACCCTCACGGTACCCCACTAGTAACCACCCTTTCTTCACTGTAGACTCTATTTGATTACCCTTTGCGTCTTGTTGTCCAGCCATTTTTTTATCCAGGCTACCATCTTGGGACCCACTCCAAGGCTGGCTAACTTGATTATTAATCTTGTGTGTGAGACTGTGTCAAATGCCTTGTTAAAATCTTGGTAGGCCATGTTCACAGCATCTCCATGGTCTACTACTTTGGTCACCCAGTCAAAAATCAATTAGATTCATCTGACATGACCTTCCCTCTGTGAATCCATGCTGCCTTGGGTCCCAGCCCACTGGCCTCAGGTACTCGTCAATTTTCCTTCAGAAGTGATTCCATCATTTTCCTGTCACTGAGATCAAACTAACAGATCTGTAGTTTCCTGCCTCTGCCCTGCTTCCACTGCTGTGAAGTGGAATCACATCTGCCCTCCTCCAGTCCTCAGGTACCACCCCATCCTCCATGATTTGTTAAGAGTAGTCATTGGTGTTACTAGTTCTCCTCTTAGTTCTTTTAGAATTCTGGGTGAATCACATCAGGCCCCATTGCTTTGTCCATTCAGTTTTAAGAGTTCTTTCAGAACTCTTTCTTCTATGAATGGACTGGTATTGACACCCCTATCTAGAGTGTTTCTCTTGTTTGGTTTAGATACCTCCCCTCATCTTCCTTTGTGAATACTGAGCAGAAATATTCATTCGTATCCCTGCTTTTCACTGTCACCCTCTGCCCATATTCCCTCCCCTTTAGTTAAGCCTCAGAATCCACCCTTGGTCTTTCTTCCTTCCTAATATACCTATAAAAGGTTTATCCTCCTTCTTAACAGAGTTGGCTATCTTTTCCTTGGTTTGAGCCTTTGAATTTCTGACTGCCTTCCTGCCTCCTTCTGCTTTAACTGATAAGTTCTCTGTCCTGCTTCTTCTGTGTTCCTTATATTTTCTGAATACCTCTTTTCTCCTTAACCTTCCCTGCCACCTCTTTTGAGAACCATAGTGGTTTCTTCCTTCCTTTTGTTTTGTTGATTTGCTTCACGAAGGCTTGTTGCCTCTGTGATGGCTGTTTTGATTATTCGATTGTTCCACCACCCTCCTTCTTGCCTGTTTGCTAGTGCTTTTCTGAGACACTATCTCATTTTCCCAAAGTCAACCTCCTAAAGTCCAGTACTCTACTTTTGTATGGCTTGACTTTATGGCTGTGTTATCGTGAACCACACTGTTTGGTGGTCCCTTGTTCCCAGATGGCTAACCACTTCTAAATCCGAGATCCTTTCTCTGTCTCCATTTGAGAGTACCAGGTCTAAGATTGCTCCTCCCAAATGGGGTTCCAATACAAGCTGTCTGAGGCATGCCTTGTAGGGCATCAAGAATGACCCTGCTCTTGGATGTGGCCGCCAGCACAGGTGCTCCAGTTAACATCTGGCATATTCAGGTCCCCTATCAGCAATATCTCCCCTTTTCTGCCATTCTAATGATGCCTTCTATCATTTCCTGCCTACCTTTCTACCTTTTAACGAACAAAGTGCGCCAAATGCTCTATACTACTGTGAGCTGTGAATTTACTCAGATTTTGTCTGAACATTTCTCAACAACTTGTTACACCAGTTCTTTTTTTGGAAGTGGAGACAGTAATTAAACAACTTCATAATTAGTTGCCTGGGTTCCAGATGGTATGCCAGGAGGTTTACAAGTTTTATAGGAATTAATGTGAGGAGCTTTTGAAGTATACAACACCTTTCTTAATGACTTCTGGCTTACTGACTCTATGTATGAGGACTACTCATTATTTTATATAAGAAAGAGACACATCAGACTTAAAAATTGGCATCCTATAACATTTTAAATACAAATTTTAAAATTCTGTCCAAACTATTAAGTAACAGATTATCTTTAGTATTGGACTCAATAATTCATCAACCCAATTCTGCTCCATTCAGGCGCCACATCACTGGTGCTTTATTCTTCTTAGGAAACTCATACAGACTGGCACAAGAGGACAGCACAATGCTATTCTTTGAGCCTGGACCAGTCCAAGGCCTTTGACAGAGTCTCACACCAGTTTTATGGTTGTGCTTAGAAGCAAATGGTTTCCCTTCAGTATTTACTAGGTGGATTCAGTTGTATTATGCTCAGGCATATGTAAAACCTTAAGATAATAAATGACTGGGGAAAAGGTGTGATATTAAAAGTAGGGGTCAGTCAAGGTTGCCCACTTAGCCCCATGTTATATGTTCTAACTATGGATCCCCAAATCCAGCTGTAAATAAATCTCCCAATATTTTGGATATGCAAAGAGATGGAGTGCCAGTGGTGAAAACAATAGCTTACACAGATGACCTAGTTTTACTGGCAAAATATGAAAGGTCAAGATAACATGCTAGTGCTTCAGTTAAGGCTGTTCCTTTAATTACAGGAGCACACATTAATTTTCAGAAAAACAGGGTATTAAAATTGGGGTAACAGTGGTTCCAGACCAGCAAATAGCAAGTAATCCTATTGCCACAGAGCCCTGTAAAATTCTGGGTGTTTTTTTGGCCAGGGATTTGGCTACATACATTGGGACATGCAACTAAAACAGGAAACAACATGTGGCATGGTGGAATCAATGGCGTATGAGTAAACTCAAAATAATTTATTTATTTTTATTTTTATTTATTTATCATGTTTTGGTAACCAGGTAAGTCCACTGAGACAATTACAGTCCCTTTTCAGGGTCGACCCAGAGCATTCAGCCATAGGATTACAATACAAGCTAGGCACCTGTGCCTTCTCCTCAAGGGACCTAGATACACTTGAGACCAAGCACATCTAACAGAATGGTCCTCAACACAGCAATAACAAAAGCCTTGCTGTTTGGCCCTAGAGCCCTCAGCCAGGACAGGACCAATTCCTTACAACTAATTTCCCTTGCTGGAAAGAGCATAGACATTGTAGACAATATACAATACCTTGGGCTAACTGTTGACCAAGATCTCACCTTTAAGTCCACGTAGACCAGGTAACTAGGTCTATCCATGGCAAACCTGGCACCTTGTGCGGCTAAAAAAATAACTTATCCGGAGGCAAGGTGAGCAATTGCCTCCAGTGTCCTCCTTCCTACATTAACGTATGCTGCCCCTGTAATTCAGGGTATGTCAAAGCATGAGGTCAACAGGCTTCAGGTCCTGTACAACAAGGTGGTGAGGTTTGCAACACTGGAGTCACCCAGAGCCACCCCTGCATCTCTGGCCCAGCTTCAATGGGCTTTCTTTGAGGCTCATCTTCAGTACCCTTGCTCTGCCTTACAAACTGCAGCACTCGCTGCCCCACCTAGCCATACAAGAATAATCATTCCTAAGTCTAACCCTCATATTCAGGACCACTGGTCGGTCCTACTAGCAATCCCAGAGTCGAGACTAACATGGGAGGCAAATCCTTCCTCACAATGCCCCTAAGCTGTGGAACACTTTCCCACCTTTAGTATAAAAGCCCCATCACTGTTAAACTTTACGCACAAAGGCTCAAGTCCCACTACTTAGGGCAGCTAGGTACCATTGTCCAGGAGTATTGGATAGTCATCCCCAGTCCCACATCCTACACTAATCCCTCTCCTTTTCTCACCCAAAATGACTCCAATAACATGCCTCAACTCCTCTAAATTGTTGCACTTATATTCAATATATTGAAATATTGCCTTTATTGTAACCTTGAATTTCCGTCTACTTTCTCTGCACCCTGTACTACCTGACTGTATTGTACTGTTTCTGTCTCCCAGGTTGCCCTGAAAAGGGACCTTAGGGCACAGTGGGCCTACCAGTCATCAAAATTCAATAAATAAATAAATAAATAGGTGTGTAAAATGTATATACACCTGAAGTAACTCAATAACAACAGTAGAACATATTCATCACAACAAGGTTGACATACAGTAAAATATAGGGAAGATACAATATTTACGGCAGATATCTAGATACAATATTTACATTAGCAGAAACATGGTAAGATGTGAGCCAGGAGGTGTATAATACTCAGGAGAAGAGTGGCATGAGAGAGAGAGAGGAGTGGTGGTGGGGGGTTGTGAAAAGGTAATGAAAGAGGATATGCAGGGACAGGGGAAAGAAGGACAGAGGAACTGGGGAGCAACTGAGGTGAGCAGTAGACAAGAGGAATAAGCGGAAGCAGGAGCAGCTCACAGAGGCAGAGAGAGAGTTAGTAGTTCTATTTGGAACTGAGGCTGGGTAGAACAGGACAGGACAGAATGGGGCAGAGAGTTCTAGTCAGATGCTGCTGCAAAAGAAAAAGGATTTGCAGTAACTGCTAGGCGTAAATTAGGCTAGGAGGGAGAGAAGCTGATCTAAGTGCATGAGCAGCTTGTCTAAGGTGGACTGCTTCTCTCTGAGGCATGGAGGTAAATTTATGGACAAGCTTATGCAGGAAGCTTAGAGTGAAGAATCTTAGTTTAGACTCATAGGAAAGTCAACCCAATGAGGAAGTACATTGCAGTGATGGTGGCAAGCAGGCACACCCAGGGCAAACCTTCCCACCCTGTGGTATGCCTGAGAAAGAAGAGACAGGTTGGTAACACTGGTGAGAGAAATAGAGGAGCACCATAGGTAGGAGTGGAAGAAGAGATGAGGAGGCTGTCTTAGGTACAAGAGGCAGAAGTAAGGAAGGCGGACCCAATATAGGAGAACTAATTTCGATTGAGTTTTTATTAGGATGGAGACATGGGCATTAAGGAAGAGAATTATCAAGGGTGATGCCCAGATACTTGAAAGTACTGACAGATTCAGGGTATCCCACTGGGGATATAACACTAAGGGGCAGGGTGTGGAAATGGACTGTAGATGTGAGAAGAGCATACTTTTGTTTTTGTGTGTTAAGGACTGAGTTGCATACTTCTAAACCATTTTCAAGATCAGAAAAGTCAGGCAGCAGAGTCACTGTTAATCCCGTCAAAGTTAAAGGAGGAGCGATAAATAATTGCATCATCTCCGAGGGGTGAGGCACTGGATTTGCCTGATCTCCACTGGCGCCACTACTGGCTGATGAATCCCCAGGACCCTCACCTTTAATCTTCTTGCAGCGAGGAAACAGGCGCCTCGGGCTCCCTGCTCCTGTCGCTGCCTGCATCAGAGGAGGTGCCTAATTTAAACTTACTGCCGCTGCCCAAGACTTGTCAAGGGTCTGAATTTAGACTTGTGGACTGAGAGTATTCTGCGGGAAACAGATGCCTTGAGCTCCCTGCTCCTGTCGCTACCAACATTGGTGGAGCAGCTAATATTAACTTGCTGCGCTGCCCAAGACTTACTGAGGGTCAATTTAGTCTTGCTGTGGGCCACTAAATTTAAATCCTTGCTGCTGCTGCCCATTGGTCTGATCGTAGCCGGTGACACTCGGGCGGCTGGTCTTAAAAGCTGGCACTGAGCCCTGCTGTAGCTCCACACAGAGCAGCTTCTTCCCTTGCCACAGGGTTCGTGAGGGTGGCCCTACTGCAGGTCCCTCCCCTGCAACGCTCCACCAGGACTTATTCTCCGAGGGTGAGATGCTGGATTCAGCCGATCCCCACCGACACTACTACTTATGATGAATATCCGGGACCCTCACCTTTAATCTTCTTGCCTCGGGAAACAGGCGCCTCAGACTCCCTGCTCCTGTGCTGCCTGCATCTGTGGAGGTGCCAAATTTAAATTTACCGCTGCCCAAGACTTGTTGAGGGGCTGAATTTAGACTTGCTATGGACTGAGGAGTATTTCTGGGAAACAGATGCCTCAGACTCCCTGCTCCTGTGTGCTACCAGCATTGGCGGGCGCACTAAATTTTAACTTGCTGCCACTGCCCAAGGCTTGCTGAGGGGTTGCATTTAGTCTTGCTGTGGGCTAAGTGAATTTTAGTCCCTCCCACCCACCCGTTCCCTCCTCCCTTAAATGGACCTAAGCCCCTCTGAATTGGTGTGGCCTAATCTCTGTAGCATCCTCTACTGTGGTTTTGCAGCCTGACCTACAAATTCCAGTGCTGTTGCTCACTAGCTGTACTGTTGTATGCTTCTCTTGCTTTAGCCCTGACTGACTGTGAATGAACAACTGCCTCTTCCAACCCCAAACCCTCTAAAAGTTGAACTTAGATGCACTGTTACTGCCATTGCCTAACCACACTTTCTGGTTGCTTTACTATGATGGGCTACTGTTAAACAAATAATATCCTTCTGTTTTCCCAGCCTGAGTTGCCTGTCCGCCTGCTGTAGCTTAACAGTTCAATGCTCTCTCATTTTTCTGTCCTACCTGCCCATTGGTGCCTGTTCTGTAACTACTGTCCCCTGTCCTACAACTGCACATCTTTTCCAGGGATTTTGCCTTGTACCCATTGCCTACACTGGGTAACTATGAGGGCCTGGGACTCTTTGGCAGCCTTTTCCTATAAAGCTCTGACCCTGAGAGCTGACCAGCTCTACTCCTGGTGTCACTATCCCCAGAACCATAGAAGGAAAGCCAGGCCGTCCCCCTCAGCCTCAAACCTCTGATGGAGGAGACCAACGTGCTACTCCTGTCCAAGCCTGGCATTACCTGCAATGAACCTGTTACAACCATTGCACCATCTCCACCAGAGAAGCTGGCGAAGGTATTCCCTCCTCCCTCTAGAATCTTAGGATACCTTCTTAGGCTTATGCTTGCTCTGGGGAGAGATGTCGAACTCAACCCTGGCCCCTACTCCCCTAACCTTGCACTATGCGACCCCACTAATCCTCTCTGGGCAGAGGCTAAGGGCCTTCGGCTAGCCCACATGAACATCCGGTAGCCTAAGGTATAAAACCCAGGGCCTTGAAGCTTGGATTGCACTGTATAAGCCTGATATACTAGCGGTTACGAAACCTGGCTTAAGTCACATATCCTTCCTCATGAAAGTGACCTGGTTGGCTACAATGTCTTCAGGCAAGGATAAAGTAGGTAAGAAAGGTGGTGGCGTCCTCATTTACACTAAGACTAATCTCAATGCTGTGCAGCTAAGTTATCCTCCCTTGATGACTTGGCATGTGAGACCATATTTACCAAACTGCTCTTTGAGGCTCAGCCTCTCCACATTGGGTGTGCCTATCTTCTGCCCTCATCAGCTGCCTCTTCCTTAGGATCCTGGCCCATGCCTAGCAGAGCACCCACTGGGGACTGATTCTCCTTGGGGACTTCAATCAGAACTGGCTTGCCCTGGGGACCTCAGCAACCAAGATCCTCATCCTTGGCTCCAGCCTGACTCTAATTATCAACCTGCCAACTAGGTACAATGCCAAGTCCGGCAACCACTTTCTACTTGATTGGACCCTGGTCTCCTGCCCGGACCATATTATGACAGCTGGGACCATGGCGGACTCACTTAGTGACCACTCGCCTATCTTTTGCAGCTGGTCCAATAAGGCTCCCAAATTGGCCACCCGGAGTGATAGTAGCCAGGAACTTCAGCAGGTTTACAGCAGCTGATTTCCGCTCTGATCTTCATTCAGTAGACTGGGAGCCATCCTCACTCTCCCTCCCTGGATGAAGCACTGACCACTTCACTAATTCATTTTGCCTGTAGCCCAGCACCCATGCTCCTGGAAAAACTAAGAGTTCAGAGGAAGTTCCACAAATGGCTCAACCCTGGCCTCAAGCGGAGTATGTCATGCAGGGATAGGGCATGGGGACTATACAAATCCTCAGGCCTCCAGTGCTGACTGGGAAAAATACAGGGCACTGAGCAACTACTGTAAGAAAGCCACCAAACAAGCTAAGTCCTCATACTTGCAGGACCTCCAGACTAGTCACCTAAGGGATCCCAAGAAATTCTGGGGCCATATAAACCTGCTACTTGAGGGTGCCCCTAATGCCCAGGATTGAGATCTACTGGTTGGGAATACCTTGACCAATGACCCCTCCTCAATAGCAGAGGCATTCAATGCCACTTTTTCTAACCTCGATGGCCTATCTCCCCGTCCTGCCTCAGGCTCCCCAGTATTCGGTCCCAACAGGAACCTGCTTGCCCCAGTTTCACCTGAAACTTGTTAAACCCTCTGAGGTTCTCCCTGCTACTCAAAATTAAGATGGACTCCACCCGGGACATGACCTACTCAAACCAAAACTTCTGAGGGCTGCTGCCTCGCCATCACCCTCCCTGTCACCTGGCTCATCAACAGGTCCCTCCTTGAGGGAACAGTTCCCAGTAAGTGGAAAGTTGTGACCGTAGTCCCAGTGCACAAAAGGGCCCTATGTTAATGTGGGAATTTCAGGCCCATCTCCATTCTCTGTCCCTAGGGAAGGTGCAGGAGAGGCTAGTCTATAACCAACTGCTAGACTACCTTGAGACACACTATGTCTAGCTGGCGTCCAACATGGCATTAGGAAAGGCCATGGCATGGACACGGCCCTTATCCGGCTCACGTCTGATGTCCTTGGAGGCAATGGACAATGGCTCCCCAGCAGGAGCCCTGTTTATTGACCTGTCCAAAGCCTTTGATTGTGTCTCCCATCAACTTCTTCTCTCAAACTCCACCTCCTTGGACTAGATGGGCTCTCACTCTCCTGGTTTAAGAGCTACTTGTTAATTGAAGCCAAAACATTGTCTGGAAAAGTGTCCAATCTGGTATCCGACCAGCGGTCTCTGGAGTACCCAGGGCTCAATATTGGGCCCCCTGCTGTTCTCTCTCTTTGTCAATGACATTGAAAGGGGTTGCAGGCCGTGCAATCTAATCTTCTATGCAGATGACGCCGTTGTTTATTGCAGTGACCCTCAACCTAGTGTTATCACTGCCAAAGTGCAAGCTAGCCTCTCAGCATTTGAAGCCTGGTTCTCCACCAACCTTCTAGTCCTGAATGAGGAAAAGACTAAAGTGGTCCTGTTTGGAACCAGGCATCTGGGGCTGTCAGATCTGACCTGCTCAAATTCCAAACAGCCCAGGGAGGAGAGTCGAGGTCCTTGGCAAGATCAATTACCTTGGAATCCTTCTTGACCAGGAGCTGTCCTACAAACCTCATATTGACACTTTAACTAAGACCATCCACCAGAAGATTGGACTCCTCTACTGTCTGGGACACTCACTCTCTGATGGGACTCAGCAAGCTAACACCAGCTGCACTCTTCTCCCCATCCTCCTCTACTTGGCCTCCCTCCTCCAGTCCCTTAGGGAAGGGAACTCGTACTCTCTCTGTGCTTTACCATTGGGTGGCACACTTTGCAAACAATGACCCCCTAGGAGACATCACTGTGAGGTCCTTGCCGACCTCCATTGGCTCACCTTAAGGCACAAAATGGCCTACTCCTCCACCTGCCTGACCTACAAATTCTCCACCACAGGCCCCCTCCTCACTTGCAGGGCCTGCTCAACCCAAGGCTACATGGCGTGACATGAGGTCCTCAGCTGGCTGTCCCCAACCATCCCTCGGGTCCGCACCAATTCTGGCAGGTGTTCCTTTAAATACTCTGCCTCACACCTATGGAACTTCCTCCCAGCTTACCTGGTCAACAAGCCGTCTCTCCAAAGCTTCAGGCTGGGCCTCAAAGTTTACCTCCTGGAACTCAGCCTCTGTGGCTGAAATCGTTAGCCCATATCATCCCCTCCTCATGAGTCTTACCCGTGACCATGTTGCTCCATGCTCATTTTACGATAGTATCTACCGTGTCTAATGCTACCCCATTGCATTGTATCAAAGGTGTAACTTATACTGTCATTTGTAATTACTGTGATTCCAATGTATGTAACAATTGCAGCCACTATATGTTGTCAATGTGTGAAAGTATGTTTTATGTAACTAATCCGGGTCGCCCTGAAAAAGGGACCTCTGGTCTCAGTGGGCTCACCAGTTATCAAAATTAAATAAATAAATAAATGCATATAGGTGCACAGAGGCCCCACCCCAGTTTTGGGGTAGATCATTGATAAATAGGGAGAACACCAAGGACCCAGGATATAGCCTTGCGATACCCATGTGTTATAGGACAAAGATCCAAAGAGAGCGGCCCATTTGACTCTTAGGTAACGACAGGAGAGGTAGCTTTAGACCCACTAGAGGGCACCAGTATCAAGACCAGGTACTCCAAGTTGCTTAAGCAGTAGATCATGGTTCACCAGGTCGCTTTGTGAGGTCAAATGGCTCCAGAGGCAGAGCCTTGGTCCATGGCCTAATAGATGTTGGATGCAACCTTTATTAAAGCAGTGAGGGTGTTATGGTTCTTTTGAAGTCATGTTGAAAGGAGAAAGCAGATTATGGAGTTCAAGATAGTCTTGGAGTGGTTTATACACTATATGCTCCTGAATCTTAGCCAAATGGCATGGAATAGAGCTAGGCCTAACATTTTCAACAACAGTGTTGGGCCCACCCTTATGCACTAGTACAACTATTGCAACCTTCCACAAATCAGGCACAGTGCAGGAGAGAAAAGACCAATTAAATAAGTCACAGACAGGCCGTGTAGGCTGATGCACCCAGTTTAAGTAATTTAGGCTCAAGGTGTCATGTCCTGTGGAACTCTTCACTTTCAAGGCAGCAAGGAGTCTCTGGACCTCTTTAAGGTGGCCCACTTCAAATGGAATGATGGCTGAGCCACAAAGTCACAAGAGGCAGGAGGGAGAAGGAGTATTGTGGAAAAGCGATGTGTATCTGTCAAGGTCAGTGAAAAGGTATTAAATCCAGCAGCAATTGGCGAGGTTCAGCAAGGAGCTGCCTTGGACAGTGATGGAATTGGGTAGTTCAGCAGCCCTCCCTTTGAGTAACGAGTTCACCTACCTCCAGAACTCTTTGGGATTGCAGAGGTGTTCAGTTTGTAAACATTGAAGTAATGAGGTTTAGCTTTAAGGAGGAGTTTTGCATTTATTCCTAAGTTGTCTATAGTACTGTCAATCTGACGAAGTCCACTTTTTGTAAGTGTGCTAGGTCCTGCACAGGAGGACATGAGCAGGCTTAGGTCTTTACTGATCCAAACAGCCTTTACCTCGGATCTGCATTCTTTCAGGGGCGTGGCTATCAACAATTTTGGAGAAAGTGGAGATCAAGAAATCCAGGGCTTGACTGATATCAGGAAGAGTATTGATGGGACTCCAGTCTGTGTTGTGAATAGAGGAAATAAAGCTGTTATGGTCAAGCCTGGGCATATCCTGGATGAGGAGATCTTAGGAGGGGCTGGGGTAGTTATTCCTCAAACACAGTATGTGGGAGAATGATCACTTATACAATCAGATAACACACCCACCACTCTGATCTTAAGCAGGCAGTTGGAACCATCCAGTCCAGCACAGTATAATTCCAGACTTGGTATTAAGCCACGTAGACTCAAAGATGAGTTGAGTTAGGTTGGAGTCGGCTAATGACGAGCGCTTTGTCAGCCACTGAGGGTAAGCCAGTTAGTGTTAAGGTCTCCACAGAGGACTAGGTCCTGGTGAGGGTGGTTAGCAAGGAAGGCAAGGAAGGGGAAGGGCAGAAGGAGCCTTACTAGAGGGTAAGTAGGCACTTCCAATGATAAGTTTCTTAACATTACTAAGGGTCAGGGAAAGGAATAGGGATTCTACGGAGGGTTCCAAAGTCAGGCATAGGCAGCTCAATGTCATCCAAGTCAGCATGAGTGTATATAAGGATCCCTCCAGCTTCTCTGCCCAGCCTATCCTTCCAAAAAGCAGTTGTAGCCAGGAAGTGCCACATCATGCTGTTTGACATCAGGCTTAAGCCATGACTCTGAGATGCAAAGTACGTCAGGGACTTTTGAGTGACCCAGGCTGTGGATATTCATGTGGGCTATTAACAGATTTAAACTTTTGATCCCTACATTTTATATTTCAGTTATGTCTTTTCTGTCCCAAAACACCTGGATGTTACATTATACTCCTGTTTTTACTTGTGTGTGTGGGGAGTCGGTTAAATCATGGTAAAAGAAATATTAAATCTTTAGAGGTTAACATAGGGGGTTAGGGATGGTTAATCCCAGAGTTTTGGGGAGTATATTCTTTTATGCAAACATAATCCTGATTCTGAAGCAAGACCAGAAGATCTGGGTTCAATGGTTAGCTCCAACCTTAATAGGTATTTTAAAAAGAATGGAGTGTGGCTGAGGCGCGGCACCAAAAAGAGGAATGTAAAAAATATATATTAAAAAATAAAAGGGTTCAGAAACTCACCCAGGTGTGGATGCACTGTTTTGATTATATACTGTAAAAAATGGGGTATTACATCCACTGGAGTTTTAAATACAAGTAGGAAAGTGATATACCAGGAAGTTTTGCAAAATCATTTTGTGACCCACCTTTTGTATAGTTTTCTATTATCGAACAGGAACAGATAGGTTTTCTGTTGACTGACTCAAGAATCCCAAGGAAAATGTAAGATGTTATTTGGTTGGGGACTCCTTGGTAGAATAAGCGTCAAGGGAAACCATAAAGATAAACAGCTTAGTGAGAGAAATTGCCCCAGGGATACATGTGTTAATGTACTAGAATCAGTAGACCAATTATATTTATTTTGTCCATGTATTTTGGATTTCTAGGCAATGGTAGCCAATTGGTGGCAGATTATGTTTCTTTCCTTTTTAACTCTAGCCAGTTTGTTTAGAGGCCATTTTCCGCCTCAGTGGAACAGTCATAATGCCATAGTATTAGGATACGTATGTCTTGTCTTCTATACTAGAGTTGGCAGATATGTCATAAATTTGTACTGCAACAGCAGCATACTACCCTGTCTGAATTACTTTGGACAGTTTTAAAAGTTCAGCATATTTAAAATGATGAATTGCAAATGGTGGGCCAGGTAACCAGGGAGACCTGGTGGGGTACTGTGATGGCTCATCTAGATTGCATATGCTATGGGTAAAGGTTGCCAGAAATGGACTTAGAGGAATTTACACTGGATAATGTGGGTTTGGAAATGTTTTGAGGTTCAGTTGCTGGGATTTTGGGTAATTAGGTTTTCTTAGGATGCATTTTGTGCTTTCGTTCATGATTATAACATTCTTCTTTATAGTTGATGTATAATTTCAGTTATGTCCTCTATACTGTACATGTACTGTAATTATTAGAGAGTTTGATTTTTCCTTTCTATTTTTAATTTATCCTCTGAAGTTTTGTATTTTCCTTTATGGTGTGTATATTTGATTTTTGTATGTGTTAAAAAATACCCTACACTTTTCAAGAAGTCCATGGGATCTTTAAGGAGAACTATAATTAGCCAGATCACCCACCTCTGCAAGCCTCACCCCTCGATTAAGAGTTTGCAAATAAAGCTCCCTGTTCTGCCACTTTCCATTTACTTTATTTAATTTTGAAAAGTTGGCATTACGCAAAAATGGCGCGCGTGTAAGTAGCTCCATTTCGTGATAAAGTCACGGCCACACTGCTCGGCTCCAATACACTTGTATTAGAGCTGAGCAGTGATGCCACTGCTATCAGAAATGCAGCTACGAGACACAGCATACGACTAGCGAACTCTGGTTTCAAAATTAAATAAAGAAGAGGATGACAGAACAGGGTGCTTATTTGCAAAACCCTTAATTGTGGGTGAGGCTTACAAAGTGGATGATTTGGGCCAGTGATACTCTTACATGTCTGCCTGAACAACCACCAGAACAGGCAGATGGGACCTCGGTTTAATGTCTCATCTGAAAGACAGCACCTCAGGAGTGCAGCTTCCCCTCATGATGCACTACAGCATCAGTATGGGATTCACCCCAATGTGCCTGGTGTGGGGCTAGGACCCACAACCTTTCAATCTTTGGCCTTAGAGGTGAGTGGGGAATTTGGAGGTTTCAGTTATTAATCCATATGTGGGGTGGCAATATGATATTGTGGGTTGGTACAGTTTCCCAGGGGTTTTACCAGCTTTATATTAGACCCAATGAAGGGTATACTCTGGGTGGGGCACTGCACAATAATGTTATCTATGGTAAAGAATCAGTTTAAATGCAAAATAGGAACCCAGGCCCCTCAACCTTGGTCAGGCGCTTGGGTACATGGCACCAGGGTTACAGGTGGAAATGTCCCTCCTCCAAGCATGACTCTGGATTGGGCCTTAGATGTTTTAAATATGACAAAAGGAAGAGAAACTAAAGAACAAATACAATTAAAAGATGTCTCTGAGGTTTTCTGAATATTCCATT
Source organism: Neoceratodus forsteri (assembly GCA_016271365.2). Lineage (NCBI taxonomy): Eukaryota > Metazoa > Chordata > Ceratodontiformes > Ceratodontidae > Neoceratodus > Neoceratodus forsteri. The sequence goes on from CM028137.1 coordinate 646,921,395, forward strand.
GAAATACTTCAGAATTTTCTGTTCTGTTTTAATAAAGCAATACCACATGTGAAATGTTTCACTCCAAATGAACGATGACTGATGCAACACAATATAACTGTAGTCCTATCAGATTAGATTTTTTTACTGTAGACTAATATAAAGGAAACCGTGGTACTAAGTATTGCAAAAGTAGGGTGCAATCAAATGTTCGGATAGGCTGACAAGGCTTTATGAGATCAAAATGTTTCTGGAAATTAAACATGCAGTCCACTAAGATTGAAACCAACAGCCATTAGCATGTGTTTCTGTCTAAGTTAGGTAGGTACTGTCACTGTTTCAGCTAGATGCCAGGCCAGCCCTTGGAGAAAACAGCATTAGCTTCAGTCACAGGAAGCAGACCAGAAGCAATTTTCAGTTCCTAACAACTACTGCACAGCAAAGATAACTGCAGAGTATATCAGCAGAAGACATCAAGTTTGCTTTTTCAATTCCACTTACTTGGATGCTGTAAGAGTAGCAGCTACTGTAACTGTGGTGTAATTGCATGACAGTTAAATGGATTTGAAGAACATTTAGACAGTTTTCTGTGAAAATATGTGGCAAATCTCCTTACTGTAAAATTAATATTGCTTACATTTATTTAGTATTAAGGCTGTATGGTACCCGCTAGGACTGCCACTCATAAACTCTTTTACAGGGTCTGGAATGAGCCTTGGTCCCTGGGGCTGGCTGAGAGGAGGAGAAAGACTAAACTTCCTGGAGGATACACTTCCTCTCTAGGAAAAAGGCTGTGCGTTACAACCAATACAGCACCATCTGGGTGACCACAGGTGAGTGTTACAGTCATTGCACACATTTGGGGTGGGAACATTGAATGATGCCATGAAGCCACACAATCTGTTTGCCTGCATCGCATGGCATTTCCAAGTCAGCATCCAAGAGTGAGGAGACAAAATCAGAAAATGGCCCAATGCCTCTAAATGACAAACACCAGTATATCTGAGTACCGCACCCTCAATGCCCACCACTCAATGCCTGACAACATGGAAGCTGTCCAGGGTACACCCCCTCATACCCCAACTCAACATGAGGGCCTTTCCAAGACAGGGTGGAGACAGGTGAGTGTGGTAGAGGCATGGGGAGTCGAGGGGTGTCATGGGTTCGGAGGAAATAATCACTGTAGACATGAGGAGGAGGTGAAAAAAGGCCTGGTTAAATAAATAAATAAAGGCTGCAGCAGATTCCGTGGTGAATGAACAAAGGCAAGGAATGTGTTGCACTTACCTGAGAAGAACTGAGTCACAAATAATCCATTGTAGGCAAAAATGCTGCTAGTGAAATTTTACTTCAGTACATCTGAAATCCAGTGGAAGATAACTTCTTAGTGGTGCTGAGACACACATCAGCTCAGACAGTTTAAAAGGCTCCCTGCTGAAGGTCTAGCAGGTGAAGCGCTGGGGCTTATGGAATTTATCCTTCCACTGGATTTCAGATGTGCTCAAATAAAATTTCACCAGCAGCATATTTTGCCTGCTGTATATTTTGGTGAATCACTACTTTCTGGTGAGTGTGGTACTTTCCTTGATTTTGTTATTTGTATCTGGGGACCAGGGACCCCTGCACCTTCCCCATCCGGCACTGTAGTGTGGACATCTTCTTTCTTGCTCTCTCCATGGTGCATGAACCTTGAGATTTTTATCAGCTGGAGCGCAATATTATATTTTAGGTTGTGTGATGTAATGGTTAGCACACTGAACTCTAAATCACGAGATCACAAGTCTGTCCTTCCACAACCGTCGGCTCACTCTGTGACCCTGAGCAAGTCACTTGACCTTCCTGTGCTTCAGTTCTCCCAGATGTAAAAACTGGGTGAAGTGAGATCCTATGCAAATGAGATGTTGCATCTCAGCTTGACTATCCTGGGTAAATAAACTGTTTAATAAACAATATTTTTATGGGTCAGTTTGTAACTGGTTCAGATCTGTTGGATGGATAAAAAATCCACGTCCGAAACTTTATTTTAACATACTAATATGAACATAATTGCCTTGGCAATTGCAACATTTTCATAACTCAAAAGCATTTTGAGATCACCATATACATTTGCACACAATAACTATTCATTTTTATGTAACAACTCCCCATTTGGTGGGCTTACCTTAGCTCCAAAGAGCCCAGTCCAATTCAGTCTGACATCACTGTGCTTGGTTCTGACCCTGAGAATGCTGGACTGCTATGATGGAGGATTGGAAGGAGTGAAGAAGAGAGAATTTCTTTAGCACCACCAGCGTCATCATCGTTGTACAGCCTTCCCATTGCTGGTGATGCAGGAGCATGACTGGTGCTTGTAATGAGCGAGGATTTCCCAAGCAGATGCCTCAACTCCACCTGAATACTGTTGATACTGTACACAGGAGTGGAGAAAATAAATGTATTGGGGTAGAAGCCCTAAAGGAAACTCCTATTGAGTCCCTAAATGCAGCATCTGCCTTTGTTGGTAGACCTCATTAGCCTAACCTTTGCAGTGGAAGTCACCCAGGGTGGGGAGATGTCCGCCTGGGCTCTGTCACCATTATGGAGCGAGCAGTTCTTTTCATTAAAATTCTGGGGCACCAGGTAATGAAAAAATTACTTTAATGTTAAAAGCCCTAATCGGGAGTTTCTTCAGCTGCTGCTGCACTTAGGGACTCAATAGGAGTTTCCCTTTGAAAAAGGACTTGGTGGAGAGGTCCATTATGAACTACAAGGAGGCAGCCACCTTGGACTCTTTTGACCCTGCAGACCTGGCAACCAGGGTTAGGGATTGACAGCATAGCCAATCCAGCTCCAGGAGCTTGTAAGGGATCCAGACGGGTTCCAGGGACACTGGAGGACTTCATTAATTTACACAGAACTGAAGTCACCAATCTAGCATTAAGGCACAGCCAGATGGCCTTCTCCAGAGACTGACAGTGGGATTCAACCGATCAGGACTGCCTGCTTATGGAAAACATGAGGAATCTTCCAGAAACAGCTCAGTCTGCTGGTCCCTCTGAATAAAATCCCTTGTTCTTTTAAGTACTGATTTATCAATAATTATTGATTGCATTGTGTGGGAGGTTTAGGGTTGTACTAGTGGGGACCTTGTTGGTTGATGCGGTTTCAGGGGTGGGTGAAGTACAAGCACCTAACCCACTTAATTTCCTGGTAAAGGTACTACACATAATTATAACATGTACACTTTGACGTGATCCTTTGTGTAACAGATCCTCATCCTCACAGGAGTTATCGACCGGGCCCCGGGCCAGGAAGATCAGGAGCTTTAAGGCACGGAGGCAGTAGGAAAGTAGGGAAAATAAATAAATAAATAAATAAACAGAGAGACAAAGAGTAAGCATACAAAACAACAGTTGAGGGCCACAAAATAAGATGTGATGAGTGGTGTAGTGCAGTGGCTGTGGAGAGACAGTCTCCCAGGAGGCGCTCTGGAGGATGCAATGTTGTTCCATTTGCAGGCACCTCTCTGGGCTGAGGGAGGAGGTTGTTCATCTCCAGGCTGAGTTGACCAGGATTCGGGGACCTCCTCTCCACCCAGGGACCAGGGCCGCCACCGCTGCCTCAGAGGTTGCCAAGAAAGAGGAGCAGTTTGACCACAGTAGGCTGAGGGTGGTGAGTGTGGTGGAATGGGCGCATCCTTGTTGTACCTTTCCACAATTCATATGCCATTCTTGCAGAGTGTGGTTCCTCTGGAGGCACCCACAGTGGAGACCAAGGAGGATGCTGGGAACCTCCACAAGGAGACCCACAGGAAGGTGGCATGGGACCCCACAGGGAAGGAAACAACTCCTGGTGAGGGACTCCATTGTAAGGAGGGTAGACCTGGGGGAGGAGGAGGGGAGGCAAGGTGCCTGCCGTGGCCGTGGCTGGAGGGGAGGGAGGAGGCGAATCCTCAAGATCGCTGGAGCAGCTGCACAGGGGAGAGAGCTGGGTGTCATTGTCCACCTAGGGACAAATGACCTGGCTAGGAAAGGGATTGGAGCAGTGCATGAGGTTTGTGGATTTGGGAGGGCCTTAGACAAGTAGCACATGGTAACCTTCCCTGAGGTGCTGCCTGTCTATTGCATGGAGTGGGGCTAGGGTGCTCCACACCATGGGATTCAATCAGTGCTTGAAAAACTGGTGCAGAGCTCAGGGTTTTGGCTTCAATGGGGACTGGGGTCCACCTGGAGGATACAGGTCTATACTGGTGCGATGGTCTGCATCTGTCCAGAAGGGGAACCAGGATCCTAGGCAATAGGTTTAAATGCTTCATTGGCAAGCATTTAAACCAGCCAAGGAGGCAAGCACTGAAAAGGAGCAGGGAAATCCTAGCCCTCCCAAAAAATCAGGGTAGCTAGTGAGGTAAACACCAAGACAGAGAAGTCGAAAGGGAGAAGGGCTGGGGTAAATGGAGGAAAGGGCAAAGGCAGTAAGGACAGGATGGAGCAAAAAGGGTAAGGCAATCAAAAATGGAGGGTAATGAGTACCAATGCCCATAGTCTAGTTAACAAGATCCCTGAACTGGTGGCCTTGATGGAAGAGGGATGCCTGGATATCGTGGCAGTCACAGAAACATGGTACACAGAGTACCATGACTGGGATGAAATCATCCCATTCAAGGCAAAATATGGGACTTCAGAGGAGCTGGCTTTAATAAGATGGCCAACAGAGTTAAGCTAGCCCTGGCAAAAGAAATACAGGTGAGGACTGAGGAGGTGCAGGCAACGTGGGCAAGCATTAAGGATGCAATACTTGAAGCAACATCCTATTGTGTTAGAGAAAAGGAAGTGCAAAGAAGAAGAAACCCCTTTGGTTCTCAAAAAAGTAGCAGAGAAGGTCACAGCCAAAGGCTGACCTTCAGGAAATATAAGGGAATGCAGCAGGATGAAGATAGGGAGGCATACCAAACTTCCCTAAGTGAAGTAGAGAAGGCAGTAAGGCAGGCAAAGGCCCAAACCAAGGAAACACTAGCACAAACAGTAAAAGAAGGTGACAAGACTTTCAATAGATACATTAGTGAAAGGAGAACGTCCAGAGGGCTATTTCCAAGATCAAAGAAGATAAGGGGCATGTGAGGAGGAGGACCATGTAAAGCATCTATCTTAAATAGATACTTCTGCTCAGTACTTACTGAAGAGAAGGTAGGGCAGGGCCCACAGTTCAACACCATGGACACTGGGGAGGAGGTGTGCACTAGTCCCTTCACAAAGAAAGGGTCCTACAAGAGCTCGATAAGCTCCAGGGTGGACAAGGCAATGGGACATGATGGCATTCATCCCAGGGTACTAAAGGAGCTAAGGGTGGAACTTGCAGAGCCAATATCAGAACTGTTTAGTGAATCTCTGAGCACAGAGAGGTCCCAGAAGACTGAGAAGGACTCATGTGATCCCTTCACAAGAGTGGTAGCAGGGAGGAGGCAGGGAACTACAGATTAGTCAGTCTTACCTCAGTAGTGGGCAAGATTATGGAGGCACTCCTTAAGGAAAGGATAGTGCAACACCTGGAATGCATAGGAGCACAGGATCCAAGACAGCATGGGTTTACAAAGCGAAGGTCCTGTCAAACTAATCTCATAGATTTCTTTGACTGGGTAACCAAGTGGTGGACCAAGGGGATCAGTTAATGTCGCCTACCTTGACTTCAGCAAAGCTTTCGATACTGTTCCATATAGAAGATTGATTAATAAGCTGGGTAGGCTCAGGGTGGGTCAGAAGTTGGTCAACTGGGTGGCAAACTGATTGACGAGCAGAAAACAGAGAGTGGTGGTAAAGCGGTATACAATCAGAAGATATGCAAGTCACAATTAGGGTACCTCAGTGATCAGTCCTGGGGCCAGTCCTCTTCAATATCTTCATCAGTGACATTGCAGATGGACTGGAGGGTAAGGTTTGTCTGTTTGCAGATGACACCAAGATCTGCAACAGAGTAGATGATCCAGATGGGGTGGGCAGAATGAGAAGAGATCTGGATAAACTAGCAAATGGTCGGAAGATTGGCAACTGGGGTTTAATGCAAAGAAGTGCAAGATGATGCACATAGGGAAGAGAAACCCTGAAGCCACCTATGGGCTGGAAGAGGAGTTGCTGGCAGTCACAAGGGAAGAAAGAGACTTGGGCATCATCATCACCGATGACCTGAAATCATCCAAGCAGACCACTAAAGCAGTAGGTAAGGCTAAAGGGGATGTTGGGGTGTATTAGTAGGGGTATCACAAGTTGGAAGAAGGAGGTAATAATCCCTCTTTGCAAGACAATGGTTAGGCCCCATCTGGAGTACTCGTGCAGTACTGGAGACCACACCTTCACAAGGACATTAACCAAATTGAGGCAGTCCAGAGAAGGGCAACCACAATGGTGAAAGGGACTGCATCAGAAAACATATGAGGACAGATTAATGGAACTCAATATGTATACCCTAAAACAAAGGAGGAGAGAGGTGATATGATCGAAACATTCAAACACCTTAAGGGCATTAACAAGGTGAAAGAGTCTAACATGTTTCAATATAAGAAAAATAGCAGGACAAAAGGCAGCATGAGATTAGAGGAGGCCGATTAAGGGTAATGTGAGGAAGTTCTTTTTCACAGAAAGGATGGTGGATGCATGGAACGGCCTACCTCAGGAAGTGGTGGATATGAATACAGTGCAGGGCTTCAAACAGGCATGGGATAGGCATAAGGGAACAATAGAGATGAGTATGAATAGATAGGCCATTGACAGAGCAAAGGCCGTTGGTACATTCATAAGGTAGAAAAAGAAATGGGCAGACTTATAGACCTTGCGGTCCTTATCTGCCGTCAACTTCTATGTTTCTATATTTCTATACCAGGGTACACAATCTACAGAAGGGACAGGGAGGGTAGAAGAGGAGGAGAAGTAGCCCTCTACATAAGGGAAGGATCAAAGCAAAGGAACTAAATGGTAAACAGGGAGGAAGGAGGTACTGTGGGTCACCTTGGAGACGGAAATGGCACCTAATCCACACAGGGTTGTATACAGATCCCAATCTCAAGGGAGGAAATAGACAAGAAATGATAGATGACATCCTTAGGATGGCAGAAAAAGGAGATATTGTTGATGGGGACCTGAATATGCCAGATGTTAACTGGAGCACCTTTGCTGCAGCCACATCCAAAACAGGGTCATTCTTGATGCTCTACAGGACATACCTCAGACAGCTAGTGTTGAACCCACTCGGGAGGAGCAATCTTAGACCTGGTACTCTCAAGTGGGACGGAGAGATTTCAGATCTAGAAGTGGGTAGCCATGTGGGAACAAGTGACCACCAAACAGTGTGGTTCACGATAAACACAGCCACAGATTCAAGCCATACAAAAGTGAGGGTACTGGACTTTAGGAGGGCTGACTTTGTCAAAATGGGACAGTGCCTCAGAAAACACTAGCAAACAGGCAAGAAGGAGGGTGGAGGAACAATGGGGAAACATTAAAACAGCCATCACAGAGGCAACAAGCCTTTGTGTGAAGCAAATAATCAAAATAAAGAAAAAAAAAACACTATGGTTCTCAAAGAGGGTGGGGAAGGTTAGGAGAAAAGACAGCATTCAGGAAGTATAAGGAAACAGAAGGAGCAGGACGAAGAACTGTACCAGTTAAAGCAGAAGGAAGTGGGAAGGCAGTCAGAATAGCAAAGGCCCAAACCGAGGAAAGGATAGGCAACTCAGTTAAGAAGGATAAAACCATTTACAGGTACATTAGGGAGCGAAGAAAGACCAAGGAAGGAATAGTAAGGCTTAATAAATAGGAGGGTGGGTGGGCAGAGAGGTACAGTGAAAAAGCAAGCATACTGAACAAATACTTCTGCTCAGTATTCACAAAAGAAGAGGAGGAGGTACATAATCCAATCAATAGAAGCACTCTGGGTGGGGGATCGATACCAGTCCTTTCACAGAAGAAAGAGTTCTGAAAGAACTCCTAAAACTGAAGGTGGACAAAGCAATGGGGCCTGATGGGATTCACCCCAGAATTCTAAAAGAACTAAGGGAAGAACTCGTGCCACCACTGACTACCCTTTTAACAAATCATGGGAGGATGGTGTGGTACCTAAGGAATGAAGGAGGGTGGATGTGATTCCTTTTCACGAAAGTGGGAGCAAAGCAGAGGCAGGAAACTACAGACCTGTTAGCTTGACCTCGGTGGTAGGTAAAATGATGGAATCATTTCTGAAAGAAGAATTGTTGTGTACCTAGAGGCCAGCATGGCACAGAACCCAGTGCAGCATGGATTCACAGCTGGAAGGTCATGTCAAATGAATCTAATAGATTTCTTTGACTGGGTGACCAAGTAGTAGACCAGGGAGAATATGACGGCGAAAAGGACTGCTTGGCCCACCAGTCTGCAAATTTCCCTACCTAATGGATAAGCTGCAGATCCCAGTTATCCAGCAGTCTACTTCTTCCTACCCCCACCCCTAGAATTGCCTTATGACTGTCCCATGCATGCTTGAATTCCACCACTGTTTTTGACTCCACAACCTCCTCTGGAAGGCTGTTCCATGCATCCACAACCCTCTCTGTGAAAAATACTTCCTTAAATTACTTCTGAGCCGCCCCCCTCTATCTTCAAATTGTGCCCCTTGTTCTTGCACACCTCCTTTCTTGAAAGATGCTACCCTCTTGGACTTTGTTGATTCCTTGAGGTACTTGAAAGTTTCTATCATGTCCCCCTCTCCCTCCTTTCCTCGAGGCTATACATATTAAGCTCCTTTAGTCTCTCTTCATATGTCTTCGGTGCAGACCCTGCACCATTTTAGTTGCCCTCCTCTGGACAGCTTCCATCCTGTCTATGTCTTTGGGAGATTGGGTCTCCAGAGCTGCACGCAGTACTCCAGATGAAGTCTCACCAGTTGTCTGTACAGAGGGATAATAACTTCCTGTTTTCTACTGGTGATGCCTCTCCCTATGCATCCCAGTATCCTCCCAGCCCTCCTTGCTGCCCTCTCACATTGCTTGCCCACCTTTAGGTCATCTGATATGACTACCCTAGGTCCCTTTCCATTTTTGTTGTTGTTAGTATCTCACCCCATTGTGTACTCTTCCCCTGGGTTTTTGTTTCCCAGGTGCATTACCTTGCACTTCTTAGCATTGAATCTAAGCTGCCATACATTTGACCATTCCTCTAACCTTGCCAAGTCCTTCTCATCCTTTCCACCCCACCTTGTGCATCAACTCTGTTGCAGATCTTTGTGTCATCTGCAAAGAGACATACTTTCTTCAGTCCCTCTGCAATGTCGCTTATAAAGACATTGAAGAGGACCGATCTAATACTGAACCTCTACTACCCCCTTTCTTCAGAGTGGACTCCATTTACTATTACTCTCTGTGTCCTATTCTCCAGCCAATTCTTTACCCAGGCTGTCATTTTGGGACCCACTCCCAGGCTGGCTAACTTGTACATTAATCTTTTGTGTGGGACTGTGTCAAATGCCTTGCTAAAGTCTAGGTAGGCCATGTCCACAGCCCCTCCCTGATCTACTACTTTGGTCACCCAGTCAAAGAAATCTATCAGATTTGTCTGGCATGACCTTCCTGCTGTGAATCCACGCTGCCTTGGGTCCCTTGCCCTCTGACCTCTAGATACTTGACAATTCTTTCCTTCAGAAGTGATTCCATCATTTTCCCTATCACTGAGGTTAAACTAACAGGTCTGTAGTTTCCTGCTTCTGCCTTGCTCCCACTTTTGTGAAGGGAATCACATCTACTCTCAGTCCTAGGGTACCACCCCATCCTCCCATGATTTGTTAAAGAGGGTAGTCAGTGGTGTCACTAGTTCTACCCTTAGTTCTTTTAGAATTCCTGGGATGAATCCCATCAGGCCCCATTGTTTTGTCCACCTTCAGTTTTAAGAGTTCTATCAAAACCCTTTCTTCTGTAAATGGGCTGGTATCAACTTCTGTATCCAGAGTGTTTCTATTGTTTTTTTTTTTTAGGTACCTCCCCTCTTCATTTGTAAATACTGAGCAAAATATTTTTTAGTATCTCTGCCTTTTCACAGTCACCCTCTGCCCACCCACCCCCACTTATTAAGCCTCACTATCCCTCCCTTGGTCTTCCTCCATCCCTGATGTACCTATAAAAGTTTTTATCCCCTTCTTAACTGAGTTGGCTATCTTTTCCTCGGTTTGGGCCTTTGCTGTTCTGACTGCATTCCCGGCTTCCTTTTGCTTTAACTGATACAGTTCTCTGTCCTGCTTCTTCTGTGATTCCTTGTACTTCCTGAATGCTTTCTTTTTCTCTTGAACCTTCCTGCCACTTCCTTTGAGAACCATAGTGGTTTCTTACATCGTTTGTTTTGTTTATTTGCTTCACACAAAGGCTTGTTAGCTCTGTGATGCAGTTTTATTATTCCCCATTGTTCTTCCACCTCCTTCCTGCCCATTTGCTAGTGCATTCCTTAGGCACTCACCCATTTTGGCAAAGTCAGCCCTCCTAAAGTCCAGTACTTTTGCCTTTGTATGGCTTGTAAGGCTGTGGAGATGGCCTACCAGACTTTAGCAAGGCATTGCCACAGTCCCACACAAAAGATTAATAAACAAATTAGCCAGCCTGGAGTGGGTCTCAGGGTGGTAGCCTAGGTAAACAATTGGCTGGACAACAGGACACAGAGGGTAATAATAAACAGGTCCACTCTGAAAGAAAGTGGGGTTACTAGCGGGGTACTCAGGGGTTCAGTACTGGGTCCATCCTTTTAATGTCTTTATAAGTGACATTGCTGAGGGACAGGAAGGAAAAGTATGCCTCTTGCAGACAACACAAAGATCTGCAACAGGGTTAATACACAAGGGGATGAGAGGGACTCGGAAAGGTTGGAGGAATGGTCAAAAGTATGGCAGCTTGGATTCAATGCAAAGAAGTGCAAAGTAATGCACCTGGGAAACAAAACCCAGGGAAGCGTACACAGTGGAGGGAGGTATTAACAACTACACAAATGGAAAGGGACCTGATGGTAGTCATATCAGATGATCTAAAAGTAAGCAAGCAATGTAAGAAGGCAGTAAGGATGGCTGGGGTGATACTGGGATGTATAGGGAGGGGCATCACCAGTAGTAAACTGGAGTTGTTATCCTCTGTACAGACAGTTGGTGAGATCCCATCTGGAGTACTGTGTGCAGTTCTGGAGACCCCAGCTGGAGTACTGTGTGCAGTTCTGGAGACCCCATCTTAGCAATAACACAGATAGGATGGAGGCATTCCGGAGGAGGGCAACTAAAATGGTGTAGTGTCTGCAACAGAAGCCATACGAAGAAAGACTAAAGGAGCTTAATATATATATACCTTGAGGAAAGGAGGAGAGGGGACATGATAGAAACTTTCAAGTACCTCAAGGAATCAGCAAAGTCCAAGAGGGTAGATACAGATTGGTCAATACCAGCAGGAACATCTGCCAGAACTAGACACATGGTGGATTCCTTGCAGGAGGAGGGTCTCAAACAACTGGTACAACAACCCACAAGAGACAGGGCTATCCTAGATCTAGTACTGACTAACAGGGAAAAGGATCACAGATCTCCATGTAGAAAGTCACCTGGGGCCAGTGACCATCACATGGTATGGTTCAGTTTGCTAACTACAACTAAATCATCCCATTCAAGGCAAAAATATGGGACTTCAGAGGTGCTGACTTTAATAAGATGGCCAACAGAGTTAAGTAGCCCTGGCAAAAGAAATACAGGTGAGGGTACAGGCAATGTGGGCAAGCATTAAGGATGCAATACTTAAAAGCAACATCCCATTGTGTTAGAGACAAGGAAGTGCAAAAGAAGAAGGAAACCCTTTGGTTCTTAAAAACAGTAGCAGAAAAGGTCAGAGCCAAAAGGCTGGCCTTCAGGAAATATAAGGAAGCATGGCGGGATGAAGATAGGGAGGCATACCAAAGTTCCTAAGGAATCAGGAAGGCAGTAAGGCAGGCAAAGGCCCAAACTGAGAAACACTAGCACAAACAGTAAAGAAGGTGACAAGACTTTCTATAGATACATTAGTGAAAGGAGAAAGTCAGAGGGGTATTGCTAAGATCAAAGGAGATAAGGGTGTGTGTGAGGAGGAGGACCATGTAAAAGCATCTATCCTAAATAGATACTTCTGCTCAGTATTTACTGAAGAGAAGCTAGGGCAGGGCCCACAGCTCAGCACCATGGACACTGGGGAGAGGTGAGAACTAGTCCCTTCACAAGAAATGGTCCTACAAGAGCTCGATAAGCTCACGGTGGACAATTGGACCTGATGGAATACATCCCAGGGTACTAAAGGAGCTAAGGGTGGAACTAGCAGAGCCATTATCAAAATTGTTTAGTGAGTCTCAGAGCACAGAAGAGGCCCTAGAAGACTGGAGAAGGGCTCTTGTGATCCCGCTCCACAATAGTGGTAGCAGGGAAGAGGCAGGGAACTACAGACCAGTCAGTCTTACCTCAGTAGTGGGCAACATGGAGGCACTCCTTAAGGAAAGGATAGTGCAAAACCTGGAATCCATAAGAGCACAGTATCCAAGACAGCAAGGGTTTACAAAGGAAGGTCCTGTCAAACTAATCTCATAGATTTCTTTGACTGGGTAACCAGAGTGGTGGACCAAGGGGAGTAGTTGATGTCACCTACCTTGACTTCATAAAGCTTTCATAACTGTTCCACATAGAAGATTGATTAATAAGCTGGGTAGGCTCAGGGTGTGTCAGAAGTTGGTCAACTGGGTGGCAAACTGGTTGACGGGCAGAAAACAGAGTGGTGGTAAATGGTATACAGTCAGAAGAGATGCAAGTCACAAGTGGGTACCTCAGAGATCAGTCCTGGGGCCAGTCCTCTTCAATATCTTCATCAGTGACACTGCAAATGGACTGAAGGGTAAGGTTTGTCTGTTTGCAGATGACAGCAAGATCTGCAGCAGAATAGATGATCCAGACGGGTGGGCAGAATGAGAAGAGATCTGGATAAACTAACAAAATGGTGGGAAGAGTGGCAACTGGAGTTTAATGCAAAGAAATGCAAGATCATACATATAGGGAAAAGAAACCCTGAAGCCACCTATAGGCTGGGAGGGAGTTGCTGGCAGTCACAAGGGAAGAAAGAGACTTGGCCATCAACATCACCGATGACCTGAAATCATCCAAGCAGACCACTAAAGCAGTAGATAAGGCTAGGGAATGTTAGGGTGTATTAGTAGAGGTATCACAAGTCGGAAGGGAGGTAATAATCTCTCTTACAAGACACTGGTTAGGCCCCATCTGGAGTACTGCATGCAGTACTGGAGGCCACATCTTCACAAAGACATTAACCAAATTGAGGCAGTCCAGAGAAGGGCAACCAAAATGGTGCAGGGACTGCATCAGAAAACATATGAGGACAGATTAATGGAGCTCAATATGTATTCCCTAGAGCAAGGAGGAGATAGGTGATATGATCAAAACATTCAAACACCTTAAGGGCATTAACAAGGTGAAAGAGTCTAACATGTTTCTATAAGAAACACAGCAGGACAAGAGGACACAGCATGAGATTAGAGAGGCCGATTAAGGGGTAATGTGAGGTAGTTCTTTTTCACAGAAAGGATGGTGGATGCATGGAGCGGCCTACCTCAGGAAGTGGTGGATATGAATACAGTGCAGAGCTTCAAACAGGCATGGGATAGACATAGGGAGCAATACAGATGAGTATGAATAGATAAGCCATTGATAGAGCAAAGGCTGATGGCACATTTATGAGGTAGAAAAAACTGATCAGACTGAATGGGCCTTGCGGTCCTTATCCGCTGTCAGCTTCTATGTTTCTATATTTCTATCTTTCAGAAAAAGAGATGTGCAAGAACAAGGGGCACAATTTAAAGATAGGGAGAGGATGGCTCAGGGACAATGTGAGGAAGAATTTTTCACAGAGAGTGTGGTGGATGCATGGAACAGCCTTTCTGAGGAGGTTGTGGAGTCAAAACAGTGGGGAATTCAAGAATGCATGGGACAGACATAAGACAATTCTGGTAGGGGTAGGAAAAAGTAGACTGTTGGTTAACTAGGATCTGCAGCTTATCCAATAGGTAAGGAAATGAGCAGACTAGGTGGGCCAAGTGGTGCTTATTTGCTGTCAAAGTCTATGTTTCTATGTTTTATGACCCTCAACCTAACTGAGCCTATATGGCAGGGGTTGTGTACTGCTAGCCATGGCATCCTAGTACTGTGCATTCAGGGTTAGTAAGGCAGAATGAGATTTAAAATCTAAACAAAGTCAGTGTTACATTTTTAAAGTTTTATGGAGTTAGAAACATTCTACATCATGCTGACTGATATAAGTATGAATCACATGGATAGGATATATAATGGCAAATTAAGAAACAGGCTCAAACATCGCTGGAATGAATGGAATGCATTCATATTGCTCAAGGGAGACAAGCCATAACAAAATTTTATTAGGAGTTACAGTGACTACAAGGAGTTATCCTACACAGAGAGACTTTTCAGGCTCTATTTTAAGAATCTGTGTTCCAAAGGAATATCTCACAAAAGGAGTGAGCACAAGTTTCTGAGAAAAATGTTTGTGCAGTATTTTTAAAATGCACAACGTCACTTTTTTGGGGCATACAAATTGTTTAGCCTGTGGGGATAACACAATATTATTTCTTGTGTCTCTTTTTTTCTTGGCCACACTTCACTAACAGCTGTATGCTTACTCAATACAATGTTTCTTCTATTTAAAAGGGTCATTTCCCCTTGTAGTGAAGCAACCAAAGAGCAGAACCCTTGCTATACTGTATTAAGTAAGCATTAATCCTCGACAAAGAGGACTCTACTATGGAATTAATGTGCCTCCAACCACTAACCAGGCATTAATTCCATGGTAGAACTTGACTTTAGGTGGATCAATGCACTTGTAACATGTCAAGCACAAGATAAGTACTGTTACAGGTGAATTACATGTGGAAACAAATGAAGAGCAACTGACAATATTGCTTTATACAATACTGTGTGCTCTTCTACTCTGCACTTTTCTCCTGACTACATAGGCTCTGTAAATATAGGACTGTGTGCGTGCACTTTGCCTACTATATATCTATTCACATTGTGACTGCAGTTTTAATACACCATGCACCGTTCGTTTTATTATAATTGAGACAGAAAGATAACAGAAACAATTACCTGTGTTTATAAATACAATGTTCTGTTCACTCACCTGTTTGTTTTCACTTCCAATTCAGTTGTGCAATATGGGTAAAATGCGATTATTTGCATACCTCTGTATTTCAAAAGATGGTCTAATACACATATGCAAATGTTTTAATTCTGCCCGTGATGCATGAATGAATCGGAATGAAAAAAATAAGGGGATGACTGTGCTTATAAACCCAGGTAACTTTTCTGTGTTGTTTTCTCTTACTGTACATCTACTGGTTTTACTTTGAAATGCCTACTTGCAGTGTTGTCTGGCCGATTTATCCTTTTGCCATGATGTGCTTTCACATCAGGTACACAGGTACACTGACTGCAAAAATCTCCAAGATGCATTGGCGGGTGGGTGGCAAACGACAAACCAAGGCGGAGAGCAGTGAGCTGAGGTAGCGAAGAGTAGAGCAGTGAGCAGAGGTTCCATCAGCTCCTCTCAACGCAATCTCTGTGGGCTTGCTAGGGTCAGCCATGAGCGTGGTGTAGATGGTGGTTAAATGATCTGTGCAGTGTGACCCTGGCACCAACTCTGGTCTAATTATTTGTTTAACGTGTTCCTGAGTGCACTATCGAGCACTGTGGCTGCAAACAGTACTACATTCTGAAGCGGGCATTATTAGGGAATTAATCACTGCTTCAGTTTGTACCATGTGTTCTGTCTGCACCAATCTACTTTCTGTATTTGCCCATAACATTTATTGCCATGTTACAACTTGATTTGGAACTTGGAATGCCCTGAATTATTTCTTGCCTATTATGCTTCGTCAAACTTAATAAAGAAAAGCATAAAAATCCAGTGGTGATAACAGTCGAAAGGTTCCCACTGGATAGCCTTGGTTGACTGATGTGACAGAGTCCTTGGGTCTCCGTGTGCTCGAATTGCCCACAGTGGTGCTGCTATCACCTTTGGTGAACTGGTGAGTTCAGTGTCCCAGAGCTCTGAAGGTGAGTGCTGTGGGTGCTCCAAGTGACAGAGTCATAAGGGTCTTGGTACTCACTACAGGAAGATGATGTACAGAGACACAAAGGCTTTTGCATGGCAATCCCACTTATAATGCAATTAGTAATGAGCCGATAACACAAATAAACTTTGGCATAATTTGACAAAATCTTAATTCCAGAGGAGCAGAGTCCATAGAGCCTATCTACTACACACACCTGCCAGGTTTGACTAGACCCCCAGATTGATCTATGGGCCTAGGGCACTTACAGTTAATGTAGTCAAGCATCCGTCAATGGAGATGGAAGTCTTCATTATGCTGTGGGTCTTTGAGAGAGGTGCTCCTTCAGCGGCTAGCCATCCCGTCTCATGGAGTCTCTTGAGAATTGCCCAAATAGGCCATTACCACACAACACTAAGATAGCTGACCAGCTTGTTTGGGAAAGAAAAAGGTAATTACCTGGTAGTACAGTAATAAAACAATTCTAGCAAGCTGCCATAAAATGCAAAAAGTTGCAAAATGCAGTCACTGAAAATTGCGCATGTAGAAACAATTGCAATTGTCCAAGGGCTACCCTTACTTGCACAGCTTTTTTGCTCCATGTATGTACTTTTCTTTTTTGAAAATCCAGCCCCAGATCTTTTATTGCAGCTAAAGGGACCATGGGAGCTAGGAGTTGTGACCACAGTTTGGATATACATTTTTTAATAAAACTGAAATGAAATAAATCTTTTGCTATGGTGGAATATTATCTTTAAATGATCAATCGTACTTTACAAAAAACAGAATAATCTATTATTATTCTAGTAGGGGATGTGGGAAGGGTTAATGTAGCCATCCAGAGCATCCATTAGAATAAACACAGTTATGATGGACCTCCCCTGTCACTCACCTCCTCAACCTCTCCTTCACCCTCTGTGCTGTCCCTCACTCATGGCAGATTGCCAAAGTTCTCCTCCTCCACAAAGGGGACAACCCTCCACCAATGGCAACTTTTGACTCTCCTCCTCCCTTCTCTTGCAAAGCTGCAATTGAGAAACTTGTCTTCTCCAGGCTTACTGACTTCCTCTCTTCCAACTTCCTCTTCCCTTCCAGTCTGGTTTTGGGCACCATTTCACCATCTCCTCCCTGCTGTGTCACTGACTCCATCCTCACTGGGATAGATATAGGGCACATCAGGGCAGTCATTTCATTGATTTGGCTAAAGCCTTTGATTCAGTGACCCATCCACTCCTTCTGGACAAGCTGAGCTCTGCTGGCCTCTCAGCCCCACTATTGATTGGTTCCAATCCTACCTCTCAGGCCATCAGCAGATGGTACAGGTAGGAGCATCCTGTCTCCTCTTCTACCAGTCCAGGCTGAGGTCCCACAGGATCCATCCTGGGTCCAGTCCTCTTTTCTGTTTTCCTCAGTGAACTCCCTCTGCCTGTTCCAACTTGCATATTCACATGTATGCAGATGACACAGTTCCCTACACTTCAGGCCCCTCAACCATGATAGCTGAAGTTTCGCTGCAGCAAGATTTACACAATGCCCTCTGCTGGTTTCAGTCAAACCAGCTCTGGGTCAACACTAAAAATAGGTAATCTCGAACCCTCCCAGACCCTATTAAACTCACTTACCCATCTTCTTCTTTCTCCTTAGCCCCTAACAAGCTGGTCATTCTGCCCTTGAGCTGCTCCCCGAAGCCTGTCTCCATGAGGTATGTTATCACAGGGCGCCACTGATACGCCACGCCTGTGCCATTGTTCATTTTCAAACTTGGCGCCTTTTCCTCCAAGAACCCTGAGGGCTCCAGCAACTTACTTTATTAGTCTGTGGCTCCACGGACATTCTAAGGAGACCTTCAATCTTAGTTAAATGATTTGGCCCCTTCCTGAACCTAATTTGTGCCCAATACACTTTCTGCCCCTGACCTGCAAAACAGAGACTGTTTATAAGTGTAAACTGATTGTCTCTCCCCATGGCCTTTAAAATGGGCCCTTTCTTTTTCTCCTCTGCTCCTAAGGTCATTTAACTGCTGCATTTGGCTGCTTGTAGATCAGGAGATTCATTTCTAACTATTGTATTTTGGCTGCTTTCAATTAATTTTAAGTAAAATTAAACTTTAAGCTTAATTTTGTATTTGGCTGCTTTCAATTAATTTTAAGTAAAATTAAGTAAGCTTTAAGCTTTGCTGAAACTGGAGATCTGGAGCTTATATAAAATTAAGTTTTAAGCTTGTAGAAGCAGGAGATCTGGAGCTTAAATTAATCTCTCAATCTCTCCGAAGCAGCTTCTCGCAGCAGTTTTAAGACCACCACCCACCCCTGCCCTGATACTCTTTAAACAGACATTATCACTAGTCCCCTACCACTCTTCCTTCTCACCGACTATCTTAAAGGCACACCCATTGCTCTTAAAGGTGCAACACCCCTCCTCCCTCTCATAGGGTGGTTTTAAATACACAAGCCCCTCTAATGCCTCTGTTCTCCACTATCAATCCAGGAAACATGAGTCTGTTTTTTGTTAAATGACTACTCCTACTTTGTGCCTCCTGGCTGGTCTCTAGTCTAGCATCTCCACCTTCACCGATAGAGCTGCTTAGCCCTACCCAGGAAATGAAGCCCTACCTGCTGCCTACCCTAACATGGATACGGCATCACTGTGTTTCCAGTAATGGCTCTCCTACTCGGGCCTTGCAAAGCCTCATTTTAATCACCATTATTGCCGCCCCAGGCATTTGTAGTGGGCCCAACAAATCCTACCTGACTACTCAGGAGAAGGTAGCCCTATGTATATGGAACTACATCCTCCGTGCCAACTGAAGATTCTCACAACCTTCATCAGCTACCATCCAATAGATCATGGAATGAGTCCCAACTTATGATTTGGCCAAGTTGTCACTACTCAGCGGTCTCATAATCTCGTAGAGTGCACTAAAACCAAAGCGACCAGCAAAGGCAGTGACTCCTCTATAAAAAAATAATTCAGGAGCATCTCCTCCGTCTACTTATAGTAATAATATTACTGATGTCTGGCAATGTGAATCTCAACCCTGGCCCCTACACCCAACCACTGCTCCCATCCACAGAAAACCCCTGGACTTGTGCTTGTTTCACTAAACATCTGCAGCTTGCTCCCCAAACTGGACTGCCTGAAGGCCTGGGTCACTGAGCATAACCCAGATGTGTAATCTGTTGTGAAACCTGGCTATCCACGAAGATACCATACATGGTCATCTCTCTGCCCAGCTACACCCTATACAGATGGGACCAACAATTGAAAAGAGGCGGGGCTGTGTAATCTACACCAAAGACCACCTCCAGGGTTATGTAATACCCTCACCATGTAGCAGTGACACCCTACAAGCCCTAGCCATCAAACTGCTACCAGGGGCCACAACAGAGTGTTCACCCTACTATCAGTTTATATTCTGCTAAAACTATCTCTGTCTGGTGCCAACAACCTGCTGGACTATATCAACATACTGAGCCTAAACACCGAAATGGTACTATTAGGAGACTTTAATATCAATTGGCTCTCACCTGCATCTACTGCTATCAAAGATATCCTTTCCACAATCCATTTCTCCCAAATGGTGGAGACCCCGACCAGATTCAACTATAAAGACTGGCACCAGCACACTATTTGACTGGGTCCTCACAAACCACCCTCGCATATCTCTGACCTTACCATTCTCCCTGATGCCGTGCGACCACTTCCCTATCAGATGTTTATGGAACAACAACTACTGTAAGCTCCCCACCAAAATCATATAAAAAATGGCTGCTCTTAAGGGCCTGCCACAACTAAAGTTGACCTCAAACTCCTTGACTGGTCAGACCTCGTAGAATCCAAAGATGTTGAGATGGTGCTTAACCTCTTTACTGCAAAATTTAACACTGTCTGTGGCAAACATGCCCCTGTCAAAACAAGGAAGACAAAGGACCCTTTAACCCCTGGATTATCCCTGACCTAAAAGCACTTCTCGATGCAAGAGATCAATACTGGCTAAAAGCTCGATCACAGGGCTCTGTAGCAAACATCTAGTGATATAAAAGGCTTGCAAAGACTGTACAAAAGTAATCAGACAGGCAGAGAGTAAATTTTACAAAAAGCCCTCACCGAGTCATGGAACAGCAATAAATGCTTCTGGGCAAACCTGCAGGATATTACAGGAAAGATCCCAAAACACCCCTGCTATGCTCACTGTCGAGGTGTCCCAACCTTAGACCCCCTACTCATTGCCAACTCACTAAGTCAGGCATTTACTGACCTCAATAGTGTTCTCCCAGTGGACTTCTTCAATGCCCCTAACCCAAGAGATGCTGCAAAGGTGTCTACAACACCTCCCTCTGATCGCCTTTCCACTTCAAGATAGTATCTGAAGCAGATGCAAGAAAAATATGAGAAGATCCTAGGAAAGTCAAGGCATAGTGGGGACTCACTGGACCTCAAATTCGTTCACCTGACTCTGGGCGAAATAATTGGACCACGAACAAAAATAATTAACCTCTCCCTCTGCAACTCTCAATTCCCTCAAAGATGGAAGTCTGCCACAGTAACTCCAGTACATAAAAGTGGGGACCGAACTTTACACAATAATTACAGACCAATCTCCATACTCCGGCCACTCTCAATCCACTGGAGCAGATTGTGGCTGACCAGATGATGGACTATCTTAACCAACATAAGCTCCTCTGCCCAGAGCAACATGGGTTCCAGGCGGCCACAGTACCATCACAGCCTTCTAGAATTCACCGGTTCATCAAAAATGCCTTGGACCAAGGCCACCTAGTAGGGCATCCTTCATTGACCTATGAAAGGCTTTTGATATGGTTCACCATGCCTTCCTCCTGGAGCAGCTTTCTGAAATTGGACTTGCAACAGAAACCGTGGACTGGTTTAGCAGCTACCTGAGTCTCTGCTCCAACAAGTTAGGATTGGGAATGTCCTATCCGATACCTGACCTGTCAGATCTGGTGTACCACAAAGGTCGATACTGAGACGCTGCTATTCAGTGTCTTCTTAAACAACCTACCGGCTGCTTGCCAGTGCTATGCTCCTATACGCTGATGACATGGTAATCTTTGCCAGCAACCTGCGCCCAGAACTCCTTGAAACAGATCTCCAAAGTGGCTTTGTATCAGCTGAAAATGGTTCACAGAACAAAAGCTTGTCATGAATTACAAAAGACCAAAATCACGCTGTATGCAACAGCCCAAAACAAACTAAAACTACCCTTGGCATTACGAATGACAGTGGCAGCACCCTGTAACTCATCCAACACTTCAAATACCTGAGGGTTACAATCAACTCTTCCATGGCCTTCACACAGCACATCGACAACACTGCTAAAGCCATCAACACCAGAATCAGCATCCTCTACTGACACAGGCACTGTCACCCATAAAACACTGAATCTGGCAAATAACAGTTCAGTTGTATCTCTTATAGATTATGGACTGGTAATATATGGATCTGCAACTGACACAGCACTCCAACGCATTGCTGTTGCCCTAAATAAAGCTTGCAGCTTGCTCACAAATGTACCTAAACTAACCCATACCTGCAAACTCTATACCTGTGCTGGCTGATTCCAGCTTAATGACAGAATAAGATATCAAGCCCGCCTTCTCGTCAAAAGGCTACGCTAAACTGGCTTCCTCCTGGAGTTCAGAACCTGCTGTCCCTACCACTAAACACCAGACAAACCAGGAGCTCCTCCACAAACCTTCCATGTGCCCAGATGTTGCACATCCATGGCACAACGTGCTTTCTCCACGCCATCACTCTGGACAAAAGCGCTGCCTGATATCTCTGGCACTACTACTCTAGATCCTTCAAACTCAGACTGCGCCAGCACCTTATTGGCAGGAGTTCCTGCAGGTGCTACCACTGAGGCACCCCTCACACCGACTGACTACCACCAGCACTTCCCAGTCCCTATCCCTTGGGATAGGCAAACCCTAACGTTTAGCAATCCCCCAACCTCTTGTACCCTATCCTGTCCCAGCCAAACCCTGCCTCTTCCCACACTGCCCTGCTTACCCTGCCCCTCTCCCCCTTCCTTCTCCTGCTCCTCCTGCTGATACAGGCACACTTTGTACAATGCCACAGCTTACCTGTTCCTGGCTGGATTTTACATTACCCGTCATGTTTAATACTCTCATAATCTCATAATCTGTTTGCTGAACTCTCGTTGTATTATCTGTAAATTGTCCTCAGTCTTTGTTTTGCCTTGTTGTTTAATGTATTTGATGTATAACCTCTCAATGAGCATCCGCTCACAGGTGTATCAAGACTTCAATAAATAAATAAAATAAAAATAAAAAAACAGTGTCTATGACCTTTGGCACCAGCCATGAATTGGTCAGGCTCGCCCCTGACTGCTTCTCTACCCTGTATGGCATTCCTCTTGAAGTGGTTCCCTCTTTCAAGTATCTCAGTGTGAGGCTTGATAGCAGGCTTGATGTTTCTGTCCACATTAATGGCATCCCTCCACTCCACCCCAAGCTTGGAGCCTTGTACATAACAAAAGACTGCTTGTACCTGCATGTCCGCCTGGAGATGGTTACAAAAGTGTGCTCCCTATGGTACTGCCCTACTCTTCTCTTGCCAAACTGGACACCCTCTGTAATGCCTTTTATCACTTTACTACCAACTCCTCCTCATACTCATCACCTCCTCTACTCCTCCCTATCCATCCTCCCCTACCATCACATCACCAGTCCCACTGTACTTCCTTCATCTACAAATACTTGTTTGGGTCTCTTCCATCTTACCTTGCCACACTCTTCTCCTCTCAGCCATTCCCTCTGCCTTATATTCTATCCCTACAGATATCCTCACACCTTTCCCTCCACCACCCTCACTTTCTTGCTGGGCAGCCTCCTCCTATCACTTTCCCTTCCTCTGGAACCAGCTCCTCTCTTCTCTCCATCTCTCATCCACCCCATTTTCCTTAGACACCAGCTAAAGCTCTTTCCTTCCCTTCCTGCTCCTATCAGCCCCCTGCATGACCTGCTACTGGTGCCCTTTTCACCCTCGCCATGGTCCCCGAGGTCAGTTCTTGTCACTACGACTACTGCACTTATTTGCATCAACTTGCTTTGATCATTTTTTTACCTTCTATTTTTCCTTCCCCTTCAGCCAGCGGCAGTCTCTTAGTGCTCCAGGCTGCCTCAACCTGTCACTCCCAGCTTCTCCCAGAGCTTATGTTATCTCCAGAAGTGTGCACCATGGTATCCCTCCCCATGGTCGGGACCTTGAGCTGGGCCAGGTCCTCAGATAAACCATTCTTGGTGCTCCTGGGTGAGCCTGGGTCAGCGGATGAGGGTCTGTGAACTGTTCATGAGCCATCATGGTGCGGCTATGTTTCACATTTTCTCCCCCTCCAAGGGACAGTGGCTGAGGGGCATGCTCACACAGCGGTGTGAGTGCCCGTCTAGCCAATTCCCAAATCCTTGTTGCTACACTTTGCCTGCACTGCCACCTGTGGTCACCAGGTGGCAGTCATGAGTGACAGTGATTCCCTCTCTCTCCATTGAGGAGGCGAGAGTCCTGTGGGATCTTTAATCCTCCTCCCCTCGGCTTGCCCTCCGATAATCCAGGCTCGTTCCTGAACCGGGTTGTCAGTGGCCCGGCGGTAGTGCTTCACTGGCCCTGCCGGCCAGCTGTGATTTGATCATTTCATCTGTGTATTGGTGCTCATTGCAACAACTTCTGTTCACTGTTTATTGTTATTTGCACTTGTATCTTGTTGAACTTTTCACTGTTTGCACTTTAGCTTTGGAATGCTTCTTTGCTGCTGGTTTTGATTTATTGTAGCCCTTTCTGGGTCACATCTGGAAGTGAACCCTGGCTAAGCGTGCCTTTCCCAGTTATCAGTTTAAAAATAAATAAGTTTGATAAATAAACAAACAAAGTAAGAAAGAAATGGTGAGTAACCCTTCCGACAACATGAATGTGATTAATGTTGTCACACTAGGTTGCAGACTCCTAGCCGTACCTGACAGGATGGTCTAGGATATCTATTTAGGAAAAGTTTTAAAGTGCTAATATCCCAAATCTAGCATGCCTCTGTGACTGAATATCTAGGCAATAACATGCTATGAATGTGAGAACAGATGTAAGAAAATCAGGATAATAATAATAATAATTTCAATTATATACTGCCTTTCATGCATGCAACTTAATTGCTTTACAGTCAACACAAAGTCACACCAACTCATCATTGTGGCGCAGTCAACTCTGGTGTGGAACAGGCAGCCCTTCAGTGCCAGCACACTGCACAGCAGCTTTCGTACCCTCTGTGTGCTGGTGGATTTGAATGATAGTTACATGAAGGATATAGCATGTACCCTGGCTTATTCACTAAGTTTTAATAACATTTCATATAAATTCTTGGGTTGTACTGGTGTGTGGCCTATATCAGTAAATAAAGAAGATCCAGTAAAAAATCTGCTTACAACAGCCTGCAAACCTTGAAGTTGTTTTACCTTCTTACTTTTTCTTCACACTTTTAAGGGGTATCTTGGTATCAGATGTCATGAGATGTCCATAAGCCCAACCACCACTGGCAAAGTGAATCCGTGTTTGGGTACCTCACGGTACCTCTATTTACTTTATTACCTGGGTTGGAATCTCACTGTTATTCATTCTTTGTTATGTGAGATATGAGCTTTCCAATGTTCAGTTTTATATAGAGTGCAGCCACCTAAAGACTTACAGGTGGTCAGTGGGATCTGACTAATAAAGATGCCTACACCTCTCCTAATCTTTAAATTAATCAGGATGTAGCAAGCTCTACCTCGCTAAGTCAAGGTTTAATCCCATTTCCTCTCAGTTTCTATCATTTCTAGGGGTGCTTTGGTGTATGGCCTATATTGATAAATCAACAAAATCCAGTGCACTCCCTGCCCGAAAAATAGCTGCTCATGAGAACCTGCAATCTTTATATATATGTGTATATATATATATATATATATATATATTTATTTATTTGTTTGTTTTTGTTAACGGGTAAGGCACACTAGACAGCCAAGTGCCTATTTTCAGGTGCGACCGGGTATACTATATATATATATATATATACAGTACATATATTTTTACTTTCTTACTTACATTTTTTATTTCATGATTTAAGGAAATGTCAGCTGATATAGGATAAGCCCAACTAACAAAGACAAGGTGAACTCCATGGCTGTGCACCTTCACTAACATTTTAATCTTTATCTTGCTTATCTGAGCTGGAATCTCACTGCTATGCTCTCTTTTGAGACAACTCTCAAGCTTCCCATATTTACTTTTATTATTATACAGAGTGCAGCCACCTAGGAATCATAGGTGGTCAGTGGCAACCAGTCACCTGCACACCACGTGATATAATCGGAAGACTGACACCCCAGACCAACTTTCGTATAGGGTAACACTGAGTAAAATGTTTTACCCTGGGACTTTTGAGTGCCATATCCATTTATTCGTCAGTGTCAAGACCTGTTTGAAGAAGTTTTCTATCAAGTGTTGGTGTACATGGAAATCAATGGATCAAATTCTTAAATGGTCTGTGAATAGCAAATTTTTTTGCATATAGTTACATGAGTGTTAAGCATCATGGTAGTGGCTATTAGGCATCATGATACCAAGTTTACACTCTCCGCCACGGCACCTGTAACAGTTCAGCTATTATTTGCTAGCTCACATATTACATGTAATTCCGCAAATGCAAAGCATGTAATACAGTTAAAAATGTGATTGTAACACATTTCAGATGATGATACAGGTAATAGTTCACCTGAATTGGGGGTGCTGCCCCACACCTGTCTTTTTTTTTAAATGGGAGGGCGTGTGGGGCACAGACCCTCAATTTAAATGAGCTGTTAACTGTACCATGTCTCTATAGCGATATTGGTAGTCTGTTCAATGCAGCATGTTCTCTGATTTACAAAATTTGCTTGCAACTTATGTCAGATGATCATACAGTTAATAGTTCATTTGAATTGGTTTATCTATGTAACTCCTCACCCATGCTTTTTGCCAAAATGACAGGTGGCATGCTGTTGAAGCTGACAGCAGTACCTGGTAGGGACCTGGGTTCAGGGAGGATGAGGTTACTCGGCACAGGGGACCTAGGTTTGGCTACTCTGCACAGGTGCACCCAAGTAAATCCGAACACAGGAAGCAATAACTATAATGTCCAGAACCAGGAATGGGATTCTTTAGTGTGGCTTTTATTCACAAACTAGCTGAACAAAACAAAGCATAGATGGACCCCCATGGGCTACATTTCCTGGTAATGCAGATTAGAGACTACAACACAGTCCATTGGAAGAATGAACCAATTATACTGTTTTCAGACTCTGGTCCCACCATACACACACCCGGACTAGCACGCAGCTTTGGGTACACAGCCCAACTGGCCCGGCTCCCCGCCAGCCACTTGATCCACGGTCCATTGGAAGAATGAACCAATTATCCTGTCGTGGCTCCCACACCTCTTAAGTCTGCGACTCCTAGAGATATTTCTTCCTTACTCGTTATGACTCCCATCTCACAAAGAGAATTCTTCTTTACACTTGTTGTGGCTCCTCATACCACTTAGAGTCTGCAACTCCAGAGAGATTTTCCCTTTGCAATCCTAATGCCTGGGTACTTCCCCATCACTGGCCAAGTGCATGAGACAAAGTAGCAACCACAGCAGAAATCTGTAGAGGTGGACCTGGTTACTAAAGATGGGGTGTGCCCTCCTCCAGCTCCCACAGCCCATACCCGCCATTTCTCTGGAAAACTGAAACTTCTGAGTGTAGATTAAATGGTAGATGAACTGGCATCTCTCTACATATTACTTGAAATCACACAGCACTCTAGCATTTGACACTACTCCACTTGTTTGGCCTAGTCCTATAGGCTTCCCAAAATGTAGCTCAATTCCTAGATTCCACACATGTCCCAGGGTGAAGAAAACATTTTGCCCTCTCATGTTAGAGCAAACACTCACCCTTTAGTTGCAGGTGCCCACAGGCGAATCACAAATCTTCCAACTTTCCAAACAAAGGCTGAACTGAAATGGCAGCTTTTCTTCCTCTTGGCAGAATTAAGGGATTGCCCAGGAATCTGCATGGGGATCTTTACATCCCTCGGAGGAGGGGGGCACTGAGACCGAACAGCGGTCTCCACCACTTGAGGACACCTTACTTACTCAAGACAAACTGGACACTGACTCCTTCTTACTGAAGGCAAACTGAAACTCTGACTTTGAAAACTCCCAACGCTCTATCTAACTCCCTCTGCTGCAGATTCCAATGTGGCTTATGCAGCTGCAGAGTTCTATTGGTGATGTCATCCTCAGTCTCAGCTGAGACTGAGAACAGAGTGAGACAGTGTGAAACCCATTTAACTGGAGTTTCTGAAGCTGCCTTCCTGCCTACCACTAGGTCTTACTGGGATTCTAGTAACCCTGGGTAACAAGGGGTTTACCCTCGGCCTTGACCAGGAAAATGACTGTCCACAGTCATTATTTACCCGGCCTTAGGCTATCCCACCCTATGTGCTACCAGTGGAGGGGGTGATCAGGCCCTCCTACCATGTGCAAGCACAGGCAGGCAACACTAAGGGCCTGAGACCCTAGCTGACATGTCAGCCTCTACTCTATCCACTTACTATGGACACCTAGTGGCTCTGGTAGAACTATCCAGGCATAGCCCTGATAGATCAGCACTGCAGTCCCCATGGTCACTGAGAACCACAGCCTGTCTATCCCCCAACCCTCTAGGAAAACCTATCTGCCTCTAACATAATATTCCCAAAACAAAAACAAAAACAACCGGGGACCTCCCGACCTTCGACAACCTGCAACCACACACCACTAAAATACCAAATTACTGTCTCCTCCCTACCCCCACAACCACACCTGTGGAAGGAAAGGGTTAATACAACAATAACACCACAGTACTTTAAATTTCTAAACACTAAAGCACTGACGAGGAACTCCGATGAGCCCTTCTTCTCTTCTTGTCTTCTCTTCTGTCTTCCCAGGAACACCTGTAAGAAAAAGAAAGACAAAACACACTCTAATCTGCATACACAGTCTACCTAGACCCTACCATCAAAACACTGCAGAATTCCAAAAGATTTTTAGAAAAAGGTAGAAAAACAGTATTTACATTAGAAATCAACAATGACATTCTTTACAATACACATTTGGGGATGGTATGCCCTAAAAGTCCCAACTAGTGACCACAAGGCCGAAGGCTAGTCCAATAAAAGTCTCTCCTGGGCGGGCCGGTGAACCACAGTTCTAACAGGCCAAAGTCCCGAAGAGAGTCTTTGAAGACAGTTCACACAATTTGAAGTCTGTTAGTGTAGGGTGTGTACTGCAATGTCATAAAGATAGAAAAGTTTGGACTTACCAGCCACTTGTAGTATGAGATTTCTGGCACCAACATGCACCTTTGACGAAGACTCTCCCTGGCAGCATTTCTTCCGATACAGCTGGGCGGGACATCTTCCAGGAACCACAGGAGGGCACATCTGGGAACAGCTGGGCCGATGTCATCTCTGGAGATGGAACCTTAGAACAGGAACAAAAGAAAACAGCTGGTCCGGCGTCATCCGATTACCAGGCGATGAAAAAGGAAACAGCTGGGATGGTGTCCTCTCTGGATCTGAAGTCATCTGGTGGGCCAGTTGATGGTTGCTGGACAGGACAGTACACTGTAGAGTGATGAATGTGGGGCACCTGAGTCCTGGATATTCATATTGGCGGATCAATAAGGCACTTCACAGTCTAGTGTGGCAGTATTGACTACCACTGCTCAGCTCTCATTTTGTAGGCATGGGCTTGTTGCTGGGAGGTCCTTGCACTGAAGCCAATAGTACCGGGGTCAGGGCTTGATTATTACCCCATCTGGGTGCACATAATTCACACAGTGGGAGATTTCATGTCCCTCTCTGTCCACTATTCTCACTCTGTCCATAAACAGTGTCCTGCCTCTCTTCCACTGGGTATATTTCTCATGAAACAGTCTGTCCTTTACATGCTTGTTGCCCCAGGATGCACACCTTTCATTGCTTGGCCCAGATCCAGGATTTCCTGTAGTTCTCAATCTCTTCCCAGACTTTTCGAGAAAGGTAGGAAAGGTCATACCATAGATCTCATTTGCCTTTCTCTGAACCAGTCTCTCTCTTTACTTGCTTTGGTCAATCTGAGACCGCTGGCCTGGCTTGGGGTGGCCAGTCCTGGTTCTGCCAGCTACACATCCTTAAGGAAATTAGAAACGGATCCCTGACTTCTTCCTCCTGTAAAGCCAGGGCAGTGACATCACCACTTTCTTCTACATTCCTCCGAGGCAAGATCTTGAGGCTGTGTACCCGTTCTTTTTCTCACAAGGCCACATAGGTTCCCCTCATCTTCCTCTTCACTGAGGATCTGAGCCCAGGAGTGAGCAGTCGTTCTCACCCTGAGACTATCCACTCATCACTAGGCGTGGATGTCAACACCTCCCATTCAAAGGCCTCCGCATCTCATCTTCACCTAAAGAGACTCGGGCTAGGCCCCCGCACCCAGGGGTCTATTGATGCTTTATCCGAACTTTCCTTCTGGGATCCAGCATCCAAAACTTCAACTTCAGGTTCTGTCTCTAACGCTGTACCCTCTAGCTTTGTGCCACACTCCCCGAGGGGCCTTCCTCCACAGGCTCCGCCTGGTGCTGTGTGCTGCCAACTGCAGATTCTGAATTTTTGTCCATGTGGGGGCCAAGCAGATTGAAGGCGCTTTATACAAGCCATATTTTTGTAGGCATCCAGCACAGTGAGGATCATGGCAGCGTCCCTTCCAGCACTCAAGCATATTTGACATACACGCACTGGATAATTAGGAATTGCCACATCAGGAGGCAGTTGCCTCCATAGCACCACTTTTCAATATCTCTTAGTCTATTTACTGCTGCTGTTACTGCAACCCGGGCATGATCCAGGTAACGAGCTGATCCTGAGGCCATAACTGCAGAAAAATAAACAAAAGTTCACTGTAACTGAAAGTCCCACTTTATTGAACACACTCTTTAGCTCTTAAAATGGCTCCTCTGCTGCTGTGTTTACTTTACTACCCACCTTGTAATGGCGGCTGCAAGCTCCTGTGCCATCAACATTTAGAATCTGGGTCAAGCCACTGCACACCCAATTTACACAAGCTACTGATAACTTTTGCTCAAACTGCACAACTTGCTCTGACCTGGCTCCAAACACATTTACAGGATTTTCCTTGGACTTTTACATGCTGGTATCATTTATTTTATTCAAAGTCCTTAAAAGCTTCAGGTTTTAGCACAGGATTGCCTGCTTTTACTAGTGTTGCATTTTGCTACAACCCACAGTCTCTCTCGGCTGCAAACTTTAAACTGAGGCTAAATTCACTTCTATGCACACAGTCAATGGCTTAACAGACTTGCACTTGCTGGCAGGACTTCACACAGTTGTTAGTTGCAAAGCGACTACACTGCTGCACACACATTTATATGGCATAGACTGAAAATCACTGTTTGAGCAGTTTCTTGAATGTTTACTTACTGTTATCAGTAGCAACTTGCTGCGATGGGGAAAAATGGCCTGCAGCCAGTTCTTGAAAGCCTTGGAACACAAAAGGCGGGCAGTCCTAGCGATCGTCATTTTAAATACCAAACCTGCAATTCTGATGATCGATTAGCGGGTTAAGCCCGATTTTAAGCAAAAAGCCAATTTTAAACTGTTTACAACGTTTTGGAACACTCATGACGCACCTCCACTGCCAGTACACGACTCCCTCTCACTCCCTGTCGAATGCTGGGGCAGTCTCTGTAGAGCTGGCTGAGGCGAGACTGATTGCAGCCTGACCAACCACTCACGCCATGCAAATGAGCCCCTTCTTCCTCATGAGGCTCTTCTCCTCACGTCGATCGTCGAGCAAGCAAATTTAAACTGCAGAATGCAACTTTTTCTTTTCCAACTGACTCACGTAGGGAGCCCATTTCAACCATATAACATAGCCATTTACTCTGCAGTCTCTCAATTACACAGAAAGCATTTCCAACGTCCAGGGCATAATTTCCTTTTGCTACCCTAGTCTTCCACACTTTCCTTCACAACAGCTAATTTTAAAAGCATTTCAAACATCCAGGGCACAATTTTCCTGTTGCTACCCCTAGTCTTCCACACTTTTCTTTACCACAGTTCATTTTAAAAGCATATCCAACGTCCAGGGCATAATTTTCCTGTTGCTACCCTAGTCTACCACACTTTTATTTACCACAGTTCATTTTAAAGCAGGCAAAAATGCTGTAAACAATTTTGATGCAGAACAAGGGCACACTCTTTGGCTTTACAGCTCCTTGGTAAACAGTTAGCATTTTTAAACAGCAGCACAAGATTCACAGCACACAGCAATACACACTAGGAAATTGCTTCAGCTTTTGGGCTACCCACTGCCAGATAGCCAAAATGCTAGCCCCCTCTAAGCACCTTCCTCCCAGAACAAAATCAAAGCGGTGCCTCCATTTTGTAACCCCTCACCCTGCCTTTTTGCCAAAATGACAGGTGGCATGCTGTTGAAGCTGACAGCAGTACCTGAGTGGGGACCTGGGTTTGGGGAGGATGAGTTACTCGGCACAGGGGACCTCGTTTGGCTACTCTGCACAGGGGCACCCAAGTAAATCCAAACACAGGAAGCAATAACTGTAATGTCCAGAACCAGGAATGGGATTCTTCAGTGTGGCTTTTATTCACAAACTAGCTGAACAAAACAAAGCATAGACAGACCACCATGGGGCTACATTTCCTGGTAATGCAGATTAGGGACTACAACACAGTCCATTGGAAGAATGAACCATTATACTGTTTTCAGGCTCTGGACCCACTAGGCACACAGCCTGGACTTGCACACAGCTTTGGGTACACAGCCCGACTGGCCCGGCTCCCCGCCGACCACTTGATCCATGGTCCATTGGAAGAATGAACCAATTATCCTGTCGTGGCTCCCACACCACTTAGAGTCTGCGACTCCTAGAGATTTCTTCCTTACTTGTTATGACTCCCCATCTCACAAAGAAATTCTTCTTTACACTTGTTGTGGCTCCCCACACACGCTTAAGTCTCGACTCCTAGAGAATTTTCCTTTGCAACCCCACATCTGGGTACTTCCCCATCACTGGCCAAGTGCATGAGGCAAAGTAGCAACCACAGCAGAAATCCATAGAGGTGGACCTGGTTACTAAAGATGGGAGGTGTGCCCACCTCCAGCTCCTACAGCCCATACCCGCCATTTCCCTGGGAAAACTGAAACTTCTGAGTGTAGATTAAATGGTAGATGAACTGGCGCATCTCCTCTACATATTACTTGAAATCACACAGCACTCTAGCATTTGACACTACTCCACTTGTTTGTACTAGTCCTATAGGCTTCCCAAAATGTAGCTCAGTTCCTAGATTTCCACACATGTCCCAGGGTGAAGAAAACATTTTGCCCTCTCATGTTAGAGCAAACACTCACCCTTTAGTTGCAGGTGCCCCACAGGCGAATCACAAATCTTCCAACTTTCCAAACAAAGGCTGAACTGAAATGGCAGCTTTTCTTCCTCTTGGCAGAATTAAGGGATTGCCCCAGGAATCTGCATGGGGATCTTTACATCCCCGGAGGAAGGGAAGAGACCAAACAGCGGTCTCCACCACTTGAGCACACCTTGCTTACTCAAGACAAACTGGACACTGACTCCTTCTTACTGAAGGCAAACTGGAAACTCTGACTTTGAAAACTCCCAACGTTCTATCTAACTCCCTCTGCTGCAGATTCCAATGTGGCTTATGCAGCTGAGAGAGTTCTATTGGTGATGTCATCCCTCAGGCTCAGCTGAGACTGAGAACAGAGTGAGACAGTGTGAAACCCATTTAACTGGAGTTTCACAAGCTGCCTTCCCTGCCTACCACTAGGTCTTACTGGAGTTCTAGTAACCCTGGGTAACAAGGGGTTACACCTATGCTAAATTGACAACACTGTTGTCAAAGTTTGCATAGCAAGATCCTCAGTGTCAACAGGCAAAATTTCACCTGTTGACATTGGTTTGTTTCTCTAGGGGGCTGTGCCCCCAAACTCCCAATTTGGGGGCTGTATCCCTGCACCCCTTCCATAGATTCTCACCTCTAAGTTGGAGTTGATTTGAAGGGGCAGGCAAAACACAGTGAAGCGGCAAAATTCCATCCACCTCACAGCGATAGTCTCGAAACCTGTTGAGATTGTCGCGATGAGGATTTGCTGATAATGTTTTGATGCGTGGTCAGTTCACCATTAGAGTTGGAGGCTATGCCCCCCATATCCCCATGCCTGTTTTTTTAATTGGGAGGGGTGTGAGGGGCACAGACCCTCCAGTACAAATGAACTATTAAATGAATGATCATCTGAAATTTGCCGTACATTATGGTCTCCACATAGATTCTAGTAGTCGGCTCCAGTGCTTCATAAGCTCTCATAGGCATAATTTCATTACATAACATTACACATTTTCCATAGCAGCTCACTGTGGATATTGTGGTGCTCTGATGTTCTCCACCAATGCCCAAGTGTTTACTTCACTGCTGCTTGACCAAAGTCATTGTGAGCTGAAAGTATGAAGAAATGGTAAGCGTTTACAAAAGTGCTAAAATCAGAAAAAGTGGAAAAAAATGCAAGAACTGAGGAGCAACAGTAATTAAACTATAAATGTCAATATAGGATATGCAATGGCCTGACTCATAATATGCCTTTTACTGTAATGAGTGAGGGAGCAGGGCAATAACTTATGAGTGGCAGAGCCATCAGTGAGTTGTGTAAGTCTTACACTCTCCCAAGTGGATGTGACATATTCAGAACTGGGCCATTGCGCATCCAGTTTATACACTGTATTTTAAATTGTAAAACTTTTAAATTAGTTCACTGGGACATCGAGAGACTTATGAAGAATGATTTAGCAACATAGTAATGGCTGACAGAGTTGACGTAATTTGTAGAATGACTAGATGTTGGGGATTGAGTATGTTAGTACTGAAGTAATTGAGGGAATGAATGGTTGTTGTATGGTTGGATGTTTGAGTGCTTACGTAACTTACCTTTACTTCATACACTATTTCTGTCCTTGCTGCAGGGACTACCACCTTTTGAGTTGTCATGCAATTATTGGCACCCTCTTGAGAAGGGTTCCACCCCTATAGTTGTGGGGATAAGATACATTTTTAGCTAAAGGTATTAGGGAGGAAGGGCTCAAAACACAGATACTGTACATAGGTACATAAACATTGACGGCAAAAACGACTCTTGTTTCATCTAGTCTGCCCACCCTACCTATTGTGCATTGCCCTTATGGCAATCTCCCTTCTTTACTGTCTCCTCTTTCCTAACTAAAGCCACCTGTGTGGCCGATCCCTACTGAAAGCTTCCAATCGATTTGCCCAGTACCACTTCTTCTAGTACCTTATTCCACTTATCCACCACCCTTTCTGTGACAGGCGGCTTTCAGACATCTGTTTTGAATCTCACCCCTGCCAACATTAGTGAATCTTTTCTTGTCCCTGTGTTTGAACTCAGGAGAATAGTTCCTTGACATCTACTCTATTTATCCGATGCAGGTACTTATATGTCTCAGTCATGTCACCCATTTCCATCCTTTCCTCCAGGTTGTACATGTTTACGTTTTGCAGCCTCTCCTCATATGCAATATCCCGAGGTCATGCACCATCTTAGTTGCCTGCACTATACTGCCTCCACCTTGTTTCAGTCTTTCCTCAGGTGTGGGCTCCAGTACTCGCAGTATTGTGGGTTTAGCAGCACCAGTGACCTGTACAGAGGGAGGATCACTTCTTGCTTTCTTACTGCTTATCCCCAGGCATCCCAGCATTCTGTTTGCTTTGCTCACTGCTCTGTTGCAAAATGCAGATGTTTTTAGGGTCTCAATATCATCACCTCTAATTCTTTTTATCTGTAGTGCTATCCAGCACCGCCCTCTCATTTTGTATTGCACCATTGGGTTAATTCTCTGCATTACTTTAGAAACATAGAAACATATATAAGCCCCTCATTTGGGAGGACTTAGTGCTCAGCTTTAGGCACCGCAGAAGAAGCATTGTGGGTAAATTTGGAGACTGGCAATGGCACCACAATCCGCACAGGGCTGTATACAGATCCCCTTCTCGGGAGGAAATGGACAAGGAAATGATAGAAAGTATACTTAGAATGGCAGAAAAAGGGGAGATATTGCTGATGGGTGATCTGAATATGCCAGATGTTAACTGGAGTGCAGTTGCAGCAGCCACTTGAAGAGTGGGGTTGTTCTAGATGCCTACAGGGGCATGCCTTAGACAACTAGTATTGAGCCCACTCGAGAGGAGCAATCTTAGACCTGGTTCTCTCAAATGGAGATGAAGAGAGATCACAGATGTAGAAGTGAGTAGCCATATGGGAACTAGCGACCATCAAACAGTATGGTTCACAATAAACACAGCAATAGAGTCAAGCCATACAAAGGCAAAAGTACTAGACTTTAGGAGGGCTGACTTTGCAAAATGGGTGAGTGCCTAAGGAATGCACTAGCAAATGGGCAGGAAGGAGGGTGGAAGAACAATTGGGAATAATAAAACTGCCATCACAGAGGTAACTAGCCTTTGTGTGAAGCAAATAAACAAAACAAAACGATGTAAGAAACCACTATGGTTCTCAAAGGAAGTGGCAGTGAAGGTTCAAGAGAAAAAGAAAGCATTCAGGAAGTACAAGGAATCACAGAAGGAGTAGGACAGAGAACTGTATTAGTTAAAGCAAAAGGAAGCTGGAAGGCAGTCAGAACAGCAAAGGCCCAAACCGAGGAAAAGATAGCCAACCAGTTAAGAAGGGGGTAAACCTTTTATAGGTACATCAGCGAGCGAAGGAAGATGAAAGGAGGGATAGTGAGGCTTAATAAAGGGAGGGAGGGTGGGCAGAGGGTGA
This sequence comes from Neoceratodus forsteri, assembly GCA_016271365.2. Classification (NCBI taxonomy): domain Eukaryota; kingdom Metazoa; phylum Chordata; order Ceratodontiformes; family Ceratodontidae; genus Neoceratodus; species Neoceratodus forsteri. The sequence goes on from CM028137.1 coordinate 646,957,446, forward strand.
CTGTGAAAAGGCAGAGATATTAAACAAATATTTTTGCTCAGTATTTACAAAGAAAGTGGGAGGTACCTAAAACAAACAGTAGAAACACTCTGGACACAGAAGTTGATACCAGCCCATTTACAGAAGAAAGGGTTCTGAAAGAACTCTTAAAACTGAAGGTGGACAAAGCAATGGGACATGATGGGATTCATCCCAGAATTCTAAAAGAACTAAGGGTAGAACTAGTGACACCAATGACTACCCTATTTAACAAATCATGGGAGGATGGGGCGGATACCCCAGGACTGGAGGAGGGCAGATGTGATTCCCTTCACAAAAGTGGAGCAAGGCAGAAGCAGGAAACTACAGACATGTTAGTTTAACCTCAGTGATAGGAAAATGATGGAATCACTTCTGAAGGAAAGAATTGTTGAGTATCTAGAGGCCAGAGGGCACAGGACCCAAGGCAGCATGGATTCACAGTGGAAGGTCATGCCAGACAAATCTGATAGATTTATTTGACTGGGTGACCAAAGTAGTAGATCAGGGAGGGCTGTGGACATGGCCTACCTAGACTTTAGCAAGGCATTTGACACAGTCCCACAAAACATTAATATACAAGTTAGCCAGCCTGGGAGTGGATCCCAAGATGACAGCCTGGGTAAAGAATTGGCTGGAGAATAGCACACAGAGTAATAGTAAATGGAGTCCACTCTGAAGAAGGGGGTTACTAGTGGGGTACCGCAGGGGTTCAGTATTAGGACCGGTCCTCTTCAATGTCTTTATAGCGACATTGCAGAGGGACTGGAAGGAAAAATATGTCTCTTGCAGATGACACAAAGATCTGCAACAGAGTTGATGCACAAGGTGGGGTGGAAAGGATGAGAAGGGACTTGGCAAGGTTAGAGGAATGGTCAAATGTATTGCAGCTTAGATTCAATGCTAAGAAGTGCAAGGTAATGCACCTGGGAAACAAAACCCAGGGAAGAGTACACAATGGGGGTGAGATACTAACAACAACAAAAATGGAAAGGGACCTGGGGGTAGTCATATAAGATGACCTAAAGGTGGGCAAGCAATGTGAGAGGGCAGCAAGGAGGGCTGTGGGGATACTGGGATGCATAGGGAGGCATCAGCAGTAGAAAACAGGAAGTTATTATCCTCTGTACAGACAGCTGATGAGATCCCTCTGGAGTACTGCGTGCAGTTCTGGAGACCCAATCTCATGAAAGACATAGACAGGATGGAAGCTGTCCAGAGGAGAGCAACTAAATGGTACAAGGTCTGCACGGAAGACATATGAAGAGAGAGACTTAAGGAGCTTAATATGTATAGCCTCGAGGAAAGGAGGGAGGGGGACATGATAGAAACTTTCAAATACCTCTAGGAATCAATAAAGTCCAAGAGGGTAGCATCTTTCAAAAAGAGTGTGCAAGAAAAAGGGACAATTTGAAGATAGAGGGGGGCAGCTCAGAGGTAATTTAAGGAAGTATTTTTTCACAGAGAGGGTTGTGGATGCATGGAATGGCCTTCCGGAGGAGGTTGTGGAGTCAAAAACAGTGGTGGAATTCAAGCATGCATGGGACAGTCATAAGGAAATTCTAGGGGTGGGGTAGGAAGAAGTAGGCTGCTGGTTAACTAGGTTAACTAGGATCTGCAGCTTATCCATTAGGTAGAAATGGGCAGACTGGGTGGGCCAAGCGGTCCTTATCTGCGTCAAATTCTATGTTTCTATGTGTAGGGATTTTGGTGCACTGGGGTGTATTTTCTGCTTGCTGCCACTAGGGGCAGCAGGCAGAGTTTCTATGTACAGAGGAGTTGGGAGGCGTGGGAGAGATTGGCGGGCTGTGCAGCAGGGCAGTCAAGGGGGTTGCTTCTGGCAAACCAAAAGAACATTTTGGTCCTGGTAGAAAAGGTTGCTGCTGAATCAGCTTGAGACCCAGAGCTCTTGCAATCTTTGAGAACTCAGGAGAATAAAACTGATTTGTTTGTAGGAGAAACTGGAGTCCAGAGTGATCAATTTTAATGAAGGTTTTAAATTAAATAAGTTGTTAGGGGTTCCATGGTTTCCTGGGGTCTTGAAACATTCTAGTTTCCTGTGCCCTCTTGCCCTGGGATCAGTAGGTGGGGAGCCAGAAGGTCCTGAAGATGGTGCTTGGTCTGCGTGCTGGTCTATCGGAGGTTTATCCTACTCGGGCAGTGTTATGCAATGCCAGGTCTATTAAAACAAGACGGCTGTTGTAGCTGATCTTGTTGGGTTCATCTGACCTGGCGTGCATCACCGAGACTTAGCTGGATGAAAATGCTGGGCCAGTTTTAGCCGCAGCAGTTCAGCTGGGTACCGGTGATACACACGCCAGGCAAGATCGTGGGGCAGGGGTGTTGCCATATGTTTTAAATCAGAACTGGGCCTGGTGGAGGTACGGCCGAGTCACCAGATCCTTTGAGTGTATTTTGAGGCGGGGTGTGGGGTGCAGGATACTTCTTGTATACCGTCCACCAGGTGGCGAGAATGTTTTCCTGCAGGAAGTCGCAGACTTCATTGTCGACCTGACGTTGGGGTCCCCCAGATGGTTGGTTCTGGGGGATTTCAATGCTGGGTCGTACGATGAATTCTCTCAATTTGGTCAAGACTTCCTCCAGTTGATGATATCATTGGGCTTCACACAGGTGGTTTCCTCCTCGACCCATGTTGGTGGACACTCATTGGACTGGTGTTCCTTCTGGGGATAGGGATATCCGACTTGGTGGTGGAACCGGTCGGATGGTCTGACCATCACCCCATTAGGTTCATTTTGAGGCCACCCTGTTGGGTCTGCCCTTTGGAGATGGTCCGATACCGTCCCTTGAGGGTGTATCCCCAGATGACCTGATGGCGGTATTGGACCTATCGACCTACCGATGGAGATTGCTTAGATCCAGGTGACCTGGTACATGCTTATAATGAGGCAGTGACAGGGCCCTGGATTCTATTGCACCAGTTCATGTTCATCCTCTTTCTCCTCCGGCCAGGTCTCCTTGGTTGGATGAGACCATGAGGGAGCTGAGGAGGGTTGGACGAAGGCTGGAGAGGCGTTGGCGGAGGTCCGGTCTCGATGATGACAGGCTTAGTTTGATGGACCATTATTTGGCCTATCAATCTGCAATCTCGTAAGAAGGCAGAGTTCCTGTCCAGAGAGATAGCGGCTGCACGGAATAGACCAGCTCAGCTCTTTCGGACTGTGGACAGACTGTGCAATCCAGTCTGTCTTCAGCCCAGAAGAGCCTTATCTCAAGAATGGTGTGATGAACTTGCTCTCTTCTTTGCAGATAAGCTTGTCAAAATCAGATCGGATATTTGCTCTTCCCTCCCCAATGGGAGCGGACGGTGGTCGGCAGGAGATGTCGAACACCAGTTTAGATGGTCTGACTTCAGCCTTCCCACAATCGATGATGTTGTGATGATCATTCGACGCTGCGACCGACTAGCTGTGATTTGGACCCTGGCCCCACACGCCTCTTAGTGGGTTGTGTGGATAAAATCGGCCTAGTCCTGGCTTTGATCGCCTGGAAGTCTTTGGAGGGTATCTTTCCAGATCCCTTAAAGAGGCTATAGTTAAGCCTCTATTAAAGAAATCCTCCCTAGATCCAGATTGTCTAGCAAATTACAGACCAGTCTCTAACACCCTTTGTGGGTAAAGTTATTGAGAAAGTGGTCACAGTGCAGTTGGAGGATCATCTGACCAACAACAATATCTCGATTCTCTCCAGTCTGGATTTAGGAAAAGGCATAGTACCGAGACAGTGCTTGTGCGGGTACTAAATGACCTCCTAATAGCGAGATCGTGGGACCTGATCCATCTTGGTACTACTTGATCTCTCTGCAACGTTTGACACCGTTGACCATGGTGTGATGTTAGAGTGTTTGCGGTCTATCTGTGGACTGTCTGATACGGTCCTCAGATGGTTTTCGATCTTACCTCGGGTGGGACTCAGAGAGTGGTGTCAGGAATTTTTCCTCGGCATCACTCTCCCTATCTCTTGAGGTACCACGAGGATTCTATCTTAGCGCCTATGTTGTTTTGCGGTGTATATGCTGCGCCATTAGGGGTGATTATTAGGCGATACGGTTTGGGTTTTCATTGCTATGCAGATGATACCCAGCTGTATATGTCTTCGTGCCAGCCAGGACGCTGCCTTGTCGGTATTTAATAACTGCCTTGAAGAAATCCAGGACTGGATGAATGGGAGTTGGCTGAGGTTAAACCAGAGAAAACTGAGGTGTTGGTTGTGGACAAAGGCCGCTGTGAGGCGGAGTCTGCGGAGGATCACCCTCAGGCTTATGGCTTGGAGGTGTTCAACTGGCGACCTCCAGATCAGGTGTGGAATCTTGGCGTAATAATTGGCGACTGTCTGACACTTAAATCTCAGGTGTCAGCGGTGGTCAAAACTTTTTCCATCTGAGGAACATTGCCAGGGTGAAGCACCTGGTTCCTCCAGGACCTCCCAACATTGATCCATGCCTTCGTTACCTCCCATCTTGACTACTGTAATTCCTATACCTAGGGCTATCGGGTTGAACCGCCGTCTGCAGCTAGTGCAGAATGCGGCAGCCAGGTTGTTGACTGGATCTTCTAGATCCAGCCATATAATACCTGTGCTTCGCGGACTGCACTGGCTGCCAGTGTTGGCAAATCACCTTCAAGGTCAGTTTACTGACCTATAAAACCCTACATGATCTGGGACCTACCTACCTGAAAGAGCTCCTTTGCCCCTACTGTCCCTCCCGCTCCCTCCGATCCACTGACGAGGGATTGCTAGAATTCCCAGGGTTCGTTTGAAAACATCAGGTGCTAGATCGTTAGTTTTATGGCACCGACCCTGTGGAATTCTCTACCTCCTCAGGTGTGAAATTGCCCGACTGTTCTCAGTTTTAAAGGAGCTTTGAAGACCCACCTTTTAGCATAGCTTTTAAGGATTTGTATTAGTTTTAATTTTATTGTATTTATTGTTTTGTGAATTTGTACAGGCGCTTTGGTTTTAAGAAAAGCGCCTTTTAAAATAAAGATGAATTGAAAAATTGAAAATTGGTCTGGTGTCTGCTGGGGAGAAATTGTTTCATTTTGTGGCACTGAGTCAGCAAAGATAGAAAGGCGTCTCAAGGTAAGAGAACATATTTTGCATGCTGCAATCTTGAGAAATGCTTGGTGAGGTCCTGAGTCTGGGACCCCATCCCGGAACACTCTGGCCCCTAGACATTTGGGAAAGCAGGGACTACAGATTGTGGGAGCTTGTCCAGGATTCTTTCTCAGCCCCAGCAGGAGAAATTGTGCCCCATATTTGCAGCAGGAGGAGCTGGTGGGATGGACCACCTTAGTCCAAAGCTGTGTGATAAAGTCTTAAAAGGGTGGTGGTGTGGGGTAGGCCTAAACAGATGGTTAGGCCTCAATCCTCTCTCTGGTGTGGTGCCTGCATGTGACTGGTGAGTCACATGCGCATTCCAGTCTCTCCGATTGGCTGGTGGTGAGTTGAGAGGAAGAAGGACTGTGAGCTCAAGCGCCATTTGTGGATATGTTTGAAGAGAGTGGCAGCTGGTTGAAACTTCTATCGGAGCCTTAGTGAACTAGAGGTTGGTTTTGAAAAATAATTTTATTGCTCCCTTTACTGGAGACCAACAGAAAAGAGGCTGGAAGGCGATCTGATGAATCAGAGTTATAGGATGGCTGGCAGAGGCTTTAAAGCTGAGGAAGTTACTCCCCAGAGGAACCACTGGCTACGGTTCCTGCTTCACTCCTGTCATGGTTATGGAACTCAGGAAGAAGAGGTCAAGCAGATGAGAGGTGCATTTGCTGTCGATATAGGGAGAAGGTGTAATTAGACTGCCTGTGTGCTCGATTTGCTCCAGCTCTGCCCGGAGGAATCTTTGATCCTCTCCACCCATTTTCCATTGGGATATCCCTCTAGTGCTTCAGGGGAGTGGGGCTGCCACCTGTATAGTCTTAAGGAAGTACTGAGGATGGGGCCCTTGAAAGATTACTTTGTAGGACTGAAAAGATGAAGGGTAAAGCCAGAGATCCTTCCCTGATGTGTTAGTGGAAGCAGTCAAGGAGGAGGTAACTAAGGGGTGTGGTGAAGAGCACTGATGTCTGCCCAGCTCCTTGCCACTGGCTGCCTGCTGTCCCCATGGCAGAGGGAGGGCAGGGGCCTGAAAAGTCCATTAGGTGACTCTCCAGGGCCCAGGGGTCCCGCCAGTGTCCCTGTCTGGCAGCAGCCATCGCCCTTCACTGAAATCAGAAGCATCTGCCTCTGTAAAACCCATCCTGTAATTAAGCTGAGAGTGGCAGAAGTGTCTGTTGAAAGAGAAGATACCTGAGGAGACCGAGTTCGATGAGAGAAGCTGCTCTTTAAAAGAGTTCAATTTGTTGATTATGAAATTCAACGAGCCATTCCTTGGCCTTACCACCACCCTGTGGTTATCCTGGCCAAAGGAACTGCATGTTTACTTGCTCATTCTAAAGCACTAAGGGTCACGATGGATGGTTTAAAAGTGACCTCTTAATGTTGCCTATAGGAATGGTACATGGTTGGAGCCATGACTGTCCAGGAGGACCAGCATAAGAGAGCTACCCAAATGGTCCTTGGCAGAAAGGTGGATTCGTATGAGGATTCACATGGAATATCCTTCGCTGACTACCCATATGTGTCTGAAAGAATGTGGGATGTGATCGAGGAGATGAGAGAAGAGTGGTTATACAAGGAACAGCTACAGAAACTATGATCCAGGCCTTGACATGGAGGACGACCATCTCAGGACTTATTCCAAAATCACAGGCTATGTGCTACACTGTGCCTTGGTCTGGGTTAACTTTGTTTAGGAACTTTGCTCTAGTGTAGGACTTGGCAGGGTGCTGAATGAAATATTACATTATTGCAAAGGCTCATTTGAAGACATTACAATGAAGCTGGATCCTGATTTCTATTTCCCACAAGGTGGAGGTCCTGCCATTTAAGCCCCAGAATTCTATGAACTGTGCCAGGAAGACTGCTCATCGAAGCAGGTGTATTCCAGACTCTGATGTTTTCAGGTTACCTTTTAAATTCAATAATTTTACAGAAAAAGCAAATGACTGTGAATCTAAATTCAAATTTACATTTTAACTTGTTCCACTAAGTAAGGCTGGTGTATTTAGAAACATAGAAACATAAACTTTGATGGCAGATAAGGACTGCTTGGCCCACCTAGTCTGCTCATTTCCCTACCTAGAGGATAGCGGCAGATCCTATTTAACCAACAGCCTATTTCTTCCTACCCCCACAAAAATTGTCTTATGTCTGTCCCATGCATTCTTGAATTCTCCCACAGTTTTAGACCCCACAACCTCCTCAGGAAGGCTGTTCCATGCGTCCACCACCCTCTCTGTGAAAAAATACTTCCTCACATTGTCCCTGAGCCATCTCCTCTATCTTCAAATTGTGTCCCCTTGTTCTTGGACATCTCTTTTTCTGAAAGATGCTACCCTCTTGGACTTTGTTGATTCCACTGAGGTACTTACACATTTCTATCATGTCCCCCTCCTCCTTTCCTCAAGGGTATACATATTAAGCTCCTTTAGTCTCTCCTCGATGGCTTCTCTGCAGACCCTGCACCATTTTAGTTGCTCTCCTCTGAACTGCCTCCATCCTGTCTATGTCCTTGCTGAGCTGGGGTCTCCAGAACTGGACGCAGTACTCAGATGGGGTCTCACCAACTGTCTGTACAGGGGATAACAACTTCTTGTTTTCTGCTGGTGATGCCTCTCTATACATCCCAATATCCCCAGCCCTCCCTACTGCATTCTCACATTGGTTGCCAACCTTAAGGTCATCTGATATGATTACTCCCAGCTCTCTTTCCATTTTGTTGTTGTTACTACCTCCCCCCACTGTGTAATCTTACCCTGGTTTTGTTTCCCAGGTGCATTACTTGCACTTCTTTGCATTGAATCAAGCTGCCATACTTCTGACCATTCCTCCAACCTTGCCAAGTCCCTTCTCATCCTTTCCACGCCTCCTTGTGTATCAACCCTGTTGCAGATCGTTGTGTCATCTGCAAAGAGGCATACTTTCCTTCAGTCCCTCTGCAATGTCACTTATAAAGACATTAAAAGGACTGGACCAGTATTGAACCAGCGGCACACCACTAGTAAACCCTCTGTCTTCAGAGTGGACTCCATTCACAATTACCTTCTGTGTCCTGTGGTTCAGCCAGTGTTTTACCCAGGCTACCACTCTGGGATCCACTCCCAGGCTGGTTAATTTGACTACTAATCTTGTGTGTGGGACTGTGTCAAATGCCTTGCTAAAGTTTAGGTAGACCATGTCCACAGCCCTCCCTGGTCTACTACCTTGGTCACCCAGTCAAAGAAATCAATTAGAGTCGTCTGACATGACCTTCCGCTGTGAACCCATGCTGCCTTGGGTCCTGTGCCCCACCTGGCCTCTCAGTACTCAACAGTTCTTTCCTTCAGAAGTGATTCCATCACTTTCCTACCACAGAGGTCAAACTGACAGGTCTATAGTTTCCTGTCTCTGTCTTGGTTCCACTTTTGTGAAGGGGAATCATCAGCCTTCTTCCAATCCTTATCCTCTGCCCTGAGTGAGTGTCGGAGTGCTTGTGTGTGAGTGCAATTTGAGAATTTAATGATGTTACAGTTTTAAAAGTTCTTTCTTCTACAACTTGATGGGTGGTATAAAGGGGACTAAAGGAAACTGCAACTAAATCTACCTCAACACGTATATAGATTCTTAAGCAAAAAATGTTTTCAACGTTTAAAACTGTTTGAAATCGTTCAGTTTTAGTAGTTTAAAGCTTAGGACCTCCTGACACAGGTAAGGTAGGGTATTTATGGTTAGGGTGATAGTGGTGTCAGGAGGGTTTTCCCTTTGGGTCAATTACTGTGGGTACCCCTCCAGCAGGCTACAGTACACATACTTGGCTTGTAGGTTGGGGGCCTGCTTGTCCCTCTGCCTGCATTCCCAGGAGGGAATGGTTTCTTGAGTGAGAGGTGTAAGCCACCCCTCATTTGGGAGGGCTTAGTGCTCACCTTCAGGGACCCCAGCATGTAGGGATTTTTGGTGCACTGGGAGGGGTATTTTCTATTTGCCGCCACTTGGGGGCAGCAGAAAGTTTCTATATATATAGAGGAGTTGGGAATGAGTAGGGAGAGATCAGCGGGCTGTGCAGCAGGGCAGTCTGGAGGAGAATTCCCCCTCCTCTTAGGCAGGTTGGCAGTTTGGGCGGTGTTGCACGAGTTCCTGGGTGGGGCATCAGAGGGAGGGCAGCAAGGCAGTTTGCGGTCATTTGGGTCCTGGGCCCCTTGGGACTGGGTGGTTAGAGCATCCAGGGAGTTTGGAGGGTAGGTAGAGAAGGACTCCGGGGCATTAGCCCAAGCTTTGGGAGGCAGAATCTCAAGCTGTTGAGGCTGTAGAGGTTGTGGCAGGGGCCTCTGCAGGGGTCAGGGTGGTGGCAATGTTCCCTGATCCTTTCTCCACATGGCAAGGCAGCTTGTGTGGGCTTGTAGATGGGAGTGGGTGGTGGCCTGGACTTGGTGGGGCCTGCTTGGAGCCCTGAGCCTACAGTTGGGCTACAGTCCCAGGGTAGCCTTAGACCAATGTAGGCTGTGGCTTAGCATGGGCAAAGAAACAGTAAGTAATGCAGCCACTGTGACTGCTGTGGGAGGCTCAGCTCGGGAAGAGATTCAGGAGCCAGGAGAGAGAGAGAGAGGAGAGGAGAGAGAGAGAGAGAGAGAGAGAGAGAGAGAGAGAGAGACACGCAGTCAAGGAGAAGGGCTGAAATGAAGCAATGTGGGCAGAATTTGTGAGAGGCAGCTGAGGATTGTAGACTGTGGAGACCTTGAGCATGAAATAACTCGGTGGCAGTCAGAGGAGCATGTCACTCCCTGGTAGAGGTGCTTAGGCAGATGAAGTGAATGTTTGGTTAAGTCCCAAACTTCAGAGTGAAGCCTTGTAGAAAGGGTGTGGCAGAGTCTGGTACTTGCCAGTGCCGGTGACATTTGGGAGCTTCACACTTTTGGCAAACTGAAAGAGCAGCCTGGTCCTGGTAAAATAGGTTGCTGCTGAATCTGTGTGTACAGAATATCTGAGTGTAAGAATGCTTGAAATTTACTATCTCAGTAATCCAATTGTGTATAAAGTTAGCCCCATTGAGCTGTATATCTTAAAGATTCAAGCAATTGGGACCCTAAGCTCTTGCAATCTTTAAGAACTCAGGAGAATGAACCTGATTTGTTTGTGGGAGAAACTGGAGTCCAGAGTGATTAATTTTAATGAAGGATTTAAATGAAATAACAAGTACTTTAGTTTTAGGGTATCATGGTTTCCTGGGTCTTGAAGCATTAGAGTTTCCTGCACCTCTTGCTCTGGGGTCAAGGTGGAAAAGCCAGAAGGTCCTGAAGATGACTTGCTTGTTCTGCCTGCTGGTCTGGTTTCTTTTTTTTTTTTTTTTAACAACTGTATTTATCCTCCTTGTGGAGCAGATTTCTGTGATCTCCAGCTGCCAGCACCCACATCCCTGGGCCCAGTCTGGCACCCCACAGAGCCATCCATTGTCGCTTACGCTACTCTGTGGCAGGATCCTCCCGGGAATGGGGGGCACTGGCACAGCCAAGATCGACGCTCCGCCATTTTCCACCTGGTTTTCAACCCTTGCAGAGTGTGGCGTGCAATGACATCTGGGTACTACATGCCAATATCTGTCACACTCTGCCCCTTGTTGTCATTGCTCTGGTGGGACCCCAGTCATCACCAGGGGCCATCACAGAGTGGTGGTCCCTGGATCCCTCCCTGGGATAGGAGAGCAGTCTATGGATGCTCAATCCTATCCCTCCTGACAACCCCTGGTAGCCGGGCTCATGTCTGAACCCAGGTCGCCAGTGTGGCATGAGGTGTGGCATCTAGCATCTCAACCCTCAGTGCCACTGGGCTGGCCTGCTGGTCTGGTTTCTGCTGGGAGAAGTTGTTTCATTTGGGGCACCAAACGGTGAGCAGAAGACTTCTTAAGGTAAGAGAACCTATTTTACATGCTGCTATCTTTGAGAAAAGCTTGGTGAGGTTCTGAGTCTGGGATCCCCATCCCGGAACATTCTGGCCCCTAGACATTTGGGAAGGGGAGCTTCACATAGAAACATAGACAATAATGGCAGAAAAGGCCAGCAGCCCATCCAGTCTGCCCAAGTTCCTTAGTTAGTGTCAGTGGCTCAGCAGGTAGCACACTCACCTCTGAGGCCAGGAGATCAGAAGGCTGTGGGTTCAATCCCACACCAGGCACTTGGGTTAAATCCCAGTACTGACACTGTAGTGCAGCATGAGGGGTGCTGCACTCCTGAGGTGCCAGTCTTTTGGATGAGACTTTAAACCAAGGTCCCATCTGCCTGTTCTAGTGGTAGTTCAGGTGAATGTTAAAGATCCCATGGCACTTCTCCAAAACAGTAGGAGAAATGTTTATTAGAATTCAAAAACAACAGCTGAAACAATACAAATATTTCAAACAGTGCTCAAACTAAAAATCATACAAAAGATACAACCGATTGCAAACTTAAACAAAACAATATTAACCTCATACTAATTAATAAAAAAAAAACTTTCCAAAACCAAACCAAAATACATTAGTCCACTAAATAACATGCGCATTATCATCCCTCAAAGCTACTTCTCTAAACCCTTCCCTCCTTTTGAGGGAGTGGGAGAAATATTTGTTATAGTTCTATACCACAGTGCATATACTCATACAGCCTACTCCTACTAGTACTGTCCAGTTGAGCCTCCAATATAAGTTATTGGTTATATTCCTTCTAAACAGGTTACTACAGAGTACTCTTTGCTTATGTACTAGACTTGTGTGTTATTCTTCTACTTTTCATATGTATAAACCTAAATTTGACTCAAATGCATTTACCTTTCTCATTCCCTCTGATTATTATCACTATACATACATGTTTAACCTCCCAGTACATTTCTTCCCATAAATGCTGATATACTGTATCCCCAACATTCTCTTTTCATATGCATATGTTTTATCAAGCTCAGCCTGTATTTTGAATAATATAACTTGAATATGAATATCCCCATTCTGTAAAAGCTTTGGCATCTTGTCTATATATAACCCATTTTAAACATGCAAAATCACATATGTAGTACTATTTTCCACTTTTACCATTGTTCTGCTAACTGCCCTAACACTAAGATTTCATATATCCAGAAGCAAATGATTTGAAACCTTTTAATGGACCAACATAGATGTAACAACAAGAACAAAGTGCTCTAGCTTTCGGATCAACCAGTCCTTCTTCAGAAGCTGATGGCAGTGGTTTAGAAAATACAATACTTACAACAGCTAGATCATGCAGAAAAAAACAGAAACAATCCCCATTGGTTTAAAATACTCATTTAAAAAATACAGAAGATGATGTCAGAGAGGTTTAACAGTACCATACTGCCTTCAGCCAGGAGGGTCCAAAGGTCAAAGGTGCTTGGTGGAACACACATACAAAGAATCCTACTGCATATAAATTTAATTGACATAAGATAACACTGCTGAAGCAGATGACTCTTAAATCAAGCTATGAGTGTCACAGTTTGTATAAGGATGTGATTACTGAAAGGCAACCCCACCCAGATTAAAGACAAACTAAGATTGTCTTAGGGCTTCAAGAAGTTTCAATGCCTGCATTATTTATTTATTTATTGAAATAGTTTCACCAGGAAAGGCACACTGAGCAAAAGATACTGCGTCTCACGGTGCGACTTGGGGGAGGGGTTACAGTGGAGGCAGGTATACATACAATAGTTGAATTTAGCAGTAGAGCAATACAGATAATGTACATAGTTGGGAGGGATTACATTTGAACTTGTTACATAAGGAGAACAGTACAGAACATGATCATCAAGGACAGGGTATACATATAATGGGTACACATCGAGGCAATACATGAATTACATAGCGCCAGTAACAGAACTAGAGTGCCAGTAACAGAACTTGAGTGCCAGTAGCAGAACTTGAGCCCAGAGATGCACCAAGTTGACAGTAGGAGTTGGAGAGCAAAGATGGGGGTAGAGGAGGTGGACTAGTAAACATTAGGTATGTAGGGGAGAGGTTTAAGTGAGGTGGGAGGGAAGGAGGTGGAGTTATTAGCTGTGAGTAGGGCTGAAGAGCCTAGGTTAATTAGGAAGGAGGGAGAAGGGAGATATTAGGAGTGAGAAGAGTGAGTAAGACTGAGAGTGTAAGTGCGTGAGGGTAGTATATAAGCCAGACAATTAGGCGATGGCCAAGCCGCTGGTCATTCGCTAAGGGGCGATGGGGAAGAGGAGCTATCAAGGGGGCAGGTCAGGGGCAGTTGCAATTTGGTGCAAGAAAGTTAGTGAGGGCAGAGGATAGGGAGTGTTTGGATGAAGAATGGCGGATCTGGGCCGCAGGCCATTCCAGAGTTTAGGGAAGAGGTAACAGAAGGCCGATTAACTGGCGGTGGTCCTTCGGTGGGGGATGACTAATAGCCTAGCATCAGTAGACCTGATGGCGTGGGTGGGGGTAGGTGGGGAAGATAGGGAGGGATATGAGGTAGGGTGGGAGGGAGCCGAGCCAGAAGTGAAGTGAATTTAACACTATGAATTAGGCGCTGGTTACTCAGGGATGGCAGGGCCAGTGAACGTAGAGCTCGCGTGAGTGATGGAGCGGGGAATCGAGGGCAAAAGCAGCAGAACTCATTAAAGAGGGGTCAAGTCTGGCTAGGGTGATCTTAGAGGCGGAGCTGTAGCGACATCACAGTAGTCGAAGGTGGGTAGAATCATTTTCAGGACTAATTCACATCTGACAGGTAGCGAGAGACTAGTGCAGTTCCTGTAGAGGCGCCAAGTTTTGGGCGCAGTTTGGAAATGATGGCATCCATGTGTGTGAAAGGAGAGGTGGCAATCAAGCCAAACCCTAGATACCTGAAGGAGAGCACTTCATCAAGGATGGTGTTATTTAGGGTATGGAAGATCAGAGGGGGATGAGTTTGGATAGACGCTGTCTAGTGCTGAAAGACATAAAGACAGTTTTCTTGGCACTTGGGAGAGTTGGTTGGTATTGAACCAGTGCTGGATTTTGTTGAAATCAGTTTGAAGTCTGGAAGTGAGTTCTTTGTGAGTCCAGCGGAGGTAAAGAGAACCTTGTCGTCTGCATACATGTGGATCGCAGTAGAGGAGCAAGAATTAGGCAGATCATTTAGAAGAATGGAGAAGAGGATGGGGACAAGAACTGAGCTTTGGGAATGCCAGTGGAGATGGGGAGGGGAGGTGTGGTCAGCTATTTTAGTGGATTGGGTTCTGTTAGTAGGTAGGCACTGAACCAGTTTGTGGCGGACGCTGCTAACCCAGCCCTGAGAGGCAGGATAGTAGGAGAGAATGGGATACCGTGTGAAAACTTTAGCTAGGTCAATGAAAATAGCAGCAGTGATTAGCCCTTCATCCATCCACTGAGGATGGAGTCCATGAGTCTTAGTAGGGAGGAGTTGGTAGAGTGGTGTTTTCTGAAACCGGACTGAAATGGGGTGAAGAAGTTAGTTTCTGAGAGAAAGTGGGAGAGCTGGGATAGCACTAGGTGTTCCTGGGTTTGGCGAGGGCGGGGAGGAGGGAGATGGGACGGTAGTTAGTAGTGGAGGAAGGATCACCACCTTTGGAAGGGTAGGACAGTGGCATGCTTCCATTCGGAGGAGTGACTCAGTGATGAAAGATAGGTTTAGTAGGGCGGCGAGGGAGTAGCGATGGCAGGGGCAGATAGGAAGAGGAGTTTATTGAGACCATCAGGGATTTGCCTTTGGAGGGTTCAGGGTGAAAGAGCATCTAGGGTTTAGGTGGGGAGATGTGTCTGAAGAAAGGGGTTCCTACCAGATGGTAGGGGATAGGCGACTGAGGCGGGTGTGGTTATAGATGTATGGGGGTGGGGATGGTTGCAGGAGGTAAGGAATCAAGGAGGGCCAGGGCACAAGTAGTGAAATAGGAATTAAACTCGAGGCTACCTTCAGGGGGTCGGAGAGGAGAGTCCCTGGGTGAGGAGAAGAGGTGGGGGTCTTGCTGTTTGGGGAGAAAAGGAGTTAATGACTTTCCAGAATTTAGAAGGTCTCCCAAGATTTGCATTTAGGGTGTTGTTGAAATATTCAGCCTTAGCTAAGCAGATGGCCTTTGTGCACTTGTTGCAGAGCATGCGGTGAGTGATATAGTTGCTTGGGAGGATCGTGGATTAGTAGTTATAGTTGCTTAGGAGGATCGTGGATTTGTAGTTACACCAGGCCTTGTCATGGGCTTGTTGGTAAGCTATCAACTCAGGGGATATCCAGGTAGGTGAGACCCACGGACTGTAGTCCGGCACAGGGGCGTGTTTGTCCCAGGTGGTGAGGAAGGTGTTCCAAAAATGCGTAAGGGCTGAATCCAAGTTAGAGCAGCTTGAGCTCGGACCCAATTTGAGTGAGATAGATCTTCCAGGAGGGGGAGGTTGATGGATTTGTATGACCGTTGGAATATAAATTTGGGAGGAGATTTAACTCTGTGGATTTTGCAGACCAAGTAGATTAGGTGTTGGTCGCTAATGGAATCGAGGAGGAGGCCTGAACTGATGCACGGTGTGGGTGGGATGTAAGCACCCAGTCTAGTAGGGAGTAATTACTGGACTTATGGTCTCGAGCTGCAGGGTTCCATAATGGTTTGGCTAAGGTTGAGAGCGGTTATCTCAGTTTGGGTTTTGTTGAAAGTGGGTGCTAGCCAGTTGTGGTTAAAGTCACCCATGACATATAGTTCACCCGACTGGGCAAGAGATGAGAGTTGGCACAGTAGGTCGGTGACTATTGTGGTTGGTGTGCCTGGGCAGCAATAAATACCGGCCACAAAGATGGGTAATGAGGAGGAAGGGACAGTTTTACCATAAGAAGCTCTTAAGCTTTGGGCTCAGCTTTTGTAAGAGAGACAGCGAAGTGTAGGGCTGATCTGATGTAGATAGCCACCACTCCACCTCTAGAGGCAAGTCTTGCCTTGTGATAGTGAAACCTGGAATAGCAATGATATTATCTGGTAGGCTGGAGTTTAGCTAGGCATTAGACAAGGATTTACCAGTAAAGTTGTCTTAAAAGTTGTCTTTAAGCTGGGTGGGGTTGCCTTCACTAATCACATCCTTATACAAACTGTGACACTCATAGCTTGATTTAAGAGTCATCTGCTTCAGCAGTGTTATCTTATGTCAATTAAATTTATATGCAGTAGGATTCTTTGTATGTGTGTTCCACCAAGCACCTTTGACCTGTGGACCCTCCTGGCTGAAGGCAGTATGGTACTGTTAAACCTCTTTGACATCATCTTCTGTATATTTTAAATGAGTATTTTAAACCAATGGGGATTTTTTCTGTTTTTTTTCTGCATGATCTAGCTGTTATTAGTATTGTATTTTCTAAACCACTGCCATCAGCTTCTGAAGAAGGACTGGTTGATCCAAGCTAGAGCACTTTGTTCTTGTTGTTACATCTACATTGGTCCATTAAAAGGTATCAAATCATTTGCTTCTGGATCTATTCTTGCAAGGACCAATCGGCTACTACTAAACCTAGATTTTAAAATTTCATATGTAATTGTGTCAAAGATTTCTTCATTCCATAGGACTGCTATATTGGACCAAAGATTCTGCATAAATATACAGTCAAAAAATAAATGTCTTATTGTTTCCACCTGATCCTGACAAACTTCTTCCATATAATATTTTTCTTCCTGTGTTTTATGCTTCCAGTTTCCTCTAGTATTCAATTTTTCATGCCCACATAACCATACTACATCCTACATTTTCAGAGCATTCTAGGTTCTGTGATACTTTTAGTAATAATGTACAATTTATCACTGAAGCTACTTTAAATACTGGTTCCTCAAGATAACATTTCTCTACTATAGTATTATAGAATTGTTTCCTATTTACACCTATAAACCATTTTAATTCAGCTTTCTATATCCTGATGTATTTAATCGTAGTCTGTACGTATTTTGGCAATGATTTCTCTGCTACATGCCATTTCCACGGCCCCGTGTTTTTAAAAATTCTTCACTCCTGTGCTGCATGCAATTTATCCCTATTGTTTGTTTCCTAATATTAAAGATCTTATGTTAGTGTAAAAAGTTTGCAATAAATACATTAAGGGTTGTAGCATGTTTATTCCTCCTGCTTTCCAGGCTCTATATGTGTGCGCTCTCTTAATCGGGTTCAGCTGACTTCCCACAAGAAGAAAAAACAGACCCATCCCTTTAGTGTGCATGTCCTGTGGCAAGGGATATATGTGTGATACATACAAAAATAGATGCAATATATGCCCTTATTAAAAACACCCATTTTTCCTTGTCATCTTCCATGACTTCCATTGTTCTACTTTCCGATGTGCAATCTGAAATGCTAAGTCCCATTTGTTTTGTTCAGCCTCCTTTGATCTAAAATAAAGTCCTAATATTTTTGTTATGGTTTTGTGACTGGGATCATAAAATCTCTTTCTGCTTGTGCCTGTCCTACTGCTTGGACTACACTTTTTGTGTAATTTGTTCTTATTCTGTTTCCTCTGAGATCTCTAATAACTGCAGGGTCTTATGACCTGGCTCCAGATTAACTATCGTAAGTGTACAATCATCCACGTAGGCTGTGACTTTTTATAACATCTCCCATGTTTGTCCATTATAGGGTCTATTTCTGGTGTACTTTCAAGCATCCTTAATATAGGGTCTAATCCAAACATGTACAGAAGGGGCTCATAGGGCACCCTGCCTCACACCATTTTTTAAGTAAATGGGAATTCCCAGGTGCCCATTTATTCATGGTGTTACTTAAGCTTCCTCATACGATATTACTACCAATTTTATCATTTCCTTTGGAACCCCATATGCCTGTAGTACCTCCCAGATATATTCTAGCCTTACCAAATGAAAAGTAGTCTCTTGATCAATCATCAGAATGTACCCTTCTAGCTCCATCAATAAACCTTGTTCAACTATTTCCCTTACAAACAATACATTTTGGCACAACACATGTTTGTGACTCTAAAATTAATGTTTTTACAATTTTGCCAATCTGGAGGTCAAAATTTTAGTAAGTATTGTATAATCTGTTGTTAGGAGACTCAAAGGTCTCCAGTTTTAATCTCTGTGGGTTACCTTTTTGTATAAATAAATCATGATACCCTCCTTCATGCTAAGCCCTGTCCTTTCTTCTGCTTGTAATGCCAAATATACTGTTTGAAGTATGGGTGCCAGAGTATCTACAAATACTTTATTAAAGTAATTTGGTATTCCATCTCTCCCAGAGGTAGTATCGAGGACAACTTATTAATAGCATTCTTTATTTTTGCTATGGAAACATCCTGGTTTAATTCTGCTTTTCCCTTCTTCTGTTATTTGAGAGATATCAAATTCCCTCAAAAACTGTTACATGTTCCTATTTTCCTATTCTGAAATGTATCACAAACATGCTTCTATATGACCTGTTTTATAGCTGAGTTATCTTCTACTATCACTCCTTGTTCATTTATTAAGGATGTGATAAATGTTTTCAGCACTTTCTCATCTTCATTATACGGGTTTACTGTACTTGCGTTTTTGTCACCTTAGTTAAAAATTGCTGACTTATTGCCAAGATTTTCTCTTTATCTTTTGACAGACATACATCTTTTACTTTATATTATTCAATTGTGACATCAGTTTTACCCAGTTTGCCTCATCTGTGTAATAATTTTTAAATATTGAGCTCTATGTCCTAAATACTATGGCCCAGATATTCAAACTGCGCCACAAAGGTGCGCCAATAGCAGGAGCAGGAGCAAGTCCCTGCGCCCTGTGCAACACGTGATATTCAAACACTGCACAGGTCAAGATGCGCCTGCAGCACATGACTGAATATTGCCAACTGCGCCATAGCCAAGCACCAGGGAGTGCAGTGGCACAGGACAGATGCGAATAGCACAACCAGGGATGCCAAGTGGAGCAGGGCAGCAGCACAACAGCACAACCAGGGATGCGAGGGACAGGATGCAGGGGCTCAGCACCCATGGTAGGGATGGGCAGAGGAGCACACAGCAGAACAGACATCACCCCACACCCCATGCACTGCATAACTGGAGGAGAACAGGAAGAACCACTGGCCCAGGGACACCAGCAACAAACCCACCCCGGGCACGGTGCCCAGCACATCCCTTACCAGCTGTGACTGTCACACATGGATGCCCATCCACCCTGTGCCACACCATCCCACCAATGCAGAGCACACCTGCACCCATGATCCCCATACACTCCCTGCCCAGGAGTAGCACCCAACAGTGCCAGGGCACCCCAAGCATGCCACCACCCCCCACTGTGACAATACAACTCTGTAACCACAGAACCATGCAAGGCAGCCCCACCACGAGCACCCTTCAGCGGACGGCAGCAGACAGCGATGCACTGACTGCATACACAGTGCTGCCATGCACGTCTCCTCCCAGGTACAGCTGTGAGACTGACCATGCATCGGCACAGAGGTACCCCACATGTGACAGGGCATGCCCCGGACCCCACCACCAGTGGTACAGCACCCTGCGCACCCTTCCAGGGACACACGCCATCCCAGCACTGGCCACAACAGCCAACGAGACACCCACAGTGTTGCATGGAAGCATGCACCACACAGGATGCAACACAGTGCAAGACAAACACCCACCCATATCCAAGGGCACACCAACACAGGGACACAGTAGCGGGTCAACCAAGCCCCTGCATGTGGCCACGGCAGCTGTATACACACGCCAGAACCCTCCATGGCACAGGTGTGCCAGCAACCCTGTGCAGGCACCACGATGCCGTACGCCACCAGCATGCAGCTGGAGCACAAGTGACAGACAGTGGAGCACATCCTGCAACAGACACAAGTGACAGCATCGAGGTGGGACAACAACACCGGAGGCAACAGTGCCACCCGAGGCAGGCGTCGCGCCACACCAGTGACAGGAGGCAATCCGGCATTGTACTGGGTACAATGGCAGTCCAGCATGGGCAGCCACCACTGACATGCCAGCGGACTGTGCAGGTCACAGACATGCAAGGTGGCAGCTGCACAGGCCATGGACGGTCCGACAGGTGCACCATGGACACAGTGCATGCACTGTGTACCACTGCACACAGTCATCCAGTGCACGGGAACAACACACAAACCACAGACAGTGACTGAGCTACGCCCACACCAAATTTGCCTCCCCTATGGACACATGCACACACACCCATGAGGCACCACCCCGACGCCATACACCACTGCAGCTGAACACCATTAGCCGCTGCAAATCAGAGACCACCACAGTAGGCATAACTAAACAAATGTATTGTAACAGTATAAACAAAACTATGTACAGATATATACAAAACAAAAGGGATGAGGGCCACAAATCGGGTGGGGGTGGGTAAGGGCAGGGGTGAACAAATTGGAGAGGAAGGAGGGTGTGAGGGTGGGTCCAGAGGGGTAGGTGTAGTCCAGGGGTGGATGTATTTCAGCAGGAGCCCCACTCCCGCTCCTATGGCACCTCCTGAAATGCCTCCGTCTCACGCCCGTGCTGCTCCACCTTCTGTAGAATCTCAAGGGAGGCCCTGGCCACCTGAAGCAGCTCCTGCAGTGCCTTCTCATCGCACCATCTGCTGTCCACCTAGGACAAGGGGCAGAGTCAATAGGCATGAATGCACAGCCCCTGCAGCCCACCCATTGTGCATGGCATACAGCCATGGGACACACCCTGTGATGGTGTGAGACCACCCACAGTGGTCGTGTCCACAAGACCTGCCCACCCAGGCACACACAGCCATGTGGACTGCTGTACACCACCACCCAAGTCCTGCACAGCACCACCGTGGCTGTACAGTGACACAGCTATGCGGTGCAAAGGCAGTGGCACAGCCATGTACCCAGTGCTGCGCATGGACCACCAGTGATGCACACCCAGACATGCAGTGCCACTGGACAGTGCTGACTGTACCATGTGGCGTGCACAGCAGTGGTGTCAATGGATGGTGGCCATGCCCGCCGCCTCCCTGCTACACAGCATGCACAGAAAACCTGGGTTGTAAGGCACTCACCATCATCGGGCTGGTCCTGGTGCTGAGCCTGTATGGGACCTCTGGCATGGGGACGACTCACGTCCCTGCCTCTCTCCTCACACGCCGATGCTCTTCAGGGCCTAGGTGCAAACATGGAGAGAGGAACATCAGTACAATCCAGTAGCAAGGCCCTCACCCCCAGGTGTGTCGCGATCCCACAGCCAAACCATTCAGCCCCCACCCTATACCACCACCACCACCACTGCCCACACTGGACAGACCAGCCCCATGTGATGGACACATGCCCACCGTGATACCCTTACAGACGCAAACAGTGTATGGATGGGGCACCTACCTGGCCGTGGAACAGCACCTCTCCTGGTGCATGCCCACAGGTGGGCAGCCTGTCCGGTCCCTCCACTGTAGGTCCCCATACTGGTGTCGGCACTGCTCAGCTGTCCTCTGTATCCCTGTCGCCTCCCCCACCACCACACCTCCTCCCACACGGCACTCCTGGCCCTGTCCAGGGTACCTCACCAAACAGAGCACCAGCATGGGGCTCAACCAGTGCAACTAGGTTTCCAGTTCTACCTGGCTCCAGATTGTTGCTTGTCACTGTGCCATCTTTGGACCATGTCTGATTCAAAATGGCACTCCCTTGTTGCACGTCCACTATGCGTGGATGCTCGCGGTACCTGCTGCCATTCCCCATCATGCTGTCACCAAACAGCGTGATAGGGATGCACCCATGCGGATGCATGGCACCTAGGGGCAAAGGTCGGGCACAGGGTCAAGGGGTCTCACACATGGACTGCCACAGCACGATTGGGACTCACCATGGAGCATGGTAGGTTGCCTGTGTGGGATTTCCTGTAGTGGCCTACCGGCTGGCACCGCAGCACCTCACGGCCCCAGGGCAAGGGCACTGTACATGTGAACAGCGCTAGTGCCACTGGCACAGTCGTGGACATGCCCTGCACTGCCTTCCGCACTCAGCACATCAGCAGCGTGGCAGGCGTTGGTGTCAGCACCCGGGCATGCGTCGTGTGGTGTCTACTGCACACATCACAGGCTGCGCCCCTGCCTGAGCACATTCAACACAATTCTGCAAGGCGCAACAGCGCAATATTCAGCCGCATATGCAAATCAGCTCATCAGCAATTCCATGGTGCAGCTACTGCATTAGCATCCACTAAATTGAGCTTCCTTTCATTTGCATCGTTGCGCTATATACGTCACGACATGGGGCTGCAGAGGCCATAGTCTGGTATTGCAGTCTATTGTGGTGGGTTGGATTCTGTTTGCCAGTGTGGACTGTGGTGTGTGGGAGATGCATGGGACTTACATTCAGAGGTAACACCTGTCATTCCCACAGGATCAATAATGACCGAGCATGAGGTGGAGGAGGAGGAGGAACGGGATGTGGGACGGAGGAGGCCCAACTTCACCTGGGCAGAATCATATGCCCTGTTTGAGGCCTACCTTGACCAGGAACTGCTACTCAGCAGACAGCGGGGAACACCACAGGCCCGTGCTGCGGCATGGGACAAGGTGGCATGTGCCGTCAACCAGCATAGCAGCCACCAGCAGTCCGTGCAGTAGTGCAAGAAGAAGATGGCACGGACAAGAGGAGGATAAAGATAAAGTGGCTGCCATCAGGGCAACATGTGCTGTGACTGGTGGTGGACAGCCGGCCGTGCCACACCTGACACCACAGGGTGGCTGGCAGCATGCGGCGTCAGCCCTAGAGGGCATTCCGGTGGTGGCTCTGTGTTCCCTTACAGCTCCTGAGTGTCTACATGGGTCAGCGGTGGTGGGTTCATCCACTGAGGGCAATACCCTGGACACAGAAGAGCACCCATCCACCTCCACAGGTGTCTGAGGGTCAGGACAACAGTGTACCTGCCTGTCTGTCCGGACTGAAGTTGGTGGAGCTGGTGTGGAGCAGGCCCTACCGTGACCCAGTGTGACAGTGTCCATGGATGCCAGCATGCTGAGAGTTGGACTGGTGCCAGATCCATCACCGATGGCGATGGAGCTCACATCATGGACAGTGATACGTGTGGGTCACAGGATGGCCCCACAGCAGGTAACAGCACAGGCATAGCCGTGGATGGTGCCGCTGTGGAGGCCTGTGTGACATCACAGTCCCAGCCTGTGCCTGTCTGAACCAGTGGGGCAGCACTGGTGTACATCCAGGCTGGTGGACTGCTTGCGCTGCTGCGGTGGCACCATTGAGCCCTGGCGGGCGGCCGGAGGGGCCGTGTCAGCAGTCGGCCAATGGTGACGGGGGACAGTGTCGGGGATGGCATCAGTACACGTATGTGGCCATTCCTGGCATGGCTCTGGTGTGCAGCACTCATCATCAAGGGGTGATGCCCAGTAGGGCCAGGAACACCAGAGGGACGTCATGCTGATCCGCGGATGACCTCTTTGATGATCACAGCGAACTACTTCAGGCTTCTGTGGATCAGCAGTCACAGCTTGTCAGGGCAGTGGACACACTCAGTGTGGTTCTGTGCCAGGCAGAGGAGTGGTGCAGAAGAGACCATGCTCTGCTCCTGGCAGAGATGGCCCGGCAGCGGAGGATGTGACCGCTGCCATTGACAGGCGAACCGTGCATTCACAGCTGTCATGGCCATATTGGGCACACAGTTTGTTGCCCACGCGCCGCAGAGACACCGCGAGTGTCATGTCCAATTTCCATTCCCGGCATTAGAGATACCCTCCATGTTGCACCGGGTTCAGCTTTGGCATCCCGAGCATGCCTGGCGAGGCATGTTCAGTGAACTGCAGACCCCTGCTCGAACATGGTCACGTTCCCGCCAGTATCATCCCTGGGGACGTCGGTGCCACCCATGAGGTCAGTGGTCATCTATCACAGCTGGCGGGTCTCAGCGGGGCCGCCCGGCCATCCGTGGTGGCGTGGCACTGCCACGTGACTGACCTGTCTCCCACCATGGCTACTGTCTGATGCTGCCCTGTGTGCAGTGTGTTGTTCAACGGCAATGCACGGGTGGGGTACCTGCCTCGCACACACACGGTCCATGTGCACACCCTCCCGGCTGCTGGCCACTGTGGTTTGTTTATGATGATGCCTGCATTGCACTGTCCGCCACTGTGCAATGGTGCCCAGCATCTGAGACACGACAATGACGGGCACTTTGGGTGGTCATCTGTGGACCTGTGTGTGTGGCTAGGGCAGCAGTCAGGGTCGCGTGCCTCCTACCCCTTGTGCATGTCTTGTGGAGTGTGTGTGTGTGTGTGTGTGTGACCACATGTCGTGTCAGGCCTTGCCCATCCCTGGCAGGCATGTGAGGTTCCATGCTCAGCCAATTCCCTTGCCGCCATGTGCCCTGGGGTTTGTCCATGCGAGTTGGTTGTTGTGCCTTGCCACTGGTGGTTGCACATGGCCCCATGACTTACCTGGGTTGATTGAAGTGCTCCTCTGTGATGGTGTCCCGGTGCAGCTGCGACATCCGGATCATGCGGGGGTCCCTTCACCCAAGGGGGCTGCCCATCACCGTCTGCACCAGCATCCTCATCGTCCCCATCGCTGTCCCCTCTGCGACCTCTACAGCTATCCCACAGTTGTTGGCCATGTTGTGCAGGATGCAACAGGCTAGAAATAGCCCACAGGCCTTTGAGGGGCTGTACTGTAGGGCACCGCCAGACGTGTCCAGGGAGCGAGACGTGCCTTCAGCATCCCGAACACCCGCTCTATGACATTGCGTGTGGTGGCATGTGCCTCATTGTACAGTTGCTGCGATGGGGTTGCGGGCGCGGTATGGTGTGAGCATCCAGGGACAGAGTGGATAGCCACTGTCACCTGTGTTAGAGGATGGACATTAGTATGGTGGTCTGCATCACTCTGCCATGGGCTGTCAAGGCCAGTACCCATGGCACCTCTGACTATGCCCCCAAAATCCATGTCATCCTGTGATTTGCATACTCACCCACTAGGTGGCCAGTGGGGATGTCCCCACTCGAACCTGTGGCACAGTGCAGACTGGTGCCAGATGAAGGCATCATGTGCTCCCCAGGGTGCGTGGCACAGACATTGGTTAGGCACCCCCTAGCATTGCACACCACCTGGCAGTTGATGCTGGAATAGCCCTTCCAGTTGATGTAAGTGGCACCTTCCAGGCCAGGTGGCGTGCAGATGGCCACATGGGTGCAGTCAATGGCCCGAGCATGCCAAGCATACGTGCTACCCTGTGGAACTCTTGTATGTGTGCTATGCGCTCCGCTGGTGTGCTGGGAAATGGATGTACTCTGCAGCATGTGGCAGCAGTGTGCTGAGGTGTGTGAGTAGGCGTGACGCGCCAACTGGATTATGCCTGTTGTGTCCCTGTTGGTCTCTGGAAGGTGCCTGTGGTGAGCAGACACATGACAGCTGTTACCTTGTCTCCACTGACAGAGCATGGGTCCGTCGTGTGGGTGCCTGCATCTCATCACTGCACAGCTCACAGAGCCGCCTCAGAATTGCCCAGTTCAGGCGGTACCAGCCCACAATCTCTGTGTCACTGTAGTGCTGAAGCTGGTGCAGGCTCGGTACCACCTGTTGGGAGCATACTGCTGACAGGCCCTTCCATAGCCATGCCCCTCCTGCTACCTGCCTTCTCACACCCTTCATTACTGCCTCCATCTGAAAGGTGGCACTGGCCATGTCCCTGGCTGGTGGTCCCCCCAGCAGCTGTTATCCCGTTCCCCGCTGTCCTTTGTGATGCTCCCCTGCAATGGGTACACTGCCAACCTTTGGCTGTTCTGCCCACTGCCACTGCCCTCAGTCCACTGTGGCACTTCCCTGTCTCTCTGCACAGTGGCACAGGCTCCCACTCCTGTCCTGTTGCTGTTTGTTCCCAGGTGTGCCCTGTCCTGCTCCTTTCAGTCCACTCACTGCTACCCTCTTTTCTGTTGCTGTCACCTTGCTCCCACCTCTGGCTTCCCTATAACGTTCTTGTGCCTCTCTCTTGTTTCTTTTTATTTTGGATCATTTCCGCTATCACGCAACTTCGCTTGATCCCTATTGCGCATGGCGCATGCTGTTGATGTCGCCTTTCAGCCATTTATTCATGGTTCCTCCCCTACAGTTGTGCATGCATTCATTACCATTGTGCTCTTCGCATTACAATTTGAGTGGCACAGCTGCCTCCTGCTGAATATTCGCAGAATGGTGCATTTCTGACTTAGCTGGCGCATCTCTGCGCATGGTGCAACCCTTTTGAATATCTGGGCCTATATGTAGTTAGCGTTTGCTACTGGTAAGTTTGATCAAAAAGTTCTTTAAGTCACTTTTTGTATCCTCCCACCGTTCTATAGGACTATCATACAAGAAACAAATGTCTAATATTTTATTAATAAAATCCTAGATTTCAGCTACATTGTTTTCATTTTGCAATATGGTCATATTAATTTTCCAAAATCCTCTCCCAAATGTTATTTTATGTTGACCTCCTATTTCTATTTTCACTCCCAGATGATCTGATGCATCTAATGGCAGTACCTGGACTTCTTTAGCTAATATTCTGTCTGAAAGAAACCAAAATCTGTCCTTGTGGATAATTTTCCTTTCCTAAAAGTATGCATTGGTGGTTTCTCCGTCATGTCATAAACATCCCTTAATGCATTATTCTGTAGAATATTCTTCAATGCAATTGTGTCACAGTATAGTTTCTCCATCTTATGTCTCCAGTCTCTGTTACTCAGCCCACAATTAAAGTCTCCCCATAATATTAACTTTGAAGTTTTAGGTAGGGTTCTATCTGTCTGAACAGTGTTACTCTTTCTGCCTTGATTGAGGCATATGTATTAATAAGCCTGTATGTTATTTTGTGTATCTGCACGTCCATCATTAAAGCCCCTGCTGAAGATGTCTATAACTTTAATAATATCCACATGAATACCTGCTAACATAATACCTAGTCCTGAACATTGATCCTCCCAAACGACCATAGGGATGGCCCCCATCTTCACTCCTTTTTGTGCCATGTTGATTTCTGTGAGTATGTAACTGAGTGTCCTGTATAATGTAAATATGCCCTCCATTATTAAACTGGAAAAAGGAACTTGTCTTTTCTTCCTAAGATTTTATACTGTTAACATTGGATGTTATGAAAGATATCATGGCTGACATTGTTTAGATGGTGTTAATATAATAGTTCCATAATATGACTTCTATTTTCTCTTTTCCTTTCTTGAGCTTTGATTTCTCCCTATTCCTGTATTCTCAGCATTTTCCAACCGTGATGAGGTAACCGATGATACATCTGATTCCCTCAGTCTCCTCCCCACCTTTATCCATCAGAACTCCATATGCATTCTGTGTAGGTATCACATCCATTTCTCTGTTCTGGTAGCTGCGTCATTTTCTGTGATGCTTTTGAACGTGTAATCCTTTTATATGGAGGATCTACACATTCTCTGGGGTGGCATCTCTTTTCGACAATTATTTCTTCCTGTGGGGTATGAACCACATTGGGAGTATAGTTTCCTGTGTACCAGGTTCTTGCTCTTGCACCATAGTGCTAGGCCCAGTCACCCTCATCTGTTATGTCATTTAGTGCGATATCTTGACCATCTCTTTGTAATCCTAATGATATTCCAGGGACAGGTTCTTGTTGGTTGTCTTGTTCCTCTGTTTCAGTTCTCATTGTTCCTCTAGTAGAAAGTGGCCTCTGAGGGAGTGGTTCAGCTGTTGTTAACTGTGTCATTGATTCCTGACTTCTCATCTTTTCCTTTTGTGCAGTGGCCATATACATCTTGTTCTGCATGTAGTGCTTGGTCCAGGCTATTATGAGAAGCCCAGGCACAATTCCAGAAAGTATGACCATTCTCCCCACACAGATTACATTTCAAAGGTTGCTTGCAGTGTGCACTAATGTGGCCTATCTCCCCACACAGTCGCATCTCTGTTTTTCACAGATGTTTCTTAAATGACCTATGTCCTCACATCTTTAACAAGCCCTGGGTTGTCCAGAGAGAATATGACTCCTCTATCTCTCCTAGAAAAAACTATTTGACTTTATATTTCCAGCCTCCTGTCCATAGGTGTTCTTCATCTAAAATGGGTTCAGGATACCCATTTACAGAGCAGTGCTGTTTCAACCAGTATGTTATATCTGCCACGTTTACACCCTCATTCCCGAATAATACTGTTATTGTTTTGTACATGGGTTTTGTCAGAGGAATCGCCAAAAAGGCTTCCGTAGCAGCTGTGCTTTTAGGGTCTGATATTGTTTCCAGAAATGCTGTAGACCGCCTGGTGTTTAAAGCGGATGTCATACATTGTGTCTCCTGGCATGTGTATCAGGGCATATATCTCATATCGTAGTATTTCATGCTATTTTGAGTAATGCTCTACCCACAAATAGCTGATCAGAATATCGCTCATTTCTCCTGTATCTAAGGCACACTGCATTGCATCTCATTGCAGGCTCTGCTGCATTTCTTCTATGGTCTGAAACAAACGTTCCCTCACATTTGTTTCCAAAACAATTCTAGAGCTTGTTGCCTTTCTTCTGTTCTGGCAGATATGTTTACTGCCTCTCCATTATCTAGTGCTTTCCTTGTACTGGAATTAGAACTTGGTGTTGCAGAGGGGAGGAGGGCTGCATGGACTTCTTCCTCTAAGGCCTGCATCTCCATATTATTTGTGTCCCTTCAATTCTCTAATAACTGTCATGACACTGTTGTGCCTTTTTCTACAGGAGTTGTACATCAACTGTAGCATTTTGAACTGGGGTGATTTGGGACGATCCTTCATCACTCCTTTCTCCGTATGCTTTCTGTCACAGCAATGGTTTTGCCCCCAAAAGCTGTGGGAGGTTTGCATCCCAACCTACCTCATCTAGCTTTTAGTCCAACCGTGTTCTGTAATGCAGTGAGTGACCCACTCAGGAGTATCTGTTTGCGGCCTTGTAGAAGGGCCTGCCATTATACTGTCTTCTGATCTACAGGGCGCTCTCTCTTTCTCTAGTTCTCGCCTTTATTTCCTTTGCCAAGCATTTCTTTTGGTGGTTGCTTTTAACAGTACCATCTGTACTGACACCAATCATGAAATTAATCCGTTTTGGGTTAATATGGAAACATTCCTTTGTGAAAGTTCACTGAAATGTCATGCCCTTTTTCTTCCTCCACCTGAGCTGTGCCCTCACTTTTATTTCTAATCATTTCCTTTCCTTGCCCCATGTCCCTGCTCCCATCTGAATCCTCTACAAGTAATATATTTTGTACCTGTATCCTTGGAGAGCTCTCCTGCCTATGTTGTTGCAACTGATCCAAAGCCCCATTGGCTGCTGCTCTCGCCATTCCAGTGTCTGTTTCCTCCTTGAGCCTCTTTTCTGATTGGACCACTTCGTCCAACCACTGTTTTGGTCCCTGGATTCCTCTCTTCTTCAGTGCCCATTCCAGGATGCTCCTCTTCCGCCATCATGCTGCAGATAGCTCCTCCTTTTCCATCCTCTGGTGATTGACTCTGTTGTCTCTGACATCTTCCTTCTGGATTCCTCTCAGTTGGTGAGTCTGACCCTCCTCCGGGATTCCCAAATCTTCTGCCAAATGAAAGCTTCCTCGGCTCCCATTTCCATCTCTGTTGCAGTCTCTAATGGTACAGAAACTGGGGAGAGACACACTCCTTGGCCTCACCGGCGTCCATCTTCTCAGAGACTCAGGGGGACTGGCTATTCGCACCAGTTGCAGCCCCCGCCGTAGAGATGGGAAATTTTATTAGTGAACAAAATATATATACAGAACCAAATGAACAAACTTATAGACCAAAAAATTAATCTATATAATAATCAATTCATCAAGAACATAACTTAAGTCACAGCTGAATCAAAGTCTGTTATCCATGGGAGGTGTTTCCAAAGTTCAAAGAGTTCATGTTGAGGGCCATGCAAGGCCAGCCTTGCACTTAAGACACTCATCCTCCAATGGCTACTGAATAAAAACAAAAACAGTCTTTCACAAGGAGACAGGCGCTATCCAGACACTGCTGGGGTGAACGTTTTCTACATACTTCTTGTTCAGGTGTATGTCTATGTGTGTGTATGGGGAGGTGTCAATAGATTAGAATAGCTCTGTGGGAGTACCAACAGGAGCTGGAACAGCCTTTAAACAAATGGACTACATTTTCAAAAAAACAATTCTACTACTTCTATTGATTTTTAAACTGATTTTCTGTCTTATTTTATTGAAGTTTACTAAGATGCCCATTTTCTAAGCACAATAATACCCTCCAGGGTGGGCATTATTGAGAAATACTGGACCTTCCAGGGCTATAAGGCCATCTGCCTGTGGCATGGGCCTCATTACACCTCTGGGTGGTCGGTATTCCTCAATAATGCCCACCCTATCGAGAATTATGCTTACTCTTTTCAGTAGCTCTGGGTATGACCCGTCTTGCTGTTGCAAAGTAAACATACATCTAGCCATCCAGATGTACCATTTCATGACCATAAAATTAAACAAAGACTACCTCTATGCCATTTAGTCCAGTTTCTGGTGAAATAGCCATATATCACATTATGATAGGATACTGTTTGTAATATCTGTTCAGACTGCTGTACAGCTAAGTAATTCCAGAAATTTCTTATAAAGGAACATATGAAAATAAGTGGTCTTGTGTTTCTAACTGTTGAATACATTTAGGTCTACTACATAGTCGTTCTGCAAGCTGTTTACACTTATGGTTAGTTTTACATTTAGTTTTTCATTGCACGTCATCCAATGCATGTCCCACATATGAGGAGTAATTCTGGAATTATGTAACTCCAGAGCAATTGGTTTGAAACCTTTTACTGAACCAACAAGGATGTTACAAAAGAACAAATAGCTTTAGTTTTCAGACCAACAAGTCCTTCTTCAGAACCTTAATGACAGTCATATGACAGATAATTGGAATTATGTAATACATTTTGTAAAGATGAAATATACATATAAGTGAATTTTCAAAAACTCTGTGTACTTTACAGGACAGACGGCATCTCTGGAGCCGCCTCGAGACCAGCAAGCCCGGCCACAAGGCCTAAAGAGCTGATCTCTGCCCCTGACCAGAGCACCCAGCTCTGTTGGATCTTCAGGCCTGGCCTCGAAAGGACGGCATCCTTGAGCTGCCACCCAAGACCGCAAGCCCGGCCACAAGGCCTGAAGAGCTGATTTCTGCCCCTGACCAGGGTGCCCAGCTTTGCGGATCTTCAGGACCTGGCCCCAGAAGGACGGCATCCCTGGAGCCACCACCCGAGACCCAAGCCCGGCCACAAGGCCTGAAGAGCTGATCTCTGGCCCTGACCAGGGTGCCCAGCTCTGCCAGATCTTCAGGACCCAGCCCCTGGACAGGCGGCTTCCCTGGAGCGTTGCCACAAGACTTCAAGCCTGGCCACAAGGCCTGAAGAGCTGATCTCTGCCCCTGACCAGGCGCCAGCTCTGCCAGATCTTCAGGACCCGCCCTCAGACATCCGGCATCCCTGGAGCCACCGCTCGAGACTGCAAACCCGGTCACAAGGCCTGAAGAGGTACTGCTGCTGATCCACCAATCGGAAGCAAGTGTTTCCTCTGGCTACGCTCCGATTGGTCACTTTCCGCTTTCTGTCTGTTTGCCACCTGGCACTGTTTAAACTGCATATTTTAACTTTAATCGGTGCCTAAAAACCTGTAATTACTACTGAAAAGCAGAGAATTGTTTAATCTGTTGCATTTGAGCCGATTTACTGTCTTAAAGTGATTACAGTCCTTTCCTGAATATCTGTCCCTTTCAAGCCCCTTTGGCGCCTCTTACCCTTTGTCTTGCAAATTCTCCTGCTGCACTGTCTGCCACTCAGCACTCAGCCTGCTCTTAAATCCCCTGTATCTCTCTCTCCTGCATCTGACCCAGCCCCTGGATGGACAACATCCCTGTAGACAACGCCAAGACCACAAGCTCAGCCACAAGGGCCAGAAGAGGTACTGCTGGAACAACAAACTAATAACCATTCCCTTCTGGACCTAGTCCTCACATCGCACCCCCACAGGGTCAAGCCCGCTGGCCTCCAACCTGATACATTATGTGACCATCATCCCGTATACATGGTGTACAAAACACACAGGCAAAAATACCCCACAAAATCCTCCTAACTCGCGACCTACTCCTCCCTGACACTCTACCTCTTCATTGCAACCTCACCAACACTGACTGGTCCCCACTTGCTATCTGCTCTTCAATTGACGCTGCACTCCAACTGTTCTGTGATAAGTTCCTTCACGCCTGGAACCAACATGCACCGCTGCGTAAAATCTGAGTCCGAGGCAACCACCTGCCCTGGGTAACCCCTGAGCTCCTGTCCTGTCAAAGAGCCCAGGACACTGCTCGGCATAAACACAAGGTAACCAACTGCTCCAGGGACTCCAACAATACAAGGAGCTTCAAAATAAGTGTACCAAAGCTATCCGGCTGGCCAAAACTGAACACTACCAGGCTAACTTCCATGTCAACACAAACAAAGCTTCCAAATTCTAGAAAGTTATCCAGTCCCTCTTTTCCCTTCCACCAAGCCCCCCACTCCTACCCTCAGGCTAAATCTCTCAGACATCTCAGATCCTATGGCTGTCACTGACTGCTTTAACTCCCATTTCACGCCCTGCGCCGCAGTGCTCCAAGTGGCCCCTGATGCACGTGCACTCCTCCACAGACCCGCCTCCTCCCCTGTTTCCCTTCCTTTACTCCTCCAGCTCCCTCTCCTCCTACCCCCTCTTCACCCACATCTCCCCTGCTGCTGCCTTACAAGCCCTTCAGTCTATCAGCCCCACTAAAGGCTCCTCCCCAAACGGCCTGGACCCTAGGCTCCTCTCTGTCTGCTTCCGCCGCCGCCTATCTTATATCCATCTTGCTCAACCTATCCTTTGTCTCTTCCATTGTCCCTACAGCTTGGAAACACGCTACAATTCTACCACATCCTAAAGGAAGAGATCCCTCCTCCCTAGCAACTACCACCCTATCTCTCTCCTCTACTCTGGCTAAGCTCCAGGAGAATATAGTACTTGAACAACTCTCCTCCTACATTACTAACTTCTCCTTTCTCATTGCTCTCCAAGCTGGCTTTAGAAACACCACTCCACTGCCACCTCATTGCTACAGCTGACTGACACTATCACCACAGGCATGGACAAAGGCCTCATAACCTCAGCTATTTTTATTGACCTGGCCAAGGCCTTCGACACTGTCTCCACTCTATTCTCCTGTCCTGCCTCAGGACCGCTGTCTCCCCTAGTGCTATTGAATGGTTCAAGTCCTATCTTTCGGGCAGAACACAAGCTGTCCGTATAGCTGATGTCATCTCCTCCCCTCCCCATTACCACGGGAGTCCACCAGGGTGGGTACTTGGACCTTTGTTTTTTTTTCAATCTTCCTGAACGACCTCCTCAGTTTTGTTTATTGTATAACATACACATGTATGCAGATGACACTATACTGTTCACAACTGGCAACTCTGTCCCTGATGTCATCGCCAGGCTCCAGCTGGATTTGAAAATGTACAACGCTGGCTAAGTGAGCACCACCTCTTCCTAAACTCAAGGAAAACAGTCTCCATGACTTGACTAGGCAGAGGTTGGCAAGGCTCCCTCCTTACCCACCTTTACACCACTGATGGGACTGTACTAGAAGACCTCTTCCTTCCGCTACCTCAGTGTTTGGCTGGATAGGAACCTAAACTTCTCCATCCACATTGATGCTATTCTAAAGAAACTCCAACCTAAGCTAAGGGCCCTCTACCATAACAGGGGTAGTAACCCACGTCAGGCTAGGTGAGAACTGGTACATAAAATGATGCTGCCTACATTTGACTATTGTGATGCTGTATCTGGAGCTGCCCTCAATCCTCCTTATCCAGGCTTGAACCTCTCTTTCACTCCTTCTGCTGGTTTGCCCTGGATGCCCCTGCTCTGACACATCACTGCACTCATTACTGCTCTCTAAATTTTCCCTCACTTGTTGACAGGAGAACATGAGACAGGAGCGCAGCAAAGTTTACCTCTAAATTCTGGCTGGCTCACTCCCTCTTACCTGACCACCTCCTTATCTGCCCCTTACCCCTCCAAATACACCTTCCTATCTGATGACTCTCGCTCACTAAATATACCTTACAGAAATACTACATCGGCCAAATGGCATTCTCCCATCGCCTACCTAAGCTCTGGAACCAACTACCGACCCAAATCCGCCACTCCTCATCAGCCTACTCTCTCTCTCTACATCCCTAGCAAACTACTTAGTAATGAATTGCAACTGCACCTAGCCCAGTGGGACCCTACCCAGCTGCTGGTCCATACCTCCTCCTTCCTCTAGCTGGGCCAAATATCTGCCCCAGTCCCAAACCCCTCTTGCAATCCTAGTAATGTTCTGCAACTTAGCACTTTCTATCACCTTTTCTATCCCACCCCCAAAGCACCTTTTACTATACCTCACCCCTGTCAGTTTCTCTCAAATGTATCCTAGTCTAGAAATACTATTAACTATTGTTTGGTTGTAAACTGTACAGTCTATCTATATGCTGTTCAGCTAGTATGTATCCTGTTGTATATACTTATTGCTCCCTCCCCTTCCCCAGGACGTACTATGAGAGGAGCTTTTGTTGCTCAGTGTAACCTTCCTGGTGAAACATTTCAGTAAATAAATAAATGTTGTTTCAAGTAGAAATTAGCACAGTCTTTTTCTACTAGTAGTCATCAAGTATTGAGCAGTTACTTGCCACTGTTTTAATCTACAAAAGAGGCCCTAATATAATTTGTGACCATAACAGTCTTTCTTAGCACCCTTAAGGAGCCTGTTTCCCATTGTGTAAACCATTGTTTACATGCATCATGCATCCAGGCTTCACGTCCAATATTTCTATTTATCAGTAAAGGCTTAATATTAGAGGGAAAAATGATATTAAAAACAGACTCGGGTTCACCATATTAACACCCTGCTGTTAGATGTAGATAGGTAATATTTCTTTTGATCAGGTTGAGCCTACTTCCCATAAGGCTTGAAAAAATAAACTCGATAGGCTTGTTTCTAGACACTGAGGGGCTTGTTTCTAGACACTTAGATGGTGGAAAGACTGCACTGATATAAAGGCAAAGTAGTATTACGTAGGGTTTTAATGAGATACAGCCTCTTTTTCTTCCCTAGTTTCATCTGTTCCAATTGTCTACTTTCTGTTCCCATTTCATCTTCTGTTCCCAGTTAACTAGGTCTATGTCTAGTGTACCATATTGAATGCATAAAATTGTAATGGGTCCATCCTGTATTTGTATACCACCAGTCAGTTGTGAATTCTGACTCAAACCTAAGATATATTCCACACATTTGTTTAAATTCAGTAGGAGGCAGTATGGCGCAGTGGTTTAAGGCTCTGAGCTGCAAATCTGGAGACCTGGGTTTGAATCCCCAGCCCCCACTTGCATACTGTGTGACCCTGAGCAAGTCACTTAACTTCCTCGTGCTCCCAGGTTGCACCTGCAAACAAGCTTTCAGCTTAGTGTGTCTCACTTGGTAAAAAAAAAAAAAATTCAGGGAGCTCCTGAGCTGGAAACATATTGTCTGCATATATTTAGGGCTTCTGAAACTGAAGTGTCATGAGCTACCAGGAGACATAAGTCATTTGCGTATGCCAAAGCCTTGTGTATTCAATGTTTATGTTATTGGAAAACAGAGATATGTTCTGTGCAATATTTATACATCTTAACAAATGGTCAATAAAGAAAACATATAAAATAGGGCTGTGGAGCAACCCTGTCTAACTCCCCTACTGATGGATATTGTAGGGTCTTTCCATCCATTAATAATGGAGTTACCGTAGCTGTTCTATAAAAACTTTTAATTCAGTTAATTGGTGTTTGAGGTACATGATATATTTTTAGTACTTGACATAAAAATTCATGATTTATTGAATCAAAAGCCTTTCTTTGGTCTAAAGAGACCACATAGCCTTTATTGATTCAGTATTACTGCGTTCCATAATCTCATGCAGCAATATGAGGTGAACTGCTATTTGTCTACCTGGGACTGAACAGGTTTGAGCTTCAAATAACCAAAGGAGTGATTTGTAATAATCTTTTACTAATGATTTTAGTTAAAATCCTAAAATCTGTATTCAGTATGCTGATGGGTCTCCAGTTGGATAATTGGGATGTTTCCCTTTCTTATAAAGATAGATCAGGGTACCCATGTTCATATGTAGGGGATGTTATTTATTCATAACATGCAGTTATAAATCTCTGTTAGTTCAGGTACTATAGCAGGGCCCTGTTGTTTATATAGTTCATTAGATAATCAATCCAGGGCGGGTAGTGCCTGATTTAAAATGAGAATGCCTCTAATAGTTCTTGTTCTGTAATGGGTTGGCTCATTTTATCTGGAATGTCAGAGGACATCAGGAAGAGAGAGATTACATAAGGCTTGATTCCGTTCTACTGGGTCCGTGGGCAATGTCCCATACATGTCCTCTGTATAGGAAGTTACTATTCGTAGTATATAATTTTTGGTGACAGGCATCATGCGCATCCACCAGGTGGTTAATTTCTTTTTATTCACTTTTGGGCATGATATCCATAGGGGCATGCTTAAGATGCAGGACCCAAGGTCCCACATTTTGCTGATAATGCAGAATTTGCGACTTCTGTCTATGAAATTGTAACAGTTCTTTTTAACCAAGTGAATTTGTTGTGAAAGGTCCTGGTTGGTATCATAGGACACTGAATATAATTTTTGTAAATGTTGTGTTTTTGAAGATAGTATAAATATGAACCCAAGCATTTAGATTTGCTGTAATGTTTTATCATTTTCTGAATGTCATATTTTGTGTCTTCCCACCTTAACAGGGGTTATCAAAACATATTAGGACTGATTTCTCTGGGTTCTATAAGATGAGATAGGGAGGCCTGAAACAAATCATCTTTTAAAGAGTTGTTGAATTTCCATAATCCAGGACCTTTAAGTAATGGAGTTTGATACTCCACTACAATTTGTATTACATTATGGTCTGAAAATTCAGCAGGACTAACCTGTGCTTGTTTGAGGGGTAGGTGTTGTGAAACAAAAAATAGTCAATTCTTGTGGCTAAACGTCCTTTATGAAAAGCTGGAGTATGTTGTTTTCTAGAAGTTAAATATGCATCTCTTAAGCTGGCTGTTTTTGTCATTTGGGACAAAAATGAGAATCACAGAATATATTTTGTGTTTTCGTTTGTACTCTGATCCAGAGAGGAAAGACTACAATTAAAGTCTCCCAAAGACAATATGATATGAAGTGTGTAAATATGGTTGTATTTGTTTAAACATGCCTATCCGTAAGGCCTTGGTTTGTGGTGCATAAACGTTAGTCTGTATCTAGTGGTTTGAATTGAAAATAAGTACCCTACCTGGTATTATTTATTTTTATTTATTTGAGCATCAGTTTACAACCTTTGAGCCAGAAGCTCATTTCCAAAGGTACCTCATCACAATATAATTTCAATATTGCCATTTCTGGCATACAAAATAAAATTCCTATCCTCAACATGCTTCAGGCCTGATGGACCAATATGAAGGACCCATATGTCAATCTATCTGAGCTTGATGTCTTGTAGGGTATGGAAATGAACATTCTGGAGAAAATAATTCCTAACTGTAGGTATTTTAAAAGAAAAAACAACAATCTCTTATTCAAGTTCTTAACACTATTAACATGTATAGTGTAAAAGATGTCAGAATACATTTAAGAGACATAGAGTTGAAGTTCATTTTCCTCCCCTTCCTGTAAGTCTTATCTTAATTTTTAATTTTGATTTTTGCTTTCCTTTTCACTGCAATTCCAGAAATTTCAGTGTCAGTAGTAGCTTCAAGATATTAAACTTGTTGGAAAGAAATGTACTATCCTTTTTGGGACCTTTGATGTAGGGGTACTAACTTTGATACCTGCCTGGTAACCTGTCTTTCCCTCTCAGTCCTGGGTTAGGAGGGGCATTTTTCAATTTCTTGTACCTCCGATTGTTCCATCTCAGTCGTGGCCATGGTAGAAGGAAGGGAAGGTGATTGCTTATCCTGAGTGGAAGGAGGAACTATGTCTGTCATCATTGAAGTAGTAGGCACTGTAACTTCCATTTGTTGTGGGGGGTTCAGAAGTTACCAGAGAAGGGGGTGTCCTGGGTTGTTGGCCCATTTTGGATTTCTGTGCTAAAGCATTGAATGCCCTTTGTTCCAGGCCATCTGCATGTTCTGGATGGTTGTGAGTTGTCCACAAACAATTCTGAAAAGGTGTACCCTACTTCATCACAAAGGTTGCATTTCCCTTCATTTAAACAGATCTGCCCCAGCATGTCCAGTTCCCCACATGCAGTACGCTTAATCTTATCACAGACGCTGCTCAGATGTGCACTGAGCCACACAGTAGCATGCCTTTGGCTGTCCTGGATAAATAATACTCCCTATCCTCCCCAAAAGAAAAAGTTTGGGAGGTGCACTACTCCTGTGTTTGATGATCTTATCAACACTTTCCCTTCCTTCCACCCATCCAAATGTTTTCCGAGTCAAAATGGTCTCTGGATCTCCCAAGATAGTACACTTTTGCTTCAGCCAGTAGGTTAAATCATGTACACGTACACCCTCATTTCTAAATAAAACAGTAATAGTCTTATGAGTTGGTTTCATGAGGCGTTGCCAAAAGATATCCACAATACTGTTTTCTTCAAGGAGTTATATTTCACCCAAAAGCGTTCCAAACCATTGTTAGATATGAAACTCACGTCAAATGTTGTTTCACCGCAACATTTATGAGGGCGTATATTTTATTTGCAAAATATTTCATGAGTCCTTCAATCAGAAGCGTGCCACAAATAGTCTGTCTGGAGGGTCAGGCATCCCACCTAAATAAGTGAGGCGGACCGCATTATGTCTTTTAGCAGGCAATACTGGCTTTTTAAACAGCGATGCAAAGGCCTATCAGTGGTTCTTCTCAGGATATTTAGTGGAATGTTTACTTGTGGCCTAGAAGGCCCAGGCTGTTGATTGTCAGTATTGACAGAGCCCTATTTTGAATATTGGAGAGATTTAATATTGAGTTCTGTTTGAGTGCTAACTCAGTTGGAACTTCAAGTCCATACTGGCTAATATTGCTGGAGGTGGGTTGTACAGGCCTTGTGAAATCCCAGGCGTTGGCATGTGAATGGGAGGTTTCCCCACTGCCATTTGCCCATACAGGTGTCTTTCTCCCAGCCAGCAGCTTGTAAGGTATATCTACAGACCAAGTGTCTGAATTTTCTGGCGTTCAACAAGTTTCTTGGGTCATTGTAGGCTATCCCCATTGGGGATGTTTCTGCCATTCAGGCATTACTCGAATGAATAGTCAAAGAAGAAGAAGAAGGCATATTTACCATAGGGTGGTTGTTTGGGTGGTTTCCACAGTAGTTTCCACAGCGTTTGTTTCTCCTTGCAGTTCTCTTTCAATGACAGCCTCCACCCAGTAAAGTAGCAAACCCTTTGATGCTTGTGCATCATCAGGCAGCTGTGCAGCACTGATAGGATTTCTCTGGCTCTCATACTGCAGCTGCCATAGCCTTTTTCTCAAAGTCATTTTTTAAAAGGTGCCACTTTTCTTCTACCTCCATTTGTTGCCAAATTTTTCCATTTCTACCTGCACCATTACAAGAGTCATTTCAGCTGAATGAGAAAATAAATCCATTTCTTTTCCATGGACTCGTCAGCTGAAGTTGTATCCAACGGATCCAAGTCACATTCCTCCTGTACATCCTGGGCTACAGGTACATTCATTTCTAAACCATGCTCTTGAGAAGTGCTCAGTACATTTTCAGTTAGTATAACAGCCTGGTCTGATCCAAATTCATTTTCTCTGGCCTCTCCAGCAGCGAGGCAGGGAAGGAGACCGACTTCCCACCTCCATGTCTTCCACCTCAATTCCAGAAGTTGCCATCTTGGCTGAGAGCCAAGATGACAAAGATCCCCTGCAGTCCAGTAGGGAACTTCCCTGGTGCCCTGGCAAATTTTCCCCATTCACTAAAAATACCACCAACAGCTTAATCTGGTTCAAGGTCAGTTGACATTCATCTGTATCCCCCTTCCCGGTCATGCTTGAAAATAGGCAGAATTTGTCTAGTGCACTTACCTGGTCAACAAAAACTAAAAAGGAAAATATCCCAGAACCTACTGTTCCTCCAGGGTACTAACCCTTCCCATCCTCTCCTATTCTCCTTCTTGATCCTGTCTCCGTCAACCACTATTTCCTTCATTATGTCCCAGCTCTGCTTGAATTCCATAACTATTTTCACACTCACCACTTCAGCCGACAGACTATTCAAAGTTCCACCACCCTTTTCCGTAAAGTAGTACTTCCTCACATCTCTTCTGAACCTATTTCCTGTTAATTTCCATTCATGTTCACATGACCCTGAATTGGTATTTAGGCTAAATAGTTCCTTGCAGTTCACTTTGTTAATTCCTTTAAGGAACTTGAAGGTCTCTATCTTATTTTCCCTCTCCTTCTGGTATCCAGAAAGTACATATTTAGTGCCTTGAGGCACTCCTCATAGGATCTGCCCGCTGGCCCTGAATCATAGAAACATAGAAGTTGTCGGCAGATGGGGACCGTATGATCCATCAAGTCTGCCCTTGGTTTCCTACCCTCAACTTAGCTGCCTGCTTGTGTATCCCACAGTGCCTGTCCCATGCCTCTTTAATTCCCCACTGTCTTGGCTCCCACCACCCCCACCCGGCAGGCTATTCCATGGTTCCACAACAGCTCTGTGAAGAAGAATTTTGTCGTTGCTTCTGAACTTTCCTCCCTTAAGTAGAAGGTTGTGCCCTCTAGTCCTGCTGTAGTCCTTTACCTGAAAGAGGTTCTGCACATGCACCCTGTTGTTGTCTTTAAGGTGTTTGAATGTTTCTATCATGTTCCCATGATTCCTGCATCGTTCTAGGGAGTATAATTTGAGGCCATCCAGTCTTGCCTCGTATGGTTTCTGATGCAAGTCCTGCACCATCTTTGTTGCTCTTCTGTGTACTGTCTCCAGCCTATCTATGTCCTTCTTGAGGTGAGGCCCCCAGAACTGGACACAGTACTCCAGGTGAGGCCTGACCAGGGACCGATACAGGGGCATGATTACTTCATGCCTTCTGCTCATGATGCCCCTACCTATGCATCACAGGATGCCACTAGCCTTTAGTTCTGCCTTTTCACATTGTCTACCCACCTTAAGGTCATCTAATATGATCACCCTAGGTCTCGCTCCTGCCTGGTAGCCACCAGCTGCTCGCCTCCCATTAAGTACAGTTTCCTGGGTTACGCTTTCCCAGGTGCATGACCTTGCATTTTTGGCACTGAATTTCAATTGCCAGGTCTTGGACCACTCCTCCTGTTTTCGTAGATCAGTGTCCATGCTTTGCTGTCCCTCTGTTGTTTCTACCCTGTTGCCGATTTTGGTGTCATCTGCAAACAGGACACCTTTCCCTCCAGTTCATTTGCAATGTCACTGATGAATATGTTGAAGAGGATTGGCCTCAGAACTGAGCCCTGTGGAACCCGCTAGTCACCCTCCCTTCAAAGACAGAGTGCCATTTACTAATACTCCCTGAGTTCTCCCATGTAACCAGTTTCTGATGCAGTTTGTAACCTCGGGCCCAATTCCCATGTTCTTCAGTTT
This sequence comes from Neoceratodus forsteri, assembly GCA_016271365.2. Taxonomy (NCBI): domain Eukaryota; kingdom Metazoa; phylum Chordata; order Ceratodontiformes; family Ceratodontidae; genus Neoceratodus; species Neoceratodus forsteri. The sequence goes on from CM028137.1 coordinate 646,999,154, forward strand.
TTAACTAGTCTCCTGTGCGGAATGGAGTCAAAGCTTTGCTGAAGTCCAGGTAAACCACATCCACTGCCCCACCCTGATCCACTGTTTTGGTGACTCAATTAAAAAAAATCAACCAGGTTCGTCTGGCAGGACCTACCTGCTGTGAAACCATGTTGATTTTGTTGAGCTGACCAGTTTGCTCCAAAAAGCTATGATTCTTTCCTTCAGCTGGGACTCCATCAGTTTTCCCATGACTGACGTTAGACTAACTGGATGGTAGTTACCTAGCTGTTCGCTCTTCCACTCTTGTGGAGTGGTACTACTGTTGCACTCTTCCAATCCTCCGGCACCTCCCCACTCCTTAATGATTTGTTGAAAGCACTGCTATGGGGCTGCCAGTTCTCTCCTAGTTCTTTCAGTATTCTTGGGTGTATCCCATCTGGCCCCATAGCTTTATCTACCTTTAACTTGTCTATTTCCTCCAGGACCCTTGCCTCTGTAGAGGGACCCGTGTCTATTCCTGCAGTTGGACACTTCTTTATGCCCTATTGTTGGTCCGTTACCATCTGCCTCCTGTGTGAAGACTGAGCAGAAGTACTCACTGAGTGCCTCTGCCTTCTCCCCATCTTGCTCTGTGGTTTGTTCATCATTTAATGTGATTCTAACCCTTTGGTCTTCCTTTTTTCACGTATGTACCTGTACAAGGTTTGTTACCTTTTTTGCTTCCTGAGCTATCCTAACCTCTGTTTGAGCCTTTGCATTCTTATCACTTCCCCTGTCTCTTTCAGTTTCTGTTTATATTCTCTTTTGTCTGCTTCATTCCCAGGTCCTTGTACTTTCTGAGGCTATGCGCTTTTCTTTCACCATGGTTGCCACCTCCTTGGAAAACCATAGTGGGTTTTCCTTCTTTTGTTCTTATTAACCTGATGGGCACACTGTGATGTGACCATGGTTATTGCATCCTTCAGCCTTGTCCAATATTCCTCAACACTCCCTTCTGTCAAGTTACTAAGGTTGTCTCTTAGGCAGGCCTTTATGTTTGTGAAGTCTGCCCTCCTGAAGTCAAGGACCTTCAGTTTGGAGTGTGTGGACTCTAAAATCCTTTTACCCTGAACCACACTATGTTCTGATCACTGTTGCCCAGGTGGTTCCCTGCTTTGACACCCGTAACCCTATCGCTGTTTGTGAATATCAGATCTAGAACCATGTTACCCTTGTGGTGATGTCACTAGTTGACTTAGACCTGCTTCCTGTAGTGTGACTAGGAATTCCCTGCTCTTCTTTGATGCTGCTGTGTGGGTATTCCAATCTATGTTCTGGCAGATTGAAATCCCCTACCAGCACCATGTCCACTTTGCCTGACATTTGGAGGATGGTTTCCAGGATTTCCTTATCCCTGGCTTCCTCCTGATTTGGGGTATGTAGATTATTCTTACCTGAATGGGTTTATGGCCCTTATTGTGATCCATAGATCCTCAGTTTCCCAGTGCCTACTGCATTTCTGTAGCATTGATGGTATCCTTAACATAAATAGCTACCCCCTCCTTTTCCCAGTCCTATCTCTCTAAACAAGTTGTACCCCAGGATAGTCACCTCCCAACCATGATTATTTGTGAACCATGTTTTGGTCATGGCCATCCAGTCTAGTCCTGCCTCAGCTATTTTGGCAGTGAGGCCAGTCATCTTGTTAGCCAGACTGCGTGCATTGAGGCATAGTGTTGACCACTCTTGCTGTGTTGTTTCATTTGTCATGCCTCCTTGATCTTATTGTTCGTCCCTTTGTAGTTTTCCTTGTTTATGGTTCCTCCTTTCCAGTGTGATGGTCAATGCCAGAGCCAGAATGGGTTTTATGTTCCGGCTATCTGGGCAGGTCAGATGTCTCCAGGAACATCCACTTGGAGGGACGCTGACTGAATAGACAACATGGTTAAAAAGGAAGAAGAGGGCTCAAATATCCTGGTCCACCTAGGTGCCAATGACCTTGCTAGCCAGTCGGTCGAGGAGGTTAAGGACCACATTCGCCTTCGCGCAAGAAATTAGTTTCATTTTTTCCAGCATTGCATTTGCTATCCTGGAGTGTGTAGATTTGGTGCTAGCTGGAGGGGAGAGACAGCAAGCTCTAGCTGTGCTTCTCCTAGAGCTACTGTCATCTCCCTCCCGCTAGTTTAAATGTCCTACGTGGATGTAAAATTTCTGGCCCAGTGTTCTGACTCCTTCTTTAGTCAGGTGGAGGCCATCGAATCTGAAGAACTCCCTTTCCCAGAGGTTGTCTCAGTTTCCGACAAAGTGGTGCCCTTTGTGTGGCGCCAGTCCTTGAGCCATCGTTGAGCTCACTTATCTCTTTCTCACTGATTTTCTGCCTGTTCTTCCTCTTTTCCCAAACAGGAAGAATATCAAAGAATGCAATGCTGAAAAAATAAAACCAATTTCTCACCGAGCTGCATGATGTGATCCTTAACCTCCTCAACCGACTGGCTAGCAAGGTCATTGGCACCTAGGTGGACCAGGATGTTTGAGCCCTCTTCTTCCTTTTTAACCATGTTGTCTACTCAGTCAGTGGCCCTCAAGTGGATGCTCCTGAGAGACATCTGATCTACACATCTCGTTTGTTTGCCTCAGGTGGGGTCCACACACGTGAATCATGGAGTCCCCTATGATTATGATTTTTTCCTTCTGAGGTTTTGTTTATGATGTTGTTTTGCTGTCCGTTGCATTTGGCATTCCTTTGATCCATGACATCCTCCATCATTACGGATGGTATGGATGCAAGAGGTGATATACCTGTTTGCTGTGTTTAGAGTGCTTTGTTGGTTTGGGAGGAGTTGACTGAGCTATGCCCCTTTTCCTGAAACCAGTTGCCATCCCCAGGCCTGGTCATTCTCTGGAGGAGAGGTGTGCTGGTTTGGTGTCAGCAATGTGGAGGTGCACTCCTGAAAGAAATGTTTCCTGTAGGTGGTTACGCAGGATGCTGATCTCACCCCATGCCTCCTGCAGCTGAGCCTTGAGGTGACATATCTCCGAGCATATGGAACAGTGGCTCTGCCTTCAGGCGGCAGTGACCATTGAAGAGTGTCCCACAGTGTTGGCAGCCAACTAAATCCATGTGCTTGCCAGTGGATGGAAAGAAAATGTACATTTTATTTATTTATTAGTTTTAGTTAACTGGTAGGTACACTATACAGCATAGCTGCCTATTTTCAGAGTACGACCGGGAGATTACAACAAAGGGTATGTAGACAATAGTAGATACAAGAAAACATCATGGGAACAAGTAGAAGTCAGACATAGTACACTTATACAAAATTTTCAGCAATGACAGTACATTTGCAGGAATCTATATGTAGTAACAAAACAGAAATATAAGTGCAAATAACTAACAGTCATAAGTCATACAACTAGTGAGTAAGTGCTAGAAGAGAGGAAATAGTAAGATTTCCAGTCAGGTTTGATAGTAGTAGAGGTTGGAGCTGGTAGCAACTAGGAGAAACCAGTACAGGAGTGGCTGGATAGAGGACAGGAGCAGGGTTCAGAGCTTAGAGGAGCCATATGAAGCTCCTGTTTGAAGCTGTGTGGAGAAGGGAAATTCTTAGACTCAGTGGAAGGGAGTTCCATAGTTTAGGGGCTCAGCTAAAGGCATTCTCCCCATTTTGGTTTTACATCTCGGCTGGACATGAAGGGATTTGTCAGCTGATCTTAGTGGGTAGGCAGAGGTCACAGGCTTGAGCAGCAGAGCCAATTTGTCAGGTATCTGGGAGGAGATTATATTCTTCATAAAACAGTAGGAAGTAAACTGTCAGAAGGCTGAGGGTAAATCATCCCAGACTGGAGTATAGTGTGCATCGGTGAGTAAGTTTGGGTAAAGACAGAGCAAAGCGGCAAATGCTGTTGTAGCAGACATCCCACTTTGGAGGAGCCCTCCAGTAGTTGCTGAAAAGGCTATTAACCCATATGCCAATTTGGGTCTCAGGATCCCTGTGCAATGGTCATCCTCACTGTGGATGTTAGTCTATGTCTCACCTACATGCCAGCCCAAGTTGAATACTGATGGATTTAACGACTGAGGCAAGATGCAGGTCAAAATCAAGGTGGGATCAAGGGTTACTCCTAGGTATTTAAAAGAGGTAACTGTGTTAAGGGAGAGCCATCAAGCACTCTGACACTTAATGGTTGGGAGCAGGACTGAATTTTTGAACCTGAGCCAAGATCATAGTCACCATTTTATGTTTATTTATGACAAGCTTGTTTTGCAATAGCCAGCTCTGAAAGGTATTGAAGTTACTATTGAGATTCAGGTTGATATCTGAGAGGTTTGAGGAGGATGAGTAAAGAACAAGATCGTTGGCATATAGCAGACCTGAGCAAGCACCAGTGAGCGGTGGGATGTCGTTTATGAAGACTGTAAACAGGAGAGGACCAAAATCAAACCCTGGCGACTCTGATCCAAGTAGGAGCAAGATGGGACTTAGCATCTCAATCTGGACAAATTGTTGATGCTTCACAAGATAATTTTGGAACCAGGCGGTGACAGAGGTAGAGAAGCCTAGGGATGACAACTTTGATAGGAGCAGCAGGTAGTCAACTAAATCAAACCTTTGTTACTCCTTCCTGCTGAAAAAACAGTCAGTTTGTTAAGGTCTAGCACTTAGTAGCACAACTAGAGACTGGAAGAGAAGGTCTCTTTCCCAATTGGTGAAGATCAGTGAAGCTCAGCAGAAAGTAAGGCTAAGAACTGGACGCACTTGGCACATGCCTCCTAGGGTTGCCCTTTGTGTTTGAGCTGTTGCTTCTGGTTGTTTCTGTCTGAGTGCTTTATATTAGCTGACCACTATTTCAGTGGTGGGTACAGCAGACAGTAAGGTTAAGAGGTGGACTGCATTTGGGATATGCCTCCTAGGGGTGCCCTTTGTGTCTGAGCTGTTGCTTCCAGCTGAGAGCTTTCTATTAGTCAACCACTATTTCAGTAGTGGTACAGCCGTGCAAATGCTGATTTACATACAGCAGCTAGGGATTCTGGGTAAGTGTTCCAACTGCTTCTTATGCTGAGACAGCAGCCGCTGGCTGGGTCTGAGCAGAGCGGTCGAGGAGAGAAGTCACCTCAGCGGATATGGAGTCCTGACTGTGCACTCCAAGGGGATTCAGCCAGGTAGAACTGCTGTCAAGGAATCCCTGCTTCTGCACCTGTCGGGTTCTGCCTTTCCTCCATGATTGTTCTCTCTCCCAGTCGATGAAGATCAGTGAAGCTCAGCAGACAGTAAGGCTAGGAGCTGGACCGCATTTGACGTATGCCTCCTAGGGTTGCCCTTTGTGTCTGAGCTGCACTGTCTCCAACCTATTCTTATCCTTTCTGAGGTGAAGACTAGAGAACTGGGTGCAGTACTCTAGGTGAGGCCTCACCAGGGATCTGTAGAGAGGAGTATTACTTTTCTGCTATCACTACCCCTCCTGATACATCCCAGCATCCTGTTAGCTTTGCTATATGCCTTGTTGCACTGACTCGATTGCTTAAGTGAGTTGCTAATGATAACTCCCAGATCCCATTCCTCAGCTGTAGTGCTAAGTCTCTTTCCTCCCATCCAGTACTCTGTTAAATTTTAACTGCCAGACCTTTGACCACACCTCTAACTTTTGTAGGTCTCTCGGCACTTCCTTATTCCCTCATCACTATCTACCCTCCCACATAGTTTTGTTTCATCTGCAAAGAGACACAACCTGTCCTGGATTCCTTCTCCAATGTCACTAATGAACATGTTGAAGAGGACTGGACCCAGGACTGATCCTGTGGAACCCGCTCATAACCTCCCTCTTCTCTGATTAACCCCATTGACTGCCACCCTCTGCTGCTCCCCTGTAGCCAGTTACCCAGCCAGTTCACTGTGGGTTTAGCTGCACCAGGTCTTCCATCTTCTTTAGCAATCATTTGTGAGTGCAGTCAAAAGCCTTGCTGAAGTTCGACATAAATTTCAGCTGCCAAATCTTGGACCAGCTTTCCAACCTGCTCAAATCCTCCCTTAATTCCCTTCTCCCTTTCTCCATGTCTACCCTTGTGCAGATCTTTATGTCCTCTGCAAAGAGGCAGATTTTACCCTAGATACTTTCACCTATGCCACAGCTAAACATATTGAGAGAGAACTGGTCTAGTAGCGACCACTAAGGTACCCTGCTGGATACTTCCCTCACCACTGAAAACTCCCTATTGACTAACACCCTTTGGGTTCTACCCCACAGCCAGCTCTACCCAATACACCATCTCTTCCTCTGCCCCAAAGTCCCTAATCCTTTTGACCAGCCTCCTGTGGGAGACTGAGTTAAAGGCCTTTGTGAAGTGAAGGTGTGCTATATGAATTGCCCCTTGTTTACTGCTGTGGTAACCTAGCTGAAAAACTCAATCAGATTTGATTGGCAAGACGTTCCCCTCATGAACCCATGCTGTCTGGGTTCCTGCAGCCCATTCTCTTCTGGAAAGTCTACCAGGACATCCTTCAGTAGACAGTCTGTGATCTTCCCAACTACAGACATCAAGTTGACTAGCTTATATTTCCCTGGCTCATCTCTCTTCCCACTCTTATATAGTGGAACCCCATCTGCTGTCCTCAAGTCCCTAAGGAACCACCCCTGTGGTGAGTGAGCTGTTGAAAATGTCTGCTAGTTGCTCTGCTATAACAACTGCAACCACATGTTATATTCTGGGGTGTAAGCCATCAGGTCTATAGATTTATCTGCTTTCAAACTTGCTAGTTTTTCCAACACCTGTTTCACCAGTATCTGGACTTTTGCCCCAACATCTTTACTTCCTTCCTTCCTAACCCACAATTTGGCAGTGGCCCATCCTTCTCCTTAGTAAATACCGAACTGTAACAGGGTTGAATGAGACCCTGTTCCATTTATTCTGCAGAAAGAGTTAAACACAAGGATCTGTTCTATCCTCTTCTTTTCTGTCTCTTGTGTGTCTGGTTGCCCAACCAAATGTTCTCATGTGACCTAGGAACTGATCACTCTGAAGGCCTTATAATTGTCCACTTCTCCTATCTCTCTGCCTTCACTTGCTGTTGCTATCTTTCCTTCCCTTGCATATCTGCGGTTCCAAAACATACATGTAAATCTTTGTGTGAAACTATAAGTGATACTCGGATCCCTTTGTTTGACACTGTATATACTATTAAAATGATTGCAAAAGCTATCTGGAATTTAGGGGTTAACCTGAGATGCAGTCGGACTCCTTTTAGGCTTGTTTGCAAACTCTTTTGCAGAGCTGTCAGCAGGAGGCCAGCTTGGGACACTACTATTTGCAAGCCTGCTCTGCAGAGAAACTGACAAGAACTCTGATAGATTTTGTGAGAAACAGGATGTCTCTATAACAAGCTCAGGATGAAGAAGTTAATTGTCAGGCAAAGAACAGCAATATTTTGCTGGGAAAGACTGAAACTTGGAATTAGATATACCCTCAGATGCAGGACATTTTTTCTCTGTTTCTGCTGCCTTTGTAAATAGTTATACTGAACCATTTGTATTTTTATTTTATTGTTATTGATAATAATAAAAGCTACTTGTGAATTTTATAACTGCTCCTGATTTTCCTATGCTTCCTGACCTGTTCCTCGATGACACAAACAAAAATAATTGTTCAGTATCTCTGCCTTTGCGACAAAACACAATGGCTCTGCACTCAGTTTGGAAAATAACTCAATTTAGTATAGTTAGTAGTAGAAATGCTTCCATTTATTATACAGGCGTGTAGCACTAGAAGCCCCAGTACAGGTCTAGTATGAGTCTTCATCAGGGAGCAAGGCTTACAAGATGGACCTGTTTTTATGCAATATTAAAGACAGTGTCATAGCCCTAATTGTACTAGCGTTCATAAGCAGCATGAAATACCAGCTATATACTTATTATGTATAGTGCACCATAATACAAATACAAAGCTCCAATGTGATAAAATACTCATATCAAATATAAAAAATTGGTAGACATTTTCAAAACAGGTTGTGCATCATAATTCATTTTAACCAAATGGGTAGGTATACATGGATTTACATGTACTTTAGAAATACAGCAATAACACACGTAACTTGACTCAAACCAAGGATTTCTATACAGCAAACATTGCTAGAGGAGAAAAGTGAAACAGAAAGAAGGAGATAAAACAGAAAACAAGAAAAGAAGGAAGGATATAGAGTGTGGAGAGAAAATGGGAAAATGAAAGAAAAAGTGTGAGTGGAAAAGAATAGGGAGTAATAGATGAGGGAGTAGGGAAAGGAAGGTATAATATATTAAAGTTAGAAGAAAAAAAGGGGGGCCACAAAAGCACAAAGGACTAAGAGATGAACAATATGAAGAAATATTGGGGGAGGGGCTAATAAATAGACATCTGAAACATTAGATCTTGAGCATCTGTAATAGAAACAAAAACATGTTAATTGTTCAGTTGTCCCCTCCTCCACACCTGCTCCTAAGCCTTACCATACTCCCGTGATCTTGCACTTCTCTAGGATGTACTGGAAGAATGCTTTATCTCTCCTGCCCTTGCAAATTGGAGCTCCGTCTCTGCTTTGGCCTCCCTCTCCTTCTTGATAGTTTCTCTTGTTGTTTTCAGATACTTCACCTTGTCTTTCTTTGTTTGCCTACCCTTATATTTGGAAAATGTCCTCCTTTTGTTTTATTACTGCCGTTTACATTGGCTGTAAACCACATTTGCCCTTTAACACTTGGATACTTTGGAATGGAGCTATATGGTGCTTTTATTATTGCATTTTAAAATGTACCAATTTCTTGCCCCGACCTTCACTATGTTCATGCTATTCTTCAGTTGTTCCCTCATTTTGCTAGACCTCCAGTGCCACTGTCATGTGGTCTCTGGAACTGAGTGGTTCCAGGACTGCTACATTTTGAATTCTCTCACTATTGAGGAGCACCAGATCCTGCAGGGCCACCTCTCTTTTTTGGGCCCTGCACTAACTGCTCTAGAAAAGCCTTCTGGCTGGCATCCACAAAATCCGATTCCTAGCACTAGCTACAACTGTATTTTAAGTCCATGTCCAATATTTTGAAATCCCCAACTACCACCTCTATGTCTAGACTTGCTACCTTCTTAGGGTCTCTCCCAGTGGACTGTCTATCTCTTTATTCTGGCCAGATGGCCCCATAGAGAACCCAATCCAGATTAGTTTCCCTTTCCTGTTCTTGCTAGTACCCACAGGTTTCCACTTCACCTGACCCCTATTGACTACCTATTTCTATTGCTTCAAGTTCAATCCCTTCCTTAACATACAGCGCTATCCCTTCTTCACTGCCCTTTGCACTGTCCTTTCTGAATAGTGTGTAGATTGGTGTGGTCACATTCCAGTCATTTTCTCAGGTTGCTCATGTCTCTATTACTGCCACTGCCTTATGTCCCCATCTGTGACCAGTGCCTAAAGTTCTGGCATTTTGTTGCCCAGACTACTAGTGTTGACTTGCAGTAGGCAGAAAGAACCTCACCACCCAAGGGTGGTGTTGGTATAGTTGTTGTCCTGCCCATGGAATGAACTGCTGTGATTAATGCTGTTCTTCGGATGGTAGGGATGCAGTGGCCAGACTCATCAAGGAGAGTGAGGAGACTAGCTTCAGTAGAATAGAATGGAGGATACTTTCTTTGCACAAGACTAGAGATACAAGGAGGTTGGAAGAAGGCAGCGCGATCACTGCAATAACCAATGCTGCAACTCTTGCTTCAGTACTCTATAAATACTTCAAACTGTATAAATACTTAGAATCTATAAATTGCTAAGACTATGTCAATACCTAAAACTCTATAAATATTTAAAATGCTGCAATTGGCAATTAGGAACAGACTCAGAAGTAACAACCATTGCAAAGAGTCAAAGGGGTATAGCACCACAAGATGTCCTGCAGTCCCATCTTGACTTGGCAAACTACAATAGTTTCTGTTCCTGGGTCCAGCTGTATAGTGCACTAATCGGTCACACAGACTTTGCCAATTTCCCCATCTTTGCTTACAAAGCTCTGGTGCTTCCAGAGGTGCTGTATAGTGTTCTGCCAGATCCTGTTTTCCTTAAGTGGTAACTGTGAAGGCTGTTGTCCCATCACTTTGATCAGAGCTTTGTGACACTGTTGCAACGGGTTTGTCCTAATGATGACATGTGGAAAGGACTGGTCACACATGTTGCTTATGAGACTCTCTTGCTGTGGGTATTCCATGCTGCCCTATCAGATGGTAGCTTCCATGAATCTGATGATGGATATCATGAATCCGTTATTAGCAGTCACTTGTATCCAGCTCTTTGGGTAATGCTTGGCTCTTCCTTGGACCAATGTGTGAAGAAGTACTGAATCTGTATGATAGCAACTTGGGATGCTATGTACAAAACTGCGAATCACGGTCACTTCATCAAGCTGGACAAGAATGGTCAGACAACTTCCTATGAACTTCAATCTTTGCAAGGCTTCTGTTAAGCTACTGGTTGTTGTCCTGGGGTTTGGCCCTCCAGCCCGGGAATCCCTATTTAAAGCTGCTACTGTAGTTGTTGCTGGCAAAGGACATCTCCTTTCGATGTGTCCACTGACTGGACATTTTGACAGATTGGGTTTCCTTGAATATCAAACTGATCTGATGTCCTTTATCCTGGATTCCCTCTGGGGAACTGTGGTCTGTCCTGGCGCTGCCAGTCCTGTGGCCAGAGCAGCTATTCTCAGAATTCTCATCTCAGGTTATCTTTGAAACTCTGGAGTTCCTGCTGCATTTCTTTCAGTAGATGAGATGATAGTTCAGATTCGTTATACTTTGTCTTTCTCCTGAGGGGAATGGGTGGATGGGCCCTTCTGTGATCTATCACGATAAGTGGAATCCATCCTCTTCTGGGCAATGAAGTTTGACTTTCTCAGGAGAAACCAGACTCTCCTGGTATCAGATCTGTGGACACCCAGCCAGTCTTTTCTGTGGTGATCATTTCAGATGCAGCTGCTTGACTACAGGCAGGCTGTTCCCACTGAGAAGCATTGCTCTGTCTTTCACACTGTTGGAGATAAAATATGCCATGACTGGATCTCCCAGCTAACAGCTTGATAGCTTCTTCCTTAAAGTTCAAAAGGTTGAATTTGGAGCCTGTTGTGACAGTAGCCATAACTCTTTCTGATGAGCATTGCTCTGATTCCTTTGATAAAGTGATCTTTCAGGGATTGATCAGTGTCTCTTATTTCTCCTGGATCAAGTCTCTTGATTGCCTTGAGGGCCTCTTGTAAGCTGAGGACATATTCTCTGAGTGTTTGTTTGTCCCTTGGGCTTGAAAAAATTTAATTTTGAAGTTCAACGAGCATGGGTGTCAAACATTCAAGGCAGTTGGGTGAAGATCTGTTATACAGTGGTCTTTTCTCTTTCTGGCCATGCAGTCACCTCTCAATGTGCAGCTCCTCCAAGCAGTCTGATCAGAACCTCCACCTTCTGATGCTCGGTATGTTGTACAACTGAACCATTGCCTGCTTTTGTTCCTGAACACTCCCAAATGGATGGCTGCTGTGGCTTTTAGATTTCTAGTGAAGCGTGGCAACATGGGACACCAAAATAGTTTGGAATGGTAATAGGAACAATGCGGTTCATCGTGGCCTTCTCTTTCTCCAGATCCTCCTTCTGACATCTCACTATAGGCATACCATCCTGTGTCCATTCTTTTGAACTGTTTCCTGCAATGTAGGAGAAGAAGAATGAGAAGGGGGCAATGGGGCAGAAGGAAGAACCAGTCAGTACACCAAGATACAACTGGAGATCACAGAAGGAGACAAAGAAAAATAATTGATAATCCTTTTCAGTTTTACACTCAGGGAGGAACAAGAGATTTCTGAAAAAGGGACTATTAGCTGGCCCATTGCTGCAGTGGTAGCTCTACCACTTGCAGCACCTTTGGACCTGGGTTTGGGAGCAAACTTGGCTGTCAGAGGGTCAGCTGGGGAAGGAGGATTGAGTGTCCATCAGACTGCTCTCCTCCTCTGGGGTGGCATAGAGGCCTGCTTTAGCATGTTCCCAGTGGTGGCTGAGGTAGGGCACGGGACTGCTCAGCAGGGTATGGAGCATCAGGAAGCCCAACATACCAGGCAAGGAAGCATGCACTGCTATTATTATTGACCCACTGCATGCTTCTCCTAGAGGTGGGAAGAAACACAAGGAAAACCCCAGTTGGAAGAATGACTCTGAACACCTGTAGGTCCTGCACCTGATGACTACTTACTGCCATGGAACTGAATCCATTTCACGGCAGGGTGAGGAAACCCCAGAGCCATCGCCAAGGTGGAGTAGGCAGGGTAAGTCCTAGAGATGTCAGAGTGCCAGCGCTGAGGTGGTCAGCAGAAAGGGCAATGCCTGGTGATCAGGGGACAAAAGCACTAACTGAAAAAACACAAAGGGGGACTATTGTTTGTTCCAGCATCAAGCCCATATGTATTTCAAGTAAAAGTGCATCTGCAAAACTGGTAAGAAAACCAAACCTCAGACATCAGTATTCAAGAAAAGATCCATGCATGGGGTGGGGAGTTTATTTTTCTCCTGATTGATCAGAACAATGAAACTGATATAATTTGCATTACTGAGGATGCTGAAACTGTAACAACAGGGTGGATGCACAAGATATCCAGAATCTGGATATAATGGAGGAACTCTGTAATGAGAACCACCCAAATACTAATAATACTAGTGATATCAATGAGTCAGTAGATGTAAATATGGAACCTACACAGGGGCACTGGTAGGCCTGGAACATACCTTATGCTCAGCATTATCTAACCCCAGTTCTCCAATAGATATGAATAAGGAACCTGAACTTAGAAGGAAAGATTTTTCAAGTCTGAATCAACCTTTTGTCCACCACACAAATGTGCAGCTATAAACGTTTTTGAAAAGGTTGTTAACCAGGAGGTAAAAATATTGGTTGAGGATAGTGATAACTGGATTAAGTATAATACCTCACCAGAGGAGGCTACTGCCATCAGTGAACTGGAAAGAAACAAAATCAAATAGTTAAGCCAGCAAATGGGGGATGTAATACAGTACTTTTGGACAGAGACAAATATGTAGACATTGTGTGAGGCACTTATTGCAGATTCCACTAAGTACAGGAAACTTGAAAGGGATCTAACAGGTAACTTTACAGTGGAACTCTAACTATTCTAGAGGCAGCAGTTCTCAGAGGAGACATAACCCAGGAGGAGTGTCAGTACATGTGGAATGGCTGCCCAGTTGGTACCTGCCCTCTGTGCATTGCTCAAAATTCATGAAAGTCTCACACATCCCCAGGTTGGCCAATAGTCCGTGGGGTAGGCTCCATTACAGAAAAAGTGGGCAAGTTCATTGATTTTTTCTAAAGATGAAGTGCTAGATTAGTTTATAAGCGATATCATGAATATCAAAATAAGATGCAGAATGTGAAATGGAGGGATGGGTACTGTTGGTTAACCATAGATGCAGAAAGCCTCTACACCAGAATTCAGCATAGTGATGGGATGAGGCTGCTGATACAGTGCTGAGTAAAATTAACCAAAACAACTGTATATCCATAAGTTTCCTCTTTGAAGTACTTGAATTTGTCCCTAGGGCACAGTCACTTTGTTTTCAAAGGTGACTTTTCCTGCAAATTTGCAGGACAGCAATGGGTGCTGCCGTGACCTCAATCCTGCGCTAACTTGTTCATTGGTGAATGGGAAAGAAACATAATATTTGGCATGGACAGTCCACACATAGACAACAGGATTAAAATACTGGCGGGTATCATGAGAAAACTAGCACTGTAACTGCCTGCACTGCACATGTCAAGAGGCTAAAATGAGGACCTCATTTTAGAGTGCTTTCTATGTGGCACCTTTGCAAGCACCAGTGTACTATAACAATACATTTATAAGCAAATGCATATATTCATGAACATTAATTTCACCAGTAGCCTACTTTACTTTGGCCTTAAACGCAGTTCAACAATCTTCCATGTTGTTCAATGGCACATTGGTGAATTGGGTTAGTAAGGGCAAAGTAAAGTTATTCCTATTGTACTGCATACACTACCTCTGTAACCTGTCAATTCTCCTGTAAATATGTAATATATTGCTGTCACATTTCCCCTGTTTTTGTATGGCCTAGACCCTTTGAAAACAAGCCCAGCCTAAAGGGTCTTGCATGTAATAACTAACTAACTAACTAACTAGCTAACTAACTAGCTAACTGACATGATGTTAGCAGTGGAGGTAATGTCCATGAATGTAGGCCATAGTAACTTAATATAATCAAAACTTCTCTGTCCACCAAAGAAGACAATCCTAGAATGCCTGCAATACCTGTGCTGGGTAGCTTGATTCCAAACTAACATTATTACTATGACCGGAAAAAAATATTATCCTTTACTTGCACATAGCGGCGGTCATCATCCACACCTCTGCCTCAGCTGGGAAGAACTCCAGGAAAGCACTGTCCCTGCAGATTGTTTCCTTTTCGCCTCTCTAGCCAAGATCTGAACACCATGATAACACGCTTCTAATACTGCCACCAGAAGTATCATTAAAGTGCTACAGTTAACAAATCCTTTTACAAAATAAAAGCCCTATTACTGTAGAAAGCTTTTTACATTTTCAGTCCTACCTCATGCAGATGATCTAATGGGAAACAACACACATAAGTATCTTAATAATAAGACCAGAGGTCCTGGCCATCACTACAAAGTAAGAAAAAAAAATGTAAGTATTTTCTTCACAGATTTTTAACAAGGTATACTTAAAAGAGCTGAAAGCCCTTCTGATCACAAAACCAGGCATTAAACACACAAATTACCTATAGTATGCCAACAGAAAACTGTGAAAGCTCAATTATCCACAAGTTCAAATGGGGTCTGCAGTGTTATGTGAGTACACATTAAGCATTGCTTAATGCTAGCTGCCACCCTTTAAGAGTGCTCCCATGAAACCCCATGGATATGCTGCCTATCTCTATGTCTGGGGCTAGACCTCATGAAAAGCACAGGGTTCCTGCTGTGCTCAATAAACTCAATTTATTCATTTACTTTAATGCATCCGTTGGTTATTTGCACGGTCCAGCAAGGCATCCGTCAGAGCAGTGAAAGATAGGCATGGCAGACCTGAAGAGAAGGTAAGGGTCCTTCTGGCAGACCAACACCAAAATGCCACGCATGGTAGAGAAAGTGGCCCTTCTTTGCCCAGATCCTATCTCACTAGCCTGCGCTGACCTCCTACCGCTAAGTGTGTTGCTGGGTACCTTGACATCCTCCTGGTCCAGCACCTTGAAGATCTGGACCCCCACCCTAAGCACCTGCATCACAGTCATGACTATTGAAAAATGCCTCCTGCTTTCTGCAGCCTCCTGCATCACTCCTATAACACTGTGGGCTGCGAAAGACAAAAGTGAGGCATTCTAGACAGTTGCTAAATCACAGAATTGCAAATAATTAAGTTATTCCCCTAGGCACCATCAGAGCTCCGCATGTAAATTGCACCCCTCCTCAGCAGCTCTCTCCTGCCTCATGGCAGCAGACCTGCATGGAACTCCCTGCCACAAAATTCCAAACTGCTGGTTTGCCAGGAAAGCTCCTCTACTACCCTAGCTGCAGCCACAGTGCCTATACCAGTAGGGATTGTAGTCACACAACATAAAAACAATTTTACAAATAAGCTCTCACTGATGCTGCCTCCTGACTGCAGCTCCACAGCAAACTGCCACTCTATTCCCCCATATCTTGACTCCACTGCTGTGTGCTCAGACACTCCTCAGACCCGCAGCTTAAGTCTCTCACCCTGATGGCAATTTGACAGCCAGTGGCTGCCCCAGTGCACTCTTGATCTAACGGCTCAGCAAGCTGCTCCAAATGAGCCACTCCCACAAGGACTGCCATGATAAAGAAAGAAAGAAAACTGTACTTTGTGGCTGGCAGCCCACTAACTCATGAACTGTGGCTCCTTCACAGACTGATCCGCTCCCCAAAAAAAGAAAAACAGCTGCTGCCATTCAAGACCGCAATTCAGTCCTGCTCAATACCTCAGGGCTCAGCCTTGCCGCCACAGCACTGCAGCTTCCCTCTCGCTCCTGCAGCCACACAGAGCCACCAAAATGACCTCAAGGCCCTCAGCTTTGCTTCCTACATGGCTTAGCTCCACTTCCCCAGAAACACCACTATTGCAAACAGACCTCTGCTTCCACTTGGCCATGCTACAAACTGGCCCCTTCAACAACTATATTAATAAAGACACACAGGACAGCAGCTCTGTATGCTGCTTCTCATTCGCTCTGCCTCCTCCTAACTGTGGCTTTCCACTTGCCATTATAGCTACAATGGAGCACTCCTCTCCCACTTGGCCATGCTTCAAAATGGCCAGACAAAAGAAATAAATTAGCAGAGCCACAGAAGCCAGTAAAGGGCCATACAAATAAACAAACCACAGTAAAAAAAAATGAGAGAGTGAAAGGGAAAAAAATTAAACAAAACAAAAAGTATTCAGAGTAAGTAAACTGGAATAGCTACAAATTAAGCAGCAGGAGCTAATTAAGCATGGTTTGCCAAGCCAACAAAAAATAAATAAGTGAATCAAGTAAATAAACAGAGGCAGTAGCCAGCCTTGCAGACAACAAAAAAAAAACGCAGACCAGCAAAGTATATAAACACAAACTGAAAGCCTGTGAGTCTGAGAAAAAAACAAAAATGAAATCTTGGAGTAATCCGTAATCTAGCAATAAATAATATTTCTCCAGCAAGTGCCACTCACCCCTCAAAAAGCCTGCCATTTTTCTGTAACCCCTAGGCAGCGGTATACCAAGGCTACTACCCTGCCTTATCTGGCCCAACAAGGTTGAGGGGCCTGGGTTCTTAAAATTAACTCTAAACTGGTCCTTTCCCAAGATAGTACATTGCAGTGCCTCCAGCCAGAGTTAACCTTTAAGTATGTCTGGACTTTAGATAATGCAGCCTCTGGAAGCTACATCCACCACAATACCTTAATACCAACCCAAGCATGACCAACAGGCAAAATCCCACATTTTAATACTTTTGCATTTAATGACTTGCTACTAATAATATGCTCATGAGACAGAATTATGCAGAAACAAGTTTATTTACAAGGGAGGGTTAGGATGGGTGGATTGGAGTAGAGGTCATACTATTTACAGTTAATTTAGATTGGTTTGATTTGGTTCAAGATTAAATCAACATTTGCATTTTGATCCATAGATAGCCCCAGTGGCCACCACCAACCACTGAAGTAGTCAGCTCCTGACTATCTAGCTAACTGCATAGTTATTAAACATATTTACAAGGTTTTCCCACACTGGTACCAGTGTCCCACATTTCATAAGACCCTGCAATCCCACACAACCTGAGTACCCAGTAATGACAGTTATTTACATGGTGCAGGCCTAATAAGCAGTGCAACTGTGCATTGGCTGGCCAGTTAGGAGCCTTTAGGGAGAATTAAAGCAGATTTACTTTTGGGTTGCATCCTTAAACTTAATTGCAGCTTGCAGGATTTACCAACTTTAACTATTTACAAATCGCTTTCCATGGTGGTGCAGGGCTGACCCTTCATTACTTACATTTAGACAACTTCATAGGTTTAGGCAAGTCAAGATCAAGTGCTTTCAGCAGGCGGCTCTATCCCTGAAGGCTAAAATGTTGGCAAAGCTAACAGCTGGCCCCAATACCAACTGCCAAGGTCTTTCTGTACTTGCAGGTGGAAAACAACACAAACATTCTGCGGCAGGGGCCTCTTCTGGCCTGAAATCACTCTTTTAATCAGACCAGCCGGTCTGAGTAACTAGTCTTTCACATTCAGTACATTTATAGTCTTTAAGTTTACATCCAGCACATTTATGCATTCAGCATATTTATAGTTTATTCACAGTTTCTTTTCCGTGTGTCCCATTTGGTCATGACAGACATATCAGATCTAAAATCAACCACCAGATTACTGCCCTCTCTTTTCCATCCCCAATAAATCAGATCTGAATCTTTTGCAGTTAAACTGGGTGTGGTGTACCTCTGTGTAAAAGTACTGCATCAATGTTGTTTCATTGTTACAGGTCTTGTTTTCCAGGGGTCTCAGGGTGTTCAGATGATTTACCTCTGGTGGTAAGTGGTAACAAGGAGGGGTTCACTGTGTACTGCAAAAGTGTGTTGGTGTGGGATAACTACAAGCTTAGCCAGGCCATTAGGGGTAGAAGAGGGGTATCAGTGTCCTGGAGGCTGTGCCAGGGCAGCCACGTTGCCAACAACCCTGTTCTCTGGGTGGAGGCACCGTTTCAAGAGCCCAGGCCCCTCAACTTGCAGGCTACTGTGCAGGCAGGGGTAGTAACCTTCAGAGTAGCGCCACCTGAGTGGTTACACATAGTACTGCCAGCTGGCCGTAGGAAGAAGGAAAATGGCCAGTGGCTTTGCACCTCTGTCCTCTGGCCCCACTGGAAAACTGTGAAAAAGAAGCAGGGGCCAGACATAGACTAAGGTGCCACAGGCACAGTTTGGCACTTGGGCTGCAGTAGTGAAAAGGGGACAGAAACGAGGACCTGGCAGGCATTGGGAGAAGAATGGAGTCATGGGAGCAAGACGGGTACAAGGTAAGCTCCCATATTTGGAGGGTTACATTTTCATGCCAGTTGAGGAGGAAGACAACTGTGGAATTGCCATTTTAGGCACTGCAGCAAGGAGCAGAGCAGCATCGTGGCACAAAGTAGCCATCTTTGTTTAAAAAAGCAAGACAGAAGTGACCCTTCACCCCTGGTGGTGGCCATCTTAGTATAGGCACAATACAGGAACTGTATGTCAAGCTCAACAGCCAAGTTTATGAGGGGCACTAGCTTGTTCAAAATGACCTCACTCCATAGAAATCAATGGCGGCCATGTTTTAAGTGGCAGCTTATTGAAATGAATAGACACTGAAACAAACAGCTGATTTTTGCAAAGAAACCTTTATTTATATAACAGACAACACAGAACTAAGTTGGAATTGTTTATTAAGATGTCATTTGATGGACATTGCTTACAAATAATTGTTCTTTTGTCTACAAAATATTTTCTTCACGACACTTCATCTGCTCCACATCATCTCGTTGCCTGCATGATAGCAACTCCTTCTCACCCTTACAACCTTTGCTTGGTGAAACAAAGCTCATCTCTAACCACAGTGTCCAAAGTAGACACAGATATGGGTGCCAGAGTGTCTGGAGGTCTACCTTCACCAACCTCGAGGGCATGGGGCTACAAAATAGAAACCATCCTGCATGACATCAAGTCTTGCTTCTCAACTCATGGAACACCAGCTATGTAAGCCATTCAAGATGACCTTGCCTGTAGTATATTAAAACTATTTCACCTCAGTCCATGGTCCATACCAGCCTAGAGCCAATACTCTTCTCAGCCTTGCCTCTTGAAGAGGCTGTTGACTGGCTTGACCAATTTCAAGCCTGGATTGACTACACTGGTTGGACTGATCCTTGTGTATTTCCAATGCCTTGCACTTGTTTCTGAGTGGGACTGCCATTTCCTGGTTTAATGCACTTCCGGAACAAGTCAAAGGAGATACTGCCACTATGTATACAACTTTCAGAGACCATTTTGTTCAAGCACATCTGCCTTGGTTATTGGAACAACAGCTGTGGGAATGCACCATGCAACCCTCAGTCTTTGGAGGCCTTCATAGTCAACACTGAGTCATGCTGCAAACATCTACAGAGAACAGAGGAAGATCAAATAACATCCTTTGTCCGGGGACTGCTTCCTCAATTCTGTACTTATGTAATTCAGCAGAAGCCGACAACCTGGATGGGGACAATTCAAGCTGAATGACTTGCACAGGAATCCATATCCATGTTCCAGTCCACCAGTGCCCAAGCACCTCAGTCCTCACAAATGGCTGCACTCACAACATGTGTCCAGCAGCAACTATCAATGATAGGCAAGCTCATCACAACTGTCAATAGCTTACACCTGAGCTCAGCTTCTTCTACTACTCTATCAATGCTCTGCAACCACCTCGACAGCCACCTGATCCACCTCCACCTTCATGAGAGCCTATGACCTGCTAGTGATGTGGATTTAGAGGACACACTGCTGCTGTTTGCCAAAAGCTAAAGTACTGTATGACAATAGAAATCAAGGGGACCAAAGATGGCCACCCCAGTACAATCAGCAAGATGTTCATAACTACTCCCAGGATCAGGGAAACGAGCACTGCCCAGCAAACTAGGGGCTTTTGTTGGGCAGAGACACAACAACTGACCGCCCCTCTGAGTCTCGTAATGCACACAACCAGCATCCTCCAGTTGCCAACTCTGGCACCTCTCACTTCCAGGGCAAATGTACCTGTCATTAAATTACCACTCCTAGCAAACTATGTTCCTGTAACCATCAGAGATTGGTCCACGCATGCCTTGGTTGACACTGGAGCAGAAGTCTCAGTTATCAACATTAGTATTTTGAACAACAAAGCAGCTCGTCACTTACCTAATGTCTCTCCAGCTGACCTAAAGTACATTATCACAGCAAATGCCGCACAGTACCTATCATAGGCATGGTCCATCTCAAACTACACTTTGGCTCACAGCAAGCTACTGTCAAGTTCTACCTGGTACCAGACCTACAACAATCAGTGATTCTTGGCATGGACTTTTCAGAGCTCACAAAGACATCCTAGACTTTGCATCAAACAGACTGTCACTAGACCCTCGGAGGCTACTCACAGATACAGATTCAGTCACTGTGCCTCCTAAGACAGAGATGATTTTGATTGCCAAGATTTGAGGTGAACCACTTCCAGAAGGTGTTATTGGCATTGTCATGGTATCCCCTGCTCTGCATTCATCAGGTCTTCTCCCAGGAAACATCGTGTCTGCTGTGCATGGTGGAACAGTCTTTCAAAAATGCTGCAACTTTATAGTTGAGCCAGTAGTCATTCCAAGGGTGCCAATGTCAGAAAGTGTGTCTGCTTGTCTACAGTTGACCAGCTTCATCTTATGCAAGAACCTCAGCCTGGTTCCACCAACTCTAGTCTAGTCAGTACCATCACAACCACTCCAGCTTCACAAGAGTTACTCCTCATTTGTTTAGTGATCGTAATATTGTTTTGTATCAAGAGACAGTCTAGGAATAAGGGTCCATCTAGGATGATAAGTCTTAGATCCTTTAAACATTTTGATGATTTTATTTTATCGCAGACCTGGAAAGGATAAACTGGACCATTTAGAACAAATCCCAGATGGGGGTGGGGAGGTGGGGAGGAGGGAGATCTGCAGATTTCACTATGTATGTTTTCTAAACTTTCTGTATAACATGGATCTCTTTCCTGTAACTTGAAATGTCTAATAAAAATTGAATTGCAAAAAAAGAACAAATCTCAGACTTGGATTTACCCTGGAAGTTCTTCCTGAGGGAATTACTACAGGTCTGCAATAAACACATGCCGCTCAGATCGGGAAAGTAAAACATAATTCCACAGTTTGGTATAATTCTTGGTTAAGAAAAAGAAACAGGCCAAAGATAAACATGAGAAAAGGCCAGATGGTCTGGGAAGTCTGAAGACTGGCAGCTCTAGAGAAGACTGAGAAATGCTTATGTTATGCAAGTACGGGATACTAAAAATAAATTCTTCAAAACAAAAATATCTGAATCTATCGAAGATTCCAAAATGTTCTGGGGCTTATTAAAGGCTTAAATGAACATTCAAAAACAATCTAAATATTCAATTGTCTAATAAAGAAACCTATCAAAATGATTGTCTTCTCCGACAGATTCAATAAGTTTTTTATAGAGTCAGATAAATTCTTTGATTCTACATTTAAACCCTTGAAACCCCTTATAGTTGTGCTGAAGAGAATTCCTCCACTTCTCTTTTCAGGAAATTGAGTAGCATGAGGTTCTAGACCTACTTCTCTCTCTGAAAGTCAGTGGGAGTTGCGGACCAGATGGCTTGACATTGACAATGTTGAAATATTCGCTAACCATACTGCTGGCCCTTTGACCTATTTGTATAATAGATCTATATCGTTAGGTTATTTTCCCAGTGGTTGGAAACTGGCCAGTGTGACCCTATTTTCAAGGGAGGGACTCTGGTTATCTAAATAATTCTAGACCCATATCATTACTGCACTTAGTAAGATCTTAGAAAAATATTGATCTGACAACTTACTGTCTATTTGGCAAGCCAGAATTTATTGGATCAATATCAGTCAGGCTTCAGAAAACAACATGGAACTTTGGCTGCACTGTCGAGGGTCTTGGATGATATCAGATTAGCAAGGGAGGCTAAGTACTATACATAGCCATTCTGATCGATCTCTCAAGGCCTTCAGAACAGTTTACCACCAGCTTTGCTGTCCCAACTTATGAGGTGGGAACTGGTGGCTTACCTTGGACTGGTTTTGCTCCTATTTATCAGACACCAGATTACAGCTATAAGTGGTATGGTGTCTTCCCATTGTTGGTGGAGCGGGGTGTTCCCCAGGGCTCTGTCCTGGGACCCTGTTCCTAATATACTTAAAAGATTTAGGGAAAATGTGGAAATGCTTCTTACCATATTTATGCAGATGATACTATAATTTATTCGTCAAGACTCACTCTTGGCGGTGTCCAAATGGTTCTCCAGGACAGCTTCAACAGTCTCCAGCCTTTTTACTAAAACAAAACTAAACTTGAATATGACTAAAACAAAAAGATTTTGGAGCCATTTCTCAGGATGATCAATTGATTATTCTGGATGACGCTTAGGATACCCTGGAGAATATGGGCACCTATAGATATTTGCTTTTTGGCTTGATCAAGCAGGGGCTTGTAATAAGCATTTAGATTATCTAATTACACAAGTAAGCAAAAGGGTTGGATTTTTATATTGACACAAGCACTGTTTGGAAGCAGATATCATAAATCTAACTGTTCAGATGCAAATTCTACCCATTATTGATTATGTGACATTCTGTATGGTAATGCTACTTCTGACAGGCTACATGCTAACATACTAAAATGCCAGCAGAATAGGCCTAACGGTCTTTAGCATCTGCTCATTTGCTCAGCCCCCACCGGGGAGCTGACCTTGCTGCCCCTCGCCTTCTCTGACTTCTCCTTCCCAGTTCCGGATATTCTCGCTGCATTGGATTTTGCTTCCAGAACCCTTCCCTGTACTTGTCCCACCCCTCTTGAACCCCTCCACTGTCTCTGCCTCCACCAGACCCCTAGCAGCGCATTCCACAGCTCCACCACCCTCTCAGTGAAGTAGCACCTC
This sequence comes from Neoceratodus forsteri, assembly GCA_016271365.2. Classification (NCBI taxonomy): domain Eukaryota; kingdom Metazoa; phylum Chordata; order Ceratodontiformes; family Ceratodontidae; genus Neoceratodus; species Neoceratodus forsteri. The sequence goes on from CM028137.1 coordinate 647,022,365, forward strand.
CTCCTTTCTCCCTGAATCTTCCCCTCCAGCTTCCACCCATACCCTCTAGTGGCCCCTCCTCCTCCTTCCTTGAAGCACCCTGACTGTTCCTCCCTATTTACCCCTTCATGTACCTGAAGACCTCTATCATGTCCCCCGTCCCTTCTCTTCCAATGTGTACATATTTAGCTCTTTGAGCCTCTCCTCATAGGTCCTGTCCCCAAGCCCCAAATCATTTGGTTGCCCTCCTCTGGACCCTCTCCAGGAGTTTAATGTCCCTTTTAAGTGTGGCCTCCAAAACTGCATGCAGTACTTGAGTGCGGCCTCACCAAGCAGTTATACAGAGGAATATCACTTCCCTCCTTCTGGAGGTGATCCCCTAGTGATGCATCCCAGCATCCTGTTGGCCTTGGCTGCTGCCCTCCTACAAGTCTCTGAGTTATTTATCTTGACATCCACCACCACACCCCCAGGTACCTCTCAGCCATCGAGACTTGTAGCATTCCCCGGTGTACACTTGCCCCAGGTCTCTGCCTCAGGTGCAGTACCTTGCATTTCCCACATTGAACCTCAGCTTCCACTTTCTAGACCATCTTTCCAGAGCCTCCAGATCCCCCTGTAGGTCCACCTCCCCTCCTCCCCATCCACCACTGCCCCCAGTTTTGAGTTGTCTGCAAAGAGACTCATCTCACTCCTGATACCTGTCCTTATGTCAGAGATGTAGGTGTTGAACAGGAGGGGCCCAAGGATTGATCCTTGTGGGACCCCACTAATGACCCTCCTTGGGGATGAGACTATCCCACCAACTACGACCCTCTGGGTCCGGTCCTGAGCCAATTGCCTATCCATCTGATCATCTGGTTCCCACCCCATTTCTCCCAGCTTATCCAACAGGCCCACGTGAGGAACAGAGTCAATTGCCTTGCTGAAGCCTAGAAAGAGGACGTCCACTGGTCTACCCAGGTCCAAGGCACTCATCACCCAGTCATAGAACTCTACAAGGTTTGTCTGACACAATTTCCTGGGATGAATCCATGCTGTCTATTGTCCAGGCACCCTGACTTTTCCAGGTCCCCCTAGCCTCTCCTTGACAATGCCCTAGATCACCTTGCCCACCTCCGATGGCAGGCTGACAGGCCTGTAGTTCCCTGCCACCTCCACATACATAGATTAGACATTCTATATGATCAATTGGCCAGGCTGATATTGAATTATCCTGGATTAATCCACCATTATGAAATGTATAAGCAGTTGGGATGGCTCTCCTTATCAAGTAGGAGAGAACTCCATAACAGTATTTTCTTATAACTCTGGGCTGGGTATGGTCCTGGGTATTTAAGGGATAAATTAAAATTTAGGGACCTTGATTCATCCATAAAGAAAAGTCACCTTAGGGAGATGATGGTGCCCTATACAAAACAAAACGATCAGAAAAATTATTTTGTCAAAATATTCGAGATACTGGAATAATCTCCTGATGAGTTCAGATATAAACATAATAAAACCCCTTCCGTGTATGTCTTGAAAAGATATCTCCTGTCCCTCCCAGGCCTTGTAATTGTTCTTAAAATATATTTTTATGCTTATATGTTTGCGTTGTAAAGTCTATGGCCCGGATATTCAGGCGGATGCACCATGCCTAACAGAGATGCGCTTAAGCGCAAGTATGGAAATCGCCATTGTGTGATATTGGCAGGGGAGTCGGCTCATGGCTATTAAACAATGCACCAAAGTGCAATAGTAATGAATGCATGTGCAACTGTAGGGGCGGAACCATGAATAACATGCGCAGTGTGATATTTAACAGCATGTGCAAAGCGCAATAGTGGAGCAAGCGGAATTTGCGCAGTGGAAATGATCCAAAATAAAAGAGAGCAAGAGGGTGCAAGAACACAAAAGGAAGCCACAGGTGGGAGCGTGGTGACAGAAGCCAGGATGGTATAAAAGGAAGCAGTGTGCAGGACTGGGCAGGAGCAGGACAGGGCGCACCAGAACTGAGTCATAGACAGGGTAGGAGAGGGTGCCTGTGCCACTGTGCAGCAAAGGCCGTGGAGTGCCACAGTGGACTGAGGGCAGTGGCAGGAGGCAGGACAGCCACAGCCAAACGCGGAGGTGTACCCAGTGCAGGGGCATCAGGAATGGACAGCAGGGGAGCAGGGACAACAGCCGGGGGGGAACACCAGCCAGGGACATGGCCAAGCGCCACCTTCCAGATGGAGGTGGTATGAGGGGTGTGAAGGTAGGCAGCAGGAGGCACGGACATGGAAGGGACCATTGGCGGTACACCCAGAACAGACAGTACTGAGCCCACCAGCTTTGAACACTACTCTGACACAGAGATTGTGGGCGCAGTACCACCTGATCCTGAGGCAGCTGTGTGAGCTGTGCAGTGATGAGATGCAGGCACCCACACGATGGAACCATGCTCTGTCAGTGGAGACAAAGGTGACAGCCATCATGTGCCTGCTCACCATTGGTACCTTCCAGAGACCAGCAGGGGACATGACAGGCATAACACAGTCGGCTCGTCCCACCTACTCACACAATTCCTCAGCGCACTGCTGCCACATGCTGTGGAGTACATCCATTTCCACAGCACACAGGCAGGCGCACAGCACTATACAGGAGTTCCACAGGGTAGCATGGTTGCCTGGTGTGCTCGGGGCCATTGACTGCACCCATGTGGCCATCTGCACGCCACCTGGCCTGGAGGGTGCAGCATACATCAATCGCAAGGGTTACAGTATAAACTGCCAGGTGGTGTAGATGCCAGGGGTCGCATACAATGTCTGTGCCATGCACCCTGGGAGTGCACAATGCCTTCATCTGGCACCAATCTGCACTGTGCCACAGGTCTGAAGTGGGACATCCCCACTGGCCATCTAGTGGGTGAGTATGCATGTCATGCAGGACAACATGAGCAGGCGTGGGGGTGCATAGTCAGAGGTACCATGGGTACCAGCCTTGTTGGCCAATGGCATAGCGGCGCCAGACCACCATTCTAATGTCCACCCTCTACACACAGGTGACAGTGGTTATCTGCTATGTCCCTGGCTGCTCACACCATACCAGCGCCCACGACCCCATCGCAGCTAAGGTACAATGAGGCACATGCCACAACATGGAACATCATTGAGCTGGTGTTTGAGATGCTGAAGCGACTCCGGTGCCTGGACACATCTGGCGGTGTGCTACAGTACAGCTCCTCGAAGGCCTGTGGGCTATTCCTGGCCTACTGTATCCTGCACAATATGGCCACCAACTGTGGGATAGCTGTAGAGGTCGAAGAGGGGACAACGGTGGGACGATGAGGACGCCGGGTCCAGCTGGTGACGGCAACCACCCCTGGGCGAAGAGACCCCGCTGATCCGGATGTTACAGCTGCACTGGGACACCATTACAGAAGAGCACTTTGGACAACACAGGTAGGCTCACAGGGCCATCGCGAACCACCATGGGCAAGGCACAGCCCACAGACAGGCAGGGCAGGACACCAGGGTGGACAGCAGTAAGGGAATGGGTTCGAGTGTGGCACCACACACGGCATCAGGAATGGGCAGGGCCGAACCGCACACATGCACACACATGCACACACTACAAGACATACACAATGGGTAGCGGCATACCAACCCAACAGCCACCCCACCCCACACAGGTCCACATCACCATGCCCAGTGGCCATCACTTTGTGTGCCTCAGGCGTTGGACACCATTGCACACTGGTGGACAGCGCAATGCAGGCATCATCATGCACACGCCACAGTGGCCAGCAGCCGGGATGGTGTGCACTGGGACCATGTGTGTGTGCGGAGGGTACCCCACCCATGCATCGCACAATGCACACCACACTACACATAGGGCAGCGGCAGACAGTGGCCATGGTGGGAGACAGGTCAGTCAACTGGCACAGTACCACAGCCGCCATGGATGCATGGGCAGCCCGCCGAGACCTGCTAGCCATGCCAGGCTGACCATTGGTTTCATGGGTGGCACCGGCGGTCCCCAGGGTGACACTGCGTGAACATGACCATGTTCATGCAGGGGTCTGCAACCCACTGAACATGCCCATGCAAGAGCGTGCTTGTATGCCCACAACCGAACCCAGTATCGACATGGGAGATGCTCGCTGGCATCAGGAATGGGGGTGACATGACACTGCGCAGTGTCTGCAGCGGTGGGCAACGAACTAGGTGCCCATTGTGGCCATGACAGCTGTCAATTCATTGGTCTGCCTGTCAATGGCAGCGGTCACATCCGCCCGCTGCCGGACCATCTCTGCCAGGAGCAGACCGTGGTCCCTGCTGTGCCACTCCTCTGCCTGGCACAGAACTGCACTGAGTGCATCCACCGCCGTCACGAGCCACATCTACTGAAGCCTGAGTAGGCGGCTGTGCTGCGTCAAAGGGTCATCCGCCAGTCCGGCATGCTGTCCCTTGTGGTGTTCCTGGCCCTGCTGCAGCACCCTTGATGATGGGCGCTGCACACCAGAGCCATGCCAGGGCCGTCCACATACAGTGCACTGCCACCGCCCCAACACTGTCCCCCGCCACCATTGGCCGACTGCTGGCGCTGCCCCTCCGCTGCCGATCGCCAGGGCTCACCGGTGCTGCTGTAGCTGCTGCAACAGCCCCACTGCCCTGGATGCACACCAGTGCTGCCCCACTGGGGCATACAGGCTGAGCTGGGACTGTGTTGTTACGTAAGTCAGCAGCGGCACCACCCGCAGTGGCGCCCGTGCTGTTGCCTGCTGTGGGACCATCCTGTGTCCCCCACGTATCACTGTATGGGACGTGTGGTCCATCATCATCGGTGCTGGATCTGGCACCAATCTGTGTCCCAGCATGCTGGAGACTGTGGGCGCTGTCATGCTGGGACACAGGCAGGCCTCGTCCGCACCCACACCACCCTCATCAGTCCGGACAGAAGTGCAGGTATGCACTTGTCTGGTCCCTCGGACACCTGTGGAGGTGGATGGGTGATCCTCAGTGTCAGGACATCCCTCGGTGGACACACCCCACCGCTGACCCATGTAGACGCTCAGGAGCTGTAAGGGAGCACATTAGCGTTAGTCACTCAGCCCTGCCCTGTGGAATCCTCCACCACCCACACAGTGACAGCACAGGACCTACCATGCAGTGATGGGCTGCCACCCATCTGGAAGCCACCACCAGGAATGCCCTCAATGGCATAATACTGCATGCTGTGGCATCAGGTGTGGTACATCCGGCTGGCCCCCACTGGTGGCAGCACGTGCAGCCTGATGGCAGCCACCTTGACTTTGATCCACCTCCTGTCCTGCCAACCTTCTTCTTACACTCCTGCACGGACCGCTGGTGGCTGCCATGCTGGTTCACAGCACGCGCCACCTCACCCCACACCACAGCACAGTCCTGTGGCATTCCCCGCTGTCCACTGAGCAGCGATTCCCTATCAAGATATGCCTCGAACAGGGCATCTGATTCAGCCTGGGTGAAGTTGGGCATTCTCCTTCTCCCCATCACTGTTCCTCCTGTTCCTCACGCTCAGTCATGATCGAGCCTGTGGGAATGACAGGTGTTACCTTGGACTGTGCAGTCCCATTCAGCCCTCACAAACCACAGTCCCCACATCCCAACAGCATGCAACCCACCACAATAGACTGCAATACCTAACTATGTCTCTGCAGCTCCATGTCGCATTTATATAGTGCAGCGCATGCAAATGAGTGGTAGCGCAACTGTAAGTGGATGCTAATGCAGTGGTTGTGCCGTGGAATGGCTAATGAGCTGATTTGCATATGCTGGCTGAATATCGTGCTGTTGCACCTTGCGCAATGTTGGTGAGCATGCGCGGGCTATGCGCAGCACTGTGATGTGCTGATCGGCACTGCACAGCGCATGCCTGGGGTGCTGATGCCGATGGGTGCGGTGCTGCTGATGTTCTGTGCATGGGAGGCAGTGCAGGACACGACCACCACTGTGCCTGTGGTGCTAGTCGCTGTTCACCTGTGTGGCGCTGATGTCTTCTAGTGCGCTGTAGGCGCCATGGAACCAAGCGTGTTAGGACACTGCAGGGCATCAGACACAAGCACCCTACCATGCTACATGTGGGCATCCCAATAGTGCTGTGGCACTCCATGTGCGGATAGATTCTTGACCCTGCGGTCGACCTTTGCCCCTAGGCACCAAACGTCTGCATGGGTGCACCCCATCACACAGTTGGCGACAGCGCAATAGGGACTGGCAGCGCGGTACCACGCTGCCTCTGCATGTAGAACACGTGCACTACAGGCGCCATTTGATTGCGATATCAACTGCAGGATGCCTCGTGGGAGGCGCGGGTGTGGGGCGCAATTGAGATAGGCCAACTTAGTGACCCTAGTTGAGCCACATGCTGGTGCCCTATTTAGGCAGGATCCCTAGACAGGCCACGTACTGCTGTGTGGCAGGAGGTGTCTGACGGCCTGGAGGAGGCAACTGGGATCGCCTGGACAGCGGGAAGTGTTGCCACCGGTATGGCGACCTACAGGCGGTGGGACCCTGACTGACTGGGGCATCTGCATATGCCGCAGGCACTGTGCCACGGCCAGGTAGGTGCTCCATCCCAACACTGGTAGTGTCCGTATGTCCGGTATAGCAGTGTGCATAGGTCCTCCTGCAGGGGTGGGGCTGTCTAGTGGGGGTGGTGGTGGTGGTGGTGCGTCATGGCTGGGCTGTGCAACACGCATGCACGGGGGCTTGCTACTGGCTTGTACTGGTGTTCCCTCTCCATGTTTGCACCCTAGGCCGGGAGGTGCACCATAGGGCAAGACTGGCCCAAGAACAGGCAGAGCAGGCATGAGTGGGTGTGTTGCCGATGCAGCTGGGACATGGTGGAGGGCCATGGGCCAGCAGTGCCCTGCTGGCCTGGATGCAGGTGAGTGCCGTGTTTCCCCTTACATCTGTGCATGCTGGGTTGCAGGGGTGGTGGCGGCGTGGCCACCAGCACTTGGCCCCACTGCTGTGCACACTACACATGTACACTCAGCACTGTCCTGTGGCACTGCATGTGGGTGGGCATGCAGGTGGTCCATGCATGCACTGGGTACATGCTGTGCCACTGCCTTTGCACCACATAGCCATGTCACTGTCGGCCACGATGGTGCTGTGTGGGACATGGGTGATGGTGTGCAGCATTCCACAGGGCTGTGGGTGCCTGGGTAGGTGGGTCATGTGGGTGCGGACACTGTGGGTGGTCGCATGCCATCTGGGGGCATGGCAGGCTGTATGCCGTGCACATTGGGTGGCTGCAGGGGTCTGGCCAGTCACGTAGTGGACTCTGCTCCATTGTCCTAGGTGGATGACACTGGACTGCACTGGAGCGGAGTGTTCAGGAGGTGCTGCAGCTGGCGAGGCCACCTGGAGCTGCTCCAAGGATGGAGCAGGGGTGGAGGACGGTGTCACAGGAGAGACACCGAGATCGTGGTGAGAGGGGCTCGACATGGGGCCACTATGCCCCTGATGTACATTCCCCTGGACTAACCCTCACACCTTCATCCCACTCCAAGTTGTACACCTTGCCTCATGCCCACCCCACCTGGTATGTGGCCTCCCCACATTGTAAATGATTTGTTTTCTGTTTTGTATATTGTTCATTACTCTAATACATACATATTTGTTCTGACAACTGTGGTGATCTCTGATTTGCAGCGGGCATATGGTGCTTGGCTGCAGTGGTCGCATGGTGTCGGGGTGGTGCAAGCCTGCGTGTGTGTGTCTGGAAGGGACCCATCTATGGTGTGGATGGGGACCGGGTCCCTGTCTGTGGTATGTGTTGTTCCCTGTGCACTGGATGCCTGTGTGCAGTGGTCCCTGTGCATGCGCTGTGTCCCTGGCGTCCCTGTCAATATGTCCATGGCCCGTGCAGCTGGCCCCTGCATGTCTGTGGTATGCGGTCTGCTGCATGTCATTAGTGGCTGTCCATGCTGGCCACCCTCTGGCCATGGTGCAATGGCGGCTTGCCTCCTGTCACTGGTATGGTGCACATCTGCCTCGGGTGGCACTGTGGCCTATGCTGTGTTGTCCCCCTCCATGCTGTCACTGGTGTCTGTTGTGGGGTCTGTGTTCTGATGTCTGTCACTTGTGCTCCGGCCGCATGCTGGTAGCAGATGGCTTCATGGTGCATGCACAGGATGGCCGTACACCTGTGCCATGGTGGGGTGCAGGCCATGGTACACAGCATCAGTGGTCGCATGCCAGTGGCATTTGTTGCCCGCTATTGTGTCCCTGTGTTGGGGTGCCCTTGAGTCTGGGTGGGTATTTGTCTGTGCCCTGTGTCATATCCTGTGTGGTGCATGCCTCCATGCACCACTGTGGTAACTGTGCTGGCTGTTGGGGCCAGTGCTGAGACAGGTGTGTGCTTGGGTGGGTGTGCATGGTGCTATGCTGCTGGTGGTGAGGTTCAGGGCAGGCCTTGTCACATGTGGGGTCCCTCGGGTACCGCGCAGGGTCGACCTCTCTGCTGTGCCATGGGGTTGCCATGCAGGGGGCACTGTGTCTGCAGTTGTTGCATCGGTAGCTGGTGCAGCCTACTGTGGAGTGCTCACAGTGGGGCTGCCATGCATGGCTTCATGGTGCACAGGGTTGCATTGTCACAGTGGGGTGGTGGCATGCATTCGGTGCCATGCACTGTTGAGTGCTTCTCCTGGGCAGGGTGTCTGGGGATCACTGTGCAGTGCTCTGCATTGGTCAGATGGGGTGGCACTGGGTGGCCAGCCCTCCTTGTGTTCTGGTCACTGCTTGCCAGGGGTGTGCTGGGGCACCGTGCCCCAGCTGTGGATTCGAGTGCTGGTGTTCATGGGCTAGTGGTCCAGCCAGCTTACCATATGTTGTGTAGTTCATGGGGTGCAGGGAGCTGTCTGGTCTGCTGCATGCTCCTCTGCCCATGGCTTCCATGGGTGGTGCACCCTGCATCCTGTTCTCGCATCCCTGGTTGTGCTTCGGCACTACTACCCTGCTCCACTGTGCATCCCTGGTTGTGCCATGGTGCAGTTGGCATGATATTCAGTTGTGTTAGCAAGCTTCTACCTTGGCCTGCGCTGTGTTGAATATATGGCGCATGTTGCACAGAGACTGCACTTAGCGCCTGCTCCTGCTATTAGCTACTTTGTCACGGATCTAAATATCCTGGCCTATATGTCATTTGTATGATGTTTGTATTCTTTGGAATGTTTTGTATTTATTTGTTTGCAGTGTTGTATTTGTAATGCTAAGGTCACCATTGTAAATGAGCTTTGCTCAATGGTTTCAACCTTAACAAACAAACAAACAAACAAACAAACAAACAAATATACAGTAAAAAACTATCCTCTTCCAAACTCCCAGCATCTCCAGTAGAGAAAGAACAACTTTTGAATTTCCTGGAGAACTACCCAGATGTCTTTGTTGGCCAGATAACAAGCTCAGATGCTGTGATATACTGCAACCCACCATCGAGGTGAAGCCCAGTCAGAAACCCGTCCATCAGAGCCTACAAAGTGGGACACAAACAGATACAAGTCCTAGAGGACATGATCAAATACATGCTTGAACAAGACATCATTGAAGAGTCTACAAGTCTCTGGGGTGCTCCATGCCTGCTGGTGGTAAAGAAGGAAAAGGGTATTGCTTTGTGGTGGACTACAGAAAGCTCAATGGCTACATGATGCAGGATGCTCATCCCTTACCCACAACCAAGTATGCCTTAGAGAGTCCTGACATGGCCAGCCCAGCTTACTTCACCACTGTAGACCTTCAGAGTGGGTTCTAGCAAGTCTCCATTGCTCCAGCTTCTCATCCATACATAACCTTGAGCTGTCACTTGGGACTTTTCCAATTCAAACAATTGCCTATGGGACTTCAGAACAGTTTGGCCACGTTTCAGCATGTTATGGAAGCCTTACTCCATGGGTTATCTTGAAAACTTGCCTTGTCTACTGAGACAATGTTATTGTATTCAGCAGAACTTTTCCAGAGCACCTCCAACATCTCAAAAAGTGTTTGAATGTCTCAGACAAGCCAGTCTCATGCTGCGTCCACAGAAGTGTTTCACACAGCATCAAATTCATGACCTGGGACACGTTGTTAGTTCTCAAGGCATCTCTGCAGACATAGACAAGCTCTCAGCAGTCAAAGATATCCAGAACCTAACTACCTCAAAGACCTTAGAGCTTTCATAGCCTTGTCTGGGTACTACAGAAAGTTAATTTATAACTTCGCTAAGATTGCAGCTCCATTGTATGCCCTCACCAAAGGGATGTGAATATACATGGACATCTGGATGCAAAGAGGCCTTTGAAACCTTAAAAGAAAAATTGATCTCCTCTCAGTATTGGCCTACCAAGGTTTGACCAACCCTTCAAACTCCACTCAGATGCTAGTTCCTTTGCAGTGGGCACTGTGCTATGTCAAATACAAATGGAACAGAATGAATTGTTTCCTATGCTGGGAGGTCCCTTTCCTCAGCTGAGCAGAACTATGGCTTCACAGAAAAAGAATGTCTAGCCATGGTATTTGCCATAAAGAAATTTGATTGTTACCTCGCTACTCCTCCTTTACAGCTATTATTGATCACTCTGCCCTTAGATGGTTGTTCAAATCAAGGAACCAGTAGATAAGTTCACCCAATGGATTGCCATGCTGCAATGCTACAACTTTGAAATTCAGTACAGACCAAGTCGAGTTCACCCTAATGCTGATGGTGTAAGCCAGAGATGGTGTCCTTCTGCATCATCCTCAACAGATGAAGAATTCTGCTTACAAGCTGTTCCTTTCCATGCCACATATGTACTTGCTGTGGACACTCCTATAGCACCTAAGGCTGCTTTGCTGCTATCAACTCTTCTTCAGAAAAAGCACACATCTTCACTTACTGCAAGCAGCTGAAGAGCTTCTCACCTCCTTTGCTTCTGATCTCACCTGGCAACTGTCAACATGCAACAAAGAGCAGATCTCAATTCATAGACATAACTTCTTACTTAGAGTCTGGAACCTTACCGCAACAGAAGCAATATCGTCAGGATGTACTTTCTTTGCTTCACAACACTTCCTCAATGACGGAGTGCTTTTCCACATTTGGACCAAGGAAGGCAAGGGTCATCCCACGGATAGAACTCATGTACAGCTAGTTGTGCCAGCCTCTCTAGTCAATCAAGTTCTTCTCTCTACCATGCCTCTCCACTTTCTGGAGGTCATATGGAATCCACAAAACTCTCGAAAAGACAAGGCTTCACTTCTTCTGGCCTCACATGAACAAGGACATTGTCCAATTTGTCAAAACCTGCCAGCCCTGTTCCCAAAGAAAGCCTCCTGCCAAACTGACAAAATCATACATCATTCCAATGCCTGTAGCCACTGAACCATTTCAAAGAGTCAGCACAGACATTCTTGGACCTTAGCCAACATGCTCTGACTCTGGCAACAAATACATCCTTATTTTTGTGGACTAGAAACATAGAAACATAGACTATGATGGCAGATAAGGACCACTTGGCCCACCCAGTCTGCCCATTTCCCTACCTATTGGATAAGCTTCAGATTCTAGTTAACCAACAGCCTACTTCCTGCAACCCCCACTATAATTGCCTTATGTCTGTCCCATGCATGTTTGAATTGCCCCACTGTTTTAGACCCACAACCTCTCCAGGAAGGCGGTTCCATCGTCCACCACTCTCTCCGTGAAAATAATTTCCTCACATTACCCCTGAGCTGTCCCCTCTAACTTTAAATTGTGTCCCTTGTTCTTACATCTCTTTTTCTGAAAGATGCTACCTCCTGGACTTTGTTGATTCCTTGAGGTACTTAAAAGTATCTATCATGTCCCCATCCCCTCCTTTCATCAGGGTATACATATTAAGCTCTCAGTCTCTCTTAATATGGTTTCTGATGTAGACCCTGCACCATTTTAGTTGCCTCCTCTGGACTGCTTCCATCCTGTCTATGTCCTTGCATAGATGAGGTCTCCAAAACTGCACACAGTACTCCAGATGGGGTCTCACCAACTGTCTGTATAGAGGATAACCACTTCCTTTTCTACTTGTGATGCCCTCCTATGCATCCCAGTATCCCCTGGCTCTCTTACTGACTTCTCACATTACTTACCCACCTTTAGGTCATCTGGTTTGACTGCACCCAGATCCCTTTCCATTATTGTTGTCGTTAGTACCTCCCCTGCTATTGTGTACTATTCTCCTGGATTTTTGTTTCCCAGGTGCATTACTTTGCACTTCTTGCATTGACTCTAAGTTGCCATATGTCTGACCATTCCTCCAACCTTGCCAAGTCCCTTCTCATCCTTTCTACGCCCCTTTGTGTATCAACTCTGTTACAGATCTTTGTGTCATCTGTAAAGAGGCATACCTTTCCTTCCAGACCCTCTGCAATGTCACCTATAAAGATGTTAAAGAGGACTGGACCCAGTACTGAGCCTGAGGTACTCCACTAGTAGCCCCTTTCTTCAGAATGTGTTCCATTCACTATTACCTTCTGTGTCCTGTTGTACAGCCAGTTTGCTACTCAGACTACCACCCTGGGACCCACTCCCAGGCTGGCTAACTTGATTATTAATCTTTGTGCGGACTATGTCAAATGCCTTGTTAAAGTCTAGGTAGGCCATATCCACATCCCTCCCTGGTCTATTACTTGGTCCCCAGTCAAAGAAACTAATTAGATTTGTCTGACACTGACCTTCCTGCTGTGAATCCATGCTGCTTTGGGTCCTGTGCCCGCTGGCCTCTAGGTACTCAACAATTCTTTCTTTCAGAAGTGATTCCATCATTTTCCCACCACTGAGGTCAAACTAACAGGTCTGTAGTTTCCTGCTTCTGCAACTACCTTACAAAGTACCTGGAACTAATTCCTCAAAAACCATCAAAGCTGCCACTGTAGCAAATGCCTTCCTCAACACTGTTATTTGTCATTATGGTATCCTTGTACCTGCATTCAGACAGAGGCACTAACTACCTTTCAACTATTGTTGGAGAAACGTGCAAACTTCTTGACATAAAAAGACTCACACAACAAGTTATCATCTGCAGTAATGGACAAAGTGAAAGAATGATGTCTACCATTCTCAACACACTCTCCAAGTACCTTGATGAAACTCACGACACTTGCGACCGCTTTGTTCATTTTGTTCAGTTTGCCTACAACACAAGCACCTGTGTCGACAGTACAGAGTGCACACCATTTTCTTGGTCCATGGGCACCATCCAAGAACTCCACTGGACAGGGATCTCTCTCTGCTAGAGGTTTTCAAAGTTAGCTTCTTCATTCATCATCCCTGTACTGGAACAGTTTAGACTTGCCAGACATGTTGCAATTACCACGTTGGGACAGAAAAACTGCCATGCAGAAAATGTCAGCACCAAGTCAAATGAGCCTTCATTTTCTGTGGGGACATTGTCTACCTGTATTGGCCTGCCCTAGTTCTGGCGCCACCAAGAAACTCTTCACTCTTGGGATGGTCCCTTCTACATCATGGAAAAGCTTCCTCCAGTTCATGTTCATCTGCAGCAAGTCCAATGGAAGCTTGTACATGATAAGGTCCAGAGGTTACACTCACTACGCACAAGCGCATACTAGAGGTGACCTTCTCCTATTGTACAAAATCAAGAATTCTCAGGAGTTAATGCACCACTGTGGCTTACATTTCTCTTCCAGCTGGACTTCCCATGGTATCATAACAACCAGATATTTGTATCTAAAGCTAAAGCAACAAAAAGGTTAAACTACTTTACAGTAAGAACCCCCAAACTGTGGAATCTCCTTCCACAATACTTAGTGAACAGTAGCTCTAATACAGTCTTCAAAAGGGGCTGGATTGTTGGCTCAAGTGTAACAACTTCAGGTATAATTATCCCACCAATGTGGTGGGGACAATCTCGATGGGCAGTAGCCTTCTTTGTCCTTTGAAACCAAGTAAACCAAGTAATCATCTGAAGCATGGGTACCTGAATAACACCTTTCCAGATGATCCCAGTCCACCTAGTAATGAAGTTGCACTTGATCCTGCCTTCTTGTCAGAAGCTGAAATTTCTCTTGATAACTTGCAATCAGTTACTTTAGACCTTCCCATTCCTGACACTCTCCAGCGGTTCTGTTTTGCCTGATCATCAGCCAGATGAACTTCCTGGGACTTCTCAGCCTTCCTCGTCTTCTCAGTACTCTCTTGTACACACCTGTGTACCAGATTGAAAAGATTTTATGAAAGAAGTGCATAAACAGATCCTGGACTTACAGAGTCAAGTGATGTGACTTTGACATTTGCAGAACTCTTGGCTTCATTTTGACGGCCTCACACCGTCCTGTTAAGAACTGGTGCAAGCAACGCATACAACCATTCTCATGGACCAGAAAAGTCGACAGAGGTCTTGAACTTTTGGTAACCGGACTCAGTGGTGGGACTCTTTTCTGGTGGTATTTCCTGTGTTCGTTGTAAATAGCAGTGTCAGTGGCTCAGCAGGTAGCACACGCTTCTGAGGCTGGGAGATCAGAAGGCCACTGGGCTCTATCCCCACACCAGGTACTTGGGTTAATATCGCAACACTGACACTGCAGTGCAGCATGATGGGGTGCTGCACTCCTGAGGTGCCATCTTTCAGATGAGACATTAAACTGAGGTTCCATCTGCCTCTTCTGGTGGTAGTCCAGGTGGATGTTAAAGATCGCATGGCACTTCTCAAAAGAGTAGGGGAAAGTTTTATTGAAAATAAAATCATGAAACAAAGTGTACATAGCAGTCTATACAATATTTGCACAAAACCAAAGCAAAGAAAGACAAAAAGAAAAAGAAACAACAATATTTCCATCCGTATTACATTACAAAATCATGTAATGGCTGCATCTGTATTAGTAATCCATGGAAGAGCTTTCGTAATTCAAAACAATATCTCTCGAATGTAACTAGCTTCACTTTGATATATCTTTTGTAAGTCTTTTACAATTTTCCATTTCAGTTCTAAAAAGTACATTCTTTTTGTTGCAGAGTAAATAAACAGTGTGCCATCCAAATATTTCATTTAATTACCACAAATCAAATTCAGTGTCTTTGTATTCCATAACTTGTACTGAGTATCATGGTATATATAGAAGGACTGAATTTTGTGAATTGGTACTAGTACAACCAAGGTCACAGCCTTCCCCTCCCTACCCATGCATGTACCTCCCGGGTTTGTCGAGATTGCTCGCCTGGCTCCGCTTCCCTGTGTTTTAGTCACCTATCCTATAATTCCTCTTAAACCTGTCTGTGCCCGCTCTTATGCCGTGCAATGGATCTTGACACAGGTGACTTGTCCCTACTTTCAGCTGCCCTAGCTGTTGGATTGCCGTGAGCCCCTCTGCCCCGACAGAGTACAGCTCCCGCCCGATAGCAGGAACCTTGAGCCGGGTACTTTCCTTACTTTCAGCCACGAGCCGCAAGGTTGCTGTAAACCACCTCCGACCCCGCCTTCCTGACCTCTCTCTAGCTGGGCCGGACCTCGAACCCGGCTACAAGTCCCGCTTTCTGCCGCTAAAGCCGTAGATCATACCTCCGCTTCTCAGAGGTTGCGGCTGTGTTTCATGCCCAAGCAGGAGTACCATGAGCCCGGCTGCATGCATGACAGTACCCTGAGCAATTGAAGCCGTAAATCATTTCTGTGCTCGGAGCTGCAGACAGTGGTTCTCTCAGCTTAGTCCTAGCCTGCTCTCCCAGATCCTCAACCCCCTCCTCCACCACGGCTCCCCTTCCATCATTATCTGCCTGGAACAATCATTGAGGTCTGTCCTGGCACCAGTACCCATTTCTCCTGCTATCCACTACTGTAGAATCAATGTTATATTCATTGTACTTTAGACCTGTAACCCTGCTTCACTGTCTATGCAACATTGCTGTTTTGTTATCACCTTCACTAAGTTTTGTCTTGTATCTCCTGGGTCGTGCCTGAAAATAGTCAGCTGTTGGCTAGTGCACTTACCGGTTAACAAAAACTAAATAAAAATAAATAAATAGTCTCCAAGCTAGGGAAAAATGACCATACATTATATTCTGATATGTGATTGCTGAAACAGTGGTGTATTCCATTGCAGGGCTAAAATGTCCACCATGACTGAATAGAAGCACATTCAAAGAACAGGTGGGATATTGTCTCCTGTATAGCAGTACATTGGGGTGAGAACACAGTCTTTCCTGAGACTGTTTGTGTTTCTGGTTTGCCTTTATATTAATGTGTTCATGACAGGATAACCAGTGGAAGTCCCACATGTGAGCTGGTATTCTAGAGTTGTGTAAAAGAGGCCATAAGAAAGTTAACTGATTCATAGGGCATTTCTCAAAAGGACTGGAACCGCACAAATTGTGACTAACAAATGTTGATATAATACCTTATGGGTGAGGTTAGGACCATCTGTGGAGTAACTCTCTATTGTTTCAAGCTTAAAAGAGTGTTTCAAATAAAGAGGCACTGAATCAAGTTTTCTAATTACTGTTAAGGAACTTCTTTCCCACTGGTGGAACCACTGACTATAAGACAAATAAAGCCATGGTTCCCACCCTTTCTGTGTGTTGACTAACAGGGGCCTCAGATTTGCCGTAAAAATATACTTGTAAAAAACAGCGGGGGTTCACCATTTGCAGACCACCATCTTTAATAGGTAAGTATGTAACATTTCATTTTATAGGATTAAGCCTGCTTCGACACAGGGCTTGAAAAAAAGGCTAAACATACTTGTTTCTAGTTTCTCAGATATTGGGAACACGTAACTTAAATATAAAAAAGTGAGATCAAAAAGTTTTCATAAGGTACACCCTTTTTTCTTTCCTATCTGATCCCTATTTCAATGTGCCACCTTTTGTTTCCCCAGTGCCACCTTATCTTCACAGTTTAACACATCATCCTCTATACTTCCAAATGCAATCCCTAAAATCTTGATAGGCCTATACTTAGGAAATGGGACCAGTAGGTCCCAGAGGCACCTGGAGGAAGCCCAATTCCATACCCACACATTTTTCAAAATTTAGAGCAGCTCCTGACAGGATACCAAATTCAGTACACAGCTTCAAAGATGCTAGTACAGATTCCTCATCGTGAACTAAAACACACGTCATCCATGCAGTAGTCTTGTATTGGGCTGTAGTAGTGGCATTTGTATCGGCCTTACAAGATGGTGTGAATTTAAGTATCTCAACAAACTATCTATAAAAAGACATATAAAAGTGGGCTTAACGGGCACTCTTGGCATACCACTCTTTTATTGGTATTAGGAGCTTATCCATCCATTTACAACTGGCACTACTGTTGTCGTTCTATATAAGGCCTGGAACCATGTGATCATGCCTACTGGTACATGATAACAATGCAAAGTTTCCCATAGAAAATCATGGTGTATAGAATCAGAGGCTTATCTTTCATCACCCGATATCACATAACCTGGGGTCGTATTGTGACCATGGAGCAGTATTAAACGGTCTGAAATCTTCCTATTTGGAATAGAACAAGATTGTGCAGGAGAAATCACTACTTCTGCTATCACTAGAAGCCTTTTAGTTAAAAATTTTGTCAGTAGTTTAAAATCAGTGTTTAACATACAGATCGGTCTCCAATTTTAAAGTAAGGTGGCATCACCTTTTTAATATATATAGGTCAAAGAACCTTTCATAAAATCCAAAGGAAAAATTTTCAGATGAAAGTAAAGCATTTAATACTGCTGTGAACTCTGTATTCAAATGGTCACCAATAATTTTGTACAGAGCATTGGGTAGTCCATCTGGACCTGGTGCTGTATTCAATTTTAGTGAACTAAAGGCTACTCTAGCTCTTGCATGGTAAACGGTGAACAAGCTTGTATCCCACTGGCCTGAGATATATACGGTATAGTCAAACCAGACAAAAGTTGTTGGAATCTCCCCAATGTCCAGTTGAGAGGAAAAAGGACAAGGGAATATTATGTAACAATTCTACAAATCTCTGACTGAGTCACCTGTTGATGGCCTAATGTGTCAGTCAGACAAGTCATCGATTTCTGGCCCACTTTCTGAAAATTACTATCAAAGGGACAAATCAAAAGTTGTGCCTTGTATACCAAACTTATGCTGGTAGCATAATTGTTGTGGTTAGCGTGTCTGATAAACCAGCATTTCAGCTTGTATTAAGTGAATGTGTTGGGATAGGTTTTGGCCTGTTGCATGTGCAAGTGTCATTAAAGTTTGTAAGTGCACATGAAGTTGTAACTAATGTAAATATTCAGCATTACATTTTTAATGACTATAGTGTTTTAGCATAGATATTAATTTAGTTTTCATATCTGTCCGCCATGCAATAGGATCCTCATAGCAAATAAAGACCGATTTTCTGGCTTGCAAAAGTTCAGCAAGGTTTGTGTAAATACAGAGTCCTGCAATGAAGATGTGTTGAACTTCCACAACCCAGGGCTTTGGGTAATGGAACCTCAACACCTATTCCTACTGATACCACTTTATGATCTGAAAATGCTACTGATTGAACTGTAGCAGCCCTGGGCATTTGTACTGGGGATGAACCCAATTTCCACGACCCAGAGGGTGTTGCCTTTTCCCAGCACGTGCCTCGCAATGCCATTTCCACGGACCATGCTGACGTTTGGGTGTCAGTTGTGCTCTTTTCTTAATAAACCAATCTCTATTTCAGTCTCTACTTCAGAAATTGCAATCACATCCTTAATCGTGGCATCAAAATGCAGTGTACTTACAGCCTGTGGCTTTCCTTGTTTAGAGATATCAGTACATTGCTCTGCAGTTTCTTCTATGTCTGGTTGTGGCTGCTTTAATGCTCCTGCATTACTGGCCTGCACTGTAACTTTGACAGTGTCACCGGGCTGTTAGTGCTGAGGCTTTGAATTCCTTTGCAACTTCATTTTCTTAACCGCAAACTTGTGCTCTTAAATTTCCAGCAATCACTGCAAACCCCTCTTTTCAGACTGTTCATTTTCTTGAGCTAAGGAAAAGAAATCCTCTTCACGGGAACCACTCTCTATAGCCATCATGTCTTCCATATCTGAATCAGGCAGGTTTGCCTGTAATGCATCCTTGGTGTGCTGCAGTGTTTCCTGAGGCACCTCTCATACCTCTCAATGTACTAATGCAGCCATGTTGATAGTCTCAGCATTTGCTGAGGTGGGAATCGAGACCAGCTCTCCCACCTCCATGTTCTCCTCTCCATCCAGACCTCTCTCCTTCGCCATCTTGGACTAAGGTTCCCTACCTGTGAGTAGTTGAATTTTTTATTGAAATCATAACAAAAATCATGTCAATATACATATCAAATCAGTATTACAATATACATAACCAAAAGAGGAAAAAAACAAAAAAACCCATGAACAAGTAGTAATGTTTATGACAATCTTGATCAAATCAAAAATAAAGTGGTGTAACCCACCTCCTCCTCCCCTCCCACTACAAGAGTAGGGGATTTTGAAATCAACACAAAATCAAAACAGCCTGTCTAAATCATTATTCCTTTCTATAAAACATATATAGATTAAGACTAAAATGAAAGGAAGCTTTACTTCATATAAATAACCTCAAAAGAAAAGGAACCTATAAGACCACCCTTCCTTGTCCCTACTGTCCAAGTAGGGACTGTTTAATGTTTTCCCTTTTTTTTCTCTCCTTCTTTTTTTTCTCTCCTCTCTTCCTCATATCATTTAGTCAAATGTTACGCATACAAGGCAAATGAAGAGCAAAGCAAAAGAAAACACAGACCCACACACCAATGTATTCCTGAAAAAGGAAACAAATGAAAATATTCCAATAAGTAGTTTGTATTTTAATCTTTTCCCCTTGTTTTTGTTAAATCTTATCCTTACTAGATCTAAAGGTATTACTACTGTCACTGAGCCTATTAGAAATCAGGAAAAAGTGCAACAAATGTATAAAACTGATACAATAAGGCTCCATTATATAGGTAAAATTATCCTTGTTATAGAAATACATTTAAGTTATTGAAACATCTGAGTCCGTGATCCAAGGGAATCCAATCCATAACTCCATTAATTGAGTATTTGACAGGGAGGTTTGTTCAGCTTTATATATACTTTTCATTTGATGTAGTATTTTATGCAAGAGTTCAGATAATGAGCCTTCTTGTTGCTGTACAGTAAAGGCACATCTAGCCAACCATATTTGCCACTTGATTACTCTGACCAATACTTGTAATGTATTATAATGCCATTTACTAGTCCAAGAGGTATCAAATACTCCAAACATTAAATTGTCCCAGGATAAGGTTAAAAATATCCTCCCTCCATTTCTGTGCTGTAAGGGCCCGAAAACCAGATATAAATGAGCAAGAAAACAAGAGATGTTCTATAGTTTCCTCTTGTTGAAAACAATCAGGCTGAACACAGAGTCTGTCTTGTTTTGCCTTGTGTTTATGATTGGATTTAACATTTATTTTGTCATGACAGGCCAGCCAATGAAAATCCACACATGGGTAGGTATCGTTTATTTATCAAAAACTCTGCAAATTAGATCAATATTGTAGTGGGCAGTATACAAACACAGTCTCTACTTGGCAAGTTATTTCCAATAAATGAAAAGACAGCTGTTTTCTGGATAAATTAAGTACATGAATTGTTAATAAATTCCATTGTTTGATACACAGAAAGGTGCTTCATATATATTCTGGAACCATTGCTGATTTCTTAAAACACTTTAGGGATTATGCTTCCCATAACTGAAGCCAGAGCCTACAATTTGTCCGTAACACAATATCCCACCCGCATACCTCTTCTAAGAATAAAGGCCAAAGATTTTTAAAAATAGAAAACTATTGAAGAACAAAATCGTGTTGGGCATGTTAAGGCCTCCCTGGTTAATGGAAAGATGTAAAATCTTTTGCTTAATGGGATTCAGACGGCTTCCCAACAGGCCTGAAAAATATCCCTAAAAGCCCAATTTCTAGGAATTTTGGTGGGAAACGTAACTCAGATATAAAAAAATGGAATTAAGCAGGATTTCATGAGAAAAAACCTTTCTTTTTCCAAATTTCCATTTATTCCATAAAGCAACTTTTCATTGGCCTAACAGAAATTTATCTAAATGATCTAATTCTATATTTCCCAATATATACCTAAAATCTTCAAAGGATCTGGAGCTATTGGAATACCAACAATGGATTCATAGGCATTTAAATTATAAAGGCAAACGTTAGCCAGAACATTTATTAAGATTTAAAGCAGCTCCTGTAAATGCCCCAAATTCTCTGCAGATAGCTAAACTTGTGTGCACTGAAGGTTCATCCTTTACCATAAGTGTCATAACATCTGCATAAGCCATAATTTTATACGGCAAAATCTGTTCTTGGGATGTTAAACTCTGTACTTCCAAAGAACCATTAATTTTCTGCAAAGAGGATCTGAAAAATCATACAGTATGGGACTGAGCGGGCATCCCTGTCGAACACCTCTTTTCAGAACAATAAGAGGCCTTCTATCCTTGAATAACTGGACTAACTGTCGCTATAGCGATACATGCTTTTAACCAGTGGATCATAACATCTGGAATATTATAATGTGTTAGAATTATCCATAAAGCATTGTGATTTACTCTATCAAAAGCTCTGGATTGATCTAGGGACAACAGGTAACCATCTACAGTCCCCCTTTTCCCTGCTCCACCAATTTCTGTAAGGAAAACAGTTGAGACTGAATTTTCCTTCCTGGAATAACATATATTTGTGCTGAAGAAATCAATTTATCCGCCACTAGGGAGAGTCTATTTGCTAAAATTTTCATAAGTAATTTAAAATCTGAGTTCAAAAGTGTAATAGGTCGCCAATTATCCAAATTGAGTTTGTCATGGTTTTATGAATAAAAGTTAAACTTCCAGAATTCATGGATAGAGGAACAAGTTCAGATGTCAGAATTTCACTAAACACTAAAGTCAATTCCTCCAAACAGAGGTTACCTACAAATTTCAACAGCTCTGTTGTAATACCATCAGGGCCTGGTGATTTTTTCCCCGTCATAGTGGATAGTGTTGTTTCAGTTCTACCACCAAAATTTTGGATATTAGGAGATTCTTTTCTGCCTCTTCCAATACAGGAATATAGGAATCCTTCAGAAAGGATTGTAATCCTGACGTAGAGGCCGAGAGAGGGTTATACATGCCAGAAATATAATCAGACACAATTCTAATATCGCCTGTATCTTGATATACCACACCATCGGTACCTCGGACAGCAGAAATAGATTTTTATTTAATTGGAATTGCCAATATTCATATGGACAAGCAGTGGCTAAGTTGCCTTGAGTACCAAATTGTTGTTGAAATAGCAAGGATTTGCTCTGTTAGCGTGAAACCGAACCATGTTTTCCATAATCTGGGAGATTTGCGTAGTTAAATTTTGACCTGTTTCAAAGAGATTGAATATAATTGTTGCAATACTCTTCTATTCTGTAAGTAAGCCAAATATGCCATCCATGAGACTCCTTTACTAAGTTGTTTACATAACTTAACAAGTTCATGCTTAGTATCTTCCCACCATAATACTGGATTACCAAAAAAAAAAAAAATCACGGTTTCGTGCTAAAACAAAATTATGCAATTGTGAAAAGCACTGAGGATGTAAAAGTAGAGAAGAATTCAATTTCCAAAATCAAACCCCTTAGCTGTCCAGTAACTGGTCCAATGGTTACTGAAATAATATGGTGATCAGTGAATTAGAGCTAACACGTCCATGCCGTAAAGATACAGTATGGGAGAAAAAGATAATCAATACAGGAAAATAGCACACCTTTGTGAAATGTAGGAAGAATCTTTTTAAATGATAGACCGCATCTACTAGATGTGCTTTACGGATTATAGTAGATAACAAATTGGAATCACAGTATTGTTTACTGTGTTTCACAGTCAAAGGACAATTAAAGTCTCCAGAAAAATAATATTATGCGAAGTATGTAAATATGGTTCAAGTATCTGAAGAAGTTTACTTCACTGTGCTTTTGTTGGGAGCATATAGATTAATTAATCTATATGGTATATTCTGAATAAGAACATCTAAAATTAAAATTCTTCTGGAATGTAGGTCAAAAGTTTAAGAATTTCGTATCTGGATACTTGAAAAGAATACCTAGGCCTGCACAAGGCTCTGTACTTAGTGACCAAAACAAAGGACCCAAATACCAGTCCTTAGAGACCATTTGTATTTCATGCAAAGTATGCAGCTGCGTATCTTACAGAAAAAAAAATCCAAGGTGGAAATTGGCCAATATCGAAAAAATTGTATGTTGTCTGTTTATCCGTTTGATACTATTTACATTAATTGTATGAAACGAAAAAGTTCAGTCATTTATGTTTGTTTAAACTGACTTTTCTGACACTGCTTATCTGAGTTTTTAATTTAACTCTAGCTTTCCGTTTCTGCTGTCCTTGAGGATAAACCACCCCTTCTGTATCAGTAGTACCCTCTGGAACCGAGGAATCCACTGAAGAGGCATTTGAATCAATGCCTGAATGTTCAGACTGTAATACATCAAATTTATTTGAGGTTGGGATAGCAGCTGATTGCTGAGGCATTAGTTTATCGACTGCTTCCTAGCAGATTGTCTGGTGACTCTGTTTCCAGGTCTTTGTTTGGGTGTCAGAGGAGGGGCATATCTAATTTCTTTGCCCAAATCTGTAAAGGGGGTCAAGGTAAAGGCTCCTGGACAGCAGCTGGAACCAAATCTTCCACTGGTCCTGAGACTGGCTTTGTTTGTGGGGTAATGGGGGCTGGAGGCTGACAATACCAGAGCACTCCGCTCCATGGATGGCACTGGAGAGACCGTCATGCTCTGAGCAAAGGCAGGCGAAGGAAACCCCTGATTACTAGCTTTCTTTCGCTAAAGTAATTAATAAGCACTGTTCTGCTCCATCAGCTTGTTCAGGTGAGTTATGTGCAGCAGCAGTACAATTTTGAAAAGTGTGTCCTAGCACCACATAAGTTACATTTACTTTCATTTAAGCATGATGAGCTGAAATGAACTAACCCCCAAATTAGATATCTTGCCAGATCACATGCATTACTGAGATGTTCCAGGGAACCACATTTGTAACACATTTTTGCTGTCCTGCATAAAAAGAATTCCCCTATCCCGACCTAAAAAAGAATTGGGTAAATGTGTGGGACCTTCATTTGTAGTATGCAACATAACTTTCACTTTCCAACCCCTGTCCATATATTTTCCGAATCCAGGATAGCCCCAGGATCGTCCAGTAAGATACAACAATTTTTCAACCAAACAATCAGGTCTTGTACACTCACACATTCATTTCTAAAAAGTACTGTAACAACCTTATGTGCTGGTCTAGACAAAGGAGTAACAATAAAGGGTGACCATAAAGAAGAATTCTTCAGTTGATTATATTTAACCCAAAAACGCTCTAATCCTCGAGCTGTTTTAAAGCTCACATCGAAGGCAGTTTCCCGAGATATGAATCAGAGCATATAACTCTGTAGCCATAAATTTCATTGAGTCTTTTAACAAAGTCCTGCAACAAAAATCCTATCTGCTGGGTGTCCATGCCACCTGAATAGGTAAGACGTGCAGCATTATGTCTTTGCTGAATATATGGGGTTTTGAAAAGAGAAGCAGAAGGTTTTGGCACAGTTTTATTAATTAAGTTGAGGGGCTGCTGGGGCAAGAGGATAAATCTGAGGGAGCAGCCTCAGGGTCTTGGGAGGATTTGACTCCGTGTTTAAAAAGTTAACTCTGGATGTTATGTGAAAACAAGTTCCTTTGGGAGTTCTAAGCTTCATGCTCTACTGGAGCAATGGATTGTTCCATTATTGGAGTACTTTTTGTGGGCATAATAATTGGAGAAGAATCAAAGCCACTTGCCTGAAGATGAATCAAAACCCAGCCTGCGCTTTCAGTGCTGAGGAACCGACCTAGAATGTTTATTGGAATCAGAAATCATTACCTCCTCTGCATGTCTTGGGCGAGCCCTGCCAAGCTCGCTTCAGCCATTCCCAACGTACTAGCAGTAGGAGGCAACCCAGGGGTTGACGTTCCAAGTTGCTTTGCCTCTTCAGTGGCTTCTATCTGCGCTGCCCAACTCTAAGGCTCTGTGCTAACATCGGCACCTCTGAGTTAATCAGCTGGTTGTTAATGACAGATGAAGCATTGCTGTCAGACCGCAGTCTTCTCAGCGAGGTTTCCAGTTAGCTCGCTTCTGAAAAAATGCCGTTCTTCTGCAGCAAACTGCATTTGCAGTTCTTTCTCTTTTGGTGACATAGCATCAATCTGTAGAATGGTTTGTAGTACCATATTACAGGCCCTGGCTCTGAGTTTGAATTGGTCAACAGGTCTGGTACAGATTCGAAATGTTTAAATCAAAGAGTCACTCACCATCACAGCAGCCACAGCATCTTCATTAAACACATCCAAAGTCGAAGAATAATCTGAAGTCGGGCTAACCTCCATTGAATCAGCTACTTCCATCGATGACTCTTCCACCACAGCTCAATCTCCCGCCAGCTGGCTGGCATCCACCATCTTGGCTAGCAGCCAAAATGGCCAGAAGGTTCCCCTACTGCAGAGCAGGGAATTTCCCTGGTGCTCTGGCCAAATTCCCCTCCCCTTCACTAAATATCACCAACGGCTTAATCTGGTTCAAGGTTAGTTGGCATTCATCTGTATCTCCCTCCTGGGTGTTGCCTGAAATACAGTAGACAAGAAATTGGCAAGTACCCTTACCGGTCAACAAAAAACTGAAAAAATACATATATTATTGTTCTGCATCTGTTATTGCAGTGTTACTTGTATTCTGGGTATTCTTCAGCTGCTGCCCTTCCTTCTCTTTTCTTCCTTCTCCCTTCCTGCACTGTGGCAGTTGTCGCCTTGACCAAGTTTCAGATTGCTATGGTGCTCCCCACCCTCTGGTACTACTCTGACTGGTCACCATTTTAGTCCATACCCTTTTGTCCCCTCCTCCTGCAGTGGAGTAATGTTTGGTAAAATGTTTTCATATCATGCTTAAATTTTTTTTTTTAACTATTTCTTATTGCACTGTTAAAATGTTATTGCCTTGTTCGAGTAGTGCTCACATTCACTGCCCCAGGGATGATGTGGTATATCATAAGCATAGGGCTTATTGCTAACTGCCACCACTTTAGGAGCTCAGAACAAATGTTGCAATTTATGTTAGTGGGGGCCTTAGTAACCCCTTGGATTTTCTGTCTGTCTTTTAGTCAGGGGCTAGACCTCAAGAAGAGCACAGGGTTCCTGCTATACTTAATAAACTCCAATTTATTCATTTATTTTATCGTTCATCAGTTATTCACATGGTCCAGCAAGGCGTCTGCCAAGAGCAGTGAGAGATGGGAATGGCAGACTTGAAGAGAAGATAAGGGTCCTTGTGGCAGACCGACACCAAAATGCCAGTTATTTTGCTTCTATTTTTTTTTTTTTGCCAGATTTTTATTCCTGCAGGCTGTCCTCCACCCTGATGTTCAAGGCTGACAAGACTGAACCCTTCATCTGACCTGGGGAGGCAAATGACTGCCTTTTCAGCTGATGCCAATGCCACTCTGTGGCTGTCTGGCAGGGGAGTACTCAGCCAGGGCCCATGCCTCCCTTCCTGGTAGCTGATCTTCTTAAATTTATGATAGTGCAACCCCCAGCTGTCTCCAGTAGAAGACTGCTGGGCTCACATATGAACAACAGTGTCTCAGAGGACAGCAATGTGGGCTGCCACCACAGGGCCGTTCCACACTGTCATTTGTTAAAATATTATCTAGATGTGAACTCTTTCCGAGTAATTCCTGTAAATGAAATCTCATACTTCTGTGAACTTACCTGATGAACAAATATAAACAAATAAATAAAGTACACCCTTAGTACAGATGATCTAGGCATGCAAATGGTAGAATTCGATCACCCACATCCCAGCATTTCATGTATTAATAATTGCATGATTTGGCTTGCATTCAAACACCCTTTTCTAAAGAAGCAGCATTTGTAAGTTAAAGTGTTGTTTTTTCACCAATGTTTTATTTCAGTGACATTTCTGTTTGACAAAAAACATCAATACACCCATTTTCTATGTTTTTCTTTCATTGCTAAACTAAAACTTGGGATTTTGAAGTGTTAACATTTTCTGTCTCATGCCATGCCTGCCATGAAAAAATTAAATATCTTAGAGCAGTGCAGTGCTGTTTACTATTAAGAGCATTTAGTCATGGTCTGCCCAGTGGCCAAAGGATAGTGTGTTATGCTCTTGTGCAGGTGATTCGAATTTTGGAACAATCTTGGGATCTAGCCCCACCATGGGGGCTGGTCCGTTGTGGAAATATGGGTCCAGAGGTAAGTGCTTCACAAGCAGGGATGAAATAAGTATGCTGTGAAATACATTGTTGCCCTCTGCTCACCAACACCAATAATGCTCACCTGTACTGTTAAACATAAGAACCCTTTTGTGATGTGGGCAATTTGATGCCCCTCATAACAACTGGGGACTGTGACTGTGAACTGCAATAGTGGGATTTTGGAGTGAGCAAAGAGGAATGCTTTTCATTGGCACTTCAGCACAAAACTGCTTATTGATAAAAGCATCAAATAATTTTCTCTGCTGCCACTGACAAGCATGACTGTGACCGACAGGTGGGGGATTTACCAGCACTGTGATCTTGGTGACTGGACACTGGCGCTTGCCAGCATAGGAGATGGACTAGGGTACCAAGTGAGTTTCAAAGGAAATACATCTCTGGTCCAGCTGACCTCAAACAAATGTAGAAACAAATATTTAGTAGGGAAGAGGCCATGGCCCAATCTATGATCAATCAGACTGACAAAGTGATTGGAAGGAGCGGTCCACTCACCCAAGTAATATTATTCACACAAAAATCTTTGAAATTGTATTTTATTCTTTTCCTCCAGACAAATTAATCCTACATTTTGGGCATAGACCCTTCTTTAGAGGAGTCTGATTAATTATCCATATTATAAACAACATTTTATAATTATCAACTATATCAGATAAAAAATATTAGATTATCTTCATGTGGGGTGGGGTGACATAACTTACGTGTTCATAGTTTTCATTACTTTTATATCTTACAAATAATTTCTCATAATGTGCTCTCCTATAAACAACATATACATATTATTTTATAACCTGCTTTAAAATTCTATCCTTAAATTGTACTCATGCTCTTTATTATTCTTATACTTTTCATCGTCCAAAATCTTAGGCTTCAATCCTTTGTTATAGTAACTGTGTCAAACTCTGACCTCTCTGTCTAAATAAATAAAAAAAAACATTCTAATCAAGCTGTGTTCCACCACTTTTAACAGTATCACAACACTCCAATATGCTTCATAACATATAGAATAGTGGATGGATAAACATCCACAACAAGGCTATGTTTCCATCGAGGGAGTTGATGACATCATGGAGACCTCGAGATCAAAGCTTCGAGAGGTATCACTGATGTCATCAATTATAAGATGAAAGCATGATCTAAGTTAGGGATCGCCACCCATCCACTATTTTATATAGTATGGGTTTCTTCTGTTTTGTTTTACATTATTTTTTGTCATTACTTGCTGAAAGTCCTGCTCCCGCTCCCACTGGTGATGCTGCTCACTCCCGTTCCGCTGGTGCTGCTGCTTGCTCCCGTTCCTGCAGGTGCCACTTGTGCTCAATTCAGCTTCTCAATTTCGCCTTTCCACATTGCTTATTTTTAAAATCTTGGAAAAAAAAAATTGATTTTTTCAGAAAGGAGCCATGTATGGCTCTCCGTGTCCCAACTCAAAGTCGGTGGCTCTGCTGCCTGTCACTCGCTAAATTGTGCTGCCATGTTTATTTTTATTTTCTACAGAGAGCCTTGTCTGAGCCAATCAGGTGGCGGTAAAGGGTAAAAGTTGTTGTACTATCGATGTGACGCCAGAACGATAGTAGAACAACCTTTTTGACCTTTGAACTGTCTCACAACAAGATTTCAGCAGTTGCTGAAATCCATGCACATAGACGGCACCCACATACTACAAAAGTTTATAGACCTGTCCTGCCATAGCATTCTTGTTACAGGAAGCAGTGTTGGGTAAGTTACTTTTTCTATTACTTTCTATTACGTTTGAAACTTGTTCAGGAGCTCTGTGCAGTCACTACAGGATGGAAGGTACTAGAACAAATAATACACCTTACAATTATAGTTACTTATTTCTTTTATACAAAACAATACAAAAATAATAAATAACTATAACAGATTACATTTTGAAAGTAATAGGTCACTTACTAGTTACTTTCAAATAAATGTAATCAATTACTGTCACGTATTTCTTTTGTATAAAAAGACATAAGTAATTGTAACTGTAAGGTGTATTACTTTTTTCAGTACTTCCATCCTTGCTAGTGACTGCACAGAGCTTTCTAGAACAAATTTCCAAAAGTAATAGAAAGTAATAGAAAAGTAACTTACACAACACTGCAGGAAAGCAATAGATCGTTTAAAGTTTCACCCTTTTAAATGGTGGATCCTGCATCTGAATCCAGCAGTGTCACATGATATGCTCCATATGGAGCCATTCATGTCTCTTGAGGATGCTCTCACCACCTGGGTGTTGGACCTGCTAATAGAGGCATCTCTGTTGGAGGTGTCAAATGCAGTCTTTAAAAATCTTGATTTAAATCATTTAAAAGCAGCTGATGCCATTAGGACAACTTTAAAAACATAATATTTAGACACAGTTCAGTTTGTATTTCACATTAGTTCTGTCTCTCCTCCCGTTATTTATTACTGAGGCCATTTTCATGAAAACAGGATCTTTGCTGCTGAAGAGTTCATCTATTCCTGTTGCTTTCTCCTACACGAGGTCATAATGCTGTACTAGTGACATCACAATTACTCCATGGCAACCGATAGGTTATTACAATACAGGGATATGACATGAAGTAGGGAGTAAGCTAAAGAGGCAGATGAACTCTAAGGGATACAGAGCATGTTTCCATGCAAATTTCTCAATAATGATTAATGGGGAGGAGAAATCTATTGAATACATATGGAATGCAAGGTAAATTGTGCCTAAATATTATGTTTTCAAAGTTTTCTTTGAGGCATCAGCAGCTCTTTAACTTAGTGATGTAACATCAGCATAAAAACCAACACCCACACTGGCACATTCTAGGATGCCAACATTAAAATAAAATTCATCAAGTTAGTCATATTTAATCCTACAAAAACCAAATTCCTCTGTGGGAGACAGTATTTTTACCGCTTAAAGTGTTTCATTTTATATATATCCTCCTAACGGATTTAACTCTAACTTCTGCTACCATGTTGTCTATTCCTTGGAATAGTGTTAACTACCACAAGTGTCATTATACTTTATAGTCTTTCAAAATGGTTATTGTTTTTTCATGGCTAGCAACCATCTTTATTGTAGCACTACTTTAAATCGCTTATAGTACTAATTATCCTGTAGTTATTTCTTTAAAACATTTGCTTTCTCTCCATCAAACTGTTTGTGTACATCTATTGGTTTAGGACAACAATAGTATGGGCTGCCTTCTATGCATTCATTAATCCCATATTTGGGATTTGTGGCTGAAATAGGTCAATATAAAGAGCTTCCCAAAGCAGCAACTTTCGATTGACATTTCCTCCTCTTCTGTTTTTAATCTCTTTCTCTATTCCAAAATGGGTGCATTCCTGTCTGCCTGAGGAGGCAGACCTTCCATGTGAGTGCAAGCCTGCACTGCACAGGCCTCGTGAGAGGGAGAAGTGGGCTTTTTCAGCCACTGAGCAAAAGTTGCTAAAAGAAGGACTGATGTGACCTGGTTGACTGATCCTGACTGTCAGCCTCAAGCTTTAGGCTGTGAGAGAGTTGCCTTGCAGTTGCAATTCCTAAACTTTATTCCACTCAGGCCTGAGATGCTTACACAGCAACTCACCAGAGAGTGGAAGCAGAGAGCACTGCACTCGAGGCATAAACAGAGAAAGACAGCAAACTGTAGTTTACATTTTAATTAATGGTGAGAACAAAAATAATAAAATAGATACAGGTTAGAGGATGCTGAACAAAACCATGGCATTTCAACCTACTGGTCTTTGTCAGAGGCAGAGGCTGAAGTTGAAATCTCCCCATATAAATAGTGCACAACTTCAATTAGTGTTAAATTAATTAATTATACAAGAAATGTAGCCTATCTGGACTTCAGTAAGGCCTTGACACCGTCCCCACAGAAGGTTGGTGAGCAAACTGGAAAGTGCAAGGGTAGGTGGGAAAATAACCAGGTGGGTAGAAAACTGGTTGGTGGGCAGAAGCCAGGGAGTGATGTTAAATGGGTGTATTCAGGATGGGAGGTGATGAGCAGGGTGCCCCGGGTCAGTGCTGGGACTCCTCCTTTTAATATCTACATAAGTGATATAGCAAAGGGACTGAGGGAAGGGTGTGCCTGTTTTCTGATGATATGAAAATCTGCAATAGGGTGGACACCACGGGAGGGGTGGAGGACATGAGGTAGGACCTGAAGATGCTTGAGGAATGGGTAGAGACTTGGCAACTGAAATTCAATGCCAAAAGTGTGCTGTGATGCACTTGGGCCTCAGGAACCGAGGAGCAAGATACACCCTTGGTGGGGAGGACATCAAAGAAATGGAGCAGGAGAGGGATCCTAGGGATTATAGTATCATGTAACCTTAAGGTGGGAAACCAAAGTAACAGGGTGGTGGAGAAGGCCAATGGAATGTTGGCATGCATTGGCAGGGGCATCACTAGCAGAAAGAGGAGGTACTGATGCCCTCTACAAAGTCATGGTAAGGCCGTGCCTGGAGTACAGAGCCCAGTTCTGGAGGCCACATCTACAAAAACATATATGTGATTGAGAGGGTTCAGAGACAGTCAACCAGGATGGTGCAGGGTTTGCAAGGGATGACATATGAGCAGAGATATAGAATTGGAGCTGCACACATTGGGCACTGGAAGGAGAGAGGGGACATGATTGAAACTTTTAAGTATGTCAAGGGGATCAACAAAGTAAAGGAATGGTGTTTACTTAAAAGGAAGGAGGAGCTGTAACTAGAGGCATAGTCTAAGACTTCAGGAGGAAGATACAGAGGCAATGTGAGGATGATTCTTCATGGAGAGTGTAGTAGAGGCATGGAATAGGCTTCCAGAGGAGATGGTGGGGGTCGCAATGGTGGAGGGATTCAAGCGGGCATAGGACAGTCATAAGGGCTGAATTGCAGGAGGAGGGATACAGAGGGGAGGATGAGTAATGTGGGAAGGGCAGACTAGATGGGCTGGTGAGGTCCTTTTCTGCCACTAAGTTTCTATGATTCTGTGATTCTATGAATATTTTTGTGCATAGATCAAGTGATAGTTTAATAATTACATTCCTCCATTTGTCAAATGCTTAGAGTGCATACAAGTATAGTACATATGATCAGGTGAGATAATGTAAACAAGACTTGTGCCTGTGCCAGAAGGAGCTTTTCATTAGAATCTAGAACCCATGCTTTAGCAATCACTTATCAAAATGAGTTTCTCATTATACAAAACATAATTAAATATTTGAGTAGGTAAAAATTATTATTATCAACTAACTCAAGGTCCATGATTATGGACTGAAGAGTGAACCAACCAGTTCAGACTACAAACTAAGAGGTTGAGCACTAAATCCACACAATAATGAGAATTAATGGTCTGAGTTCTGTCCATCTGAAAGTAGGCACATTCTTTTAATATGAAAATAATCTATTTTTAATAGATGAATTTTCATTTACCACTAGTGTATAATTAAGCAATAAGGCCACACGACGGGGTGTGGTATATCATGGGATATAATCACGCCTCAGGTGGTGGGCATGAGGCCGCAGGCTGAGTGTGTCCAATGACCTGAGAAGCGACTGATATCCCATGATATATACCACACCCTGGAGTGCCTTATTATTATGAACTGGCTTACACATGTTATGAGTAAAAATAATAATAAAAAAAAATATTTTGAAATGCTTTTTTGGGTGGTGGAATGATACATTTTCATAAAGTAGTTCCTGGAGCTCTCTGGGCAGTTGTTGTAAGTGGAGTTTGTGTAGAGGAGGTCTGAAGTTTATGTCTCCAGTAGGTGGTGCTGCTATTTGTTGCTCCTCATGTGCTTGCTGTAGTGCTCTTTCTTGTCTATGGTAGATCATCCCCCTCCACCTCATTGCCCTCTCAGAGTTTACCTGTACATTGCTAGATCGATTTTATATTTAATTTTGTATTTAGCAAGTCGCCACTTCTATCCTGAGTCTCATGGGCGGAGGCCGAAAGTACTGGCCGAGCCACGCTTCATACAGATAACACTGGACTGAAGGGGCAGCCGTTGTACTGTGAGTTAAATGGGGAACATGATATCTGCCACAAGTAGCAGGCGGGTTGATGATGCATCAGTTGTACTGCGTGTTAAATGGGAAAGTGGTATCTGCCACCAGCAGCGAGAGGAGTGGGCAGGTCAATGATGTGAGGTTAGTGTGGTGGTCGGCAGCTGTTGTTTTGTGTGACCGACTGTTTTTTTCCAGTAAATTTTCCTGTGAGCAGAGGTTGTGTTGTTGTCGGGGCGTGCACATGTTGCCATTGTCACATTAGGCTGTGAGTTGCGTTTAAGTTAAGAGCTACCGTTGCTGTTGGAGGAATTTCTGAAGTGAAGTGAAAGGCTGGTGACCGGAGGCTTTTGAAGACGTGATGATGTAGCCTGATATCATCACGGGTTCAAAGACCTCTCGCCAATCAGCTTCCTCGATTGCGGGAGCCAGTTCATAATACTGCTTTGCCAGTGTTGGGACTATATAGGTTCATGGTTATTAGCCAGCACTTTCATGAATTTTAAATATTACACAATATAATACAAAAAATGTTCTAGCAAAAATAAATACATATAAATAGTACTTTTACAAAACAGCAGCTTCAAGAAGGCATATTTACAAAATGTTTACATTTACCTATGCTACTAATGTCAAAACAGTGAATAACAGCAAAATTAACAAAGCCCGCCATGACTGTAGTCCAAATTAAACTGTTGGCTTGAACTAACATACTACACATTGTAGCCGTAGACAGCCGGTTCTGAGTGCTGTATCATTTTATTAATATAAAATGTATGACTGACTGTCTCAGCTGAAAATCTGATGCTCTTAGAATGACCTCACTCATCCCCCAGATTTTAACTGAAAGATGAAAGCCATAAGGAAAATGCTGACAGCATGTGAGTTCACACACACTCAATTTTTCGAGACAATGTGTTACATGTAAGGCTTTAATCAAGGATCCTGTTCTCTGAGTTAATTACAGACTTGTTTAAGTTAATTTTGTTAAGAGAAAATCATAAATAAGGTTTATGACGTTAGAAGGGAACCTAAGTTGTTACACAGGGTGCAAGGTTGTAAATGTCCCTGTGAGGCCTGTGTGAGGGAAAATACATTATGAGATCAAAAGAAGTGTCATTTGAAGGACATGAATTATGCTGAAGTTGCAGAATGTAATACTTTTGTATAAGATATATATTTTCATATATCCTGACAGGGAGGAGCTAGGTGACCTCCTGAAAAGAGGTGGGGTAAAAGCCAGCATTTAATTTAGTCTGTTTTACTTCACAGAGAGACATTTTTACCTAGACTCTGACCATGAAACATCTTGGGAGCACTTTTAAGCAAGTATTTAGAGACTAAGTACTGTAGTATGAATTGCACTGTTTAAACCTTGTTCTTTTAATAGATTTGTATGTCTCGTGATATAACAGTTCTGTATTGTTGTGTTTACATACTTTTAAATATTTTAGTAAAATTATTTTAGAACTTACTTGGTCTGTCTTTGACTTCTTTTCCGTTGTAAGAAAAGTGTATGGTTATTGCAGATACTAAACATAAGCTTGTATGGTGGTACCAAACTGGAAAGAAGCGTTTTAAATCTGAGGTCTTTATTAAAGTTTTAAAGGGTTCATCTCTGTATACCTGGTTGGGTGCCTGTAGGCAAAGATATCCAGCCCTGAAGACAGATATATCTGAGCCTGTGCATTGGATATGCTAGCAAGAGGTTAACAGTTTGAATCCCTCCAGAACTTGAGAACAAAGGTTGATCCAAACTCACAAAAACAGACAAGAGGGTTACCTTGTCGTTACACTGTTCACAAGACTGCACTCAGAGGTTGGCACTTTGGGAGTAGAGGGCCTGACCTGCTGAGTGGGTCTGTGACAGATTGATTGGCAGCGGTGGCATCATTTTGATATCACAAGCTTTATTGTTCTGTGTCAGCTGAGACTGTAAGCTCTTTTGCAAAGAAAGAAAAAGGCAGAGTTTTATTTTAAAAGGAAACAGAACTATATATTACTTGGCGACAGTCCAGTTCCTACCTGTTTTATTTTTTTTCTAAAGTGCAAGTCAGAGTAGCCATATTCAGGGAAGAAGAAGATGGCTTCCGACTACAGCAGGCACCTGTAGAGTACTTGAAGCAGTTGTTTGGGGACGGGGAGTCCGTTTGAAGTGATAGCCAAAAGCAGAACCGCATAGAGGCCCTGATGGTAGCAGATACCCAGAGCAGCAAGTCACTGACCGTGACTGAAAAGGACAGCAGGGCCACTGTCTGTGAAGGGCCATAGCAGCAGGGGATGGTCACCAGTATCCTGAATCCAGAGGTACTCAAACTGCAAATTGAGTTGCGAGGATGGAACTGGAGGCAGAGTGACAACAGAGGGAGGCAGACCGTGAGGAGCGTGAGTGCCAGCGAGCTGCAGAGGAGAAGAGAGTGAGAATGCAGAGAGGCAGAGGAGAGGAGAGGAGCACCAGTGGCAACATGAACTGGAGAAGCTATGACTCGATCAGCGGCACCAGAGCAGGTAAGTGGTTTGGGTTCAACTGGGACTGCAGGACTGGGTTACAACTTGAACTCCAAATTAATAGCCGAGTTTAAGGAAGCGGAGGACATGGATGCCTTTTAAATTCTTTTGAAAAAGTTTGTATTCAGGCTAAAATTCCTAGAGAGTCCTGGAGCTTCCAGCTATCCCGCTTAACAGGGAAAGCTTGGGATGCATTGGGTCAAATGAACACTGAGGACGGTGATGATTACAGCAAGTTAAAAGCTGCACTGTTAAAAAGTTTGAATTAACTGCTGAATCATACAGAGCTAAATTCCATAAGCTCAGGAGAAGCCCTGACATGAGCTATGAGGAGCTAGCCATGAAACAAAGTCAGTTTTAAAACGTTGGTGGGAAGGAATTGAGGCAACCTCTGTTGATAAAATTGAAAATGTGATTTTATTAGAACAGTTTCATGGGGCATGCCCAGCAGAGCTAAAATCCTGGCTAGAGGACCGAGATCCAAAACAGTGCAAGATGCTGCTGAACTCTCGGACCGCTATGCCAAGAACAGACCTGCTCTGAGAGTGAATGGGGCGGGCGTGGCAGCACAGAAAGGGAAAAGTGCCTTCAGGGCAGCTAAAACCTCACTGCCTCCACTGAAACCAGTTAGTCCCAGGTTTCAATGAAAAGATTTATCTGGAGAAGAAATGCATGTTGGCTGTGTAAGGAAACCGCATATTGCCAGACTGTGCCCCAAAAGGAGAGACAATATACACAACAGGACGCTAGGAAAGAAGTGGGTTGTTTGTGTGTCCCTGAGAGCATGCCAGTGCACATGAGGGAACACATGCACCCAGTCATAGTAAATGGTGTACAGACACAGGGGTTAAGGAACACAGGGACATCCCTGACATTGTCAAAGGGGATCTGGTACAGCCTGGTCAACTTATACCTAATAAATATGTAACTGTACAAGGGTTTACTGGTGAAGAGAAAACATTGCCACTTGCTAGTGTTCTCCTGGACTGGGGTGAAACAGGGGAACTGTGCAACAGGTGGCTGTAGCCAACACATTAGCAGTGGATGTGATCCTGGGTAACAATCTCCAGCAGGGGTGGTATGTACAGTTACCCGTAGCCAAGCAGCAAACAAAAATAGTAGTTCCTGAATCCCACAGAAACCAGTGTGGAAACCACTGAGAGGCTGGTTCCGAGCCTGTGTCTCCAGATGGGGAGACTGATAAAAGGGGTAGAAATTTCCCAGTAGCAAGTAACCACACAGCTACAGAGGGTTACTCTGAAGAGGGAGGTGACCCCTTGTCAGAGGGTTAGGATTGACAGTGATCCTGAGGGCCCTGATGCTAGTGCTAGGGACCCTAGTTTAGCAACTGAAGGGGGACCTATCCCATGCCTTGAGACTATGTGAGGGTTTGCAGCTGCTCAGAGGAGTGACCTTAGTTTAGAGACGCTGAGGGCTTGGGCAGACTCGGAGGGCACACAGGGAGGTGATGGCAGACATAAGGTTTATTGGGAAAATGGACTTATGTATACACAGGCAGTACAGACAGAGGGAGGGATGCTAGGCAGGCAGCTTGTCATTCCCAAAGGTGATCGTGAGGTTGCTCAAAATTGCACATGATATTCCCTTGTCTAGTAATCTGGGAATTGCACGCATTATGCAGCGGTTGGCCCAGAATTTCTACTGCCTAACTTCACCCAGCAGGTGAAGGAGTATTGCAGGTCTTGTCAC
Source organism: Neoceratodus forsteri (assembly GCA_016271365.2). Classification (NCBI taxonomy): domain Eukaryota; kingdom Metazoa; phylum Chordata; order Ceratodontiformes; family Ceratodontidae; genus Neoceratodus; species Neoceratodus forsteri. The sequence continues at coordinate 647,059,860 of CM028137.1, forward strand.
CGTGCCAAGAATTGGAAAGCGGCAAGAAAACCCAAGCCACCCTGATCCCCTTGCACATAGTGGAGAAGCCATTCCAGAGGGTGGGAATGGATATTGTGGGCTTTAAATACCCCCATCTCCTCAGGGAAGAAATTCATCCTGACTGTGGTTGATTTTACCCAGTACCCAGAGGCAATCTCCTATCCTCTCTGAGGACAGACAAAGTGTCAGATGCCTTACTTGGGATTTTCTGTCATATTGGGTTTCACAGGAGGTCATCACCGATCAAGGGTTCCTTCATGTCGGACCTGATGAAATGTGTGGGAGAAGTGTGGCGTGGTGCAGAGATGCAGACACTGTATCACCCACAAGCCAATGGACTTGTGGAATGATTCAATGGTACCCTAAAGTCAATGCTGCGGGCATTTACTGAACAGCATGGGAGGGACTGGGAGAATACCTTCCCACCTGTTGTTTGCATACAGGAGGTGCCCCAAGAGTCAACAGGATTTTCCCCTTCGAACTCTTGTATGGGCGCTGGATCGTGGGCCCCTAGACTTGATCCAGGAGGACTGGGAAGGCAAGCATGCCACCCAGGGAACTCCCATTGTGGATTACATCCACGGTTTAGGAAAGGCTGAAGGACTTATGGGGACAGCCCAGAGCAACCTGGAAGCTGCCCAACAGAAACAAAAGGTATGGTACGACCGCAGAGCCAGAGCTCACTTATATATGGTGGGTCAGGAAGTCATGGTCCTTATTCCGGTCCGGAAAGACAAGCTGCAAGCTGAGTGGGCAAGACCGTACAAAAGTGGTTAGGAAGGTAAATGATGTGAACTACATTGTGGAGTTACCTGACCATAGACAGACAGAAAGGATGTACAATGTCAACATGATGAAGCCATATGCAAATAGGGCTGACATGGTGTTCATGATGTGTAGTCATGGGGAGGGACGGACGAGAGGACCCCTTCTGGACTTGCTGGAAGAGAGTAAACAGGAGTGCTCTGTGGAGGCAGTAAATTGTTCCCCAGCTGACCCTGGCCAGATCCAGAAAGTAAAGAAGTTTTAGCAGACTTTGCCCTCTGTTTAGCGCCAAGCCTGGACTAACCCCTTAGCGACACATGATGTGGAGACAGGAACACAGATGTCCATACGGTGAACAGCATATCGGGTGTCAGAGCTGTCCAAAAGGACATTAGGAGGAAGTGGAGGAGATGCTGGATTTAGGGTAATCCAGAGATCCCACAGCCCCTGGTCCTCACCCGTAGTCCTTGTGCCCAAGCCAGATGGCTCAACTCATTTCTGTGTGGGCTATTGTGGACTGAATGCAGTCACAAAGTCCGATGCCCACCCAATGCCCTGAACGGATGAACTCCTGGACAAGTTGGGAGGGCGACCTACCTTCACGACTATTGACCTGACCAAGGGGTATTGGCAGGCAGAATTGACAGACAGAACTAGGGAGAGGTCGGCCTTCATCCTCCGATAGGCTTATTTGAGTTTAAAGTAATGCCTTCGAATGAAGAATGCCCCGCCACTTTCCAAAGGTTGGTGAACCAGGTGTTAAATGGTGCTGAGGAGTGCGTGTGCATACCTGGATGACATTGCCATCTTTAGTACCAGCTGGGAGGAACACCTATCCCACCTTAGGGAAGTGCTGGACAGGATACAGAGGGCCGGGCTCACTGTCAAAGCCGAGAAGTGCCAGGTGGCCATGAGAAAGAGGCATACCTTGAGCATGTGGTAGGCTGGGGACAGTCCATCCTAACCAAATAAAGATAGAGGTGATCCAGGCGTGGCCCAGACCAGAAACCCAGAAGCAGGTCAGGAGCTTAGGGACAGCAGAGTACTACAGGAAATTTGTACCCAATTACAGTGCCCTGGCTGCTCCCCTATCTGACCTGACAAAGAAAAAGATGCCAAAAATTACCTGAGACCCAGCCTGTGAAGAAGCCTTTACTAGACTAAAGAAGGCACTGTGCAGTGCTCCTGTTTTGACAAGTCCTGACTATAGCAAAACCTTTATAGTTCAGACGGACGCCTCAGATGTGGGTATTTGGGCAGTACTGAGCCAGACGTCCAGCCAAGGGACAGATCACCCAGTTGTGTACCTGAGCAGGAAGCTGCTTCCCAGGAGCAAGCATACTCCACAGTGGAAAAGGAATGTCTTGCCATAGTGTGGGCCCTAAAGAAGCTAGAGCCATACTTGCATGGACAGCATTTTGTGGTGCAGACTGACCACAACCCCTGGTTTGGCTGACGCAGATGGGAAGAACAATGGGAGACTACTAAGATGGAGTCTTGCTTTACAAGGGTATGATCTAAAAATCGTACATAGGGCTAGAGCAAGAATCAGAACTCAGATGGACTGTCTAGGGTCTATGAGGAGTGAACTGATTTAGGAAGCTCATCCCATGTAGGGATAGATCCCCAAATTCAGTCTAGGTGGGAAGGAGTGACGTAGACAGCCAGTTCTGAATGCTGTATCATTTTTATTAATATAAAATGTATGACTGACCATCTCAGATGAAAATCTGATGCTCTTAGAATGACCTCACTCATCCCCCAGATTTTAGCTAAAGATGAAAGCCATAAGAAAATGGTGACAGCATGTGAGTTCACACACACTCAGTTTTAAAGACAATGTGTTACATGTAAGGCTTTAATCAAGGATCCTGTTTCTCTGAGTTAATTACAGACTTGTTTAAGTTAATTTTGTTAAGAGAAAATCATAAACAAAGGTTTATGACGTTAGAAGGGAACCTAAGTTGTTACACAGGGGTGCAAGGTTGTAAATGTCCTGTGAAGCCTGTGTGAGGGAAAATACATTATGAGATCAAAGAAGTGTCATTTGAAGGACATGAATTATGCTGAAGTTGCAGAATGTAATACTTTTGTATAAGATATATATTTCATATATCCTGACAGGGAGGAGCTAGGTGACCTCCTGAAAAGAGGTGGGTAAAAGCCAGCATTTAATTTAGTCTGTTTTACTTCACAGAGAGACATTTTTACCTAGACTCTGACCAGGAAACATCTTGGGAGCACTTTAAGCAAGTATTTAGAGACTAAGTACTGTAGTAGGAATTGCACTGTTTAAACCTTGTTCTTTAATAGATTTGTATGTCTTGTGATATAACAGTTCTGTATTGTTGTGTTTTACATACTTTTAAATAGTTTAGAAAATTATTTTTAGAACTTACTTGGTCTGTCTTTGACTTCTTTTCAATTGTAAGAAAAGTGTATGGTTATTGCAGATACTAAACATAAGCTTGTATGGTGGCATGAAACTGGAAAGAAAGCGTTTTAAATCTGAGGTCTTTATTAAAGTTTTAAAGGGTTCATCTCTGTATACCTGGTTGGTGCCCATAGGCAAAGATATCTGGCCCCCAAGACAGATATATCTGAGCCTGTGTGCATTGGGTATGCTAGCAAGAGGTTAACAGTTTGAATCCCTCCAGAACTTGAGACCAAAGGTTGATCTGAACTCACAAAACAGACAAGAGGGTTACCTTGTTTGTTACACTGTTCACAAGACTGCACTCAGAGGTTGGCACTTTGGGAGTAGAGGGCCTGACCTGCTGATTGGGTTTGTGACACACATCCCCCAAAAGTATGCAACATTTCAGATCACAATAACTGATTTCTCTGTGGCATGACCACGGGGGACTCACATCATGTCCTGTGGAGCCAGCAAATCTGTGGTGGACAGGCGAGAGCAGACCTATGACAGATGTACTTTAAACAAAGACTGGAACAAGCAATAGTCAGAATGAATGAACAACACATGCTTGCAGCACTGCCACTATAAGAGGACAGCCTAACTTATATTACGTACACTACAACCCAGGACAGAGGACTTCACAAAATGCTTATTGCTTGACATGGCCTGTCTAACATTCATGTGTCACTGCACATCCTTGACTGGATATTTTATTTGCAGTGATTAGAATAAAGAAAGACAGTGCTGCACCATTGAGATCGTCAGCAGCGAGGACCGCCAGGGCCGAGTAGGATACTGGCTGTTCAATCCTTACATTGCAGGCTGATTGCCCTATGTTATCATTTTAGTCACCATATAAATGTCACCTCCAGGATGCAATGCTGACTATCACATGCATGGCACAATAAACCCATAATGGATGAGGCAACAAACTACCTTGGTGGTGCATTACATGACGATAGCAACATTTCAATGAAAAGCACTCTACTTACATTTCCCAATATGGTGCCCACATTGCAGATGTACATTAGATACTTGAAAATTGTGATAATCCACCATAGCTTAAACACATGCATCATCTTTGTCTCCATTGTTGGCACTGACTACACTGTGTTGATCTCATTTCCAAGATAAAGTCTAAATAACAGCACATTGTATTCAAGTTGAATCATGAGCTGTGAACTGTTCAGTGGTCACCGCCTACATTCTTCTGACTGGCCACAGGACAGATCACTGCAGCACCCCAATGGGCATTCAAAGTTCAATATAATGGATGCCAGTTTAACAACATCTTGTGCTTTCAGGACTGTAGCCAGCCACAAAGAAAGTTTACCACCATGTGTTGGGTAACTCACGTGTCCTGTCCAACAGTGGTCCAGAACAATCCCTCTGTTGAGAGACTTACATACCATAGTTGCCAGTGGTGCTGCTGGCTCCATCCTACATTCCCTCCATACCACTGGACGTGTGACCGGTTGTCCCAATGATCTATTGACCTTTAGGTTGGTGAGGTACTGTCAATGTCTGGTGGTCTCTAACATATATAACTGTAGTGCTATGCCGCCCCTCTATGCTTATGTGTTATACATAATGTTGGCACCTGTCCTTCTGCGTCCTAAGTGATTATCACACAGTAGTATTCGATAATTGCTGAAGTCTTTTCCAGGTCCACATCTTCAAACTCACTGTTTCCTAATTCTGTCTTTATGTACATCACCACCTGTACTTTGTACTTCCACTGAGGTACATACAGCATGTCCTTCCACTCACTTCACTGTCAGTGCCAATCTTTCTTGCTGTTTTACTTTTCACTCCTAACACCTTCAACTGCTGTCCTCAGAATATTCAGGTACATCTTCCTATCCTTTACCTTCTGAGGTCATGTCTACTTGTTGAACATGATCATCCAGTACAAAACATTCCGTGCCATCTATCTTGAAACCAGTAGTGGTTTTGTAGTTTCCAGCCTTTTTATGAGCATAATACAATTGCTATCCCACAATATGGTCACTACACAAATCCAAAACCCTCAGGTTTGTCTGACAGCAATGTGTAATATCCAAACACTCTTGTCAACCTCAGCGTGGCCGTAGCAAATTCCATAATTCTGCACTACTAGTTGAACCATTCTCACCAACAGCCATTGTGCAACTCCATAACGCCACACAGTACGTAGAAAGTGAACAAGCGATGAAACTGCTTGGAACAATGAGCGCTCTATATGCCTAAATGTTTCTTACATGTAGAATGCTTTCCCTACACTAAATGTTCCATTTCAGAACACAGAACATATCCATATGTCTGTTAAGCATCTGTATAAGCTGTAGTTGCACTTATGGGGCATGTAAGAATTTGTTAAAACTTCACTCCCACCAAACTCAATGAACACATACTGAAATCCACAGTCAACGTCAGTGAGAAGCACAGTTAGCCACTAAGCAGTAAATGCATGACAAAAATGAAAATGATTTACTGATAAATAATGTAATGTTTCACAGAGTGGTGGAAGTGTTTGTCCATAACGAGTTTGATGAGTTTGAGATGTGGTGGTGAACCAGGCACAAGCCATTCCTTATCTCGACCAGTTTCAAGTCTGAGTGACTGCACTTTTGTGTCCCACCTAAGCCATTGCACAGCACCCATGCTTCACCACTCCAATCCATTGGGCCTATAAAAGTAAATACACAAATAGCGACATAAGAATGTTGATGTTACAATTAGTGAAATGAGTAATAACCCTCAACAAGGTTTGTGGGTAATGGTATTTAATGCATGCCTCTGGTGTGTTGTGAGGCATGAGGTGAAGCAAGTGCCCTCAGACACACAAGGTGTGCATTAAATCCCTGTAACCACATACCCCAGTGTATGTTATTGTGCTTATAAAATGGGTCTTGTTTCAAAACCATAAAAAACAAAATTCACATAGGTGTTTTTGCATGTTACATTAGGAAAATCTGAGTGTATCCTGCCAACTTGAAAAGTAATCCCCAAAACTCAGTTTGCAGAAGTCTGTCTCTTTCTCTGTCTGTCTCACTCTCTCTCTCTCTTTCTCTCTCTCTCCCCATCAAAAAAAAATCAGAACAGAAATATGTCTCTCTCCCTCTGTGTCTCTCTCTTCAGATTCATGTAACATTCTATATCGTGAATCTACCACACTCCTGCTGGTCCAAAAACAAAATATTTTGAATCCTACAACTGTTCCTCTCTTGCCCATATAAGGCTTTTAATTAGCTAGCCTAATGAAAATATTACATTTGATCAATTGCTTGCTTCATGTTTTTTGCCTCTAGCACAGAACAATGTAGAGAACAGGGTGTCAGACAGTATTTCAAAGACTTTCAGAGACCATGCTATGATCCTTTCATTATTTCAGCACATTGCTGTTTTTTCAAGGTCATTTCCTGAAACCCATGAATAAAGGCATAGAATTCCTGTCCTTTCTGTGTATGTATGGGATATGTGTCAGAGTCCTTAGCACAGTAACTACTGATTAAAGATTGAATGTAATCAATGGACACCTGATGTTCTTTGGCCAATCAGGTTGTCTCCTTTTCCAACCCATTTTATAGTAATATCTGAGAGCTGAAATGGATAGAATAATGGTAAAGTGTAATACCATGAAGTCAGTATACATCCCGCCTGCTGACAATGGTACCAGAAATGGTTTACAATGTCACACCAAGTCAGTAAGGCTTGCAGCCACGTTGCTGTGATGCCTAGAATAGAAGAAAGGTACACCATTAGTACTGTGTATGTAAGGCTATGGACTCAAAGCTCATTTTAGAGCAACCTTTCATTATACTCCATTATGCTTCACCTTTGCTCCATCTCTGTGTAAGCAGGCTGAACTCTCCCTCTGCATCAGCAGATTCCCTTTTTACCCTGTATAGCTGTACTCCTCCTGTTCACCTGCTAGTTTATCTATGCAACCCCTGATTGAGTGTGTATCTATATATTTTGTATTATATTGTATATAATTCTTATTACTCATTGTTCATCACATGTACTTGTCTTGAACAAACTGCTTCTATGTACATTTTATTTACCATGTAACTTACTTTTTGTTTATCCTCTGTTTTGTACCTCTGCCTCCGGGTTGCACCTGGAAATGAGCTTCTGTTCATGGTGCCTTTCCTGGTTACCAAATTTTGAATAAATAACAAATTATAAATACTGCCACAATGTGGTTTGCTAAATTCTGTGCACCATGCCAAACAGCAAATGAATGTTTAGTGGTAGGATAGTGATTACCTGCAATGACAGTATGAGTACACACAATTAATTGTGGGTCAAGGTTAGAAACAAGCACAGCAGTACACAGCTAATGACCACTACATGTACTCACGCATTAAGCACACAATCTGCGCGTGTGCATCTGTGACAATTTCCACAACAGCAACTTTGCTGTTTATGTAAGTCAGCAGTGCACTGAAATGCTAGCTTTTCCATGTTGGTAGATTTTAGCACTGTCTCGTGCTTGTCTACCACTGTCACTGCCAAAATTTCCTTTGACTCAAGGTCCATGCATGTAGGTGCAGTACTGTGCAGAATGACCTGGACTGTCCATCCTGCCGTTACCTGCATGGAACAGAACAGAAGGGTATAATGGTTGTGAACCTGTAGTAGTAACTTAAAGTCATGTGTGATTAAACATTGTAATGGATCATTCATTTACCCATTATTACCACATTTTGCTATGTCTTGCTGACATCAGGCTGACCTCAATGGCTATCCAGTGCCATTCAATGACGGGACACCGTAAAGGCACTGGAACGGAAAAATGTGGACGCACCTATCATTGCATGAGTCAAGCAGCGATACATGAGGGCAATCTTCCTGCAATTATTGCCTGACATTAGAATGATGCAGGCAAAAGCAAATCACTAGCAATCATGCCATATTTTAGCTGTAGCTGCTGGACCATTTACATTCAACGTGGCCATTGTGACAAATCTGGGAATAAAAAAAAAGATTGCCACAGTTAAGTTAGCAAAGCAAGTAATCAATATGTTCATCACAATACTTCTGTACATAGGCAATGGAAAGGCAAGAAAAATGTATTTCCTTAGCATATTCACGTAACCTATCAGCAACTTACTGAACATTATAAAAGGATTGAAAATACTAAATTACAGAAAAACACCTAAACACAGTAAAACAGCTACATAATCAATAATTAATTCAGTTCTGCATTCTCTGTGTCAGATTTTGATCTCTGTTTCTGGTAATGCTAACTAAAAGTGAGGGGTCTTAATGCTGCTCTTAAACACCTCAATTGAATGGGCCTCCTGGATGGCTGGAGAAGCAAATTTCAATGGACAGCACTGGTGACACTGGAGGCACTGTGGCCTACAGCTTTAAGTCTCATCCAGTGAATCACCTGGAGGTGCCTAGTGGAGGAACAGACAGAGCTAATGCCAACAGCAGATGTGAGGAGATCATACAGATAGCCAGGATAGTCCATGTCTTGCCTTAAATATGAGTAAACCTACCTTGAAGATAACCCTCCCTCTTACCAGCAGCTAGTGCAGTTCACGCGCACTGGAGTTACATGACAGAACCTTGAAAAAGATCTCAGTAATTAGGCTGTTGCATTCTGCACCAGTGGCAGTCAGCATAGGCTACCTCCAGAGGCACCAAGCAAATGGTGGTACAGTAATTAATCAGGATATTACAAAGGCATGGATGAGGTTGGCAGTTCCACAGGTGGAACAAGAGGATTGATACTGGCATTGTTCCTCAAGTGAGAGAAACAACTTTTAAACAAACAATAACACTTGAGATTCAAATTACAATCTGTTGTCTAGGAACACACAAGATCCAGCACACTAGCAGAAGACATTAACCTTGTTGGCAACAGGAAAAGTCCAGTTGACACACTGGAGTCATTACTAGCACTACATCAGCATAATTACACTACTAGAACCTCACTTTTGTCAGTGTATAGTCGAAAACAGACAGAGGACATGCAATCATTGATCTCTGCCAGGCCAGTGTTTAGCACTTTCACAGTGTCAGATGTTCCAGGGACCAAATAAAAATACAAGTGGGTATCATCTGCTTAGCAGTGAAAAGTCACACTGTACTTCCTAATGAAGCTCTGTCAGGAGCTGCATATAGATCGCAAACATCATTGGTGACAAGATCAAGCCCTGCGGTACTCGAACCACAAGAGCTTCTGGTAGAACAGGTAAATCACCATCACTACCCATTGCTTCCTGTTGGGAGATAGGACTCAAACCTGCGAATGACAGTGCATGCAATCTCGCAGTACTATCAGGGTCAATCAAGCAACACAAAGTGGTCGACTGTTTTGAAAGCTGCGGTGAAATGTGGGAGAATGATAACTGACTCATCTCCTCTGTCCATCACCCTAGGTTGGTGATGGTGCACCCAAACTAATGCTGTTCCTGTGTTATGCCTAGCTGGGACACCAGAATGGAATCGAGCTGTTGTGCCACAATCTTCTGGACAACCATTTCCAAAATGGAAGGTTGGAGATAGGTAGGTAATTCTCCAAAATGTCAAGAGGAGAGGTGGTGTCTTCAGTTGAGGCCTCATCAGAGACTCTAGCAAGGAATCTGTGCAGATACCCTCTGACAATAAACACTCGTGAATTATGGCAAACACTGGAGCAACGGAATAAATGCATCCCATAACAAACTGTGTTGGCACCAGGTATAGGCACAATATGTCTGCTTAAGTAGCAAAGTAACCACAATGACAAGCACAGCTTGTCAGACTTAATAAGTGTGATTGAGACACAATAGCTCAATACAGTACTACCTGGTATTACGCCTTTTACTCCTCTAACTAGTTGCACTTACTTCCCTTCCCCTCATGCACCCTAGAATCTTCTAACTCAATATATCACTAACATTCCTCATCATTTCATCTCTTCTCCACTACAGCTATCCCTGCCTCTAATCTATATTGATGAAACCAACTGTGTGTCATTTGTCAAATCTCTTACCCATACATATCTTACCCTCCCACCCTAGGACCATCTTTACTCCAAGCAGCAACATGAAAATCACACTGGGTGGCCTCTCTTTCCTAATCTTTTCCCATACATTGCGGAACCTCTGGGTGGAACATCCTCCTGACTTAGTGCTCTCCAATCACTTTGCAACCTGCTGATACCCACCTTCCCTTTAAGCAATACCCTTCTCCTCCTGGGCTATTCCACATCACTATGTTGAAACTTTGTGTGTTAAAACTTTAGGACCAATGCAACAGTGTTCAGTTAAAGAGCTAGTGTACTGCTTGGGATTAATAGTAATTTTAGATGCAATTAGCTATCACTTCTTATATATAAGTATTTTTCTTTTCTGTTTGTCAATTAGAAGACTTTCACCTGACAGTATGGGGTGATGTGTGGATAACACTCTGCTAGAGGAAAAAAAAGTAAATTCTGTTCCTCCTACTGCACCGTCAGAAATGAGACCAAACACCTTGAGGCACCACAATCCTTGCAGCCTGAGCAGCAACTGTCACAAGCTACCAATCAAAATGCAGGAAATTTTGACATCACTAGTAACCAGGAAAGCCAGTCCCTGCTACTTCATGTGAAAGTGAAACCTGGCAGTGAGAAATGGTTCTCATTGGTTACTAGTGATGTTGTAGTCAGGTGGTCTCAGTGTTGATGTAGTGGGAGGAACAGAACTGACTTTTTTTTCCTCCAGACAGTGCTGCTCCACACATCACCCCAGTACTGCCAGGTGGAAAATCTTCAAATTAGCAAACAGAAAAGAAAAGATACTTGAGATATAAGTGATAAGTGACTACATCTGAAAGTTACAATTAATTGCAGGCTGTTTCTAAGCAGTACACTAGCTCTTTAAACTATGCTGCTTTAATTGTCTCTTTTAATATTTCTGTACTAGTGTTAACATTGTATTCCTGTTTGATTTGTCTTTGTCCATTGCCTGTTATTGTTGAACTCACTTTACCCCATGACATGTAACCTTTGTAAACCAGTTGTAAAGCTCAAAGGTCTTAATCCTAGATTTCAATATATAAATAAATAAATAAATTACCTCTGCTGCCTCAAATGTTTTAACTCACCCTGTACTGGGCAAGTGCCTCTCGTACCACCAAGGTGATCACTTGCTGGCAGTATTCACTGCTGGATAGAGGACACTCTGTCATTGAATAACCGAGCAAACTCATCACACAAACTGACAGGAAACACAGTTTATGCACCCATGTCAATGTTAGGCATGTTCTACTTATTCACTGTGTGATTTCAAGGTCTTGGCCACATCTTCCACAACTTGTCAATGCACCTTTCGGTGCCAGTGCCATTATGTTCTTTGGAAAACCATGAAAACTGATTACTGCACAATGGATTTAGCAATGTCAAATGCATTGCCTTCAGTGTTATTGCTTTCATTGGGTTCTGCAGTATCTGCAGGATTTTTGTCCTCCACACCACACAGTCCCAGAACATCTTCCTCAATCATAACGGCAATCACTAAAAAACAAAACAGGAAACTATTACTATACGAAATAAAGAATACAACAGGCATGGTTATCTGTGGACAGTCCAACACAACGTGATAATGTGCAAAAACAAGTCAGTTGTGGCGTGATTGATGCAACCTCCACCACAATAATACCTTGGTGGAAGTTCTGCTTCAGAGGGGTCCGCATGGATGACTGGAAGAACATGGGTGCATGCTTTCAGAGTCGTATGTATTATTCACGAGCATCACAGTAATCACTCCTGTACAGAGAAAGAGGCATTCTCAATTAATCTATGATACTTGGGCTGCTAATGGCAGTACTGCAACATCTGAGAAGTCACCGTTAAGGTTCTTGCTGATGTACTGAGAGATTGGCAAAATAGGAATCCTGCACTGTTACTCCGTGTTTCTGTGTAGCCATAGTACAACGCCAATATGCCTCTCTGCTGACCATTGCATTCTGCGCCTCCAAAACCTCTGAATTTGTTTAACTACTGGTGAAAAAAAAAATACAAGTCAAAGCCAATTAATATCCAGTGAAAACAGTTGTCATGGATGGACAGATATGTATAAAGGTGACACTTGCCTAGTGTGGGACATACGGTCTTGCAAATCAGGTGGATGATCCACTGTTGTCATTTCAGTCTTGGACAGTGTGATTGATGTGCCATTTCATTTCTGTGCATGCTCTGGTGTGGAATGCACTATGGCGATGTAGACATAGCAGTGTTTGTAGCATGGGCAGTGTTATCATACCTGTTGAAAATAAATGCCATTACACCATTACAAGGTGGCAGTCAATGTAATTAAGGTTGCCTAATTTAGGCTAAATGTAGTGAAAGGAAAAAGGTAATTAACCAATCGAGCAGAAAGCATGCCACATCAGAATGGGTTGACAAATGATTGTCTTGTTTGATAGCTAGCCAGCGTGCCATTTTATAACCTATCAATATATGGCTTTTTGCACTCTGCATCCAGTGCTATCTTGTGTCATTTCCTGGCAGAATCTGTGAGGTGCGGGGCCTACCATGTTTCACGGGTGGAGCACCATTATTGGTAGCAGACTGCACATTAGCCATCCTCCAGAATGCCAAAATTCTGAAAAGCATGAAGTGGAACAGAGTGTAAACATTGCTGTTCAACACAGAAATGCATATTTATGTTAACATGAACTCTTGAATACAGAGCAAAGTGAATGTGTCCCCATGACATGAATGGGCTCCTATTAAAATGATGATGGATGAGTATACATTAGCCATGGCCATGCATGTGTGAACCATGCAACTATTTTGACAATCACCATGCTCGATTGGATAGACAGATGTGCAATGTGACACACACACACACACACACACACACACACACACACACACACACACACACACACACGGCATATGGCAGACCTGATTTACTGCACAATTGTAAGGTATAGCACATGGGACAATGAAACAAAATCACATGGTACTGAATGTGGGGAATACAGGTCTCAGATAGAGGAGGAACAAGGCCAGTGAGTAACTGATAATGGGTAACATGAAACACACAGCAGAATGCCAAAATGATGAAGCAAAGGCAAATGAAATTTAGAGCAGCATGACATGTGGAATCACCGGTTGTCAGACTGGTCGTCATTGTGTCACAGTACTGGTCACTGCTGAGATCATCATTGTAATACAGTGTTAAGTATTTATTACTTATTTATTAGTATTTATGCCACAGCAACACACCAGAGGCACTGACTTGACAGCAGGATTGTTTGGGTTAGTTGCTCAAAAGTGCAGTACTTTGTACTGTTTTGCATTGAACACCAAGTGCCATGCTTCAGACCACTCCACCACTTTGGTCCAGTCGTCATGAAGCACATACCATTATGCTATGTCATCCCAAACTGCCCCAAATATGTCATCAACAAATAGACTAATCGTAATAATGATATGAACATATGAAAATTGCCAGCAGATAAAGGTCCTACTACCCATCAAGTCTGCTTGTTTGTGCACCTAGCAGCCCATATCTGCTGCTGCCCCTCCTCCATCTCTTCTGCTCCCACAAACCTCCCTCTTGACGTGTCATAACCCCTTTTGAAGCTGCACACTGTTCGATATGATACCACTTCCTCCAATAATGCATTCCACCCTGCCACCACCCTCTCTGTAAAAAAGTTCCTTCTCATTTCCCTCCTAAACCTACCCAACTCTAATCTAAAACAATGACCCGAGTGCCCTCACTTCCCTTGCCTTGAACAGACTCTCCATTCCAGTGCTGTTTGTGCCTTTCATGTACTTAAAGGTCTCAAATGTATCCCTCTATCCTCTCTCCTCCAGTGAGTACATTTGCAAACCCCTCCGTCTATTCTCATATGATAAGTCCCAAGACCACATCTCATCTTTGTCACCCTTCATTGTACCCCTTCTAATAACCGAATGTCCCTCTTCAGATACAGGTGCCAATACTCCACACAATACTCCAGGTGCAGCATAACCAATGCTCTATACAAAGGCAGATTCACCTCCCTCTTCGTAGATATACCACTAGCAATACAACCAAGCATCTTGATGTACTTTGAAGCTGCTTTTATACATTGAGCTGAGTTGTTCATTGATCCTGTTATGAGGACCCCCATATCCTTCTCGCCACTGTCTCTGTTAGTTGTACACCTCCCAACTGATAGCACCTTTTCGGGTTTTACCCAACTTTTTACACCACGCTAAAGAACCAAGCATTGTGTGATGTTAAACCCCTTCTGCCACATTCCCAACCATTTCTCCAGATTTGTAAGATCATCCTGCAACCTCAGCCATCCCCTTAGGTCATCCACCACTGCTCCCAAGCTGGTGTCATCAGCAAACAGACTGTTTCTTACTATGGAATACCATTGAGATATCTGCAATGAATATCCCAAATAACACTGGTCCCAGTACTGATCCCTGTGGTACACCACTCTTCACTGCCCTAGGTGATGAGATCTCCACACCCAATAACACTCTCTGCTGCCATCCCTGAGCCAATTTCCACCTATCCCACCAACTTCACACATGCTCCAGTGCCCTATAGCTTATTTCCAAGTCTCTCATGTGGCACCAAACCAAATGCCACCTGAAATCCAGGTACATGACATCCACTGCATGGCCCATGTCCAGTTGTCTTGTTATTCAGCCATAGTAGTCCACCAGGCTAGTTTGGCAAGATCTGCCAGTGACAAAGACATGCTGCCCACTATCCAGCAACACAGTAGCCCCTAGACATGACACCAGTCTCTCTTTCAAGATTTTCTCCATCAGTGTACCCAGTATGGATGTGAGACTCATAGGTCTATAATTTTACGGTTCATCTTTGCGCCCACTCTTATGGAAGGGCACCACATGAGCCATTCTCCAATCATGAACTCTCTGAGTCCAGAGAGGCATTGAATACATCTGCCAAAGACTCTGCCAGGACCTCTGCAAACTCTCTCAAAACCCTTGGGTGTCGCCATCTGGCCCTGGCCATGAGAGAGGTCCACTATGAATGACCCAAACAGCAATGCCACCAGTACCAATCACTGTTGCACCATGACAGTGACAGTCCTTGAAATTACAGTCCCTCCCTCATCCCAACATCTGCTGTCTCCTCTGCAGCCAATTCAAGATCCATTTAACCATCCTTGTCCCCACTACCACCACCTATCTCTACTTTTCCCACAACCCCCATGCGGCACTGGATCAAAGGCCTTAATGTCCAAATATATGATATCCATGGCATGTCCCTTGTCCAACTTGATCATTACCCAGTCATAGTTGTCATCTTGGTTAGTCTGACAGGATCTTCATAAGACAAACAGATGCGATGACTACTGTCTTCCAGAAAGGTCACCAGTCTCTCCTTAAGGATTGTCTCCTTCCAACAATGGATGTTAGGCTTACCAGTCTGTAAATGCGCAGTTCATCCTTTGGTATACTTTTATGGATGGGCACCACATGGGCCATCATCAAGTCATAGTGCGTACCCGTGGCAAGGGTGTTATTAAATAGGTCTACCAATGGTCCAGCTGGGACCTCCCTCATTTCCTTAAGCACCCTGTGATGATGCCATCCAGTTCTGGTGCCTTGTCTACCCTCAGAGCCCTCAGACCTTCAAATACTCTGCCCTCCATGATCAGCCCATACCGTACACCACCCTAGTCACCCTGCCCACACCCTCCGGTAGATTGACTGCCCTTCTCACTCATGAATACAGAACAAAAGTACTCATTTAGTGCTTCTGCATGTTCCCCCATTTCTCTGCCTACACACCCTCCTGCCTGATCCTCACTATCCGGTTCAGGCAAATATTTCATACTGTATTTATGTAGAATGTAGAAGTCCTTTCCCATGTCCTTGATGCACTGTGCCATCATCAGTTCACTGGAAGACTCCCCAGCTGCCCAGACTCCATGGTAACTTCCTTGGACTTCTTGACATACTCATCCCTATCAGTTCAAGAATCTCCCGAATGATGCTTTTGTAGCACTCAACAGTTTTATGACTTACCTACTAATCCAGTTTGTTTTCTTACCCTTCCTTTTTGTTCTGCAAATTGGTATATGTCTCAATAGCTTGCACAAGCTGCAAGTTGATATTTTTCCATTTCTGGTTAGCATCCCAGTGTGGATGTATTCCTATCAGGTGCCCACCTTAGATTTCACCTATTCTTCAGCATGTCTGAAATCAACCACACTGGTACCTGTACACACTGATTGACAGCACATGTTGAGTGTGAACCAAAACAAGTGGTGGTCACCCAAGCCATTTGTGCTCCACCCATTGTGTGCTCCTCATACCTCCCACACAGCCTCCATGTTGGACAGTACTAGATCCTGTCTATTTCCAAACCAAGTTTGTGCGGTAACCATCTGTGCTAGAAAAAGTACCAGAAGGCATCTGGCCCCTAGCACTAGAGGTGGTCATGGTAGCCAAATCCACTTCTGGCAGATTGAAGTCCACCCACAATGAGGGTTTAACTTCATCCACACACCTTCTTAATTTGCTCTGCTAGTTCAGGTACAGGTCCTCCCCTTTAGTCAGTGGCCTGCATACCAAATCCAGTCTTGAGACTCCAGTTCTTTGTTTCATGGAATTGCATCCATAAGGCCTCAGTTCAACCCTCGTAACCCTATTCCCTTGCTCAACTTATCCCTTACCTCACATATCTCTAGTCCTCCATGTTTCACTTTGTCACTGTTCCTCTATTAAATCATATACCCTGGGATCAACAGGTCCCAGCCCTGATACTAGTAGGACCATGTTTCAGTGACTGACACTATGTACACCATACACGAAGCCATTAGAAGTTGTCATTTGGCAGTTTCATTGACCAGGCTGGGAGCATTCAAGGGCAACTATCCAAGATGTTCCTTACCCTACTCATACCATTTCACACACTTTGTGACCACACTATTTGACCCTTCCCTGATTCTGTCACTGTTTGCATGGTGAGGGGCTTGTTTCTCTATCATCTCCTCAGACCACTGCTTCCAACTTCCAACTCAACAGACAACCGCCGAAGTTTTAATTTTCGCTATGTACTCTTCTATAGTATGTTTTAACACCACCTAACCTTCCCTGCTGTAATGTAATCCATCCCTGAGAACATATTTCTATTGTACAAGACCCTGCCCCATCTGCCACAATCACATACCCCTTGATAGATGCCAGTGTCCAAGCCAAGTGTTGAACTCATCAATCCTTCCCTTCCTCTATGTACTTGCCATGGGCATTGGGATTACATTAGAGACAGCCACTGATCCCCTACATACTCAAAGAACCTTCCCAGTTCTGTGAACCTCTCTAACCACCTCTACCCGTTTGACCAGCAAAGTCGTTCGTGACCACATGCACCACCATGTGGTTTATGCCTCCTCCATGCGTAACAGAGAATAGCTTGTCCTGCCCTACACTGCGCCAATCCAGGTGCTTACTATACCCATTTGCATCAATGTCTTTCCACTTTACTTCACCATCTGACCGTGTTTAGTATGGGATCTTGCAGAACTGGTATGGTTCACTTCTTAATTTCTCTCCCTCCCAATACCTTTTTCCTTGTACCTACTCTTATAATCCACCATGCCATACATTTACTTCACACCAAGCCTCTGCCCCTGTCTTGATCTCTCAACCAATGCATTCCATGTCTGACTTGCTCACCCTCCTCTAGTGAACATCTCACAATGTCAACTTCATCCTTCCCCATTGCTCTGGGTCACCTCTCTCATGCATCTCCTCTGCTGTATTACTCTCATCCACTTTTTCAGTAGGGCAGTTCTTCCCTTAACCATGACCCATCCAATGCCTGAGTGCTGTACCTGGGCATTCACTACCCACTCATCCCTCTGCACCCTCTGGTAGATCCTCTCCTCCTCATCCCTTATTGTAGTCTGGACTTTGCACCTATTTATGGTTGCTTCTGTACTCCAGTGCATTGTTTACCTCCGACTGTCATGAGACTTCACATTGCTGCTTGAACCCCAGCAGTCTTTGGCAACCTCCATTAACCTCTTCCCCAGCCATGGTTTAGAGAAAGGGTTTTCCATGCTACAGAACTCTTGTTAATCCTTGATAGTGGCTCTCCTGCTCATGTTTTCTTTCAACCTGATCCCACCTTCTTTATCTCACAAGCAAGCCACTGCACTTCTGCCTCCAGCCTCCTCCACCTGAAGCAAACTGGGCACCACACAAGCCCACTAATCTCCATAAATGTGAACTTTGGAAGATACAATGGAAATGCAATTCTAAATTTAGAAGAAGTGGGTGAAACAAAGGTGTATAAATCATAGGTGGGTATAATCAACCATATAAGGAAATGACAGACAGACAGACCGATGACAGGCAGATTTTGTGTTAATAAGAAAAACATAGTGCAAATAAATATGAAAACATATAATAAATTGACAAATGATGGCACATCACAGAGGACTTGCCAACACACACACACACACACACACACACACACACACACAGAAGACAAAAATACACAGGACCAAGGTGTACACACAATAAACACAGACAGGAGAGTGACTTGAGAGGGATACACTGACAAATCCATGGCAACAAAAGCTGAAAAATGAATGGTGAAGACCATGGTGTGTGTGCACGTGTGTGTGTGCATGTGCGGCATGTGGTGTGTGTGTGTTCGTGCATGTGTGCATGCATGCATGTGTGTGTGTGTGTGTGTGTGGCAGCGCTGGCATGGGTTCCAAGTGGCAATAGTAACACACGCAGAATGTTTCTTAAAGCTCAAAAGGATTAATATTACTTAAAAAAACTGTTTTGCACTATACCACTATGACCACGAAGACAACTTAGACATTTCATACAGTTTATACAGTTTGTATTGTAATGGCATAGGAAACATAACTGAGAATACCCCACCTCAATACAATACTTACATCACCTATTGCAAGTGGAGCACCAAAATGAGGACAGGCTGATCTGTGAGTGCACATTACACTTCCATGAAATACCTGCAGTCTACTGGGCTCAAACAGTAATCATCTTGCAGACATCTCAAGAAACCCCCTGAAAGAGCTGCAGTTGTGATGGATCCACACAACCACCCTGTTGGCAGGAGAGCACTGCATGCTGCCACATTTGATACAGTTGATGTTTTGGTGAGAATTCAGATTACAGTCCATCAGTTGCCGCCATGTAGACAGCTTGACTGCTGTATTTTACAATGAAAAATCAAATCCCTAGCTTTGCTGACTAATAAATAATCAATGAAGGGCACATGAATTAATACATATGCAGTAAAAAGTTAAAATGGCAAAAATGTATATGAAATTGGTGCAGATGAAATCTAAATGTCATAAACAGTGCATTTGTTGTATTACTAAAACATTTAATATATGTATCCTAAGCAAAAATGAGTGGCTTCATATTGCAATTCTTACATTTGAGCAGTATGACTTAATTTTCAAACTTCCAGAGACAGAGGTGAAAAGCACTTACTGAGCCATGGGATATAATACCAGTCAGCAACAAATTGTGTGACATAATACATCAATTGTTTTTTTTGTTTCTGACAAACATTGTCCACATTTAACCGGTGCAGCTAATATTTGTTATTTATACCCATGATCCAAAGAGGCAAAATTGGACTAAAATTGCATGCTTGAAATGGACAATTGCAGCCATCAACAAGTCAATTACAGAGCACTGATCATGATTACTTTTCTCCTGTTTGTTGAGATTGTAGAAATAAATACATGAAAGCAAAAACAAACAAACAAACAAACAAACAAACAAAAAAAACAAGAAAAATATGTTGTACCAGAGCAGTATTGCATTAAGGGTGCACCTGTGACCAACAGCATCCAGAACTATTAGAACTGCACATGCTGCACTGAGAATGGGGTAATATGCTGCTTGTATGTTCGATTTGCAAAATATGGCACTGAAAGAGTCTGTTTCAATCAGCCTGGGTGGACCATCTGTGATGTTCCATCGTGATCGAAAATGAATCAAAATTAATAATTGACAAGCTAGTTGGGTGTCTCACACCAACTGGTAAAACACATGCCAAAATTAACAGTGTCTGTGAATGATTATGCTACTACAGAATGTATAAAATTCATTGTAGCTGTCCGTTTTTACAAAATCTAAAACCCTGCTAAGGCAGTTCAGATGCTTTTAAAAATATGTTCTAAACACCAAGAGGAACTGGCTAAAATGTCAAGCGTTCTGTATATGTATGCAAAGATAAGAGGCTAAAATAATATAATACATTTTGATGGATCACGGAGAACAAACAATATAGTGTTACTACTATCAGTCTGTGTGTGTACAAAATCTGAGCTGAGATCGCTGTCATCTCTACCATTATGTGCCTATTGGTCCAATTATTGAAACAGTGATGCCAAAAGAAAGGAAAAAACCCAAAAACAATGTATTACACATGTATTGTTGCTTACTATAGTGAGAATAAATGATGCTGGACTTGTTATGTTTTTGGCCCAGGCTGTAAGATACAAAATAGAAGGGTATCTAATTATGGTACTCCAATAACAGTCTAGTTGGAAATCCCACTGTACAGTTAGCCCTTTCTTGAGATCAGTATTGAAATGTTTGTAGGGTGCACATCACACCAGCATCTGGAAAAAGGACCTTGCTTTTGCTGCAGGTACCAATGGATGATAAATTAGTAAACTGTGTTCCATACCCTTCTGTATGGACCTAACAGAATGGAGTAAAAAAAGCTGTCCAGCTGCAGCCACATGTATTCTCACTCTGGTATGCTGCAAGACGTCTGGGAGTATGGTTGTGGGAAACAACTGGTGCGTATTTTTTTGTTGCAACATTACAAGACCGTGAGCAATAGGCACAGAATGATACAGCTGACATCAATAAGAGTTCCAGTTTTTAAAAACATACTAGAAGGAGTGACACAATATGGAAACTGATTAAATGAATGGTGTTTTGTATCTGTATAGACATAGCAGTACCAAAAGTGCAAAAATATCTATAGAGGAATCATGGAGAACATACAATATTGTGTTATTCATCTAGTTTGTTTTACAGAAATCAAACTCATATTGCTGTCCACTCTATCATTGTATGCCTCCTAGTCAGATTCTGTATTAGTGATGCCACCCCAAAAAGAAAACAATATTAGCCCAAGGTGTTTCCACACAACCAAATGCTACAAGTGCTGATGTTTAACACACTGAAATTTGTACCAGTTTCAAGTAACACTTTTGTGATAAAACACAATTAAAGGAATAACACAATATTTTTAAACGCCATTACAGAAAATGGTCATTTGGAAATCGGTTTATGTGTGCAAAAAAATGTTTAAGGACTTCAGAGAACATACAGTCTTTTGTTATTCCTTCAAGTGTCAAGGGACTCATAATGCTGCCGCTGTAACATTGTGTGCCAATCAGTCACAGTCTTGTCATAGTGATGTACCCACCCAAATAATGTGCTCAAGGTGTTGCAAACAACCATGATGACACAAGTGTTGCAGCTGACTACAGTTACAATGTACTAGAGTACTGCTCGACCCCTCCCTCACCTTCACTGAGCATGCAAATTCCCTTGTCAGAAGGTTCCATCAAAAGTTAGGTGCTGCCTATAGATTCAGAGCAACACCTTACCTCTAAACCAGGCAACCTCCGCTCTAATGGTACTCCCCTCTAACTGTTCCTAGGGTATCCACCAACATGAGTAGCAGAGCTTGGTCTGCAGCTTCCCCTTGCAGTGGAACAAACTACCGGTTGAACTCCGCTTCCACTGACACACACTCCAGTTTCAAGTCCCACCTTAAAGTCTGGTGCCTGGCAAACTCATCCTGGCGCTGCTTCCTGGGGTTTGACACCAACCCACACTAGTCAACTCCCCAGCCCAGGGGTTACCCACCTACCCACACTAGTCAACTCCCTGCCTACAACTGTTATATTGTATTTTTCACAGTAATATTTGACTTCCTTGCCTGTATGTATATATATATTTTACTGAGTATTCTGTGCATTACTTGCTCACTGGATTCCATGCAGTTTATTACTGTACACTGTGCTTACGATCTGTTAGTTTTGTACCAAATTTCCTCATGTCCAATATTGAAACCTTGTATTCACTGTTCTTAAATGGACCTATGCATCAAACCTGTATATTGTGCTTACTATTGTTGCTTATATCAAATCTGTTTCATGTGTAATACTGTTACCGTGTACTCCACTGTCACCCTGTGCCATGTGCTATGGCCCAGGTCGTGCTAAAGCAGTCCCTGGATCAGTCGCGCTCACCCGGTTATCAAAGTCATAAATAAATAAATAAATAAATGTAAGATGCATCACCTGGACTTTGATTTTTTTTGGGGGGTCATGCAGCACAACAAAACAGCAGAGTCTCTGATCAAAGTACTGGAACTTCAGATTGGTGGGGTTAAATTGGCACAAGTAGTGATGTAATTGTACATACAGCCTGGCAGAATTTTCTTTTTCCGTCTTATACAAAAATTGGACTAATATGCATAGAATGAGAGTGCTGCTATCACTAAAAGTTGTGATTTCAAAATTTCTAAATGCCAGCTTTAGTATTCCCTGATGCCCTGTATCAGCTGTGCTTGCTCTCTTGGTGCAGTTTGCCTTTCCAACTCATGACACATTTCTCTGTAATGAAGTTACAAAGTTCTGATTTTATAAAAACACACAAGAAGGTCACACAATAATTGCTAATCACCAAAAGTGAACTTGCTAAACTATCAAGCATTTGGTATCTGCATAAAGCGAGTAGTGTGGAAAAAAAAATTTAGAGGCTCAAGAAAAACATGCAATATAGTGTTATGCCATCAAGTTTGTTTAACAAAATGCAACTCAGTTGATGCCAGATCTGACATTGTGTGCCTATATTCAAGTAACAGTAATGCCCACCCAATAAAAGAGGTGTTGCACACAACCATAGTGCACACATATGCTACTTACTAGAAAAAATAGATGAAGCCACCAGCTGGACTTTTTATTTTGGGATGACCATACTGTAAGAAGGACTGTGCTCAACTGAGAATGGAAAGCTAGTTGCCGATCTCAGGCCCAAAGATGTCAATAAGCCGGAAAAACACACTATTGGTGGAGTTCGGATAAAGTTTGTAGTCCTTTGGTTAGTGTAGTTAATCGCCAAAATAAATCATGGCTGCAGTTACAAGATAGGCTAAAGTAGATGTTGTGCAGAAGAAAAAATAATAAACCCCTCCACTATGTCGGTGGCAGGCTCCAGACACTTCATGCAGAAGTTGTTACTGGTACTTCTGTCCCTAAGCTATAATGCTGTCACTGTAACATTGTGTGTCAGAGTATTGTAATTTGGTTGTTCCCAATAAAAAAATGTGCCTAAGGTGTTAAAAATACTGCCACAAGTGTTGCTACTTGTACCTCAAAACACAAGATGCTACACCTGTAAGTGTTGAAATCATAATCTTGCGATCGATATGTAAAAACAGAAATTTGTATAGCTCACATACCGCCTGCCAGCAGCATGAAAAACAGAACTTACAATTTGCAGCCACGACGAAGCCATGCAGGATTACTTATAGAGAGCTCTATTTCATTCTGATGGCATGGAGCAAAACAACAAAAATTACATCTGCAGCATCATTATTCGCACTCCAGTATGCATCAACAGTTGTGACAGCACGATTGTGTGAAAAACCTCGTGCATACATTTCTTTTACATCTCCTTTTATCTCAGCTGCTGTTACAAGTAAGCATTAATCACCGATGAAGGTGGCATCTAATGGGAGTTAATGCATGGTTGAGACTGTTGTGGCACGAGGCTGGAGGCTGGTCGTGCAGCGATCAACCATGCACTAACCCCATTAGATGCCACCTTCAGAGGGGATATGCACTCAGAACTATGGTGTGTGCATCACTTCACATCTCATATATGTTTCTGCTATTGTTATATACCACACAATGACACGAATAGAGGTAATCAGTTATTTTGCTGTTACTTTTAGAACTGTGAATGAGCCTCAGTTACACATATATAGTGTTTTTCACTTTCTTATACTACTACCATTATCACTTTCCTAATGATTGACCAACATTTTGTGACTTTCTGAGCAGCTGTTCGTTTGGTATACTCTGTGGGATGACGCTACTTTGCTCTTTCGGTGCATCAGCAGGTACCTCTATCTCTCATTTGCATACAGCTAGCGTGCTTTGCTAGCGCTTCCTACTGCTCTTTCACTCCTGATATTCACTTTGTTTTCCTGTACTATTTAGACTACTCACAGTTCCTGGCTGTCTCTCCTCTCTCCTCCATTTGTGGATCCTGCTGGATAATTAACATTCATGGTACCATATACCATGAAATTGCTAACATGCAATCCGTTTCCAGATGTTGCTGGTGCTCATCCATGTTCGGTCCCTTCCATCCTGTCTCGCTCGGTGGTTCTCCTACAGGTGCCTGTCTTCTCTGTGTCCCAGGTGCAATAGTCGGCTGCTTTCGACTCCCTGCTTTTGTTCCTCTCTGCTTTTCTCCATTCACCACATTCTTCTCTTTCTCTCCCTCTCTACGTTTCGACTTGCCTCGTTCTATCTTTTCTACCAGTCCCTCCCTATCACTTGTCCTACTACTCCTCTTGTATACGTCCTTGCTAGTTCTGAACTTAGTCACTTCTGTGTCTTCTCTTCTCGTCTTTTATGTACTGCTCTTTTTCCTCCTGTGGCTATTTTCTGCAGTACAGGAGCAACTACAACATTATTGTCTCATAATGCTGTGTTGCTCCTATACCTCAACGCTGTTCCTCCTATCACATTTCTTGTTTATCATTCCTTTTCTTTGCCCATGTTACAAGTCAGGCTAAACTAGATGTTGTGCAGGTGAAAACAAAATTATAAACCCTCCGGCTCCACTATACCACTAGCTGAGGACTCATCTGGCAAATGTTGTTAGTGGTACATGTTTCCCTAAGAAAGTAAAAATGAAACAAACTCAATAAATAAATAAATAAACAGCCAAAAGGAGATCCTTGAGCTAAGTCTGAGTGCCGTGTCATATTTCGCAGGAGCGGTGCTGCATGGTATGGCCATAGTATGATTTTGAGGTCTGCATATAGAGACTCTGAACTGACAAGTTGTTTTCCAACCTAAAATAAAAGCGGTGCTACAGGCATACACTTAGCATCCGCTGCATTTCTTTATCGACAAGGCAATACTGTAGTTATACCGATCATAAAGACTGTTTCCTTCGGCTGCCATGATTTCAAGTCTCAGGCAAATTTGTGGATAACAATGAAAGTGCTGATGACACTGTATCATAATAGAAATACAGAACATGCACTGTGGTCCATGCTAATAAAACAGGATAGTACAGACCGCAATTAATTTTGGGGATTTAACAGAACTGCTTCTGCTTTGTACAGCCCTCAATTTAAAGCAATTTTTGACTGAAACAGTACAACTAGATTCAGCACAGAGTTGCTGAAGACTGAGTATGCAGAAACTCACCTCAAACACTGTCACAGGGAACTGTAGGTGTGTGGTGTGTGGTTCAGTGTCGGCGGCTTAAGTGTGGTAGCAATGCGTGAGGACAAGTACAGGTATCAAGTATATGCATGCGGATGCACAGTAATAGCATGATCAAGTGGCGAAAGAACATTAGGGGTTCAGCGGCTGTTGTGGGGGCTAATTGTCGGACCAAGTGAAATGCGAAAAATGTTTACAGTGAGAAAATAGCTGAGAGAAATAAAACAATAGGAACAGAAATGGCAAGTGAGATGCTTACAGGGTATGAACGTTTGACTCAATGTGAATGTAAAGAGGGTGCCCAAAATGACAATAAAACACTGACAGTGCCTTTAATATTATATCACTAAATGGAGCACTACTATAACAACAACTGAGGTAACAAAAGATCTGGTCAAAAGTTGTATTAAAAAATTTTACATATAGAGAGGAATATACACAAAAATATGAAACTAGGAAAGAAACAGAAAGGAAAGTATACACTAAATAAAATGCATTATTAGGTGGTGGAGATTTTAGTGAAAGTTAATTTAGCAGAGAGGATAATCAAAAGGAGGAGTGGGGAAGGAAGGGGAAAGAATTAAGAAAGATATAGATTTTATATATTCATACCCAGATACTATTCATATAATCTGTATTCATACCCAGATGCTATTCATATAACTAACAGTAATTTCATATTTCAAAGAAAGGAACCAAATCAATTTCTTCATTAAAACCTTCTGGACTGAGTATTCAGCTGACTGATCCAGTATGTTTCTTGTTTTAATAACTGTTTCAGTCTGTCTCCCCTCGAGCTGATACTGGCACATGTTCTAACAATATAAAATTGAACTCTTTTAATATTGTTCTATGTATCTACTCAAAGTGTACTGCTAACATACCTTTGGTTTTATTTGTTATGTCGCATGCAATACTGAACTTGTTCCTTGTGACTCGTGTGCCCAGTATAGGCCAAACTGCACGAATACCAAATCACATATATAACAGAGGGTGTGGAACAGGTCATTAACTCCATTTTTAGCATTATTGCCATGGTGTGTAAAACTCTTACCATGGTCTTGTAAATTACACATCATGCAAGATCCACATTTATAAAAATTTTTTTTTGTCAACCAGTCCACACCAGGGTTACTTGGTACAGCAGCTGTAAGGTGACTATCATCTAAAAGTCTTTACAATTACTCGAGCTGCCAAAGTAACCATGGGTTTGGAAAGCAGAATCTGATTAACTTTCACATCATACATCAGAGTGACCCAAGTGTGTGTGCAAAGCTCCTACTTTGCCTGCCACTGAGTTAAAATGTAATGAAAGAAAGAGGTTCTCCTTGTCATTTATAGATATTGTTCTTTCTTTGCTTTCAGTATGAACTATCTACTCAGTGCATTAACCTGGACCAAGCCCCTGAAGTATATACTCTTCATAGCCTCTTTTTATTTATTTATTTATTTGAAATATTGGATTATACCTTTGAACACAAGTGCTCATTTACAAAGGTTTAGCATCCTAGGCACAATGAATAGAATCAAGACATTCAGGCAATACAGGAGCTCAAAAGAGCACAATACAATCATGGCATAATCTCAGGCAGCTCATACAGAGCACTGTCAAGATAAAACTGTACAGTAGTAGCATTGTACCGACAGTCCGTGGCTGGGCTGGCTAGGGAGAAAGTAACAGGAAAAGAGTAGAAAGCAGGTGGAGTAGGAATGGATCATTAGTGACAGTCACAGACAGGACTAGTGTGACAGCCACTCTTTGCTTTTCTTAAATGGTGATAATTTGGGAGACTGAGCATGGAGTTGGGCAACTCATTTAGCCAGTGTGGGGACCTGGCGGTGAGGCATGCATGGCTAGAGCTAGTTCTGAGGTACGGGACAGAGAGTGCATTTCTGACCATGCTCCTAGTAGTATAGTGGTTATCGAAAGGAATAAGCAGGTTTCAGACTGACAGAGGAGTAAGGCCCAGTAGAGCTTTTCCCCGTGAAGCATGTTTGATATTTAATTCTATTTTGGAGAGGGCGGTTAGTTTGTGCATAGAGGCAGTTTGTGCGATCTATATGTGCTCTAGTATGATGAGCAACTTGTTGAGGACCAACTTGACCCACTTAAGAATGGTATCAGTGACTGCTCTGTACATTGCGAGGCCATAGTTGATTATGGGTAGGATATTGCTGTTCTGGCGATGTGCTTGGCTTCGGGAGTGAGGTTATGCCTATTCTTGTATAGGACACTCAGTTTTCTATTGACAGAGTTGACCATGATTTCTATGTAAGATTCAAAGGAGAGTGTATTGTTTATGGTGACCCTTAATATTTAAAACAGCTGCCCTGATCCAGTGTGATCCCCTTTCACTGACACTGGTAAAGTGGTAGAGCTTTGTCCTAGCCTGGGCACCAGAAAACAGCACAGTTTTGGTCTTTCCCTAAATCTGACCAATAATTCTTCTGCTTGCAGTTTAAAGACTGCTGGCTCTGTGCAGTTATATTTAAGTCTTATCGGTTGTCCATCAGGAACCAAATGTAATAGCTTCCTAGGGTGTGTACTTGATGTATGTAACTCCATGTTGGCTGTAGTGGGCTTACGATAATTTTCAGATCCTATAGGGTTACCCATTGTACCCACTAGTGTCACATTAAGGAAGTCTGTCTGATACATATGAACTTTAGATTTTCTGGATTCAAATTCAAGTAATCCATGAATTTATGAACACTGGATTCCCCTCAAATATATATAATGTCATCAATGAAATGAAGCCAGAAACGACATCCCAAAATATGGATTAAGCCATGGGTTCAGCACATATTCTTCCTCCCACATGACTATATACAAGTTAACATATGAAGGGTGACTGCCACCCCCATTGTAGTCCACAGCACTGCAAATAAAAACATTCTGTTAAAGACAAAATAATTCTTGTGTGATACAAAATCCAGGGCCCGTGGAGGAAGAATCTGAGGGTGTTATCTCTGGCCTCTCCATCAAATAGTGCTCTACTGTCTCCAAACCCACTTGATGGGGTATCACTGTGTAAAGACTGGTAACATCTTTAGTCACCCACTGATAGTCATCTTGCTACACAGCATGTTCGAGCTTACACAGGAGGTCCATAGTGTCCCGGATGTGGGATCCCAGACCCAAACTTACCAGAGAGGCCTGAGAGCCAACACATTTGTTGGCTTCCTATAATATATCTGTATATGTACCTTTCTGAACTTTATGATGTTTTGCTGTCCTGACCAGGACCTCCTTATAAATGAGTGTTGCTCAACATAGCTTTTCCTGGTAAAACTAATTAAATACAAATACAAGAACAAGCCAGTTATCAATGTCTGGTGACACCCAGCAGTGGGTGTACTCACAGGCTTTCATCCACCTGACCACCCTGACAGTGAGATCCCTGAGGAGAGCCCAGCTGATGGGAGGACTGAGAAAACTGAAGAGTCAGAGTTGGGATCCAAACTGTAGATGTGAGAAGCCAGTACATCTAATCAGGACTGAACTGAGGAAGGTGGCTGCCTGTCTCTGAGTGACAGTAATTACATAAAGCCCACTGGTCCCAACACCAATCACGTACAAAGTTTTACAAGGCCCTCAGTTAATTTTTAAGTGTGGTGGACTAGGCCAGCTGCCTGGAAGTACAAATTTGAGGTTGCTGCCAATTGTCTTTGTTACTTAAGTGCACTAACCCTTGCCAATCACATGCAACTGTAAGGGCCTGCAATGTTTCAATGTCTGGATACCCAGTGAAGCACTGAGATCTCCCTAGAGACATAGGAGATACTGTTGCCAGTAGAGAGCAGGGTAGAGTCCTAGACTGTACAGTTAGGCAGGGAATTGTGTTGATTGTTGGGGCTGGCTGTACTGAAGGACTTATCGGCTGCTGGGGCATTACTTCTATATATCTATATGTGCTTTAACCTTGCCTTTTCTTTCCCTTAGGACCTTGTTCCTGGCCCCAATAAATCACTTTCATTCTTGTTTGAATTGCTGCCTCGCTAGCCTATTATTTAAAGAGGTTAAGTTTCTGTGGGGAACCAACTGCTGTTGTACTGTGTAGGAGTTGGTGGTGTGTGCCAGTGGGGACCACATTGGGTTGATACTGTTTCTCAGGGGTTGTAGCACTAGTTGTGACCAAGTACACTAAAGTTTCAGGGGTGGAGGCACTACACAATTATTTTCAACCTGAATCTTTGAGCAGAATCCCCACCGAGTTAGAGCCAGGCCCCTCAACCTTATTCTAGCCTATGAGGAAGGGTAGTACATGGATGTTCAGCGACCCCATGCATACATCTGGATGCCCCACTGGGATTCAAAACCAGGATCTCCTGTTTACCAGCTGGACACCCTTGAGGATCCTGTGCAAGTTGGGGACAGTTCAGGACCCCAACATTGTTGAAAGTTAACATGTCCTACCAAGAGGTGAGGATGGCATCATATTAAAGGTTCAGACCATAAGAATATGTTACCGATTACCGATGTCTATGAGGTCAACTAAAGATGTTATGGGGAACGTTGTTAAAAACCATCAAGGAGACTGGGAAGTCAAAAGCCCAAAGTTTGAATTATGATGTAGCCAAGAAAACGTAGCTATTACTATCAAGAGGATGAGGACATAGATCTGTTGTAGTTATCAGCCGCCTTTAACCCACAGGGCAGGAAGGATGTATGGCACCAGATTAGCCAGGGAGTGTACAGGATACCCTTCTGACCCAGCCTCAGATTTAGGTAAGATGATGAAAGTAAAGTGCTTGTTCACCTGTAAGGTAAAAACAATGCAGGATTTGCAGGTTAATGTGGTGCCTGAATGGAATGTAGTGATGTCATCTGAGTCCTTGCTTAATGCATTGGCATCACTTATGGAGAATATACAGAATCCACAATGGAAGTATAAAAGTAGGTAGCAGAAATTTTCTGGAATGAAATCTATCCTTAGTGTGGGAGTGGAATTGTGATACATGGGCAGAGACAAACTGCTTAAATAGTGTAGAACTTCACTTGCTCAGATAATGAGAACAACATGGGAGAGTGCCTGTTGGGACTGGCACTGGACTCATACAGAGAGCTTGACAGTTAATAGCATTGTGGCTACTCCTTTTGACTATCTGCCTATGCTAGACATTGTGTTTAGTAGTGTGGAGAAGCAAGGAAAGTACTGATGAAGCTGGAATTGATGGAACAGCAGAAAGGGAAGCTCTTGGATTTTTATTTATTTATTTAGAGTCTAGGATTACAGTACCTTTGAGCCAAGGCTCTTTTACAAGGTTCCACGTCAATTGAGGTACAATACAAACATTACATAGAGTTGAGTAACAACGCAGAAATGGTGCTAAACATTTTTAAGCTGCTGAAATACATTACATTGAGGAAAGTGAGTACCGGGGCAGGGTAGCCAGAGGTAACTGAGCTTGGAATGGACACAGAAAGAGCGGTGCAGCCATGGGCATTTGTCAGGCCTGAAAAAGTGCTTGGGGGTAGGGGGCAAAAAAAGGAGGAGGGTAGACTGTAGGAAGAGGAAGAGTGGGTAGGAGTAGAAGTGCTAGGAGGGAAATCAGATTATTTGGGACAGTCGCAGGAGCTAGAGGGAGCTAGGAGGAGGTGAAGGTTGGCTTTAACGGGCCTAGCTTTTGCAGAGAGAGATGTCTTTGTTGAGCCCATTAATCCAGCTAGGAGCTTGGTATGCAAAGGATCTTTGGCCCTGTGTGGTCTGTACCGAGGAATGTATAGCATTTCATTTTCTGAAGCCCTGGTGAAGCGGGGTTGCGTGCTGTATGGAGAAGACTTTGGACTCCAGGAGGAGCAAGATGTAGCATAATTTTCTTAGCAATTAGACAAGTTTGGTACTTGATACGGTTTGATAGCTGGAGCCACCCTATTTGGGCATAGAGGTCCTGCGTATGGGTGAGTTGGTGGGATCCTGTGATGAGTCGGCAAGCTTTGTTTAGGGCCAAGGATAACCACCTGAGGGCTGTGTCGGTTGCAGAGCCATAAATAATCAGACCATAGTCGATTAGAGAGCCACTGAGCTCTGTACTGCTATCTTTAAGGCATCTGAGGTAAGGCATTGCCTGTGCCTGTAGAGGAGACCAATGCGTGTGTTTGCTGCTTTGGCGACTCTATCTATATGGATGCTTGTAGGACGGATTGCTGTCTATGGTGATCCCAGATATTTAAAGGAGTGAACCTGTTCGAGGACAGCACCAAGGCAGGTTGTAATATTAAGGGGTGAAGCCTATGTTTGTTGTGAGACCACAGAAAGCATTGACTTTGTTTTCTTATAGATTTCCTGATAAGGATGAAAAAGTAATACCGAAATTATTACAAAGGTAATTTGTCAGCTGAGACAAGGATAGAGTTTGTGCTGAGCAAATATTGCAAGGAGCGGTGTACTTATATCACATTTTGAGTAATTATTCACTTGAGGAACTGACTGGATTAGTTACATCCTATGGAGATCTTATCCACAAGATGAGGATCAGGAAAATCGAGCTCCTGAGACAGAGATGTCTAGCACACCCACCAGGTTGGCACATCTTTAATGGTTATACGACTACTATAGATGTAAGTGGGATGGACTTCAGTGACCTGTAGATTCACATACAGGATTGGCAGAAGGTGAACATACAACAAATGAAGTCCTAAGGCTGGAGACATTCAACCAAGACCTGTTAGTAAACCTGTCCATAATCGGTTCAGTCGAGGCAAGATATTTTGTTATAACTTTGAAAGTATAACACGTGATGAAGTGTCAGTCTTCTGATAAAACAAGGAAGGCTGCAGAGAAACTTAGAAAGAGAACTGAGAAACAGGGAAACATTAAGTGCAGTAGAGGTTCTCTTTGGGACCACAGATATTGGAAACTCTGCTAAATCTGCCATTACACTGACAGTCAATAAACCTCAAGTGGCCAAGGAATTTGTTTGAAGTCAAAGTGAGCCTCAAGGTTGAAGTCAAAGTTGCCCTTGACAGTGGATCACTAGTGAGCAACATTTTGAAAGACTAGTATGACAAGTATTTATTGAGTCTAAAGTTGTACCCCGGATGGATTAGACATATGGGGTTAGTGACCATATAGAGTAACTAGAATTGAGGAGCCTGTGGAGATTGGAGCTCTAGTGTGCCCTAACCACAGCATGTAAGACAATGTACCTGCTTTGTTGGAATCAGTGCCCACATATTTAAAAACTAACACAGTTGTGCTTGGAATGGAAGAAACAGCAGCAAGTACAGTTACTGCTTGTCCATACTCTGTCAACTGAAGCCACTGGAAGAAGGAGGCCCCAGTCATGCAATGATGTGACAGAGAAACCAGTTAGAGGGTTTGGTGTTGTGAGAAGGAGAAATTGGTACTACTGTACCTCCCAACTCAGAGTGTGACATCAGTGAAGTGGTGAGGTTTGAGAAGGATGTAAAGAACCAGATACTGATGATTGATGCCCTGTAGTATTGCCTGCCTGGGGACTTCTGGAAAAAAACAGTGTGCTCCCAATGCATGCCCATACGTACGTGAGGAGGTTACTATTCAAGTGAAACATGACTCTGACTGACTTGTTACTGTCAGGATGGGACACACTGAGCCTTATGTGCACAGTGCAGATGTAGGTTAGCCCCCAAAATCCCTGGAGCGTAATGGGACCTGCATAAATACAAAGAGTATCTGAGTTTGAGAGTTACCCATACCTAAAGGGTGAAGGCCTGTACAAGCCAGAAGCTGGCCTGAGAGAACAAAGTTTACTTCTTAAATGACTGAGATGTTGAATGCGCTCAATGGGAGGTATCACAGCAGAATGCATGACAAGAGACTCTTCCAAAAAGATTCCAGTGTGGAGCTCTACAATTCCAGTTCAACAGCTATTTTGTTGACCAACATCACAGTAGCCAGTTATATGCGACTGCAAGTTGTGGTCAACATAAATCCGAAAGGAGACCTGTTCCATTTCTAAAGGGGCTTCCCCATACCTCTTAATGTATAGATTATCAACTCTGAGTTGGAGTTGATTCAGGGAGGGTGCAGGACCAGGGGACAGAGTGCAGGGGGTCTCGGGACGGACTATTACAGTGAACTGTCAATGTTGTTGGCATCATGTGTTCGCTGTAATAGTGATACGCCACTTCAGATGGCATACTTCAGTGTGGCACCTGTGGATAATGAAGTAAGATGCCATCTTCAGGAATATTTGGTGGCAGGGATTATAAAGGAATCAAGGAAAACATATGTGTCACCCATAGTGGTGGCTCATAAGAAGGACAGTAGTGTGAACATGTATGTAGATTATTGAAAAGGACGATCCCGATTAATACACCATGCACAGAGTTCAGGATGTCCTGGATTTCCTGAATGGGAGCAGGTGGTTTCTGTGCTACCTTTGCAGCAGGTATTACCAGATCCTGGTGGCCTGGGAGGCCCAGGAGTTAACACTCTTCATTTTCTCTTTTGGCTTTTATGACTTTCAATGAATACCCTAAGGAATTTTGGGTACACACACTAATTTCCAGCAGCTAATGGAATGAGCTATTGAGGACATATTCTGAAATGCCTAGTGTATCTAAAGAATGTGATTGTCTTTCTGAAGATGATTAAGAGTAAGAGGTTCAGTTGCTGAAAGTTCTGGTTGGATTGGAGGACCAGGTTCAAACTCTCCACTGAAGTACCAGTTCTCTCAAATTTGAGTGAAGTATGTGGCATATATAGCTCAGAAGATGGAATCAGCACTGAACCTAGAAAAGCAGATACATTTACCACCTGAAATAGACCTAGAAATCTGAAGAAACTGTAGCATTTTCTTGGGGTCTGTGGGTTATGCCAACATTTCACTAAGGATTACAGCTGAGTAGTGTGTTCTTTGCTGAATTTTGCACTGGGTTATACATCAACTACAGTAAGAGATACTCACTGTCAAAGGATAATAACCCCATGAGTTACTAAAAGGTGAATGGCTTGTTTTGACCAAAGTGGGACTGCTGTTGTGAGAATGCTTTAAGAGAAGTTACACACTGACTGACTCATGCCCTGGTGCTGGAATATGATGAGCCATTGAAAGCCTACAAACTACACACGATGTCAGCCTTAGCAGACTCAGAGCAGTATTCTGTCAACAGTACCCTGAAGGTATGTGACCCAAGACATTTTCCAGCAGAAGGCTGACACCTTCTGAAAAGAACTATACTATCCCTAAACTTGAGTTTTGTTGTGAAGAGACCATCGACCAATTTCCGACTACCGATATGGCACCCAGATAACTATCAAAACTGAGAATACCCCATTGACCTATGTGAAGACAACAACCAAGCTGGACACAGCTGGGTATTGTTAGCAATCAGCTCTGTCACTTCTGATTACAGTATGGGATACAGACAAGGTTTGAATCATGTGGATATAGACATCTTGTCTCACTGACTGCCTTGAGATGGAAGAGATAATACTGAATGGGTTTACATTCTAGAGACTACAGTGAAAGATTTTGCAAATAATGTGAAATGAGTGAGAGCCTCCATTGCCAATCCCAACCATTAGGTGGACACCTTGGGAGCTTCTGCTGATTGTCTTCCCTAAGCATATTTCATCATATTCATCACCCTGTACATGAGCTCTCTGCCCAAATTGAATCAAGTTGATTTGCAAAGGGAACAGAGGAATGAGCTCAGCCTCGAAAATATCATTCATGCTCTGGAGAAAGGATGGGATGGCAGCTGAATAATGTCAGATCATCCTGACTGCAAATGAAAATGCCTGGGCACCTGATGATTTCACAGGCAGACCCTGGGAATCACCAGAAGGCCCTCATCAGCTAACTGGAGGGTTGGGTGGGTGGTAGGGCTGTGAAGATCTTGCAGGTATCCGGGCCCCAGTCTGTGCGTGGCCTTGCAGGTCAGCAAACCGACCTTAAAGGTGATCCACCACCTAGCAGGTGACCAGTGCAGAGAGCAGAGCACTTCAGTCGATATCGCATGCCTTTTCAACGAAAGATCAAAAGGCATTTGCTGTGCATAAAAAACTTAGTCGAAAAACTCTTTGTGACTTATGAAAACTTGCAGCAGATTCATTTGGACAAGGATTGAGATTCTGCAAGTAAGCTTATCAAAGAAATGCTGAAATGTTCTCTTTGTCAGGTGCACAAAGTCTAGAGCCACCCCTGCCACCCTCAAGGTGATTCTCATCCAGAACTGTTTAACAGAACTTTGTTAAGTAGTTTGGGAACCTTGGCCCCAAATCATAGAAACAGAGACAATGATGTCAGAAAAAGACCAAGGTCCATCTAATCTTCCAGGTTCCCTATCTGCTCCAGAACCTGTTGTCCACATGGGGTTTTGTCCCTCCTTGTCCCCCCATTCCCTCCCTACTGTTACCGAACTGAGCAACCACAAAACTCTTCCTCTGTCCCAGCCTTGTTGAAACAATTTATGGTCTTAGCACCCACTTCCTCCACACAGACTGTTCCATGGTGCTACTACCCTTTCTGTAAAATAGAACTTCCTCCACATCCCTCTTAACCCCCAACAGTTTCCATTCATGACCATGGGTTCTTGACTCTGTACTCCTGCTAAATAGTTCCCTATAGTTCACCTTGTTTATTCTGTACAGGAACTTGAAGGTCTCTGTCATACCCCATCTCTCGTCTGGTCTCCAGCAAGTACAGGTTCAGTCCCTTGAGAGGATCTGCCCTGTTGGCCTGAATCATCTTGATCACCCTGTGTTGCATCATCTCCAGCCTGCCACTGTACGTCCTTAGGTGAGGACTCAGAAATGAGCACAGTATTCCAGGTGCGGCGTCAACCCTGATCTATATGTAGATAGTAGTACCTTCTTTTTCCTGCTGTCTATATCCCTTCGATACACCACTACATTCTAATAGCCTTACTATAAGCCTTGTTGCACTGGCTTGATTGTTTAAATGAGTCACTAGTGATGGTTCTCAGATTCCTTTCATCTGCTGTAGTGCTCAGTTTAAACCTTCCCACCCAGTACTCTGTCCTGTTTATTTTCCCTATGCATTTTTGATGTTGAATTTCAGCTGCCAATCCTTAGGCGCCTCTCTAGCTTTTGTAGATCTCTCCGCATCTCCTTGATACCTTCATCAGTATTCTCCCTACCACAGAGCTTTGTGTCATCTGTGAAGAGACACAACTTGCCCCAGATGCCCTTGCTAATGTCACTGATTAATATATTGAAGAGGACAGAACCCAAGACAGATCCTCTCGTGATCACCCTCTCTGCCAGTTTGATTCAGTTTACCACCATCCTCTGCTGTCTCTCCTTCAACCAGTTTCCTCTCCATCTAACTATGTCCCTAGCTGTACAGAGGTCCTCCAGCTTCTTCAGCAATCTTCTGTGTGGCATTGAGTCAAAAGCCTTGCTGAAGTCAAAGTAGAATAAATCCACAGCGTGGCCTTATATACTACCTTAGTTACCCAGTCAAAGAAAACTATCAGGTTGGTCTGACAAGACTTCCCTGCCACAAGCCCATGAGGGTTACTATACTGTGAACTGTTGCTCTCTAGGTAATCCACAAGGTCTTCTTTGATCAGTGACTCCATCAGTTTACCCACTACAGAGGTAAGGCTGACAGGTCTGTAAAGCCCAGGTTGCTTCTTGCCCTCCCTTGTGTAGTGGGACCACATCCACTACCCTCAGTGTTTTGGACCTCTTTCTGAATTGAGCTATTGAAAAGCATTACTAGTGGTTCAGCCAGTTCTGTGGCCAATTCCACATCCAACCTGCTACTTTCCCCCTCCTGCCCTACTCCATCTACCCCTTTCCCCTCCCACAACCCCAGTCCCACCCCTCTCTATTCCCCAGGGGTCCACAGCCCCCTACAAATTTCTGAACCCTCTGTCCTTCCACCCCTACCCTTTCTGACAAGGTGACCCCTAGCCAGAGGTTACAAAGCTAACACCCTCCATTCCCCATCTCTCTCTCCCTACTCTCTTGAACTACCCTGCCTCCTCCTGCTCCCTCTCTGTTT
The DNA here is from genome assembly GCA_016271365.2 of Neoceratodus forsteri. Lineage (NCBI taxonomy): Eukaryota > Metazoa > Chordata > Ceratodontiformes > Ceratodontidae > Neoceratodus > Neoceratodus forsteri. Next base: position 647,097,478 of record CM028137.1, read on the forward strand.
CTAGTTACTACTGAAGTACCAACTTAGTCTGTATGCTGAGTCCCAAACTTAAAGCATGTTGTTTGTCATTCATTATACTGTTGTCGTTTGCTTACTGTAACTGCAACTCTATGTGTCTCATATTGTATGTTCACATTTTTCCGACGTAGAACCTTTGTAAATGAACTTGTAGCTCAAAGGTTGTAATCTGAAATTCAATAAATAAATAAAAAAAAATAAAAAAAATTCCTTGAGCACCCTTGGGTGCATCCCATCTAGCCCTTGGACTTTATCTACCTTTAGGGCTTAAGGACACTTCTGGCACCTTTCTCTGGTAAATAGTGGCTGCCTTTCAGGAATGCTGACAGCTGCTTCATGCCAGTTTAAGGCAGGGAGCACACTGTCTTCCCTTGTGAAGACAAAGCCAAAATAATCATTAAGGACGGCTACTTTTTATTTTCCTTTAGTACCCTCTACTCCTTGTAGCCTAACAATAACCCTCCTTCCTTTTTGCTTAATATATTTTATAAATTGTTTTCCTCACCCTTGACCCCCCACTGCAATATGCAGCTCCATGTCTGCCTTTACCTCCCTGACTGACCTCTTTGCTTCCCTAGTTTTTATTTGATACTCTCTCTCTCTCTGTTCCTCTTCCCTGTGCTTTTCCTTGTACTTGGTGAAGGCTTTCCTAGTCCTCACTACTTCTCTGACCCTTTTCAAGAACAATATTGGTCTTTTGTACCTGCTTTATTTTGTAACCATTTTTATGCATAACTTTGTTGCCTCATAAATGGTTCCTTAATTCCCTATCTTTCCTCTACAGCTTCAATGCTGTCCACCCTAGTCAATATGTTTTGGACAGCTCCTCACCAGTTGAAGGCAGAAGGCTCGATGGAGCCAACAAGTGCTCGCCTACAACTGTGCCAAAAATGATGTCATAGGATTTTTCCCTGTTATTTAATGTTTCAGGAAGAAGTCAGATTGCTGGTTGACCTTGGGACCTACTGTATATGCAGTATGTACAGAGACTGAAGGATCAGATGACTGCAGCCTATGAGCTGGTTTCTGCCAACAAAGAACATATCACACAAAGTCCGAGCTCAGGAGTTGTTGCTTGGAGTCAGAGTCCTTCTGAGGAATTTAAGGCTGCATGACAAGCACAAAACTGCTAACAGTTGGGGTTACACCCCTTGTGTGGTACTTGTACAACTAGAAGGAAGTCCTGGATGTTGCAGTGTGATTCATAGAAATCATCTGTTGCAAGCTGGACAGTTGATGTCCAAGAGATGCTGCAGATGCAGAGCTGTCTCTCAAGCATATTTAAGCCATTAAGGGACACTTATTCACACCTTCAGTACATATTGACTCAACTACTGCAACTCCCTCTGGTATCATGGTCACCCCATATCTGTGTTCACTAATCTCCAAGCTATCCAAAAATACTGCTGTATATATCTGCTCATGTGCTCTTGCAAATGGGCCACATTACTCATTTCATATGAATTACCACCCACTTCCACATACATTACATAGCTGCCCATCTATGAGATTCTTTTTTAATTCAATATGCTTTATTGAAGATTTTCATATAAAGTAACAACAAATAAAAAACTCCTACATATTACAGTCATATTAGATAACAAAGAAGAAGAAGGAGTAAGAAAAGAATACCTGCATAAAAGAAAAAAAAACATGAACTAACAAATAATACAACCTATTGAAACAATCAAAGTCACTCCCCACCCCACCCCAGACCAGACGACTGACCGGTATTGAACAGAAGTCATGAATATTACACCTACAGATCTAGCATCCCATAAAAGAAAAAATATATTATAGCCATAAGAGTCTGAGGTACCTCCACAAAAGAAAAAGAAAAGTAGAGCAGCATGGGTTGCATACCTACTATGTGCTCCCAACAGGATAACCCTAAATTTTGGTGGATAGCTATTAGCTGCGAGAGATTCAATAAGGCAAATAAGGGTTTCCATCTCTTTTGAAATACTGAGTGGTGTCCCTACATATTTGCAGTCATCTTCTCTGTGTTTAAAATATTAAGAATTTCTCTGTGCTATTCTTCTTTTGTTGGAGTATGGACATCCAACAAATGTCTCAGAATGACTAATTTAGCAGCAGTGACTAAAGCTATGTACACTTTCCTGGATCCACATATTCTGCCATGATAAAGCCCTAAAATACAGATTTCAGGAGTAAATCGTCTTGAAGACCCATAAAAGGATCAAGAGAACCCTGAATCTCCTTCCAGAAAGTTTGAATCTTAGCACATGGCCATAAATTATGATAAAGGGTACCCTCACCTTTCAACATTTTAAATATAAGTTTGAATGTTTCTTGCCCATTTTATACAATTTACAGGGGTGAAATATAGGTTATGCATAATGTAATACTACTGTGCCGTAATCTATCCTGTTTAACATAAACATGTAGATCCCACAGACCCTACACCAGACTGCCTCATAAAGAGAAAGTTCTAAGGTGGATTCCCAATCAGACAGCCAACGTACCCTGTTTGGGGGTTCCTAGGCTTGAAGAGCAGAATATATTTGTTATATGGAATGGGGTGATCTTGCCAATGTAGTCAATTGGGAAAAGTCTACATGAGCTTTCTTTGACCAAGGTGGTGGACACAAGGTGGTGAGCCCAGGTAACTAGATATGCAGTGCCACAACTGCATATGTTTAAAACAGGCGAGGCTGGTGCATGTTGAATCAGCTGAAGGCAAAGAAAAGAGATGTCAGCTATAAAGTCTGACATCATAAGCGTGAGATAATCCTAGCCAATGATGGAGACCGTAAAACCTTGCCGGCAGTGTGAAATTGGGATCCTCAAAGAGGGTTGTCCAAGATCTTTACCTGTCTTAGGGTGAAGCAGGTGACACAGTTGTTCATATGCCTTCAATGACCAGAGGAAGGGAGTTCATTACAACCCAGTAAGCACCCTGGACAGAGAAATATAAAGTAATGAAACTGGACTAATACCCATTTCCACACACAGAATCTTTTCAATTTGGTGCCACTGTGGGACATAATCTAAGGTTGAGGTCTCCTGCAAAGAACCAATCTGTGAGAGTCTCTCTGTCCATCAAGCTTCTGTTCCTACCACTGGGAAAGTCTTAAAATTCAGCTGCCCTTTTAGTCTTGAACTGTCTTCAGCCCTCACTCCACTTCACAGTCTCCCAGCCATTTGCAAATCCTACAGTACCTCAGAGCCATCCTTTCTCTCCCACCTGTCTACTGTCCATCTACAATCCATCTACTCTTGGCCAGTCATCAGTTCCATCTTACTTTGAGCACAGACTTGCTATCTGTTCCCTAGTCTTTGTTCATAACATGGTTGTATTTGAATCATTTCTATTCTGTTGCATTTGAATTACTGCCTTTTAAGTTACTTTGTGATACATTGAATAAAAGGCACTATTTAAAATGAAATGGTATTGGAGTGTAAAGAAGACTGAGGAAGTTAAGCGGCTTGCTCAGGGTCACACAGTGAATAAGTAGTGGTGGGATTCAAACTGTGTCTCCACTCTCAGGTTCACAGTTCTGTGCTCTAACCACCTGGTTACAAGCGCACCTGCAAGGCTATATGAGGCAATGAATGGCTTGTACCCCTAGTTTATTAAACTTAAATTTGATCAAATGTTTAGTTTTGCAGCTTACCATGCTGATATTCTAGGTTCAGGCCTAAGCCTGTACTGTCACACAATGGCCAATAAGGCAGTGCACTAACTGGGAACAGAAAAACATGGATATACCACCAAATAAATGGCTACAAAACTGTATTTCTTGCAGAATCCCACAGTTGTTAGGAAGTACAGACACATCAGTGCTTCAACATGGGAGTCACACAATGGACAACAGGTAATGCTGAATATCCCTTTGGATTCCTCCTGCCCTGGGTATATGGTTGGCTCCACCCACTTCATGACTGCCCTGGTAATCTATGGGAGAATGATTTGTGTGGGCAGGAAAACATTGCCCCAAATGGAGGGTGCTGTCACAGGTGTGATGCAGCATTCTTACATAGGATGCAGTTGTGTCCTTCATCCAGTCGTGTGCCAGCAAGTGTCTGTCAGGAGTGTGGGACTGGCTAGAATGCTCTCTGGTCTTAGGCTCTTATAAAAGCCATCCGAGAACAGTGCTTTTTTATTTTTAAGCTTCAAGCTTCATTTCTAATAATTCAGTTTAATGGGTTACAATAATTAACTAGATGATTGGATGATTTCTTTTGGAAATGTAAGTCTCTAAAGTTCAGGCTCCATAAATTCCGTAAATTCAGAGCCCATTAGAAACTAGATGGCTCTGGACTTCACATTTTCAAAACTACTATTGGGCCTTTTGCTTAAGCAGTTTTGTTTTGGCTCAGAAGAGATAACTTGAAAGAAGTCGATTTGTCTCTCCTATTAAACAGCTTTTCTCAGCCTAGTCCTCTGCTAAACTCACTTTGTAACCCATTATCTAAGAAGGATAGAGACAAAGCCTTGCATATCTGCCACTATTGTTGTCCATTGGCAGATTAATTAGCTAATGAGTAGAGATTCTTTCCCCTGGAAATGCTTTTTCATTGGAAAATCATGACATTACTTTTGATAAGAAGCTACTTAAACAGGGGTTGGCCAATGGTAGTCATGTCTGCTTGCTGGTATTTACTGTATAGATGTTGGGCCTAGATACAGGGACAGTTCATGTAGCTTTTGTGTGTGTGTGTGTGTGTGTGTGTGTGTGTGTGTGTGGGGGGGGCAAATAAACCACCAAAGTCTAGGGGCCATTTAGGCCCCTGAAAAGTTTGCATTTGTTTTAAGTGTTTTGTGCATTTTATTTGTATTTCACAATGATATCTTAACAAAAATAACTTATGTTCTGGTCATAGTGTATAGGTAATGTACCATGGAAAAATCAATATAAAATACCTAATAACACAGGAAAATACCTGTACAGATACATGGAATGCACATGTAACCATGTGTCGGTCTTTAGGTTGTTGTTATTTAGCGCCTGGTGCCTTCATTTATGTAACCCATTACCTGGTTAGCCTGGGTTCGGGAGAAAGCATTCACTTGGCATCAGGGCTAGGTTTGCACTACTGGACAGGGGCACCAAGTAATTCCGGACACAGGAAGCAAGAGCTGTGAATGTCCAAACCAGGAGTGGGATTCTAAAGTGGGGCTTTATTCACTTACACATGGGAATAGAAAGCAAGATGGACCCCACAGGGCTACACTCACTGGTTATGCAGAACTCTAGAGGTCAGAACACATCTTCTTCATCATCATGACAACTTTACCCTCAGGTTCTGAACACACTGGCTCTCATCCCAACTGGTACTCTCTCTATCCTGAATTCCCTGGCATGGCCCTCGGCCAGCTCTGGCACACACTTTCCATTTGGCATGGACATTTCTGTTGGTGACTCCTCTACCACCCATGAGCACTTCCTAGCTCTAAGGGAAAACACATACCCTTAATCCCACATCTGGGTACTTTCTCGGAGACTGGCCAAGTGCCCGAGAGAAGCTATAGGTGCCCAAAGTTAATCCGTGGAGGTAAATCTGGTAAAATCCAGATGGGGGTCTCCCACCTCTTGTCCCCAAATCCATACCAGGTGATTCATTTGGAGTCAACACTTTGCTTTGAAACTCTCCATTTGTAGAATGCTATCTCAAAATGTATATCACATTTAACAATCTACTGTCTTTGGAAACTGGTGTCCTGACTTGCAGCGTTCATTAAATGGCTATGTCCATCACTGTAGACCCCACTCCCCACTGATTAGATGCCTTTAAGTCATACATATAACTTCAAAGCGCTGTACTTGGCTGTCCTTTCCTGACTCACAGTAGCAGCTACTTTACACTACAGTCTTGGTGAAAACATAGGTTCTCTGGCAGAGCAGACTCACCATGGTTCTGCAGGTGCCACAGGCTTCTCTCTCAGGACAAAACATACTTCTCAGTGCCTCAGCACACATCTTCTTCTCAGGCAGCTTTTCTTCCTCCAGCAGGGCTAGGGATTGCCCCTGAAGAGCTGGTTCTGGTTCCCCCATCCCTCTCAGGGATGGGGCACTAAAACCCACTGGGAAATGGTCTCAACCACTTCAGCAAGTATTCTTCTGTGTCCTTCTCTATGGCGAGAACACACGCCATCTTCTGTGGTAGTTCTATACAGAACTGGGGCTCTGAGGGACTGCCAACTGCAGTGCACCTCCTCCCTCCACTACAGACTGCTCAACACTCTTTTAAAACCCCAACAATCTAACCTAACTCCCAGCTGCAACATTCCGCTGTGGCTTATGCTGCTTTGGGAATTCTATATGATGTCATCCCTCCAGTTTAGCTGAGACTGAGGACAGAGTGAGACAGTGTGAAACCCATCTAACTGGTGTCTCACAAGCTGCCTTCCCTGCCTGCCACTAGATCTAAGTGGGATTCTAGTAACCCTGGGTGACAGGGGTTACACACCCTTAGCCGGAAAATGACTGTCACGAGTCATTACTTACCTGGCTAGGCCATTCTACCCTCTGTGCCTACCTACGGAGAGGGTGATCAGGCCCTCTCCTATCATGTGCTAGGCACAGGCAGGCAACACTAAGGGCCCAGAGGCCATTGGCTGATGCATCAGCCTCTACTCTATGATCTTTCTATGGTTACCTAGTGGCCCTGGTAGAATTGCCCAGGGCATATCCCTAATAGATCAGTGAGTGCAGCCCCTATGGCCAGTCAGGACCACAGCATTTCTATCCCCTAGCTCTCTAGGAAAACCTATCTGACCCAAACCCTAAAATGGGGAACCTCCCCAACCCTGACACCTGCAACCAAAACACAAGGAGCTAATACTACACCCCAAGTATTACTCACACCCCCACAACCATACCTGTGGAAGGAAAAGTTAAACACAACAAACAACTACACTGCACTTTAAACACTACTACTTTTAAAGCACATGAAGGACTCCACTGAGTCCCTCTTCCTCTTCTTGCCTTCTCTTCTTGTCTTCTTCAGGATCACCTGCAAGAGAAAGACAAAACAACCCCTTTTCTGCAAACACAGTACTATCTAACCCGACCATCTAAACACTGAAGAATCCCCTAAGATATATTTTTTTTTATAAAAGTAGAAAACAGTATAAACAGTAGAAAAACAATGACATTATTCGCAATACACATTATTTGGTGATGGAGTACCCTAACAGTCTCATGTAGTGACAACAGTGCCTGAAGGCAAGTCCAAGAAAGAGTCTCCTGGGCCAGAGCCTGGTGAAGCACAGTTCTGGAAGGACTGTAATCCCAAAGGGAGAGTCTTTGAGGACAGTTCAAACAGTCTGAAGTCTGCTAGGTGTAGGGTGTGTACTGCAGTGTCATTAAAATAGAAAAGTCTGAACTTACCAGTCCCTTGAAGAACAAAATCAATACGACACCTGGATTTCCAGCCAAAGACTCTCCCAGGCAGCATTCTTCTGGTACAGCTGGGTGGACATCTTCAGGAGAATGACAGGATGGCACATCTGGAAACTGCTGGGTTGATGTCATCTAGAGATGGAACCTTGGAACAGGACAGGAAAACAGCTGATCTGAAGTCATCCGAAATCCCAGGGATGAATCAGGATACAGCTGGGATGGTGTCTCTCTGGATATGAAGTAATCTGGAAAGCCAGTCAATGGAATCTGGAAAGCCAGTACACTGCAAGGCTGATGAATCTGGGGCACCTGGTTCCTGGAATGCCAGACAGGTGGAACAACATAGGTATGGCAACAGCTGGATGGCAGCACTGGCTACCACTGCTCTGCTCTCCACTTGGTAGGCATGGACACATTTGCAGGAAGTTTTCTGCACTGTGGAGAGTAACACAATGCGTCAGGTGCCAGAATTATTACTCTGTTTGGGTGCTCATAATTCACATTGAAGAAGGTTTCATGTGCCCTGCATCCACAATCTGAACAGTGTCTATAAACATTGTTCTGCCCACTTTCCATTGTCTGAATTTCTCTTGCTGCACTCTGTCTCGGACATACCGACTTGCACTGGGATGGACAAATCTTGTGCCTCTTCCACTATCCAGGATTTCCTGTTTCTTTCAATCTCCTCCCAGACTCTCCAAAGAAAAGTGGAAAGGATATCCCATAGATCTCATTCACCTTCCTATGAACCAGTCTTTCTTCTTTACTACACTTGGTCAACTTGAGACCTCTGGCCTGGCTTGGGGAGGCCAGTCCTGGTTCTGCCAGCTACATCTTAACACTATGTAAAATGGATCTTTGACTCTTCCTTGTGGGGACAGGGCTGTGGAGTCACCAATTTCTCCTTCCATTCGCTCCTCTGAGGCAAGAGCCTGAGGCTGTGGATCCGCACCATCTTCATAAGGCCACATAGGTTCCCCTCATCTTCTTCCTCACTGAGGATCTGAGCCTAGGAGTGAGCAGTCGTCCTCACTCCTGAGACTATCCACTCTCGCTGGGTGTGGAGGTCCGACACCTCCCATTCAAGGGTCCCCTCATCTCATCTTCTTCTATGAGAGTTGGGCTAGGCCCCTTTTCCAAGGATCTGCTGATGCTCCCTCCGCTATGTCTCTCTGTGACCCAGACTCAGATACGTCAGTACTTTGTTCTGCCTGTAGATCTGCCCTTCTGCTTCATGCCACACTCTACTGAGCCTCCTTCAACAGGCTCTACATGGTGCTGTGTACTGCCAACTGCAGATTCTTGAAGCTTTGTCCATGTGGGAGCCAAACTAATCTTGGGTGCTTTGGTTAAACCATGTCTCTCTAGGCACCAGACAGTGAAGAACCATGAAGCGTCCCTTCTAGCCTTTAAGCATATTATGCACACTCTTACTGGATATCCAGGAATCGTCACATGAGGAGGCAAATGTCCCCCATAATAACATCTCTCAGTATCTTTCAATCTGTTTACTTGATCCAGGTAACGGGCTGATCCCAAGCCATGACTGTAGAGAAAACAAAAGCTCATTATTATCTCAAGTCCCACTCTGTTGGAAAAACTTGTAGAAAATAGCTCCCCTGCTGCTGTGTTTACTTACTACTCCACCCTGTAATGGCGGCAGCAGCATTCCTGCACATCAACGCTCTGCTTCTGACTCAAGCCACTGTGCATCCAATTTACACACTCTACTGATAAAGTTAACTCAAACTGTTTAAACTGCACTGTCTGTTCCCTTAGCACATTTATATGATTTTTCTGGACTTTTACTTGCAGTAACTCACTGTTCTTGCTTAAAATTCCTAAAGCCACAGTATTTCACCTTTAGGATTGCCTGTATTTCTTGTTGCATCTTTCATACAACCCACAGTCTCTCACATGGCTTTGAAAATTATACCGTTGCTGAACCCACAATTATGACACAGTCCTTCTTTGCAAAATGATTGCACTGCTACACACAGATTCAGCTGGCTTTAGTTAAAATCACACACAGTTTGAGTTGCTTTTAGGTTGGTACTCACTTAATCAGTAGCTGGTTATTGCAATGAAAAATTTGGCCTACAGTCGGTCTTAGAGGCCTCTGGAATGAAGAGGGCTGGCAGTCCTGCCGCTTGTCCCTCTGAACACCTCACTCTCTTCCCAGATGAATCGAAATGTGGGTTGAGCCCAATTTTAAACGGAAAAGTCAATTTTACTTCTTTTATAATGTTTTCAGTCACAGCGGCGCTCCTCCTGGCAAGCCAGTTTACTACCTCTCTCTCTCTCCCCTCTCCTCTCAGACATTGGGCTGTCACTCTAGAGCTGTCTTGGGGCAGGACTGATTGCAGTCTCACCAATCACTCGGCGCCATGCAAATTAGCCTATTTCTTCTCATGCTCTTTTCCTCCATGGCAATCATCGAGCAGGCAAAATTTAAACTCCAAACCACACTTTTTTTCCAACTGTAGCTCCTCGGTGGGAGCACCATTTCAGCCATTTTTTCATGTCATTTCACTTAGCGACTCTCTCTGTCCATACAACAAGCACTTCCAATGTCTAGGGCACAAATCTCTGTTTATTTTCCACAGTTTTCCACACTTTTCTTGTCACACAACACTCTGAAAAGCTAGCAAACATTATAACTTTGATGCAGGACAAGGGCATACCTCTCAGGCTTTACTGCTCCTTTGTAAACTGGTGCCACAATTACAGCAGCACATGAACAGCACCACACAGCAGGACATTTGGGTGGCAATGCTTCTACTTTTGGGCTACCTACTGCCAGACAGCCAAAACACTAGCCCTAATCTGAGCAAATATTTCTTGTTTTCTACCTAGATTCCAACCCAAATCCTCAGCGGTGCCTCCAGTTTGTACCCAGGTGTCGGTCTTAGGGTTGATGTTGTTATTTAGTGCCTGGTGCCTCCATTTATGTAACCCATTACCTGGTTAGCCTGGGTTCAGGGAGAAAACATTCGCTTGCATCAGGGCTAGGTTTGCACTACTGGACAGGGCACCCAAGTAAATATGGACACAGGAAGCAAGAACTGTGAACGCTCAAACCAGGAGGAGATTCTAAAGTGGGGCTTTATTCACTTACACACAAGAATAGAAAGCAAGATGGACCACCATGGGGCTACACTCACTGGTTATGCAGAACTATAGAGGTCAGAACACATCTTCTTCATCATCACAATAACTTTTACCCTCAGGTTCTGAACACACTGGACTTTCAGCCCGAACTAGTACTCTCTTTATCCTGGATTCCCTGATGTGGCCCTCGGCCAGCTCTGAGCATACACTTTCCATTTGGCATGGACATTCCTGTTGGTGGCTCCTCTACCACCCATGAGCACTTCCTAGCTCTAAGGAAAACACATATCCTTAATCCCACATCTGGGTGCTTTCTGGGACACTGGCCAAGTGCTCAGGAGAAAGCTATAGGTGCCAAAGTGAATCCGTGAAGGTAAATCTGGTAACTCCAGATAGGGGTCTCCCACCTCTTATTCCCATATCTATACCCCACTATTCATTTGGAGTCAACACCTTTCCTTTGAAACTCTCCATTTGTAGAATGCTATCTCAAAATGTATATCACATTTAACAATCTACTGTCTTTGGAAATTGGTGTCCTGACTTGCAACGTTCTTTAAGTGGCTATGTCCATCCCTGTAGACCCCACTGATTAGATGCCTTTTAAGTCATACACATAACTTCAAAGTACTGTACTTGGCTGTCCTTTCCTGACCCACAGTAGCAGCTACTTTACACTACAGTCTTGGTGAAAACATAGGTTCTCTGGCAGAACAGACTCTCCATGGATCGGAGGTGCCCACGGGCTTCTCTCTCAGGATAAAACATACTTCTCAGTGCCTCAGCACATCTTCTTCTCAGTCAGCTTTTCTTTCTCCAGCAGGGCCAGAGGATTGGGCCTGAAGAGCTGGTCTGGTTCCCCATCCCTCTCAGGGATGGGGCACTAGAACCCACTGGGTAATGGTCTCAACCACTTCAGCAAGTATTCTTCATGTGTCCTTCTAGGGTGAGAACACACACCCTCTTCTGTGGTAGCTCAATACAGAGCTGGGGCTCTGAGGGACTGCCAACTGCAGTGCACCTCCTCCCTCCACTACAGACTGCTCAACACTCTCTTTGAAAACCCCAATGTTCTGGCATACACTTTCCATTTGGCATGGACATTCCCAACTCTCAGCTGCAACATTCCACTGTGGCTTATGCTGCTGAGAATTCTATATGATGTCATCCTCCAGCTCAGCTGAGACTGAGGACAGAGTGAGACAGTGTAAAACCCATTTAACTTGTGTATCACAAGCTGCCTTCCATGCCTGCCACTAGATCTAAGTGGGATTCTAGCAACCCGGGTGACAGGAGGTTACACACACATATCACCCAAACATCCATGTATTTGTTAAAGATTCATCTTTATATTGACCGGTTTAGCCATGGTAACATACATTAAATGCTGACTGATGTTCATGGGCATGTTTGTTTAACTGTGTCAGGCAACACAAAAGAATTTCTTACAAAAATACATCCTGAAACATATTCTGATATCTAGCAGTCAATGCATTTGAAATGTTATTGTGTAATTGTAGACAACTCTCTTTGTAACCATTTGTATTCAGTACTGTAATTGGTGTACTGAATTTTGTAATAAGTACCGCATCAAAAAATATTCTGCCTTATTCTGTTGCTAATCTTAAATTGATAACATAAGCAGAAATGATTATGACCTATTTTTCATAGAAATTGCAAACATTTTTATTGATGTTGCCCCACCCCCGAAAGAAAAAGTTATGTTCATTACATACTATTTAAACTTTTGGTTTGTTCCATCTATATTGGACTTTACGTAAATGTGGTGTTACTGATTTACAGACTATACTGTAGCTGAGCTTCACTGCTGAACTGTATTTATGTAAGTAATATGGCTTGACAGAGTGTGGGATATTGATGGATACCTGCATGCCCATCCATGTATCTAGGCCCAACATTTATACACTAAATACCAGCAAGCAGGTATAATTGCCATTGGCCAATGCAAGTTTAAGTAACTTCTTATGAAAAGTAATGTCATGATTTTCCAAAGTGAAAGCCAGACACCACAGGTGGTTGGTCTTATAGCCCTGAGAGTGTGAGTATCCACCAATATCCCACTCCCTCAAGGATCTTATTGCACATAGAAAATGGGTTGGGCAAATTAAAAGAAGTCCTAAAAGATAAAAAGACAAAAAAATACAGCAAAATATTGATTAAAAATGTAAGTAGTGCCTCCACTGATGTTCCAACTGTCAGTCATTTATTTGTCTTACTACACAAGCAGTAGATGATTTATTTGTTTACCATGGAACATAAGAATTCAATATTCTGCAGTATTCCTCTAACAGAATCCTCTACTACCAAGTCACCATAGCAAACAGCACCGCCTCATTCCTGTTGATGGGGAAGTGAATAAGGGGACCAGAGATCTTGACATACAGCATAGTTGTTGATTCCTCCTTAGGCACATGCATTTTAGTGTAGTGGGGGGTTGTTGCCATCAAAATATTTTGGTTTACAATCAAACACCTAACTATTCCACTGAGAGGGTTTTTCTGTAAGCACTCTGTTTCATGGGTGACTTTGACCAGCTTGTACTGACATTATTGCACTGTATCTCTTATTGTAGACCACTATAGAAACGTTTTAATAAACACTAAAGTTAAAAAAAGCCTCTACACATCCATTGCTGTGCCACCACAACCAGCAACAAAAGATCCCTCCTTTAGAGTGGGGAGAGGAGAACTGAGATCTCTGTCAACTGCATGTTTGCCCACCATCTGCTGATGTGAGGGAGTGGCGGAAATCACTGCTGAGTCAATAATCTCCTCCACCTAGACAAGGCCACTGTTTAACCACCATAATCACTACCAATTGAACTCTATTCTGCAGAGCTGGTGAGGGGGATCTACAACAACCATGTCTTTGTCTGTCACTACATGCAGGGGTGTGGGATGTGGAAAGACAATGCTGATCACTGTCGATAGACCAATGTACCTCACAAACACTCTGTCAAACTGTATTGTTAATGTATTATTATTAAGAATGTTATGTATTGTATTTGAAAAATTGAATAAAAATAATAAAAACTATAAGGATCAAGGTCAATTCTGAGCAACTAAAACCATAAAACACATTACTTTTAACAAAACATTGTTGCTGATTTGGAACAGGGTCAGTAGTGAAAAGGTCAATACATCAGTCCCAGCAGCTTATCAACAGTCGGTAAAGTGATGCCATGCCCCACAGCCAAACTACACAGTGACAATAAACTTTTACCAACCTCCTATTCTGAGACTGTGTGAGTGTGTGTGTGTGATCTGTCATAAGTGGCTGTCCCAGATATCCGAAAAGCATGTTTACATTGTTTTTCTAACAGGTTTTCTTGTTCAGTTCTATTATTTGGGTTAAAAGTAATTCTTTCAGTGGTGTAAATGCTGTTTACTATTTCCCACCAATGTTATAGTGTGGGTATCTGTGGAGTAAGCCACTGTTTGGTAATACATTTAGCAAAACCACAAGCATAAATCACAATAAATAATCTGTCATCTCTTGCACTATCTAGGATATTGGAATAGGATACAGATCTGTTGGCTCAGTCTAATCCCCACCCTCGGACTTCTTTGATGTCAGTCTCCAGATCTCTAAAAATGGTTGCAGAAAAGGACGTGCTCACATAATTTGGGTGTGCATTGCCCTGGCTTCCCATGAGGCCCTCTAACAAGGGACACTGGAACCTTGCCCAAAGTTAGCTTGTGACCACAGGAGTCCTAAAATACCTCACTAGGTGCATCCACCCATACTCCTTCCAAATATGAGACGATGTGACTCTACACACTGCATAGCATCTATTTTCCTAGAGTTTAATATCCACCTCCATGCCAGTTCAGTACCGCATTTTACTGCTAAGTATTGTGTGGAATATGGCGAGTATCTTGAATGGCCCTATAGATATGAAATGCCTGGTAACTGGGGTGGAGGCCTGTAGGTATCCTGTTATTAGTGGAGCGTGACTCAGTATAGTGCGGACCTGCAAATACTGATAAAGCTCCATCTGTGAAGTCGCAACTGGTACTGGATTTCAAAAAGGTTATGAGCTGCTGGCCATCACAGAATTGGGTCAAATACACTAAACCTCAGCTCTCCCACCCTCGGTATGTAGGGGTTCTCAGTAGCTGGAGAAACCAGCGTTAGAAGGCGACAGGGCTGAGCCACATAAGGTTAGAGGCATGATTCGGGAACAAACCATCTCCTGCAGACCCTCCCTACTTCTGTCAGCCAAGGGTTCTGCAGCTGTAATTCTGTATCCTGGGGCTGTGTACCATATAGGAACCAGGCCCTATTCTAAAAGGAAGAACCTCCTTTTTTCAAAGCTAGCCACTGAGCACCTGGTCCTTTCATGTGACATTGGAAAGGATCCTCAACTGACAGGGTGCATAATATGCTCTGAGATCTGGCAGTGCCAGGCCTCCTCGCCCTCGGTAGCACCAAATGTGTGGAGCGGATCCTTTGGTGCTTCTCTGCCCAGACAAACCTAGAGATAGCTACTTCCCAATGACTCCATTTCCATTCAAGGATATGGACTGGAGCATTTGAAATATATACCGACAGCAAGGGAGTGTCACAGCAGTGCCAGACCTCCCTTTGCCGTTGGTAGCATCAAATATGTGGAAGCAGATCCTGGGATGCTTCTCTTCCCAGACAAACCAAGAGATGGCTACTTACCAATGTCTCATTCCCATTCAAGGATATGGGCTGGAGCATTTTGAAATATAAACCAACAGCAAGGGAGTGTTACAGCAGTGCCAGGCCTCCCTGCCCTCAGTAGCATCAATGTAGGAGCAGATTCTGGGGTGCTTCCCGCTGAGACAAACCTAGAGATGGCTATTTACCAGTGTCTTCATTCCTGTTCATGGATATGGACTGGGACATTCTGAAATATATACCAACAGCAAGGGAGTTCACCATTCTAACTATATCTATCCAGTGATCAGACTCAGAGGGTGATTGTGCCAGTCCTTAAGAGCAGTCTGTATTTGTGCTGAAAGGGTGCACATTTATTTCATACAGCTTATCCAGAAGTAGGGCAACTTTAATGGCTAAATATTTAAACTCCTGCATGACCCATTTAAATTGATACGCAAACCATTTGGAGGTTGAGGGGACCGGTGGAAAGGGAGGACCTTTGGTTTTGTCGTATTTAATTGGTAGTCTGAGAACTTAAGGCAAGGCAAGGCAAGGCAATTTTATTTAAAAGGACGCCCAATCCTGGAGCTCTGGGCACCATACAAAGTAAATAAACCAATAAAAACATAAAATCAGAATAAATAACAATAAACTCCCAAAAGTCTCCAAAAGATAGAATATCTCTGAGATGGTGTCAGGATTGGCTATGTACATCAGAGCATAATCCATGTATAATGCAATCCCATGTTCTGTGCCTCCCAAAGACATCCCTTCACCCTAGTGTTCTCCCATATAGCCTGAGCCAGAGGCTGCATGGAAGGGTGAACAGATGTGGCGACATGGGGCAACCCTGGCAGGTACCACTACCCAACCTGACAGAGGAAGAAACATGGCCATTTACTTTAATAAATGCCTGGGGTGGCATAAATGCACTCAAGGAGAGAGAGACACAGTCAGGAAAAATGAACTTCTGGAGATTGACAAAGAGATAGGATAAAGACACCCTGACAAATGCCTTTCTGGCATCTAAGCTGGCCAGGAGAAAGGGTGTGGCTGTCAAATGAACCTGTTGGAGTATTTGGAGGGTGCAATAAGTATTATCCCTGGTTTGATGAGCCAACACAAACCCCTTTGATCAGAATGAATCAGGGATGGCAGGAGAGAGTCCAGTCTTTGGGCCAGTACAGTCATGGTTACCAATCAGTGTACATGGACGAAAATAGGTTAGTAATCTGAAAGGTTTTTCAGTATATATGTCATGTACATTTAGCTTTACTTCACCTGCTGCCTAGCAGGTGTTATCCACCAACACATACCAGAAAATACAAAAACACTGAATGAGTGAACAGAGGCATTAAAACAAAATGAGAGTTAAACTCACTCATTCCACTACCTGCTCAAGTCCACCCACCTGCCAGATCTGAAAGCCAAGAAGTGGGGACCAGTAAACAGAGTGAACAAAGACATCAAAAGAAAAAAAAGATGTTAAACTCACTGCATCCTTTCTCTCGTGTCCGCATCTCTTCTCCGCACCTCTGCCTGTGCACAACCCTTTTACAACCTGCCCACCACCCAATCTGAAACTCCAGTTAGCACAGTAAAACAAGCTCACATGCTGTGAGCACACAACGTGCAGAAAGAAGTGGGGCCAGTACACAGAGTGAACAGAAGCATTAGAGAGAGAAAAACATATTAAAAGTCACTTCTGTCCTCTCCTCTTCCTGCCTGCAACCTGCCCAGCCCAATCATTTATGTGCTATACAGTATTGTGCTTAAGGCACATTAACATATAACTGCCAGTCTCCCCCCTTATTATTGCACACATTAGATATTAAGAGAGTTATCCTGAAAATAACTAATGCAGACAGGTCCTTTAAAGACCATTACAAGCTGGACAGGGTTAATTTTGGTGGTGGTACATCAAGATGGCACGCTCACATCACTCACTAATAGCTCTAGCATGAAATGTCAGAAGCAGGTCATTGTCGATAGACTGGCAACAAAGAAGCTGCATCTACCCTCCACCATTTCCTAATTCTGTTCCTTTTCCCAGATAGAGAAAAGACAATTCATTTAAAAAATCCCACCACGGCCTATTCTAGCAACACCCTGCTGACAGGTGCCTTCAGTTCCCATTCAAGGATGGTTTTGTTACTCTCTCGTATGGTTCAAGTAACAGTTTAAAGATGGGAAGTTAGCAAGGCCTGCAGGTGTGGTACTGCATAAAGTTATCAAGCAGTGTTCAATTCTTGTCAAGTAAACAAAGTGCAGTAGTAGTGATAACAGCAGTATGTATTAGTCTGTTGCTCGGTTCCTACTTGATACATTCCTACTCAAGTCATCATTTTGTTCATTCATGGTGCCTAGAGAGCATGTTTAAACATGTAAATTTAAACTCACTAAAATAAAATGAATACTTATAGTGACCCCGAACAACACTGAATTCTTGGGGGGCTTAGTTATTACCCCATTCAACACAAAATGTATCAAAATGAAATGGGTCAAGCGTTACACACAATCATACCTTCCTCCATGAAATAAACCCAAAGCAACAGATACAGAAAATCACTTTTCTAATGCAGCCACTTGTTTTGTGCATTTTTTTCTTTGGGCGGGGGAATGAGAGTATGAAACAATGCCTTGCTCTCCAAATCTTTATAAGAGAGGTCGGGAGGAATCAGATGATCTCTGCTGGCAGCCTAATCACCAGCAGTGATTTTCTGGCCCCAGTCTGCAGGGGGTGTAAAGGCAGTACCCCAGATAGACAAAGTTAGATCACAGCAACCTTCCTCTTTAGACAGTAAGGGTGGCCCAGGTCACCACCTACCCATCAAATATTTAACAAAAAAACCTACTTTGGGCAAACATGAATCAGGGGATAAGAAGGTAACTCGCAAATCACATTGCTGAGAAAAAGCTTATAAAATTATGTAATCTAAGACAAAATTTATCTCAACTACAGAATCCCTTACTGATAGCTCTCCATTTGACTCCATCGGCCCATCAGCAAGCCCTGTTCCAGTTACAACTGTTGACTAGTGTGATTTCACTGGCCAGCACTGGCAGCAAGAAGACTTCTGGGAGAGTCAGTAGATGAAGTCACCATGCAATGTCCCATTGTAACATAGCAAAGCATCACTATGCATGTCTTCACTAACAACATGTTAGCAAGCAGATCGTGCTTATTAGATTTAATTGATTTCTGCACAGTTTTTTATTTAAATTTTTTTGAGCAAGAGCCTGATTCTTCTGATGCAGCTGCAGCTCCTAAAATTAATCAAAATTATCATGTTCATGTGAGGTGGGGGACTAAATGCATGTGTGGCCTATCCCAGAATCAGAGTGGAGGGCCATGCTAGCCTTGCCCTTGTTTTAGTCTCTCCTGCCTAGATCATACATAGTGATGTAGGGAGGCTTTTGTATTGCTGTGTAGATGTCAGGCTACATAGTTTAGGCAGTGCTGTGGGGGGTGGGCAGAGATAAAACAAGAAGTGCCATTGATGGCTGCAGGAGACAGCTGTGCAATAAAGCTCATCAAATGTTCCTAGTCGGACCCTTCAGGTCAGTACACATTGTCATAGCAGCTTGTGTTGGACAGGAGGGGCAGAGAGAAAAATGAAGTGCTGCTGAGATGCTGCGGGAGACAGCTGTGCAGTACAAACGCACAACAAATGTTCTTAGTAGGAATCATCAAATAAGTACACATTGTCACAGCAGCTTCCATTTTCACTTTCCAGCTCTGTGATTGGGTGTATAGATCAAAGTGACCACAGAGAATAGGCATAGAATGCCACTAGTTACATGAAGAACTGAAAAGGCCAAAGCCCAAATGTAGTTCCTCAACACAAGTCATAATGCATCAGATTTCCTCCTGGTTGTATGTACTTTATCAAAATGGTTTTAAATGACTGTTTACTGTCACTAATAATTATGTTCTCTGGTAATTTATTCCATAAGTTACAAGTTCTTTGGGTGAAGAAATACTTTCTTTTATCAGTCTTGAATTTATTCAATCTAATTTATAACAGGTGCCCTCTGGTGATTGAGTATATTCTTTATATTCAATTCCAGGTTCATTCATGAGTAAAGGATCACTCATAATGTCATAAAATAACAAAAGTTCACCCTTAATTCATCTTGTTTCAAGGCTATGTAATCCCAGAAATTGTAATCGCCCTAGATAGGGCATGTTTTGGATTGGTTGAATTGTTCATGTATGTCTGCAAATGTGCAGTATTAGAAAAGAGATTGCTAAACCTAAGCCTGGGATTGTGAAGAGGGACTAGCCTAAAAGCCCTATCACACAATAATAGCAATATGTTCACTTACGCAGTTGGCAAACAAACATTAAAAGACTGGTGGAGTAAAGCAGGTATCAATCATCTGATCTGATTGATCCTATTACAAACATTCTTTACTCATTTATGGAGACTAGAAAACTACTGTTTTCCCAAAACTCAATTTTGTAGGTTTTACAATTTAGAGATACAGTTAAAATGTATTTGTCCATATCTATCCTTACCCAAAACTGAATCCAGGGTCCCTATTCCTAAAATAGCTGGAGAAAAATAGGTACTGGAAGAGTTTATAGATTCATCAAGGGTCGTGAAATGGACATTACATCTAACTCCATGAGATCTTAGGGAGCAGGGTTTAACTGATCACTAGATATTACTTGATCGTCTATGTAGAACAATAATACGTCTTCTATAGATGTTGCAGGGCAGTACAAGGAAGCCTAATCCAGTTCAAAATACTACTTTGTTAGGATCGCATTCTTGCTACATATACAATATAACCCGATTATCCGAAACTCAGTTATCCAAATCTCTGGATTAACGAAACTGTCCGTGTCCCCATAGATAATTGGTGTTATACTGTGTCTGTAGTGAAACGTGTCCAAAAGCAGCCTAATAAAGTAGTGATCTTGCTGCAGTTAAAATCATTTAACTTTACTGGAGTATTCTATGTTCCTCCCATGCAGTTAGTTTGCTGAGTAGCAGCCTTACCCCTTTCCTTAATCAGCATCTTTATCGCTCACTTCAGACATATGCAGACCTCCAGTTACAAATCTGCTCATTATCAATGGGCATATGGACATGGAAAGACTGTGGCACTGGCTTTCCTAATAAAGGCATTTGAAGTGTTTGGAGTTCTGGAGTTTAGTGATGGGAACTGCCTGACTTGTAAGAAAGAAACAGAGAAAGCAGGGAGTACAGTATAGGACTCATTGTCTCTTAGAAGAGCTCTGTTCCACAGCCATCCAACACAGAAAGGTGCCGCTTACACAGAAAAGGTGCAGCTGTAAACTTTGACTTTTATGTCAGTCAACTTTACATATTAAAGCAACAGCAAAGAGAGAACGGGGAAAGCAGGGAGCAGCAGAAGATTCATTGCCGGCATGAGATATGCACTTTAGTCTCTGCTGTAAACAAGGCACTATGTACTGTAGACACTTTTATTAATTAATTTATTTACAGTATTTACTCTATTACATGTACTGTAGCACTGCTGTGCATTTTTATTTTAGTATGGTTAACATGTTACGTTACTAACTGAGAATGTGCTCTCATTATCCTCTGTTACATTGAGTGTTGTAGCCGGAATGGAAATTTCATGTCTTCCATTTATCTGAACCCCGATTATCTGAATATATTTCATGTCCCTGTGCCATTTGGATAATCTTGGTTATACTGTACTGGAAAATGTTTTTTTATTTCTGGACAATGGGCCTTACAGGTGGTACACTTCTTCTCTTGCATCCTTTAGGCATATTCCAACAGACTGCAATTACTTTTAAGGATATTTGGAATAAGATCACACGAGTTTGCAGTGTAATAGTGGGTAGTGTAATTCACCCAGGATCCTCAAAGTTTTATACAGTATTAGGAGATATTAGTCTTCTTCACTCTATGCCTATGGTGAAACATTGAATCTTAGTAACTTGCTTAGGGCTTAAAAGGCTGATGTTGTCTCATCAGAAAACTTCAGTTACACCCACTTTTGAAAATAGCTAATCAATGTGAGAAATGTCCACAGAATGAATGTATGAGTTAGATTGCATTCGGTAGGTTAGATTATTTTGAGCCCATTTGATCCCTTATATCTAAATATCTTAACACATGAGAAAACCACCTTACCAATTTATTGTATTTTTGTTGTGAGTATGTGTTCATGAGTTTGCATGTAATTGTTTATTATATTTACATCCTTATAATTTTAATCCTGTATGATTAAGTATTTATCTTTAAACTGAATATTAATTTAGTGTCATTCTAAACATAGAAACAAAGGCAATGTCAGCAGAAAAATATAATTTGTCTATCCAGTCTACCTTGATTTACCCTACTTTACCCTGTGACCTGTTGTCTAGCCAGGCTTTTGCCCTCATCTCCTCCCCTCACTCAGTGGCATAGATTACGGAAGGCTGCCCCCTGAGCAAAGAGATCTGAACTTTTGAGTTTGCTTGTTTGCAGATTTTTTGTTTTTTGCTCTTGGCTGGACCTGGCTGGAGGACTGTGCAAATTTTATTATTGTCTGACTCCCAATGATTGCCTCAAATTTCCCCATTTCTGATAGGCTGCAAGCATGCTGTAACCACAGCAATGTGCATTTTGCAGCCAACCACAGAGCACAGCAGCCACAGTTGCATGCCTGCCTGCACAAGCTGCAAACCATTATAGTGCCATTTCTTGCCTGCCATTGAGAAGAGCAGTAGCGCATGTTTGTTGTCTGGTCAGAGTGGTGGGTCCACTGTGAATGACCCACCGTTGCCCGTCAATTCGAGGATTTCTCCTGGGTCGCCGACTTGATGGTTGGATAATCATTCCTCTCCCTGCGAGAGCCCATCCCAGACACACACCACTGCCAGGCCAAGGAAGGAACAAAGAGCTGAGGAGAGGAGTCACAGAGTCATGTTGGGCTAACTGACTCCAGTGCCAGGCCACAGTGGCAGACCACAAGACCCAGCGGCACCACAAGGGAGGAGACAAGAGTGGAGAGTAGACTGCTCTGTGCTGGGACTCACAGTTGGGAGGGAGGGAGAGCCAGAGCAGAGGGGCCCAGAGATGAGCTGCAGAGAACCTCCTGACCACCCTGCTGGTGCTGCCTGAGTGAAGCTGAGGTGAGGGCCTGAGAAGTTCCTTCAAGTAAGTACTGACTCCCGAGGCCAGAGAACTGAATTAAAAAATAAAATCTCAGTTAGTCAGTTAGTTGGGAGAAACTGGGCCATGATGTGACCTTTTTATTAAGGTATGCACTCTGTCTGTGATACAGACTTGTGGGAGAAATTGAATGATCATGATTTTTATGGTGGGATGGGATCTGCTTGGGGCTGGGGATGATTGGATGGATGATGATGCATCCACCTCACTACCTGCCTTATTGTGACCCCCTGAGTAAATGTTAAGCCCTTTACTCTATCCAACCCATACTTGAAGCCTAAAATGTTTTTGTGGCTACCAACTCTACTGATAGGCTGTTCCATGGCTTGGTCACTCTCTTCATAAAGGAAATCTTTCTCATATCTTTCCTGCATATGAATCTCCTGCCCACCAGCTTACATTGATATCCCTTGTTTTGGACCCACTATTCCTGCTAAATAGTTCCTAACAGTTCACTTTGTTTATTCCTTTCAGGAACTTGAAGGTCTCTATCATGTCACCCTTCTCCTTTCTGACCTTCAGCAGTACTTGTTCAGTGCCGTGAGCCAGTTCTAATAAGATCTGCCCTGCTGGCCCTAATCATTTTGGTTACTTTATGTTACTGTCTCTAACCTGTCTTTGTCTATACTTAGGTGAGGACCCCAGAACTGGGCACAATATTCCAGATGGGGTCTCACCAGTAATTTATAGAGAGTAGTATAGCAGTCTGAGGGAGGGCATTGGTTGGACATCTGTTCTCAAACAAGGAGATAGAGAGGAAAATTGTGCTCCTAAGATTGCAGTAGGACAAGTTCACTGCCAGGTGGCTCCATTCACAGAGTTTGTATGTGAGACAGAGGTATTTCAGTCCTAGAAGGTCTTGCTAGAGATGCATAATAAATGATGGTTACCTTACAAGGCATTGCCAGACTGGTGCCCCACACTCCCTAAGAGCAAGGGGCACCCCAAATCCATTATCACTCTATTATACCCTTTTTAGCAGGGAGCTGACACTTTTGTCAATAATTTGCATGCACCATTGTTCTTTTTGATCCTTTGTCTTTATGTCTGTTGTCATTTTGTAACGATCAGCTTTCATCTCAATTACATTAACAGTGTGCATGTGACAAACTGCCTGTATCTGATTGTATCAGAATGTCAGTGTTTTCTTTTATTAAGTAATGTCATGTAATTTCAGGTAATTGTTTGTACTGTTTAAGAATTCAATAAAATTGCTATTAAAAAAGCAACAGAAACAGTTGCCCAAAACTGGCTCAGAGCAAATCCACCACAACTGCAAAATGACTAGAAATTTTGAGTTGTGCATACAATTACAAAAATTCAATATATTAGTAAAGAAAGAAAAACATTTTAAGATATATGGAACTTTATAGTGGAAGCAATTAAAATGGCCCTTCCAATGTGCATTGATGAAGATTTAATATAGCTGATCTAAGGAATGGAATCCTGAATAATCCTGATAAGGCTCTAATGACTGGGTTCTTGGAGATATCTAGCAATGCTTAGTTACCCTGTGTTGCAGTATACCATGAATACATACTGTATATGCAAAATATAACATTTGGATTTGTATATTATGGTGCATCTTGAATTACTGTTTGTAAAATGCAATCATAAAAAGTTTAATAAACATATTAAAAAAAAAAACTTTTCTGAATATCTTATTCCCAAAGTTTTTGAAAACACTCAACATCAGATTTTATGGTGGACAAAAGCTGCATCTGGCTTTAAAAGACCTGATAGCATTATTTTCTCTGGTCAAGATTATGTCTCCCTCTAATGTCACCACAAATTGTAGTCTCATTATCGCTACTCAATTGATCCCTCAGAAAGAAAGCTTTTATATTGGGGCTTCTTATAAATTTTAGAAAGTCATTGTTGACTTCAGATTCATTTAATGTAATCATTGTGATAAGCCCTTCTGTAACAATTTAATAATTCTGAAACCTGATAAAATATGGGCCAAGGGCTTTATGCTTATTGGTATTATGGTTTCAAGTAACAAACTCTAGCCAGAGCTGATATGGCTGTGGGAGCTGAAGAAGCTCCAGTAATGAGCGCCATGAGCTGTTGAATGCCATCCCACATATACCATGCAAGAAACCTTCAGCATTGAGAAATGCTTTTTCTTTGTTATCTCTGCATGGCTTCCAGTAGTCTCACTGAGATGAAGACGTAATCTCTGATTGTACACTGCAGTCACTAAACATTTTAGTATAATTCTTCTTGCTCTGTCCATTATATTAGAATGTAATCCAGTCTACCGTTGCCGACCAGGAAATTCTATGTTGGAAGAGCATCTCTGACAGATAGCAATGTTCACAGACAGGAGTACCAGAAGATTGAAATAGATGGGGGTGCTGAAAATTGAAAGGGCATTTGTTAGGGTATAAAGGGCATTTTTACAAACCATTTTTCGATATACACTGTAACACAACAGTATAAGATACTGTCAAATCTATAGATTAAGTATTGCCAGTGGCAGCCATTCTAATGTCTTGAGCCATTAATTGCAAATAATGTATAGTTATAAAATTTGCTTTTAAGTATGTGAGATAGTTAGAAATATACTGATTATGAATGCAGGGCATCTTTTGCTAAAAATAACATTGATGTTGATTAACACATATTGCTGCTTTAAGTTAACAGACCCTAAACATAATTTCATAGAATAAAATATGCAGAAATGGGAAGTAACAGATTTTAAAGAGTGAAATTATTAGCATTCATCTGTTATTCAGACTTTATAACATAAGAAGCATTACTCCACTGAAAACAGGGTGGTGCAGCTCAACTGCACAATCTATCTGTCTGCACACACACACACGTGTTTGGAACCATGCTTTGAACTTTTACTCTGAGGTGTGAAGTGGTCATGGTGCCCTAGTCCAGTAATGCATAAAGACTTAGGGAAAATTAATGCAGGAGGATATCCTAAATCTTACCAGCAATTGCACAATATGACATTGATGGAGGAGCATGTTTACATCATTGTACTACTTTTTGTTATAATGAATGTGACTTCTTTTAGAGTCAGACAAAAAATCTGTATGTTTCTTACCAGGAGGCAGTATAGTTTAGTGGTTAGAGCACTGATCTACAAAGCTAGAGATCTGGGTCTGAATCCCATCAGCTCCCACTTGCATACTGTGTGACCCTGAGCAAGTCACATAACTTCCTTGTGCTCCCAGGTCACACCTGGAAACAAACTCTGGATTAGTGTGCCTTTCATGGTTAAACAAGCCCCCTTTACTGTACATTGGCTTGCTAAATGAAGTTTAGTTATAAATAAGAACTCTTGCTTGGACATTCAGGACTTAATGTAGTGTAATAGTGTACTGAAAAAAAAACTTTTGCAAGAGAAATGCTGCATGTAGTGGATACATGTCTGAACCAAAACAGAAAATGTAACAATGTGTTGGACTGCTTTGAAGGCTATTAAGAAGAATTAGCAACTGACTGATTAATTATGGTCATAAAACTGTCCCCCAGCCAGCCAACTTCAAAGGTATAACTCAGGATCTGCTGTTAAATGAGGTATGACAAGATATAAATCATATGATGGTCTCAGCATAGTAATTTCACAATGCAGGCTGTCTGAAATGCAATAGTAGTTAGCAGAAAGAAGGAGTATTTATTTAACTGCCATAGAGATTGGCAGAATGGAAGAATACACTGAAAACTTCTAAAAGATGTGTTCCATGGAAACACCTTTTTCAAGGAAAGCAGGATGGCTGTAGGCTCCACCCATAGCCATAAAAGGAGGCTAAACATGAGGGTATTATTATTAGTATTATGCTTTGCAATTTTTGGCTAGGAAAACACTGAGATGAGAATCTGTTTCCAGGTAGTCCCGATGGGAAGGGAACAGGGATTAAGATAACAGTAACAATTATTTGAAATAAAAATATAGTGCAAAATACTTTTCCAGAAATAAATGTGAGTACAAGGCTAAGTTTCCAGCTTAGGGTTCTGATGACATTGTAGGGATTTTGAGAACAAAGGACGAGATGTCATCAGAATCTGAAATGGAAACACAACTGAATTGTGCATGGATACCCATGTCTTATTTTGTATGATACTAGATATGGTTTAACACATGAAATAAAAATGCTGCTGTTTTCTTCCCAAGAAATCTTTGGTTTAATAAAAAATAAACATAACTAACAAACAAACAAACTAACTAACTAGAAAACAGAATCATACACTGCACTTACTGCAGAAAATCCACCTTGGGGAGTGGTAGATTTTTATTTTTAAGATGATGAAATAACAGAAGATAGTGTGCTAAGAGAGAGTCTGGGTTTGTCTATGGAGAACATGGAATTAGAACAGCAGGTGGCATGGGCTTCCATTCTAATTTAAAAGATGTTTTGCACAGTAGGGTACTGCAGCATCTATGAACTTTGAACTATGATGTACAGGTAACAGCTTTTAGCTAGGATGAAATCCATGCACAGTGAGGGTAATCATATACTACATAGAGGATAATGGATGAACAACAGTGAATAACAATGCTGTGTTCACTTTGAGAGGTTGTCATGACGACTTAGTAGACCTCGACAGCAAAGCACGAGAAGTCTACAGTTGTCATGACAACCTTGAGAAGTGAACTCACTGTTGTTGTTTACTGCTGCCCATCCACTGCCTTTTCTAGTGTAGGGTAACAATGCAACAATGGAGCATTTCTTGAGGATTTCTTCTTTCTTCTTGAGAGTGAGCTAAGTTATCAGGTTACACATTGTCACACTTGACTGATGCCAAGTGATTCAGTCAATTTCCATTCAAATCAAATCCAATTCTGTTTTTAATGTGCAGTGATTTTGCTGTTCATTTATAAACTGGTGCAGTTCTGAACAAGCAGATTTTAAAAATACACTGGAAGCCATTGCCGATTACTTGTTTTTCTTCTTGCAGCTGTCAGAATAAACAAAGGGAAAAAAACAGGCGGTTTCCGTGGCTGTCATGGTTACATGAGCATGAGGGCATTCTATGTTGTTATATCCTAGTAGTGGCGTACCCAAGATGGTAGGGACATCACTACTAGGGTACAACAAACCTAGGAATTCATTGAATTCCATTAAGAATCACTACCGTCCCATACACTACTAGTTTAGTGGAATAAGAAACACTACCTTTGCATTGGACAATTAGTTCACTTAAAAGTGGCATACCAAGAGGCAGTTTGCAGTAAGATCAGAGTATAGGATTTGTAATAAAGGTGCTAGGAGAAGACACTGTAAGAAAATGGAATTAATTTAAATGAATTGCAGGCTTTCAAGCAGTTTTAGGGGGCACTGGTACTTTTAATTGTCTGATTCTAAATTTTGGCACACATCAAGAGCTCCCTGCAAAATTTAAGGAAAATGTATAAGAAATGTGATAAAATGTTTGTATTAGCCAGGGATGAGCTTGGCAAACCTTTAACATTGCTAGAAGAAATCTGTCTTGCATAAGTTTGCATACCCACGATGCCTTGCACTGAAATTTAGACTTTAGGGTATGATTTGTTTAGAAAGTAACAGCCCTGACTCACCTTTGGCGTTCCTGGGCCCTTGAGGTCCTAATAGTATTCGCCTCTGAGGGCCCCACCTGGGTTAGGATAGGTGGATGTAGAATGGCACGGTGCCTCCACATAGAAACATAGAAATGTAGCGTTGATGGCAGATAAGGACTGCAAGGCTCATCCAGTCTGCCCATTTCTTTTCTACCTTATGAATGTGCCATTGGCCTTTGCTCTGTCAATGGCCTATCTATTCAAATTCATCTGTACTGCTCCCTTATGCCTATCCCATGCCTGTTTGAAGCCCTGCACTGTATTCATATCCACCACTTCCTGAGGCAGGCGTTCCATGCATCCACCACCCTTTCTGTGAAAAGAACTTCCTCACATTACCCCTTAATCGGCCTCCCTCTTTTTTTTTTTTTTGAAATTTAGCATCTTTATTGAGTTATATAAAACCAACAATACATGAACTAGAGACTGTGCATCATACTATGCTTGGAACAAATAATAAATAGTTGGTGAGATAACAGTCCCCTAAGGAGTAAGAGAAACCATGAACTCCTAGTTAAGAAAATCCATATGAAACCAAAATTAACTCCCCCTGCCCCCTACCCCCCACCACCCGGAGAATG
Organism: Neoceratodus forsteri; assembly: GCA_016271365.2. Taxonomy (NCBI): domain Eukaryota; kingdom Metazoa; phylum Chordata; order Ceratodontiformes; family Ceratodontidae; genus Neoceratodus; species Neoceratodus forsteri. The sequence continues at coordinate 647,125,928 of CM028137.1, forward strand.
CCTTAACAAAGAAAAAACAACAGAGAGAGAGAGAGAAGGGTATTGGAGAGACAACCCAAAGTAACAGAGTCAATCCAAGAGAGGCAAATTAGGCACTGGCTGTCAGAGGCCAGCATTGTATAGGGATTACTTCAGGTATAATGCATATAATTTACCCATTTCTGATTGAAAGAGGCCAAACGATTTTGGGAGCTGGCTATTAACTTCTCAGTATTAAAATAGAGGGACATTTCTTTGAGCCATTCCAAGTATGTGATGGAATCTTGATCCATCCAATGCCTAAGGACCAGCTTTTGACTACTATAGAGATTAAAGCCATATGGTACCTCGCTTCTTCACCTCGATATTAGAGTATATCCCTAGTATACATATTTCTTTGGTGAAGAGATCCTTTAACCCCAGAAGCGGGTCTAGGTTACTTCATATTGTGTTCCATAGAGATGTCACCTCATCACAATACCAAAGGATATGCAACAGGTTCCTTCAGTAACTCCACACGAGTAAAGTTGGATGATTGGAGTTTACCAAATTTAGTCAATTTGATTGGCATGTAATAGAGATTGTTCAGAATATGGTACTGGTCAGTCTGTGGTTGTCCTGGGAAAGGTATTTGTATGTGTCCTTCCAAATCAGACTCCAGGGAAGAGGAGAATCCAGTATGAGAGGTGCCCAAATTTTAGAGCCCTCCAAGGTGATGGGAAACAAGACGTCCAGCAGATAGGCATAAATTTTGGCAATACCATGGGGTTTAACTGCGGATTCTGGATCCTTCCAGGAAGGGCCTTGTTTTGAAGGTATAGATACAGACCCAAATAGCTTAGCTATTAGGTGTCTCAATTGGAAAACCTTGAAATGTGCTTCTGGGAAATGTTAAGGAGGTTAAGATATCTGCAGAGGATAAGAGTGAGCCTTGAGAATACAGGGACTCCACTAAAGAGTCCTGAATTTGAGGAACCACTCAGAGGTCAGCCGCTGCCCCCTATTTTGATGTTGGGATTTAATATGAGGGGTTGTGCCAGATCTTTGGTATATGGTATGTTGAAGAAACTCCAACATTGGGATAAAATTTTAATAGAGACCTATAACAGACTCTTGTATGGCTATGGGTAATCGCGGAGAAGGAAGTAGCAGAAGATATGGGAGGTCTGAGGTTAAATTGATCCAGAGTTTAAGTTCCAATTGTGGCCAAGTTGGTTGGGGTAAGTTGAGTTGGGAGTTGACCATTTCCTATTTTGTGTAGTTGACTAGCCCAGTAGTATAGTAAGAAGTTAGGAGCGAAGGCCCCTTTATCCCTAGTTATGTTAAGTTTGAGAAAGGCCCGTCTAGGTTGTTTTCCTTTCAGATGAAACTGGATAGCGCAGAATGTATCTGTTTGAAATACGATCTGGGGAGCCATATATTTAACAGGTTTAGGGATAGAAAATCCAGGGTAGTCAGTTCATTTTAACAATATTGATGCACCCCATAGGGATAATGGTACGTTTGCCACCTGACAAGGTCTCTCTGGACCTTTATCAAGCAAGTCGTCCAAATCAGGCTTCCTGACCACTTCAGCCTCAAGGCCAGATGTCTGCCCAAATACGAAGTGAAACAGGGACCACTTCATATCAAACTGGGTGAAGCTAGCATGAAAGGTGAAAGAGTTTAATGGGAAAATAACTGATTTAGATAAGTTTAGTCTATAATTGGACATATGGCCAAATCATTCAATAATTTGTAAGGCTTGTGCTAAAGATGATTCTGGGTTGGAAAGGTGTAATAAAATATCATCTGCAAAGACCGACAAAGTCAGTGGATTTGAGAGATAAGCATAACCTGTAACCCGTGTTGAGGCCTTAATGCTAATTATCAAGGGTTCTAAATACAAATTAAAAGGTAGGGGACAAAGGGCACCCTTGCCGAGTACCAGAACCCAAGGGAATCGAGAAGAGAAGACCCCATTGCAGTAAACTTTGGCTGAGGGTGATTTGTAAATCATTTTAATCCACTGGATAAAGGTATCAGGAAAGCCCATTCTCCTCAGAGTAGCCACAAGAAGTCCCAGTTCACCCTATCAAAGGTCTTTTCTGCGTCTAAGCGCAACTAAGGCCATAGGGACTGAGAGTCTTGAGCAGTTTGAACGACGTGGGAAAGGGTTTAAATGATCTGCTGCAGATCTGCCTTGAACAAAACCAACCTGTTCGGGCTCAGCAGGTGTTGCCAGATCTTCTTAATTCTAAGAGAGAATCTTGGATAGGATTTTGATATCGTAGTTTAATAGTGAGATTGGTCTGTAGCTGGCTAGATCTAGCAAGGGTTTATCCGGCTTTGGAATTAAAATTATCATGGCTTCTAGCAGAGAGAATCAAGGCAGTCTGAGGAAAACATATAGTTGTATAATTTCAAAAGTAGAGGGCTAACTCTTTGCAAAAGGCTTTATAGAAATTTGGAGGAAGCCATCGGGCCCTGGAGCCTTGTCCAAAGGCAGCCCTTTAATTGCATCTTCTACCTCAGTTAAGGTGATGGGAGAGGATAATACATCGCAGTGGTGTACCTGAAGGAAGGAAGTTTGATCCTATCCAAAACTGTTCTATCTTGTGGAGAGGTGATTGAGGCGTACCTTTGCCATAGATCTCCTATAAAAGGATTCAAAATTAGGGCTATATCTCTAGGCAAAGTTTTGACAGAGCCGTCATGGGAATTCAGTGCTGGGATTAACCTTGAACTCTCCGTCTCCCTCAGTCTAAGGGCTAGCAATCTTCCGGCTTCTCCCTTGGTCCAAATAGCGAGTCTTAGTTTTGAGCATAGCATACTCTGCTTTTCTCTTAATAAATCATTGTATTCTCTCCTGAGTTTAATTAGAGTTTCCAGATCTTTTGAGAATTAGATAGAAGGAGGTCATTTTCGCTATCCTGATTTGATTGGACAGCAAGATAACTTTAGCCTCTCTTGTCTTTTCCTATGGGAGGCTAGCTTTATGAGCTCACCTCTAATAAAGCATTTAAGAGAGCACCAAAGTATATCGTCCCTGGAAACAGAACCTTGGTTAAATTCTAAAAGGATAAAATCTTAGATTTAATATGGGAAACTGTTCGATCCTCTTTTAGGAGTTGCGTATTTAATTTCCAAGGGTATCCCTCTGCCTGTGAGTCCGAGGAAACCGTGAACCATACCAGGGTGGTCCGAAATAACTATTGGCTCTATGCCTTCTTGATGTGTATTACTCAGAAGGGTGGAGCTGGTTAGAATGTAGTCAATTCTTGACCACATTTGATGGACCTGGGAGTAGAAGGAAAAGATCGTCTCTTAGGGTTGAGCAGATGCCAAGGTCACATAACCTAGCAAATGCATAAAATCTTTGAGAGCTAGTTGAGAGGGACAAAGGTTTTAATGGCCTATAGGTTTTATCCATCTCCTGAGATGGAGCTATATTCAGTCGCACCTAGAATAAAAAGGAGGGCAGGAATCTACTCAGTTTATCTGCTAGGGACATGAGGAACTGGGGATCACCCCAACTGGACCATATATTGCACCCAGTACCACACTGCTATTATTGAGCTGGCCTTTGACCAAAACAAATCTACCATCCTGGTCTATAATACTATCCTCCACTACAAACATAATATGTTGTTTAATTAATATAGCCACCCCTGCTGGCATGTAGGTCACTGGCTGTAAAAGTCTGAGAAAATCCCAGCCTCGTAGCCCCTTAGCTTCTGAGGTTGACAAGTGTGTCTCCTGCATGAAAAGTATATCCACATTTAATAAAAACAGTTATGGAGAACCTGATGTCTTTTGGTAGGGTCTCTGCGCCTCTGACATTCAAGCTGGCAAACTTAATCGACCTCGTAGCCATATGATTTGGTAACATGTGAAGAAACCAAAGACAGTAACCCTCTAGTATGATCAGAAACATTTGGCACTCTCGAACCTCCTCCCCCTCATCCCCACGAGGAAAAACAGTTAACATCAAATATTCCACAAAATCTAAAGCATTGGGTTGCAGGTAATGAACCTTGAGCACAAAAACAGCATCCTGTGTTTATTTAACCCGGACAGTGAAATACTCTGCCACCCACCCTCCCCTTAATCCCAACCTTACAATCAATTATACCACCCCATAAACTATATACAAATGGTCCCTTGGATCCAGCAGAGCATAACCTGACCAAACAAGAATGATGAACAAGGACCGTCCCCCAAGGCTAGCAGACCCAAGCTTTGTTAGGCGACTGTATGACTGTGAGGAAATTGAACCGTTATAAGTAAGGCAAAACAGCAGCCTGAAGCAGACAAGAATAAATTGATCTCCTGGGTGCTGCAGCCTCCCTCTACACACAGGCTGCGAGGCAGATCACCCAGAGCTAGCTCAATCATTGTGCCCCGACCCAGCCAAAATCTTAGGGCATTTTGTTTTGTGGCCCTTGGAAAGAAACACTACTAATGAATTGGAGAGGATATCAATTGGAAAGGCCCTACCAGCACTCACCAAGCGTGGAGAAACCTCGATGTAGCGGGCTCCATCTCACCTGGGTTAAACTTACAAGTGCAGCATATAGAATATCGCTGAAGAGCTAGTGGGACACCTCAAACTAAACTTAAGCAGGCAGTAGTGTAATTCCTGCTGCGGTATACGCTACTTCCACGATACAGGGAGAGAGGGCATAATATCCCAAGGACCGATTGGTCCTCCAGGAATATGAACCATCAGGAATCGTTATCAGGAACTTGGTTCCTACCCTCCCTCCCTCCCAGAGCCGGACAGCAGGCCCATGGTTGCTAAATTAGGCCTTTAGGCCACACGACTCGATCAACCCCAGCAATCAAAAACTGAGGAAAAGCAACAACAATAGAACACCAGGTAGGAAAACCGCTCAATCTCAACACTTAAACAAGAAAACTTATTTAAGCAGCACTCTGGGATCACAGTTCAGCCACTTTTAAAAAGGTTAGGCAGCTTCAGGGTCAAATCAGCCATGGCTTGGTCCGGCTTCTTGTATGTGCCACACACCATCAGTACCACCTGCAGTTTCGCGGATAGCTCATCCGAAAATGTATACCCGCAGCTATCAGCTTGGTCACTGTCGGATGGAAGGCTTTCCTTTCTGTCGGGTTTCATAGGGTAAGTCCCGGGTGACTCTTAATTTGTTGCCATCCCACTTAGATTGTTTGTAGCTCCTTGACTTTGGCCAGGATGTGTTGCTTCTCGAGAAGCTGAGCAACTTAATAATTATGGGCCTCGGAGGAGCTCAAGTGGGGAGCCTTGGTTTTAGTGAGCGATGTGCCCTTTCAATATGGTACTGTGGGTTAAGGGTGAGGGACCCACTATCTTGTTCAGCAGCTTTTGGAGAAGGCCATAATGTCCACACCCTCTTCAAATTGTGGTAGGCCCAGTATTAAGATGTTGTTCCTCCTGGTTCGCCCTTAAGATCTTCGTTTTCAGCTGGAGTTTAGTTATTTGCTGCTTAAGGTAAGTGATTTCAGGGTTGGTTTTCGCTTTCCAGCGAGCAGGTTCTAACGCGCGAATCTCCACTCTAATGGTGAGCGTGGCAAGGTCACTCTGTAGATTTTAGCTCCATTGATATGTCTTGTAGTGTTTCCCGGAATGGGATTAATTCCTGTGAAGCGATCCTCCATGAGAGGATTGAAGAGGAACCAGAGAGGCTGACTTTAACAACATGCCTCACATTCTGGTTTTCGATTTTTTGGAGCCTTCTCTGGAGTAGTCGGTGGTGTATCTTAGCCCCAGCAGAGTATTCATCTCAGCCTCCATAGCTCCATAGACCAAAATGATCCAATTTAGGATCCGATTGCAAATCTGGCACAGTTGCGTTGCTGGTAGGTAGATCAAACTGGTAGATGGTTTAGCTTGGTAAACGGCCACAAAGTCAGCAAAAAATGGAATTTAGCTGATCGGTAGGCGAGAGCTCTCAATTATGCTGCTGCTAGGTGCACTGCATCACGTGACCGCCAATCGGCCTCCCTCTAATCTCATGCTGTGTTCTCTTGTCCTGCTATTTTTCTTATATTGAAATGTTAGACTCTTTCACCTTATTAATGCCCTAAAGGTGTTTGAATGTTTTGATCATATCACCTCTCTCCCTTCTTTGCTCAAAGGTATACATGTTGAGCTCCGTTAATCTGTCCTCATATGTTTTCTGATGCAGTCCCTGTACCATTTTGGTCGCCCTTCTCTGGACTGCCTCAATTTGGTTAATGTCCTTGTGAGATCGCTCCAGTAATGCGCAGTACTCCGGATGGGGCATAATCAGTGTCTTGTAAAGAGGGATTATTACCTCCTCTTCCGACTTGTGATACCCTACTATTACACCCCAACAACCCCTAGCCTTGCCTACTGCTTTAGTGGTCTGCTTGGATGATTTCAGGTCATCGATGATGATGATGCCCAAGTCTCTTTCTTCCCTTGTGACTGCCAGCAACAACCTCCCAGCCTATAGGTGGCTTCAGGGTTTCTCTTCCCTATGTGCATGATATTGCACTTCTTTGCATTAAACCCCAGTTGCCACTCTTTCAACCATTTGTTAGTTTATCCAGATCTCTTCTCATTCTGCCCACCCCATCTGGATCATTTACTCTGTTGCAGATCTTGGTGTCATCTGCAAACAGACAAACCTTACCCTCAGTCCATCTGCAATGTCACTGATGAAGATATTGAAGAGGACTGGCCCCAGGACTGATCCTGAGGTACCCCACTTGTGACTTGCATCTCTTCTGACTGTATACCGTTTATCACCACTCTCTGTTTTCTGCCCGCCAACAAGTTTGCCACCTAGTTCACCAACTTCTGACCCACCCCAAGCCTACCCAGCTTATTAATCAATCTTCTATGTGGGACAGTATCAAAAGCTTTGCTGTAGTCAAGGTAGGCGACATCAACTGCTCCCCTTGGTCCGCCACTCTGGTTACCCAGTCAAAGAAATCTATGAGAACAGTTTGACAGGACCTTCCTGTTATAAACACATGCTGTCTTGGATCCTGTGCTCCTATGGATTCCAGGTGTTGTACAATTCTTTCCTTAAGGAGTGCCTTCATAATCTTGCCCACCTGAGAAAGTGGCAGGGAACACCTGTAGGTAAATAGCAGGTTACCACCCAAGGAAAATTCACTAGCAGCCCCCAAACAGATCCCCCACACACTGACAATACCCCCTTCTTTGCAGCAACACTCTGTGGCAGTAATTAACATGAACAGCAGTATTTTATTGTAAATAAAATGGAAAAGAAGAGAACACAGCAACAACAAGAACAACACTGGCTAACAATTCTGCCCACCTCCCAGCTGTGGGTGAACTCATCTTTCCTTGGCAGCTGCCCAGAAAGTCTATTCAGCCTTTTCGTGGGTACCTCATCGCATCGCAGAAATCGTCATGGGGATCTTTCGTTGAGGCCCAAACTTTAGATTCACAATGCTTAACTGTAACTTTCAGGCCTGGGCTCAGCTTTCTGGCATAGTCTTGTCAAGAATTACCCTTTAATTTCCACCTAGCTAGCTAGCTAAATAAAGACTACATAAAGCTGCAGCTTGGGGTACTTACAGTTTAGCAGTCCAGATGGGGTGGAGGTGGGGGTTCAAGGATCTGATATTTCTGTACCATGATGATGTCAGGTAGTTGGTGCACTGATGCAGCAGCTGAGCTGGTTGAAGGACTTGAGGGATGCTGGAGTCTTCACCTGCCTGACCTTTCCAATCTTCGCTGCTGGGGCCTTTATAGGTAGTGTTCACCAGGTAGGCCTCTCAACTTCCTCTGCTGATCTCTGTCCTTTTCATTCAGGGGACTGAGCAGCGTGGTTCCCAGACCCTTCTGTTGCACACCCAGAGTGATTCAGGTGAAGGCTGTGCTGTTCTCTGTCTCTGACCCCAGCACACTCCTCATACGTTCTTGGAGTTCAGCAGCACAGGCTTCAAATCACCCAGCCAAGGGATAGAACTTAGTATACAGTCCCTTACTTGCTGCTGCAGCCCTACCACTTGTTCTCACACTGGGCTGTTAGCTTGCTTTCTCCCTCTCTGCTACTCTCTCAGTACTCCCCCCAGGTCTCTCTCTCTTGCTGTATGCACTCTGCAGTTGCTTCACTAGCCAGCAGGGACTAGAATGTTGGTGAGTTGCTGGAGCCGAGCTGGCTGTGAAGCACCTGCAGTGGCTCCTGCAATCTGCTCACTCTGAGATCCTGTTTGAATCTCCCCTGGGTAGGCAATCAGTCCCTTTTATCAGTTTTCAGCAGCCCCTCTCATTGGCTGTAGCAGTTGTCCCTCTGAACAAATTAATGTTGATTTGGAACACTTGCTGCCCTATTGGCTCTCATTTGGCACCAAGAAATGTCCTCCTTTCATTCCCCAAATCCTCTTTTTCAGTCCCATGAACCCTCTGACAAATCCTTGTCTCCAGATTGGGTGTGCAGGGTTTAAAGGTGACAAATATGGCTGCTATAGGAAACAGTCCATGCAGTCCCAAACAGAGTCCCAACTTTCCAGTCAGCTTGCAGCCAAAGCACACTGATTTATATTTAATTTCCCCAAAGTTCTGTAGTAGCACCTCTTCCCTTTAGTCCCTTGCAGAGTTTAAATTAATGTAATTCCTGCCTGTCGCTGCTGCCGATCTACAGTCTCCCCAGGCTGCAGGCAGGCTCTCATTAATAGTCATAAGCCCACTATTAATATTTATAACAGGTCCCCGAGCACTCATAAGAGCTCTTAAAACATTTTCTGGATTACCTTGTGCCTCTTCCATGTCTCTGGACCCTGATTTACTGATCTGGGGTCCAGTAGCACCAGAGAGGCTTTTGGATTGCCACAATGGTGGCAAGAAAATGAGTGTGCCACTGCTCACATACTCATGTTGCAACAGCGTGGCGGGTCCGTGACTCTTGCTCCTCTGGTCCCATTCTAACGTAGAACAGGGGCTGGATGGAGAACCCTGGAACACCAGGGTACATGGGCCAGGCAGCGGTGAGGATACGGTGCAAATGAAAGCCACACCAACCTACAAGGTAAGCACCAACAGAGTGGGGGCTTATAGAGAGATGCATATGTAATCCCCATGCAAATGGGGTTCCCAAAAGTCTTCCAGGAGCTTGCTGGAATGCTCCAAGCCTGAATGGTGTTTGGCGTTTAAGCCATTTGTCTGTGAGTGCTTTTGGAGCCTCTGGTACTGTCTCTTTAAGAGCTGTCTGCTTGCAGACATAATTAGTTGTATGGGGGACTGTGTGTTTCCTGCTTGAGTCCCACTCGAGCTACTGCAAATCACTCTGTTTCTGCCATCGCTAAGTGGGCAGAAGGAGCACTCTTCAAATAAGTAATTGTTTGCTTGTAACTTGTTAGAGTAATAATGAAAATGCAGTTTGATTTAACCTGCTTTCTTGGAGCAAGGACAGTACAAAGTAGCTCCTTCATGTTGATTCTGAACTGCTGAACTGGACCAATCATGGTGGGGATCCTTTAAAATGAAGCCTGCTCTGGGCGAATCAGAACTTGGACTCTCCTCTGGAGCCTGCTGTAAGGGGATTGTAAGGGCAGTGACTCTGGGAAATGTAGTTTTGACATTGGCGCTTTTTTCCACCAACAGGGGAGTTTACTGTAAGTGATAGCCAAACCAGCCAACTGAACTGGGAAGAACTCAAAGGTAATGCCCTGCTCTGTCTACTGGAAAGATCAGATCAGTTTGGGCTGTGAAGATACAGGGAGCTGTGTGCTTCTTTGGTGTGTAGTTTTAGGGTGGGGATCTCGTGTAAGGCCCTAAGTTTCGGTTTGCAGTTTGTGCAAGCCTATTTAGACTGAAACCGACCTGTGAAGAGAATCAAGGAGATCTGAAGAGTAGAAACCAGGCTCACCCTGTAGAAGACTGGAGAAATTGCTGAATCGCAGTTCGGTCTGTCAGGAACTGAATCTGCTGTGTGTTTTCCAGGTATTGTGCAGTATTTGCGATTGGGATGAGTAGCAGCCTGCCTGGTATAGTACTTTCCTTTACATATAAATGTGTGTAGTGCTTGTGGGGAATCGCGTTTCAAATCCCTGTACAGTGAACAGAGTGCAAGAAGCTGAAAGTAAACTCCCAGCTTAATCCAGACTAAATCCGTTTGCTCTAAACTGCAGTGGGGTCCAGTCACAAGGACCTTGTCCACATGGTCTGCTCCTCCTGGCAATCCAGGACAATCTGCCTTCCATCCAGTTCCTAGCATTGAGTTTGTGAGTACAAAGCAGGGTAGCTACCTGCCATCTGTTTATCGAATTGCAAGTGTGTCATCTAATTGTTGTTTTTTTCTTCATTTCTTCACGAACTGAGCCAACCAGCTCCGGATTACAATTTGGGTATTGTGCCAGTGTTTTTTCCATCACAGGGCCCCAAACAAGCTGCAACTGATCCTGGCTAGCCCCCCATCCTGGGTACCCAGTGAAAGTGACAATTTGGGACTCTGAATATGTGCACAGTACTGTGATTATTAATGTGTTTAACCTAATTAACCTGATTTCCCCTTCCTTGTTACAGCTCCTTAAATAAGTTAGATCTGTTGGTTTCAGCAAAGTTACACTGGCTGAGGTATTCATTTATGTTAAGTATTGTGTAACCCCTTGTTACCGGGGTTACTAGAATCTCAGTAAGACCTAGTGGTAGGCAGGAAGGCAGCTTGTGAAACTCCAGTTAAATGGGTTTCACACTGTCTCACTCTGTTCCAAGACTCAGCTGAGACTGAGGGATGACATCACCAATAGAACTATCGCAGCTGCATGAGCCACATTGGAATCTGCAGCAAAGGGAGTCAGTTAGAACGTTGGGAGGTTTTGAAGTCAGTCTTAAGTCAGTCTTCAGTGAGTGTGTGTGAAGTTGGGAGCTTGCTGAGAAAGCAGCTCAGTGAAGGCTCTAGGAGTCTCAGCCTGACAGAGGGCTACTTTTAAGTAAATAGGTGTGTGTCTCCACCTTAAAGAGAGGCACAGAAGATAACTGAAGTGGTGGAGACCGCTGTTTTGGTCTCAGTGCCCCTCCCATTGGGGGCAGGAAAGTTCCCTGCAGGTTCCTGGGGCAACCCCCTAGTTCTGCTTGTGAAGGAAAAGCTGCCTATATGTTCCAGTATTTATTTGGGAGAAAAAGATTTGTGAATCGCCTGTGGGGCACCTGCAATGTGAGGATGAGTGTCTGCTCTTGCTAAAGGGCCTATGTTTTCACCCTAGGACTTGTGTGACAATGTGGGGATTGAACTACTACAATATTGGGAAGCCTAGAGTAATGGGCTAAGCAAGTTAAAAGTAGGTTCAAGTCCAGAGCTTATTGGGATGCAAATGTTAAGTAGAGGAGATGTGACAGACGTCTACCCAGAGTCTACATTTGAAAGTTCAGTAAAGGAATTGTTCAGTTTCCAGAGAAATGGCGGATATGGGCTGTGGGAGCTGGAGGTGGGTGGCCCCCATCTTTAGTGACCAGGTCCATCTCTATGGATTTCTTCTGTGGATTTCTACTTTGCCTCAGGCACTTGGCCGGTGATGAGGGAAGTACCCAGACGTGGGATTGTGAGGAAAATTCTCTCTAGGAGTCAAAGGCTTCAGTGTGGCTTGGGGAGCCACAACAGGATATGGTTCATTCCTCAAATGGACTGCGGATCAAGTGGCGGCCGGGGGGCAGGGCCAGTGGGGAAAACCAAGTAGTGTACAAGTCGGGCTGTTTACCCAAAGCTGTGTGCAAGTCCGGGCTGTGTGCCTGGTGGGTTTAGAGCCTGAGGGCTGGAAATAGTGATAAAGTGTTCTGTTGTCTCTAATCTGCATTACCAGAAATGTAGCCCCATGGGGTCCGTCTATGCTTTGTTTAGTTCAGCTTGGATGTGAATAAAAGCCACACTGAAGAATCCATTCCTGGTTCTGGAAATTACAGTTATTTGCTTCCTGTGTTCGGATTTACTTGGGTGCCCTGTGCAGAGTTGCCAAACCTAGGTCCCCTGTGCCAGGTAACCTTATCCTCCCAGAGCCAGTCCCACCAGGTACTGCTGTCAGCTTCAACAGCATGCCACCTGTCGTTTTGCTAAAAGGCAGGGGTGAGGGGTTACAATTGTACTGTGGTTTTTGCACTGTATCATCTTGTTTTGCAGGGGTCCCCGGGTCCATTCGATGGAACCAGTCCTGGGGGTAAGTGTACATTGTGAAGATATTCCTAATGCATTGTGTGGGCCACTAGTGGGAAAAGGGGGTTACAGTGTCCCAGAGGGTTGTGACCAAGTTAGTTTAACTACTGCAAACCCTGACCTCTGGGTGGAGGCACTGCCATCGGACCTAGGCCCCTCAACCTGTTAGTAGTTAAGCAGGCACGGGTAGTAGCCCTTAGGATAGCCACCTAGGGGTTACATCTTGAGGCTCACCACTGGGATTCTGTGTGCTCTAGTGGCCGTATTCACAGAACCACTGTTAAGAAAAAATAAATAAATAAATGGGTAACTCGACAGAAGTGGCTGGGCACCAGTTGGTGGAGTGGTGTACTGGGAGGAGATCGACCCCAAAATGCTATGCTTATCCTGGACATCCCCTGGGTATCAACTACGGACACTGTACAGGAGTACTTTCCAAAGTGGAAGGTTTACAAAACCCTGTGGTGGTGGGTCGACATGATAATCTGCTCACCCACACTTTTCTGGCCCTAGTAGAGTTTAAGGATCCCATAGATAGCTCCACAGTGCCACAGACTATTACCCCAGAGGAGCCCTCACTGCCTGAAGTGATAACTAAGGACAGTAAAGACCTGGGGGAATGAGCCCCGTTATCTGAAAACTTTTGAGGAGAAATTTGCTAAATGGTTGCTGGGGAAGGAAAACTGTGGAGGACTTGAAGAAACTATTCTTGCCACCTGAGGGTGTTCCTCCCCAACACCCTGCCTGCTCCAGTACCCGTAATGTTGGCTGAACCAATGCAGGCTCCTATTTCTGGACCTGCCATTAGTCACGACTCTTACCGAAGGTTGAGGATCTTCTCTGCACCCTCCCACCCCAAGGGAGGATGACTGAAGACCTGTATAGACTATGCTGTCCCTCAAGTGCTAGAATGGCAATGCTCAGAAGCGCGAAAGAGGGTTAGTGAGAGCCTCTGAGGTCCTGCCCGGCTACCATCCATGCTAAATGGGCCAGTAACCCTGAAGCGACTGCACATGACTATCTTGAGGCCTTGGAGAATGTGTATGGGAGCCCAGATTCTGATGAGGATCTGTGGTGGAGAGTAAGAAAGCACAACAGTACCAAGGGAGTTGTTGTCTGTGTATGTATCTCAGCTGGAAAAATTGTTGCAAGAATGCCTCAGAAAGGGTAGTTTGCCAGCGATTGAACTAGACCGAACCAGGCTGGACAGGATCCTTAAGTCTACCCCTTCTCAGAACTGCTGTTGCTTCAATTACACCTGGCAAATTGACTGGAATCCCACCCTCTTATGATGAGCTAATGAGAGAAATTTCAGTAGTTGAGAAAAAGCGACCTCGGGAGGGACTTGCACCAATAGCTGCGGCTATGACCAGATGACTGAGGTGACCCATCAAGTGAAGTTCAGGGGCAGAGGTTGGCAGTTAATGAGTGCTCTGAGAAGGAAAAAGATATGCCACAATGGGGCTAACTGTTAATAGAGTTCGGGAAATAAAAACAGTCTCTTTATGAAGGCCGCTCCTGCAAGTACAGGCCCGACCCTCATCCGACTGCATCTGCTATGGGGTACCCACCCATGCATCTCCTGCTGACAACAGCTCAAAACTCAATGTCTTGACCATGGAAGTGGAGAAATTGATGAGATGTCTCCAAATGCCTATTACGCGCCCAGACAGAGATGGCACAAGGTTTCCAGTTAGTAGTACCCCGCCCTGGCTCCCAGTGTGATGCCTCAGCCAGCTCAAATTCCAGAAAGTATGTTTTGCTATAATTGTGGGAAGGATGGGCACATGAAAGAGAATGCTGGTCCCCAAAGACACAGACAAAGTTGCATATAGGCTACAAGGAGAGCTTGGAGAACAAATCAGTGATTAAGAGGTGCGCATAATGATCCCAGTGAGGGCCCCAAAATGCTAACTCATGTCCCTTGTGGCAAGGTCAGTTGCCCAGGCCCCCTCACCGCCTCTCCAGACTGGTCCAGAATAGTGGGTCCCTCCATGGGGACCACTGTAAAGAGTGAATGGAGTGTCTACAAGAGCTGTATTAGACAGTGGCTCCCAAGTAACAATTATGTTCCAAGACTGTATCGGAAGCATTTGTCTGATGTACCCTTACAACCGTTGGAGGGGCTGCATGTCTGGGGATTAAGTGAGAAGGCCTACCCTACTCTGGATATATCCTAATTTGGCTGTCTTTTCCCACCTCTGTGGCTGGGTAGCCGAGCAAGTAGAGACCCTGGCCTTAGTGTGTCCCCTACCAGACTGTATGATGGGGTTCCTTTACTAATGGGACTAATGCACATATGTTTGGATGGCTAGCACAGTTGTGTTATGAAAACAGGGCTCAAGGGCTGGTAGAGCTTTAAGAATTCGGCCTTGATTAAGAAGGCCTATGAGGCACAGAGAGATGTTGAAACAGTAGAACCAGAGGAACCGGTTGGAATTGTCTGGAAGAAGGATCCTGACTCTCTGATCCTGGTGCCAAATGCCCAGTGTACCTTACAGGGAGAGGTCCATATCAGAAAGGATGTCAAGAATAAAATATTAATGTTGGATGCACCAGGCGACGGAAAATTGCGGAGGGACTGCTGGTCAAGCCTAGTATTTTGCCTGCTAGAGCCCATGCTTATGCCAGAAGGGTAATGGTTCAAGTTCATAATGTGTCTGACAGAGATTCGGTAAATAGAGGTTGCACCCTGGCAAATGTACATTGTGCAGACACTGCAGTGCACCCAGTAGCAAGAGTTCGGGGAAGAATGACAGAGTAACGCCTGACCTGTTTGATTCGGTGACTCCCATTGCCAGCTGAATGGAAAGTGAGGATCAGTGAGAAGCTTGCCCAGAGAGACAAGGTGTTTTCTTTAAAGGAATGGGACGTAGAAGTGCGTGCAAAAGCTGAGCACCATATCCGGCTGCGTGATGAAAGAGCCATTTACGTGAGAGGTCTCGAGCCTGGCACCTGCTGACATAGATGATGTGAGACGGCATCTGCAAGAGATGCTAGCTGCTGGTGTAATACAAGAATCCAGAAGCCCTATGCTTCCCCATTGTGGTAGTGAGAAAAAGAATGGGACAGTAAGGATGTGTGTGGATTTTTCGCACTTTAAACTGGCGGACTATCCCTGATCAGTACACTATGCGCCGCATTCAGGATGCTTGGACTGTCTAAGCGGGGAGCAAGTGGTTCTCTGTGCTGGATCTCCGTGAGTGGGTACTACCAGATCCCGATGGCCCCAGAAGACCGTGAGAAGACTGCCTTTATCTGTCCGCTTGGCTTCTATGAATTCATGAGGATGCTCAATTCAGGTGCCCCGCCACTTTTCAAAGATTGATGGGCGTGCAGTGGGGACATGAACTTACTAGAGTGCCTGTATACCTAGATGATGTTATTGTGTTTGGCAGCTCACTGGAGGAACATGAGAGCAGATTATTTAAGGTATTGGACCGACTGGAGGACTTTGGCCTTAAACTGTCCATTGATAAGTGTCAATTCTTTCAAACATCAGTAAAGTATGTGGGACACATAGTATCCACCAGGGAATAGAGACCGACCCAAGTAAAGTTGAGGTCTTGACCACCTAGCCACAGCCAAAAATCTAAAATAACTGCAAAGATTCCTGGGATTCTGTGGTTATTATCGGCATTTCATCAAGGACTATTCAAGAGTGATCCGTCCTTTACTTAACCTTACTCAAGGGTATCCCACAACCACAAAAGATACAAAAGTCAGCGACCGTCAAGACTGAATGAGTGTATTTTCATCCAAGTGATGCATTTGGGGCCGCTGGACTCCTGATTGTGAAACTGCTTTTCATGAGATCATATATCAACTTACCCATGCTCGAGTGTTGGCCTATGCTGATCCAACAAAACCTTATGTCCTGCACACTGATGCTAGCTTGCAAGGGTTAGGGGCTGTGTTGTACCAAGAGCACGAGAATGGCCTGAGACCAGTGGCCTTTGCCAGAAGAAGCCTGACCCCATCTGAAAGAACTATCCTGTACATAAGCTAGAGTTTTTAGCTTTGAAGTGGGCCATTGTTGACCAATTCCCCAGGTACTTGTATGGGGCTAAGATACTGGTAAAACTGACAATAATCCTTTGACCTATGTGCTGACTTCAGCTAAATTGGATGCCACTGGCCGTGGGTGGCTTTCTGCATTATCTACATACGACTATGCTGTTGAATACAGAGCAGGCCTGAGCCACATAGATGCTGATGCTGTCTCCGGAGGCCTGTTCCCCAGAATGACTGGGTCAGACTGTCAGAACCTGATATTCGAGCACTCTGCCAGAAGTTTGACAGGGAGCAACAAATGTCCATGGATGCAATGGACTGTATGGTGGATTGTTTGGGACTTTCTGAGAACTGCATACCTGCTGCTTATTGCCACTTTTCTGCAATAGACATTGGTGCACTGCCTCAGCTGGACAATGACAGTATCGGCGGGCTCAATCCGAGATCCCATGATCAAATCAGCTTTAGAAGCCTTCTATGCAGGGAAAGATGTGTCCAAATTACATTCCACTGATTTGAGAACTGCATCATTATACAAAGAAGGTCCTAAGTTGAAACTGATCAATAGACTGTTATACAGAGAAACAGTAGACAGAGGGAGACAAGTAGAGCAACAACAACTAGTGCTACCCACTGCTTTTGAGACTCAGTGCTGAGGTCCTTACACAACCACATGGGGCACCTTGGTATAGACAGAACACTTGACTTGGTAAGATCCAGATTCTATTGGCCTAAGATGGGGGCGATGTGGAGCAACACATTCAAACATGGTCGCTAGCTTACAGAGAAAAGTTTTACCCCAGAGGGCTGCCCCTTGTTAACATCACCAGCAGTGCACCCATGGAGCTGGTCTGTATTGATTTTCTGAGTTTGGAGTCAGATCAAAGAGATATTAGTAATGTGCTGGTGGTCACTGACCATTTTACGAGATATGCCTAAGCTTTCCCACCGATTACCAGAATGCATCCACTGTGGCAAAAGTACTTGTAGAAAACTTTTTGTTCACTATGGGGCTCCACAAAGAATCATTCAGATCAAGGAAGAGACTTTGAGGCCGTCTGATCAAAGAGATGCTTTCTCTGTGGGGATTGCAAAGTCAGAACCACCCCTTACCACCCCAGGGGACCCACAGTCTGAGCGTTTCAACCACCTTGCTAGATATGCTAGGCACCTCCACCCAAAGGACAAGCCAGATGGAGCCAACAAATTAGCACCCTGGTACATGCCTACAACTGCACCAAAAGTGATGCCACTGGGTTCTCCCCTACCACCTGATGTTTGGAAGAGAAACTCAACTGCCGGTAGATGTGTGCTTTGGGGTCTTTCCTGATGGGGTTTGAGCTGACAACTATTTACAGTATATGTAAAAGTTAAAGGCCCAGCTAAATCACGCATACCAACTGGCTCAAACCATGGCTGCCAAAAGAGATCTGGCCAACAAAGAAAGGTATGATAAAAGGTGAAAGCACAGGAACTCCAGGAGGGAGATTGGGTATTGCTCAGAAATCTGGGACTGCATGGCAAACACAAGATTGCTGATAGATGGCACAATCTCCCTCACATTGCAGTGGGCAAACTAGATGATCTGCCTGTGTACAAAGTAAGGCCTGAGAATAATTCAAAAGATGTTAAAACAATGCATAGAAATCATTTACTGCCCATTGGACAAATCTTGATTGAGTCTGAGCCCCAGAAAATGTCCCTCTAGACCAGTGACTAGAGCTGCTGCTAAGAAAAATCAAGAAAGTCTGCACCTACAGAAGTTGAGTTAAAGTGTTTCCCTCCACAAGTCCCAGTTGAACATGACTGTCAGTCCATGTCAGAGGAAAGTGAGTGTGTTTAAAAACTACCCTTCTTACAAACTGAGTCAATTGTTTGGGGCAATCCCTAGTCAATTCTGGAGATGAAGCTGGGCCTTCTGGACTGTCTAAGCCTCCAGCTTTGTTCCTGGAACCAATGCTCCCAGAAAGTGAAGTGCAAAGCATTAAGTCAGATGATATGGAATCATTGTGTATGGTTGAACTGTTTGAGCTTTCAGAGGAGGAAAATGATGGACTGGAACAGACTGGTAACATACCAGAACAAAAAGTGTGTTGAGTGCACTGATAATTCACTGTCCATGTCAGAAGCTCTCTATGTGAGCCAAGTGTTGTGGACTCAGAGATTGTAACCCTAGAGCTGAAAGTGCCCCAAGTTCTAGCCTCTCTACCCCATTGGAGACTCCCTGACAAGTGAGGACAATGCTGAAAATAGAGGCTCAGAGTGCGGAGACTGTAACAGTTTCCCCTAGAAAGACTGGTTGAGCTGTAAAGCCTGTGATACACCTCAGTTATGATTCCCTGGGAGGCCTGTAGACTTGCCTCTCAATGGTATCCATAAAGGAGTGTATGTGTCCCTGAGCTCATTGCCCAAACTGAACATCAGTGCTAACTCCAAGTTACTTGTGTTGCCCTCTAGGTATGGTGCCCTTGCCCCATCCAGCCCCAAGGTAGCTGATAGGAAGGGCCCCTTCTCTTCAGGTTTCATGTACAAGAGGTAATAACCTAAGTTATGGTACAATGGGTGTGTAATACTGTGTGAAGGTGACGTACTGCAAAGTTTCAGAAATGTGTTTCTGGTAAAGTGATATACTGACTGATGATTACATGTATAAGCCTAATGTGATACTGATGTAAATGTATATGGGTGTATTGAAACTTATGGGGTACTTGCTTGACACGGATGCCTCTACATTACATTGTGATAGAAAGTCCTGCATTCGAGCTAAGGCAGTAGCAGGTGCAAGCATTACAAATAAGGCAAAACCATAGAACATGGCAGGGGAGGGAAAGTATAACGTCTAGTGAGCTAATGAAGCAGATTATGAGGGCAAAATAGGCTGAGCTGGACCTCAGATGGGGTTAGAGGTTATTCCAGAGAGAGAAGAGATCATGTGAGAGAATATTACCTGTCCAACAGCTCTCTTGCATCAGTCATGGTTGACTGACAAAATGACTGACATCCTAAACAATGGAAAGTCCTCTATATATAAAATGTTTGGGACTCCTTTGTATGAGCAGAACATCCATTTTGCTTATGCAGACAAGAATGTGCAGCAGGCTGGGTTGTATATACAGACTAGTTTGGTATTGCCTGCTTCAGTCTATTGGGTCTGAATCAGGTTGCAATTAATCCAAACAGATTTGGAGCTAAGATATTTTTTTTTCCTTTTTTCGTGCCAGCTCCCAAGCCTGCCAGGCTCTCCAGGCTCCATCAGCAGCCCCTCATGCTCGGGCTTGCCTCCCGAGTGGGGCCGCTGATAGCGAACTCTGGTTGCCAGAGGGACAGCAATGGAGCGGCTCATTGGCAGGGGCCAGCATTTTAGTAGATTGTGAAACCCCATGGGGGCGGGGATGTGCAATGATGACCCGCGTCCGCCCGTTCCGAACATGCAGGCGCCATCACTGTGGAACCCTGGCCTCTGGCAGAGGCCCATCGTGTGTCAGACACTCAACCCACCTCCCCAGAGTAGGAGAGCAGTCCACGGATGCTCAATCTACTCCTCGGCCACCCTCTGACTCCCGAGTCCGTGCCGAACCTGGGTCGTCGATGCGTGGCGATGATTAAGCCTCTGTGCCAGAGGGCTGGTTGGCCTGATTTTTGAAATCCAACGTAAAAGATGTTTCCCTCCTCCACTCCTTTGTAAACCAACCCTCAATCATAAATGTATTTTCCCCACCCCTTACCATCAAAATGAAGCCCACACTTGTATCATGTCTGACTCCTACACCATTTGTAAAAGAAATTGGGTGCCTCCAAATTTTGGGGAGCACAACTCGGTGTGCCTCATCCTCCTTAACCCACCAAGTACCATGAGGTGTTCCCCAAGGCAATAGTACATGTAATGGCAAAGAACACTAGCACAGGAGTCCTGTCCCTAGATTGCATTATCCTTATTCAGCCTACCTATCACCTGCCTCGTGGAGATGAGACATTCAGTCCCTGAGAGCTTCAAATGGTAAAGGAGCTGGTAGGAAAGGGGGTTAGGGTGGAAGTTAGTATGCTAAGGGAACCATAGAAACATAAATTTGTCTGCAGAAATGGACCACTTGGCCCTCCCAATCTGCCCAAATGTGTGCCTGCCTAATCTGAGTCCACAGACTCTAAATGGTCTCTGCAACACCCCTCCTCCTACCTGTTTTCTTATTCGCCCCATGTCTATCCCAAGCATGCTTGAAGTCTCTCACTGTTTTGTCTCCATGACCTCTGCTAACAGTCTGTTCCAGGCATCTTCTACACTTTCAGTGAAGACAAATGTCCACATCCTACTTAATGCTCCCCTCAGCTTCATTGCATGCCCTCTAGTTCTGGTGCTCTTTCTAATTTGAAAGAGACTCCCTTCTGTACCCTGTTCAACCATGTGAGGACTTGTAGGTCTCTATCATGTCACCTGCTGTCCTCTCTTACAGAGTGTACATGTTGAGATCCTCAGTCTCTTCTCTTAGGGCTTCTTGTGCTACCCTAAATTATTTTAGTTGCCCTCATGCTCTGGACTGCCTCCACCCTGTCTATGTACTTTCTGAGGTGCAGCCTTAAAACTGGACACAGTACTCCAGGTGGTGTCTGACCTGTGGGTGATACATTGGCAACACGCCTCCGTCCTCCTTATGCACCCAGCATCCTGCTAGCCTTACCTACTGCTGTGTCACACTGCTCTGACACTTTGTGGTCATTCGAAATGACCACAAGTCCCTCTTTTTATGACTGTCAATATTACCTCCCCAACCTATACTCAGTGCCTGGGTTCCAATGCCCCAGGTGCATGACTTTGCACTTTTGGCACAGAACCCCAACTGCCATGTACTTGTCCAGTCCTCTAGTTTCCCAAGATCCCTGTACATTCTCTCCACCATTCCTGAGTGTCCATTGTATTGCAGATTTTGGTATCATCTGCAAAGACATTCCTTCCTTCCAGTTCCTAAGCAGTATACGTATGAAGACATTGAAAGGACTTGTCCCAGTACCGAGCCCTGTGTCACCCTACTAGTCACTCTCCCATCATTAGAGTGAGTGCCATTTACCACCACAATCTTTCTGCTATCCATTGACCAGTTTCTTACAAAATTCACCACTTTGGATCTTACCATTAGGCTGCTCAGTTTCTTCATCAGCCTCCTGTGGCACAGTGTCAAAGGCCTTGTCCACTTCCGTCCCTTGATATATTACCTTTTCACCCAGTCAAAGCTATCCTATTTGTTTGGCCTCGCACTCTGTGAATACATGCTGTTTGTGGTCTTGCAGCCACTGTATTCAAGATACTCTAACAGTCTTTCCTTTAGTGGGGTTTTAATTAATTTCTCACCACTGAGCTCTGACTGACCAACCTAAAGTTGCTAACCTCTTCCTTGCTGCTGCTATGTAGACAGACCATGTCAGTTCTTCTAAGTCTTCCAGAACCACACCCGTTTCTAGTAAACTGTTGGCAAGACCACAGAGAGGCAGCTAGCTCCTCCATGAGTTCTTTTAGTAGAAACAGTTCACCCAACATTCCCCTGATATACTATGTGTCTCAGAGACCTGGCTCTCCACCAGGATCCCTGAATCCTCCTTGCCATTCCTGACTTCAACACATTCCACCAGGACCATGGTACACAAGGAGGTGGAGAGACTATGTTCATCAGGGACTCCCTTTCCGGTTCAATCTCCTGATCGATGCCAATCCCTTCTCCCATGAACTTCTTGTAATATGTCTCTCCTTCCCTCCACCCTCCCGATCTACTTGGCAGTACTTTGTTGCTCTCCCAAAGCTCCATAGCTCTTTGTTCGACTGCATCTCCACTATCTCCTCTCACTTAAACAATGGTGAGCTCATCCTGCTGGGCGATTTCAACCAGTATTGGTTCTTCCCCACCACCAGACCCTCCATACTTAAGACTGAGTCGTTAAACCTTACTCAGATGATTTCTGATCCCACTTGCCTGAACCCCAAGTCTTCCAAGCACTCTCTCCTCGTTGGGTGCTTACTTCACACCCTCACTGCATCACTGCTACTGGGTTCTTCCTGCTCCCTTAATGACCACTGCATCATCTTCTATACACAAAGTCACAACCCCTAAGTCCGCACCAAATATATTTGGTGTCGTCCATCCCACAACCTTAACTCTAACTCTCTCCTTCGTGATCTATTCCAGGCAGACTGGTCACCTGTGTACTCTGCCCCAAATGTTGACTCTGCTTCCAATTGTTCTCTGACACACTTACCAGTGTCTGGGACATCTTTGGTCTCTTAAAAAGTAAGAGTAAAACAGCGGCACCTCCCTTGGATTACACTTAACCTTCTATCCCTTTGTAAATCACGTGACAAAAGCTAGGCAAAATGTAAGGCATCCCTACTTCCTTTGGACTTCCAACTCAATAGGTTCCTCAGAATACCTGCGCTCAAGCAATTAGAAAGGCTAAATCCAACTACTTCAGATCTAAGCTTCAAACACGGTCAGGTTCCCCTGCAAATTTCTGGCAAGTCCTCCGAAACCTCACAGGCCATACTCCTGCACAAGCCCCCAAATTTCTAAACATTGAGGGTCAGCTAGTCCATGAATCAGCCACTATCACTGAGGCCTTCAACAAATTCTTTACCTCCTGTGCCCTCCCTGACAACCCAACTCCCACTGCCCCAGCTCCTCCTGCCTGATGCCTACTGGTTCTGGCTACTCCTTTCTCCCAATCTCCCTCAAGAAGTTTATAAGGTGCTAATAGCCCTTAACCCTCAAAGTCCAGCCCAGATGGTCTCCACCCGACATTTCTCCATATCTCCGCCCCTGCCATAGCAACCCCTCTTGCACACCTCCTAAACCTCTCCCTCTCCACCAGCTCCATCCCTGTGGTCTGAAAACGCGCAAAGTGTCCCCCTCCACAAGGAGGGATCCATCCTCTCCTGGTAACTATAGACCCATCTCCCTCCTTCCTGCTCTCCACCAAGCTCCAGGAGTCCCTAATCTACACCAGGCTCCTGGAACACCCAACTGCCTCTAACATTCTCTCACCCAACCAGTCCGGGTTTGGGCTAGCCTCCACAGTCTCCTCCTTGTTTTGGGTAACTGCCTCAACTTACTCTGCAATGGATAAAGGCATTGTTACTGCAGCCATCTTTGTGGACTTGTAGGGCTTTGACTCCGTCTCCACCCTTCTTGCTATACTTCCTCCTTAGGCTAACTCCTGCTACAACTCACCGGTTCAGCTCTTATCTTCAGCACAGGCAGCAATCCCCATTCTTGTAGGCTCCTCCCTCTCCACCCCTCCCTGTTCTTGCTGGCATCCCACAAGGATCCATACTGAGCCCAGTACTTTCTCTATATTTATCAATGATCTACCCACTGTCTGCTCCTCATCAAAGATTCATATGCACGTGGATGACACTGTGTTGTTCTACTCTGGTCCCTCTGCCCCCGATGTCACAGCCCCTCTTCAACATGACTTTAACATGGTGCAGTCCTGGTTCCAACAAAACCAACTAAAACTAAAATCTAAAATGACAGTCTCTATGTTCTTTGGTTCCAAAAAAATGCTCAAATCTTACAACCCTCCCCGTCCTTTACCACCCTTGACTGCTCACCCCTCCAATCAGTAAGCTAATTTAAATACCTGGGAGTTTGGCTGACTGCAGTCTTGACTTCTCCATATATATTGACTCCATCTCCCGACCTCTGAACAGGTGCGAAACCTTGGGGTAATTTTGACGAAGGACTGACCCTGCATTCGCAGGTGTCAGCTGTCGTCATATCTTCTTTTATCATTTAAGGAATATCTCCAGGAATAAACATCTGGTTCCCATCTAACCCACCTTCCTATCCTGGTCCATGCCTTGTGTCCTCGCACTTAGATTTTTGCAACTCCCTATACCTAGGGCTTTCTGGGGTGAAATCCGCCACCTGCAGCTGGTGCAGAACACGTCAGCCCGGCTTTGACGGATCATCTCAGTCTTATCATATTTTGTTGGTGCTGCGCTAACTGCACTGGCTGTCAGTTCACTGGCGGATCACCTTCAAAGTTGGCTTGCTGACTTTCAAAGCCCCATGAACTGAGCCTGGACTACCTGAAAGAGCTCCTGATCCCTTATTGCCTGGGGCAATCGCTCCGCTCAGCCGGTGAGGGGTTGCTAGAGATCCCAAGAGTATGTCTGAAATCATCTGGGGTTAGAGCATTCATGTTTGCAGCCCCTATCCCTTAGAATTCTCACCCCATTGGTTATGGGAGTGCACAACCGTGGAGGGTTTTAAGCAAGCCCTAAAGACCTTTCTTTGGCATCAGGCATATAGTGAATGATTAACTGATTGATGGATGATATGATGATGTTTTGATTTTATATGATTGTTTAGTAAGCTTTGTTTTTGTCTTAATTTGTAAGGTGCCTTGATATTTGAAGGTCCTAAAAATAAAGTTATTATTATTATTTTCTGCTTGAAGCTTAGCCTCAAACTCGGGGCCCTCTACCACACAAAGACTACCTCCTCTATCAACTCAGTGCCCTAGTCACTAAAACTATTCTCCCAGTATTTGACTACACTGATATTGTCCACTGCTCAGCTCCAGCAACATCTCTTGCCAAGCTGGACACCCTGCTACATTCTTTCTACCACTTTGCTACCTCCTCTCCACCTCTTACTCACCACTGCACCCTCTACTCCTCCCTCCCCTTATGCCCTTCCCATAAGCACCAGTTGCATAGCTTCACTTTCATCAGTAAATTCTGGTTTGGGTCTCTCCCTCTTACTTCAGCTGATGTTTTTTCCTGTCAGCTCCTCAAATCATTCCCTTCATTTCAGGGATGCCCGTATGTTCTCCTTCGTTCCCTCACTTGCTCAGGACAAGCGGCTTTCTCCTACCGCCTCCCTCACCTCTGTAATCAACTGCCTTGGACCACTTGCCATGCCCTCTCCTTCCATCTCTGCCATCAAATCCCTGCTTCATCCCTTCCCCTGCTCTATGCAATTGCCCTCTTCCTTTCTCTGCCCCTTCCTCCTAACCCTCCCCAATCCCTTCTTAATCTCTAGCCCCTGAGGACCCCCCACTCTCCTCTCCCTCTCTCTCTTTCTCTGGCTAGTCTTGGTAGTTCAATTATGTTATGTCTCCCTCTCCCTGCTATAGCCTGAGACACCACTTCATTCTATCTTTCTCACTGTCCTGGTTAGCAGCCCAGACTGCACTCGTGTTCCCTCTAGAGTCTAGCAATGTAAAGCATATTACTGGTTATTTTAATTATATTATGTATTCTATTGCACCTGTTACTTCTATTGTATGATTTTATTTACTCACTATTATCCCTGTTTTGACTGTACATGCCTGTCTATTGTATTGTATTGTATTGTACTCCTTTTTTGTGACACCCCATCCACACCTGAAATAACTATGGTTCAGTGTGCCCCTTTCAGTTAGCACATTTTAAAATAAATAAAGAAATAAATAAATATTTTAGAACCTAGGGTGTAGCCTGTCTGGTCCATAGCTTTGCCCATTCAGAGCTGCAAGTCCTTTCCAGAGTCTTTCACTCTGAAAATGGACTTGCGTCCACCACATACTTGCCTACTCCTGGTGGTTCATGCCCCTCCAGTGTGAAGACTAAGCAGACATGTCTGTTTAGGGTGTCTGCTTTTTAATCCTTTTCTGTGCAGTCCTCCTCCTTCTCCTCCACCCTTTTAATCCTCACTGGCCCCTGCTCTTGCATTCCTCTTTCACGTATGTATTTGAAGAAAGTCTTATCTTCCTAGTGATTCTTTCCTCTGCCTGCACCTTTGCTCCCTCACCGCCTTGCCTGTTTCCCTCTGCTTTATTAGGTACACCATCCTGTCCTGCTCCCTCTGCGTTTTGTACCTCCTGAATGCCACACTTTTTCTTTCACCATTATTGCCACATCTTTAGCAAACCATAATGGTCTCTTTTTTCTTTAGCTTTTATTCACTTCCTTCATGCTGAGGTTGGTTGCTTTAATTATATCCTTCCTTATTTTTCCCCATAGAGCCTCCACACTTCCTAGCAAGTCCCCCTTGAGGCTGTTTTTTGAGGCAGTCTCCCATTTCTTTAAAATCCTCCATCCTAAAGTTCAGGACCCTCATCGTCATGTGTAAGCCTCTGTTACTGTCTTAAACCAGAACAAGAGGGATGGTTGTGCTCACTGGTGCTGGTTTTGTAGAGCCGATAGGAAGGACAACTCTCCAGGAATTGAACAAGCTCCTTTAGTGAATGGTTGGGGCATCTAGCCAGTAGTCTGTGTCAGTCCTGCTATTTTGCATTTTGCTTGTCCTTTGGTGAATAAATGGCTTAAGCATTAACTAATCATGCAGTTCTATACCTTCAAAGTGTGCTGCTTTTGTTTTGCTAATGTTAAACCACATTGTATCATTGCATGGTGATCACTGGTACCCAGGGGACTGCTCACTGTAACGCCTGCAACGCTGTCCCTGTTTGTAAACAACAGGCACAGCACTGCCCCATCCTAATGGGTTTTGTGACTAGCTGCCTGAAAAGAGCCCCTTGTAGGGATCAGGGATGGCCCTACCCTGCAGAAACTGCAGCTGAAAGCGCTCGACCCACATTTGTCAGACTGGAAGTCACCCACTAGCAGCATGCCATCTCTAATTGCCATTCTGATGGTGGCTTCCCCCAAGTGTTTATCCAACTCCCCCATGCTAGAGGCCTGTATAGTATATCGATATGGATAGCAGCCCCAGAGCCTGTCTCCAGGGTGACCCACAGCACCTTCAGCCCTTCCTTTTCCTCCTGCTGCCCTGTGCCTCCATGGCCTTGATCCTCTCTTTCATTATATAAACAACCTCCTCTCTACCCTGGTATGGCCATGTCCTAGTCATGATGCTCAGAGGACCATGATTCCATAATGGCCACTAAATACAAGTCAGCCTCCACCATGATGGCTTCCAGGTCTGGAATTGTGTTTTCCAAGACTCATTGATTGGCTCACATGGCTCTCTCGCACATCCTTCCCTTGCCTGCTGTGCTGCTTCCCTCTCCCACACCTGGCTGTGTTTTTCCCTGAATCTTCCCTGATTTTCCTCCTATTTTTTTTTTGTTTCCTTTAATCCTTTACCCTGTTTTCTGGGTTTTAGCCCCTTTTTCTGCCTTGTCCTAATCCCTGCCTTTTTGTGTCCCTCCTGCTAGGGGAGTTTTCTCCCAGGCCTCCCTGTTACTTTGTCATCCATGGGCAACTGTTGCCTCCCTTTGTTTTACTGCCTCCCTCCTGGCTAGCTGAAATGCTCATCTGAGTACCATTTAAACACCTCCACCAAGGACTGTGGGTCCCCTTCCCTGAAGGCAGTCTTCCTTATAGAAACCCATATTCTCCCAGGATGGCCCCAGTCCCTGACATTGCTGAAGTCCTCCATGCACTGTTACTTCAACCAGTTATTAAATGCCCTTATGTGGAGTACTCTTGCATCTCCTGGTTGTGCACAGGTAACACCTCAGAAAAGCCATTGTGTGTTACTACCTGCTTAAGAATACTCCATAACTCCCAAAGTTAACCTGCACTAATCCAGTTTAATGTCAAAATAGTGTGGAAATATTAGCATGCAGCATTTAGCGCCTACAATGTAGTGCTAGGCATGTCACGCGTAGTTACATAGTGTCGCCTCAATGCATAGAGCACAGCACTACATAGTTAAATGTTTACAACCATTTACAACCAGACAGGATCTCACCGAACAGTCTTGCACACAGGCGAGACTTTGCTTCTATCATTACAGTCGTAAAATAATTGCCAGTATCAAGTTTTAAATGTTATGCGAGAGAATGCTAAAAAAGCTGCTGGAGACTATTCCAGACATATTTAAAATAAAGTGAATCTAAGCTGAATGAAATACTGGCCATGAGTTATGATGTGCAGTCACAACAGAAGTTTCAGCTCACCTGCATTAAATTCATTTATCATCGTTAGTACTCACTTCAGTTCTTTACAACTAAAGGGTACAGCGTTTCTATACAGTATAATCCCCTCCCAACTGCTGTTCCAGCCCTGATAGATACCCACTCAACACCTGAACTCCTGAACCCCACCAGAGGGTTCCTTTGTCAGTCAGCAGTCACAGCCCTAGGGATTCAAGATCCATGTAAATGTCCTGCCCGTGAGCCCCGGATCAAGAAGAATCACCAGTCAGCTGGAGGCTTTCTTTTAAAGGGGTCGTGATTATGTACCAGCTACTTTGATTCTGTGCTATTGCGTCATGTGCTAAGATGTGTTCACTGTTTTGGCTCATGCTATTGGCTGCCTGCTTTTGACCAGATCCCTACTAATCCTACCCTGTCCCTTGTCAAGTAATTTGTCCCCAGGTGGACAATGATGTCTAGCTCCTCCATATCTCCTGCTGTCCTAGTGATCCTCTGGATATGTTCTCCATCCCTCCAAGCCAAAGCACCTCTCAGGTACTTCACATCTCAATCCCTTCCTTCCCTGCTCTCAAGTCTATTCCCTAACCACAGGTTCCCCTATCAGCAGCTGCTTTCTTCTTGACTGAGGGGGCCTCTTCCTCCTTCCATGGGGCCTCTGCTTCAGCGGCCCCCATCCTCCTTCCCACTGTGTGATGGGTGCCTGCTCCCAGCCTCCTCATCCTGTCAGTGTGGCCAAGAATTCTGCAGTGGTATAGACTAAGGTTGTGTCCTTCTGGCCATCCCTCCCTCCCAAAGCCAACCAAGGTCCCTCACCCACAACCTCCCTAACCTCTTGTCTGTCCACCCATGCCACTCCTCCCATTTCCAATTTGCACACTCCACCGTTGCCTCCCGTCCCCCTCCCTGCACTCCCCTACATATTCCCCCTACCCCTCCCTTCCTCCTACCCTCCCCATCTGCCCACCTTGAAACCTTGCTGCCACTCCATCACCCTCCTTCCCCTATGACACACCCTGACAATGACCTCTCTGGCTGCTTCAATACTGAGGACAATGGCAGTGGATCCTTAGTCCATAAGCTCCCTTAACATGTGCTTTCTCTGTTACTACTGCTAGCGTATAATCTGCCCTTTGTTCAGGATATTGTTTCCTTGATCTTACTGACCTGGCTTGCCTGTTTACTATCTTCCACCGTATGTGTATATATATTATAGTGGCACGGTAGTGCCACTAGAGTTAGAGATTGCGTAGCCATTTCTATGTTAAACCTCAAATTTTGCAGTTTAATAACTTTGCAACTGTTTGTTTGATTTGCCTGAAATGTGGAACGGAGGAAGATGGTTGGTAGATCTCCACATCTGGATATTTTGTGTCAATCGGATGTACAGTTGCGGAATTGTAGGTACTGAAAACGTGAACAATCCCCAACATTCTGTTGTCTTTAGATGTCCACTTTGCACTGAAGACTGCCTCTGAGTGGGTTAAAATTGGGTGGGCTACATGGTCATAGGTTGCAGATGTGCCTTTTGAAGATTTCGTGTAAAAATCTTGTTCCATTCAAAAGTTATAGTGTTTTAGTGCCCATTATATCCTATGGAAGTGCAGCTCAAAATTGTCGCGATAGTATTTTTTACTGTTGAGCTTGCCAAAATAGTGTTGTGCTGCCGCCATCTTGTTTTCAGTTAGCGGAGAGAAAAACAATATAACTCAAAAGACTGCACTTTTGACACACCAACCATTGGGTTTACCATTTGAGCCTGAGGAACAGGAATCTGGCATACGTTTTCACTAGCTGTTCTGGAAAGTGGTTTTCAGATTTTTCCCACCATTTTGCCATTTTTTGATCATGACACTATCTCAAAGTGCACGGCAATATGCCGACCATAAAATACAACTGCAATACTACTTTTATGTTTGCAGTTGTATTACCAATATAAGCATAGGAGTGTCACGATCATATTTTAAATGACCGTGATAATACTGCACAACCACATTTCTGAATTGTGTTTTCTTTGTCACTTGATTGTGGCAAGCTGGATTGTGGTATTGGTCTGAAATTTTCAGGGAGGCAAGCCCTGGTACCGCAGATGTGCATTTCTGTGCTTTGGTTCGAAAATGTTCACCACATCTTTAGTTATAGCATTCTGAAGTTACAAATTTTCCCTTAGGATAACATTGTGGGAGTAATTTTCTTCGTCACTTCATTGTGGCTACGTCGTTGTAGTATTGGCGTGAAATTTTCAGGGTGCAAGGCCCTACCCCTACAAGTGTTCCTTTTGGTGGTTTGGTATGGAACCATTGAACATGGCCATATTTATAGCATTGAGAAATTTGGAAATTTCCCCATAGGATAACATTGCGGCACTGTTTTTCTTTGTCGTCTCGTTGCCGCAAAGTGGATTATGATACTACCCTGAGCGTCTCAGGGTGAAAAGCCAAGTAGTCTCACAGGTGTGCCTTTTAGTGGTTTGCTATAGAAAACATTCAGTGGGCCATAGCTACAGCATTCCAAAGTTCCAAATTTTCACCAAAGGATAACATTGCGGCCCCACAATTGCCTTTTCGGGCCGTATCTCGAAACGTTCGAGATACAGACTTCTCGTCAGAATATTTCTTAGCCCCATCTGGAGAGCTAAGTGTAGAACTAGGTTAGAAAACTTTGAAACCCCTGAAATTTGAATTTATTCTCTAGCATGTACGGTTCCTGAGATATTTTGAATTACTGTTCTAACTATGATTTTCATGTGCATGGCCCACTATTATGCCCTCAGATTTAACATTCACATTGCGTTTGAGTGCATGTATCTTGGAAACCGTGCAACATATGGGTTTGGTTATTTCATGGTCACGAGAACTGCACAATGTCATGATTACAACAATCTTTTAATTTTTTTCTACCTGCTATGGTTCCTGAGATATAGGCAAATTACTGTTGCAAAGCCTCCTTGCCTTATAGGGCTGCTGTATGGCTCCATGCTTATAGATAAGTAGGAGTGCAGGGGCCGGAGGGCCTCTCCCACCCACATAATAACAGTGGCTTGGTTGCATGCTTCCATTTCATTACTACTACTACACTTTTAAAAAGAAAGGAAATTCTTTGCAAAACTTTGTTAATGCATCAGTTAGGGTTGTTTTCACTTAAAAGGTGTGGAAATTCAATGTTGGGGTTACCACCACACCCCCACTAACAGGCAATGGGGCGTGTGTTGGGGTCATCGTGCTATCTCTCACTCCATTCTCTTATACTGCATCACCTCAGCTTCTTTACACATGGAATGGGGTGAGAGTTAGGCTGACAACCCCAATGCACACCTCGATGCCTATTGATGGGGGTGGTGTGGTAACCTCTAACATTGAATTTCCACTTTTGTCGGTGTGGAAACAACCTAACTGATGCATTAATGAAGTTTTGCAATATATATATATATATATATATATATATATATATATACACATAATCCTCTTGGAAACATATGTAACTTATTTGTTGTCTGTTTGTCCATTGTATCTGTATCACCTGGAACCTTTGTAAATGAGTCCCTGACTCAAAGGTATTAATTCTAAAATAAATAAATAAATTAATAAATAAAAATAAGGTCCAGTTGCTCTGGCTTTACCTAGTCATCCTTTATGGGAGCAGTGGCAGACTTGGTGGCTAGGTGGGGCAGAAGGTTCTCTGTACCCTTGCCTATTTGGCCTAGAGCCCAGCAACCTCTGCCCACAACTCAGAGAGGGAAGTACAAATGGGGTAACACCTCAGTCTCCAGTAGGTGTCCCCAAAGACTGCAACACCACACCCATTTCACTGCACCACCCCACGATTATACCTCCTTTACCTAGTGTCTGTTCATATTCCTCTGTACCTTCTACTTCCTTTCTACTCTCATTCTACTCCTGCCTCTCCTTTGCTTTCCTGACACTAATTTATTACCTACCCTAGATAGGGTATCTCTTATTTTCCTTGTTAACCTCCTACCTGTATCGACCTACCTTTGCTACTTGTAGTGAGGGTAAAACATGCAGTTACCTTCCCCAGCTGTTGTAAACAGTAACCAGTAATGCATTTGCCCTACCTTGGTCTAGTGTCTCCAGACTGTTCTGTGGACAGCAGTCTTCCTATGATTTCCTGCAGATGCTTCAAAGGTAGATGGGTCTCCTGATCCTGTGCTGTCCCACTCATGCACTGGGACACAAACCTGATCGGATATGCTGGAGCAGCTGAATATTTAATGAGAAATTCTGCAGTTACCCAATTGGTCTGACTGCATGCTGTCCCACACAAAATAAAGATCAGTACGCAAACAGTTCAAAACCACACAAAAGCCCCCAAAACTGCATTTGTTTTAATAGGTTACTGCCAGTCGGCACTTATTCTCCAGCCTCTGTGCACTGACTTTTGCAAAGTGCTGTTATTTAATGCCAGATCCTGCCTTACTGTAGCTCCCCGATTAGTTCGGCTGCCTGCTATCCCACCCAAAGAAAGGCCAACTTCATGTTCCCTGCAGAAAAGAAAGTACTGTCCCAACCAGTTCAAAACAACAGAAAAAGCCCCAAAATACTGCAGCTTTGTTTAATACATTACATCCAGTTGGTGCTCTTCATCCAGCCTCTGTGGTAAGGAGAAAGGGACAGGTTTTTAGCTTTTTTCCCAAGAAAGCTCAGCTGAGAACCAACATGTCATTGGGCCCTGCATCTATCCAATTATACAGTTGGTGGACTGAAATATTGAGAGATTATGACCTGTTTAAGGTCACACAATAACCGTGGTGGGGTTTAAATGTGGGTCTTTGGGTTCCCCAAACTGTGCTCTAACAACTAAGCCAGACTAACTAATTTTTAAACAAATCTAGGGAAGCAGTGTTGTGGCTCCAATGGCTTCCCAACAGGGCATGCAGACACTTATGTGGTGCCATACCCTAGCCAGGGAACAGCCAGTCCCCACAATACTTTCCTCCAACCATATTTTAAACTTTGTTGGGGGCTTCCATATCATTCCAGACTCTAGATTTACCCTGCTACCTGCCCTGACTGGGGATCACTGATTCATGTTTTATTGAGGAGCCTTCCGATAGCCTCTGGAAGTGCCCCAGTCTGCCGCTGTCTACATAGGTAGGTGTAATGTGAGCCCATCCGTGCAATCAACACTCTTCTACATTCCAAGGTGACTGGCCAAGTAAGCAATAAGACACAATGGTGTGCTTGTTGTGGTGTCATAACACACACTTGTGATATTTGTGAGGCACAATGATGACTTCAGCCCCTTTGATGTGTGTTGTGACAGCACAACACCCAGACCCTAGTGTCTTATTAAGCTACAAAATGGGCCCTAGGTAATTTCATAGAAAAAAAAGCCTTAAATCAATACAGAAAAAAGTATGTGAGAATTACTGTAAGTACAGTACAATCTCGATTATCTGAACCCCGATTATCCAGATCTACCTATAACCTGAACTCTGACATTGTCCCCAACTCTCATTTGCCTAATGTTATGGACCCCTGATTATCGAACAAATCTCAGAGCATTCGGATAATCAAGGTTATACTATAGTTCCTCTGCAGTCTCGTACCACTAGGGGTGCTGAGATGAGGTATATAAGCAGTGTTTCCTAGCTGCTCCCAACTCTAGTTCCTCTATAAAGTATGAAGAATTGAAAGGCAGCCAGGACATTTGAAGAGGTACTGCATAAAATACTACTCAAGCAGTGCAATAAGTCAAGTCAAGTCAAGTCATTTTTATTTAAAAGACGCCCAATCCCAAAGGCTCTGGGCGCTACATTAAAAGAAGTGGAGAAATTTTACAGCATTTCATGCCATATAGGTACAGAACAAAAAAAAACCCCAAAAGCATGTGAGAATAGGTGAGTCTTTAGGCAAACCTTGACGGTAGTAAGGTTCGGGCCTCCCTAACTGCAGCTGGCAATGAATTCCAAAAGGGAGCGGCGACACTGAATGCTCGGTCGCCTCGCAGATTTTAAATCGCTCTTGGAACAGTTAGAGGTCGGCACCAGAAGAACGGAGATTACGGGAAGAGGAGGATGGTATCAGGAGATCTGACAGGTAACCAGGCCCAGGGCTGATAATCGAAGCAGTTTTTAGTAAGAGCCAGCCCACCGCACAGTGGTAGTGCTATTGTTGCAGCGCCAATGACTCAGTTTCGGAATGAACCTGAAGCATTGGAGGACAGGCTAGGATGAGGAGGATAGAACAGACAGCTCTGTTCCTCTGGGTGGGGTGAGTTCAGACTCCTGTCAACATCCTGACTCCTGGTGGTGGCCAGGGGTTGGTGCACCTGGGAGACTCAGCAGTGTGGGGACTGGTGGTGCAGCAGGCGTCAGCACACAGCATGCAGGAGTATGCTCACATTCCATGGATGGCATTGCATATCCACATCTCCAGGGACAACCAGTGCAGTGTAGAAACCTCCTCTTCTGAAGCAGCATGATTCTCGGGTCTAGCCCTCACTTTCCCCTCTCCTGGATTGGCATAATCTACTCTCTCCTCTCTTGTCCTCTGAGTAGGGAGGGAGACCATCATACGGATTAAAGTGGTCTCCCAGGGGATGGGTTGTGGAGGCTGGAGACAACACAAGAGATGATATGAGGCAAATCCCCACCAGCTCTGGAAGCAAAACAGAGGGAAAAAGCAGTTTAAGTGAGAACAGTGCTGTGATTGTGACTCGGGAGACAGGAAAGCGGCTAAGTTATGAATGAAGAAATACAGAATGTGCAACAGTTTAATGGGGAGGCAGAGAGAGAAAGAGTTTAAAATTTACCTTGTTGTGGCACAGAATATAGAATTTCTATGGTGCCAGTAACTGAAATGTGAATAGTACTAGGCTAGTGCAAGACTGACATTTCGACAGTCTTGCCGCAGCACACTACCATTTGCTGTGGCAAGGGGTGTGTTCAAAATGGGCAGATGAGACGAGCGGGGTCCCTCAAGGATCAGTTTGGGGTCTTGCCTCCTTAATATATATGTTATGCACCAGCCCAGTGGCGCTGAGAGTTGAGGCGCTGGACGCCATACCCAGCCTCGCCACAGACCTGGGTTAGGAATGAGCCCGCCATCGGGGACAGGGAGGGGGAAGGATTGAGCATCCTAAGGACTGCTCTCCTTCCCCAGGAGGGGTATTTCACCAACCGATGTGCTGGTGACCTCTGGCAGAGGCTGGAGGCACTACAGTGCTTGTGAGCCCAATCTGCAGGGGTTGAGGTGCGCAGACATCCTTCGGACGGGAGCGCAGCATCAGCTGAGCTGGACATCATTGTACGTCCGAGCTCTAGGGTATACAAGCTAGAATATGGGAAAAACCTGGACCAGTGGGATAGGTGACGGCACCTTCACTTCACGCCCAGCGCCGAATCTGTCTCGCTGAGCCTCATATCTGCCCACCTCCAGCCCCACCACTTGCCAGAGTCTGCCTTTCAATGAGCCCAGGTAGGAGTTGGGCTACCCCTCCTGGGCAGGTTAAACCAGGGTGCTGGCAGCGGGGGAGAGTTACACTCATAGCGGTTCTCAGGTGGGTGGCCACAGTAGAAGGATGCCTGAGAGTTCCCTGATTTGTGACTGGAGGAAAAGAGTTGTCAAAAAAATATATATATATATAGATACTGTATATATATATATATATATATATATATATATATATATCATCTATAGAATACGAACACAAAAATACATGGTTCACCAAATTCGCTGATGACTGTGGGATGGAAGCAATAATAAGAGACACAGGGATGCGCATCAGCTCCAAACTGTCCTCGATTACATACATAAATGGACAGTTACAAATAAATTACATCTCAATGTAACCCCCTACAAATGGGGGTTCCCGAAATCTTCCTTGGTGTGCCTCAATGCCCACTGCCAGGCTGGTGTCCTGTGTTTTAACCATTTAGAAGCTATTGCATGAGACTGCCTTAATAGCCTCTGTGTCCTGTTTCTTTAAGAGATGCCTATAATGCAGTGTATAATTAATCTGGTGGGGCTGGAGTGTTTCCATGCTCGAGTCCCACCTGGGCTGCCAGATAAACTCTGTTCTGCCATCGGTAATTGCACAGAGGGAGCTCTTTTGGAAACTGTGCTTATTTGCTGATTATCTGTTATAATCATGATAATATCGTGGTTTGTCTAACCTGCCTTCTTTGTAGCATGGACATTTCTTTAATCACCATGATCTTGATCCTGGACTGCCATTGGGACCAATCAGTACCTTTGGGGACCCTAAAATGGAGTCTGTCCCCAGGGGTCCTGTGGGATGAATTTCAGGATTAACGTTTTACACTTTGACTCCTAAATGGACCTAGAGGGAGCTCAAGCTGTGACAGACAGATGGATCAACCAACAGAACCTTTGGATTACTGGGAAAGTCCCAAGCTGCCTGCAGCAGAAGTCAGTCTGAGTTTAGAGTTGAGAGAGTGAACAGCTAGAGATATAGAGCAGGTGCTCCTAAGTAGTCGCAGGAAACTGGTGGGAAGGCTGTGCTAGACCTGCCTGCCTCATCTTCCTTGTGAAGGAATTCTTCTGTTAAAACAAATCGACTGTATCTGAAGAAGTTTGTGACCAGAATTACCGAACTGTGATCGCCTTTTTGCCTGAAGAGAACCGAAGATTTGCTTCCATGCAATCGCCTGTCAGGGAAGTTCAGAACCACCGCAGAGCCGCATGGTTTTGTGCAGAGACACTATAATTGCAACCAGACTGTCATCTGAATTGTGGTACTGCTTTTCCTTTACTATAAGTGTGCTGAATGCTGTTAGTGGGTTGCGATTTGGTACCCACTGCAGTTCGTCATGTTGGCTGGAAGCTGTATCCAGCACTACGGACTGCCATCCAAATTAGCCACCGTCTGGGCCCTGCCACTTGGCCCAGACAACTGCTCATGCCACAGAGAAACCATCGATGAGAGACCAGCCCGGGATCAGCCCCTGCTCAACATCACAAACAGGAATGACACCACGGTGAATCATGTGGCCCTGCTTCTCCTGGCAAACCAGCAAGTCATCCTGCAGTCTCCATTTCATCCATCCTGTGTCCTGTACTGGGTAGTGTGAGTAAACACCAGGGTAGTTCCTGCAACCACAGCTCAATCAAAGTGTGCATCTGATTAATTGTTTTGTCTAATTACCACAAACTGAGCCTCCTGACTCTGGAATACAAATTGTGGGTTACTGTGCATTACTATTTCTTTCCATCATTAGGGTCCTGACCAGCTGCAATGACGGACTACCCCGGACAATGCTTCAGGCTAGCCTTTACTAACAACTGGGTACCGGAGTGTGTGTGTGACTGTGTTGTGGGACTCTAAAGTGCATGCATTGTAGCATGATGAAATCAGCCACTAAGCCAATCAGCCAGATTACGCCCTTCTTTGTTCATTCCTCTAAATAAATCAGATCTGAATCTTTTGCACTTGAACTGTTTGTGGTGTATCTCTGTACAAATAGCACTGTATTACTATTGCTTGCTGTGTCTAATCTTATTTTACAGGGGGTCTCCAGGGCCAAACAGGTGGAACCAGCCCTGGTGGTAACTGCAACAAGTGTGGGAGTGCATCTGCTGTTTGGGGTTATTGTATCAGTGTGCTCAGTATATTGTTTAGGCCACTAGAAGGAAAGAGGGGTAACAGTGTCCTGGAGGGCTGTACCCAGGTCAGCCACACGCTACCACTAACCCTGTCCTCTGGGTGGGAGGCACCTGTTTTCAGTACCCAGGCCCTTCAACCTGCATCTGATTACACAGACAGGGTAGTAGCCTTGGGAGAGCGCCACCTAGGGGTTACATCAATAAAGACAAATGCACCATTATGCACATGGGAGAACAATCCTAAAATACATACTATCTAAATAATACTATCCTAAAAGAAGTAATAAGAGGAAAATGATTTGGGAATTATAATTACACAAGATTTACAGTTTAAGACACATTGTACTACGACAGTAAAGAATGCAAATGGAGTGCTCAACTGCATATTAAGGCACATATCAAGTAGAGAAAGGCAGGTGTTATTGCCATTGTATAACTTGCTTTGTGAGACCGAACTTGAGACAGTCGATGTATGGTCTCCATACAAGAAGGGTAAAATAGATAAAACAGAGAGAGTTCAGAGGAGTGTTATTAAATCCATCAGATGGCTCAAACACAAAACTTATGCCATCAGAATGGAGGAACTAAATTTATTTTCATTAGAATATAGGAGAACTGGAGGGGGGTCTGTGATTGCCGCTTAGAGCTCTCACAGACAGTAGCTTATGGAAAAATCTGGGTCTAGAGCTTATAGAGCAGAATTACAACACCAGAGCACATCCGCCCAGTTAAAAGCAAATAGGCTTAATACAAAAACAGACAAAACTGGTATAGTCAAAGGGTGGTACCAATTTGGAATGGACTTCCTAGAGGTGGTTGGAAACACATCAATGAATATGTTCAAGATCAAGACCAAATTGGACAAATATTTTAGAGGGAAATAAACACTGGGAAACTTGGTGAGCATTATAGACTCAAGTCTCATGGCTCTGAAATTACCTATGATACCTATGAAGATTCCTCAAAATACCAGCAGTCTCTGTCTAGCTGTGTTGATTCTAATGAGTGACAACAGTGAGGGTTGTGAAGTAAGACATTTGATATGTAAGGTTTCTTCTTTATTACAGGCTGATTTTCATTGTGTTTTGTTGAACTTTTCTGTTTTTCTAAGATTATAATACTGTATTTACTGTGAGTGGGGAAATCATCTCATAGTTGGGACCAAGCAACTGAATGAATAACAGATTCAGCATGGTAAAGAGTAAATTACCTTGATAATGAATAACTAAAAGGAGAAATAAATGTTATTCAAAACTAATGTTTTCTGGGCTCCAGCCCAAGAAAACCAGCACCAACTCCAGGATAAAATACTTGCCCACATATTCAGACAAGATGCATTGACATCCCTAGATGTGCGGCACATCTCCAGACTTGTGAGGGTTTATTTATTTACTTATTGAGTTTGTGGATAATACCTGTGAGCGGATGCTCACTGAAAGGTTCCATGTCAGATACATTAGACAACAAGGTACAATACTGTGCGCAAATATACAGATACTGAGAAAATATTCATGGAAGTTACAGAAATTCAA
Source organism: Neoceratodus forsteri (assembly GCA_016271365.2). Lineage (NCBI taxonomy): Eukaryota > Metazoa > Chordata > Ceratodontiformes > Ceratodontidae > Neoceratodus > Neoceratodus forsteri. Next base: position 647,165,036 of record CM028137.1, read on the forward strand.
ACATAAAGCACTAGCTATGCTGAGGCATTGTACGATGTGTGCCCATGTCAAGAAGATAAGCAGACAAGGATAAGGAGCGATACAATGGAGTGGGAGGCTAGGTAGAACAGAGCATATAAAGCAGGGAGGGAGGAAGGGAGGGAGAAAGGTTGTTAGGGGTGTGACAATATTCAGAAGCCCCGATGCACCCACAAGCCTGACTGCTCTGCAGCGTAGAATACTGCAATGGAAAATGCAAATGAGGGTTCCTCATGCATATGCACCGATTGCAATATTCAACCACTGCCAAGGTGTAACTATGGCTGGCTGCACCGCACATCTTACACTTTGAAACCCTACTTTAACTATGCTTGAGTCGGGTGGTTCCCACACACAGTGTAGGGCAGTGTACAAGGTCCCACTCCCAAGCCCCAGTCAGTGGTAGGATAAATATATATCCCTAACCCTTTGCCATAGTCTAGTGTTCCCCTCCTGCAAATCACTATATGTAAAACAACATAACCCCAGCCCTTTTCCACTGTGTGGGAGCCCCACCTCCTGATCACCATAGTAATAAACACATAACCTGAACCCCTTTTCCATAGTGCAGGACCCCTCTTCCCTGCCTGATCACTGTATGTAAAACAACATAAACCCAACCCCTTTTCCATAGTGCAGGGACCACCCTCCCTGCCCAATCACTGTAAGAAAAAACTATTCCTGTTCCCAGAGTGTAGTGTCCCCCACTCGCTCTGATCACTGACTGAAATAATAAAACATCACATTCCCCTTTCCATAGTGTAGTGTCCCCACCCCACCCTGATCACTGACTGAATAATATATGTAACCCCCACAAATGGGGGTTCCCAAAAGTCTTCCTTGAGCTTGCTTAAATGCTCACTGCTAGGCTGGTGTCCCTGCGTTTTAGCAGTTTAAATGTATTGCCAGAGAGTGCCTGTATAGCCTCTGTGTACTGTCTCTTTAAGAGTTGCCTGGATTGCAGTCATAATTAATCTGAGAAGGAGCTCTGTTAGAAGATGTACTTGTTTGCTGATCATTCGTTAGAGTAGTAATAATATTGCAGTTTGTTCTAACCTGCCTTCTTTGCAGCATGGACAGTTTTGTTTATTTCCATCATCTTGGTCCTGGACTGCTGAAATGGGCCAATCAGTACCTTTGGGGACTCTAAAATGGATCCTGTCCCAGGGGCTTTGTGGGAGCAAAATTCTGTAGGAATTGTAGTTTTTGCATTTTGGTGCCAATACAGACCTGGAGGGTTGTACTTGTTGTGACTGACAGAATAATCCGCCAAACAAACCTTTTGGATCCTGGGGAAATTCCCAGGCTGCTTGCAGCTAGTTTCAGTTTGAGTTGGGAAGTGAAAGGAGTAACAGCTTGAGATAGTTGAGCAGTAATCCTGCATATTTTCGCACAGGAGAACTGTGAAAGGGATGAGTTTTGGCCTGCCTGTCTGCCTGTTGTCCATGAGAGGAAACTGAAGTTTATTCAGACTGAATCCAAATTGTGAAGACGATTTAAGCCAGAACTGTGACCAGGTTTTAACCTGAAGAAGACAAAAGATTTACCGAATGCGATCGGCCTGTCAGGATTTCCATCCACCTTGAACTCCCAGTTTGTGCAGAGACTCTGTAATTGCGACCGGATAGCAATCTGCCTGGTACAGTACAATTTCTTACATGTAAATGTGCTGTGTGCTGTTAGTGGGTTGTGATTTGGATCCCCACTGTGTGCTGAACTGTGTTCTGCTTGCTGGAGGCTGCATCCAGCTCCCACAGACTGAATCTGTATTCATCTTCATTGGGCCTGGGCTATGCCACACTGGCCCAGCCAGACTACCAGCTGCTCAAGAAAGCCATTGACGAGAGCCTGCTGCCTGGGATCAGCCCCTGCTCATGCTTTGAACAGGAATTACGCCTCAGTGATTCATGTGGGCCTTGCTTCTCCTGGGACTCCAGTTCAACAACTTGCTGTCTCAATTTCATCCTGCCTGTGTCCTGTATTGAGTATCATGAGTAAACAACAGCTAAATCTAAAGTGTTGTCATCTGATTGCTTTGTTGTCTTTTCTGTCACGAACTGAGCCCTCCAGCTCCGGATTACAAATAGTGTCTGCTGTGCATGTTGCTTTCTTCCATCACAGGGCCCCAACCAGCTGTGAGCCAGCCTACCCCAGGCAATGTTCCTGGCTAGCCACCCGTCTTCCTACCTGGGTACCCAAGTGTGTGACTCTGTAGGGACTCTGAAGTGCATGCATAACTGTCTGATTGATATAGCCTTTAAGCAAATCAACCTGATTGCCTCTTGTTTAGTCCCCTGAATAAATCAGATCTCTTTCTGCATTTAACCTGACTGTGGTTCCAGTTTGTGCCAAGAGTACTGTACTGTTGCTATTTGCTGTGCATAACCTTGTTTTACAGGGGTCCCCAGGGTCTAGCTAGAGGAACCAGCTCTGGTGGTAAGTGCAAACAGTGTGGGTAATTGCATGGTGAATAAGGGTCATTGTGAATGTGATTATTTTATATTGTTCAGGCCACTAGAAGGAAAAAAGGGGGTTACAGTGTCCTGGAGGGCTGTGCCCAGGTTAGCTTGACCACTAACAACCCTGACCTCAGGGTAGAGGCACCCGTTTCAGTACCCAGACCCCTTAACCTGCTACCAGCCAAGCAGGCAGGGTAATAGCCCTTGGGATAGCACCACCTAGGGTTACATACATAAATGACATTCCTCTTTTACATAGTGTCGGGACCCTCCACCCCACCCGATCTGACTGAAAAAAATAAAACCATCACATTCCCCCTTTCCATAGTGTAGTACCCCCACGGTATGCAGTAACCCACCACCCTGCCCCTCCATCCCATCCTGTGCTGGCGACTAGCATATCCCTCCTCACCCTGCCATGGCCAGCCACAACTGATTGGTACCTGAGCACCTGCACAGTAAATAGTACATGCTCAGTAGTTATCTCGACAATTAATAAGAGTGTACTATTTACTGTAGGTGCTTGGGTACCGAATCACCGGGCGGCTGGCCATGGCAGGGGAGGAGGGCTGTGCCACCCGCTGGACACGGGATGGATGGGGCGTGGGGTGGTGGATTACTGCCTACTGGGATGGGGGTGGAAGGACACTACAGTATAGAAAACAAGGACTCATTTGTTTTTGCATTTCTTACAGTGATTGGGGTGGGGTGGGGGCCTACACTATGGAAAAGGGTTGTGTTTGTTTGATTATGTCAGTCAGTGATTGAGGTGGGGGTGGGGACATTACACTATGGAAAGGGAATGTGATGTTTTATTATTTCAGTCAGTGTTGGGGTGGGGTGGAGTGTCCTACACTATGGAAAAGAGGAATGTGATTTTGTGTTAATCCAGTCAGTGATCGGGGGTGGGAGGTCCCTACACTGTGAAAAGGGGAAGGTGTTTTATTTTCTCTCCATGATCCAGGCTAAGAAGGGAGGAGGCCTGCACTGGTGCATTCAGGCGGTGCAGCCATGAAAATTTTCCATAATGGGCATGCAAATGGCACCTTTGCGCCATGCATGCCCACTGGACTCACTGCATGTTTGTCTGAATATACGCTTGCATGGGGGCTATGGCATATACAGGGTATGTGCCATGCATTCCCTATGGGCAGTCTTCCAACCCGCACCCTGGATGTGCTCGCCACTTCATGGCAACCGCTTATGCTCGCCGTGCATCCAGGATCTGATATTCAAACAGAATCTGTTCCACTCACATTCTGTTTGAATATTGCAACACAGCCGGCCGGCTACAACTTATTTGCACAAATACAGTTATTCGCTTGCATCTGATCGGCTCTGCATATGTCCCCACAGTTTATTACATTATAGATGCAAACATACAACATGCAGACGTAAGTGCAAAACCTATTAATCACTTACCATTACTTAACCCTGCAGCTGATGCTGGTTGCTTGCAGGTGCCCTGTTGATTGTAGTGCAATAATCAGCATCATTATGCCACTATCGAAAGGGCACCTGCAAGCAACAAGCGCTTTGCAGCCCTTCGATAGTAGTGTAAGGACTGTTAGTTTTTGCACTTATGCCTGCATGTTGTATGTTTTATTTATAATGCAACAAACTATTTTTTATCCTGGAGCTTGTGCCGGTTTTCTTTGTGCTGTGTCTTACTGTCTATTAACCAGGCACAGCGTCTTTCCTAGTGGCGCACTTGTTTGTTGTTATTGTTTGCTGGGTTACTGATGTCTGTTGAAATGTTCTGATATGAGGAGATTCTGAGTTTTGGGGTGTATTTGATGTGTGGCTGAATGGTTGAAAAATGGCTTCTATTTTGTTAATGAAAATTTTGAAGACTGGCACAAGGATTTCTTACGTGCTGTGCCCTGGCTTGCTGGACTTATTTTATCTGTATGTTGTGCTCCCACAATGCACAGGTCCCAGCCAAGAAGGACACAGCATTTCCTTTATATTGCATTACCCCACGACCTCATACAAACATTTGGCCAACCTCTTGGGATTTGGAGTGGGGGACTGTTAATTATGTTAACCAAGATTCAAGTTAAACCTTCTAGGGCAGGCAGTGGCATGTTTGGGCAGAGTGTGAACATCATATGACTAATAGATTTCCTGCCAGGGAAGGTAATAATAATAATAATAATTTTATTTATATAGCACCTTTCAACGTATCAAGGTGCTGAACAATTTAACAATTCAAACATTACATACACAAACATAAACATAAAATCAGCATACCACAAGATAAAATATGTGATAATAAAATCCAGAGCGTTAATAAATAATTAATTATCTAAAAGCCATGCTCCACAGGTAAGTTTTCAGCTCTTTTTAAAGAGTTCCACGGAGAGTGCACTGCCGTAGCCGACATGGTAGAGAGTTCCAAAGAGTGGGTGCAGCAAATGAAAATGCTCTACTGCCAGAAGATTTCAGGACTCACTCTCGGGATCTCTAATAACCCCATGTCGGCCGAAATGGAGTGATCGCGTCAGGGCAGTAAGGCACCAGGAGGTCTTTCAGGTAGGCTGGACCCTGGTCGTGAAGGGCTTTGAAAGTCAACAAAATGACTTTAAGGTGATCCGCCACCGCACAGGCAGCCAGTGCAGTTCGCGCAGCACGGGAGTGATGTGACAAAAACGACTTGTCCCAGTCAAAACCTGGCTGCAGCGTTCTGCACCAGCTGCAGGCAATGGATTTCAACCCCAGAAAGCCCAAAGTACAGGGCATTGCAATAGTCTAAGCGTGAAGATACAAAGGCATGAACCAAAGTAGGCAGGGAGTCAGACGGAACAAGATGCTTCACCCTGCAATGTTCCTGAGATGATAAAGGAAGTCTTGACAACAGCTGACACCTGAGCTTTGAGAGTCAGCTTATCATCAAGAATAAATCCCAGGCTACGCACCTGTTCTGAGGATGGCAAAGGTACTCCACCAAGAATAATTCCAGATGGAGCACCGATATCCGGCCTCACCACCTGACCACCAGGATCCACCACCAGCACCTCTGTTTTCTCCGAGTTCAACTTTAGCCAACTAGAATCCATCCAGTCTTGGATCTCCCTCAGACAGCTGTTAAACACCGAGAGGCTCCATCCTAGGTGTGCAAAAGACAGATAGAGCTGGGTGTCATCCGATAGCAGTGAAACCTCAGCCCATATCGTCTAATGATACCTCCAGGGCAGCATGTACACTGCAAACAACACGGGCGACAGCACGGATCCCTGGGGCACTCCACACAACAGAGGAATTGGGTCAGAGGAAAAATCCTCGACACAACTCTCTGTGATCTCCCGGTAAGGAATGGCGTGAACCATTGCAGAACGGTTCCAGACATTCCACAAATATGCCCCAGACGAGCTAACAGCACCATGTGGTCCACTGTGTCAAAGGCTGCAGAGATCAAGAAGAACGAGAATGGAGTATCTCTTCTGATCCCTCGCCATCAGAAGATCATTTAACACCGAACCAGTGCAGTCTGGGTGCTATGTCTTTCTGGAAGCCGACTGGAAGGATTCAGAGACATTATGGATGTTAAATGGTCATCCAATTGACTCGCTATGACCTTCTCGATAACCTTCCCAATAAAGGGAGGTTAGAGATAGGTCGATAGCTAGAATAAAGTCCAGGTCAAGGAAGCTTTTTCAAGAGAAGTTACCACAGCCTCTTTCAAGGAACAGGGAAACTCACCCGATTCCAAGGAGCACCAGACTATTTGCACAGGACCGGACCAATGATCTCCAAACAACCCAAAATAAGGGAGTCGGACCAGGGTCCAAACCACAGCTTGTGGCGATAGAATGGATGATCCTCATAATGTCCACAAACTCAGGTCGTCGAAAGGAACTCCAGGAGAAATGGGGCACTGTCATCTCATGCTGACCAGAGGCTTCACCCATAGAGCTTGTCGGACCCAGGTTCTTCCTGATGCGGCCACTTAGTTTCAAAGTATCAGCGGGCACAAATCGCACTGTACTTACGAAAAAGCTTTCGAACATGCAGGCAGGCTGGGTTGCACAGTCTGTCTACAGTTCGGAACAGCTAACCTGATCGATTCTGAGCAACTGCAATATTGCAAGGTAATGCAAGGACAGTGCTTGATGCGAAGTGCAGGAGTCTTCGTCCTTCATCAAAATATTAGTGGTGGGATTGAAACCTGAGTCCCTAGGTTCAAAGAGTCTAGTCTTAGGGAGATCTAAATTGGTTGGGTGGCATCATGGCAGCACAGCAGAGGCAAAAACAGAGCAAGGAAACCAAGGGTGGCAGCACAAGCAAACAAGCCAGCTGAAAGGTACTTACACAGTGCCCATTTACTGGTGGTGTATTTCAAATTCATAGACAGTGTGGACAGTCACAGAAATTGGAAAATAATGAACTGCAGCATACAGGCTGAGCTGGCTGATGCCCTGGCACTTCTTCTCACTCTGAGGCTTCATCAGGGGCTGGCATCAGCCTTTGCTAGCTGACCGATCATGACTCTCTCAGTTATGTATCCTCACAGTGCTATAATCATTTGTCCCTTTCCAGTTTGTTTTGTTTCTCTATGATTTCTCATTCATATTTACACAACTTATCTGTAAGGTCTCTAAGTAGCTCAAAAGCTGCTGTGCAGCTTTTCTCAGTTCATTATCATGAATGCACCAGGTTTTATACATTATGTTTGGTTCTGATTCTGATTTGCCCAACCCATTAAAATGGGAAAGGTCAACCTGCAGACACCTGATGCAGACCAATGTACAGCAGCAGCCCATGTTTATAATGAATTACTCTTGGTCTCGTTCTGCAGGCAATGGGTCCTAGCATGTATGTGTGGATTGACTATGCACCAAGTATCCATGGCATGTAGACAGCCCTAAGTTGGTGAGCTGTCAGACCCCCAAGGCAAGCAACAAATGGGTATGTGCTCCTTCTGCACTCCAGTCGCTGGCTATTCATGCAGCCACAGGTGTGGATGGTCTGGGAAGTGGCCAGCATCATGTCCACACTCCACGCCATTCACTATGGCATGGACTGCCAGGTGAAGGGTGGAGGGACCCTGCCATAGCCGCTGATACCTCCCCATGAATATCAGCTGCCAGACATGGCAGGACCAGAACCCCCATCACATTGCCTAGCCTGCTGGTTCAGCAGAGAGGGCTGAAAGCAGCCACTTGGTATTACCTTTTCTCTAACTTTCCTGGGACTCACAGTGTCCCACAATTCCCTGGTCTGTGTTGATCAGGGAGCCACTGTATAACCAGGATGGGCGTCTGATTGGGTGTCTGCCTGAGTTTATCAATCTGCCCCCACACCAGCGCACCAGGGGATGGAGCCATGGACAGGTACCCTGTGGTGGCAGGCTATAGTGCATGCTGTACATGCCTGTCCACAGTTGGGGATCTGTGTGGAATGGGTGCATGCCTATCATGTATCATGCCCACATTGGTGTATAGGCACCAATATAGGCTGCTCATGCAGGGCATGCACTGCACCAGGTGGTAAGGAAAATCACTTGCTTACTCCCACAAGCAAAAGTTTAGGCAGCAATGTGGTCATTCAGGTGCTTCTAATATGTGTTGGGGCAACATAGCAGATGTCTCACGGTAGGTTGCCAGGAAAGGACAGACGTTGTCAGTAAATCAGTGAATTAATTTAAAGTTTAAAACTCAGATTCATGATGCAAAAATAGGGCAGATTGGGCGACTCATAGAGACAGCACTGGCATCATGCTGATCCTGCACTTGCTTTGCCTAGTTGCTGTAATTTTAGTACCTTTTCTGAGTCACAGATAATATATTTATACAATTCTTGTGCCACTGTGTATATAGATTGTAAATTATATACTCCATCCTATTGTGTACATGTGCATCACGTTGCCTACTTTTGCTGTTATATTTTTGTCTGATATGCTTTGTATAGCCATTGTCTTGAATGTTTACTTACTGTACCCATGACCGGGTGCCCCTGAAAAAGGGACTGTACTGTCTCAGTGGGCTTACCGGTTAACAAATTCAAATAAATAATAATAATAATATAATGGGCTGCTTTCAAACTTCCTGTATAGGGCAGACAAGACCAAAGAGGTCTTGTACTAACTCCAGTATATAGCCACATGTGGATCAGGGTTAATAAAATTCTGTTTGGGCTTCTAAGTCACCCAACATTGTTATAGAGATACACAGATACTAATGGCAGAAAATGGCTCTTAACCCATCTAGTCTACCCACCCTACCAAACTATTGGCCTTGCCCTAGTGACAATCGTCCCTTTGTTTCTGTCATCCCTTTTATGTTGCCTTGTGCAGGCACAAGCAGTATCTTATGGTAGTAGGAGAAAGCAGAGGTGTGTCAGTTTTGGTGAATGCAGGGCATGCTTTAGGGTGCATCCCTCATTCCTCAATTAGTGAGCATGCTAGCGCTGACACAAGTTTGTGCAAAGTGCCACCAACTTGAAACAAACTTGCTGCTGCAGTCAGAGACAAGCTCTTCATTTAGCGGCACAGATGACACACCTCCTATGTGCCTGTTCTGATGAAACATTTCAATAAACATGGCAGCAGAAGACCAAACAGCTGTTTGCTTTGTAAAGTCACTGAATCACCACACCACCACTACCTGCCTGAAAGGTGGGAGGAGGTGCTTTCTCGCCTGCCTCCTCCATGTCCCAGTGTGTTTGGTGCCAAAGTTTCTCCCAGCTGTGTGGAGCAGGCCACAGCCTAAGCTCTGTATGGGTTGGGAATATTCAGTGCCTGAAGGCACTTGTACAGTAAGCATGATCCGATCATGCTGGTGGACCCTGCCTAGCAACATGGGGTGCTAATCCTCCCAAACATCCTTTAATGTGGCACACTGGAGCTCACCCCAGTGTGCCAAAACCTGCTGTGGTGTTTCTGACACTGGATGCTCACTCCTGGTGTTGGATGTGCCCACACCCACATATCCTCTGACCTTGGGTGCCCAACTCTCTGGGTCAGCATTGATCCCTGTACAGTGGCAGCACACTGGGAGTCCACCCAGTGTGCTGAATCCAGTTTCCCTGTCAAAACAGAAAATGGACCCACAACTTTTTTATTTAACCTGAAAAACAAGAAACGGTCCTTGTCTTTGCCACCGGCTCCTCCCCAACCTGCACCCTCTCTCTAAGCACTCCACCTCCCCACACACCCTCACCCATACTTACCTGCGGAGGTCAGGAGCAGTGTTCTTCAATGGACCTGGAACACGTCTGCATTCTTCAAACGTCGACCACAAAGTGAAGAAATTATGGTAAGTCCTATAATGACACTGAATGGAGAGGTTTCAATTTAGGTTGATATCTCAGCCATTTTGGAGTTTTGGTCCCAAATTTTCAACATGAGTTCTTGGGACCCACCTCATAAACACAGTCACTGTCATTTTGTTATTCGGTTCAAAAGGTCATTTCACAGTCACTGCATAGAATCACCTTCGGGAATGATTAATGAAATGACAGTGCCACTGTTCTGAGGTGGGCTCCAAAAAAGCTATGTTGCAAATTGGTGAAAAAATCCCAAATAATTGCATTATGGGCATATGTTGTGCAGTTTCTACGCATGCTCGTGACTTCAATTTTCATATTGTCACTCCAGATTTTCAGCACTACCATTTTTTACACATCCTCATGAACAGTACAACTGTTATTTTTCACATCCTGCCGGAATATGTTTTTGTGTCTGTGGTGCCAAATGGTGCAGTTCTTGTACAAAATCACCTTTCAGGCTAACAAACTGATTTATTTATTTATTTATTAAGTTAATTTTGTTGACCCGGTAAACCCACTGGGCCTGGAAGTCCCTTTTTCCAGGGGCGACCGGGGAGGAGGATACAGATGGTAAGCAACGAAATTGAACCAGATTAAGCTGTTGGTGGTGGTATTTTTTTAGTGAATGGAGAATGTGGCCAGGACACCGGGAAATTCCCTACTCTGCATGGGGGTGCTGTCACTTCCTGTAGGTGGATGGAGGACTTATTTTGGAGCCGGACACAGGAAGAGGAGGAATTGATGATGGGGCAGGGAGATGGCCTCCTCACCTGTCTCTCTTTCTACAGAGGCTGAAAAAGGTAGAAACTCTGCAGAAAAAGTTATGGATTTGGAAGACCTGACTATAGAATTCAGTGAGGAGGATGGTGCACCCGATCCTACCTCTGTGGGGAAGTAGTGGAGAAAAGCAATGGAGAGCTGATGCAAAATAAAGATGGTCAAACAACAGAGAATGTGCAGGTACTGGATATTGAATTGAAAGAAAAGTTAAAATGTTTCAGTTAGAAAAGAAAAAGATCATACAAAGAGCTGCAGAGCTAGAGAAAGAGCTTGAAACTTTGGCACAAGTACCTGATAAATCCCTCTGTAGTAAATAACACAGAGATCAGTCATCCAACTTCTGACTCACAGTCAGGCCAAAATGACAGGGCGCTGCTTCATCAAAAACAAGGCGGTTCAAAGCAATACTAAACAAGCGGCTGGCAGTTTAAACGACATAGAACCTGTGTGCGAGAGCCGAAGGAAAAGGAAACAGAAAGTGTTTGTCTCAGTAAAAACATCAAAATGAGACTTGGAGTTGGGAAACAGTTGTGTTTACAGGACTCACTATGAACTGAAACAATGGAGAAAACTTCTCCTCCAGGGACAGACAGAAGGAGAGAGAGAGAGAGAGAGAGAGACAGAGAGAGACAGAGGAGAGAGCAGAGAGAGAGACAGAGCGCTGGGGCTCCAGAACTCCTGACTTTTGCGATGAAGTTCAATACAGCATTCAATTGCGTAAGTATTAGAGAATGCTGGTTGGAAACAGGGACAGCAGGGAGCCTGGGTTCCAGATTCTGAGGATCCTTCATCCTTCATATCAGAAGATGATAGAGCATATACCCACAAAAGTGGCCACCATCAATGAACAAGACATGTGCTCCAACAAACCCCAGGGTAACACTTTTTCTATTGTATCTGGTATCAGTAATATTGATGCATGTGTTGGGGAAATATAAATGAAGGGGAATCTATGGCAAAGAGAGATATTTCTGAAGTGTGAGTGTGAATGGGGCAGATATTCCATTATGGATGGGATCAAGTGAGGAGGTCATACAGGGGTCTGAAGATAGGCCAACATTGCAGCCTATATTTAAACTATCTGATTTGTTTTTAAACAAAGGAAAGCCTGCTCCCAGATGGAATGCTGTTAGGTTAGTGTACAAGGGAGGCTTAAAGAACCCCAATAGGGTACATATAGTGAAGCAACTTTAAAGAATTCTATGAAATTTTTTTCATCTGAGATTTTCACCCTAATAGGGTTAAGAAATGGAAACTATGGCATTAGCTTTAAAAATGTGTCAAGTCTAGTCAGCTTCTAGGCCTAGTACCGGTGTTAAAAATACTCCTTTCTGGATTCCTTTTGGTGGTCCCTTACTAAAACCCCTAGTCAAATTTAATTACAGTTTTTTTAGGAATGAAGGGGACATCCTCTTTGGCTGAAACAAAGGTGTGAAATTAGCTGAAACAAAGGTGTGAAATCTTATAAACTTACCCCAAATTTGGACAGTGAGCAAATATGGACAGGAGTTGAAGGGTGAGAGTTAAGCTAATTTCCACAAACACAGGCCCTGCTCATATCCCCAGTTCCTTTTTAGGGAAAGACAGAGGATCAATATTCTATTGCGGTCAACCCAGGTCATGTTTCAAGTGTGGGTCAAGGGCCAATTTAAGTTCTGCCTGTGACTCCATGAGATGTAACCACTGTCTAGAGCTTGGACACAGTTCTGCTAATTGCCTAAACTTGTTTCATTGCAACCTTTGTGAGAGGACAGGTCATGCATATGGTAGGTGTCCCTGGGCATCCCATAATAGGGAGGATTGTCCTTCACATGAGGGACTAATCAACATGGCCGAGCAACAATATGCAAAAGGCAGCCTCTGCAAGCATTGTAGTGGCTACATCACCAGGGCATTCAAGTTCCCTAGAACAGAATGTTCCTGACAGACCCTCCTGCTCCTGTACCAAGGGACCATCCAGGGCAGGATTTGGAGGAATGCAGGCCACACAGGAAGTAATGGGAATGGAGACAGGTGAAGAAGCCTAGGGCATGAATGGGGAGACAGGTGAAACAGAGCTGACATGTCTCCACTCCCACCCCAGGAGAGAAGGATCCACCTTTAGAATGATATCTCATAAAAGAAGGAATAGACAAGGGAAAGCTGTGTCACAGGGAACAGGAAAGTTAATATGAAGGAAACTGCTTCAGTACAGACTGTAAACAAATATGCTTTATTAAATTCAGAGGGAACTGATGGTGAGTCTGAAGGGAGGGACAGACGGTTCTTCAGTAACATCCATTACAGATTCTGAAGGAGGAGGGGAGATTCAATAGCAAAATGAACAAAGCAGTGAAGGTCATCCAAAAGCCATGAAGCAAGTATACTGACATTTTGCCTTTTTATATTATGAGGTCATTAAAATCATTACTCTAAACATCAATAGTATTAAAATGATAGAAAGAGGGCTGGGGCCCTGCTTACTCTGGACAATTTACACAGTGACATCATTTGTATTCAGGACACTCATCTTAAAACACATGCTGAATTACAATCTGCATCCAGAGTCTGTTTGGCAGGGGCCTCCTTTTGGCCCTCAGGGACTGAACCCTGTGATGGGGTAGGCATTTTACTAGCTAACCCCTCCTAAAAGTATCCAGATTAGTTGACATACATCCAGGAAGGGCTTTGATGTTAGATATCTCTTACGTGTCAGAAAGGTTTTGCATAATAACAGTGTACGCCTCCCAAACTAAAGCACAGAGAGTGGCCTTGTTTAAAGAGATTCAGCCTTATCTATATACATCCAGACTTGTAATCTGGTCAAGAGATTTTATTTATTTATTTAATTTTATTTATCAAGTCTAGGATTACAATACCTTTGAGCCATGGCTCTTTTACAAAGGTTCCATGTCAGAGAAATACAAATTATGGGGAACATCAAGACAGGCATTAAAACAATGTGGACATTGCAAACAGAGTACAGATTAATACAGTTCAAGGGTAGCATTGTAACAAGGCAGCCAGCGGCATTTGTCAGAGAAAATAAACAACAGATAAGAAGTGCCAGAGTCATAGGGAGATGGAAGAGGGTAGGGGAGAAGGAATGTAGGAAGGGTGGTGAGAGGGTGAAAAGTGCAGCATTGGGTATACCAAGATGTGAGGGTAGAATCCAGTGAGGATGGGGGGACAACTAGAGCAGAAAGGGAAGTGGAGAAACAAGGTTAAGTTGGGCAGTCATAGGAGCTGTTGGTGGTGAGATAGTCCCGAGCCTAGTTTTAAACATACCAATAGTTGGAGCAGAGGAGATGGTTGGGCTGAGGCCATTGAACCAGAGTGGTGCTCGATAAGCAAAAAGCGTTGTCCCTGTGAAGTGTGACAGTGTGGGACTTTCAGTAGCTGTGCGTGGACCTCTTAAGGCACCATTTGTTAATTCGGTGTTGTAACAGAGTTGAGACCCCAGAAGGTGCAAGGCCAAGGTAGATTTTTTTGACCATGGAGCAGGTGAGAAACTCTATGCGGTTTGATAGTTGGAGCCAGCGGTCTGAGTGTACAGGTCACATGTGTGGGTGAGACGGTGAGCACCAGTGATGAGCCAACATGCTTTATTTAAGGCAGTTGAGAGGCGTCAGAGTTGTGGTTGTGGCGAGCCATAAATGATGAGACCATAGTCTATTACAGAGATCATACAGCCCAGGACTGCAACCTTCAAAGCTTCTGGTGTGAGGTGTGGTCTGTGTTTGTAGAGGAGACCAAGCTGTGTATTAGCAGCTCTAGCTACATTATCTACATGAAGTCCATAGGAAAGATTAGGGTCAAGCTGTATCCCTAAGTATTTGAAGGACACCACCTGATCTAGAGTGTTCCCTGGGTGGTGGAGATAGCCAAGTGGTGTAGCTTGTGTGGGTTATGAGAGCTGCAGAAGAGCATATATTTGGTTTTCTTGTCACTGGGGACCAGTTTATGTTTAAGAAACCATGTCTCTACAGAACTGAAACCAAGTTGAAGGTTGAGTTGAAGAGTTGCAGGATCTTTGTGAGTGAAGAATACAACAGCATCATCGGCATATAGTATGATCTGCTCAGAGCAGTGGTAGGGAGGAGTTTAAGAAATTCTAAAAGGAGGGGCCCAGTATGGATCCCTGTGGGACACCGTGCAAACAGGCAGGGTGCTAGAAAGAGCATCCGCAATTTTTACTCTCTGTGACCAGTTTTCTAAGTAGCTTTTAAACCAGAGAGAAGAGTCAGGTGATAGCCCGGCATTCAGTAGTTGGTATATTAGTAGTCCATGGTGTACTGTATCGTAGGCCTTGGAGAGGTGATGAAAATGGCCCCTGTGAGAAGGCCGTTGTCAAGGGATTTGTGCAAAGCTCCAGTGAACTCAAGAAGGGCTGTGGTGGTGCTGTGACCTTCCGGAAGCTGTGTTGTTGTGGACAAGGTATATTGTATTTATCCAAGTGGTCGGTAAGTTGATCAGCCACAATGCACTCAAGTGCCTTAGAGAGTGGGGACAGTATGGAGATAGGGTGATAATTTGAGTGAATCGCCTTGTCCCCACTTTTATGGACGGGTGTCACAGTGGCTGTTTTCTATAGGTCCGGGAATTTTCCACAGCTGAGAGAGAGGTTTAGGATTTTTGTTAATGGATGAATTACCTCATCAAGGGTGAGCAACAGAAGCTTAGGTCCAGGGTGTCGCTGCTATATCTAGATTTAGAGATAGCTGCAGTAATATAGTGGCGAGCTTCATTCAGCCTTACCTTCCTGAAGTAGAAGAGGGATGGTTAGACTGAGGGCTGAGGTATTTGGGGAGTAGGCCTTGTTTTCAAAAAGTCATGGGGTAGAAACAGCACTAAGGTCTGAAAAGCCATGTTAAAGATGTTTGCGATCACCTTGGGGTCAAGGGTTGAGTATCCATCAACCATTAACATGGCTGGAAAGGTTTTTGGTTGCTTCCTGAGACATCCTTGATATTGTCCCAGAAAGCACGACCATTTCCCCATGTATTGGTGAGAGCGCCTTTGTAATAGGTGGATTTCATTAGCCGTATGGCTTTTGTGCAGGCATTTCGTGCTTGTTTGTAATTTTGATGTCCAGTTGTTTGCCAGTGGCCCTGAAACTGCCCAGAGGTGATCCCTTAGTTTCAGCTGTGAGAGAAGAGCTGTGGTGACCCATGGGTTAGAGAGAGATTCAGGCTTTGCTGAAAATTGAGATGAAGTGATCAAGAGCCAAGTTAACATCTGTTGCTTCATAGATGGGTAGCCAGTCTTGTAGAAGCAGGTGTTGTTTGAGATGTGGATGTTTTCCATGAGGAAGGACTCTGCTAGTGATAATTTTGGGAGGGGCTTAAGGAATTTGTTAGACCATGCACACATGACTGGGGAGTGGTCACTGGTGAGTCTGGGAGAATGGTCGTACAAGAAATCATTGTGGGGTGAGTGGTGAGGACCCAATCCAAGAGGGTACTGGTGCCAGTCTTGTAGTTAACCCTAGTAAGGGAGTTTACAATTTACGTGAGGTTAGCAGCTGAGATGGAGTCTTTATAGGCACTGGCACTCGATGCTAACCAGTTTATGTTGAAATCCCTAGTAGAATAAGTTCAGCTTCGGAAGGATGAGAGTTGATAAAGTTTAGGATGTCATTGAATCCATGTTTAGGGTCCCGGCGGGTTGTATATGGAGACAATAGTCAGGGCTTTATGGTTGGGACCTAGGACGATTTTTATTGGCAGAATCTGGGCTGAGGCAGAAAGTGATGGAGTTGCTACAGGGTGCCAAGACAGGGAGCCTTTGATATAGATTGCACAACCACCACCTTTTTGGATATCCAGTCCAACCTGTGGACATTGTAGCCCTGTATTGTTACTGCTGAGTCAGGAACTTTAGGTGTCAGCCAAGTTTCCACCACTGCAAGAATGTCAGGGTTGAGTTGGCATATGAAGGCTTGGAGTGCATCCAGCTTTGGTAGTAGGTTGCAGATATTAATGGTTGCAAGGATAAGGGCACCTGGAGTTTGTGTGTGGCCTGAGCTTCTAGGGCCAGGATTGGGATGGATGCTGCCTGAGATGAGAAGGAGGAGGAGGAGGAGTTTTAAGAAGCAGAGTCGCAGCTCTTTGAGAGATAGTTTTGATTGTTGTTTCCTGGAGTAGAAGTTGCAAGGTTCCAGGCAGTGTCCCATATGGACTGCAAGGTGGTACAGTGTAAGAGGGTGGCCACACTTGTTGAGAGTAGTGGTCAGGTTAAGTAACCAGGAATATCCAAACGGTGCGCCAAGCACAAGACTCGAGGGAAGTGGAGAGTTCCCTTGAGTAGCAGTGGAAACCAGAGTAGAGGGTGGTGGGGTGGGGTGGGGTGGCTAGGACCAGGGAGAGAAAGAGGGGGTCAGAGCAAGGAGGAGGGAGGAGGAGGAGGCGAGAGAAAGGCAGAGAGAGCCCACATGGCTTACGTACTAGATAAAGAGATAGAGATATAGCCCTCTAGTGGTGAGAGGATATAATCTGCTAATGGAAAAGTCGACAGTGAGTCCTAGTGAGGGACGCTGGATCCCTGAAATAAAGTAGAAAAACAGGATTTTAAAGGCTGCAGAAGTAGGCTGGTCACATCAGAACAAAGAGAATAAATATAAGTGGGCAGGTTCAGAGAGCAAAGCAGACTGTGTGGGGGAGGAGGAGAGGTTGCAGGGCAGAGAGCAAAAGAAGGATTTACACAGTCAAGGCTCTAAATTCACTTCTAATATCAACTCAGAACTTAAAATGACTGTAAGGATTAAACAAATTATTAAACCCTAGCACATAAATTCAACTAGAGACACAGAGGAGATACAGTAGTTAGAGGTGTGTTCAGCAGGAGATAGTGTGGGCCACTTGGAAATCAACTTCCACTGGTACCAAATCCAAAGTCAGGGCTAGTACCTTGCAGTACAGAGGATTTCTGAAAAACTGTTTAGGTTCCAGAAATTGAGGGGTCCGTGGCCTGGTCAAGGCACGCTGGATCCCTGAAATAAAGTAGAAAACAGAATTTTTAAAGGCTGGAAAAGTAGGCTGGTCACATCAGAACAAAGAGAATAAATACAAGTGGGCAGGTTCAGAGAGCAAAGCAGATGGTGTGGGGGAGGAGGAGAGGTTGCAGGGCAGAGAGCAAAGAAGGATTTACACAGTCAATGCTCTAAATTCACTTCTACTATACTAACATACTAAATGCCAGCAGAACAGGCCTAACGGTCTTTTCGTGTCTGCTCGTTTGGTCAGTCTCCAACCTGGGTGCTGACCTTGCTGTCCCTCACCTTCTCTGGCTTCTCCCTTCCCAGTTCCGGATATTCTTGCTGCATTGGATTTTGCTTCCAGAACCCTTCCCTGTACCTGTCCCACCCTCTTGAACCTCTCCACTGTCTCTGCCTCCACCAGCCCCCCTAGGCAGTGCATTCCATGGCTCCACCACCCTCTCAGTGAAGTAGCACCTCCTTTTCTCCCTGAATCTTCCCTCCAGCTTCCAGCCATGCCCCTAGTGGCCCCTTCCTCCTTCCTTCAAGCACCCTGACTGTTCCTCCCTATTTACCCTCTTCATGTACCTAAAGACCTCTATCATGTCCCCGGTCCCTTCTTCTTCCAATGTGTACATATTTAGCTCTTCGAGCTCTCCTCATAGGTCCTGTCCCCAAGCCCCAAATCATTTTGGTTGCCCTCCTCTGGACCCTCTCCAGGAGGTTAATGTCCCGCTTTTAAGTGTGGCCTCCAAAACTGCATGCAGTACTCAAGGTGCGGCCTCACCAAGCAGTTATACAGAGGGAGTATCACTTCCTCCTTCTGGAGGTGATCCCCTAGCGATGCATCCCAGCATCCTGTTGGCCTTGGCTGCTGCCCTCCCACAAGTCTCAGAGTTGTTCATCTTGACATACACCACCACCCCAGGTTCCTCTCAGCCATCGAGACTTGTAGCATTCCCCAGGGTGTACACTTGACCTGGGTTTCTGGCCCCCAGTTGAGTACCTTGCATTTCCCTGCATTGAACCTCAGCTTCCACTTTCTAGACCATCTTTCCAGAGCCTCCAGGTCCCCTGTAGGCCACCCTCCCTCCCTCCCCATCCACCACCGCCCCAGTTTGAGTCATCTGCAAAGAGACTCATCTCACTCCTGATTCCTGTCCTTATGTCAGATACGTGGGTGTTGAACAGAAGGGGCCCAAGGACTGATCCTGTGGGACCCCACTAATGACCCTCCTTGGGGATGAGACTATCCCACCAACGCGACCCTCTGGGTCCGGTCCTGGAGCCAATTGCCATATCAACTCAGAACTTAAAATGACTGTAAGGATTAAACAAATTATTAAACCCTAGCGCAAAATTCAACTAGAGACACAGAGGAGATACAGTAGTTAGAGGTGTGTTCAGCAGGAGATAGTGTGGGCTACTTGGAAATCAGCTTCCACTGGTACCAAATCCAAAAGTCAGGGCTAGTACCTTGCAGTACAGAGGATTTCTGAAAAACTGTTTAGGTTCCAGAAGTTAGGGGTCCGTGGCCTGGTCATTTTAACTGTGGACTCTCTACAACTGACAGAGGCCTTAGAACCTCAAAGTTGTTTTGTGACGCTACAGCATTACTACAGATAGTTAGAACAGCTGGTTTGGTGGATACCTATAAAAGGAAACATCTAAATGGGGGTTTACATATTTTAGGGGTACCTTAAGGACCGGAATAGATTTTACCTTTGCATCTCAAGTGTTAAACATTCTTTCTGCTTCCACAATCCCTAATGAATTTTCAGATCATATGGCAGTTCAGATTCAGATATCGTGGGAAGAACCCCGATGTAAGAAAAATAAATGGCGTTATATGAAACACTTTAGAGGATCTAAAAGTGAAAAGGATGTGGAATCAGGACTGGTTAGCCAGGCTCTCAGTGGCAGAAATGTATGAGAACATTACAGAATGGTGGGAGGACTCGAAAAGAACAGGCAGAAACTTTTTCAAAATAGAGCTACGTGTATAGCTAATAAGTAATATATGCAATACCTGCAATTAAGACAATATTTACAGCATCTTATTTCCCAGGCTGAATTGTCTAAACAGGATTATAGTGCAATCATTAAAACACAAAGGAAAAATGTCTGACATCCAATATAATAGGCCAAGTCCCTAAACCAGGAATTGAGATTTGGGACTCAGGTAAGGCAAAATCATTAAACCCATTCAAAGAGTGTAATAAGAGGGTTGAAAACAGATTTATTGCAGAACTAAGCACACCAACAGGACAGTTAGTAAATTATCCACAGGAGATGTTGAACGTGGTAGAAGAATATGTGGCAGGTCTATTTGGTACCACCACTCTGGATCATGATCCCTCTAATTTATTAAAATCATTGGGGTTAACACAGATATCTGAAATAGAGGTCCAAGATTTGATTAAAGATGTATCTATAGAGGAATTGACAGCAGCTATTCCACAGCTAGCTCCACATTCTGCTCCAGGTATGGATGGATTAAGGTCAGGATTTTATCAAACCTTTAGTATAAAATTAACCTCTGTTTTGGTGATACTGTTTAATTACATTTTATCATCAAATTATGCCCTTCTATGTAGGAAGCAGCTCTTGTACTGCTCCACAAGAAAGGTCCAAGACAGATAATAGGTAACTGGTGTCCATTAAGTCTGTTAAATACAGATTTGAAAATCTTAAGTAAAAGCCTGCAGACCAGATTATTTAAAGTAGCTCCAAAACTAATTTGTCCTTTTCAGTCTTGTTCAATACCAGGCAGGAAACAACAGGACAATCTTATGGTTCTGAGGGAATTACTCTTTAGGGGCAGGCAGGGCAAGCACAGGGCTTCATCTTAAGTATAGACCAAAGAAAGCTTTTGACAGGGTTTCTAACAAGTTCTTGTTTAAAACTCTCAGGGCATTTAGGATTCAGAGGTTTTATAAACTGGATAAAACAAATGTATAAAGGGGCAACAATCATCCCTAGTATAAATGGTTGGGAGGGACAAAGGTTGAAAGAGGTGTTAGACAGGGTTGACTTTTGAGCCCCTACTTACACCTTTGTTATAGATATTTTATTAGAATGTTGTTACAAGAACAAAGGATCACAGGAGTAGAAACTAACCAGATTGTCCCCGGTCAAGGTGCTAGCATATGCAGATGATTTAGTTATAGCAATATCTTCTTTTTGAAAGATGAGGTCTTAATGGCACAATGTAAAAAAGAAGGATTCAGAAATTAGTAAATTCAAGATCACGATAAACAAATATTTATATATAGGGCAAGAACCAATAGGCATCAATGCTTTTATAATATATGTACACCTATAATCTGGAATAATCTGCCTATGGATGTTGTGGAATCTTCATCATCGATATATTTAAAGAAGGTTAGACAAATATTTATTACATAAGAGTGTCAACAGATAAACCCACTATGTGTGGGAGACAATTAAATGGCCCATGGCCTACTTTATCAATATACACCAAGTTACCAAGTTCTTCTGGTTCTGCAGAGGCTCTAAGTAATATATTTCAGCAGTATTCCAAATTTTCAGGTTCTAAAATTAATGTGGGAAGAGCAAGGGCTTACAATAGGTGATACCCAGGTACCACAGTTAGGGCATAGGGCATATAGGTGGTATTAAAGTGACTGATCAGCCCATCTCCATATTAGGTATAGAGTTTGCTCCAGGGGACATGGCTATGTTAAACTAGAATGGGAAAGTGGAGAAGGCAACAGATTAGTCAATAGCTGGAAGGGACAACAACTGTCAAAGAAAAAAAGGGTGGTTTTAATTAAAACACTACTGGTCCCCATATTTCTCTACTTAAGTTATATATACCCTCCTCCAATAAGTATGTTTACAGTCATTTACAGCATATTTTTGAGGCGTTCTGGGGATCTAGATTGAATCCTGTTAAGAGGGAATATACATATCGTCAACCTGACCGCATTCTTTTGTAGTACTTTTTATCTGGTAATATTAGCTCAGCTATGAGACCTGGGGATTTACCATGGAAGCTAATGTTAAATGCTTGGCTAGTGCCATGCAAAAGGGTATGGAGAGTAAGAACCCCAGAGGGTTGAACAGATTGGCATACACACCTCAATATGGAATGGAATGTATAAAAATGCTGGTGAAATGGAACATTAATATAGAAGAGATAGTAACATTAGATAGGAAAAAATTATGGTTTGATTATAGATGCAGAATGTAGGGCTGAAATAGTGTTCCCAGAGTGCCCTGACACACAGAAAAACAGTACTCCAACAATTGGTGAACCTAGACTTCCCCATTTTGTGTGGGGTTGTGTTTGGTTAGGCAATTTTGGGAGATTAGGATTAAGGGTAATAAAAGCATAAACAGCTTGAAAAGAGATATTGCCCCAGAGTGGCATGTGGGCAAATAGTGGAAACCTAACAACACTTGTTTTAGAATGTTCATATATAAAACCATTTTGGACATATTTGGCTAGAACATGGAAGGAGCCTTTGTTCGAAATTTGAATTATAAGACCGTAATGTATGGTCCTGTAGGAGGGTTATTGGGGAAATACCACAGAGACACTATGGGTGGGATATTCAAAGGAAAGTTGGCGCCATGCGCAATAGGGTTGCGATGCGCAAGTCCAAATTGCGCCATTCTGTGATATTCAGCAGGAGGCAGTTGCGCCCACTGAAAACAGGCTGAGCAACAGCGCAATGCAAATGAATGCATGCTCAACTGGAAGGGAGGAACCATGCATAAACTGCTCAGCCGATATTCAGCCGGGCTGTGCAGAGTTGTGCAGCGAACCCCAACCTGCGCCTGCAGGACTTTGAGCCAAAAAAAGGTGCTTGAAATGGCCACCTGACAGGTGAGCTGCTGTATTGCAGGGCTTAACACAGCAGCTGCCACCTGTGGCTGGCCCCAACCCAGTCCCTGTGCCCCCCTGCAGCCCAATCAGGGCATAGTGTACTCCCCCACCAGCCCGATCGCGGGCAGCAATGTGGCTCCCCTCCCAGCGTATCCCTGGTGGTCCAGTGGACCGGAAATGCCCGATCGCTGGGCGGTATGTGTAATAAAACCCACCCCCCTCCATTACATATCCTGGTGGTCCAGTGGCCGAAATGCCTGATTCGCGGGTGGTATGTGTAATAAAACCCCACCCTCCGTACATATCCTGGTGGTCAGTGGACCGAAATGCCCGATCAGGGTGGTATGTGTAATAAAACCACCCCCGAACATAGCCCTGGTGGCTAGTGTCCCCCACCCACCCACCCCAGCCCCACCCGCTCCCCGCGGCGGCGGGCGGCAGCATCCACCACCTGCCGCCCGCCGCCCGCCCGACTGACTGCCTGGTTGTGCTGCGCGCCCATTGGTGCGAGCAAGAGCCAATGGGCGTGCAGCCCATACACGTACATGACAGTCCAGATTTGTGAATGATCATTCATAAATCTGGACTGTCATGTACGATAGGCTGCACGCCCGCTTGCTCTGCGCAATAAGCGGTATCCTACCGAAGTCAGTTAGCTGGCGCTGGGCGCAGGCAGGTGGATGCTGCCACCCGCCGGCTGCCGGGGGCAGGGTGGTGGGGCTTAGGTGAGTGGGTGGGTGGGGACACTAGCCACCAGGGCTATGTTTGGGGGTGGGTTTTATTACACATACCGCCCACGATCAAGCATTGAGTCCACTGGACCACCAGGGATATGTATGGGAGGAGGGGAGCTACATTGCTGCCCGCGATCGGGCTGGTGGGGAGTACACTATGCCCGCGATCGACTGCAGGGGTGTCGGTCGCTGCGGCTGCTGCCTGGCAGGGCGCCAGGCGCAAGTCCTCAGGGATTGGCGCACCTACATGCTACTGGCATGCAAATGGGGACATAATCACATGCAAATGGCCCCCTCGCCTTGCATAAATTATAGCCCCATTTGCATGTCACCTTTGAATATCATAATTTTGCGCGTAGGCGCAATGGTACTAACGCGCAACGTTGAATGCTCCACTCTGTCAACTTTGCGGTGGCGCAAGTTCCACTGCGCCATGCACAGTGGCTGTGGTTGGGTAATATTCAAAGGAGTTGCTCAATACCGCAACTCCTTTGAATATCGCCCGGACACACCCTCAAGCAACTGTTTTGGCGCAGCTCAAGGGCTTGCGCCATGAATAGCGCAGTTTGAATATCCCACCCTATGTACATAGTATCTGCAACAATAAAATATTTTATTTGGCAGGCTAGGTGCATGTGATTCTGCAACAGAGAAGTATCTCATCTGGAACTTTTTCAGAATATTGGGATATCACTTAATAAAACCATGAAATTTGATATAATGAGATATACCCATGAAAGAGTTAAGCTTTTTGGGGTCAATTGCAATGAATGGGGAATCAGTGATTAGGATATTATTTTGTAGATATTGGTAGATTATAGTATGCAGGACATTGACAAATGCAGAGCAATATGGATAATGTTTCTTTTCTACTGAATCTTTTTTCTGTTTGTTACAATTGGTTAATAATTTTGTTTATAATATATATATATATATATATATATATATATATATATTATGTATATATATATATATATATATATATATATATACACAATGTATTTGTATTGTAATGAAATCCAATTTCCAATAAAATTCCCCTACTCTTTTTCGGTAAGTGCCATGGGATCTTTAGCATCCACCTGAACTACCACCAATCCAGGCAGATGAGACCTCGGTTTAACGTCTCATCCGAAAGACGACACCTCAGAAGTGCAGCACCCCTTATGCTGCACTACAATGTCAGTACTGGGATATTAACCCAAGTGCCAGATGTGGGAACTGAACCAACAGCCCTCTGATCTCCCGGCCTCAGAGGCGAGTGTGCTACCTACTGAGCCTCTGGTGACCCCACTGTTCATGAGGTGGGGTCACAAAAGTCGATGTTGAAAATTTGGAGTGAAAATACCAACAAATGCCTGGGGCATTAGGGTTTCCAACTGTAACGCCCACCCTGTAGAGACTGACAGGTATCAGGGGTGTGACTTTGAATTTTGGCTGTAATGCTCATGCCATTCCAACCTCACCCCAGCCTGCAGTCAGTGACAGGCATCAACGTCTTGTGGACTCTTTGGCCCCAAAGTTCATCCCATTCTTCTGTACGGCACCCATCTCAGTGTATTTCCTTATGGAATGGGGTGAGTGTAAGGCCAGAAGACCCCAAGGCACACTGCAACACTTGTTGGTGTCTGCAGGGTAGGGTGAGGAAATGGCATGAACATTATGGCTGATGACCCAAAAACATACCCAATGCCTGTTAGTCTCTGCAGAATGGGGCTGGCATCAGTTCAATACTTCACTGCCATTCCTATTATGCATCTCTCTCACTTCTGCACTACCAATACCAATGCCAGCAAGACAACATTGGCATTGACAAATGCTTGTTCTAACTAAATCCATGTGCCTCTCCCATCCCTGCTTGAAGGTGCAGACTGATTTGGCCTGTACCACTTGCTCTAGTAGCTTATTCCACTTGCCCATTACCCTTTACACGAAAAAGTGCTTATGGATGTCAGTTTTAATCTCCCTGCCAGCTTTAGTGAATTTCCTCTCGTTCTTGTGTTTGAACTCAAGAAGAAAAGTTCCTCGTTGTCCACTCTATTTATCTTATTCCTTATGATGGAGTTAGAAAAACAGTTCATTAAACATTATTGAATCAACCCTTTGGAGGTGGTATTTAATTATTCCCTCTGTACTCCTGGCAATCATCATAACTTGAGACAGCTCCTTTGCTTCCTCAGGTGGGTAACAAGGGACTCCTCAAGTCATGTACATCAAGCTGGGTTGAATATGGCATGAATGACCCACAGCCAGTGTTGAAATTACATGTCATGAGCTTTTGAGCTATGAAGCCCTACCGTAAAATAAAACCCTCACCCATGGTATATAATAAGTAAATGGCTATGAAAGCAAGCACCAGGCACCCACACGTCCTAGTGGTATATGGTGGCAACTCTCATTCAAACTCCATGAAACCTATACCTTTGTTATATCTTGCCACCAGGGTCAAGGTAAGTGGGAACCAGAGGCAACCAATGCACACTTAAGGTATCACTAACCATGAACCCACACACAAACTGAGATCCAGACTAGAGCTGGGATCAAGCAAGATGCATTTACTAATCTGTTATGGTGTCATCAAGTCTGAAGGGTGTTACCTCTTGCATATTTACTTCATATTCCATAACCTGCACTTTTCCACATTCCATTTGCTGTTGACATGTCTGTTGTCCACCATACTACACTGTCACTTCACCCAATTGGGATTACCTCCTTTTGATTTAAAGGGACATGCTGCTGTTACATTTCCATTTCCAGACACTAGCTTCCATTTAGAGTGTCCTTGGAGTCCTGGTGTTCCCAAGACCAGTGCACAATGACATCCTCTTGAGGCAGGGCATGCACTACCTTGGGGCAAACATACCTGCATGTGTCTTACATGCCAGCATGTGGCATTTACATTATAGTTTCAGTACAGCAGCATTCTGATCTACTCCTAAGTACTTTACAGTTAGTCCAGCCATGTGTGCCTCCCTCCAGCAACTACACTGATAGCCCTAGTGGCCCAAGGAATGAACTTCCATGTCCAGCCCCATCCTGGGACTTACTGATCCCACTTCTAAATGACATCCTCCTCCTGTTAATTCAGAACACTTTCTCAGGGTGCTATACACAGTAGCTACATACTGTGGCTCTTCCTTACAACTATAGAGCAACTTTAATGAAGATTTACCTACAAATGTGGTCTCTTTCAAGCGTACTAATGGTGGGAGTGGATCCTCATGGATCCTGGTGACCTCCTTGAGGGGTGGCCTTATCCACTTCCCTGCTGTTTTATCTCCTGGTATGCAGTCTACCTCCTCCTACTGGAGAAATATAGAAACATAGACTTTGACGGCAGATAAGGACTGCTTGGCCCACCTACTCTGCCCATTTCCCAACCTAGAGGATAAGCTGCAGATCCTATTTAACAGTCTATTTCTTCTACCCCACAAAAAATTGCCTTTTGTCTGTCCCCTGCATTCTTGAATTCTTCCACAGTTTTAGACCCCACAACCTCTTCAGGAAGGCTGTTCCATGTGTCCACCACCCTCTCTGTGAAAAATACTTCCTCACATTGCCCCTGAGCTGTCCTCCTCTATCTTCAAATTGTGTCCCCTTGTTCTTGCACATCTCTTTTTCTGAAAGATGCTACCTCTTGGACTTTGTTGATTCCACTGAGGTACTTAAATGTTTCTATCATGTCCCCTCTCCCTCCTTTCCTGAAGGGTATACATATTAAGCTCCTTTGCCTGTCCTTGTATGGCTTCTCTTGCAGACCCTGCACCATTTTAGTTGCCCTCCTCTGAACTGCCTCCATCCTGTCTATGTCCTTGCGGAGATGGGGTCTCCAGAACTGGATGCAGTACTCCAGGCAGGGTCTCACCAACTGACTGTACAGGGGATAACAACTTCCTGTTTTCTGCTGGTGATGCCTCTCCCTATACATCTCAGTATCCTCCAGCCCTCCCTACCGCCTTCTCCATTGCTTGCCAACCTTAAGGTCATCTGATATGATTACCCCAGGTCCCTTTCCATTGTTGTTGTTTACTACCTCCCCTCCATTGTGTAATCTTCTCCTGGGTTTTGTTTCCCAGGTGCATTACTTTGCACTCTTTGCATTGAATCCAAGCTGCCATACTTCTGACCATTCCTCCAACCTTGCCAAGTCCCTTCTCATCCTTTCCATGCCTCCTTGTGTATCAACCCTGTTGCAGATCTTTGTGTTATCTGCAAAGAGGCATACTTTTCCTTCCAGTCCCTCTGCAATGTCACTTATAAAGACATCAAAAAGGACTGGACCCAGTACTGAACCCTGCTGTACCCTACTAGTAACCCCTCTTTCCTCAGAGTGGACTCCATTTACAATTACCTTTTGTGTCCTGTTGTTCAACCAATGTTTTCCAGGCTACCACCTGGGATCCACTCAAGGCTGGTTAATTTGACTACTAATCTTTTGTGTGGGACTGTGTCAATGCCTTGCTAAAGTCTAGGTAGGCCATGTCCACAGCCCATCCCTGGTCTACTACTTTGGTCACCCAGTCAAAGAAATCAATTAGATTCATCTGACATGACCTTCCTGCTGTGAACCCATGCTGCCTTTGGTCCTGTGCCCCACTGGCCTCTAGGTACTCAACAATTCTTTCCTTCAGAGTGATTACATCACTTTCCCTACCACAGAGGTCAAACTGACAGGTCTGTAGTTTCCTGCCTCTGTCTTGCTCCCCCTTTTGTGAAGGGGAATCACATCAGCCTTCTTCTAGTCCTCAGGTACCACATCATCCTCCCATGATTTGTTAAAAGGGTAGTCAGTGGTGTTACTAGTTCTCTGCTTAATTCTTTTAGAATTCTGGGGTGAATTCTATCTGGCCCCATTGCTTTGTCCATCTTCAGTTTTAGTTCTTTCAGAACCCTTTCTTCTGTGAAAGGACTGGGCTCGACCCCCATCTCCAGAGTGCTTCTGTTAATTGGATTAGGCACCTCCCCACTTCCTCTTTTGTGAATACTGAGCAGTATTCATTCAGTATCACTGCTTTTTCACTGTCACTCTCTGCTCACCCACCGTCCATTCTATTCTGCCTCACTATCCCTCCCTTTGTCTTTCTAAGCTCCCTTATATACCTATAAAGGTTTTATCACCCTTCTTAACTGAGTTGGCTAGCTTTTCCTCAGTTTGTGCCTTTGCAATTCTGACTATCCTCCCTGCTTCCTTCTGCCTTAACTGGTACATTTCTCTGTCCTGCTCCTTCTGTGCTTCCTTATACTTCCTAAATGCTATCTTTTCTCCCTAACCTTCACTGCCACTTCTTTTGAGAACCATAGTGACTTTTCTTTCATTTTGATTTGTTTATTTGCTTCACACAAAGGCTTGTTGCCTCTGTGATGGCAGTGTGCTATTTCCATTGTTGCTCCACCCTCCTTCTAGCCTGTTTGCTAGTGCTTTTCTAAGCACTCTCCCATCTTGCCAAAGTCAGCCCTCCTGAAGTCCAGAACCCTCACTTTGTATGGCTTGACTCTGTAGCTGAGTTTATCATGATCCACACTGTTTGGTGGTCACTTATTCCCAAATGGCTACCCACTTATAGATCTGAGATCCTCTCACTGTCCCCATTTGAGAGTATGAGGTCTAAGATTTCTTCCTCATGAGTAGGTTCCAAAACTAGCTGTCTGAGGCATGCCACCTGAAGGGCATCAAGAATGGCCCTGCTTTTGGATGTGGCTGCAGCAAAGGTGCTCCAGTTAATTTCTGGCATATAAGGTCCCCCATCAACAGTATATCCCTTTCTCTGCCATCCTAAGTATGCCTTCTATCATATCCTTGTCCATTCCCTCCCCTGACATGGGGGTCTGTATACAACCCTGTGCGGATTGTGGTGCCATTTCCAGTCTCTAAGGTGACCCACAGTGCCTCCTCTCCTCCCTGTTTACTCTTTTGTTCAGTTGCTTTTATCCTTCCCTTACATAGAGAGCTACTCCCCTCTTCTGCCCTCCCTGTCTCTCCTGTAGGTTGTGTACCCTGGTTTGTTAACATCCCAGTCATGGTTCTCTGTGTACCATGTTTCTGTGACTGCTGTGATATCCAGGCATCCCTCTTCCATCAAGACCACCAGTTCAGGGAGCTTGTTGCTCAGACTACAGGCATTGGTACTCATTACCCTCCATTTTTGATGACCTTACCCCTTTTGCCCCATCCCTGTCCTTATTACGTTTGTCACTTTCTCCATTTACCTCTGTCCTGCTCCTAATAACTTCTCTACCTTGGTGTTTACCTCACTAATTACCATGTTTTGTGGGGAGGCTGGGATTTTCCTGCTCCTTTCCAGTGCCCTCCCCTTGGCTAGTTTAAATGCTTGCCAATGAAGTACTTAAACCCATCACCTAGGATCCTGGTTCCCTCTGGACAGATGCAGACCATCATGCAAGTATAGGCCTGCATCCATCCAGGTGGACCCCCAGTCCCCAATGAAGCCAAATCCCTGAGCTCTGCACTAGGTATGTTCTTCCTATCAGACCCCAACTGATCTCAAGCCTCCAGAGACCTTGCCAGAGGACCAATACACCTGAGATCTAGGACAGAACCCTGTTTGAGCCCACAGGTCTACTCCACTTACTTACAGCTTGGGTGGCTGGACTGTGCTGCAGTTCTTACTCCAGGTCTCTTCTGCCCTTCCTCCCCTCGACTCCCCAGACCCACAGCTCACCTTACCTCTTATAGTGTTTAGAGGAAGAGCAGGGCCATGAATATTCATGTCTGAGCTTCCTGCTGCTGGCTGAGTCAGGAAGCTCAGAACACAACATCCAGACACCCTGTCTTCCAAGCAGGGCCCACTAGATAACAACATTAAGGGTCAGGCTTAACCCTTTGTGTGTTCCCTGTGACACTTGGACAGCTGGTTCTGATCATTCTATGATTTTGATAATATAAAAATATGTTATTGAGTGTCTCTCATGATACATCCTGTGCTTCTGGGATGACCCCCAGGTTTCAGTTCAAAGGACAGGATATGTTAAACAACAGATCTCTGTAATGTAATTAACTTCCAAAGACTCACATTTCATGGTCTTGTTGTTGAGCTGTGCTTCTTTGAAGCCAGGAACTAAAATATCCATTTTATGACATCTTCAGAGGAAAGAACAGTTAATTTCAACTGGTGATAAAGAAGCTATATGACAGCTAAGTGAGAAACTGCAGAGTTGTAAAGTTCTTTGATGTCTTTGAAAAGCAGGAAAACACACTATATCAAAGAGGAGCAGGAAACCACTCCAGGTCAAAGAGTCATATTGAAATGTACACAAATGCTCACAGCCTGGGAAATAAGATCCCAGACCTGCAGGCAATAATGTCAGAGGCTAAACTGGACATGGTAGCAATTAGTAGACGTGGTTTACCAGTAACCACACTTGGGAGACTTCAGTACCTGGCTATGTATTGTTCAGAAGAGACCGAGGTGCAAAGGGGAGGAGTGGCCCTGTATGTTAATGAAAATATCAAAGCTACAGAAATTCAGAATACACATAAGGAGCCAGAAGAACTGTGGGTCACCCTGGAAACAGGAAATGGGACAGCCATAAGAACTGGGGTTGTCTACAGGCCCCCAGACCAGAGGGAGGACATAGACACATTACTGTTAGAAGATATACAAAACATGACAGCTAAAGGGAGGTTCTGATAATGGGAGACTTCAACATGCAGGTTGGTCAGTACCAGCAGGAACATCTGCCAGAACTAGACTCATAGTGGATTCCCTGCAGGAGGAGGGCCTCAAACAACTGGTACAGCAACCCACAAGAGACAGGGCTATTCTAGATCTAGTACTGACTAACAAAGAAGGGATCACAGATCTCCAGGTAGAAGGTCACCTGGGGCCAGTGACCATCACATGGTATGGTTCAATTTGGCTACTACATCTAAATCATCCCATTCCAAGGCAAAATATGGGACTTCAGAGGAGCTGACTTTGATAAGATGGCCAACAGAGTTAAGCTAGCCCTGGCAAAAGAAACACAGGTGAGAGGGTACAGGCAAAGTGGGCAAGCATTAAGGATGCAATACTTGAAGCAACATCCTATTGTGTTAGACAGAAAAGGAAGTGCAAAGAAGAAGGAAACCACGTTGGTTCTCAAATACAGTAGCAGAAAAGGTCAGAGCCAAAGGCTGACCTTCAGGAAATATAAGGGAACACAGTGGGATGAAGATAGGAGGCATACCAAACTGCCCTAAGGGAAGCAGGTAAGGCAGTAGCAGGCAAAGTCCCAAACTGAGGAAACACTAGCACGAACAGTAAAGAAGGTGACAAGACTTTCTATAGATACATTAGTGAAAGGAGAAAGTCCAGAGGGGTATTGCTAAGCTTAATGGAGAAAAGGAGCATGTGAGGAGGAGGACCCTGTAAAGGCATCTATCCTAAATAGATACTTTTGCTCAGTATTTGCTGAAGAGAAGGTAGGGCAGGGCCCACAGCTCAGCATCATGGACACTGGGGAGGGAGGTGAGCACTACTCTTCACAAAAGAAAGGGTCCAAAGAGCTGCTAAGTCAGGTGGATAAGGCAATGGACCTGATGGCATACATCCCAGGGTACTTAAGGAGCTAAAGGAGGAACTAGCAGAGCCATTAGCAGAATTTTTTAGTGAGTCTCTGAGCACAGGAGAGGTCCCAGGAGACTGGAGAAGGGCTCATGTGATCCCGCCCACAAGAGTGGTAGCAGGAGGAGGCAGGGAACTACAGACCGGTCAGTCTTACCTCAGTAGTGGGCAAGATTATGGAGGCACTCCTTAAGGAAAGGATAGTGCAACACCTGGATCCATAGGGGCACAGGATCCCAGACAGCATGGGTTTACAAAAGGAAGGTCCTGTCAAACTAATCTCATAGATTTCTTTGACTGGGTAACCAGGTGGTGGACCAAGGGGAGCAGTTGATAACCATCTACCTTGACTTCAGCAAAGCTTTTGACACTGTTCCACATAGAAGATTGATAAATAAGCTGGGTAGGCTCGGGTGGGTCGAAGTTGGTCAACTGGGTGGCGAACTGGTTGACGGGCAGAAAAACAGAGAGTGGTGGTAAATGGTATACAGTCAGAAGAAATGCAAGTCACAAGTGGGGTAACTCTAGGGATCAGTCCTGGGGCCAGTCCTTCAACATCTTCATTAGTGACCTTGCAGATGGACTAGAGGGTGAGGCTTGTCTGTTTGCAGATGACACCAAGATCTGCAACAGAGTAGATGATCCAGATGGGGTGGGCAGAATGAGAAGAGATCTGGATAAACTAGCAGAATGGTCAGAAGAGTGGCAACTGGGATTTAATGCAAAGTGCAAAATCATGCACATAGGGAAGAGAAACCCTGAAGCCACCTATAGGCTGGGAGGGAGTTGCTAGCAGTCACAAAGGAAGAAAGAGACTTGGGCATCATCATCACTGATGACCTAAAATCATCAAGCAGACCTCTAAAGCAGTAGGTAAGGCTAGGGGTGTTAGGGTGTATTAGTAGGAGGTATCACAAGTCATAAGAGGAGGTAACAATCCTCTGTACAAGACACTGGTTAGGCCCCATCTGGAGTACTGCATGCAGTATTGGAAGCCACACCTTCACAAGGACATTAACCAAATTGAGGCAGTCCAGAGAAGGCAACAAAATGGTGCAGGGACTGCATCAGAAGACATATGAGGACAGATTAATGGAGCTCAATATGTATACCCTTGAGCAAAGGAGGGAGAGAGGTGATATGATCGATGCATTCAAACACCTTAAGGGCATAAACAAGGTGAAAGAGTCTAACATGTTTAAATATAAGAAAATAGCAGGACAAGAGGACACAGCATGAGATTAGAGGAGGCCGAAGGGGAATGTGAGGAAATTCTTTTCACAGAAAGGGTGGTGGATGCATGGAATGGCTTACCACAAGAAGTGGTGGCTATGAATACAGTGCAGGGCTTCAAACAGGCATGGGATAGGTATAGGGAGCAATACAAATGACTATGAATAGATAGGCCACTGTCAGAGCAAAGGCCGATGCTTTACATTTGTAAAAGAAAAGAAATGGGCAGACTGGATGGGCCTTGCAGTCCTTATCTGCATCAACTCTATATTTCTATGTTTCTATGTAAATGAGATTTTGCTGATGTCACCTTATTTATACCTCCTGAGTGATATGACATCCTGGTTGTATAATTTTTAGTATGCTAGGAGGAGCTAGGTGGCATCATAGAAGGGTGAGACACAGGGTTTAAACTGTATGCTATATTTCCACTTACTGACACATTCCTGTTTGGACTCTCTTGAAACAACAGCTACTTAAAGCACTGTAAGAAGGTATACATTAGATAGACAAGCCTAAGTGTATTATGGTAGGAGCTTGTTTGCACTTTTCCCTTGTTTTCTTTTAAGTGATTGTATGCTTTGTGACATATTGTTCTGTATTTACATTTTACCTATTTCATCCATTTTATTAGTAAATCTATATTTAAAAATACTGCCTGGTGTGCCTTTGAAATTCTTTTCCATGTGATGCATGGATGGTTAAGATTTTGACAACACTGTTCATAAGCTTAATGGTATACCAAACTGGGAAAAGGTAAGAATTTATCTAAGGTCTTTCATAGAGTTTTTAAGGGTCCATTTTGTATACCTGGTTAGGTGCCCTTGGTGAAAGATATCTGGCATTTCGCTGAAGAGCAGAATTATCTGAGCCTGACATTTGTGTACGCTAGCAGAAGGTTCCCAGTTTGAATCCTCCAGAACTTGAGACCAAAGGTGATTCGGACCCACAATCAGACAGGAGGGTTACCCTGTTCTGTTACCCTGTTCACAATACTATGCTCAGAGGTTGGCACTGTGGGAGCAGAGTGCCTGACCTGCTGAGTGGAGGTTGTGACATTCCTAGTAACCAACTTCAGCTGGGTAAGGAGGGTTAGTTACAGCTGTGCTGCATGAACTATAGGGGATCACTGCAGATATGTAATTCCAGCTGTGCTCACATCTGATTTGCATAGAAATATGATTTCTTACAGTATATAGTGGGTCACCCATTCAGAAGCAGGCTTAGGTCCATTGTCATTTTGGTCCCTAATAATATTTTCCTGTGATCAATTTTATACCCTTATGTAATTGGAATGCAACTTATAAACCAGGTATGCTGCAAAGAAAGACAATTCAAAACCTTGCTTTAGCTTCCCAACATCACACTGCACAAATAACAGCAATTACAGATATGCCATGTAAAAAAATAAATAAAGAAAGAAAAGTTATTATAAAACTTACATTTATGTACAAGGTGCAAAAGCTAAGGAGCCTCCCCACCCAAAGAGCACCACTGCCACAACCACTGCCTCAGAGGCTGCCAAGTAAGAAGAGCTGTTGGACCACAGTGGGTTCTGGGAGGGTGCGGTGGTGGAACAGAGGCAAGCCCCTAGTTGTACCTCTACACAAACCATACACCAGTCTGGCAGAGCAAGGTTCTCTATGATGGCACCCTCAGTGGAGACCAAAAGAATGTTGAGGACATCCACAAGGGAGACCCACAGAAGGGTGGCAAGGACACCACAGGGAAGGAAACAGCTTCTGATAGGGGACTCCATTGTTAGAGGGGTAGACCTGGGGAAGGGAGAGGAGAGGGAAGTAAGGTGCCTGCCTGGTGCCATGGCTTGAGGGACAAGAAGCGAATCCTCAGGATTGCAGAAGCAGCATCACAGGAGAGGAACTAGATATCATTGTCCACCTTGGGACAAATGACCTAGCTAGGCATGGGATCAGTGCAGTGCAGGATGAAATTGTGGAGTTGGGGAGGGTCTCAGACAGGTAGCAAGCTTGTTACCTTCTCAGAGGTGCTGTCAGTCCATGGCAGGGGTAAGGCTAGGTACTACACACCATGCAGTTTAATGAATGGTTGCAAAACTGGTGCACAGCACAGGGCTTTAGCTTCATTGGGGACTGGGGTACACCTGGAGAGATGACAGTCTATACTGGCATGATGGTCTGCATCTGTCACAAAGGAACCAAAATTCTAAGTGACAGGTTTAAATGCTTCCTTGGCGAGTTTTTAACCTAGCCATGGGGAGGTGCTAATAAGAGGCAGGAAATGTCAAGCCTCCCCACAAAACATGACAGGTAGTAAGGTAAACACTGAGGTACAGTGCTCCAATAGAGGGCAGAACAGGGGTAAATGGAAAAATAGACAAGGGCAAAAAGAGCAGGGATGGGGAAAAAGGATAAAGCCAACATTAAATGGAGGGCAATGAGTACCAATGCCTGTAGTCTGGAAACAAGCTTCCTGAGCTAGTAGCTTTGATGAAAGATGAACAATTGGATATTGTGGCAGTCACTGAAACATGGTACACAGAGAACCATGACTGGGGTGTCAACATACTAGAGTACACAGTCTACAGAAGGGACAGGAGGGAAAAGAGGTGGAGTAGCTCTATACATAAGGGAAGGGCTCAAAGCTACAGAACTAGAAAGTAAAGGGGAGGACAAGAGGCACTCTGGGTCACCTTGGAGACAGGGAATGGCATCACAATCCGCACAGGGTTGTATACAGACCCCATCTCAAGGGAGAAATGGACAAGAAAATGATAGAAGACATTCTCAAAATGGTTGAAAAGGGAGATACTGTTGATGGGGACCTGAATATGCCATATGTTAACTGGATGACATGTACTGCTACTACATCCAAGAGCAGTGTCATTCTCGATTCTGCAGGGGCAGGGCCTTAGACAGCTAGTGTGCTGAAACCCACCAGGAGGGAGCAATACTAGACCTGGTACTCTCAAATGGAGAGGATCACAAATTTAGAAGTCAGTAGACATCTGGGAACAAGAGATCACTGCACAGTGTGCTTCACAATAAGCACAACCATGAGACGAGCCATACAAAAACAAGCATACTGGACTTTAGAAGGGCTGACTTTGCAAATGGGTGAATACCTGAGGAATACACTAGCAAATGGCAAAAAGGAGGGTGGAAGAACACTGGAAAAAATCAAAACTGCCATCATAGAGGCAACAAGCCTTTGTGTGAAACAAATAAAAGAAAACAAAGTGGAGTGAAAAACCACTATGGTTCTGAAAAGAGGTGGCAGGGAAGGTTAAGGAGAAAAAGGCTGCATTCAAAAAGCATAAGGAATCACAGAAGAAGCATGACAGGGAACTGTATCAATTAAAGCAGAAAGAAGTGGGAAGGCAGTCAGAATAGCAAAAGCCCAAACCGAGGAAAAAATAGCCAATTCAGTTAAGAAGAGGATAAAACCTTTTATAGGTACATTAGGAGCATAGAAAGGTTAAGGGAGGAATAGTGAAGATTAATAAGGGAGAGGGGGTGGGCAGAGGAGACAGTGAAAAGACAGAGTTACTGAATGAATACCTTTGCTCAGTATTCACAAAGAAGATGAGGAGGAGTTACCTAAACTAGAAAATAGAAGCATTCTGGGTAGGGGTTGACACCAGTCCATTTATAGAAGAAAGAGTCCTGAAAGAACTCCTAAAACTCAAGGTGGACAAAGCAATGGGGCCTGACAGGATTCACCCCAGAATCCTAAAAGAACTAAGGGAGGACCTAGTGACACCACTGACCACACTTTTTAACAAATCATGGGAGGATGGGGTGGTACCTGAGGACTGGAGGAGGAAGATGTAATTCCTCTTCACAAAAGTGGGAGCAAGGCAGAAGCAGGAAACTACAGACCTGTAAGTTTGACCTCAGTGGTAGGGAAAATGATGGAATACCTTCTGTAAGAAGAACTGTTGAGTACTTAGAGGCAAGCGGGGCACAGGACCAAAAGCAGCATGGATTTACTGCAGGAAGGTCATGTCAGACGAATCTAATAGATTTCTTTGACTGGGTGACCAAAGTAATAGACCAGGAGGGGCTGTGGATATGGCCTACCTAGATTTTAGCAAGGCATTTGACACAGTGCGCACAAAGAATGATAATCAAGTTAGCCAGCCTGGGAGTGGGTCCCAGGGTGGTAGTCTGGGTAGCAAACTGGCTGTACAACAGGACACAGAAGGTAATAGTGAATGGAACACATTCCGAAGAAAGAGTGGTCACTAGTGAGTACCTCAGGGCTCAGTACAGGTCCAGTCCTCTTTAACATCTTTATAGGTGACATTGCAGAGGGTCTGGAGGAAAGGTATGCCTCTTTGCAGATGACACAAAGATCTGTAACAGAGTTGATACACAAGGTGGGGTAGAAAGGATGACAAGGGACTTGGCAAGGCTGGAGGAATGGGTCAGACATATGGCAACTTAGATTCAATGCAAAGAGTGCAAGTAATGCACCTGAGAAACAAAAACCCAGGAGAAGAGTACACAATAGCAGGGAGGTACTAACAACAACAAAAATGGAAAGGGACCTGGGGTAGTCATATCAGATGATCTTAAGGTGGGTAAGCAATGTGAGAAGTCAGTAAGGAGAGCCAGGGGATACTGGGATGCATAGGAAGGGGCATCACAAGTAGAAAAAGGGAAGTGGTTATCCCTCTGTACAGACAGTTGGTGAGACCCCATCTGGAGTACTGTGTGCAGTTTGGAGACCTCATCTATGCAAGGACATAGACAAAATGGAAGCAGTCCAGACGAGGGCAACTAAAATGGTGCAGGGCCTGCATCAGAAACCATATGAAGAGAGACTGAGAGGTTAATATGTATACCTTTGATGAAAGGAGGGACGGGGGACATGATAGAAATGTTCAAGCACCTCAAGGGAATCAACAAAGTCCAGGAGGGTAGCATCTTTCAGAAAGAGATGTGTAAGAATAAGGGGCACAATTTAAAGATAGAGGGGGACGGTTCAGGGTAATGTGAGGAAATTTTTTCACGGAGAGTGGTGGACACAGAACTGCCTTCCTGGAGAGGCTGTGGGGTCTAAAACAGTGGAGGAATTCAAACATGCATGGGACAGACATAAGGCAATTATAGTAGGGGTGGCAGGAAGTAGGCTGTTGGTTAACTAAAATCTGCAGCTCATCCAGGAGGTAGGGAAATGGGCAGACTGGGTGGGCCAAGTGGTCCTTATCTGCCATCAAAGTCTGTTTCTATGTTTCTATGGAGGCAAACAGTATCCCAACAGAGATGTAAAACAGCACCTGATGATGTTTCACACCTGAACAGGGATTTTTCAAGGGCTAGTGTACATTTCAAAAGGTCCTTTTATAGGCCTAAAAGTGATGCCAATAAAGTATATTCATCTAAAACAGGTGTTTATAGTTACCATCTACACATATCTCATAACAACAAATGTTCATCGTTTAAGCAAAATGCAAAATCTAAAAGTGCTCACCTGAAAACATATATCTAATACAGCATACAGTATATCTAAAAATATATACATTTACAAAGCGGGCAGTCACGAACTAAGATGCAGGTCTGTTGCATAGAATACTTCTAATATCGTATGCAAAACAGCAGTTCTGTTCTACCATATGCTCATAATGTTTGCATAGTGAAGATATAGTCCCATTATTATATTCAATCAATTCTTTCCAGGTAATACTTCTTCCTTTGTACATGTTCCTTGACTGGCTTGAGTGGACCTCTAGTTATGCACGTCACTTCAAGTTTGTTGCCAGCTGACACAGCCCTGAGCGATATGCTCAACGTGGACAAATAAATGCATTTAGGATCCAATGTTTAAAGATAAAAAAGACTATATTAAAAATTCAGATTTTGTACAATATATAACACAGCCGTTAATTTTTATACAGATTGATACCATTTCATACTTGTTTTTATTCACTCCATTGTGCAGGAAAGGTGCCAGTTCAAAATGGCCATTATGACCTGGTGCTTTTAAACCCCAAATTATATATACAATAATAGATGAAGAAGTATGCTTAATGAGAAATTAATGGTTGCCTGAGGTGTGGGATGCTACATAAACCCCGAGGGCGGCCAGAGGGGTTTATTAAGGCATCCCACACTGAGGGCAACTATTAATTTGAATTTAACACACTTCCCATACCTTACTAAATATAATTGCTGGTCAGCAATTTTTTGTTTACATTTTCATGTATTTTGCGGTTGCGATCTTACCAGTTGTCTTCCGTTGCCACTTCCTGTTCTGTGTGGCGCTGAATGGCAGGATCATCCAGATAGTGAGTGAGACTCAGACATGCTGCCATTTCTAAATGGTAGCATCTACAAGATACATTCCTTTATTTTTATAAAGCAACAAGAATGCTTGCTCTGGCAGCTCCTCGCTAAGCCGGTGAGGAGCCACCATATTTTTTGAACTAAAAGCCCACCCCAGACCACACACAGAGCCAATCAGGAGTGGGTTTTGTGACTGACTTAGCGCATGTTCCCGTTATAAGTCATGAGTTATAACGGAAATTGATAACGGTCAGGCAATGTAAAATTGCTGACCAGTTATTATAAATCCAAAATGCTTCCCTATGAAGGAGGAGAGCATCCAAATCTCCCCTCTTCTCCCTATCTGGGCTGGCAGTATAGCCTAGAGGTTAGCAGGAACGAGTGTGAGCGAACTTGATACATCCAGCAGACCAGACCTGCGTTTGATTCTCACAACCTCTACTTGCATACTGTGTGACTCTGAGCAAGTCACTTAACCACCCAGTGCTCCCAGGTCGCCCCTGAAAACAGGCACTTGTGCCTAGTGGGCCTTATCTGGTTACCAAAGACTAAAAAATAAAAAAAATATCTTTACATGCTCAATTGCTGTGTAAGACCAGGTGGGCACACTTTCATTTCCTCCATATTCAACATGAGCTGCCAATGTATTTTGACATTCCTTTCAGATGTATCTCTGACATGCTCCCTTACAGTATTCTAACTTCAAAGGGTGCTTAGTTTTACCAACATAAAATGTGCCGCATGTACACTCTGTAAAATATACCACACTGGAAGTGTCACATAAAATCAAACTGTTAATGGTGTAAATTCTGTCTTTTGTGGGGTGTTTAAAAGTTTTGGCACATTTACAAACTTACTAAATTTACAATGTCCACATGTGTGTTACTGCCTTTGAGGCGAGGAACCCAGTATGGTAGACACATTATGATTAGGAATTGATTGGAGTGAATATGTAAGCACATCTTCCAAGTTTTGTGCTCTACGATATACAAAGTCTGGGGCTGAGTACCTACCACCTTCCCAAAATGGAGTCTTCCTGTATTATATGCCGATTGTTCTGTATAATGTGTTTGATCTTCACAGCTTGGGAGTATAGATGATAATGTATTTATCTCTCATTTGTATTATGTACATTAAATGTAACACTCTTCCTGTGTTGTACACCAGTACAGTCCTATGCTGCTGTTCTGCCCATGTTTTAGCTTGTTCTGCGACATTTTGTTGTAACCTCGATTTTCTAAACATTTACTCATCAGGACAGCCTGCCCCTGAAATTTTATTCTTGGCTGCAATTGTGTGTTAGCCTTAAAAATTGGCTCTTTGGTATATATTCTCTATTGTATGTCTTGGATGCATACTGGATACCAACAAAACTGGATTCGATACTGCAAAGAACCAGCTTAGACAGAAACAAGTATAAACACAGACTACAGTTCTCACTGGTATTATTCACCACACTAAGCAGCATAGAAATGTCCAATGAATGGGAAACACTGCACTATGGCAAAACCTACTCTTGAATTTACATGATTATTAAGAGCTCAACTGTTTAAAGTAGGGGCCCAAAATTGCAATAGGCTGTCGAAAACAAAATCAGGAAAAGGGAAGCAAAAACAGTTTTAAAAAATCATTACAGTACATTAAACTGTATGGACATTTCCATTAACCTGGCTTGCGTTCTAAAGCAACCTCTCAGAGCAGCAGATTAAACTGACAACCTGAGCCTG
This sequence comes from Neoceratodus forsteri, assembly GCA_016271365.2. NCBI lineage: Eukaryota > Metazoa > Chordata > Ceratodontiformes > Ceratodontidae > Neoceratodus > Neoceratodus forsteri. The sequence goes on from CM028137.1 coordinate 647,205,899, forward strand.
GTGCACTTCAGAGACTTGAGGGTTGGTAGTTGTTTATAGCTGTAAAGGGGAATCTGCAAGGTTCCAGAAAAAATTGAGACTGCATCTTAGCTGTGTTGCTGCCATCAAATGGAGGCCCTACTCAGCCTTCTGGGATACCCTGCTTTGATCTGCTGAGATCACCAAGTGATGTACTGTGGCCTTGTGTCTCTGAATTTATGCTACCTCAGAAGCTAATCTGCTTGTGCCCACTGCTCCATGGAGTGGAAATTTCTTTTACTCAAAAGATTAAATGTGTTCTTAGTTGCTGCATCATCAGTGTGGACATTGGACATAATTGATGAATTGTTTGCCAACCTTTAACCACCTTGTTACCCCCTGTAGCTGCTACTGCTCCATGGGCGTTGCACCCTCTGCCTGACCTCCAATCAAGCACAAAGTTTGAACCCAGGTAACTGGCACTCTATCCAGTCTACTGTGATTGCTGTCTGTGTTGTCAAGCCCCACCTCTTGTTAACATCTGGTACCCCTAGACATGGGGGTCTTTCGTTTCAAATTTAGGATCGAAGAAGCTGAATGAACAGTCGGAATAGTGGCAAGGGATGCAAGGAATGGGGAAAGAAGGGAGGCAGATGAGAAGTGTAGAGAATGAGAAGAGTAGAGGAAATTACTGTCTATCAGACATGTAGGATGGAACTAGACCATAAAGAATGTTAAAAACAAAAGCGGCAGTTTGTATTAGATATGGAAAGAAAGGCGGAGACAGTGCAAGGTTTTGGCAGAAGGTGTGATGTAGATCGATATGCTGCTGTCTTGATCGCTGTCTGGTAGGAGTAAGACTCATTTGCTTGTACTTCCTTTATTTGTAATACATCGAATAGCAAGATTCAGACAGGAAACACAATAAATACAGACATGGCTCATTTGTGGCAGACAATTGTCAGCAGTGGCACATCATGAATAAGTCAAAAACATCATACTTCTTCCAGAAATGATTTTCACTGGAAGTTAAATGCAGGAACTGTTCAAATGCATCAAAACACAATCAAAACCTCTATATGCTACTGTTGAAGAGATAAATTACTTCTACCAGCACCATGTCAAAGAGTGAGACTCTGATTTCCAGTTTGGTTTGTGCCATGATCCCAGCACATACCTCCGTCATACATCTGAGGTGCATCACTCATTTGACCTCTCAGAAACCCTCTGTTCCACATGGAGAAGGCAGTATTCCACATTTCCTACTGAAACTTTAAAGCAATCATTCATAATTATACAACAGGTGTGAGAGAAATGCCACAGAATTAAACTGATATTTTAGATCCTCTTCACAAGATATCATAATTTATACAATGACTGTGAGAATAACATTTTGCAAAAAATGCATGTATTTTTGTGTGACAGGACTGCAGTGGCAAAAATAATTTATTTCAATCTTAGGTGGGTCATCAGCATTTATTTCCACTTGCTGGTCACAAGGAGCTCTTAACCAATGGGAGAAAACTTAAACAATGTCTGATGACATCACAGTGGTATCTGCTGCAGTTATAAACAGATCAGTGAAATCAAACAGAAAGAGTGAAATCTTCATTGAAAGAACTAATCTTGCCAGATAAGCACTGTCATTGTATAAATGGCGTATGCCATGGGTTGGTTAAAAATATCATATTTATCTTTATGTAATCCCTAGGAGGTGCTATCCCAAGGGCTACTACCCTGCCTGCTTGGCTAGTAGCAGGTTAAGGGGCCTGAGTTCTGCTGAAGCTGGTGCCTCCACCTGGAGATCAGGGTTGGTAGTGGTCAAACCCCTCTTTCGCTTCTAGTGGCCTGAATACTGTACAATAATCACTTTCACAATACCCTGGTACACCACACAAGTACCCACACTGTTTGCACTTAGTTACCACCAGGGCTGGTTCCTCTGGCTCGACCCTGGGAACCCCTGTAAAACAAGGTTATGCACAGTAAATAACAACAGTTCAGTACTTTGAGCACAAACTGGAACCATAGTCAGATTACATACAGAAAAAGTTAGATCTGATTTATTCAGTAGACTAGAACAAGGAGGGCAAAATCAGGTTAATTAGCTGAAAGGTTATATCAATCAAGCAGTTATGCATTTCCTTTGAGTCCCCCACACAGTCACACCTCTGGGTACTCAGGTGGAGAAGAGATGGGCTAGCCAGGACTGTTGCCTGGGGTTGGCTGGCGTCACAGCTGCTGAGGGCCCTGTGATGGAAAACACAATATGCACAGTACACAATATTTGTAATCCAGATTCAGAGGCTCAGTTACGTAAAGGAAACAAAACAACAAGGCAATCAGATGACACACTCAGATTAAGCTGTTGTTGCAGGGAGCTACCCTGGTATTTACTCACTCTACCCAAAACTGGACACAGGCTGGACGAAATTGAGACTGCAGGTGGTTGATCTGGAATGCCAGGAGAAGCAGGGCCCACGTGAGTCACAGGCGTCATTCCTGTTCAAGCGTGGAGCAGGGGCTGATCCCAGGCAGGTCTCTCATCGATGGCTTCTCTGTGCAGTGGGTAGTCAGGTTGGGCCAGTCTGGCAAGGCCCAGACCTCATAGAGACAAATTCGTATGCAGTCCATTTTGGGCTAGATACAGCTTCAGCAAGCAGAACACAGTTCACACAGTGGGGACTAACTCACTACCCACTAGCAGCTCATAGCACATTTACATGTAAGGAATTCTACTGTACCAGGCAAAGTGCTCCCGGTCACATCAAAGTCCCTGCACACATCGGGAGCTTAGGGTAGCTGGAATTCCTGACAGGCTAATCGCATTCAGCAAAATCTTCAGACTTCTTCAGGTTGAGCCTGGCCCACTTCAGTAGCTTACTTTAGTCACACAATAATTCTTTTCTCTCCCTCTCAGGAACAGTAGGCAGACATGTGAGCCAAAACTCAGCCCTTTCACAGTTTTCCCATGCGAATGCACTCAAGATTGCTGCTCAGAATCACTTCAGCTCCTCTCATTTCACTTACCAGCTCAGAACTAACTGAAAACTGCAAGCAGCCTGGGACTTCCCAAGATCAAAAAGATTTGGTTGGCTGATTTGGCTGTCAGTCAAAGCAAAACTCCCCTTCAGTTGCAAAAAGGCAGCAAAAAGCTCCAAACTAAAGTTCCTACAGATTTTAATTCAGACAGCTCCTGTAGTCCGGCTACATTTTAGGTGCCACCAGTACTGTTTGGTCCAATTTACAGTCCAGGACCAAGATAGTGGAGACAAACAAAACAGTCCTTGCTACAAAGAAAGCAGGTTAGACAAACTACATTATCATCATCACTCTAAATGATTTTCAGTAAATAGTTAAGTCTTTCAACAGAGCTCCCTCTCAGATTACTTAAGCTGCAATCAGGCAGCTCTTAGACAATACACAGAGTCTATACAGGCTCTGATAATCACATTTAAACTGCTAAAATGCAGGACACCAGCCTGGCAGTGAGCATTTAGGCAAGCTCAAGGAAGACTTTTAGAACCCCCATTTGTAGGGGTTACACTATCTGCAGAGTTTGACCTCTACAGACCTCACTGGTGGCTTTTCCTTTTGTGAGTTGATAGTGGTCAAACCCTGAAGATAAAGATAAATGTACTATTCTAATATCTTGGATATGTTGTTCTATCCATAGTGTTTGGCATGTCCTTTCCTCTTTAAATCTTGCCAGATGGTCCAGATGGTCTAGAGCTGGCTCCTCCCACCCACCCAGGTGGTATATCCTTGGCTCTGCCCTTGATGCCCTATCTTCCTTTCTGCTGGAAGATTCAGGTTCCCTCCTTATTGCTCCCAGCGTTCAGTAGGCCCTGGTGAACAAATCCTCAAATTTACCTAAACTTAAACTTATTCGAGTTTCTCTGCATTGTTTTGCAGTCATGACCACGATAGAGGACAAGTCCTCACCCAGGTTCTGCTGGTGCCTAGTGAGCAGAAGATGTCTTACACTGACCCTCATGCCTCGTGCTTCTACTGTCTGGACCATGCCCATGACACCCAGGCTTGCGACTTGTCGTGTTCCAACCTAACATCCTGGATGATGCGTCTCACATGACTTCAGCTCATCTGACAGGAGAAAGCGGAACCGCTGGTCAAATCTAAAGAGGACCATTGGGTGGTCTGTACGGCTGTAGGGTCTGCTGAACAACTCGAGCAGATGAAGGCATTTAGGAGGAAGAGGCAGCTCGGGCCACTGATCGGTTCTCTTCTCGTTGGTCTTTGTCCACTCAAATTGGGCTCTACCTTTTCAGGCTACTTCAAGGAGTTGTGGCAGTCTCTCCCAACCCTGGGAGGGCCCTTGGCGTACAAGTCTTCCACTCCGTAAAAGGATAAGGAGTTGAGAAGATCCATCTCATTGACAACGTTCTTGGGATTGAGAAGGTCTTGGTCCCAGGAATCTGCTGTTTTGACTTTGGTCGAAATTGTGGCCTTGACCGCTGGTGTCATGGTACCCCATCAGGCCAGCTGGCTAAGATGTGGGACGACGACACAGTTGAGATTATCGACCCCATAAACCTGTTGTTGCTTGATGAGGCAGACAATTTCTTATTCAGGACTCTGGTCCTGATCGATCCTACCGAGAAGAAGACCCAGCCCGCTGGGAACCTCTTCATGGTCACTGTCCCTGAACTGGAGGGCTGTGGCTCTTCCTGGCTCCTTCTGAGCACCCGGTCGGTCCCCGATGGTCGGGTCTCAGACACCTTCAACCAACAGGCCAAGAAATTTCATAAATGCCATTCAGGGCGTTCTAAAAAGCGGTGCCACCGTCATTCATCCTCTTCCTCCTCGGAAGAGAAAGGAAAAACTTTGATGCAAACTGCATCGGCGTTACAAGGATCTAATGTGGCAACAATTGAGGATGGCAGGTTGAAGTTGACCCGACTACCATGCCAGCCATCACTTTGCTGTAGCCCTCCAGCCAACGCTGACTCCTCCGAGCCAGTTGACACCGTCCCTCTGCCTGCCGAGCCGATGAAGACCCTCCGGCACGCCCAAAACCATCCTCTCCACCAATTCTGGTGGAGCCTTCACTAAGCAGGCTCCTCTGGGGCTTCCACCAAGGAGTCTCAGCTCATCAAGGGCCTTCCACACAGATTGTCTGTCACTCTCACTCCCAACCATCCCTGGTGGGTGAAGGTGACCTGGGTGGTCGGCCGATCTACTCGGACTCATCGGAGTCAAGGGCTCTGTCTTGCACTCATGTCACTTAGACAAAGAAACCATCAGGAGTCTCTTGATGGAGGAGCGTCTCACGTCCTTCACGGGCATCCTCTGTCTCCTCTCCGAATCTACAGGGATGCTCTTGGAGCCCATTCATAAATGGGCGAATTCCTACAGATATCCTCAAGAGAGGATTGTCCAACAGAGGCCTTTCCTGTGGCGAAGCCATTGTTAGCCCATCCTCTTAGCTGTGTCAGCACCAAGCCTCCTGCCCTGTGCCCTCAGCCTGGATGGCCCGCAAGTATACGGTTCCCATCGGCTCCTTTTGGGATTCACAGAGCATCCCTCAGCTGAGGGATTGGTGACCCAGTCTGTGTTTTGGTGCTGTAATTTGGGAGACAGTGATAGATCCCTGGACAGAGTTCTGGAAACTGGACCATTCTGCCAGGAAAGTCTATGCTGCCTCTTCACTTGGCCTTTGTCAGGTGAGTTCAGCTGTCATCATGGTGCATTTTCTCATGCCCTCCTTGGCTTTCTGGATGAGGTTCTTCTTCATCTCTGCAGACCTCAGATCACGGTCAAACAGGTCCATGACCAGGGTCGGACTGTTGCCAAACAGCAACCCAGATGACTCTGGACATCGGAGACTCTTGTGCTCACTCAGTGGTGGCCACAGTCACCATGCACTGCAGGGCCTGGCTGAGGGTCTTGACCTTCATGGCAGACACTCAGCACAAATTGATGGATGTTCCTTCCTGGGGCCAATTTATTCAGTCCAGGGTGGACGGTCACCTTCAACACATCAAAGTCCAATGCCACCTTGGACTCCATTACTTCTGCCAAATGGAATCTCAGAGTTCCAAAAACAGAAGAAAGCCCTTTGGCCTTCTGCCCTTGGCCAAGCAGCCCCAGTTTCAATCAGGGCAGCAACAGTAGCAGGCTTAATCTTGGCACCCTCTGCCCAAATCAGGGTCTTCGGTGGCCCATAATCCCAGAGGAAAAGATCCCAGTGGCCCTCAGCTGCTGGACCTTCCTCCAAGCCTGTACAGGGACAGGATGGGGTTGCCAACCCCATACCTGTCACGCCCACTCTGGGTCCTCCCGGTGGGGCCAATTCTGCCACTTCCCTTTCCACCTGGTCCACCATTACAATGGACATGTGGGTCTTGGAAGTGGTTGGCCAGGCTCCCTTTGGAATTCGAGCAATACCCACCAAGCTGAGCCTGTGCCCCAAGGGAGGAAATGTCATCCATGCACACTCAGTCAGCTCTCCGAGACAACATCACCCAACTTCTCCTAAGAGGGTAGTGGTCAGAGTCGTGGATCCCCTGTCAACCTCGGGTTCATTTCCAGGTGCTTCCTGGTCCTGAAACAGATTGGGGAGGGTCTGGTGCCCCATTTTAGATCTGCACGACCTGAACTGGTTTCTCAGGCCTCGCATTTTCAAGATAGTAACTCTGTCTCAGATCATACCATCTCTTGAGCAGAACATGTGGTTTTGCTCCCTGGATTTACAGGATGCATTCTTCATGTCCCAATCTATCTTTCACACCAAAGGTTCCTCCCTCTACCAGTTCCAAGGTATGCCATTTGGCCTGTCATCAGCCCCCAGGGTCTTCACCAAATGCATTGCAGTGGTGGAGCCCATCTCTAGTGTTTAGGGGTCAGGGTGTACTCCTATCTGAATGACTGGATCATAGCGGGTCACTCCATATTGTAGGTGGAGAGGTCCAGGGAGCTGTCCCTTCAGACCTGCATCGAACTTGGTCTCCTGATCAATGAGGCCAAGTCGGAACTCATGCCTTCATAAGTGATCTGCTTTACTGGGGCAGAGCTAGACTCTTGCAGACCAGAGCTAGACTCTCAGCAGACAGGGTGGAGGTTCTCTCCTCCTATGTCTGATCTTTTCTAGTTAGGTACTTGTGCTCTGTCTGGGACTTCCTGTGACTTCTGGGTTACATGGCAGCCTGCATCTCCATGGGCTGATGGGCCCGGTGGCATAGCGCCTCCTATGGGAGCTAGCCAGCCAGTGGACTCAGTGACATGGTCATTTTGACCAGCTGGTCACTGTGACCCAGAAGATGTCGGATGCTCTCCAATGGTGGACCATCCTGGAACATCTGCAGGAGGGATCCCGTTTGTGAGCCTCAAGCCGATGGTCATCCTAATGACTGATGCCTCTCACGGGCTGTGGTACCCACATGGGGAATCACAGAGTTCATGGGCTCTGACTCCAAAGGAGTCCCAATGTTGCATCAACCTTCTGGAGCTTTAAGCATTTTGGCTAGTGCTGACTGTATTCACTCTGTTCCTTCAGGGTCAGGTGGTGCAGAACCTGACGGACAACTCCATAACCATGTGCTATGTCAAAGAGCAGGGTCACATGCACTCCCAGCCTCTCTGCAAGGAGGTGTTCAACATCTGGATCCTCATGAGCCAACTGGAGGCAGATCTCCTAGCCATCCACATGGCAGGAGCCTCAAACCAACTGGCAAGTGCCCTTAGCTGTGTGGACGAGGCGTCCCATGAATGGTCTCTCCATCTGGAGGTAGTACACAGCCTGTTCTCCCAGTGGGGCATCCCTCAGGTGGACCTGTTCATCTCCATGGAGAACACAAAGCTGAGGCTGTTCCATGCCCACCCCCTCGGCAGGGCTGTCTACAGAAGGATACCTTCTCAAGGCCATGAACCCAGGTCTCTTCTATGCCTTCCCTCCACTTCCCTTGGTCCACAAAGTGCTTCTCAAGGTCAGGAGGGACAAGGCACAGGTGATCCTGGTGGTACGGACTGTCCCCACCAGTTTTAGTACCTCGATCTCCCTCAGCCTCAGCAACAGGCTCCTGAGGCATCTTTAGCATGCCCGGACCTGCTCTCAGTCAATCAGGGAAGGTCTTACACGAATCTTCAATCCCTGCACCTGACAGCCTGGTTCCTGAGTGATTAGCATTCCAGGCTTTGGGTCTCTCCGAAGATGTCCTCACTGTAGTGAAGGCATCCAGGAAGGAATTGACCAGGAAGAGCTATGCCTTCAAATAAAAATGATTCTCCATTTGGTGTTTGGGCAGGGCCTGGACCCTTTTCCTGTCTGGTGGCTAGCATTCTTGACTACCTTTGGTCTCTCTCCAAAGGGTATCTTTGGTCTACGACCATTAAGGTGCACTGGCAGCCATCTCTGCATATGGGTGCAAGCCAGTCAGCAGATGGTGGTGCAAGAGAAGGTGATATGGCATTTCTTTAAAGGCCTTGGCCATATTTCCTCCAGTGCATGAACCACCACCACTGTGAGATCTACTGCTGGTATTGGCAAAGCTCATGGGCAAGCTATTTGAACCAATGCACAGGAGTGAGATGTCACACCTGTCGTGGAAGACCACCTTCCTGCTGGCTATCACATCAGCCAGAAGGATTGTGGAGTTCCATGCACTCTCTATTGAGTCTCCTTACCTATTTTTCCACAAGGACAAGATTGTCCTGCAACCCAACCCAAGTTCCTTCCGAAGGTTGTGTCGGAGTTCGCCTGAACCAGGTGATGACTGCCAGTGTACTACCCCAATTACACCTCAGAGGCCAGTACAGGTGTCATACTTTAGACCTGAGAAGAGCACTTTCTTATTACAAGGCGTCTGGCTGAAGTTTGGGGAGAGGTTCGCCAGCTTTTGTCACCTATGCTGAAGCTGCACCTGGCAGACCTGCAGCCAAGCAGATGACTGGCAGATGGAATACATCTTGCATTGATCTCTGCTATAGGTTGGTGGGTAGGGTGCCTCCCGTAGGGCTAAGGGCTCATTCCACCATTCTATTATACTGCTGCGTCGGTCTGCTTCTAGGGACATCCCTATTCAGGATATCTACAGAGCTGCTACCTGGAAGTCAGAAAACACCTTCATTTCCCATTACCACATCAACCTAGAGTCATGCCAGGATGCTGGTTTTGGGGTCTCAGTTCTCCAATCTCTGTTCCCTAAGTAGGGGGTGCCTTGCCTCCCTCCTCCCAGAGAACTGATAGGAGTCTGCCAAACAGTGTGAATGGACAACATATCCACGATCCTAGAAAAACAGGTTACTCACCTGTAACAGTAATTCTAGGAGTGGTATATGTTGTCATCCACACAAACCACCCGACCTCCCGGCTTCAGCGCACAACCCTCTGCATCCAGTGGGCAAGATCTGGTGTCAGGGAGTGGAGTTGAGGAAGATACCACCTGGGTGGGTGGGAGAAGCCAGTTTCAGACCATCTGGCAAGATATAAAGGGAAAGGGACATGCCAAACAGTGTGGATGAACAACATATATCACGCCTAGAACCAGTGTTACAGGTGAGTAACCTGTATTTTCAGTCAGCCCATGGCATATCCATTTATCTTGCATGTTGGGTCACAGTTGATATCTAGCAAAGTTGGGTTCATCACAATGGAATACTGAACCAGTCAGAGAGCAACTTGGAAGTGCCACTTTGTGACACAAAATTCCCTGACGTTCTGTGCAGTGGTGGCCCAATACCAACATCGGTATTGTGCTGTCCCAAAGAGGCATTTTTTGAGTGGGCTATACCCCCGCACCGCATTTAATTATAATCAACTCCAGGTTGGAGGTTGTTCTGGGAAAGTGCAGCTGCATCCAGTGAAAACAGACCATTACAGTGACTGTTGATATGATGGTCTGTTTTCGGTTTCGCCGTCGGGGTGTCGTATTAGAGTGGGCCACGGAGCAGCTTGAACAATGCTTATGCCATGGCAATAGTCATGTGCAGTACTGAAGAAATTAGCTGAAATCAAATGGAACCAGTTACATCTTCACACAGATGATGAAAGTTATAGCTACTAAATCAATGTTGCATAAATTGACTATGCAATGGTCTGATTTAAAATCTGCAGTTTATCATCACTAGAGGGAGCAGGACTTTCATAACTAACTCTGCCACTTGTGTGTCATAGCTGCCCCTCACACTTGAAGATAAGTTGCATATTTTGAGTCAGGCCATCGCATATTCCCTATTTATCTATGATGCCTAGTTATCAGGAAACATTATAAACATTAGTGCACAGCTAATCCACAGTATTCTGAGACTGTCGTGTCACATTTAGATGATACGTCACACATTTTGCCCATTTGTCACACATTTGTGTGATGAAAGGTTGAGATCCTTGCTCCAGAATTCAGACAATGTAGGCAGACATAAATGCAAGCTCTATGCTCCCATAAATTCAAAGGTTAAATGATATGCCTGGATGCGGACTCTGAGCTGAATCAGCTGACTTGCTGTTCTTCTGCTGAGAAAGTGCATTGGCCTGAACTTTAGCTCAGTGTACCACATGGGATAGATTACAAAATCATGAAATTTCATTTTTTCTATCTGTAGTGTTAATCTGTAGTATCATTAACCCATGTGCTGTTGACAACAATTTCCCGACATTTAAATAGTAGCAAATTAACTTTGACGTCAGAGTCATGCAACAACTTTTCATGGGGCAATGTGAGACATGTTACAAAACTATAAGAACAGTCTGCCTTTGTGAATCCTGAGGAAAATATATGCAGATCAGACCAGATAATAATTCTTTGGTCACAGACAGCTGCTAAAGTAAAACATATTAGCATAGCGGTCTTCTCAATGAAGATTCATTCTACGTGTGTTGACCCAAGCATTTAAAGATGTGTAAAAAATAATTGCAAGCCCCATCTCCCAATGTCTAAAGGTATCCAGGTGGTAACTTAGGTGGGGGTACTGTTCAACCATGAAAACACAGTCCAAGACATTAGAAATATGCTTATTACCTGGTTCTTCTATTGTTGCGAGATGGCTTTGCAGATTGAGGAGCAGGTACATTTCTTGGTTTCAGTGGGCTAACTGCAGGGGCAATGTTCGTTAACATGCACAACATTCACAGTTTAAATCAATTAAATTCAATGTCCACTCGGAATCAAAAGTGCAAACTGATTTAATAAGAAACAGGAAATTTGATAAACCACTCCATGGAGTGTGGGGGTCTGAATACGGTGGGGGCACTTCACAGGTATGGACCTGTCAATTTCTTCTGCAACAATCTCTTTTTCCAACAGGTTGATTTATTGCTTCACAGGCATTCCCTTGAGCCAAATAGGCTACATTCTTGACAGCAGCATTAGACCTGGGCGAAACAGACCACGCGTAGAAGTACTTCAATATTGGCATACTTCCCATTCATGTTCCTTCCCTTCCTACTTTTCCTTAACACAGGCATTTATTTACTTTTTCTTTGCTTAGTCTCAGCAATACTTTAACTGATGCAGCAATTATGACAGCATGAGACATTTCTACTGTCCCAATCCATTCCCACTTTGCTATGTTACAAACAAGGAGGTTACTGTTACACCTAGGAGCTATTTTCTTACTGGGAGGTCTTAACTTTCACCAAGGTGTTCCTTTTAGGAAGAACAGAACCACTGAAGACCTTCTGGATACTCAATCACTGATGCCATGTGCCTGCCGCTGGGCTGTTCTAGCAGTTATGCATATCCCTGGCCTGTTCAGTAACTCCAGGCACTGTCTGCTCATGCAGCAGTTTATATTTCTGGACTGCCTTCACCCAGGGGACTGCTTGCTGTGCCACATGGAGCACCTGGACAGCCTGCTACACTGCTGGGGTCCCAAATCAATCACTCCCCATATAGATCTTTTCCTACCTCCACAGGCTGCACCCCAAGACTCCAAACCACTGTAGCGGCTGGCAGGCAGGAGAAAAGGGTAGACTGCCACCAGTATACCCACAACGATCCAGGCTGCCTCCTATTGGACCGCACCCAGGCCCTATCTGCCAGAGCAGGCCCACCCACAGAAACACTCACTGTCTCACAGAGAGCACTCCGTCCATGGGTGAGATTACTTAGAAAACAGGGCCTCATAGGTGCTTAAGCTGCCAAGGTGCCAGAGATCACTTAGCGGGCCTCATATGTCTTGCTTCCATGGGCTTTGGCTATCAACAGTACAACAGGACCTAACTGATGCTCCACTAACTCCCCTGACACACTTATGGCCCGAATCACTGCATCTTCATATGCAGGACTTCGAGGAGGAGGGCAGGGTGACAAGTGGCCACCCCTGGCCCTGCTGCAGCCCTCCGGCTGAACTAAGCGAGCCCCAACTTCTCTCTTCCTCTTGCTCCCTCCCATCTCTCCTGAATTTTGTCAAACCCTCTTTTATACCCCTAGGGGTGGGGCTCCCTGCCGGCAGCAAGCAGGCCCACATCCCAGACCTACCGTACTGTTGCTCTCATTGCCTATCTATGAGATTTTAACTAGTAGCTCCAGAGGGTGATTACATAATCTTTTACTATTCATCTTAGTCATTCATCTTAAAAGGTCTGTAACTGTTACAGTTAATGTGTGGAAGAGTGGAAAAATGTTAATTTAGTAAGACCACTTATTAAATTCTGCATGCTTACTTTTAGGGCTGGCACGAACCATGCCTGACCTAATTAGAATCATGGCAATTCTGATTTGTCATGTGACTCAAGCCATTTCATTGAGGCTCAGTAGGTGCATAGATATCAAAGGTAAATAAGTCCCCATAAAGAGGAGAGCCTTCTAATGCTTTTAATACAGCAGAAAATTAGATAAATGCTTCATACCTGTCTGCTAGTACTTTTCCACCATGGGAGAAGCTGTGTCAAGTGACTTGCTGTGTACTCTTCCACCATAGGAGGAGCTGGACCAGGTGACTGCTTATGCTGAAAAGTCTACTAGGTAGGCCTGCTACCGGTTGGTTTAAGGATGGGGCACCACTACCTTACAATGCCACCGGTCACTGTAGATGTTCTGATGGCACCTGGGTTTGTGTTCTCTTTCTCTAGTGAGGGGGTTTGTATCCAGATAGTGGATATAACCTCCAGCCACAGAAAGATGTATCGGAGCCAGGAGACTGAACAGCACAGCCCACCTGGGATACTGTGCCTGCCCACCTGTTATGTTATGTGAGGCAATAACAAGAAACAGCTTCCAATAAAACACAACTTTATTTTAGAGCTGCAACACTAAAAGGGGAAAAAGGGAAGAGTGCAGATGAGGTAGTCAAGTGTAAGCTGTCTGATCTTCTGGTGCCCTGGGTAGGCCTAGCCTAATGCAATGGGGTAAATGTGGCTGCTACTACACACCCTTAGCAGGTGCAGCAAAATAAAAAGTTTTCCAAGCTTTCACTAAAACGTCTCTTTCAAGTGCAGCCCAGTGGTGCCATTTCACTCAAATCATAGGGATTGCAAAGCTCCCCGACCTTCCACATTTGTATTGATCAAACCCTAAGGACACATGCTTTTAGAGGTTAATATGGTGTTGTTGAGGCATAGATCAGGAAGCACAGGCAAATCAGGAAGTTATAAAATTCACAAGAAGCGTTTTATTATTATTATCAGTAACAATAAAATAAAAAATAAAATTGTGCAGGATAACTCTTACACAGGCAGCTCAAACAAACGAAGTCCTGCCTCTGAGGGCCTTGCTCTCTCTCTCATATAAAATATTGCTCTCTGTATATATAATATATTTTCCTGGCAATTCTGCATCCTGAACTTGTTAAGATACATCTTTTGTTTCTCACAAATATGTATCAGAACTTTGTCAATTTATTTCCTGCAGGTGCAACGAAATAGAACATTGTGTCCCAGAACTGATCTCCTGTTGACAACTCTGCAAATGAGCTTATGGAGATCAAACTGCAACTCAGCGTTAACCCCTGAGTTCCAAATAACTTTCTACAATCATTTCAACACTATAACTATATACATTTGCAAACCCAGTTTCACACAAACAGTTTCACAAAGACTCACATATACTTTTAGCCACAGAGAAGCAAGAGGGAAAGAAAAGATAGGAACAGCAAGTGAAGGAAGGGAGGAAATTGAAGGAATTGTGGGGCCTTTGGAGTGGCCAATCCAAGGCTCCACAAGGAAAATTTGATTGCACAATCAGACAGCAAAGACAGACAAGTGGCAGAAAAGGACAGGATAGAACAGATCCTTGCTTTTAACTCTCTCTCTTACATAACAAATGGGACAGGGTCTTATTTAGCCTTGTCACGAGGGTTGCAAGAGGAATCATAATGGTTGCAAAAAATCTTTGGGGTCTCAGTTGCACCCCTTGGCTACCCCAAATGATGTTCCTGGTGCAGCCCCCTGCATTCAGCCCACCTGTTCACACCACAATGCACAGGATACAGTACAGTCTTATCCTCCTGTCCAGGAGGCCACTACCCTCTCCTGTCTGGTGCCAGTAGTTCCATTTAAACTACTCTCTGGGAGCTTACTTAAAACTTACTGGGTACCCAGTGCTGAATCAATGCAGGCCTGTTGTAGTTGCAGCTGGGCTGGCCAACAGTAATGCACTTTAAATTAATCAGTGAGTGACTGCTCAAATAAAACCCAACCCAAAAGCCATGCAGTTGTATAAATAGCAGCTCTAAAACCTCCCCTGAGGTACTTGTACATTTCCTGTCCCAGTGACCAAATGCAAAGAAACAAAGTAATAAATGTCAATTCACTTCCTGTGAAGCAGGGCAAGCCCAGATTTTACTTATGGTTCTGACCGGTGGATCCTCCCTCACACTGCAGGGGCTTTGGATCAACATTTTCCCTTGGGCTCCCTTGATCAGCCGGCTGCCTCTCCATACTTCATGTCAATCACTCTCTGGTGCTTGCTCAACAGTCTCTGGTTGTAGGCTGAGCTGGCCTTTGATGATCTGACTGCTGTGGGTCTGCAGTGACCCACAAGTGAAAGCCTCTGTACCCTCAGGGCAGTAGCAGCCTCATACCTGGCTACTGCATTCCATAGCGTACTATGCAGCAACCTGGCTGCAGCTTATTCTTGCTCTCTTTCCTCTGCTTTACTGGTATGTCTTGGCATCAGCCTCCTTACTGACTAGCATGGAAAACCTCTCTTTACTCTGTCCAAGCATATTGGTTTACTCACAGTTCATGGTACAGATGTACAGTCTGTCACAGCTCAGCACAAGCACTCCTGGACAGCAGTCTACCTTCTCTGAGATCTCACAGATTGGCCGGGTTCCAGCACAGCCCTGCTTTTCTCACAAAAGGCCATCTCCCATTGGCTGTGAGGGCTATCAATCAGACCAGACAGTTCATACATGGTGTTGGCTATGCTGATCAGTGGCTCTGACCCCAAATGTTCAACAGGGCTCCTGCCCTCTAAACAATCCATTGAGGGTCCTGGCATGATCACGCTGTGCTTTGTTTGTGGATCAGGGCATTGGCTGAAGAATTCTGCTCCTGCTACAAGTAGGAAAACTTGCTCCATTGGTGGCAGGTGACTGCCGTTGATATGTGGCGAACCCACTTTTCACACTGGTGTAGGAACTGCCAAAGAAATCTAGCCCTGCAGTCTCACATCAGTTCCCTGTTTCAAAGTTCCAATCCTGGAGACCATGGGGAGCAGAGAGAGTGTAAGCATAAGAGCAACCAAAATAGAAAAGACACCACCACACCAGCTTAAAATGAAGAATTGATTTATTTACTCACAACTTTAGAAGCCAAGAACATACAGCTTCATACTGTGTTCTAGTGTCTGAACACCAAAAATAAAGAAGCCATGGCAATTCAAAATGCTGTGCTATAAAGTGCAATCTGCTGGAAAGCAGGAGTTGACAGAAAAACCGTCGCAAACTCCAACCGGTTTTGCTGTGCGCCTCTTCAGGGAGCTGTTTTTTTTTTTTTTTTTGCTGTAGTAGAGGTGTAAGCATGCCCAACAGACTTCATGGGTTACACCCTCCTGTGGCTAAGAAATGGCTGTCCTCAACCATTAGCTGTGAAGGTCCAACAGTCCAGAACATAATGTATTTATAATCTGTACAAAAGTGGCTATTTAGACACATATGGCTAGTTTACAAAGAAATTGCAAAGGCAAAGCAAACTTTTGCATTGCGCTTTGCAGTTACTGAATGTCAAAATTGCTATTCACAGTTGGATAGCACACCACACTATCTGACTGTGAATGGGCTAGTCTGAGGCAGCGGTAACCCCAGTACTGCCAGCTCTACCCCAGTAGTGCCCCCGGCATGCAAGCAGGAGCATGGGCTGCAAGGAATAGCGCAGGGCGCTACTTCCAGTTCAAAAGCTATCATGCAAATGAGCCCATTGGGCATGCAAGGCACCAAGTGTTGATTTGCATGCATTATAGGCCCATTAGCATAGGCTGCAGGAGTGTAACATGGTTCACCCCAACCCCTATCCTGCTAGTGGATCCCCCACCAATCACCATCCCAGTACCAAGCGTGGATGAGTCTCTGGTGTTCAGTGGTCCTCCGTGATCACCGATCACCAACTTGATCAAAAATAACCAGTGTCCCTGATGTCCAGTGGTCCTTTCCCCTCTTGATCACTGATGCTGCTCTGATATATACACTAAAGCATGTCCTTGCTGTCTAGTGGCTCATTCTTGTTAATCATTGGCCCGATAGATCATATAGTGTGTTCCTGGTGGTCTGGGGTCCCCCTTGCTGATCACTGGCCCAATACAAATAAAGATATTCACTAGTGGTCTAGTTGTCCCTCCCCACCAATCACCATCCCAGTCCATCACTGAATACCGTTGTCACATCCCTGCTGGCTAGTGGTCCCTCCCCACCTGATTAACCACCTGAAGTATAAAATGTTGTCCCTGGTGTTCAGTGGTCCCTCTCCACCTGATCACCCACCTGATGTATACAAAAGTTGTCCTGATGTCCAGTGTAACCCTCTCTTCCGATCCCTGGAGTAAATGCAGACATGCCCCTGATGGTCTAGTGGACCTCCTCCTATCCCCAATCTCCTGTATAGTGAACATAAACCACTCCCTGGTGGTCTAGTGGACCTCTCACCCTCCCATCTCAGCAGGTAGTGCCCCACCACCCCAGTCTCCCCATCCCATCCCAGAGCCAGTGACTGGCACAGCCCTCCCTCTGCACCATGGCCAGCCACCAACTAAGCTGTCACTGAGTGTGTTATGGTATATAGTACACGCTCACTGATTGATAGCCCACTGACTCACCGAGCTGTCATGCAGTGAGCATGTACTGTATACAGTATGCACTCAGTCACAGCTCAGTTAGTGGTTGCTCATGATGGAGAGGGAGGCTGTGCTGCTCACTGGCTCAGAGATGGGATGGGAAGCGATGATGGGCACTGCCTGCTGTGGTGGTGGAGGGTCCACAAGACCACCAGGGAGCAGCTTACATTCACTATACAGGGATCAGGGATAGGGAGGGGGCCAGCTAGACCAATTAGGCATATCTGTATTCACTATACAGGGATCGTGAAGGGTGGTTACACTGGACACCAGGGACAATTTTTATATATGTCATATGGGGAGGGAAAACAAGACCACCAGGGAATATATTTATTTGTATCAGCCTGGTGATCAAGGGGGGCACTAGACACCAGTGACAAACTTTAGTATATATATCAGGCCAGTAATTGGTGATCACGGGGGCACTACCACCAGGAGACTGGTTATTTTAGCTACAGTAGGTGGAGTCTGAAGATGTTTTGCATGTACAAAATGAGTGATGTCATGTTTTCTGTCTGTGGAACTGACTGAAGGTGTAAATAGTCTTCTCACCTTACCCTCCTCCAAGAAATGTTTTCCACCTCAAATAAATACACTTTCATGTTAGTTAATGGATGCAGGGTACTATTTTCTTTATTAAATGGGTGGTACAAGAACTGGAACCTGAGTAGTGGCAGGCAGCATTGTTTTTGGGGGAATAAGATCCACCCCACTCCACCCGAGAAGCTCCTAAAGATCTACCCCACCTTTTTGATTCATATGGGAGGGGCATGAGGTGGCTCTATCATGTTGAAACAAGACTCGCTAGTTTGGGATCTGAACCAAAGAACAGAACAAGTCTGTGGAGTCCCTGCATTTTGTTAAGGACTAGGAGAACAGAAGTTACTTAATGCCTTCAACTGACTTAAAACCTCTTGGAACAAATGATTATCAGAGCCACCTAGTGTCTCAAAGAAAAGAGTAAGTAAGAAGTGTCTGAAACTACAGCTTCCTGGTTGAAAGAGCCACAGGTATTTCTTGAACATTTATATGCTAAAACAAAGTTCAGCTTTTGGGATTAACAATATTTGTTTACCATATTCAATATATATATATATATTTGTCTTTTAGTAGTTTCACAACTTTGAAAGCATTGGTGTTAGTAGCGCATTTAAAATACGTTTTTAATTGTCTTTACAGTTAATCATGTTCATGTGAGGGCACATTTTGGGGAGGGTTCAAATTATTTTAATCATGGGCACAGTACTTGATATACACAGCCTTTGATGAAGTGTATTTTTCTTTTAAGTTTGAGAAGTGGAGTTGCCTTGACATGTTAAAAATACCAGCTGCAATTAACAACGACTTGTAGAAACAAAGGCTGTTTTTTTCCCTACTTACTTTTCTCCTGGCTCAGTTTATATCAGTGAAAAGAAAGACTGGAACAACTATCAGAGTTGACATCCCCTGGACATGCCATTTATCACTCATTTAAAATAACACAAATGTAGTTTTGCATTTTTACCATGAGGGAAGCAAGAAGATGAACCAGCATGGTTAACAAATGCATTAATTGACACCTGTGAATGAGTGGGAGGGTCTTTTTCTAACATTCCTGTTGAGTTTATACTCCTTGGAACCTGTTTTCAGTTTTTTATTGCATCTCATCCCAGGCAATCTTCCCAGAGTGCAGTTTGCTCTATTGTTTAATATCTCCAGTGTAGGCCAGTGTCTTGTTTCATTTTTATTTCAGATTAACCACAGACATCATGGCAGCCAAAGAGGCACACTTTGAGTCTTAGGGTATGTACAGCATAATTAATAAGTTTTCATATGCAGAATCTTTCCATTCATGTTATTGCTAGACATACTGCAGCTAGCTGGGCTTGGGGAAGGGTGAACATGGTCAGGACCCCCTTAGCAATTGAGATGCATATGCAGCAAATAAATCCAGATGAGCTAACTGCCTGCTGAATAAGGAAGGGTTGCAGGACCCCAAGGAATGATTGGGGGGCTGATGGTCATCAAAATGGAAAGGGATTTTGGGGTAATCATATTGATGACCTAAAGGTGTCTAAACAATGTACCAAAGCTGTGAGGAGAGCCCTGGAATGTTGCAGTGCATAGGGAGAGATATTACCAGCAGAAGGAAGGAGGTAGTGATGTCACTTTGTAGATCACCATCCCAGTCACAGCACTGTGTGCATGTGTGTGCTTGTGTTACTGAAGCAAGAAATGTACAGCTGTCATTTTACATCCTGTTCAAAAGTGTTTTGCTCCTGTGGTGCCAAATGGCACAATCGCTGTGCAAATCTCCTTTCAGCTAATGAACTAGTAGTGTCACTGTTCATGCAGTGGCTTCAAAAAGCCCATGCTGAAAACTTGGAGTGAAAATACCAAAACGCCCAGGGCATTAGGATTTTGACCATAACACCCTGCATTATAGGGACTGAGAGGCATCAAGGGCATGACTTGAGATTGTCAACAGTAATGATCATGCAATTCTACCCCATCCCACCCTGTAGCCAGTGACAGGCATTGAGGTGTGCCTTTGACCCTTGAGCCTCAAAGTTCACTCCATTCTCTTATACTGTACCAATTTCAGCGCATTTCCTTTTGGAATGGGTGTGTAAGTTGAAAACCCCAAGGCACACCTCGACTCTTGTCTGTGTCTGCAGGGTAGGGTGAGGTGAAATGTCATGAGTGTTATGGGCAATGACCCAAAGGCATGCCCCAATGCCTGTTCATGTCTGCAGGGTGGGGTAGGGTTGGCATCACTTCAGTACTTCACTGCCATTCCTATTCTGCCTGTCTGTCTGCCTCTCTGTCTCTATCTATCTATCTATCTATCTATCTATCTATCTATCTATCTATCTATCTGTCGTAATTATCTATCTTTCTATTTATTGCATGTATCGCTATTTTACCTATTTCTAAAACAAACCTGCATATCACTTTTTGTTTTTTTTATATCTTTCTTTCTCACTCACTCACCTGAACTCTTTTAGGAGTAGTCTACAGGGTCCTTGTTCTGCCTGTCTAAGCCCCTCTCACCCCTTCCATCTGCTGCTGCTGCCACCTGGCCCCCAGCTCTGAGTACCCCAAGGCAGGACTGCCAGATACACTCCTCCTGGTGCTCTATCTAATAATCCAGTCTGGCACATGCATCGAGATGGGAGCACACAGGGTGAGATGAAGGCCCGACTCTGGGTGTGGTGGACCTACCCGGACCCCCCATCACCTAGTGGAGATGGAGGGTTTTCAATTTTCATCATTCTGCCCTCACCTCCGCCTCCCCAGGCAGAGCTGCGACATGCAATGATGCTAGGGAAAGTCTTGTTGTTGCGGTACCTCCGGTCTCTACCAGGGGTCACTGTGGTGCTGGGCGTAGTCCCTGGATCCCCGAGGAAGGAGAGCTGTCCTCCGGATGCTCGATCCTTCCTCTCCCTGCTGATCCTCAGTGGCCCAGGCTCATTCCGAACTCTGGTGCCAGCGTGGTGCGAGGTGTGGTGTCCAGCACCTCAACCCTTAGCTCCACCTGGCTGGCTCTCCATATCACATTTGCCTGCACTCTGAGCATATACTTATGAAACTGTGCATATTTGTACTCCAGTTTTCGTGAGACCTCATGCTTTCCTAATATTCCCATTATCACAAGTATACTACCTTGCCCTTATCAAAAGTGACCCCTTCTGAAAGTTAATATCACAGTTTCTCTAACAGTCCATCATCTTTACACCTGACTTCCTGACATCAACACATTGCTTAAATATAACTACTTCACCTCATGGACAAAAACCCTGTTTCTCTTAAAAAATAAAATAAATAAATGTGTAAATAATCCCAAGGCTGAACATATACCAGCCATTCCTTTTCATGTACTACCTTCTGTACCATCATCGGGATTGCATGTTTCCCTTGATGCATTGCGTTATTGGGATATGTGCAATTATGTTTTCTTTAAAATTTGGCTATCGGGCCAATATCATCGGGATAACACATACATCAGTGGCATTTGCTCTGTGTTTTTTTATAAGTTTCCTATTCCTTCCATGAATATGTACACCTCCATATATTTTCCTAATAATGTGTATGTCTTCCTTAAAATAAAAACTAAAACAAATCTTACTACTTACAAATCATTGTGTTGTTTCTCCATACCTCCTAACAATTCCACACAACTTCACTAACTTCATTATGCAGCCGTGGTGGATCTGACCAGATTTTGTTTATTGGGCTGGCGATCGGTGATCACAAGGGAACCACTACCACCAGAGAGACTGGTTATTTTTGATTGGGTCAGTGACTGGTGATCATGGGGGAGGAGGTGCCCAGTACCTCCACCAACCACTAGAGTTATGGGGATTAAAGCAAGGTCTGAGTCAGCAGTATTTACTCCATGCAAGGGGACCGACAAAAGCCCTTTCATGGAGCAAATGTTCGATGAATGGAACTGCGCCGATATGCAGGTCCCCTTCCCTCATTGCTTGTGGCCTCCTCCACACTTTGCCCTGGCACAAACCTGTTTTCATCGTGCAAACCAGACTTTTGTGAGTACTACTTTGGTGCAAAACCAGTTTATGCTGTGCAAACTGGGTTTGTGCTGGGGCAGTGTTTTGTGAATCTGGCCCCTGGTTCCTAGTCTTTTATACTGTAAACAGTATTGACTAGACAAATAATTACTGACTAGCATCCTTAGCAACCAGTTTTACCAATGTAGCATTGTACCCTCACCTCAGCATATGCAAACATTATTGTGACCAGTGGTCTGGGCATGATATACTGTGGAGGCACTAGAGGCATTGTAGGTGAGCTTAAGGACTGATTTCAAGGGCCTTGTAGAATGGCTGACAAAGGCAACGTTTCCTCCTCTTCATCTGGGATCTGCGGCTCAACATCCTCAGTCTCCTGTGAGTTCCAGTGGCAGACATGGGGGGCTAGAGGCTGAAGCCCTGATTTGTAAAATCAACCACTATTACTTGGGATTTTGCAGCTGAATTATTCTTTTTTAATCTGTTGTTGCTGCATTATTCCCAACTTCTGACTTAGCTGTTATTTTTTCTGACCTCTTGTGGTGCAAAGATGATCTATTGGTGGGGTCAGCAATTTGTCTTACCACAATGATCGTGTAGTGAAGTTGGGAAAAAACTAACAGCTAAGCCAAGAGAATCTGGATGCCAGTGCTTTGCTTTCTGCAGACAGAGCAGAGTCAGTGCCACGGTGATAGAGAGGAGCTACAGGTCACTGTTGATACTGGCCCCTAGGAAACCCTTTCTTTTCAGTGAGGATGCAGAGGACATATGCATTGCAATTGTTCCATTAATGGGAGATTTGAGACTGCTGTGGCAGCCAGCACTGGAGTGCAAGGATTTCATGAAACATTTGGCACAATGAAAGTTTAGAACTGGACACTACTGGCCATATTGTTAATGCCCCAAGCCTGAGCGGTCAGCCCGCCACCCAAATAGTCCGATGGGAGTTTCCAGCCATAGATCACTGGCTGCCACCTCAGTCAACACAGAGTCTGGCCACTGGCCTCACCTGTTCTGACTTTGGTGACATCCTGGTTGCCCTCCCCGATCCACCAGGAAACAGTGACAGGACAGCTGAGCTGAACTATAAAAGTAAATGCTTATCTTTCCCAGAAAGGTAACTGTAACCCCTTGTTACCGGGTTACTAGAATCCCAGTAAGACCTAGTGGTAGGCAGGGAAGGCAGCTTGTGAAACTCCAGTTAAATGGGTTTCACACTGTCTCCTCTGTTCAAGTCTCAGCTGAGACGGAGGGATGACATCACCAATAGAACTATCGCAGCTGCATGAGCCACATTGGAATCTGCAGCAAAGGGAGTTAGTTAGAGCGTTGGGAGTTTTTGAAGTCAGTGTCTTCAGTCAGTCTTCAGTGAGTGAGTGAGAAGTTGGGAGCTTGCTGGTAAAGCAGCTCAGTGAAGGCACTAGGAGCTTCAGCCCTGACAGAGGGCTACTTTTAAGTAAAAGGGTGTGTCTCCACCTTAAAGAGAGACACAAAGATTACTGAAGTGGTGGAGACCGCTGTTTTGAGTCTCAATGCTCCCTACCTTTTGGTGGGGGATGAAAACGACTCTCCGCAGATTCCTGGGGCAACCTCTAGTTCTGCTTGTGGAGGAAAAGCTACCTATGTGTTCCAGTATTTATTTGGGAGAAAAGAAGTTTGTGAGTCACCTGTAGGGCACCTGCAACGTGAGGGTGAGTGTCTGCTCTGGCTAAAAGGGCTTATGTTTTTCACCCTGGGACTTGTGTGACAATGTGGGGATTGAACTACTACAATATTGGGAAGCCTAGCGTAATAGGCTAAACAAAGTAAAAAGTAGGTTCAAGTCCAGAGTTTGTTGGAATGCAAATACTATGTAGAGTGATGTGACAGGCGTCTACCCATAATCTACATTCGAAAGTTCAGTAAAGGAATTGTTCAGTTTCCAGAAATTGCGGGTATGGGCTTTGGGAGCTGGAGGTGGGTGGTCCCCATCTTTAGTGACTAGGTCCACCTATCACTGATTTCTTCTGTGGTTCTACTTTAGCTCAGGCACTTGGCCAGTGATGGGAAATACCCAGACATGGGATTGTAAGGAAAATTCTCTCTAGAGTTGCAGACTCTAGTGTGGTTTGGGGAGCCACGACAGGATAATCGGTTCATTCCTCCAATGGACCGTGAATGAGATAATTGGTTCATTCTTCCAATGGACCGTGGATCAAGTGGCGGTGGGGAGCCGGGCCAGTGGGAAAACCCAAGTGTGTACAAGTTGGGCTGTGTACCCAAAGCTGCGTGCAAGTCTGGGCTGTGTGCCTGGTGGGTTTAGGGCCTGAAGGCTGGAAATAGTGATAAAGTGTTCTGTAGTCTCTAATCTGCATTACCAGGAATGTAGCCCCATGGGGTCCATCTATGTTTTGTTTGGTCAGCTTGTGTGTGAATAAAAGCCACACTGAAGAATCCCATTCCTGGTTCTGAACATTACAGTTATTGCTTCCTGTGTTCAGATTTATTTGGGTGCCCTGTGCAGAGTAGCCAAACTTAGGTCCCCTTGTGCGGGTAACCTTATCCTCCCGAACCCAGTCCACCAGGTACTGCTGTCAGCTTCAACAGCATGCCACCTGTCATTTTGCCAGAAAGGCAGGGGTGAGGGTTACAACAATGGAGGCACGCTTTGGATTTTGTTCTGGGAGGAAGGTGCTTGGGCAAGGGGCTAGCGTTTTGGCTGTCTGGCAGTGGGTAGCCCAAACGCTGAAACAATTTCCCTAGAGTGTTGCTGTGTGCTCTGGATCTTGTGCTGCTGTTTAAAATTGCCAACTGTTTACCAAGGAGCAGTAAAGCCAAAAGCGTGCTCTAGTCATGCATCAAATTGTTTACAGCATTTTGCCTGCTTTAAAAATAAACTGTGGTAAAGAAAGTGCCGGAAGACTAGGGGTAGCAACAGAAAAATTGTGCCCTGGATGTTTGAAATGCTTTTAAAATGAACTGTAGTAAAGAAAAGTGTGGAAGACTAGGGTAGCAACAGGAAAATTGTGCCCTGGACGTTGGAAATGCTTTTGAATTGAAGAGAGACTTGTAGGTGTAAATGGCTATGTTAAATGGCTGAAATGGGCTCCCCGTGGAGTAAGGTGGTGAAGAAAAAAAAGTTGCATTCTGCAGTTTAAATTGGCCTGCTCAACGATCGCCGTGAGGAGAAGAGCCCTTGCGAAAGAAGAGGCTCATTTGCATGGCGTCATGTGGTTGGTCAGGCTGCAATCAGTCCGCCCCTCAGCCAGCTCTACAGAGACTGCCCCAGCATTCCAGAGGAGTGTAAGTGGAGTGCGTGTACTGGCAGTGGAGGAGCATCACGGAGTGTTAAAATTGCTGTGAACTTGTTAAAATAGACTTTTAGTTTAAAATTGGGCTCAACCCGTTAATCGATCGTTGAAATTGCAAAAGTGGTGATTGAGAAGACGATCGGAAGGACTGCCTGCCTGTTTCTGTTCTAAGGCCTCTAAGAACTGGCTGAAGGCTGTTTTTCCCATCGCAGCAAACTGCTACTGATAACAGTAAGTAACAACCTAAAACTGCTCAAACAGTGATTTTCTGCCTATGCCATATAAATGTGTGTGCAGCAGTGTGAGTAAACTTTACAAGTAACGACTGTGTCAAGTTCTGCCAGCCAGTGAAAGTCTTAAGCCATTGATTGTGTGCATAGTAATGAATTCAGCCTCAGTTTAAAGTTTGAAGCCAGAGAGAGACTGTGGGTTGTAGCCAAAGTGCAGCACTAGTTATACAGGTAATCCTGTGCTAAAACCCGAAGCTTTAGGGGACTGTAAAAAAAAATGTTACCAGCATGTAAAAGTCTGTGGAAAACCTTATAAATGTGTTTAAAGCAAGAACAGAGCAAGTTGTGCAGTTTTGTGCAAAAGTTATCAGTAGTTTGTGTAAATCGAGATGCAGTGGTTTGACCCAGATTCTAAATGTTGATGCACAGGGTGCTGCCATCACCATTACAGGGTGGGGTAGTAAAGTAAACACAGCAGCAGAGAAGCCATTTTACAACTAAAGAGTGTGTTCAATAAAGTGAGACTTTCAGTTACAGTGAACTTTTGTTTGTCTTCTGCAGTTATGGCCTCAGGACCAGCTCGTTACCGGATCATGCCTGGGTTGCAGTAACAGCAGCAGTAAATAGACTGAGGAATATTGAAAAGTGGTGCTATGGAGGGCAACTACCTTCTCATGTGGCGGTTCCTGGTTTTCCAGTGCATGTTTGTCAAATATGCTTGAGAGCTGGAAGGATGTCTTCATGATTCCTCACTGTGCTGGATGCCTAGAAAATATGGATTGAATAAAGCACCTCAAATTCATTTGGCTCCCACATGGACAAAGGTGCAGGAATCTGCAGTTGGCAGCACACAGCACCAGGCAGAGCCTGTGGAGGAAGGCCCCTCGGGGAGTGTGGCACAAAGCTAGAGGGTGCAGAGTTAGGGACAGAACCAGAAGTTGAAGTTTGGATGCTGGATCCCAGAAGGAAAGTTCGGATAAAGCATCAATAGACCCCTGGAGGAGGGCCTAGCCCAAGTCTCTTAGACAAAGATGAGATCTGGGAGGCCTTTGGTGGGAGGTGTCAACCTCCGTGCCTAGTGATGAGTGGATAGTCTCAGAGTGAGGACAACTGCTCACTCCTGGGCTCAGATCCTCAGTGAAGAGGAAGATGAGGGGAACCTATGTGGCCTTGTGAAAAGGAGCGGGTACACAGCCTCAAGATCTTACCTTGGAGGAATGTATGGAAGAAAGTGGTGATGCCACTGCCCTGGCTTTTCAAAGGAAGAAGTCAGGGATCCGTTTCTATTTCTTTAAGGATGCGAAGCTGGCAGAACCAGGACTGGCCACCCCAAGACAGGCCAGCAGTCTCAGATTGACCAAAGCAAGTAAAGAGGAGAGACTGGTTCGTAGGAAGGTGAATGAGATCTATGGTATGACCTTCCTACCTTTCCTCGGAAAGTCTGGGAGGAGATTGAGAACTGCAGGAAATCCTGGATCTGGGATGAAGCAATGAAAAGTGTGCATCCTGGGGCCAACAAGCATGTAAAGAATAGACTGTTCCATGAAAAGTATACCCAGTGGAAGAAGGCAGGACACTGTTTATAGACAGAGTGAGAATAGTGGACAGAGAGGACGTGAAATCTCCCACTGTGTGGATTATGTGCGTAAGATGGGGTAATAATTCAAGCTCCTGACCCAGTACTATTAGTCTCAGTGCAAGGACCTCTCAGCAAATGTGCCCGTGCCTACAAAATGGAGAGCTAAGCAGTAGTAGTCAATACTGCCACACCAGACTGTGAAGTGCCTTTATTGATTTGCCAATATGGACATCCAGGACTCAAGGTGCCCCAATTCATCAGTCTACAATGTACTGGCTTTTCCAGAAACCATCGACTGGCCACCAGATGACTTCAGATCCAGAGGACACCAGCCCAGCTGTATCCTGTTCATCGCCTGGTAATCAGATGATGTCGGACCAGCTGTTTTCTTTTGTTCCTGTTCTAAGGTTCCATCTCCAGAGATGACATCCGCCCAGCTGTTCCCAGATTGCCCTCCTGTGGTTCCCGGAAGATGTCTGCCCAGCTGTATCGGAAGAAATGCTGCCAGGGAGAGTCTACGTCAGAGGTGCAGGTCGGTCCCAAAATTTCCATTCTACTAGTGGCTGGTTGGTCCGAACTTTTCTATCTTTATGACATTGCAGTACACACCTACACTAGCAGACTTCAAAATGTTGCACTGTCACAAAGACTCTCTCCTTCAGGACTTTGGCCTGATAGAACTGTGATTCACCAGGCTCGGCCCAGGAGAGACTCTTAATGGACTAGTCTTGAGCATTGTGGTCACTAGTTGGGACTTTTGGGCACTCCATCCCCCAATTGTGTATTGTAGATAATGTTGTTGTTTTCTAATGTAAATACTGTTTTTCTACCTTTTTTCTAAAAAAAAAATATTTTGAGGATTTTCAGTGTTTTGATGGTAGGGTTTTAGGTAGACTGTGTATGCAGATTAGGGTATGTGTTGTCTTTCTTTTCTTACAGGTGTTCCTGGGAAGAAAGAAGACAAGAAAGAGGAGGAGGGCTCATCGGGTTCCTCATCAGTGCTAGTGTGTAAAATGTAAAGTACTGTGATGTTATTGTTGTTATTACTGTATTAACCCTTTCCTTCCACAGGTGTGGTTGTGGGGGTAGGGAGGAGGCAGTAATGTGGTTTGTTAATGGTGTATGATTGCAGGTTGCCCAAGGTCAGAGGTCCCGGGTTGTTTTGTTTTGGGGGTATTAGGTTAGAGGCAGATAGGTTTTCCCTAGAGGGTTAGGGGGATAGACAGGCTGTGACCCTGACCTGCTGCAGGGACCGCAGTGCTGATCTATCAGGGCTATGCTCTGGATAGTTCTACCAGAGCCACTAGGCATCCATAGTAGTGGATAGTGTAGAGGCTGATATGTCAGCTAAAGGCCTCTAGGCCCTTAGTGTTGCCTGCCTGTGCTCGCACATGGGAGGGCCTGATCACCCCCTCAGCTGGTAGCATATAGGGTGGGATGGCCTAAGGCGGGTAAATAATGACTGGGACAGTTATTTTCCTGGTCAGAGGCAGTGTAACCCCTTGTTACCCGGGGTTACTAGAATTCCCAATAAGACCTAGTGGTAGGCAGGAAGGCAGCTTGTGAAACTCCAGTTAAATGGGTTTCACACTGTCTCCTCTGTTCTCAGTCTCAGCTGAGACTGAGGGATGACATCACCAACAGAACTATCGCAGCTGCATGAGCCACATTGGAATCTGCAGCAAGGGGTTAGTTAGAACGTTGGGAGTTTTTGAAGTCAGTGTCTTCAGTCAGTCTTCAGTGAGTGAGGGAAAAGTTGGGGAGCTTGCTGGTAAAGCAGCTCAGTGAAGAGCACTAGGAGCCTCAGCCCTGACAGAGGGCTACTTTTAAGTAGAAGGGTGTGTCTCCATCTTAAAGAGACACAAAAGATTACTGGAGTGGTGGAGACCGCTGTTTTGGGTTTCAATGCCCCTTCCTCGGGGATGAAAGGATTCCCTGCAGATTCCTGGGGCAACCCCTAGTTCTGCTTGTGGAGGAAAAGCTACCTATGTGTTCCAGTATTTATTTGGGAGAAAAGAAGATTTGTGAGTAGCTCGTGGGGCACCTGCAACGTGAGGGTGAGTGTCTGCTCTGGCTAAAAGGGCTTATGTTTTTCACCCTGGGACTTGTGTGACAATATGGGGATTGAACTACTACAATATTGGGAAGCCTAGAGTAATGGGCTAAGCAAACTAAAAGTAGGTTCAAGTCCAGAGTTTAGTTGGAATCCAAATAATATGTAGAGGTGATGTGGCAGACGTCTACTCATAATCTACATTAAAGTTCAGTAAAGGAATTGTTCAGTTTCAGGGAAATGGCGGGTATGGGCTTTGGGAGCTGGAGGTGGGTGGTCCCCATCTTTAGTGACCAGGTCCACCTCTACAGATTTCTTCTGTGGATTTCTACTTTACCCCAGGTACTTGGCCAGTGATGGGAAGTGCCCAGGCATGGGATTGTAAGGAAAATTCTCTCTAGGAGTAGCAGACTCTAGTGTAGTTTAGGAAGCCACAACAGGACAATCAGTTCATTCCTCCAATGGACCGTGAACGGGATAATTGGTTCATTCTTCCAATGGATCATAGATCAAGTGGCGGCGGGGAGCGGGCCAGTGGGGAAAACCCAAGTGTGTACAAGTTGGGCTGTGTACCCAAGCTGCGTGCAAGTCCGGCTGTGTGCCTGGTGGGTTTAGAGCCTGAGGGCTGGAAATAGTGATAAAGTGTTCTATAGTCTCTAATCTGCATTACCAGGAAATGTAGCCTCATCGGTGTCCGTCTATGCTTTGTTTGGTCAGCTTGTATATGAATAAAAGCCACACTGAAGAGAATCCATTCCTGGTTCTGGACATTACAGTTATTGCTTCCTGTGTTCGGATTTACTTGGGTGCCCTGTGCAGAATAGCCAAACCTAGGTCCCCTTGCTGAGTAACCTCATCCTCCCTGAACCCAGTCCCCACAAGGTACTGCTGTCAGCTTCAACAGCATGCCACCTGTCATTTTGCCAGAAAGGCAGGGGTGAGGTTACATAACCATTTGCTTTTACAGTGTGCAGGTCAGCAGTCCTGATCCTGACTCCTGTCACTGTTTCCTGGTGGATGGGGAGTTCCAGTCACCTATTGTTGGCTGGGCACTGTGGCCACTGCCTTCTGGTCAGCTGCATTAGAGTGCAGGTAGAGCAGAGTAAGACAGTGGCAATAGAGAGGCACTACAGCCAGCCACCCAGATAGCTCCAACTTGAGTCCTGGATGGGAGTTCTCAACTTCCTAGCAAGACCTCAGGATGGAAAGTTTTACACTGTTTCACTTAGGCTCAGCTGTCATACTTTACTGTTCTGTCATGTCACTGTTTCCTGATGGATGAGGGGACGTTACCCAAGGAGAACAGGGCCAGGGCTGAAGGGCTCTGTTGGTTGAGGCGGGTGATCTGTTGCTGGTGGAGTCCGGAGGTGATAGTGGGATGGCACTGAGTTAGTAACCACGTGATATGCTTTCTGATTCTTCCAGCACCCACATGGTGCTGCTTTATTTAAAGTGGAGGCTGCGCTGCTCATGTGCAATGTGTAGTGACTGGAGTTGAGTGTAGAGTAGCATGCAGACCTAAGTTGGATGGCTTGATTTGACTTTGAGCGATAGAGCAAGTGGAAACTTGCTGTTTCTGTGGTTCCATGAGGAACTGAGCAGCCTGCTGCTGCCTGTTTCCTGGAGTAAAAAAAAACACTTAATAACAGAACTAAATAAATCAAAGAAAAGAAAAGTGAACACAAAAGCCTTAAGGCTGACTTCTTCTTTGTATGCTGTGTTGTTTTTTTTTTTGTAAACTGCTGCAGCCTGCAGGTTGCTTATGCAATGAGATAGACAACAGCTAAAACAAATACCAATCAGAAGTTAATCTTTTGCAAAAACTAAGTTACATATTCTGCTGGGCTCAATTCTTGCCTGTGCTGCTGATTTTATGTTCATAGGTGTAAGCACAGATGAACTTGTTGATATGAGAGTTGCAAGGGAGAGGTGTGAGGGTGCCAGCCAATGGCCAGCAGTGCTACGAGGGCCTGTCTGTGGCCAGCAAATCAGCAGGCAGCGTCTTGGTGACACTGGTTTGCTGAGGGCTCGGCTCAGCAAACATTTCAAATTACAGAGCTGACGCTGCAGGCAGCTCTGTTCTTTAATGCGAACCCTTCAGCTGCAGCTTAGTGTGTCTTTCCTTGTTAAACAATGTCCGCTTTCCCTGCTGCTGCTTAGTGTGTCTTTCCTGGTTAAACAATTTCCCCTTTCCCTTTCTGACACAGGATGCCCTCTCCCGGTGTCGGTTGCACTCCTCAACCCATCTGTATCCCTAGCTGACATCGGGTGCCCAATCCCCATGTTGGCATCCGCCCTCCCTACCACTATTGTGGCACACTGGGAGCCTACCCCAGTGTGCCTAAATTTATATTTATTTTTTAACCTGTAAATGAAGAAAACCTTCCTCTTAATCTTTTTTTTTTACCTGTAAACGAAACCGTCCTTCATTGTCTTCCCGTCCACCTTCTCCCACCCCAACCCTCCCTCTCGTACACACCTTCCCACACCTCCCTTACCCCATACTTACCCTCTGAGGTTGCCAGACACTATGTTCTGCAGAGCAGGACATGTCTGCACTCTTCAAAGCTGACCAGCAAACTGAAAAAATGAAAGGTAAGCTGTATAATGGGAGTCTGGGGTTTCAACTTATATTGATATCTCAGCCATTTTAGGAATTTTGGCCCCAAATTTTCAACATGGGGTTCTTGGGACCCTACCTCGTAAACCTGTCACTGTCATTTCTTTCCTCCATCCTGAAAGGTGAGTTTGCAGTCACTGCATGGAATCACCTTCTGGGACAGAGTAACAAAATAGTGCCACTGTTCATGAGGTGGTATCCCAAAAGCCCATGTTGCAATTAATTAAAAATCAAAATAAATACTGTGTTATGAGCGTAAGCTCTGCAGTTTCTATGCACGCTTGTAATTTTGCCAATTTTTAATATTTTCACTCCAGATTTTCAACATTGCAATTTATTACTCCTCCTTATGAACAGTACAGCTGTCATTTTCACATCCTGCCTGAAATGTGTTTTCACACCAGTCTCACAGAATGCACGGTCGCTGTGTGAAGTCAACTTTCAGGACAGAGTAACAAAATCACAGTGAAACTGTTCATGAGGAGGTCCCAAAGGCCTCTTGAAAATTTGAGTGAAAAATTCCAAAAATGATCGCGTTCACGGGCGTGCATTGTACAGTTTCTATGCAGCTCCGTAACTTTGCCAGTTTCTCATATTTTCACTCCAGATTTTCAACATTGCCATTTTTCACACCTTCTTAGAAACAGTACAACTGTCATTTTCACATCTTGCCCAAAATGTGTTTTACCACCTGTGGCACCGAATGGCACAGTCATTGTTCAAATCACCTTTTGGGACTGAGTAACGACATGATAGTGCCACTGTTCATGAAGGTAACGTCCCAAAAGCCCATGTTGAAAATTTGGGAATAACTCTCAACTCTTTATCTGGGGCATTGGGGTTTCCAACTGTAATGCCCCAACCCCCCACCCTGTGAGAGACTGACAGGTGTCAGGCGTGTGCCTTGAGGTCAAGGCGTAATGCTCACACTATTCCACCCCACCCTGCAGCCAGTGACAGGTATTGTGGTGTGCCTTGGAGTCTTTGGCCCAAATGTTTACCCATTCTCCTATACTGTACCCATCTCAGCTTATTTCATTATTAATGGGGTGAGTATTAGGACCAAGACCTCAAGACACACCAT
This sequence comes from Neoceratodus forsteri, assembly GCA_016271365.2. Classification (NCBI taxonomy): domain Eukaryota; kingdom Metazoa; phylum Chordata; order Ceratodontiformes; family Ceratodontidae; genus Neoceratodus; species Neoceratodus forsteri. The sequence continues at coordinate 647,238,449 of CM028137.1, forward strand.
GATGCCTGTCAGTGTCTGCAGAGTGGGGTGGAATAGCATGAGCATTACGGCTGATGACCCAAAGGGACATCCCCAATGCCTGTCAGTCTCTGCAGAGTGGGGAAGAGATATTAGAGTTGGAAATCCTAATGCCACTTAAGAAGTAAATCAGGGAGGGATGTTTGATGTCACATACCTTGATTTAGCAAAGTCTTCAACAATGTCCAACATAGAAGGCTGATTAACAAGATGACTAGTCTGGCAATGGGGCACAAGCTGATAAACTGGGTTAGAAACTGGCTGACGGACAGGAGGCACATGGTGGTAGTAAAGGGATCAGATCTGGGGAGAGGAGATGACCAGTGGGGTACTTTAGGGATAAGTTCTGGGACAGTCCTTTTCAATGTCTTGATTGCAGACATTGCAGAAGAGCTAGAAGGAAAGGTCTGTCTACCTGTTTGCAGATGACACCAGCATCTGTAACAGAGTGAATACTCAGAAGGGTATAGAAAATGAGCAGGGACATGGAGGCTTGAAAAGTAGTCTGAGTAGTGGCAACTGAGGTTCAATGCATAGAAGCCCAAATAATGCACCTGAGAAGAGGGAAACCTGTGGAGAGTTACAGGATGGGGTGGAGGTGCTGATGATCACCAAGGAAGAAAGGGACCCAGGAGTTATCAGGTCTGATAACCAAAAGGTGTCAAAGCAGAGCACAAATGTTGCAAGGCGGCCAGTGGCATGCTGTGGTGCATAGGCAGAGGTATCACTAGCAGAAGGCGCGGTGGTGATGCCATTGTATAATGCACTAGTGAGGCCTCACCTACAGTACAGTGTGCAATTCTGGAGGCCACAAATGCACAAGGACATTGACAGGGTGGAGGCAGTCCACAGAAAAGGCAACCAAGATGGTACATGGCTTGCAACACAAAACATTTCAGGAGAGATTTAAAGGACCTCAATATGTACTTATTGGAGGAAAAGAGGAGTGGGGAACATGATAGATCGTTCAAGTACCCCAAGAGCAGAAACAAGGTGCAGAGTGGACATCTTTCAATACATCAGATATTAGACTTTGACAAATGCTTGTTTTTATCTTAAAAAAACCATCCATCATTGTCCGCTTGTAACCTCCCTAAACAGTATACAGACACTGGGGGTGCCAATCCCCAGTGTCCTCATCTGTCTGTCCATTATTGTGCACTGTGTAACCCCCCAAACAGTATGCAGACACTGGGGATGCCCAATCACACAGTGTCATCTGTCCATCCTTTGTTGTCTGCTGTGTAACTCCACAAAACAGTATACAGACATTGGGGTGCCCAGTCCTCAATGTTCTCATCTGTTCAACAAACTCACTGAAAAAGAAAACTGACCCTCGTCGTTTTTTTCCTGCAAAAGAAACCTATTCATTGTTGTCCGTTCTGCGTTACCCAACACCTACCTTGCCACTCAGGACCCACTTCGCACCCCCACCCCATCCACCCACCAGAGGTCCATCGCTATAGTCTACCTTGCACTGCAGGCATGTCTTCACTCTTAAAGCCCAACGCGAACTGAGGTTCTGTAAGCTCTTCAATGTATTTCAATGGGGTTTTGGCGTCTATGTATTTTAATAGGGTTTCAACTTAGTGGCATAACTTGGCCATTTTAAATATTTTCCCCAAATTTTCAACATATGTTTTGGGACCCCACCTACAAAACAACTTCACTGAAGCAATTTTCAAATATCCTCCTCCCCCCATGACACGGTGAACACGACGAACATTCGGCATTGACAAATGCTTTTTTTTTTTTTTTTTATTAAACTGCTGCCTGCAGGGTGCATGCATAATGTGAGACAGAGAGTAGCAGATGAAACAACTTACTAGTACAAAGAAATCAGAAATCAGTCTTTTGTGAAAAAGCTAAAATGTTCCATATTTTATTTATTCTGCTTGGCTCAATTCTTGCCTGTGCTGCTGATTTTTTTTTTTTGCTGTTAAATTGCTGCAGCCTGGAAACAACAAAATTCAGGGACTTCGGTGACACTGGAGAGCTAATGGCAGCCTGAATCCTTACCTCCTCAACTTGCCTGACTAAATCAAAGTACATCTGCCTACCAAAGAAATGCATTCACCTGCAAAGCGACTAGATCCAAGTCAACCAGACAAGGAATCCAGAGACTCCATCTCAAAAGCTTAGAGAGGTGCTACAACAAGATAAATTGCAAATGCCTTTGCTCTCAGCAGAAACCCTGGACAGCATGAGGCTGCATGACTTTCAGAAAATGAGGACACAGATTTGATAGCCACCATTCTGCAAATGGCCAAAATGGTGAACAAAATAGATAAAACTCTCACCGACCTGCAGACATTAATAAAATTGAACACAGAGCAGACCAACTGGAGCCAGGCTTCACAGCAATTTCAGAACAAGTGGACCACCATGACCACCTCCTCCTCTATCTGATAGCCAGGGAAAGGAGCTTAATCACAAACTAGATGACCTGGAGGGTCGTAGCAGAAGACAAAATATTCACATATATGGAATTCCAGAGGTGCAGAGCAGAGAGCCCCGAGTGTAATAACATTCCTTCAGGGTGTATTGAGGGAGGCCTGCGACTACAGAAGATTTTGATCTCTGCATGGACTGGGCATATCGATCACTAGCTCCGGGTCCAGTAATGCAGAAGTGCGCCAAGATCCTTGTACTGAAACTCCTTCATATGCTGCCAAAGAAAAGCTATTGATGCAGGCCTGGAAGATGAAGGAAATACAATTTAAACAGCAGAATATCTCTCTGGACAATGACTATACTTCTGCAGTCCAGGAAAACTGCAAAATTCTGAAGCAGCTATGGTCAAAATATTAAGTCTCAAATGCTGTTCCCAGCATGGCTGAGAATAGACATAGAGAAATGCCTGAGAACCTTCAGGACCTCCTGGCCACCTCTGAATACCTCAGGGGTCTAGGCATCTCAGTCCCTTCTATGGTGAAGGAACGACTCAAAAGGAACTTCTGAAATCTGCCTGGTCAGTGGCACAGAGAAGACATTCATGAGCAGGCTCAACGCAGCGGAATATCAACACAAACCTGAAATCAGATGCAGCAGCTATGTTAAAACCATACTGCTCCTCAGTTCTTATGGCTGACTTGTTGGAAGATGCTGGGACCCATACTCTACAGCCCCAGAACCAGCGGAACACCCAGCAGTGCGGATGGACACTTGAAAAGCTTGGGGGTGGGTCCCAGGACACAACTAAGGCCTTTACCACAAGCAACCATGTGGTTTTCAGTGACCTGAGGTTGGATGGCATTGGCTACTCGCATTTGGGAGATGAGCACACCCACACTTGAGTCCGTCCTCCTGAGAGGACCGGATCTCACGGACATCTCACCATTAGTAAGTTGACCTACCACTGCTGAACTGATTGAAATATGAGGTAACTGAACTGAGAAGGAGGGAGAAAGAAATGGACAGGGGCATATTGGGTGCATGAAAGACAGAACCCCCACTACCTGTTTTTAGCGGATGGTGAACCTTACTTGTTATTCTAGACCCCTATTGATTCAGATTGAACTGCAGAAGAATATTATGAATGGCCAGTGTTCAATTCAGGCCGATTAATCATACTGCAAGAGTTCATCTCCTACCTTGGACATTGAACTATGACATTTGTGGTGAGGTAATAAAGGCCTTGCTAACTGGTTAATTTAATAAGTATATAGTAATGATAAGACTTGGTAGTTTGAGAATGGTGTCTGTTTTGTCCCCACTACTCTGCCCCAATTTTGGCTGCAAAAGTTCTGGCACTCTGAAGAGGGTTGGGAGGGATGTAGTGTCCTGGTTTTACCATCAGGGACATTGCTGTGTGTGATCTATGTCAACCCAAACATCTGGCGACTCCTGACTACCTGGTCCCTTATTTCCCAGCCAGACAACTGTTTATAACTATAAGCAGGCAAATTGCTCCTTTAGGCAGAATAGGCTCATAGGCCATGATTGTATTGCTTGAATGAAGTCAAGCAAATATCAAGAGCAAATCTTCCCTTCTGCTGCATTTAAATCCTTTATTTACAAATGTAGCAGCAGAGATGATTACTCCACGTCGCGGTCGGGTGAGTGGCGGTTGAGCTGCCTAAAGAACAAAGGCGCTTGCAAGGCATTTACATATAACATGCCTTGCATTCCAGTGTTGGATCAAGCGGCTGATTAAAGGCTCTTGTAGTCCTCACTGCACGAGCCACCATTTTCTTTTCTCCTATATTTAGGAAATCTGTGCCACTGTGGTGACACAACCAGACAGTAACATCTTCTGTCTGACCTAGGAGATGCAACACAGGACTGTGTTTAGCAGCTCTTGCCAGTTACTGTTAGAGTTCATAAATTTAGTCAAAACTGACAAAAGTTATTAAGTGTTATCTGTTCCCTTGTTCTTTTGGGGATTTTAAATGGAAACAGTTGTGTTTTTACTATGTATAATGTTTGAGTTGTTATTTTTAAACTACAGAAGGGTACATTGATCATTCACAGTTGGTGGAGCACATATAAACTGTACACAGGCAATGCTTATATGAAAGCATAGAAATGGAGCACAGTTTTACCCTTGGATAAATAAAAATGACTAGTATCAATAGAAAACTTCTTTCTTACAACATAAATGGAATTAACAGTCCCATTAAAAGAAAGCAGATACAAAGTTTATTTGGAATCAGAAATGTGAAATTAATTTTCTACAAGAAACACACCTCTCTCCTTTGGAAATGGTAAAACTTAAATCAGAAGCTTACCACAGCTATACTGTACCGTGCATCCCTGGAGAGAGGGAAGAAAATGAGGGTACCAATCCTTCTTTGATGCGTTTCAAGGAGGAAGAGGTGATGCAGATCTGGGAACATGATATATAATGGCAGTGGGGAAGGTGCAAGATAAACCATTACCTTGGTTAATGTTTATGCACCCCCTGGATCTCAAATTCTTTTTATGCGGACCTGGTCAAATTAGTAGTTGAAAAGGCCAAGGGGACACTGGTTTTGGGAGGTGACTGGAATCTCATAATGAACAGAAAGCTTGACACCACCTCCCAAATCCCCATCCCTAGTAATAAAACACCCAGTTTATTTATGAGATAGCTGGCCGACATGGGCTTAATCGATATCCTGATGTATACTAAAGATGTGGCCACCTTTGGGGAAATTTGGGTGGAATGCCACATATTCAGACCATCAACCCATTTACCTAGAAATAGATCTTAGTTTTCCCCCAAAACACATTGGAGACTTAACATCTCACTACTGAGGGATAAAGGAGGCAATCACAACACTTAAAATATGATTAAACAGACGATAGAACTTAACTCCAACCTGGCATCACCCCACAAATGTTGGCAGGATACTGTGAACAATGATAAAGGAATTGATCTCTATAGCATCCCAGAAGCAAAAGAGAAGGAGGTTGATGGAGCAGCTGACAAAGCAACTGAGGGCATTAGAAACACAACAAAGCGTAGATGGAATACGAGACAGAAGAAGAAATTAAGCACTAAAACCTGAATCAAAATATCCAGAAAGTAGAGATGAAAAGAGCCTTAAGCTATCTGAGGCAGGCTTACTTTGGGGAGGGGCCCAAGGCCATAAAGTTTCTAGCCTACAGACTGAAGCAACAAGCAGCTAAAGCAATCATCACTAACATTTGTCACCCCAAAATGGGACAAATAACATACAAAGGAGATCAAATCACAGAGGCATTTGTTGCTTACTACAAAACCCTATATAGCCCACAGGTAGAAGCCACCCCTCTGAAAGAAGCAATTTTAAAAGTCTAAATCTCTCAACATTAACACTAGACCAGGGACAGGCCTTGGCGGCACCCACTGTGCAATCAGAGCTCACTACAGCTATTCAAAACTTAAAGTCACCGTCACCACCCACTAGCTCTATTAAGGCCACTTTCAAGGTGCCCAGAACCAAGACCTCTCTTGCCCAGAGATCCTTCCTCTACCGAGCCCCACCTGGTTCAACTCCCTCCTAGCTGCATCTCCAACTTGCCAAATGGATCCTTCAAAACAGCCCTTGAACCATATCTTTAATACCCACTGTTGTAGGTGCAACTAACCCCTGTTGTAACCTGTGGTTCCACTCACCTTGCCCCTGGCTCGACAACGTCCACTGGACAGTCTCTCCCTCCCCAGACCTACTCCTTCCCTACTAGGTCCAAAAGGATGTAACCGCTGTCTTCTCTGAGGACCTACTATATCCATGAGTGTAACTCACAATTTTGTAACATTATGTAACCTAAGTAACATACAAACTACTACATTATGTAACCTAAGTGTATCTATGTTAAATGTTCCTTTACTGCACCTGTAATGTTATCCTCTGTTTTAATCTGCACTGTAATAACTGTCTTGATGTCTGTCCCCCCTGCAATGAGGTGCCTTTGTAAATGAGTCTCTGGCTAAGGTTGTTAACCGATTTGTAATGAATAAATGAATAAAGCTGGGAAGTGTCCAGGCCAGGATGGGTTCAGAGGAGAGATATATAAAGCACTAGTTGGGAGTTTTCCCTCTACTCATCAGAATGCACAATGAAATATGGAAAGAGGAGGATCAGTACCCCTTAGTGGAACTATGCAACTATTATGGTTCTCCACAAACCAGGAAAAGACCCATCAGACTACGGATCCTACTGCCCCATATCTGTCTTAAACACAGAATATAAAATGTATACATCTATTATAGCATCAAGACTGAATAAAATAGTTACCCAGCTTATATCCCTGATCAAACAGTATTTGTCCAGGGTTGACAGGCCCCGGACAATGTCCGATGCACATAAATATTATTGATATAGTTCACCAGAGCGTATACCTGCCTGTGTGATAAGTTTAGATGCTGAAAAAGCATTCAATAAAGTATCATGGTCCTTTTATTTCTGGCCCTTGAACAATTTGACTTCCCAGGGTGTTTGTGGATGGTTTGAGGGCTTTATTCAGCCCCTCTACCTCTCACTAACCATTCAAGCTCGATACCAGCAACCTGGCACCATGGGAAATCCTCCTACCCTCACTTGTGGCACCCTCCTACAAAGGACTGGGTGCAAATGACAACTCATGCTGCTGGAAAATTGACAAATCGACACCTGCTCCTAGCCATTGCCCTACGCTGGGACCCTAGACGACTACACTGTACTCTAACAAGAAACAGAGGTGTTACATGTTATACTATGAGCTGCGGCAGATGTCCCTTAAACTCCTGCTCCTCCTCCTTCTGATGTCAGGAAGTGTCCATCCAAACCCTGGCCCTGTTTCTACCAGGGTAACAAATCTAACAAAAATGGAGGGTGTCTCACCATTGCCACCTTAAATATCTGTAGCCTCCTTCCAAAACTGGCATCCCTTCAAGTCTTTGCCAGTCAACACAGTCCGACATACAGCCATTGTTGAAACCTGGCTGACACCAAGCACTCTGGACCATGCCATTTCACTACAAGGCTACAATATTTTCAGACTGGACAGGACTAATAAAAGGGGAGGGGTTGTGCTATTTACATTAAGGATAACCTCTCTAGCCACCCTGTCTGCTTTTCCACCACTAACTCCTCTGTGCAATTTCTCCCTGTCAAGCTACTACTTGGTGCCCAAAATAAAAGTGCTTACTGTGGCTGTCTCTATATCCCTCCTAAAGATCCAGGGTCCGGCCTCCAGACTGTTCTTGAATTTGAAGATCGCAACCACCTGACACCTAGCTCCTTCTTCTTGGTGACTTTAACATAAATTGGCTTGCATCAGATGTTGGGTCCCTCAAGGATGCTATCCTAGCAGCTAACCTAACTGAGATGGTGAGCTCCCCACTAGAAAAAACTACAAAACTGGAACTCGCACTGTCATTGACTGGATCCTTGCTAGCCACCCAGCCTGCATAAAAACACAGTTGTTCTCCCGGACTCTCTCAGTGACCACTCCCTGTGATCTGTACCTGGACAAATAAGTTCCAAAACCACCTCCAAAACCATCTCAAACAGGTACTACCCCAGAAACCTCACTAAGCTCAAGACCTGTCTTTTACAGCAAGACTGGTCCCCAATAAACAACACTCTAGATGTTGGCGCAGCCCTGAATTATTTATCACAACTTTCCAGCACTGCCTGTGACACCCCTCGCACCAGTAAAAAGCGTAACATCAAAGCGCTCTCAAATCCCTGGCTCACGGCCAAACTACTGGCCCAACTCAAAGCTCGGGACCACCTCTGGGACATAGCCAGAGCCACAGGCTCCTTGACAGATATCCAGAAGTATAAAAGGCATGAAACCAATATACCAAACAAATCAGACTAATAAAGAGTTCCTATTTCAAAATGCCCTCGCAAACTCCTGGGGTGACGGGAGATCATTCTGGGACAACATCAGAAATATCATGGGTAAGCAGTCCAAATCCTCTCCCACTATAATGACTGTTGATGGAACCACTACCCTAGACCCAATGGTCATGGCAAAGGCCTTAAATAAACTTTCACTGACCTCTGTAGGGTCCTCCCACGGACTTCTTTCTCTGACACGGACTCGCCAAACCAACATCTCCTACTGCCTCACCTGACCAACCACTTTTCCACTCAAAATAGTTAAGGCACATGAAGTCTACAAATATATAAAAAGGCTATCTCTAAATCCAGAACAAGCAGTGATACTATTGATCTTAAAATTCTGTCCCTTACCCTGGAAGAGGTGGTGCACCCACTCACCAAAATTTTCAATCTCTCCCTCTGCCTTAGTCAATTTCCCAGCAAATGGAAGTCTGCTATAGTCACACCAGTGTTCAAAAGTGGTGACAAGTCCCTACCAGGAAACTATCGGCCTATATCTATACTTCCACCTCTCTAAGGCCCTTGAACACATTGGGCTGACCAACTCTCAGACTGCCTGCATAAGTATAACATACCCTCCTTGCAGCAACATGGATTTAGGAAAGGACACAGTACGTTGATCCGTCCTACTGGAATTCTCAGAGAAATTCCCACTGCTTGGACAAAAGGATATCAAGCGGAGCTGTTTTCATTGACCTAACAAAAGCGTTTGATACTGTTCACCTAGCTTACTTATCACACAACTACACAGCCTTGGGCTCTCAGAAGGACCAGGTGCCTGGGTTAAAGTTACCTGGCCCAACGCTCTCAATCAGTAAAAATCTCAGATGTTCTCTCAGACTCAAAACTGGTCCTCTCAGGTGTTCCACAGGGGTCAATCCTAGGCCCCTCCTTTTCAGCCTTTTCCTAAACTCTCTCCCCAAATCCTGCCCAGAACAAATAATCCTTTATGCTGATGATGCCGTGATTCGCTCCCCTCTCATAAGGACCGAAACCTTTACTCCAGAGCCTGCAACTTGCTTTCTCCAATGTTGAAAAGTGGTTCCTAGATCTCAAGCTGGTCCTAAATCACAAAAACAAAATCCATGCTTTTCTCCAGTCCACAAAACAGAAAAGACAAATTCCACTTACTATCAAAACATACCCAGGAAATACCCTTGAACAAGTGTCAACATTTAAATACCTTGGACTCACGATCAAGGTCTTACCTTTCACGACCCACATTGATAACAGCCAGCAACAGGTGAACCAGCGCATTGGTATCCTGTTCCAAAACTGGCAATTCCTTACCCAAGCTGCACTGAGGATTGCTATCCAAAGCTCTATCATCTCAATCATAGACTATGGCTTAATTATCTATGGCTCTGCCACTACCACCGCACTAAGGCACATCACAACCACCCTAAACAAGGCCTTTCGGCTGCTCACTGGAGCGCAAAGACGTTACTCATACATGTGAGCTCTACACTGAAACAGGATGGTTGCAACTCTCAAGTCGCATAAGGTACCTCACATGCTTGATGGCAAAAGTCCATCTTGCCGACTACCGTGTATCCAAGACCTACTTTTGCCTGAATACCAGCATCCGTCCCACCAGAAGATCGGAACACCAGCCTCTCCAGGTCCCCAGATGCCAGATCACACAGGGCCAGATATCTTTTGCCTATCTTGCCCCCAGCTGGGTACAATGCCCTGAGCTCGCTCATTACATCCTCCATATCACTAGAGCTTTCAAATCTATGCTTTACTCTCACCTCTCAGCCTCTAGCTCCTGTGACTGCCTTGACTAATGATTCTTCCCTCATGGCTGTTTTTACTGTTTTCATCCTCCTCCTTCTCCTCCTCTGCTCCTTTCTTGACAAAGGCATCTGAGTACCTCTAACTACTCTAAGTCTGCTCCCTCCCCATATCTGCTTCTACCCTTCCCACCTTGACCATTCCTCCAATATTTTTTTTTCCTGTGATGTACTGTATTATACTGGCTTATTGAAACCTTTATAATTTGCTGACCATTCTATGTAACATATCTTGTTTGTTTGTACATTGATGACGTGGAACCTTTGTAAAAGAGCCATTGGCTCAAGGTAATAATTCCTAGAACAATAAACTAAACTAAAACTAAACCCCTCAGATGTATGTCAGGGTAAATGGTGGTCTCTCTGACAGATTTCTGCTAGGCAGAGTCACCCAACCAGGTTGCCCTTTGTCATCCCTCCTGTTTGCTCTGTATATAGAGCTGCTGGCCCAGGCCATTAGGGAACACTTTCACATTGCAGGAGTAGAAGTGGGAGATTATGAACATAAGATCTTGTTTTATGTGAGATGTACTATTGTATCTCACTAACCTTGAAACTTCAATACCCCATGTCTGGTCACTTTTAGAAAGATTTAGTTCACATGCTGGCTGGTCACTAAATAAAACTAAAACCAAGATCCTTAAAATACATTATAATCCCTCATAAGAAATTAGGAATCTCTTTCCTTTTAACTGGAATGGATCCAAACTAAAGTACTTAGGGATCTGGATTCCAAAAATCGGGAGATTTTTGCTGCCAATTTGGACCCTCCTTATTAGTATACATCAGGATCTGGCTAAATGGACCCTACTGAATCTACCACTATACTCTAAAATTAAATCCATCATCATGAATATATTACCAAAATTCCTATATCTGTTTCAAAGTTTAGCCCTTAAAATAACAAAGAAACAATTCAAGGAATGGCAGTGACTCTTATCTAGATATGTGTTGTCTCCTGGTAGGCCCAGGATTAAATCTTTAATCATGCACACTGATAAAATGAAGAGGCGGAAGGGCACTCCCCAACCCTGAAGACTATTTGGCCACACAATGCACACAGCACCCTATGTGGGACCTCAGGCTTTGAGGCTCACTGAAAAACATTGAAATAGTAACCACAGAGGGATATCATTAGGTTCAAGATTATATGACTCAGCCCTCCAGCAAGACAACAGGGATATACCACTTATAAATACATGGAATATATTAGGAACAGTGCAGACAGTATGGTCTAAATATGGACTACAGAAAGCTATATGGCCCCAGCAGTGGTTTGCCTGGAGCCACTCCTTCCACCGGCTCATCTGGATCATGGTTTTAGACAGTGGTCGAGACTTGGTCGCTACCGCTGAGGTCAACTGATGGATGGGGATGTAGTCCAGGAATTCTGGGTCATTAGAGATACATATAAAATTAAAAACACTGGTCACTATAGCTTTTGCAATTTAGAACACACATAAACACATTCAGAAGGAGGACAGATTCCCCCAACAATCCAAACACCTATTTGAGACAATTCAGGCAATCTGCCTCCAGAGGTTTGAAGGGGATACAGATCAGCATTATATAAGGCTCTTAGACAGTTATATGATGATAGCACCTCCAACTTAAAAAGATGGGAAGAGGATGCTGAGGTAAGTTAACTGAGGAAGAGTGGGACAAGGTTTTTAGCTTAGTTAACAGCACCACACACTCACCCTTGTGGCGAGAATTTGAGTGGAAAATTAAAACCAGATACTTCTACACACCAGCTATAAAGCACAAATGAGGTAGAGATGTCTCACCATACTGCCGGAGCCTCCTGTGGTGACCCTTAGTGCATCACTCCCAAATTTCTGATGTTGCCCTGTACTACAAACCATTCTGGCAGCAGGTGGCACAAGTGTTGTCAGACATTTTTGTCTGTTCCACACCACTGGGCATTACTCAGCTGGTCCTGGGCCTTTATCCTCAGGAGGTCAGAAGAGCTGATAGTGAATACTTTGGAACATCCTGCTGGCTACCACCCACAAAGCCATAATGCGTAAATGGCTAGCATGGGATCCACAGACACACTAGCAGTGGATAACTCTGGTTCAAGAAATCCAAAACATGGAAGAACTGACATATAAAATGAATCTAAAGGCCCATGTTTTACCTGTAGGTGGTCACAGTGGTCTCTGAGGCTTGAGGCTGCCCTGAGCAGTCAGTCGGTAGAGTAGCCCTACCCCAAGACTAGTAACAACAAGGTACAGATGAAACTACAGGGTGGATAAGAGATAAGAGAACTGTAGAGGGATATATATATATATATATATATATATATATATATATATCTGCTTGGCTCACTGTATGACAAAGAAAGGAACTGTAAGCTCTAGATATAACAAACTTGTAAATTAACTGTCTGTTAACTGATTTTGAAAAAAACTGTGCATTATAATTATTGTACCCAAGTGTTTCAATAAACTTGAATTAAAAACAAAAACTGCTGCAGCCTGTAGGCTGTGTGTGGACTCAGGGACCCTGTGTCCTGTTCTGCTGAGGGACGGGGGATGGCAATCAGTGTTAGTTTTCTTTTTTTTTTTTTTTTTGTGGGGCCAGACTCCAGTGGCTCAGTCCCCACTCACTGCTAGTTTTATTAATGAGAGATATGAAGGGCAACTAGTGAGACAACACCTTTTTGACTACAGAGAAGCGAAAAAAATTGATAGACTTTTAGTGTTAACTTCTATTGTAAGAGACGCTGATTGAGGGAGTGATCCTGTATTTACCCAGCTTATGAGGAAGTGTCACAGGAAGACTGAAGTGATATCTGATTGTGGGCTACCCATTTTAGCAAGAGACAGAACTGCAAGAGAAAGAGATAAGGAGGACTGGGAGCCTGTCTGACTGCCTGAGCCTTCCAATGTCCTGCAGGTCCATCCCTCTTCCATATTCTGAGGTTCTTTACTGTCATCTCTCATCAGTGGATTGAGCAGCATCAAGTACAAGTGGTTGGGTGTCTGGATCCAAAGTGCTAACAACCGGACAATTGTCGCTCTCAGGAGCATGAGATGGAAACAAATTGTGGAGGTCTATGATGGAATAGTACTTTGTTGGCCCAGAGTTTTCAGTGGAGGAATCACTCCTTATTTTCTCCAGGGTGGATTTTGGTGCAGAGGAACTGTGGCTCTGTAGGAAGCAGGCATGAGTCTCTGGCCATTGGGTGTCGTGAGGGCCACAGTCTCGGGGATGTACATTTACCCAATTGGCAACAGGTGGTTAGGTGTATAGTCTGGCTTTTGTTCAGTTTCCCTTCTGGGTGGATTCTGTAGACTAGCATGTCTCATATTAATTCCACAATGATGTGAGAAGTACTGCCACCATCTATCAGCAAGTCTGCATTTTCTGCATAAAGCCAAGTTCCTCACCAACTCCCAGTCCTCAGGTAAGATTTCATGAGCTTTGCCTTTCTGGTCGTACCTGATCTTTTTAACCAGATTCCTCTTACTAGACATTTCAGAGACTATATGATAGGTGGTATCCAGTTGGCCTTTGAGCCAGTGCACATACTGCAAGTACATCTGTAGGTGAGCTCCATCTACAGAGACCACAAACCACAGATCCACAGGTAACCTAACCTCTCTACAAAACATTAAATAGTATGGAGAAAATCCAGTGGCATCACTTGTGGTACAGTTGTACACATGAAGAAGAGTGTTGACCTGCAAGCTTCACTTTGCCTTCTTTTTGGATTCAACATGCCCAGCATGTTGAGCAATGTCATTAAAATACTCTGGCTGCAGCTTACCTTGAGGGCAATATAGGGTAATGCATAACTTCTGAATCCCCACAGTGATAACCAGTCATTGAACAAATGGTTCTTGAAGTCACATTCTTGATCTGAGTGGATCCATTTCAGCACTGTAGTGGAGCATGAACTTGTCCATCAGTATATGGGCAACAGTAGTAGCCTGTGGAGCTTTTGTTTGTTAGCTTGCACATACCCTGAGAAATGATCAGCGACCACCAGGATATTGGCAATGTTCTTGGAGTCAGGTTCCAAACTGAGAAATCTATACCCCATGAGCTCCATGGGAGCACTTGTCTCAATGTAGACTGCAGGGGTGGTCCTCTTTGGCAATGTTTTGTGTTGCAGACAGTGGGCTCAATTTTCAGAGTCCTTAAAGTGACACAAGTTGTGTTGCTCGAGGGCTGCAGCAAACTTAGGTTGCACCAGGGACCCCTATGCCTGAGTTTAGAAAACTCAGGGTCCCAGAGTCAAACTCCCTGGGTTTGCCACAAGCTGACAGGTGCACAAAACAGTTGGCACACCTGTGGAAATCGTCACAGGATCCGCCCCTACCTGACATGACACTAGATTGGCTGGGATGGTTGGGTGGTGGCAGTGAAAACTGCTGTACAGTGAGGCCGGGGCAGAAGGGGCATGGGAGGTGACATAGGGAGTCGAGAGACAGTGGGCATGGAAGGGATTGATGTGGCACCTGGCAGGTTTGCATCTGCCTTTGTATTTATTCTGGTAATGTCCATCACTTTGTTGTGAGATTACGAACCAAAGTACTTTACTGATTCCTTCTACTGTATATAAATTAGACAGTTCAAATCCACCACATCTACAGAGGGCAAGTGTTATTTCAATTAGCATGGCAACATATTGAATTGTAACACAGCAGACCTCACAACTGTTCAGTAATATAGACCATACAAAATAATCCACCATATATACCTATTATTGGGGAGTCATATGATTATTACGGTCTGTATAACTGAATAGCAGTGAAGTCTGCTGTGTTGCACATTCAATTGGATGCCATGTTATTCAGAAATAGCACTTGCCCCTCTGTGGATGTGTTGGATTTGAATTGTCTAATGTATATACAGCAGAATGAATTGGTACAGTACTTTGCAGTAATCTACAGTGAAGTAATGACATTTACAAAATAAACATGAAAGACAAATGCACTCCTGCTGGGTGCCACATCAATCCCTTTCATGCCTGCTGTCTACCCAACTCCCCCATGCCACCACATGTGTCCTTCTGCCCCACATTCAGGTCTTCCCCAATTCACCACACTGTGTGGCACTGATGCAAGGCATTTAGACCACCTCCTGGCTGGTCTAAATTGAGGTTCTTGCTATCTCCATGGCGGGGATTACATAATCCCAAAAAGGGGATGTTGCAAGCCCCCTTGTGACCTGGTATACCCGATGTCAGTTGCAAGGCTGGTGCAGTGCCACTTTTGTGCAACAGCTCCCTTTTTCAATGCAGACCACATTCGAAAATTGAGATACTGCATCTTTTAATTCAAGGTGCCACTTGCATCATTTATGCTTGGCATAGGCACCTTGCATATTTCTTAGGCTTTGAAAATCAGGCCCAGTGTCTGCACCATTTCAATAGTCCTCCACCTCACTCCCAATTTGTAGTCCAACAGAACTGAGCACAAGCAAGGTCAAAAGTCGGTTGGGTTCCTAGATTTCCAATTTTATCATGTAGAGCTCTAAGTAGCCATTGTAGCCAGGGATAGTTTGTTTTTCATGGTCAGCAAATATCCTGAATTTCTACTTGATACATAGTAAAGGGTTGGAAGGGATTGTAGCTGGTCCCTGTCTATGGTCAGCTCACACTTCTCTTGGTTTACTTTCATGTTGCCTTTCGTAGCTATTTATAATTTTCTATTTATAATTTTATTTATGCTATTTATAACTTTTCTTTTTAGAGTTAATTTAAATTACTATTTAGTGCAATGCAAAGGTTTGGAAGAGGGTTGTAGCAGATCCCTATATTGAGTCAGCTCACTGTGTCCTGATTTATTTATGTATGTTATCCACTGTAGCTAATTATAGAACATTTCATTTTAAAATACATTTTAGAATTTAATCTAGATTGCTAATTAGCACTGAGTAAAGGGTTAGTGAGGATTACAGCTGATCCCTATCTAGGGTTCAGCTCACATTTCACTGGTCTAATAATTTAAATTATCCATTGTAGCTAGTTGATCAATTCTATTTAATTCACATTTTAGAGTTTTATCTAAATTTCAAATTAGTACAGAGTGAATGGATGGAGGGATTGCATCTGATTGCTATCTTGGGTCAGTTAATAACAAGTGTAGGGCTAACAGGCAGACTGGATGGGCCTGGAGGTCCTTATCTGTGACATATTCTATGTTTCTATAACTGCTCTGAGCATTGGTGAAACAGGAGGAGGAAGGTGAAACAAGAGAATCTGCGGATTGCTGTAGGTATTCTTAATTGGTTAAGTATGAAGATATTTAGCAGTTAGGTGAAGCTAGGGCTGAGAGTATGTGGGAAATAGGAACATGTATGAGTATCAGGATAGGTGGAGCAGAGTGGATAGCTGTAATAATTGTGGAGCAGCAGTCTTTCTGGGGATAATGTGGAGTACAGGTGGATGTCTAGTGTGTAGGAGCTTGGATTAGCTAAGGGCAGAAGTAGACAGCTCAGATGGGAGCTGGGAATGATGGAATGAGAGTCAGAGAAGCAGGGCAATGGAGTTTACACAAGGTTTACACAGATGAATGATGGTCTTGGGCAGAAAAATGGTGCTTGCAGGATCACCCAGTATCAGGGGACACCTTTTCCTCAGAGGGCCAGGAAGCCATGGAGGTGAATGCCACGTGGTGGGAGGAAAGAGTAGGTCAACAAGGTGGCATCAGGAGCATGAACTGAAGGGTGTCTTTGATGAATGTATTTGATGCACTATCTGGAAGGGGGCTAACAGGATGTGGGGTAGAGGATCAAGCTAAAACAATGAGGTCAGGGATTAAAAGACAGAATATGGGTGGTGAGACTATACAAGATACACAAAGTGGGTTGGGAATAAGAATCAGACAAAGTGGGAAGAGAGTGATGGGAAGAATAGGACAGAGCAGGTGGAAGTGAGAATAAAGTGGAGGCAGGCATACGTAGTCAGAAAAGGAAAGGCATACAGGGAATGGAGACATAACTGGAGGGGATGAGTAGAGGTTGTGGTGGAGCATTATCCAGAGAAGAGGAAACAATTAGGTCAGGGAACAGCTAGTAGAGTAGTCATGGAGGAAGTGAGGAGACATTTAATGGAGGGATGGGAGAGTAGTAGTCCTGAGGGACTCTGTAATTAAGGGAATTCGATGAGGATTAAGGGTTACCAGAATGCAAGAATGAAGGTGATCTGCATGACTGGGATGACAGCAGGGAAGGTGCCCAGGAAATAAGGGAAACAGTAAGGGGGGCCAAATGTAGTTATACACCCAGGTACCAGTGATCTAGCTGGGGTGGAGGTAGAATTAGTAAAAAGTAGATTCAGGGTGGTAGGGAGCACCTGTAGAGAAATAACAAGATCACTGGCATTCTCAAAAGTACTAGCAATGCCAATCGCCAGTACAGTCTGGAAGAAAGGGTGAGGATTTTAATGTCTAGCTGAAAGAATGGTGCAAGGAGGAAGGGTTCATATGTATCAGGGATTGGGGGATTCCTGGTCAGATTAATCACCTTATGCACCAGACAGATTACACCTCAGCAGGGAGGGCTCGAGGATACTCAGGGAGAAGGTGTGTGTGTGTGTGGGGGGGCTTATGTAAGAAGAAGTAAAATGGCAGCACCACTCTATCAGTGAAGAGACTTTTTTTATTTCAACACTTTACAGAACCACGATCCCTGATCTGCCCAATGTTTCACCCAATGGCCTTCTTCAGAACCGGGATCTGGGTCTATGAATTTATAAAAAGTTTTTCTCAAGGCAACCAAATGTTCTAATACATCAAACAACCACTTCTTATTTGCCTCTTAGATCATGCGGTAATCTAATCTTGTAACAGCAAGGTTATCAGAGTTCAGTCTTATAGCCTTTTTGTTCAGTATAACAATGTGTCCCTTACGCCTATACTGAACAAAAAGGCTATAATAATGTAAACTTTGGTGACCTTGTTGTTAAAAGATTAGATTAATACATAGTTCTAGGAGGCAAACAAGAAGTGGATGTTTGCTGTATTAGAACATTTGTTGCCTTGAAACATGTTTTTTATAAATTCATAGACCAAGATCCTTGCCCTGAAGAAATCCATTGGGCAAAATGTTGGGCAAATCAGGTTATCGTGGTTCTGTAAAGTGTTGAAATAAAAAGTCATTTCAGTGGATACAGTGGTGCTGGTATTATACTTCTTTTGATATTGGACTTTTCTGCTTCTTCAGACCGGCAATATAGTGTGAATAACAGTAGAAGGGAACCCACATGCTCCATGTTCTGCTGGGGGGTATATAACACATAAACTTCTGAGAGTGGGGCAGATGAGCTGTCAGGCCAAAATACTCCAGAAGAGGAGGACAACAGACTTACCCCTCATAATAGCAGAAGCAGTCTGTGGGTGGAGTGGGAACAAAGTGTTCAGAAATGGGAGAGAGAGAGAGATGAATGCACAGAGGGAGTAAGGGAAGGGAAGTAGTAGGGGATAGAAAGGGTCTCATATTCCAGGTGGAGGGTAGTGTCCCTGAGCTTGAGAAGTCTCAGTAATAATATGGATGACCTGCATGTGCTATAAACTGAAGGAGGTGGACTTTACACAGTAACAGACTTGGACCTAACCACACCCTGACTGGACCTTTTGCTCACTGGGGATCATTTATATAGGACAGACAAGGTGATTAAGGAAAGGGGCAGAGTGGCAGTTTATATCAGAAGGTATATTATACACAAGGGAGGGGTCAGATGAAGGGAGGGTAGAAGTATTGTGGCTTCAGTTAATGTCAAATAGAGGAAGGGAGGTAAGGTTGGGGATGGTTTATACATCTCCTAACCAAGACAAGGAGAGGGTCAGGGAATTATGCTCACAATGTTTGAAAGCGGCAAGGAAGGGCAAGGTGGTAATAGTGGGATACTTCAACCTGCCCAAGATAGACTGAGCATACAGACCACAACATACGTGAGAAGTCAGGTGATTCTTGAAATGTTGCAGAATGGGTTCCTGACTCAGAGTCTTAGAACTCACCGGGAAGGAGCAATCCTTGATCTAGTGTTCACAAATGAGGAGCATGTACAATACATAAAGGTCAAGGAGCCCCTTGGTAGCAGTGATCATAACACAGTGTGGTTTCTGCCAGATATGGGTGAGGAAATGTACCCACTAAGACTAAAGCACTGGAATTTAGAAGGGCAGACTTTAGGAAGATGGACAAATTGTTAAGAATACACCAGATGGGCATTAGGGCAGACATGGGTAGACCAAAGTGGTCCATCATCAAGGAGGGATATTAACTGCAACAGATAAGTGTGTGAGGCTCAGGGGAAAAACTCAAGGGTCAGAAAAACAAGCTGGTTTAGTATTGAAGTTGCCCAGGCAGTAAGAGACAAAAGGTTAGCCTTTAGGAAATCTAAGAAACCAATAGGAAGAGCACACAGAAATTTGTCTAAAGATGTCTAATGAAACAATTGAAGTAGTCAGGTGGGTTAGATCTAAGAACGAACTGCAATTAGCAGAGAGGGTATTGAGAAGGGAGAAAGTCTTTTTTGATACATAAGTGAAAAAGAGATAAGAAAGACAGGATAGTTAAGCCTTGAAAAGGAGAGCGGTGGTGGAGGAGAATGGTGAAAAAGCAGAAGTGCTGATTGAAAAATTTCTGCTCCGTCTTCACCAAGGAGAATCATGTATCTGCGGCAATGGGGGAAAAGATGTGCGTGGGGAGAAGGGAGCATGGAGGTAGTAATAAAGGGACTAAAGTGAGGAATGGACTGTTAACATTGAAGATGGACAAATCTCCTGGTCCAGATGAAGTACATCCATAATTTATTTATTTATTTAAAATTGGTGACGGGAAAGGCACACTGAGTCAAGGCTCGTTTCCAGGTGTGACCCAGGTACAAGGTGTAACAGAAAACTAAACAGAGAAATACAACAGGTTTTGTTACAGACGATAGTACAATAGCAGTATGCAGGACAGTGCAGCAAATTTCTGTTTAGACGTGGGATACAGCATCTGGGACTTTCATGTTTAGTGAATTGCGTAATCAGCATAAGTCAGAAGTTAGTGTATATAGCTTATCACAACTGGTAACATGATAGAGTGAACTCAGTTCTGGAAGCACTGGAAGATCTGGAATCACTCTATCATGGGAGGAACCTGAGGCAAAGATGATGGTATCATTGGGCGTATAGATGTACAATAGAGGAGAGGCAGGCAGAGGGAGGTTGTTTATGAAAAGGGAGAAAAGGATGGAGCCGAGGATAGAGCCTTGGGGGATGCCTGGTAGTACCGGGATTGGACAGTAAGAGTTCTCGGAGGATGAAAGGCGGGGCTGTCTGCAGCAGGAAATTACTATTTGGGCAAGACATAGAAGGCTAGGCCTGAGTCAGGGAGGGACCTTATAACCAACTGGGGCAAGAGGGAGGTTAGAAGCCTGAGGGTAGCATTGCATCTGCGAGGGAGGGGCCTAATGGAGGTTAGGAGGAGATTGTTCAGAGGAGGGGGAGGCGGTAGGAAAAGGCTGCTTGTCCCGAGGCAGAGAGAGGCGGTGAGGTTGGAAGGTGTGTGCGTCTCTGTGGCAGAGTGGGTAGCCTGAGTAACTGGCTAGTGTGAGGCGAGAGGAGAGGTAGGGAGGTAAGGAGCCTAGCCAGTATTTAGCTAAGAGGGAGGCACTGTGGATGGTCCTCCTATGTGAGAGTGGGGTCAAGGATAGAGAAGTAGAGGAGGCAGTGGTGAGTAAGTGAGGGAGGGCTGTGGTGAAATGACAGAAGGAGTTGAGAAGGATGTCAAGTTTTGAGAAGGATGAGGCTGGGGCTGTGCAGTAGATGATGTCCGCATCAGTCCAGGACTGGTAGGATGGTTTCGTACAGTTTGCTACAGTGGGAGGGAAGGCTGGCTTTGTGGTGATAGAGGCAGGCCAGCTTGGGCGGAGTTTAGTGCAGACTGCCTCAGTGTGGACAGAACAGTTGAGGTGGCTGTCCAGCCAGACTCCCAGATGCACGTGAAGGCAGGCACCATCTCCAGGGAGAGCCTTCTAGGAGTGCAGATTGGTGGTGGGGTGGGTAGGGAGGCGAGCTTTGTCTTGTACCGAATACCATGGTTACCATTTTTTTTGCCTTTAGTTTGAGTTGTTTTTGGGAGCCAGGTTTGGACACTGTTAAAGTCACTTTGAAGATCTGGAAGCACTCTATCATGGGAGAGGTCTGAGGCAAGATGATAGTGTCATCGGCATATAGATGTGCGTTAGAGAGGTGAGGTGGGGGAGGTCGTTTATGAAAAGGGAGAAAAGGATGGGGCCGAGGATAGAGCCTTGGGATGCCTGAAAGGATGGGTAGTGGGGGAGGAGTGTCCCCTATTTGAACTGACTGCTGCCTGTTCAGGAGGTAGAGTGGAACCAGTTGATGGCAGGCTGGGTGAGGCCAAGGAACTTAATTTGCAGAGTAGCAGGGGTGGAGACTTGAGTCAAAGGCTTTGCCAGGCCAATGAAGATGGTGGAGGTGGTTTGGCCTTTGTCCATAGCAGTGAGAATAGAGTCAGTTACACGTAACAGGGTGGTGATAGTGGAGTGATGTTTTCTAAAGCCTGATTGAAAAGGGAGGGAGCTGTTTGAAGAGAAAGCAGCTGACAGTTTGGAGGCGTGGTGATTCTTGGAGTTTGGCGAGGAGGGAGAGAGATGATCGGTGGTTTTCCTGGCTGGGAGGGTCTCCACCTTTATGCAGGGAAGTGTTTGGCCAGTTTCCAGGCGGTGGGATTGCGGCTGTTGAGAGGGAGAGGTTGAGTAAGTGAGTTAAGGGGCGTTGTAAGCTGAGGCAGAGATGTGGAGCAATCTGGGTGTCAGCCATCTGGGCTGGTTTTGGACTGGTTTAGAATGGTGAGGCAGAGTAGACCTCCGGGCATGAAGGGGAAGAGGAAGCTGGAGTCAAGGGGAGGAAATTGTGAGGTTGGAGGAGGGGCTGAGTCTGGCAGAGCACAGGAGATGAAGAATGAGTTAAAGAGTTCAGCTACAGAAGCAGGATCTTCTACTGTTCTGCCATTTAAGCTGAGGACTGGGCTGGCTTGCTTAGTGGGAGGATCCATTGGGAGTTAGGACCTTCCAGAAGGATGCAGGGAGGCTTGGTTACAGGTAAGTTGTGTTTTGAAGTACGAGGCTTTAGATTTCTGAATTGCGTTGGAGCATTTGTTTCTGAGAAGTTTGGAGGTTTGGAAGTCGCAAGGGACAAGGAAAGCTTTATACAGCCTCCATGCCTTGTCCCTGGCCTGACATAAGTTGATGAGGTCCTAAGTGATCCAGGGTGATGGTAACACTTAACTCTGGCTTTCCTGAGGGGCGTGGTGGTCCCAGGTGCTTAGGAGGATGCTGCTGAAGTGGGATGAGGGTAAGGTCAATGTCTTGGGAGATGAAGACTGGAAGCCAGTGCGCATTTGAAAGGTCATGCTGTAGAAGCGGATTAGCGAGGAGTGTAGCAGGTGAGACCAGATGAATTTGGGCGGATTGTGGTGGAGTGGATTTTGTGGATGCAGTAAGTGATGCAGTGTTCGCTAAGGGCATCGGAGAGGTGCCTGAGGCAGTGACCCTGTGTGAATGGGAGGTTAAATCCAGTCTAGAAGGGAGTGATTTTGAGATCGGTGGTTTAGGCGGGTGGGTTCCTGGATTACCTGGGAGGGTACAATACATAAAGCTGAGGAGCTGGAAGAAGAACTTGTGAGCCACTGGTGGACCTGTTCATTAGTTCACTTGAGTCAGGTGTGGTACCACAAGACTAGAGGATGGGCAATGTGGTGCCCCTCCATAAGAGCAGTCCTAAGGATGACCCAGGGAACTATAGACCGGTCAGTTTGACTTCAGTTGTATGCAAGCTCATGGAGACTATACTTAAGGAAAGGTTGGTTGAGTATCTAGAGAAGAAGGATCTTCATGATGCTAAGCAGCATGAGTTTATGGGCAGGAGGTCATGTCAAATTAATCTGATGTAATTCTTTGACTGGGTCACCAAAACATTGGATAAGGGTCAGGCAGAAGACATTCTCTACCTAGATTCTAGTAAATGTTTTGATTTTGTACCCCACAAAAGGCTAATTAGGGAATTGGCAGATCTATGGTTTGGAGAGAAGATGATAAGATGGGTGGAAAATTGGCTTGGGAGCAGAACACAGAAGGTACCGGTGAGGGAGAATTATCTAACACTAGAGAGGTCATGAGTGGGGTCTGCAGGCTCTGTGCTAGGGATGGTGTTGTTCAATGTGTTTATTAATAATGGTGCGGATGGCATTAAGGGCTTGATGTGCCTTTTCACGGATAACATCAAGCTCTGGGAGGGTGAAGGGATGCAGGATCTAAGGGAGGATCTGAAAAGCTTGAAAGTTGGTCAGGGATTTGGCAGCTTAAATTCAGTGCCAAAAGTACAAGTTATGCATTTTGAGATGAGAATCCCACAATGGAGTACTACCTGGGAGAGTCTGCTTATCTGGGGTGCATTGCTAGGGGTATTAGCAGTAGGCAAAAGGAGGTAATTTTCCCTATTATAGGTCACTGGTGAGTCCACATATGTATGGAGTAAAGTTCTGGTACCGTTACCTTAAAAAGACATTATCTTGCTGGAGAAAGTACAGAGGAGGGCAACAAAGATGACTGCAGGTCAGCAAGTGAAAACCTATAAGGAGAGATTGGGAGACCTGAACATGTACTCACTAGAGGAGCAGAGGGAGAGAGGGGCCATGATAGAAACTTTCAAATACATGAAAGGAATAAATAGGGTGGATAATGAGGCTATATTTAGGCTAGGTGGCAACCGTAATACAAGGAGCACTGTCTTAAATTGGATGGTGGAAAGTTTAATAGGGAATCTAGAAAGCACTTCTTCACTGAGAGGGTGGTGGACAGTTGGAATATACTCTGGAAGAGGTGGTCTCATTGACAATGGTGGCATCTTCAAAAGAGGTGAGATAGACATAACTGGAAAGTAAAGGTTATGGGAGGGTGGATGGAAAGGTTGGGAGGATTAGTTGGAGGGCAGGGTCTGTAGATCAAGCTATGGACCCTTCAATTATGAGCAGACTAGATAGACCTAATGGCCTTTTTCTGCTGGCTAATTCATATGTTCGTAAGTACCAGCCACTGAAATTTGGTGGGCAACAGCAGTTGTTTTCTGGGAACCCACTGGGGCCTTGGATCTACTGATACAGCAGGTTGCCATTTGGGTGCAGCTTTTACCATTCTTTGAGCAAAGTCAGGTGTCTCCCTTTCGTGGCACAATCCTGGGGCATCCACTCCCACTGGAGAGTAAGCAGAATAGCTCTGAGTCTAGAGTCCTGTCTTGTTTTCTCTGTAGATCAAACCAGCTCAGGTGTGGCAAGGATGTTTTGTGAAGGCCACAGAACTACAACACACATTTGGCACTCACTGAAGACACCCAGGCTGTCTACAAATTGTTGCACATTTATAGGGTGGGTTACTCAATGGTGTCAAATCTTCTGCAAAGCACTTTAACAGTGGTCTTTAGGATCTTGATCCATTCCATACCAGCAGTATCATTGTCACTCAGTGTAACCCCTAGGTGGTGCTATCACAAGGAGCTACTACCCCTGCCTGCTTAGCTATAGCAGGTCAAGGGGCCTGAGTTCTGAAATGCTGCCTCCAACCCGGAGGTCCAGGGTTGGTAGTGGTCAAGCTAACCTGAGCACAGCACTCCAGAACACTGTAAACCGCCTCTTTCCTTACTAGTGGCTGGAACAATACACAATAATCACTTTCACAATACCTGATACAACATCAAGTACCCACACTGTTTGCACTTACCACCAGGGCTTTCCTCTGGCCTGCCATGGGGACCCCTGTAAAACAAGGTTATACACGGCAAATAACAGCAGTATAGTACTCTTGCACAAACTGGAACCACAGTCAGGGTAAATGCAAAAAGAGTTAGATCTGATTTATTTAAGGGACTTGAACAAGAGAGGGATGTAATCAGGTTAATTTGCTTAAAGGCTGTATCAGTCAAACAATTAAGCATGCACTTCAGGGTCCATAAACAGTCACACACTCTGGGTACCCAGATGGAGAATGGTAGGCTAGCAAGGAATGTTGCAGCTGGTTGGGTCCCTGTGATGGAAGAAAACAACATACACAACACTATTTGTAATCTGGAGCCGGAGGGTTCAGTTCGTGAAAAGAAGACAAGACAATCAGATGACACACTTTTAGATTAAGCTGTTGTTGCAGGGAGCTACCCTGATGATTACTCACGATACCCAAGACTGGTCACAGGCTGGGCAAAAATTGAGACAGCAGGTGGTTAATCTGGAGTGCCAGGAGAAGCAGGGCCCACACGAATCGCAGAGGCATTGTTCCTGTTCAAGCGTGGAGCAGGGGCTGATCCCGCAGGTCTCTTATCAATGGCGTTCTCGTGCAGTGGGTAGTTTGGCTGGGCCAGTGGAGACCCAGCCAAATGGAGACAAATCTAATACGGTCCGCTTTGGGCTGGATGCAGCTTCCAGCAAGCAGAACACAGTTCACACAGTGGGGAACCAAATCACGACCCACTAACAACTCACAGCACATTTACATGTAAGGAAATTCTACTGTACCAGGCAAACCACTCCCTGGTCATGATCGCAAAGTCTCTGCACAAACCGGGATTCAAAAGCAGCTGGACATCCTGACAGGCTGATCGCATTCAGCAAAATCTTCGGTCTTCTCCAGGTATGAGCCTAGTTAAAATCAGTGGCTTACTTTGTTCTCACAAACTTGGATTTAGTCTGAAATAATTCTCTTCTCTCCCTCTCAGGGGCATCAGGCAGACATGCAGGCCACAACTCAGGCCTTTCCACAGTTCTCCGTGAAACTACTCAGATAGCTGCTTGACTGGCTCAAGCTGTTGCTTCTTCAGCTCCCAATTAATCCAAAAGGTTCGGTTGGCTGATCTGTCTGTCAGTCACAACAAAGGCTCCCCTTCAGGTGCCAAAGGTGCCAAAAGCCCCAAGCTACAATTCCTACAGATTTTGACCCCAGACAGCTCTTGTAGTCCGGCTCCATTTTAGGTCCCACCAGTACTGATTGGTCCAATTTGGCAGTCCAGGACCAAGATAGTGGAGATAAACAAAACAGTCCTTGCTGCAAAGAAGGCAGGTTAGACAAACTACATTATCATTATCACACTAAATAATTTTCAGCAAATAGTTACATCTTTCAACAGAGCTCCTCTCAGATTACTTAAGCTGCAATCAGGCAGCTCTTAGACAGTAAAGAGACAGTGCACAAAGGCTATACAGGCACTCTCTGGCAATCACATTTAAACTGCTAAAACGCGGGACACCAGCCTAGCAGTCAGCATTTAAGGCAAGCTCAAGGAAGACTTTTTGGGAACCCCCATTTGTAGGGGTTACACCTTCCTGCCTGGAGAAAACTTGGTGCCCGTGTTAAGTCTGTACCATCATGCATCAGTTAACATAAATGTATTACTTTGCTATACCATATTCACTAAACTTAATGATACTATATTCATTCTGACAACACATTGTGCATATTTCACACAGGTAAATTGAACATTACTATACTGAATCAGGTAATAACTTCTTGTACCTTAAACAATGCAAGAGGAGCCCTTTCCTATCAGCTAACTTGGGACTAGAGGGGCGGGGGCACCATGGTGAGAGGAAAGACAAGTAACCTGAATTGCCTGTCAAGCTCAATTTGGGCAGTGAGCTTGGTGAGACATAAACACATTTGTGCACCACATTGAGAGGCAAATCCACTGGCCTCCTGGGAGAATCATAACTGAAGCTGCATTACTG
This sequence comes from Neoceratodus forsteri, assembly GCA_016271365.2. Classification (NCBI taxonomy): domain Eukaryota; kingdom Metazoa; phylum Chordata; order Ceratodontiformes; family Ceratodontidae; genus Neoceratodus; species Neoceratodus forsteri. The sequence continues at coordinate 647,265,297 of CM028137.1, forward strand.
GCTTGACAGCTCGGCCAGTCTTTCTGAGGGGACAACTACGGTCTCTGTACTCTCAGCACTGGTCTGGGGACTCTCATCACTTGTGAGGGGTGCCTCTGCCTGGATGGGAATGTCCAAACTTGGGGCACTGTTGGCTCCTTGCTCTGTAGGCTCTGTTTCTACAACACTTGACTCCATTTTGTGAAGGCTCAGGCACTATCAGACTTTGAGGCACGGAATGAGGGTTGTCAGCACTCTCATGGTGTTCTTCAAATTCTGGTATGCCACCAGAAAGACTCATTCCATCAGCCCCTCCTCAGGCAAATCATACAGTTCCACAATACCAGAGACTCAGCATCTTCAGATGTGATACTTTGCACTTCACTTTCAGGCAGCATTGGCTTCAAGGACAAAGCTGGGGGTTAGAGCAGTCCAGAAGGCCCAACTTCATTCCCTCAATTAATCATGGGATTACCTCAAACAGCTGACTCAGTTCATAAGAGGGTAATTGATAAGTCGACTCACTTTCGTCAGAAGTGGACTGACAGTCACTATTATTCTGGGCCTGCTATGGAAGAAACCTTAAATCTGTGACCACTGGGGTAGGCTGACTCTGCTCCTTCTTGCGCAGCATGAGTCAATGGCCCAGGGACTCAATTTCTGGGGTTTAGCCTCAATCATGACTTGGCCGATAGGTAGCAAGTGGCTACGTGCATGGTCTTGACTGCTTTGGAGTTGTTCTCTGGGCGCACCTTGTACACAGGTAAATCATCCAGCTTTCAAACTACTACATGGGAAGATGGTGCCACTGATCAACAATTTTGTGTTTACCATGCAGTCCTAATTGTGTAACAACACACGGTCTTCAGGTCAAGCTCTTGAGCATTTACTTTTTATCATGCCTCTCTTTGTTGGCTAGCTTTCTTTCATGCGTCCATTGTCTGGGCCAGTTGATAGGCATGGTTCAATTGAGCTTTCAGTTTTTGTACATATTGCAAGTAGTTTTCAGCTTGATCCCATCTGGAGAGACCCCAAAACAGACATCAACTGCAGCCGGGCCTCTTTCCGAACATGAGGCAGTAGGGTGAGAACTCTGTAGCATAATTATTTGTGCAATTGTATGTGTATACCAAGGTGCTAATCTGCGGCTCCATTTATGCTTGTCTTTTTGGGTGGAGGTACCCAGCATGTCTAGAAGGTGTGTTTAAAATGTTCTGGTTGAGGGTCTCCCTGCGGGTGATAGAGGGTGGTTCTTGACTTTTCGCACCCCATAGAAACATTTCTTTGATTAGTCGATGCTCAAAGTCTCTGCCCTGGTCAGAGTGGATCCACTCAGGGGCACCATAGTGGGTGAAGAAATTTTCCACTAGCACCTTGGCCATGGTGGATGCCTTTTGGTCTTTGGTGGAAAAGCTTGTGCATACCGTGTGAAATGATCCATAACCACTGACACACTGCCAATGTTCCACTGATCAGGTTCTAAACACAGAAGTCTATGCAGACTAGATCCATGGGGTGCTGGTAGTATTATTAATAAGGGGGCAGCCCTCTGAGGCTGGGCTTTCTTTGCAGGCAGCGACTACAAGTCTTTACATGGTGCTCAACATCGCCCTCATTTTGGGCCAGTAGAAGCAAGATTGTACCAGGTCAAGGGTTCTGTCAATACCGAGGTGCCCCATGTGTTTGTAGAGGGACCTCAGTACCAAATCTTTAAAGGCCATGGGCAGGACCAATTGTTGCTTGTCTACTTTGCCACTGTGATCTACTGTCTCTCTATACAACAACTGATTGAGCAACTTCAATCTGGGGCCTTCTTTAAACAATAAAGCAGTTCGCAGGTCCGTGGAGCGAACTTAGACACATCTTTTCCCACAGGCAGGGCATCAAGTGCTGGCTGAATCATAGAATCTTGGGATTAAGCCCACTGAATGCTGTCATTGTCAAACTGAGGTAGTGCACTAATATCTAGAGCAGAGAAGTGGCAATAAGCAGCTGGGATGCAGGTGTCAGAAGGGTTCAAGCAATCTACTAAACAGTCCACTGTGTCTGCAGACATCTGTTCATCTCTATCAAACTTTGGCACAATGCTTGAATGTCAGATTCAGACAGCCTGGCACAATCACTCCTAGAAGTGGGCCTTCATGATAGGGCATCAGCATCAATATGGTTCAGGCCGGTCTGTATTCAACAGCATAATCATAGGTTAATATTGCAGAAAGCCACGGTGCCAGTGGCGTCTAACTTGAATGAAGTCTGTACATAGATCAACAGGTTATTGTCAGTCTTCACCAATATCTTGCCCATAGAGGTATTCATGAAACTGGTCAACGATAGCCCATTTTAGCGCAAGGAAGTCCAACTTATGCACAGGGTAGTTTTGTTCAGACAGGGTCAAGCTCCTACTGTCGAAAAGCTACTGGTCTCAGGCCATCCTCATGGTCTTGATACAGCACCGCTCCTAGACCTTGCAGACTAGCATCAGTATGCAGCAAATAGGGTTTGAGTGGGGTCAGCATAGGCGAGATGGGGGGCATGGGTAGTGCTTATATAATCTCATGGAAGGCTGCTTCACATTCAGGCATCAAGCGGGGGCCGAAGAAGTTCACCTGGGTGGAAATATACTTTTCTGGTTCTTTAATGGCCCTTTTTTGTATTACGATTGGTAGGAGGTAACCCTTGGTAAGGTTCAAGAGTGGTGAATCACCTTAGAATAGTCTTTTCTGAACCTGTGGTAGTAGCCACAGAACCCCAGAAAATGTTGTAGTTCTTTCAGATTATGGGGCTGGGGCCAAGTAGTCCATCTTCAACCTTACTGGGACTCATTCTCTATCCCTTTAGTAGATACTATGTGCCCCACATACTTCACGGAGGTTTGAAAAAACTGGCACTTTTCAATGGACAGCTTGAGGCGAAGTCTTCCAGTTGGTCTAGGACTTTAAGCAGTCGGTTCTAATGCTCCTCTAAGGTGCTCCCAAACACAATGACATTGTCCAAGTAGACCAGGCATTCCAGCAAATTCCATATCTCCAGGCACATTCCATCGAGTCGCTGACTGGTGGCTGGGGCGCTCGATATCCCCTATGGCATCCTCAGAAACTCGTAGAACCCCAATGGACAGATGAAGGCTGTTTTCTCTTGGTCTTCCGGGCCATCAGGATCTGGTAGTATCCTCACGAAGATCCAACACCAAGAACCATTTGCTCCCATTCAAGCAGTCCAGGGCATCTTGTATATGAGGCAGTGTATTGGTCTGGGATGGTCCACCAGTTCGGGTTTGATAATCAACACACATCCTCACAGACCCATTCTTCTTATGCACAACCACAATGGGAGGCGTATGGGCTCCTGGATTCTTGTGTCACTCCAGCAGTGAGCATTTCCTTCAGGTGTCATCTCACATCATCTATGTCTGCTGGGGCTAGGCATCGGGACCTCTCTCGAAATGGCCATTCATTGTTCAGGCGTATGTGATGCTCTGCACCCTGGACATCCACATCCCATTCCTTCAATGAAAACACTTGATCTCTCTGGGCAAGTTTGTTGCTAATTCTAGCCTTCCATTCAGCTGGCAACAGGGAGTCACCAAAGTCAAACAAGTCCGGGGTCACTCTCTCCTTCTCACCAGGGTGCTTGTTGCTGGGCAATACTGCAGTGTCTGTGCAGTGTACCATAGCTAGGGTGCACCCGCTGTTCACTCGGCTATCCCGATCTGACACACTGTGAATCTGGACCATCACTCATCGTGCATAGGCATGGGCAGGAGCAGGCAAAGATGCTGGGCTTGACCAATAATCCTTTCTGGCAATTTTCATCGCCTGGCACATCCATCATCAGTATTTTGTTCTTGACATCTTTCCAGAGGTGGACCTCCCTTGAATGGTACACTGGGTGTTAGGAGCCAGTACCATTGAATAAGGATCCTTCTTCTGCATGATCTCACCGGTTCATCCTGGTCTACTTCCTCAGGTTTCTGTTGCAAATCATAGCCCCTCTTGATCAGAGTGGAATTCTCAGGGCCCTCCGGTCTATCTCCCTTGTTTCTCGTGACAGAGTTATGCCAGTCTCCCAAACATATGGGCGTTTGTCCCAATTAACTGGGAGACCCCATCATCTGATCTGGTGGAAACACTAAGACAAATGTCTCTCGCTCCTCTACAGTTACAGTTGCAGGAAATGACACCAGGGCGGACATACCTAAGTAGGGATAAGACTTGTCACTCAGGCCCCATACATGTAGACCTTCCAGGGATTGCAAGGCACATCAGATAAGTGTTTGTCATACCAGTCCTGGAATACAGTGGTCACTTGACCCACTGTCAAGCACAAGCCAGTATGAACACCATTCACAGTCACCATAGTCTCCATTGAAGGGCCCACTATTTTGGACCAGTCTGGAGGCAGTAGCAGAGGCCTGGACAGACGATTGTAGCTAAAGAAATTTGAGTTAGGGTTAATTGAACCCTCACTGCGGTAATTTCGGCACCCTTAGCCATTCATTTGCTTTTGGAGCTCCCTTGGTCTGTTTACTATTCTTTCTAAGTCCTTCTGAAACCGACATTCTCTTTTCATATAGCCATCCTTTCCACAGTTGTGACAAATGACAGACTCCTGGGTCATCCTGGGAGAGAACATCATATGAGGAACTGAAGCAGTAGTAAGAGATTGGGGTCTAGTATCTGCTTGCAGTGGTGAGGAGTGGTGCAGCGTGTCGTGATCTCAGCCTTATAACCACCCCCAGTAGTGGATGCCTGAGGTGCACCCCACCCCATGGCAGTCACGTCCTGAAAGGGACCAGAATCTTGTTCCATGGGAAACCCTCACAGAGGCACCCATCTTCGATCTCGGACTTCCTTTAGTAGCTCGTCTTTTCCAATGCTGGGCCCAGAAGAGTCCTTTGCATTATCAGAGTGCTCGTTAAGTGCCGACTTTGCCCCGAGCCTCCCTTGGCTGATCACTCTCGGTCACTTGCAGCAGCAGCAGATATGGGTGCAATTCCTCAATGGGATTGCCTTTGCTCAACCCACTGAATTTCTTTCAGTAGCTCATCATCTATGAGGGGCAATTCCAGTTGGGTGGCAAAGGCAACTGAAGCTGTAACAATTCTGAAAATGGAGCAGACTTAAGGATCCGATCCAGCCTAGTTCAATCTAATTCATTTGATGGCAAACTACCCTTTCTGAGGCACTTTTGTAGCAGCTTTCAAGCCGAGTACATACAGACAGTGGCTCCCCTGGGTACTGCTGAGCATTTCTTACTCTCCACCATAGATCCTCATCTGAATGCTCCCACACATTCTCCAATGCATCAAGGTAGTCCTGTGAAGTTGCTTCCGGGGTTATTGGCCCACTTGGCATGGATGGTAGCCAGGGCAGGACCTTGGAGGCTCTCCTCAACCTCTTTCATTTCTCTGCTTCTGAGCATTGCCATTCAAGTACTAGAAGGGCTACATAGTCTATCAGGTCTCCCAGTCATCCTCCCCTGGTGGGTGGGAAGGCTGCAGAAAGATTCTCAGCCTTGGTGGGAGTCATGACTAATGGCAGGTACAGATATAGGGGCCAGCATTGGCATGGGCACAGAAGGTGGGAAGTAACAGGTTCTGGAGTGGGAGGGGTGTTGGGAGAACACCCCCCAGTTGGCAGGAATAGTTTCTTAAAGTCCTCTCGGTTTCCCTTCCTCCAGCAACAAGTTAACAAATTTCTCCTCAAAGTCTCAGATAATGGTGGGAGCTCATCCTCTCTGAGGTCTTTACTGTCTTTTGTCATCACTCTCCAGGCAGCTGGAACCCCTTCTGGGAAACAGTCTCTGCACTTTCTAGAGCTGTCTACGAGGTCACTATACTCTACAAGGCTATGAAAGTTTGGGCGATCAAATCAGCCTGTCGACCCACCACCACAGGGTTTTAAAACATTCAACTTTGGAGAGTGCTCCCTCTACAGTGTCTTTACTGGTACCCAGGGAACTATCCAGTATAAGTAGAGCATTTTGGGGTCGATCTCCTGTCCAGTACACCCACCCCACCAACTGGTGTACAGCCATTTCTACTGGGGTAGCCATTAATTTTTAACAATAATTTGTAATTTTTGGCTACTAGAAGGCACAAAATCCCAGCGGTGAGCCTCCAATATGTAACCCCTAGGTGGCGCTATCCCAAGGGGCTACTACCACTGCCCGCTTGGCTAGTAGCAGGTTAAGGGCGTGAGTTCTGAAGCGGGTGCCTACACCGGTGGTCAGGGTTGGTGGTGGTCAAGCTAACCTCGGCACAGCCCTCCGGGACACTGTAACCCCTCTTTCCTTACTAGTGGTCGGAACAATAGACAATAATCACTTTCACAATACCCCTGATACACCACGAAGTACCCACACTGTTTGCACTTACCACCAGGGCTTTCCTCTGGCCTGCTCCTGGGGACCCTCTGAAATACAAGATTATACACAGCAAATAACAGCAGTGCAGTACTCTTGCCCAAACTGGAACCACAGTCAGGGTAAATGCAAAAAGTTAGATCTGATTTATTTAAGGGACTTGAACAAGGGAGGGGCATAATCAGTTTAATTTCCTTAAAGGCTGTATCAGTCAAACAGTTAAGCATGCCCTTCAGGGTCCATAAGCAGTCACACACTCTGGGTACCCAGATGGAGAGCAGTGGGCTAGTCAGGAGCGTTGCAGCTGGTAGGGGCCGTGTGATGGAAGAAAACAACATGCACACACACACTATTTGTAATCTGGAGCCGGAGGGCTCAGTTTGTAAAAAGAAAACAACAAGACGATCAGATAACACACTTTTAGATTAGGCTGTTGTTGCAGGAGCTAGCCTGATGATTACTCACGATACCCAAGACTGGACACAGGCTGGGCGAAAATTGAGACAGCAGGTGGTTAATCTGGAGTGCCAGGAGAAGCAGGACCCACCACGCAGATCGCCGAGACATCGTTCCTGTTCAAGCGTGGAACAGAGGCTAATCCCAGGCAGGTCTCTCATCGATGGCTTTCTCTGTGCAGCAGGTAGTTTGGCTGGGCCAGTGTGGCAAGGCCCTGGCGAAATGGAGACAAATTTGGATACAGTCCATTTTGGGCTGGATACAGCTTCCAACAAGCAGAACACAGTTCACACAGTGGGAACCAAATCACGACCCACTAACAACTCACAGCACATTTACATGCAAGAAAATTCTACTGTACCAGGCAAACTGCTCTCGGTCACGATCGCAAAGTCTCTGCACAAACCGGGGTTTCAAAAGCAGCTGGAAATCATGACAGGCCAATTGCATTCAGCAAAATCTTCGGTCTCCTTCAGGTATGAGCCTGGTAAAAATTCAGTGGCTTACTCCGTTTTCACAAACTTGGATTTAGTCCGAAATAATTTGCCTCTCTCCCTCTCAGGGGCAGCAGGCAGACATGCAAGCCACAACTCAGGCCTTTCCACAGTTATCCCAGAAACTACTCAGATGGCTGCTTGACTGTCTCAAGCTGTTGCTTCTTCAGCTCCCAACTTAGATCTGACTCAACTGCCAGCAAACTAATTCATTTCATTCACAAATCTGGACTGCCTTTATGCGGTATGGGCTGCACGCCATTGGCTCTTGCTCTGAACCAATGGGCGTGCAGCCCTACCAAGCTGTCAGTTGGCGGGCGGTGGGCGGCAGTGGTGGGGTGCTGCCACCCGCCGCTGATGGGGGAGTGGGGTGGTGGGGCTCCATGGGTGGGTGGGGTGGGGGCCACTAGTTCACCAGGGAAATTGGAGTTTGGGTGGGGTGTGACTCTAATGCCTGCGATCAGGCTTTGCGGTAAACTGGACCACCAGGGTATTGGTCTTTGGGGGTTGATCTTATGCCTACGATCGGGCCAGGGGTGGGTTTCAATTCTGTTATGCCTGATTGGGCCAGTTGGGGAGATTTCCTTCATGCCCGTGATCGGGCTGCAGGGCGTTGGTCCCCGATGGCTGCTGCCTGGCAGGGCGTAGGTGCAAGTCACGAGGGGATCAGTGCATCTATGCTAATGGCATGCAAATGAGGCCGTAAGTAGATGCAAATGCCCCCCTGCACCTTGCATAACTTATAGCTCATTTGCATATCGCCTTTTGAATATCAAATTTTGCGCATGGCGCAATGGAACTTATGCCAACGCATCTGAATGCTCCACTCTGACCACTTACGGTGGCGCAAGTTCCACTGTGCCATGCACAGTGGTTGCTGGCCCGGGTAATATTCTAAAGAGTTGCTCAATAGCGCAACTCCGCTGAATATCACCCGCCACACCCTGCACAACTTTTTGAGCAGCAAGGGTTTGCGCCAAAGAATGTGCAGTTTGAATATCCAGCCCAATGTCTGAAACCAGGTTCCTGTAAACAAATCTTCCCATTACTGTTAAAGTTGTTTCCTATTTATATTTTGGACATGTGATTTCCCAGATTCCAACTAACCAACTTTTGCATGGAAGGTTTTAAAATGGGGAACTGAAAGTTTGGGGGACTTCACTCTAACAGGAGAAATACTGACCTAAAAACTTTTCAACCAGACATTTTGTTGTGTAACAGTATCCTGTAAGATTATGGCACCAAAATAATGTATGAAAGAATACGATAGGGTGAGGCATGTCTGCACCACCCTTATTTTTTAGTAAATACAAAATCCCTCTTTATCAGATTAAGCGACTGCCCAAAACATTTGAAAAAAATGTATTGTACACAGTGGTTTCTTATTGAACGGTAGAGAAATATATAACTCACATACAGCAAGATCTGCAATATAAATTGCTTAAGTATCCAAACTCTTTTAAGTTTTGAAAATGACCCATTCTTCCACATTTGTACCTTTTGGAAACAGATTGCTATTTTTTTCTGACCAGTTTAGGAAGCAAGTCCTCTCCCAAACTTAAAGCCTACACTTTTAATGGGTTCTGTAACTATGGAGATACCAACCACTGTAGTTCCCTGTTTACAACCTTCATGTAGTGGAATACCAGCACTTTTCCTAAGGTTCAAAGAGGCACCCGTGAGTTTAGAAAATTCTACAAAAATCTGTACTAAGGCAGGTCCATTGTGTGCATTCCATAAAAATGTAGAGATCATCCACATAAGCTACTCCGTCAAACACCATGGGGCCAAGGCAGCCCTGTACTTCTGGAGATTCAGTTACTTTTTCTAATAAGAGGGTCCAAGAAGGAAACATAAAGAAGGGGCTAAGTAAACAACCCTGTCTCTCAGCTGTCATTAAATTAATTTCTGAACCTAGTATCCCTTTGTTATAGGAGTCTATAAATGCAAATTTGTACAAATTTGCTATCCATTACAAAATCTGGATGAATACCGTATCTTAATAAAGTTTATGACACACAGTGTCAAAGGCCTGAAATGGGTCCAAGGACAGCACAAACCTTGTATTTTGTTGTTCCTGATAATACATCAACACATCCCTGAAAATACTCCAGATTATCACTAATATTCCTATTAGGGATGGAGCACATTTGGGCAAGATGGATAACTGATGGAGCCACCATTAAAAATCCAACGTTCAAAATTGTTGTCAAAAGTTTGTAATTGGTATTTAGAAGACAAATAGGTCACCAATTATCTGTATTATTTTATCTCTGATTTATATAAGAAAATCACAAGACCTTTTGTAAAAGCAGGTGGTAACCTATCTTGTGATAGTAAAGCATTGTAAACACCTGTCAGCCAGGAGCCAACTCTGTTAAAATGCTTTATAGAAATCATGGGGAACCATCCCATCCTGCCGGGCATCAGACTTCAATTGCCCAGTAGCTGCTGAAACTTCTACTGCAGAAATAGGTTTTATAAGTTGTTTACAGTCAGTTTCTGGAATTTTAGGTATCTAGTCAGAAAACCAAGTATCAGGAGTTTCTGTTTCTTCCTGGGAAAAACCAAATGGGACCGAGTATGAGTATCTTTTAATTTTGAAAGTTCAATGGGGTCAAATATTAATTTCCCAAACTATTTTCCAAAGTTTAAATTTGTGAAGCCTCCACTTTTCTTTACTAAACAGGGGCACCGCAAGATCCCTTTTGACCCATACTTTAATTTTGCCTCTAAAGAGGCTGCCCTATCATACTGGTACCGCTTCATCTGGTCTTTAAGTCCTGAATTTGTGAATTTACAACTGTGTGACCTGAATTAGCTAAAATTATCAGATGCTGAAACTTAAATCTTAAAGTTAGATGCTTCATGTAATCCACATTCCTCTTAATTTCCCTTGCAAGGTAAAAAAGATTTAATTTCATTTTCTATGTTTTCCAACCAATCAAAAAGTGAATCATAAAGACAGCAAACAGACTCCTTAGCCAACAAGATGGTTTTAATGCCATCCTGGAGAGCAGGAACCTGTAGAGAGCTATATTTAATCTCCATCTCTTTAAAGGAGGGAAGGTAGGTTCTGAAATGTTAAATTTCATATATGGCAGTCGTGATCTGAAAATTCTATCGGTAGAGTTTGAGTGCATGTTACAACTAATTCAGCAGAAAGGAAAAGGTAATCAATTCTAGTTGTAAGTGTCCTCAAAAATATGTAGTGCCACCCTTTTATGTATGCTCTGAAACCATCAGTTATCCCTGCAGTATTTATGATGTGTTTTAATGCAACAGCATCACAACACACCTTCTTCCCACAATCATGTTGTATTGAAAATCTAAGGAATAGTTAAAATTGCCTTCAAAATAATGTGCAGGGAAGTATCCAAATAAAGTTTTATCAATTAAATATAGATATACATTCAGTTTTGATTTGAGGTGCATAAACATTTATGCAATGGAATTTCTAGTACCATAGAGCAAGTCAAGTAATAGAGGCCCTTTCAGGTACAAGATCTAGCAGTCTCAAAACCTTAAATTAGGACCCCGCTAAAAGAATCCCCATACCATTTGCCTTATCTTGGCTAAACGACCAAAAGAGGCCCCCACCACAATCCCTTTCTTTTTTAAATTCTGTTTCTGCTCCTGCTTAGCCCCAGGGCATCCTTCCAGAGTACCCTCATGATGCTGCCTCGACTCCCTTGTCTGAAACCCCCACTCCAGCCTCCCCAATCCCCATGGCGATGTCCAGCCCCAGGATCACTCCCCGGAGAAGGGTCTGCCCTCCCTTGGTGGTCTTTCTGAAATTAGAGGGAGTTACTGTGGGGACGGTCAGGCATGGTAGGTACCAGTGCAGGCGGGTCTGACTCTCGGGATGTGGGCAGGCCCCCAAGGTCTCCATCATCATCTTCACTGTGGCTGCAGGGTTTTTCCATACTTGTTTTTCCTCCATGGAGCTCAGATGTGCACTGACATCTTAGGCATATATGTGCCGACATCTGCCGCAGCTCTGCCCCCACTTTGTAGCACTGCCTATTCCTGGCCATCCCCAACCACCATCAGGGGCTGCTCAGGAGCCAGCGCTTCCCTGGAACCTTCCCTGGGAAGGAGAGGCAATCCTCCGGATGCTTAATCCCTTCCTCTCCCCTGCTGACCCCAGTGGCTTGGACTCATTCTTGAACCCGAGTCACCGCTGTGACGCGAGGTGTGGTGTCCAGCCTCAACCTCAGCCACCAGGCCGGCTACCAATCCTTTTTATAGCACCTAATTCAGACATTGAGGCTGTCCAGGTTTCTTGAAGAAATATAATGTTGAAATTTTCCTGTTGTAAAAGTGTATACAAAACTGTCCTTTTCCTCTTATTTTTAAATTACTTACATTTAAGGAGCGATTTTAATCTGTTCCAAGGAACAAAAAATCAAGGATCCCAGTAAGTGCATAAACTCCTAAATCAAGTAACTCTCTTCCCCTCACCTTTTCTCTTAGTAAATCCAGAAGCTCTTTTCCTCTTCTTTTTCTTTTTGATCTGGAATTTCCCTTCCTCTTGGGGAGCAGATTTTCTAGAGGCCTCAGAATGTATGTCATCCCAAACCTGAGTCTCCCAAGTTTTTAGGTGGCTCATATTTGTTAGATGATGTCACAGTAGAATCTTTGTCCCAGTTGTTTTGAGGCTCTCGTACCCACCATGGAGATTATACTAAGAGTGGCCAGTGAGCTTGTTGGAACAAAATGGTCTCCAGGATGGTCAACAGCATGGATTTATAGCTGGCAGATCCTGATAGACAAACCTTCCAGAGTACTGTGACTGGGTGACACGGAACTGGATAAGGGCCATGCAGTGGATGTCCTGTATTTTGGACTTTACAAGGTCTTTGATTCAGTGCCGCATGAGAGGTTGGAGGGGAAGCTGGAATATGTGGTGGACCAAGGATGGTGAAATGGATCACAGACTGGCTAAAGGGAAGGCAGCAAAGGGTGGTGGTGGTGGTGGTGGTGGGAGACCTCTCTTCACCAACAGCGTGATAATGAGATACCACAGGGATCGGTACTGGAACTGGTGCTGTTTGGGATTTTATTGCAGGTATTGCATGTGGGATCCAGAGCAAGATCAGTCTGTTCGCAGATTATACCAAGATGGGAGCTGTGGTTGATGACACAGAGAGGGTGGAGGGGTTTGCAGGAGAACTTAATTAAGTTGCAGAAGTGGGCAGAAATATGGCAGTTGGGGTTCAGTGCCAAGAAGTGCAAGGTTCTGCACTCTGTGAGCCAGGAACCAGGGGAGGGATTATCACTTGAATGGGTACAATTGGGGAGCTCCACAGAGGAGAAGGACCTAGGAGTGATTATTACAGGGAGCATGAACAACTCTGCTTTGTGCAGGAAGGCAGCAGCAAAAGCCAACAAAATGCTGGGGTGTATTACGAGAGTAATCTCTCCAGAGAAGGAGGAGGTTATCCTGCCCCTGTATAGGTCATTGGTCAGGGGCCCACCTGGAGTACTGAACAGTACTAGTACCCATTCCTGAAGAAGGTCATCAGATTGTTGGAGGGGTGCAGTGAAGATCCACAAAGATGATCCAGGGAATAGAAAGCAAGCCCTATGAGGACAGGCTGGGAGAGCTGAATATGTATTCACTGGAGGAGAGGAGGATAGGGGATATGGATCGAGACCTTTAAGTATCTGAAGGTATAAGCAAGACCAACACAGATGGGATTTTTCAGATGAGAAGGGGAGGAACACGAGAGGGCATGGACTGATATTAAAGGGGGCAAGATTCAAGAAGGAGATGAGGAGACATTTTTCATGGAAAGAATGATGGACAAATGGAACACCTTACCAGATGAGATAGTGTCCTGTAAAATGGTGGGCAGTTTCAAGAGGTGTTGGGACAGGGTATGGGTAGGGATACTGGAAGGGGGGCAGGAGGGCAGCTGCGAGATGATGGGCTAGCTGCACACTCGAGCAGACTCGATAGACCATGAGGCCTGTTTCTGCGTTGGAGGGGAGCATACTAATATCCATTGTAGGAGGAACAGAGGGTCCTTCACTGTTCTTGGATCCATATCAACTTCCATTGCAGGGGGCTTATAGTGGAAGAAGCAGATGTCTCAGGAGGTAATATCTCTGGCTCAGAGATTGCCAGTACTAGTTTCTCTCTGAGAGGGTACTGGTACAAGACAGTGAGATGCTCTAGGGATAGGTACTGGCTTATTTGCTGGTGCAGGCCTAGGTGTTGGACCAGAATCCTGGGGCTAATGACTGAGCTGGCTTTCTGTACTCTGCACTAAATCTGTTTGATCAAATACTGGGCTTATGGCAGCAGCCAGGGCAATCTCTGAACATATGACCTTTTTTGATTCCTACAAGTTACAAATGTGCAGTCTTGACAGAGCAGACTAATATGCCCAAACCCCCCATAATCTGCAATGTACCTTATCACAAACACTTGATAAATGTGATCTGTCCCCACATTTATAGCAGGCCTTTGGTTGGCCTGCACAAAAACAGTACCCCCTCTTTCTTCCTAAGAAAAAAACTATTCGATAATTGGCAAATACCTTGATACCCTATTTACAGCATGACTTTAAATCTCCAGCCCACAGTACAGTAACATTCTGAGTCAATTATGGCTTCTGGTGGTTCTAATATGCCACATTTCAGGCTCGCAATACTGGATATCCTCTACATTCACATTTTCATTCTGAAACATCACAGTCACTGTCTTAAGGAGAACTGTAATTATCCAAATCACTCACCCGCAAGCCTTACCCCTGATTAAGGGTTTCTGAAACAGAGCTCCCTGTTCTGTCAATTTCAAGTTACTTTATTGGAGCCGAGTGGTGTGGCGCTGCACTTTGTCATGAAATGGAGCTACAGAGCTTGCGTCACTTTGGCGAATGCGGGCATTTCAAAATTAAATAAAGTCGTTGAAATTGACAGAACAGGAGCTCTATTTGTGAAACCTCTAATCAGGAGTAAGGCTTGCAGGGGTAGGTAATTTGGGACAATTACAGTTCTTCTTTAATTAATGTGGTTTAGTGAGGGGAATGGCCATGAAGGGTGACCACAGTAGGGGTATTCTTAAGTTTATCATACAGAGATCAAAATGTTCCAAACCAGCTGGTGCTAAAAACTCACATTGAAATCTTCTTCCTCCGAAATATGTATTAAGGCAAAAACTTCTGATGGTATGAAGCTTAAAGAATCCTTCAGAGCACTTTCCCAATGTAGAATCTATCTGGTTTGTCAGTTAAGCCTCCAATATATTGTAACCTCACTGCATTTCTTCTTGGCAGTACTTCAGGTCTAATTTCAAATCGTTGGCAAATTTAGGCCCGGTGGGGATGGGGGAGGGGTTGGGGTTCTCTGCTGTTCTGATTCCTCTGAAGGTGAATAATCAGCTTGGTAGACTTGAAGGAAAATAATTAGTTGTTATTGCTGCCACATTTTCAGATGCAATATTTGTAATGTGTTTGTTTAAAGAAAACACTTCACTCACTCTGTCCAATAATAGTCTGCTCTCCCAGCAATTCCACTTCAGCACTTACAGGAACCAATGAATTGACAACCACGTGTCCCTGAAATTACAGCAACAGCAGCACCTCTGAATGTTCGCTGGTAAAGCAGTCCCCAAATCAGCAGAAGTACATTCTGCGGTGCCCATGAAGTAGTAGGTGTATTTGTAACAGGTGACCACATCAGGTCAGGAACCTAGACTCCTGCTTTGTTCTGTATCCAGCCTGCTACCAGCAAAGTGGAATCCAGAGACTAGTTCTCTCCTCCTCCTCCTCCTCCTCCTCTACCTCAGCATTTGGGACTTGAAAGGCCTCTTTAATTTTTGCTGCCACAGTCGGCAATGTAGGGAAGTTTTATTATGTACAGAAACAAAACAAATCATAACAAAAACAGAAACAGTAATCATCCACAATATACCAAATTCAAACTAACACATAAGATCTCTATTATTATATATACAACGAAACTCCAACCCATCAGAGAAAAACACTTACGGAATGCATGCAATAAGTTATATACATGCCTAAAAGATACAAAACTGAGCCTTATTAGGCTTATGATCACATTCCAAATATCTTCATGGGTCCATACGTTACATATCATAATGGGGCTTAGGGCCCAACATCCCTGGTAATGTTTTATAATCCTATCAGGTCCCAAGGATCATGTCAACCACTCTTTTTCCATCTCTTTTCCACAGTGCAGGTGGAAGAGTTGAATTATCATGTAAACTCTGTGTATCTCCTTCTTGACCTGTGTGCAACAGCTAAGAAGTATCAATCTGCTGCAGCACATATTTACATCTTGTCTGCCACAAGAAGAATTTAATGTAAGTCATGATTAACCTTATGATATACTCATCTATCCATGTCACAAACTCTGTAATGATGTTTATGTATGCCAAATTCTTCCAGGTCCCATTACCCCATCTGTTTGCTAGTAGGATCCAGAAATTGTACCGCATACACACAGTCCACTAAAAATGCTGCATGGTTTCCTCCTGTAGTCCACATGTGTGCTCTCAGATACATCCTTTCCTCCTGTTTCTTATGTTAAAAGTTCCTTTACTCCTAATTGCCCATGGCAACAGAGCCACACCACATCCCACATCCTCCGAGGTATATATTTATCAGTCAAGTACATGGTAATTTTCCCATTGCTGTTGGGAGGTATTCCTTGTATTCTACTGGGCCAGTATATGCTTGGTCCTGAATGGTGGCATACAGGGTGTGCCTATTTGGGATCATAACCTGAGGGACTGTCAGACTCCATTGTTTTTCTGTATCATCATGAAACAGGTATGCCGGAGTAAGGTGAGTGCCTTCGAAGTTTTTGAGATGATGCTTGCCAAGTGGTCAATAATGGCTGCAGCCAGCTGGCAGCCAGAACTTTCCAATCCCGTAGTCCCGGAGACTGGAATTTAAAAATATTAACATGTAAAAGATACTAAAAATAGCTAATAGGGTTCTGGAGACATAAGTCCCCTCCTTATGCTGTTGCTAGAACACCTCTCTTTGATAGGATTCAGTCAACCTCCCAAATCATTTGGAACACCAGGCTCAACATTTTTATGTCAAGGTGGCTTGGAAGAGGGTATATTGCACTTAAATACATGAATATAGGCATCAGAATGTTTTAATCAGTATTGCCTTTTTTCTTTGTTTGCTGCCATGTTTTCCATCTTTGTACTTTCTCATTACATAGATCGATTTTTCTCCCAGTTTTCTGTTGCAACATCCCTCTACCAAACGTTATGCCTAATATGTCAGTATTATCATCCGAAATCAATACCCCATACTTCCTGGATGGATTCCATTCCATCACTCACTTTCTAACCCCTACTTTTCCCATAGTTAATCGTAATTCCAGCTTTCTCTGTGGACTGATGTACAGTATCAAAGGCTGTTTCACAACACCTTGATTTGCCATCAATAGGCAGACATCATCAGCATCGCCAAAACTTTTCCTAGTCTCTCACTCATTGGTAAAATAATACTCTCAATAGCTGTATCCTGTTGGATTAGTTTCAGAAGAGGTCAATGCAAAATACATACAACAAGGAGCTCATAGGGCACCTTGTCGTATGCCTCTATTAATATTAATAAGAGGCCCACATGTCCATTTATAAGAGGCCTGGCAGATGCAATTTTATAAACTTGCATCACCCATGACACAAATGTTACTGGCAGTCCAC
Organism: Neoceratodus forsteri; assembly: GCA_016271365.2. Classification (NCBI taxonomy): domain Eukaryota; kingdom Metazoa; phylum Chordata; order Ceratodontiformes; family Ceratodontidae; genus Neoceratodus; species Neoceratodus forsteri. The sequence continues at coordinate 647,282,289 of CM028137.1, forward strand.
ATTTCTCAAGAACTTTTCAAGTATAGATGCAAAATTTTGTCAAACGCCTGTTCCTGATCCAGGCTAATGATGTAGCCATGTACTTTCTGTTGTACCCATAATCCCACCAATTTCTCTGAGTGTTAACAGGTTTTCCTGTATATTTCTTCCCTATACCATACATGTCTGTCCTTTTCTATTAAATATGGGTCTGTCTTTGCCATTCTGGCATTTAATATTTTCATTAATACTTTCAGATCAGTATATGTAGAACAGGCAAAGGCAGAAGAAAAAGTCTGGCCAGTGTGGAAACAAAGCATAAATACAGGGTACATATTCTCTATAACTGTTCATTATTTTTGTAAAGTTTTAATTATCATCATCATCATCAAATCTTTATTTATTCAGGTGAACATCATTGAGCAAGGCTCATTTACAAGATGGACCTGATAAGGTCAAGGTTCAACAGTTGATACACAACAGATACATCATACACTTATATAAAACAGTTATACATACAGGTGAAAACGTTTATAAACACAGTGATGTACAGTAACATTCACACGATAAAAATCGGTTACAGGAAAGTTAAGCTAATATTTACAGTGTATACAGTATATACATATCCCAGTGGAGGGCCATGGCAAACACACAGCATAATGTAATACTAGGATGGTGAAGGTATTACTGGGTGCCATAAGATGGGTGTCTGCCTGGAAGGATTTATGCCATATATGGTTAATTTTTGGGAGGGAGATTGTGAGATGACAAAGCTAGCTCTAGAGGTAGCAACTGCATTTCTCTGTGAAGAAGACTGTACAATGCTGTTTAAAGGATGCAAATGGAATAATATTGGACAGTTTTAGGGATTTTTGAGGGTGTTCCATGCTATGCTAGAGAATAGCTGATTGCTGCCCTTCCTAGCCTGGTGTTGAATTTGGGCAATTTGAGCAGGATGATGTTGTTGTTTTAGGCATAGGAGCTAGGAATGGTCTGGGTGAAGCAGTCCAGAATATAGTTTGGAAGTTTTTTGATAATGCTCTGTAAATCCATAGGGCTGCATTTCTGTTCCTTCTGAGGTGAAGGGAAACCCATCCAACTGCAGCATAAAGAGAGCAATGATGGGTATTAGATGGCAGATCTGTAATGAATCTTATTGCTCTATGGTATAAGGTATCCAACTTGTGTAGGTAGGAGATGGGGCAGTGACTATAAAGGAAGTCTGCATAGTCAACAACTGATAGAAAATGGCCTGGACTAACCTCATCTTTGAATCTCTGTTTAGGAAGGGTTTTAATCTATAGAGAAGGCCAAGCCTTTGTGAAACTTTAGCAGTTCTTCTAAATGATGAGTGAAGTCAATCTGTTGTCAATCCACACACCTAGGTAGTTGAAGTTTTCTACATATTCCAGATTTTCTCCAAGTATAGTGCATAGCTGGGGAGGATGATTGAAGAGGAGGTGCTGGTGGAGCTTTGATTTGTGAACATCATTGCTTTAGTTTTCTTTGCATTTAACAGAAGCTTTCTCTCAATAAGATAAGATAAGAGTGAATAATATAAGAGTGAACAAAGCACAGAGTATGTACTATAAGTAGCATGAGAAAGAAGCACAGTGGTAATGAAGTATAATAGAAAATCTTAATAGAAGAATAATGAAAAGAAATGGAATCAAAATGTAAGATTTATAAACAATATTTATCTATTATTCTTACAGAATATATGAAAAGTCCTTGAAAAAGCACAAGCATGTGAAACATCAGGGCAATTAACAAAATAAATAAAGAACTTTGAGAAATTTTACAACAGCCCAAGTGGAGTATTTTTGCCCCACCCATTTTGAACATTAATAGTATTTAACATGCTCAAGGGTTGCCAGTTCTGAAGCTCTTTTCTATCTAGTTTTTATAGATTAAGATCTGTATAGACTGTCCAAGCTAGGGTGGTATGTTATCATTTGCAATCATGCTATTAAAGACGACTGTCAATATTTCAGTCATTTCGTTATAAATTTCTTATAAAATTCTGGCGGTATGCCATCTGGACCAGGGGTTGTGTTGTTTTGAGAGCCTTAATTGCCTTCAATTTCCAGTAATGTAATGGGTTCCCCAGTTGTTGCTTAATGTCAGTAGGTAAGTCCAGGATGTCTATCTCCTTAAGAACTCTTTCTAAATATTCAGGTGTCACATCAGAGGTTTGGTAAAGTGACATCAGGTGGCTTGTAACTATATCTATCAATTCATGTTCTGTTCGCCTCCCTACCCGTCAGAGTATATAACCCATCTAGCACCCCATGTTCTTTCTGTTTCTCAGTTCTCATACATATCACCAACTCCTTTTCCCTGGTGTAGCGATTCTATGCTCATGTAAGAGCGATGCCGCTCTAGAGTATTGTAGATTTTCCATCTCATCTTTTAGTGCATTAATCTGAGGTGTGGTAAGCATGATATCTGGTGTTACCAAGACTCAGAATTTTGTAGTGCTGTGCCCCTAGAGTTAGATATCATTTGTACTGTCCTGTGTGTACACTAATTGCTATGTGTTGCAGTAATTTCCTCAGTTCAGTCTTGGTTTCAACCGCCATCTACCACTGTCAGTATCTAAACACGCCACTGTCTGCCTTGCTAATAAAAGACCTTTATTGTCATCTGTGAGTACTGGTTGTCCAGTGAAGTGGTATAGAGTTTCCAATATCCCTTCCCGGGTGGTTGGGCAGAGTTACAGGCATGTACCAGAACTATTAGATGATCCGAATTTTCTCCGGGATCACATGTGCACTGGAAATCTAAAGGGAATTGGAGACGAAAATGTAGTCGATACGTGTGTCCAATGTACTTTTATAAGAAGTATAACCCGTGGGATGGATGCTCCTATATGCATCTCTAAGGTCAGTGTCTGCAACAATTTTATTAAAACTATTTGAATCACAATAGTGTTTTGACATACATGTCCCTTTATCACTTGAGGCATGAACAATGCCCAAATTATGTGTTTTGTGGTGATCAAATAGGGTTTTATCAAATTAAATGTATCCACCCTGTCTTTATTTTTCTGGGGGCATATATATTGATCCTCTCACGCCAGTGATTTGTACAGGAAGTATAACATCAGAACCCTCCCTGGGTATATATCCACAACTTTGGTTATCATAAAGTCATAGCTATTAAAAAGTATCCCACACCATCACACCCTCTGTACCAAATGTATAAAAAGAAGGCCCCCAACACCATAATCTAGCAGCAGTGGTAATATCAGCAGTAGTTTGAAGCCTAGTATCTTGCTAGAGGCATAAATCTATATTTTGGTCCTTCACGATGGAAAAAGTCACTGCCTTTCACCTATTATTCTTAATACTATTATAACATTCAAGTGGCAGTTTTAAGGAGATGTGAGGAATCCATTCAACAAAGAAGAAAAGTTATGCAGAGTATAATTTTTTGGATATGAAGCCCAGCCTACTACTTCTCCAAATTTTGGGTCCCAGCTGCTTTGGTTTCTGTCTAGCTTCCTGCACGCTCAACGTTAATTGCTTATCCTCTGATTCCAAAGTCTGTTCTTGTTGGGATGACAGGGTAGAGGATGTTTCAGAATCATTATTCTGATCTGTGTCCTGTGGTTATAATGCATCATACTTGTTCCCAACAGGAATGCCACACTTTGACTTGCTATTTTGGGTATGTATGCCACCGGATGGTTCTTCTTTAAAGGCCGTTTCTTGGATCTGATAGTCGTCATTTCAGGGGCGGCATAATGTCCATGTCTTCAGTCCCTTGTGCCAAGGCCTCCCCTGTTGCTCACCAGCTGGTGAGTGTATTCCTGATGTGTATCGGTATATGTCCATGTCCAGCATCTCCTGTCATAGAATTCACATCATCTGTCTACTGCACGGGGGTGTGGGGTAACACTTCTGAATTCTGCTCTAGAGTGGTGGCCTGTGGTACCTGATCCACATGTCTTTCCTGTCTTTCCTGTTTCTGGGCTTCCCCCACTGCTCTTTTTGTCAATGCTGACTTTCTATGTATTTGTAAATATGACATCCTGATCCACCTTATCATGTCTGTGGCATGTAGCCCACTGGCAAGTGTGGTAAACATGTCCAGACTCCTTGCATAGGTTGCACTTAAAGTCATTAGTACATTGTGAGCTATGATGTCCATATTCAGGCAAAGGATATATTTAATTCTATCACATGCATCAGGGATCCACATTTGAAGCATGTTTTTGGTTGCCCCTGATAAAAACAATGCCCTCTGTCTTTACTAAGAACAATGAACATGCAGCAGGTGTTGGCTACCATAAGTGACTCTCACTTTACAGTAACTCTGTACTTTCTCCCCCAGTACAGATATGTTCCTCATCCATGATTTGTGTGGGCTGCCCTATGATGTCACATCATTCTTGCGATCCAGTGGGTGATGTCATGGACACTGACACCCTCATTTCTGAACAATATGGTGATTAGTTTGATTGCAGGTTTTGTCAGTGATATAGCAGGGTATTTAAACTTTTCATATATACTCCAAAACCTGTCCAGACTCACTGCCATTTTGAAACTGACATCAAAATAATTGTCCTGCCGCATGCACCAGAGCATAAATTTCATTGGAAATATCTCATGGACTCTTTAATTAACATGTGTCCAACATAAATCCTATCTGGATGAAGCTTTAGTCCCCTTGATAATGCAGAAATACAGCATTTTTCTTTAGGTTAGTAATGTATTCTGAAAAGTCTGTCCCGCTGTCTGAATTTAGAGGTTGTCAGGAGTTGCACTTGAAACTGTCATGATATCCACTGCATTCCCTGTAATTGTACTTTTAGCCCCAAAATGTGTATTAGAAATAGAAACAGAAATATAGAAATCTGTCAGCCTTATGATCTCTTGAGTCTGTACAATGTGGAGGTGCTTGTCCCTTATACAGTAGCTCTAAGTCTTTCCCCCACCTCTGCTCCCCGATCTTCCCTTGTACTAGTCCCACCTCCTCTTGAAGCTCTCAGTGGTTTTAACATTAACCACCTCCTCTGGTAGCTGGTTCCCTCCTCCTCCACCCTTTCCATGAAGCAGTATTAGTGGCATCCCTCTTAAACCTACCCTTTACTGCTAACCTGCTGCCATTCCCCATGGTACACATAATCTCACTGGGCCTAAACAATTTGCAAGAGTTCACCTAATTTATATCGTTCATATATTTGAAGATCTCTGTCATCTCTATCATGTCCTCCTCTCTCCTGGACTGTCAGTACATGTTGAAGGTCTCAACCTCTCTTCATATGTGTTCCCATTCTGCCCCGATTCACCTTAGTGGTTCTCAATGCATGGCCTCCAGCTTGTTCATGTCCTTCCTCAGACAGGGATTCCAGAACAGCCACAGTACTCCAGGTGCGGTGCCCCAGAGATCTGTATAAGGGCAGTATGGTCTGGGTTGTACCTATAAATGGGCATTCAGGTGTCTAGTGTACTTACCAGTTAACAAAAACAAACAACCAACCAACCAAACAAATCAATCAATCAATAAATCAATCACCTTCTTACTCCTGTTACTAATCCCCTGCTTATGCATCCCAGCATCCCAGAATTTTGTTGTGTTTTCTGAACTGCCTTCCTGTATTGTGCAGATGACTTGAGGGTGCTTGTAATTGCTACCCCAAACCCTAAGACTTCTCTTTATCTGACAGTATGACAGCCACCCGTCGCCCAGCCTGTACTCAGTCCTAGGGTTCTGCCTATCACCCTGTGGTTATTATAATAGCTGTAATCCTTATGATCATAGTTGTAACCCCCAATAAGTGAAGCTGTAACCCCTATAATCACAGTTGTAATCCCTGTGATTACACTTATGACCTATAGATGGGGCCTTGTTTATTGTGTTGCTGCAGCAGCAGCAAGTACCACAGAAACAGGGTCATGCTGCAGGAACAAGCCTCTACTGCAGAAACAGCATGTTTGGTACAGTAAGCATAGCTGGCACCACTGAAAACTCCCAACAAAATGGCTAAAATGATTGTGAGCAAGCCTAAATGGCATTATTGGGCATTTGCTGGCTGGAAGTTCCATTATACTTGCCTCCCTTCTGAATAAGTTTAACTGCATTGCAGAAGTCTGTGGGCAACTCCTTTCAAACTACTGACAGTCAGACCTAATGCTAAGAGAGACATCCGACTCCGGCATCACAGAATAAAGGGAGGTAAGCTGGCCACCTGGCTAGGTGACTGTCTTTTGTGCTCTTGCTAGTACAAGAATATTTTTACCTCCTAAGCATTTTTCTGAAGTTTGTGTCAGGAGAATCCTGCTAGTTAGTTGCCTCCAGACATTTTCATTTGGTAAGCCCTGGCTTTATTTACTTTAGTAGAAAGTAAGTACGTTTTATCATTTTAGTGTTGAGGTGTAGGGTGAAAAGGGTTAGGCAGGGGATGAAAAGTGAGATAGCTTCGAGATAGTTTCTGTGACTCAGCACCACAGCCACAACTTGGACTTGGTGTTCTCACTGAGGTTGAGGCTATGAACCTCTGGACTGATTGGGTCACTTGGAATAATCATTGCACAGTAGAGTTCTCATTTGGGGCCCACCTGTAGATTCTCCCTGTTGAGATGGTCAGCTATTGCCTTTTAGGGGATTGTTGCAGGGGGACTTTGGAGATGGCAGATCTGTCTGGTGAGTGCTGCATGTGCAGTTGTCACGGAGATGCGATGGCAGCCTATAATAAGGCTGTTTCCTGAAGCACTCAATGTCATCACACTGGTCCATACATGATCCAGATCTTCTCACTTGAGATTCCCATGGTTTGATGGGTCTCAAGGAGATGAAGATAAATGGTTGGAAGTTGGAGTATTGCTGGTGAAGGACCGGTCCAAGGAGGACAAACTGGCTTTGAGAACTCACTATCATGAATATCAAGGGCACTTGACCATAAGAAAGCAGAGTTTCTGTCCAGGGAGATTGCCGTGGGGAATAACAGACCAGCTCAGCTCTTTCGGGCTGTAGACAGACTACTTCATCCTCTGCCTGCAGCCAAAAGGGTATTTTCAGTATCATTGTGCAAAGAGTTTGTTCAGTTCTTCTCCGACAGGGTGTTCTCTATTTGGTCGGGATCTCCCAGTGGGGCAAGATCAGCCCTGCGGTAGGGGTCTGTGACTGAGCTGAATAGGGCCCTGCCCATTTGACTTATAAAAAGAGCAGCAATGCTTTTGCTAGAGAGGCAAGCAGAGTGAGAGACTGAGAGACAAAACCTTGAATTAAGAGATACCTTCATAAGAAGGACTTAGTTTTCTGTTTGTACTGTCTTTGTAAATAGTTATGTTGAAACATTTTTTTTTATTTTTCCTGTTACTGAGAAAAATAAAATGCTATTTGTGAATATTGAAACTGCTTCTGGTTTTCCTATGTTTTCTGACCTGTGCCTCGACAACAGAGGCATTGTAGGAGAATGGGCACTCTTATTGTCTGTGAGGAGTTTTGGCCAGTGGATGTCTCTGAGGTCATTGTTGTGATCTTGAAACTGCAGCCCACCTTTTGTGAACTGGACCCAGCCCCAACCCGTCTCCTAGTGTAATGTGTCAAGATTGTCAGTCCAGTGTTTTCAGAATAAGCTGGTGTTTGCTGTTGGACAGGATTTTCCTGATGCCTTGAAGGAGGCATTGGTGAGATCCCTTCTGAAGAAACCATCACTCAACCCTGATATCCTGGTGAATTATCACCCTATCTCCATCATCCCATTTCTAGGGAAGGTTGTTGAGAAAGTAGTGGTGCTGCAGCTCAACGTGCACCTCACAGCCTTTGACATCTATGAGCCATTCAATCTGGATTTAGGGCTAGGGATAGCACTGAGATGACATTGTTTAGGGTGCAAATGACCTCATCAGGGTGGGCATAGAGGAGACTGGTCAATTCTCATTCTCCTTGATCTTTCCTTGGTATTTGACATTGTGGACCACATTGTGCTCCTGGATTGCCTTAGAGTATTGTGGACTTGCCTGTATGGTCATCAACTGGTTCGAGTCTATCCTTTGGCAGGAAGCAATGGGTAGTGATGGGGAATTTCTCATCCTCTCCAAAGCTCCTGCCATGCATAGTTCCTCTTGGTTCCTCTAGGATGTTGTTCACGGTGCACATGCTGCCCATGGAGAGCTCATTATGTTTGTTTGTTTGTTCATTTGTTATCGGTAAATACTCTGGAATACAATTCCTTTTACAGGTATGACCAGAGGTCACAAAATATTTCAAAATATAGTTCACACAGCATATTTATATAGTACCATGCAAAATAGGAATATAATTCCATGTCTAAAAACAAATACAAAATTGTTTGTACATAATATTAGTTACAGTCACATTAAACATTACAGTCTGGGTTTTCACTGCTATGGATCATACCCAGCTGTATATATTCTTGACCATGGAACAAATAATTGTCTGGCCGAGATCCAGGACTGGATGTCCTCTAACTGGCTGAAGCTGAACCCTTGCAAGATGGAGGTGCTGGTGATTGAGCGTGGTCACAGGCATGATGGAAATGCCTCCAGGGTGGCAAAAGACTTGTCCTGGGATCTACCCCATTGATGGCATCTACTAGGGTGAGAAATCTGGGTATCATCCTTGATGACAGGCTGCCACTTGATGTTCAGGTGTCAACTGTTGTCCAAAGTGGTTTTACCACTTAAGGAATGTTCTCGGATTAAATCCCTAGTTCTGCCCAAAGATCTGTCCTCACTGGTACATGCCTTTGTTACATCCAGATTGGACTACTGCAACGCTCTTTACTTCAGGATCAGTGGAAGGAACCTCCGCCCGATTGCAGCTGGTGCAGAATGCAGCAGCTAGGTTACTGATGGGCCTACCTAGGTCTTGTCACATGACCCCAGTCCTGCGTGACTTGCATCAGCTGCCTGTCAGGTGGAGGATCATCTTCAAGGTGGGCTTGCTCACCTATAAGGCCATATATGGGCCAGGCACTGGCTACCTGACTGACCTCCTTACACTGCCATCCCGGTCCCTCCTCCCTCCGCTCCTCCACCAGGGGCCTCCTAGCAGTTCTGAGGACCCCCTGAAAACCTCTGGTGACTGTCCATTCAGGGTGGCCAGCCGGTCATCTGGAATGTGCTCCCCAGATACCTGAGGAGGCTCCATCTCTGTCGGTGGGGGCATTTAAGAGGGTCTAAAACGTATCTTTTAGAGAGCATTTCCAGACTAATTGCAGCTGATTTTAATTGTTAATCTAATATTATTATTTATGACGCCTCTTTATTGTAAATTTTAGATTTATTGTTGTCTTGTATAACCCTTGTGCAGCTTTTATTTTGTATGTTGTTTACCCTGCATGCTATGACCTTTGTAAAGCACCAGAGCCTCTGGGATTTGGCACCATATTAATAAAGTTTACCTTGCCTTACCTAATGACCATTAAGACCTTCTACAAATGTTGAGGAATTCTCAGGAAGTCTGTTTCATGAAAAAAGTAAAATAAAAGAGGTGGTTCTATTTGCTGATTACACAAATATTAAAGGTAAAAGTACTAGTAAATTGTTGCAAAAACACAAAATGGGAGGCTTTGTAAACTTGTGTCAAATATAAAAATATAAAATGGGCTAGCTATTTCCTGCAACCTGCTTGGTTGAAGCCAGATTATATCCACAGGCTTGAAGATGCTTTACCAATGGATAAAAACAAGTCCCTTGCCAAGGCAGCCATTGTGCATTTCATATCACTACACAATCTACTACACAATTCTATTTCAAATTTTACAATTTCAAGTGTAGACCATTTTTTCTCCATTAACTGTATTGCCACAAACTATCTGCCACTAACAAAAAACGTCAGACAGTCTTGCTGCGGATTTTGAAGTTCAACTTACCTCACATGTGGAGATCTTGAATCAAACTGATGAAGGTGACATCTTGCAACCAGAACCTAAGTTAGCAAAAATAAAATGTGAGTACTAGGCATCTAAATTTAGCAAGCACCGAGGTGGATTCTGACAGCAGGAAGTAGCGAATACCCAAAAACAACATTATGGGCTGTTGTTGTTTTTAATGATTAGGCACAGAGTCAAAGCAGAACTTTACTTTTAAATAATATCATTAAAGGACCTGAATAATTGCCTGAGAGACTTTTATGCTGAAATGAGGAATGGGATGGGCAAGAGTAGTCAATTACCAGCCCTATGAGCCTGTGATCAGGTTTAAATTGTCACTTGAACTCCATGCCTGTTAACGGAAATATAAACATTGCCACTGCTGAGGAACTCAAGTCAGCTAATAACTCTTGTGGCTAAAATAACAAAATACAGAAAGGAAGCCAAAGACATTTCTCAGCACAACCCCATCTCCAAATAGGATCTTGAAAACTGTTAAAAATCTGCTGTGTTAAAAGTGTGGCTGGACATTTAGCTTGGGATGGAGAAGCACGGGAGAGAAGGGCTTCCTGATTTAAAGTCTAAACATTTCAATGTAATGAGTGATGAAAATAGAATACAGTATGTCACTCTGTCATTTAATGCACACACCAAGAACCACCAAAGTCACACAGAGCATAACCAGAAGCAATACAGTGGCTACATATATGCAATGCTTAACAGCCTGATGTGCCCAGTCACTTTGTTTAAAAATATATAAGTAAATTACTGCTGATTGCCCCAGTCCTAATCTGCCACCTCAATGCTTTCCACAAGAATTTTTGAGTCCCAGGTCTGTTGGTACATAGCTAAGTCGATAGATATAAATAGGGGATATGTGATGGGTGCTTATGAGATGTATTTACCGTGAGTGGTCAGTGGCCCTTGACCTTGACCACAAGTGAAGATAAATGTCAAATCTCATAAGCGCCCATCATATGTCCAGTTTATATGGTATACATTACTGTTTCTAAGCTAGTTTTATTTTATTTAAGAGTGACATTTTCCTAGTGTAGTTGATTTGAAGTGCTGGCAAACTGCCATGTGTTCCTTGTTAGAGCTAGCTCATGCTGGCTGGAGTGTGTGAATCTATCAACGGCTAGGCACAGATGGCAGAAAAGGTTCTTTGTGACATATATAACTAACTAGATACATTTTATGATGTACCTTACTGTGAATAAAAATGCATGTAGCTAGTTGTTCTCACTGTACATTTTGCTTTTAATTAGGGTAAAAAACATTAATGTATAGTACATAAATTACTTCTTCTCTGCTGCAGTGCCTGAGTAAAGAAGCTGGTCTCAGCTGAGTGTACACAAACCACTGTGTACAGTCAACTGCAGCGCAGCTGCTTTCTGACACAGAGTTGGAAGTGCTGTAGATCATATGGTTGTTACTGGGCACCACTGTAAGGCCATCCTGTAATTACTGTCAGGGCCTACTTTAGAGTTTTGGGCCCCCGCCCCAACGAGATACATCATGGGGACCTACCCCAACCCAAACTTACTTCATCTTTTACTTTGCCCAAAATACACTGTTTTATTTTCAATACAGCCAGTTATATATTTGTGTTTTTTGAGGGCAGTAGCAATGTTAGTCTTTGGGGCCCCACTGCTCATCCAGTTCATGTCTGTTTATCAACTCCTGATTTACTGAGGCATACCTTAGTGAGTAATTTCAAGATGTTATGACACCACATGAGAGAAGGCTCTACAGAGCCCAGTGATACCCTTAGTGTTGTTTTACTTAAACATGAATAATTAAAAAAAAGTGATATTCTTGATCTGGCTGGGGACTCCTCATTAACAGGGGCCCTAGCAACCATAGGGTTTGCTGGTGCCAAAACTGACTATGGTTATAGGGCAGCTCTTCAACTGACAGGAAGATGGGAAGCTGGGTCCTTTTGATGCTGCAAAATATGACCTGCAGCCACAGTAGAAGCTTAGCAGCATACTGAGGGAAACAACTGGCAACACACTGCCGCCTTCTGGTGAAACTGGAGTTTCCTCAGCACCTATTGAGAGGAGCATCTTCAATCAACACAAAGAAGTCAGCAGCTGAAATCCTCGGCCTGCAACCATGGAGCTTCACCAAACGGCACGTCTTATCCAGCAACTGCTACTTTGCAGGACCTGTCCAAATAATAAATGTCAACTACTATGCAGGTACTGGCTGATAGTTTTATTATTTTGCCAATTCTCCTATTTAAAGTGCCACACAAGGTCAGCTGCGGTTTCATTATTATTTTGCCCCCCAAGTTGTAGGGGATTACTTTTCTCTGCAAATAAACTTTTATTTATTGTTATTGAAATTACAAAAGAGCTCCACTGTGTTATTTTTACAGTTTTATTCTGATTTTTACCATTTTATATATGCTCTGCAGTTATGGAGTGTGCAGAGTTTACTGCGGGCCCAAGGTTTGATGGCATTCTGCCTGCTTTTTCATGCCTGACAACACCGATAGGCATGCAGTAAACCCTGCACAACCATGCACCATCTTGGCTTATTGCTTAGTGATCCAGCTGCTCTCTTGCCTCATAGTAAAGTCTTACAAGGAGATAGAGAAGGAGATGCAGAAGTGGCATTGATGCAAATGGCACCAAGTAACACTTGGAGTACTGTGTGCAGTTCTGGAGGCCGTATCTGAGTGGGACATTACGCTGCTGGAGGAGTGCAGTGGAGGGTGATGAGGATGATGCAGGGATGGCAGGAATGGATTATGAGATGAGGCTAAAGGAACTGAATATGTATGCAATGGAAGAGAGGGGGGGGACATGATTGAGACTTTCAAGTGCCTGAAGGGTGTCAACAAGGGTGGTGGAGGGTGTTGAATCTAAGCAGCAGGAAGGAGACTAGGGGCATGGGCTAAGAATAGAGGGAGGAGATTCAGGAGGGAGATGAGGAGGCATTACTTCTGAAGAGAGATGGTTGCAAGGTGGAATGCACTACCAGGAGGGGTGATATTAAGCAAAATGTGGTTGGCTTTAAGAACACTTGGGACAGAGTACAGGAGTGGGTAAGGGTGAGAGGAGGATAACAATGGGAGGTTAAGGGGATGGGGGAGGGGCAGCTGCCTGCTAGGGAGCTAGCTGTCCAATCGAGCAGACTTTGATAGACCAGTATGTCTGTTCTGCTGGCACCTTTGTATGTTCATATAAAGAGGCCAAGCAGAAAGAAGCCGCTGGAGAGGTCTTGCAGCACAAACTGTCACCACCAGGCTTCAATCAAGCAGTGGGAGAGAGGAGCCACTCGAGCAGCATTACTTTGCATCCTACCTACTAGTCATCAAGCAAGCTGGCAGGCAAGGGAAGAATCCACAGGACTATCCAGCACTGGGCAAGTGGGAGTGAGCCATGGGAGGATGAAACAGGTTGAAGAAAAAAAAACTTCAATTCCCCATGCTCAACCTCCAGTCTAAATTATGGTGTCAGAACTGCTTTGTATTCTTTTGCCTGTGCTCTGCTGAACTGTACCATGCTGCCTTTTTCAGTGCATCTTTTCAGGGTAATATGATTTAATTTTGTGGCTCATTTAACCTGTCACAGAATATAAATCCCATCACAGAATTGCCACAATAACTCATAGTCGGCCACAGCAAGGATGAAGTCCTGCTGCAGAATGTAGGTCCCCATTGTTGAGGGTACACTAGGCCCTGCCCATAGGACTGTAGCCATGATTATACTTCTGATCCATAGGATTTTAACTGTAGTGCCTGTGATTCTGTACCTCCCGAGGGTCTTTACTTGGCTTCATGGAGCCCAGCCACATCGCCGCTAGCGTTGTTGCTACCACTCCCCAGGACTGCAAATGGAGACCAGAAGTGAAGAAGACAGTAGAATTTCTTCTGAACTTTGAACCATCATAAACTGCAGCTCATTGTCATGCATCAAAGGTGGCCACCTTCCATTCATAGAGGTGGGGATTACCTTCTCCTGTCCCTGCTGACCCATACAGGCAAGTGCAATCACTCACACACAGGAGGGCCACAGAATAGTTGCTGAAAGGCAGGTGCCCAGTGAAATTAAAGAATTTTGGGATCAGTACCCCACTGCAGAAAGGGACACCACCATATTTATGCCCTCTGCCCCCCACCACCATAGCAATAGGGGCAAGGGTTGCACCCAGTAAAACAGGCTGCAGAGTCTGGAGATGGCGCACAGAGGGTTCCTGGAACACAGGAGGACTGCAGTATAGTAGTAGTAATAGTTTGTATTTATAATGGCACTCTTTCCTGGAGGCCCAGGGTGCCTTACAAGAACACGCTGGAGTGACTTGATTACATGACTAAATACACAAAAACAAATTAAATAGGGTTTTAATTGGTCACAACACAAACCCAAAATCTAAATGCTCTTAAACCCAAAAGGTATTTGTCATTTCTAGCCAGATGGCCTAGTAACACAGGTAACATAGGTTTGAACAGAGCTAATAAGACTTACGTCCATAGTGGTCACCTTTATTAAAATGTTAGGACACCTGCTTGGTGTAGTTTGTCCAGTTTCAGTTCAAAACTCTCCACTGATGTACTGCCTACTACTTCTTCGGTAGGGAGTTCCATACCAAGATCACTCTGGTTAAACCATCTCTGCTGTCACCAGGTTTTACAATTTTCTTCTTAACTGTATTGAATGTGCCCTAGTACTATAGATGTGAACCCAAAAGTTAGCCCTAGCTTCTCCCAAAGATCTTGATCTGTCAGGGCTTTAAACAACAGACATGTCTCCTCTTATACTCCTGTACTCCAGTGAAAACATATACAAGTCCCCAGTCTGGTTAAGTCTTTGTCCTCTAAACCCTTAATGGAGCATTGCCTCCTCTAAACCTTCACCAGCATATATATCTCCTTTTCTGGTAAGAAGACCACACCTGTGCACCGTATCAAGTATTGGCCTCACCAGGGATCCATAAAAGGGACCCAAACTTCTCTGGTTCTACTGGCTAATGTTTTAGTATGCAGTTCAATACCTCAAGACAGTAAATAATTTCCCAATAACTATGACATAGTGGTGATGCAGGTCAAGCCCTGATTTACTTATGATTATCCCAGATCAGGGTATCTTTGCCCTTGACGCACAGTAGTTCATGCCTCTGTTTGTGGCCAATCATCCATCAAGTGGTAAGCCTCCAAACTTACTCAGAATGATTGACAGTTCAGTAGATCACCAAAGAGTAGTAATTCCACAGTACACACCAACCATGGTGTGCCAGAGTCTAGTCTGTGTGTGATTGTGGTGGGAGGCAGACCAGAGTGAACTGCAGCTGAAAGCTGAAGGAGACAGACCAATCATCTGCCTGAGGAAGAGGAGAGAGAGAGAGGGAGAGGGAGGGAGGGAGGATGGAGAGAGATGGAGAGAGAGAGAGAGAGAGAGAGAGAGCTCCTGCTACAAAAATAAGTTAATCACTTACTTGTACTGAACAACCTAAGGACTTAACATTGGAAGCCAGTGGCACTGGTTGCAGGGTAAGCTGCCCTGAGGCTACTCTCCTGGGACCGAGAGACTGTGTTGTTTGCAATGCCTAAGTGAACTGTGACCACAGTTCTGAGTCTGAGAATCCACCCAGCCTGTACCCTCGCTTGGTGCTGGTCATTGAAGCACACCAGGGACTGGATGCCAGGATATGGTGCGATGGTGTTCTTAGGCTGAGCTGTGCCAAGAGGAAGATTGTCTGCTTCTTGGGAAGGTCAGGAGCGGTCTGACCGGCTCTGAATGAACAACTGATTTCGCTAACTGACACCAGAGTCTTTCAGAAAGACAGAAAATGAGAGAAAGTCAAATCAGCTGGAGAGGGACTCACTATGACTGCGCTCATCACCGCTGTGCATTGAAGGACAGCCCTGGTCTGGGACAACCATGAGTAAATCTGGGCCTACCCTGCATCACCAGTGTATCATAGTTACTGGAAATCATTTACTGAACTAGGCCATCTGGACAGAAATGACAAATACCTATTTGGGTTTAGGAACATTTAAGTTTGGGGTTTGTGTTGCAACAAAGTAATTTTAAGTGCACCATCGCCATCCAACCACGTCAAGCATCAATGGGCCTACAATGTTTCTATTGCTTGGTACTCAGTGATGCACTGGGAGGTCCTAGAGTTATTCACTTGTGCCAGTGAGGAGAGTTCAGCAGTACATGTGGGCAAGCTGAAGTGCTATACATTGTGTGTGGTTTGGGGGTGGGCGACCACATTTGTGGCTAAGCCTATAAGGGCAATGGAAGCACTGCCTGGTGCAAGTGTATTATTTGGCTACACCTACTGTAGAAGAGCAGAAAAGCTTGTGTTACGTAAGGCTGGTACCGGATGAACATGCAAAACAAGCCTGGCTGTGAGGTATCTCCAGCAGGAGGAGGGGTGGTATTCCCACTGTTGTTCACTGGTGAGACCTCGCCTGGAGTATTGTACCTAGTTCTGGAGATTGCACCTCAGAAAAGACATGACAGGCTGCGGGCAGTCCAGAGGAGGCCAACTGAAATGGTGCAGGGGTTGCACTAAATGGCCTATGAGGAGAGACTGAGGATCTCAATATGTACATCCTGGAGGAGAGGAGAGCAAGAGGGGACATGACAGAGACCTACAAATACCTCACAGGGTGAACAGAATGCAGAAGGGAGTCTTTTTCCAATTAGAAAGAGCACCAGGACTAGAGAGCATACAATGAAGCTGGACTGGGTAAGTTTAAGAGGAATGTGAGGAAGTACTGCTTCACTGAAAGAGTGGTAGATGCCTGGAATAGACTGCCAGCAGAAAGTGGTGGAGGTGAAAATAGTAGAGGACTTCAAGCATGCATGGGATAGACATAAAGGAATATTAGTATATAAGCTGGGAGGTAGCTGGAGACCAGTTAGGGTCAGTGGAGACAGACTGAGCAGGGACCACCTGGACAGACTCAATGAGCCAAGTGACCCTTTTCTGCCAACAAATTCTGTGTTTCTGCTACTCATAATATATACACAATTATCTTGGCAGAGACAGTTCAAGGAGTGGGGTTGGATAGGCACATGGAAAGCTGTGTATGGGTGCAGTTGGGGGGCTGCTGAGGACTGACAGGAGCAGAGTCTCATAACTGGGCAGGCCTGGCCAGACTAGATAGGCCAATAGGCCTCTATCGGTTGACATTTTCTATGTTTATTTGTTTCTATAAGCCTCTCTTGCTTTTTACAGTAAACCCTGCTATCTGACTATAAATAAAGCCCTTGTTATTTTGTTTATATTTACTATGGAACGCATCTTTTTAGAGTGTTGAGTTGCATTTGTGGGAACTGTTGTTGCACTGTGTGAGTTCATGAGTGGGTTGATCCTGTGGGGAAGTACGTGAGTATTATATCCATTGTATCCGGGGGCTGTACCATACTTTCACCAGGCCCACTAAGTCTTTCTCTGGGTGGAGGCACTGCACAGTTAACCTAAACCTTGAATATTCCCAATCAGCTGCTTAAGGACCCAGCCCTCAACCTTGTTTGAGCCCACAAGGTGGGGTAATAACCCTCAATATCAACAGCGATCTGATTACACATAGTTGTAACCCTTTGATTATACTTGTGACCCATACAATTGTAGTTGTAACCCCATTATCATACTTTACAACATAATAGAATTGTAATGTAACCCCTATGGTTATAATTTTAACCCTTATGATTATACCTGTGACCTATAGGATTGTGCTAGTTAAAATTACAGTACTATGATCGTGGTTGTAACCCTTATATTAAGACTTGTGGCCCATAGGATTGTAGTTGCAACACCTATGATTATATTTGTGATTCATTATGATCACACCTGTGACCAATAAATTGTAGCTGTAGCCTGGAACCCTGTGATCGTAGCTGTAACCACTATGATTATACTAGAAACCCAAAGGATTGTACTTGTAACCTATAAGCCCTATGATCATTGCTATAACCATTATGGTTATGTTGAGACCCATAGGATTGCAGGTGTAACCTGTAATCCCAATGAATTAGCGTAATCACTATGAATATAATTCAGACCCATTGTAGTTGTAACCCCTATAACTGTGGTTGTGATCCCATGATTCTAGTACTGTGACCCCAACAATTGGAGTTGTTACTGTTATGATTATACTGTAAGAAAAGGGTTTTTTCCAGGATGTGATTTCATAATATTTGGTGTGCATGGGTGGGGAGAAGGGTTCTTTGTAGCTATAATGAGTGTGGTGACATGGGATTTGCAGCCCCATTAATTCTGGGAAATGACATCACTGAATGGGTTGTCCTCAAGTTTATTCTTTGTTGCAAAGTATGAGAAAGTACATGAATACTTTGAAAGTTGCTTTTTTTCAGGGGGCTTAAGTACATAACGCCATGGAGTAGCACAAAACAATTTTCATTTAGTCAATCATTTAATTTGCACTGTGCTAACTGTATCTGTAGGAATGCACATTTCTTTTATTGTTTCAGTCCACAATAGTTTTTGGGAGGCAGAAAGGGTGGAGATTTCAAGGTTGCCAGTAAAAGAAAAGGTTTGTTTTCCTAATGAGTAAGCATTATAAACAAAAACACAATACCATATCCTTGATAAGGCCAAACCAAAAAAAAAAAAAGATTGCTCTATGTAATTCCCTGGGTATTAAGCCAAGAAGTTTGTATGCACTTTCAACAGTCTGCAATGTATTTTTTATTTGAACTTTTGTAACACATCTTTTAAGAATTGCAAAGTACTGTACAATGAATTACCAAGTATTGAAACCATAGCAGTCACTTAATTTAATAAAACAGATGTAATTTACATTTAAGTCATTACATGAAGCTGGTTAAATTGGCAGTGGCACTGGGAACAAGTTTTGGAATGAGCCAGGGTCTTGGAATCCAGCGGGGGTGGAGGAGGACTGAGCATCCCAGAGGACAATGTCCTGTGGGGGAGAAGTACGATCCCCAGCTGCAATACTGCCACCTGGGGACCACAGGTGGTAATGCAGTTGGAGGACTGGTGGGTGTATGAGATGTTGCTGATGCTGGTGCAATGGCACACATTGCATACACAAACCCATGATGTCCTCAATTGCAAAGTCCCATTTGGTTGAAGTGAGATAGGATGATTCATGGCTCCTCTGCAGGCTCCACACTGTTGACTCAGAAACAAATGATTCCAGCACCAGGTCACAGTAATACACAGAGGTGAACTGCAGTCAAAATAGTTTTAATTACAAGCACGTATCAAAATTGCAAGGAGGCATACATGACCCCAGAGCTTCAGCCACAATCACTGGCCTTCATCAGGCAATTTTGAGATGTGCTTGTAATTGAAAGTATTTTTGACTGCAGTTCACCTAGGTGGACTACTGTGACCTTGAGTGCAGAAATCATTCACTTCTGTGCATTGTTTAAGGTTGGCTGCCCTCTCTCAGCACCCTCAGAAGTTCCTGTGTCACACTGATTTTTGTGTGTCCACACTGTTGACTGCAGCACCTCTGCTCCCATGCTGGCTTTGATGACTCAAGAGTGCCACCCCAAGCCATGTTGAAAGAGCCCCACTATGAGGAGGAGTAAGCCATGAGTGCAAGAGGAGGAGATTTGTAAGTATCAGGGAAGATGGTCAACAAAGTTGAGGGTGAGAGTGGAAGATGGGGCCAGCTAGAGAGACAGGTGCAAAACAGAAAGTAAAGCAAACAACAAAAAAATTACATGAGTCTGCTAATATCCAGAAGAAGGAAATGCCGCTAAGCCAATGTCAGATGAAACAAGTTCTAGCCATAGCCGATACAGCTGTGGTGAGCTGCAATCATAAGTGCAGTCTTGATTAAAGGAAGCACAGATCAGCCCTTGTGAATCCCGGCTCCTTGTAGCAACCTCCTGGCTCCATTGCACTTCCTTGGCACTGGAGCCATGATCAACTTTGGATCCCTCTCCCCCGGATCCTTGAGGCGGTTCCAGACCTGGTGTCGATGCACTTCGCCTGAGCTATGCAATCACCGATCTCCCGGTTAGCTAGCGCCGCCAGAGCTGCTGAGTGCTATCCACAAGATTGCTGCGGTGATGCAACTGCATGGCATTCATGCATGCACAGTTGCAGTGAATGGCAATATGCTATTTGCTACATAGGGCGCTTAGCGGAACTGCGCATGAGCAGTTTTTGTCCTGGAATGCAGAAGTAACAGCTGAAATAGTGCAACTGTTACTCCATATCGGCTGATCATAGTGGAGTGTTACAACTCAGTTGGACTTTCAGAAGGATACTTCTAAAAGTCCAACGGAAGGTGCCACGATCAGCTGTTTTCAGCTACACAGAGCAAAAAGGCTGTAGGCTCCACCCACAGCCATAAAAAGCATCCAGTCTGGAGTGTGGGCAATGAAAACCTTTTCAAGACTTCAGGCTATGTGAAGGAATATAGTATGCAATGAAGCCTCTCACTGGCTAGTAAACATATAGCAGATAGTAACTAGTAAATCAAACTATTTAGATAATTTGCTTTTGTTCTAAACATCAGAGAGGTGGAATAATCTGTTTCTGTTTTCTTTTGTTTACATTTTTAAGGTTTTATTTATTTGATCTACTTATATTTTACAATTGATAAGGCAGGGAAGGGGCAGAGGGTGGAGGTCAGAAATCCTTTTGGTAAGGAACTATAGCTTAAGTACATTAAAGACTTGGCTAAGACTAACCGGCCTGTATTGATGTGCTTGAGACTTTGTTACTGTGTAAGTGTGACTTAATAATGTTATTATTTTGAACATTTTTATTTTTTTTTATGCAACCAGAGCAACACAGGACTACCCTGAAAATGGAATTTCACCCAGTGGCATTATTGTCTGCATAAAAATAAATAACATTTGATTGGTTTGATTGACTACTTTTACTCTAAAGCCCTGAAATATCCACCAACCTAGGAAAATCTTCCAGTAGCAGAGAATATAGCTGCAAATCATAACAAATATTACGTTTATGCCAATACGTTCAGCATACAAATTGCCATAGGATACTGTTCATGCTTATGTAACTTTTAATATGTTAAGGAGAAAAAAATTTAAAAGAGAAAAATGAATAATTTTAAGCAGAAAACTTACTAAGAACCATCCTAAGAGTGTACTAATAACTGAAGTGTAGCAGAAGACTGTGAAGCCCATTGTGCTTCAGAACGTATATATAATAGGTTAGATGTTTTCCAGATCAAAGTATTTGTCCAGTCTATTTTTAAAAGCATTCTTGTTGTTACTAACAATAACTGTCAAAGGCAACATATTCCAAGGTCTAATAACTCTCTGCAAGAAATAGTAGACTCTCTTTTTGTATTGTATTTACTTCTGGTGAGTTGTAATGGATGGCCTCTAGTGCTGACATTAACTTGTTTGAAATCTATCTAGGCCACATTCTGCTGCTAAGTAGGGATCCTGAATGATATCCCATGTGAACAGGAGATCACCTCTAAATCACTGTTCCTCTAGGGACATCAGATTACATTTTGTAATCTATCCTCATATGTAAGATCTTTATTTGAGACAACAGATTTGTTAATCCTTTTTGTACTTTTTCATTTCTTGTTATATCCTTTTTTGTAAGGATTCTACAATTGGGAGACATAGTCAAAGTATGGCCTTACATAGGCTCTATATAAGGGCAACAAAATGTCAGGGTTTGGATGTTAAATTATGGCTAATAGCCCACCATGTTCTATTTGCCTTTACTAATGGTATTAATGATGTGAATATCAAAGTTCAGATGAGAATCAACTGTGATCCCCAAATCTCTTTCACTGTCTTTACTAGTTAGTACAGTATTATATAAATAATACTGTTTTTGGGATTCTGTCTTCCAAAATGCAAAACACAGCATTTGGACAAATTGAAACTCAAATTCTATTTCAGACATGCCTCTAACTTACTTAGATCTTGTTGGATGGTCCTATGATCTTCCATGGTTTGGCATATATTGGTGATCTTACAATCATCAGCGTATTACACAGTCTTGCTCTGTATATTGTTAGACAAATCAGACATAAATATCTGAAAGATTAGAGGAGCCAAGACTGACCCTTGGGGAACCCACTTCCTACATTTTTCCAACTTGATTTATGCCCATCTATAACTACTCCCTGCCTCCTCTCAGATAGCCAATTTGTAATCCATTTTATGTATAGACTTTAATATTTAAAATTTGTAACTTTTGAACTAGAGCCCAGTGAGGAGCTGAGTCAAAGGCTTTTGAAATCCAACAGGATAACATCACATGCAGTTCCCTTATCCAAATTTTCATTTATGAAATTGTAGAAACTGACCAGATTTGTTGTGCATGACCATCCCTTAATAAAGCCATGCTGGCATTGGTCTAAATCTGCAGCAGCTGAAAGCAGTTCGTCTTTAATTATACGCTCTAGCATTTTACAAAAGATGGCAGTTAAACTAATTGGATGGCAATTATCCTTTTGAATAAGGAAATCACGTTTTCTTGTCTCCATTCCATCGGTACAGTACCAGTATTAATGCTTTTATCAAACAGAATCTTAAACGGTACACTAAGATAATCTTTCATAACAAAGATAATATCTCCAGAAATACCTTCTGACCCGCGGAAGATCCTTTATTTAATTTCTTTAATTTGTTTTAATGGTATCAAGAGATATGTCAATGTTATGGATGTTCTGACTATCTAAACTGTGTGATTTACTGTAGTAGCATCTTGATAGCTTTACAGAAATGAGAGTTGAGAAATTCAATCATTTCCTGTGGATCTAAAATAACTGATTCATTTGAAATTATTGGTCCTACCCTACATACCTGTTTTTCTTTGAATTAATATGACTGTAATAATTTGTTATTTCCTTTCTACGCTTGTAGAATCAAAGCTCTTTTCATGTTTACTTTGGCTTTTTAATTTCCTTTTACAGTTTCTTAAAATTTTTTGACCCTCTAATGTGTGAGAGCATTTATTTTTATTGTATTTCGTGTAACATTTGTTTTCCTTTTAATTAATTTATGTAGCTTAGAATAAACCATTTTGGATGTGAACATAATTTTTTCTGTATTTTGGGAATAATTGTGTTTGCTGTGTTCATAATAATAGAAGTAAAGGTCTTCAACATTATCCTGATTCAAAGCACTAAACCAGTCTATACTGGCTAGATGGTTGTTCAAAGCTGGTAAATTTATTTTATTAAAAGCTAATACTTTGGTAATATTTTCTGATCAAAAAAGAACTGTGTAATTTAAAGCTGATAGCACAATGATCGCTATTTCCTAATGGGGCTACAGCAGCACATTCTGTGATATTAATTGATTCACTACATAGTATAATAGCAGTAGTACAGCAGTTTTGCTTTGTTTCACTGTTACATGGAGCTGCTGTTTTACAGTCTCTGCTTAAGCGGGAAACAAGATGGCGGTTGCAGTTCCATGATTTCACCATCAGATTGGGTTATATTTGAAGATGTGACTGGCTGGCACCTTTTCCATTGGTAATGCTAGATTTTACAATGGTGGTAAGGTGCCAGCCTGCTGTTCTGATTGTTGTTCTGAGAGGTGCAGGGTATAATATCTAGTATATTAGAACCATGAGTGGAAAAGTTACATGTTGCCTTAAATTCAGCTCTTCACATGTGTCCATGAAATCTTTTGATGCCCTGGACTTGGTAGATTTGTTGGCCCAGTCTATGTCTGCAAGATTTAGATCACCCATAAATATCGTTTCCTAAGTCAGCTGCCTTTGCCATTTCTGAGGGTGATTTCATTTAATAATGCTGTCTTGGAGTCTGGTGTCCTATAGCGGAGGACAAGTACAAAGTTTTGATACATTGATGTCTAATATTCAGCCATATGGTCTCTGTTGTACTGTCTTCATTTCTGATTTTATTGTCAATATCTACTGACAGAAATGAGGTGGTAAAAACAACGCCACCCCTTTCCGATTTACTCTACTTAGATAGAATAGTGTGTATCCTGGTGTGCATATGTTCCATATTTGATCTTTGGGCCACCAGGTCTCAGTAATTCCTATAATATCTGTTTTTTCAATGGATGCTCTTGATACTAACTCATCCAATTTGTTGCCCAAACTCCGGACATTTATCAGCAAAATCTTTAACATGTTACTCTTTACTTGATGGTTATTATCATGGGATGCCTGTGGAGATCCTTGAACTAGTGTTTCCTGATGTTATCAGTGTAAACAGATTGAAGGGTACATTATTTGAAAATCTCACAGAGATAATAGCCCCTGTCTGTTCAAGTGAAGACCGTCCCTTGCAAATTTCATAGGGTTGTAGTTAAATATGAACCAATGATCAATAAAACCAAGGTCATTGGTACTACACCAGTTTTGCAATCTAGCTTTAATCCTCTTGATTGTATGATTTTTTCCAATTTAGCTCTGGGTACTGGAAATGCTGACAACATTTTGTTGATTGGAATGTGTCGTAGTAGCAGAAACCTGTAAGGAGTTATTTCAATGAAAAGTGTTTGAAATATCTTGAATTGTGGGAAGATGATGGACCATATTGTCTATAAAATTTTTAGTTCCTTAATTTCCCTGGTAGCTTGTAATTCTTTATTTAAAGCCATAATTTCATTTTCAGGGCTTTAACTTCAAAACAATATACACAGTTAGGATCTTGTGGTAAATTGGAAACAGGTTGAACATTGACAAGCACGTGATTACAAATGGTACAAACCAGTAGGGAATGCCCTGAACTAAGGGTAAACAAACACGTCATGGTTCCAGTTATATTCATTATTGACGCTTAAGTCTCACCAAAGTTTGAACTTAAACCGTAGTATATATGCTATCTCTTCCTATGTCTTTACTTGCTTCTCTACTAGTGTATCACCTTCTGCTTTCCTGCTTTTCCTACTTGACATGCTTGACACAATAGAGATGTGCATGTCTCTGTGACTCACCTCTGCAAGTGTTTTGTAGTTGGGACCCAGAAGCCACAGGTGGTTGCATGACCAATACTGGTCATCCCTGACTACAAACAACAAGCTGGCAGTGCCACAAATTAGGTTTCAACAAAGTGAGCCCAGGGGCTAAGTACAGAGACCCTGCAGTGCAACAGGGTTTGAAACACTCCCTGTCCCTACCAAACAGCCCTTAAAAGGACTACACCTCTAGGATAAAATACTTCCACTACTCATTTGTAGAAGTTTTAAAATGACTTACTTCAAATTTAGGTTCATACGTGAGGTGTTAGACACATAAGAAGACTTTATGTTCTATTGTGGTCTATTGGGAATGTCTTTCTGCCATTTTAGCAGATTCTAGTCTGATAAAGGGTGTCTATATATGCATCCAGCTTATGTTTTAAAGCATTGGCCATATTTGCTTTAACCACCTCTGCAGATAAATTATTGCATTCCTTTACTGCTGTTTTGGTGTAGTATGCTCCCCATAGAGATGTGTTAAATATTTTAGTTTCAAGTTGCAACATGTACTTCCTAGTGTTGTGATATTTGTTTTTTTGAAACTAGTTCAAGATCGCTTACTAGCCCCAGGCTATTTATTATGTTAAACATGACTAACAAGTCTCCTATGATCCTTTGTCTTTCCAGGATGTGTAGGCCTAGGTGTGTTAACCTTGCCTCATATGACTGATTATGGAAGGGTTTAATTAGTTTTGTTGCTTGACCAGGTACTCATTCTAGTGTCCAGATGTGTTTTCTAAGGTAAGGCCACCAGAACTGTAGAAATAGTCTAAGTATGGATGTACATTATGCATTATAAAATTTCATCATTACATTATTTGAATGACTAATAAAGGCTTTTCTAATGCTGCCCAGCATTTGTCTTACCTTCCTTACTGTTGTATCACAGTCTACTCCTGATTTAAAATCTAATGTAATCCATATACCCAAGTTCTTCTCATCCTTAGTCTAATTAATTGTGTTTCCTTCTATATAGATACGTGCTTTTTATTTTCTTGCCAAAGTGTATCCATTGCATTTTCCCATGTTAAATTGCATATCATTGTTTTTTTACCCATAATGATAATTTATCTACATCCTGTTGGATGGACTCAATTTCTGATCAAGTGCTAGCAGCTCCATCTAGTTTACAGTTATTCACAAACTTAGCTGTCTTGTTATAGATGCTGATATGCAAGTTTGATGTGAAAATACTGAAAAGGGTTGCACCAGCACTGATCACTGTGGGACACCACTACATATGTGGATATCTGGGAACAGGTAACACAAATTCTGATTGCTTAGGTTCTGTTACTAACTGATTTCTTTTCCATGTTACAGCGTTGGTACTTGTCACGAGGCATAGGTCAGGAAGCATAGGAAAACTAGGAGCAGTTATAAAATGAGCATGTAGCATTTTATTATCATCAATAACAATATAATAAAAAATAGTTCAGGACAGCAAAATACAAAGGCAGTGCAAATAAAGAAAATAAAAGTCCTTCATCTGATGGCTTCTTTCCCATTTCTGAGAAGTCTCTCTAGCAAAAATATTGCTACTCTTTTTATAACAAGGCTTTGCCTGATAATTAACTTCTTTATCTTGAGCTTGTTAAGCAGACGTGCTGTTTCTCACACGTGCAACAAATAGAACATGGTGACCCAGAACTGACCTCTTGTTGAAAGCTCTGCAGAAAGTTTGCAAACAAGCCTGAGAGGAGCTCTGACTGCATCTCAGGTTAACCCTAAATTCAAATAACATTACTATATACATTTTCAAACCAAGGGATCCCAGTTTCACACAAAGATTCACATATATTTTTATAACTGCAGATATGCAAGAGGGAAGAAAAGACAGAAACAGCAAGTGAAGGTAAAAAAAAGACAGAGGCAGAGAATCATGAGACCGTCAAAGTGATCAGTTCCTAGGTCTCACGAAATTTTGTTGCATATCCAGGCAGACAAGAGACAGAAAAGGAGAGGATAGAACAGATCCTTGCATTTAACACTTTCGTATATCAGATGGGACAGGGCCTTATTCAACCCTGTCACAGTATTAAAGTTATAAGCTGCAATTTTCCTAATTAGGATGTCATGGGGTAGTTTATCGTAAGCCTTACAAAGGTCCCAGTTGAACACATCCACCAGAATTCACTTGTGTAACATAGTAATGACTGGCTCACAGAATACCAGCAGGCTAGTTGCAACAAGATCTGTCCCTTTGAAACTGTGCTGTGTGTTATCATTTAATCCTACATTTTCAGACTGTTTGACTATATCACCTTGAGAAAAGTTTCAAATATTTTAAAAACTAGTGATGTTAGTTACTACAGATAGATCTATTAGCAGTGTCAGTGGCCAGCAGGTAGCATACTCGCCTCTGAGGCCAGGAAATCAGAAGGCTGTGGGTTCTAGCCACACACCAGGCACTTGGTCAATATTCCAATACTGACACTGCAGTGCAGCATGGGAGGGTGTTGCACTCCTGAGGTGCCATCTTTTGGATGAGATGTTAAACCGAGGCCCCATCATGATGTTAAAGATTCCATGGCACTTCTCGAAAAGAGTTGAGGAACTTTTATTAATACTGACAGAAATTGCATACACACATCATAGGTGTAACTCCACACTAAATCAGAATGCAAAAGGAATTGTAAAAAACAATTTCATCATACAGCATGGCATCATTGTAATATCACAGTCATGTATCCCAAAAATCTATTAACAAAAGCTAGCAAAGAAGTATTAAATGCATATGTTAAATAAATAAATAATATCACAGCCATATAAAAGGAAAAGCAAAAACCTGAAAAATCAAATAAGTATCAAATACATACATAGGTCTAAAATAAAAATATATAAAGCCCAAAGAATATCCTAATGCATTTCAACAAGAAAGACAGAAAACAGTGTTAGACTGCACACAAGATAAGAAAACTGAATCATAAAACAAGAAAACCTGAATAAGTCATACAGTAAAACACAGTGAAGTTTATTCCTAAGAAAACTACGAGATACCCAAAGGAGAAGCAAGTATCATAGATTCAAGTACAGGCTCTCGAAATACATAGCAACACAAGTCTGCTTATATCCAGCATCATATCCAACTTACTGAATATAGCGGATACCCTTCCATACAGGTGATCCTGTCTCATCACCAAGGTGGTCACTGACTGGGAAAAAAGAAAAATTAAAATGTAATAAAAAAGAAGAGAACATTGAATACATCCCCTAGAAGGGAAAACATAAACAACAAATGGTTGAGTAAGATAATCAAACCAAGACATGACAGGAGCCACAAAACAAAAGAAGTCAGATTAGAATCCAATCAATGGAACCCCACAGGCATGAAAAACTTGAGGAGGTAAAAGATTCCATTCAGAGGACTTAATTGTTAAGATGGCAGATTCAATCATATGGAGTAACTGTAATTCTATAAGAATAAGTTGTTGAATGGATAAACAACATCTGACATTCCAAATAAAATATTTAAAACATGTCCGAATTATCCAAATAGTGGGAGTATTATAAACTATCCATGGGGAAGGTAGGATACCTGAACATAAAATGTTAAAGTTGATGTCTGTAAAGGAGAAGAACTCCAATGTTGACCTACCAATACCCAAAAGGACAGAATAAATGGACAAGTAAAATATAAATGATGCACAGTTTCTATTTCAGTAGAACATGAAAGTCGAGGACAAAATCTATCTTTCAAACCTTTGTGCTTTAGGTTACCCTTAACATTCAGTTTACACAGGGCAGACAACCACATAACATCCCACATATGAGGGGATATACGAGGCGAATCAACATGTTGCCTATCTGGGTTCTCTCTGAAGCAGTAAATTCAGAAAAGGGAAGGTTCAAAAACAATTTATTCAAAATCAATTGATAAAGCTGTTTTCTAGTCAAAGAGAGAAATGATTCCTGGACACTGACCAAAGCTTAATTTTACTAAAACAATAAGAAAAACACCTTGGAGAGATAACAAAGATCGTTGTCTAGGAATAACACCATGTAAAGGCCAGAACTGAAATATTGGATTAATACTATCCATGACCCAAGGGATCCATAATTTGTCCTTAGTTAGTAGAACTGGACTCAGGTTCTTAAAGACAAACATGGAAAGAAAAAAAGTATCGGATGGACCATGAAGGCCCCATGTTTCTTGTCCAAAAATAAAGCGCTCTCTTTACTGAATTAAGCCTACTACCCCATATACAGGAAAAATAAACCATACATCTTAGTTTCAAGCTGTAGTGGTAAAGGGTAAACAATACTAAGATGAAGAAAAAAAGAAAGTAAATATGTTTTGATCATATAGATTCTTTTTGCTTCAGCCATTCTCCATTTATTCAGACATCAACCTTGACCTGTGCTTGCTGAAGTTTGGTTTGCCAGTTCAGAAGAGCCATGTCCTTTTCCCAAAAAGCACACCAAGGATACTGCAGGGTTCAGAATATAAGGAACACCAATAATGTCGGTGTGATCAAAAGGTGCTGTACCAATCAACACACATTGGCACTTGTGAAAATTTAGCTGAGCTACTGTGCACTGGAAAACAAAGATAAGATGTGACCAGCAGCAGTGTAGGAATTAATGTCTGCTAAAAGAAGGCACAAATCATCTGCATAAGCAATGGATGGAATTTCAGGATCCAAGCTGGAAAAGTATAGGCCTATAATCATTGCATCCTGGTTTAATCTACGAATCAAGGGGTCCAGGAAAAATATACAATAAGGAGCTAAGGGGCAGCCTGCCGTAAACCTTTTGCACCTTAATAGGATTACCAATCCAACCATTACAGTAAGGTCTAATAATGGCATTCTTGTAGCCCAGTTTCAACCAACTGATGAAATGAAGAGGAATGCCATAATGTTGTGAGACATTTCAAAGATACTCATGGGGAACCTTTTCAAAAGCCTTGCTTTGATCCAATGCAAAAGGAACCCTGTGAGTTCACCAGACTGACCCCTGCTCCAGATTTCACGAAGCAAGATTAAAGTATCAAAAATAGATCTGCCTGGGATACTACAAGTCTGGGATGAATGTATCAGATCACCGGCCACCAGTGCCAATCTATTAGCTAACAATTTGGAAAGGATCTTATAATCAGCATTCAATAGCGAAATCGGTCTCCAGTTAGACAATAGGGACCTATCACCAGTTTTGTATAATAATATAACAAGGCCTTCCCACATACTGGGTGATAATTGTTCTGTAGTCAACATAGTATTAAATAATGAAACCAGTTCTGAGAGCAAGACACTGGAAATATTTTTGTAAAGTTCATAAGGAATACCATCCGGACCAGGTGCAGAACCCATTCTCATAGACTTAATGACTCCTTGAAGCTCCAAAGCAGTGACAGGTTGAAGCAATAAGGTTGACATTGAGGGAGACAAACAAGGCAGATCGCAACTCTCCAACCATAAATTAATACCACTGTCAACACCAATAGGAGCCTGAAACATAGAAGAAAATGCCTATCCAATTCTGCCAAAATATCAGAGCGTTTAGTAAACACAGTACCTTTTGTTCTGTAGAAAAAGGATATGTCTTTCTTATGATGCTGGGAAAGGCCAAATTGAAAGGGATTAGAGAAAGCATGAGACCCTGAGTCCCAAACCTCTGTTCAGCCAATAATGATTTATATCTACCGTACTGAATATCAGACATCTTTTGTTTGACCAAAGAGATCTGAGCAGATAAATCCAAAGTAGAAGTTGCTTGCTGGGGCAAAAGGGTGTGTAACTCCTGTTTATACAAAAGATACTGGTCCGTTTTGTGTCTACCAATACATTGTCCTATTTATTTAAAATAGGACTGAATGTCGATTTTGGTATCCTCCACCAAAGCTGAACATTGTCATACAAAAACAAACAGACTTCCTGGCCTGTAAAAGCTCCTGAAAGCCATTGTACACCATAGGGTATTTAATAATGTGAGATTCATTCTCAGTACCCTGGACCCCTCCCATCTTCTCAAAGTTGGAAACTGTAAGTTTAATAGCACATGATCAGAAGAGGTACCAGAATAGTAGCAGAGTAAATAATATCCAGAGTTTGAGAAATAAACCAGTAATCAATTCTAGTTGAGAGAACCCCTCTAAAATATGTTTTTGGGCAATACCCAGGTCTATCAAAACATCCATCAGACTACTATTGGTGAGAAGAGTATTTAGACTGGAAACATCACAAAAACTTTGGAGGTCCGGGACCCTCTGTCAGTTTTATACCAGCTACAATAAAATCACCACCCAAAGAACATAACTAGAAGTAAATAAATAAGGTTGGATGGCCTGAAACAAGTCAATCCGTGCCTTTTTAGTTTGGGGTACATAAACATTTATACAACAAAACCTGCAGAACACAACAAAACATCTAGCAGAAAAAGCCCTACCAGGGACTATACTTGTGTGCTACAGAAATATCAGAGTTATTTAAGCAAATCCCAACACCTCTACACTCGTCTTCTCCCAGAGATCAAAAGGAAGCACCATAGAACCACGGTGAGCTAGCAGAAACCACATCCTCCAAGGAATGTAACCGAGTATCTTGTAAAAAAGATATCCGAGGACAGAGGACAATTGTGCATATGTCACAGCCCTTTTCTTCTCAGATTTAATGATGTTAGCATTCAATGAAGCTACAGCAATGTTATATAATGAAGTAGAGGAAAGGCATACTTATCAGCGTTTTTACCTAGCCCTGGAACCCAGTTTCGAGTTTGGGGCTTGGGGTCATGATCTTCTGTGGAGTTCACCCTCAGAGCCCCCATCAATCTGAGCAGAATGAAAGGAGGCAGAATCTGACTCAGAGCCCATGTCACCATCCTCAAGGGAAGACCATCAAATTTATTTTGCACGGGAAGAGGTCGGGGAGAGGTTGTAACACCTCCCCACCCTTATGTCTGGTGCTCCCTACATCTCCCAACTACTTAAAAAGGATCAGGTACCTGAAGGGAAGGGCATGACCTGGGAAGAATCGCCAGGCAGGGACACAGGGACAGGATCAATAAGCAAAGGATCAGGGGAATCATAGTCATGGAACCAGAGGGGCAGAGGTGGATAGAACCGGCACTGGAACCACAGGACCTGGAAAGGGTACCCGCAAGGGGAGCTTGGAATCAGACAGAGGTCTGGAGGCCTGTTTCAGAGTAGAGTTAATATAGTAATCTTGAATGGCATAATCATTGTTGAGAAGTATTATGAGAGGCCCAGGGACAGTCACTGAATGAGTGACCATCGTCACAGAGACTGCATTTTAAAGAACCATGACAATGAAACAGCGTGGCCAAAATCCTCACACTGAGCACATTTAACAACATCACAAGTGCGACTGAAATGTCTAGGAGAGCCATATTTATAACAGTGATGGGGCTGACCCAGATAAAAATAAACCCTTTGTCACAACCAATATAGAAACAATTAGGAAGATGTTGCAAACCAGAGTCATCCTGATGCAAATTAATTTCCACCATCCACCCCCAGTCCAGAAACCTTCATCATCAAGAATAGGGTCAGTGTTGCCTTGAATTTTACATAGTTTTTCCAACCAGTACAAAATATCTGTGATATTGACTCCCTCATTTTAGGAAAAGAACAGTAATAACCTTGAAAGTCTGCTTAGTGAGGGTATGGCTTAAAATTTTTCCCATAAGGGATTTGTTTTCATAGTAGCATACTTTAACCAAAATCTATCCAAAATATCAGAAGAGCGAAACTAATGTTGAAAGACTGTTCCCCAGATAAGTTTATAAGTGCATATACCTCAGTAGGAGAAAAGCCCATTTGTTGCTTTAAGAGGACTTTCCCACATAAAATCTGCTTGGGTATCATCCACAGGTCCTGTAAATCGAGCTGAACAGCGTAATGTCACTTTGCCAAATCAACCAGCTTGTACAAAAGGTTAGCATAAGTAGAAGCCTCCGTCTGCACTGGAGCCAGTATAGTAACTTCCTCAGGAATAGGTAGGTCTCCCCTAAGTCCTCCTTTTGAGAGGACAGTTCAGTAAAAACTGCAGAAGAGCCAATATCAGGACCCATATCAGCAGATAACAATGGTGAAAAAGGAACAGTACCTGAATCAGTCGGGAGATCCAATGGAGGGAGCTCCATAGGCAAAGGGTCCATAACAGAGGGGGTATCTTGAGCAGTTAAAGCAGAAACCAGACCCATACCTGCAGAGGCCTCAACAATCACCGCGGTAGGCGGAGAAGGATCCAGGGAGCGGCACCAGGGGTCAGGGGTCCATGTACTGGAGGCTCCCTCGGTCCAACCAGCTTCTTTGTAAGGCCATATCAGCCGACCATGAGGAGGAATCGGGGAAACCACAGAAGGCAAAGCTGTGCAAGCAGCAGCAGATACTGGCACATTGGGGAACTAGAAGAAGTCACGAAAAGTTTTTGTTTTAGGTAGACAGCTGTGAGGGTAAAGGTTGCTGTGACAGCTTATGTTTAGCCTGGTCTTCTTTGGTCTTGTGACAACAACGAAATATTCTCTTTCAGCAGCATGAAGATGGGCTGCCAAGTGAAGTAACTCCTCTTCCGAAGAAGCATGAGGAGGCTGTACAGAAAGTCGATTTGGGCTGCTGGGGAGTTGCAAAACTCGCATTCATTCTGAATTCAGCAAATTCATATGCTAGGAGATGCTCACCACTCGAGACCGATTGCTGGCCGCCTGGCAGGTGCAATCCAGCCATCTCAGAGAGCCATCTCCTGTACTGGAACAGGGCTTTTCTCCAACGGCATCAATCGCAGAGTGCAGAACCCTGATGGACAGAGACACAGTGCCCTTGTCCTCAGAGTAGGGAATTTCCCAGTGCACTGGCTGAATTTCCCCCATTCACTAAAATCCCATCAACAGCTTAATCTGGTTCAAAGTCAGTTGGCATTCATCTGTATCCCTTCCCTGGGTCATGCCTGAAAATAGGCAGAATGTGTCTAGTGCACTTACCGGTCAACAAAAACTAAATAATAAAAAATAAAGAATATTTTCCTTTTTGTATATGGGAACCATTACCACTTTGTCCAGTCCTTCAGTACTTTCCTGCATGAAATGTTTTATTGAAAATATCAAGCAGGAATGGAACAGGATCTAACAATTGTTCTTTCAATGACTTGGTTGTAAAATATTGAGTCCTGCAGATTTAGTAGTGTTCAGTTTTCTCAGTTTGGTTTCTATTTCCTTATCACTAATTTTCAGGGTATTGTGTTGTTTATCCCTGACTGAGTCTCGTTCTGGCTCCAAAGTACTGACTATCATTTATTTATTTGGTTTATTTCAAAAGTTTTACCAGGAAAGACATGCTGAGCTGGTATCAGATCCTTTGCAGATGCATCCAGAGGAGAGGAGAGGAGAGAACAATGCAGAAACAATATTAAAAAAACAACAAACATGGAAATAAGTCTAACAAAATGAGCATTACAGGCAATGTTCCTTAGCAGCTAGTATGTAATACAATAAACTGAAGAATAACAATAAGAACAATATGCAGTGAGCAACAATGCAATAATAATAGGGTGGGGGGTAGTGGCTGAAAACTAGGTGTGAGGGAGCTGTACTAGTGACAGTGTGAAGTGAGGCAGCATACAAATGTACAAGGCCTGGTGTCAGGAGCAACTGCATGTGTGAGTAGTGAAATCACAGAGAAGAGATTTCAGAATGTAAAAGGGTAGAAGCAGAGCAAATAGAAAGATGGAAACATAGAATCTGATGGCAGATAAGGACCACTTGGGGTTGCATGTCATAACAGTGATCATGGAATAGCGATCGCTGTTTGGCAAGTGTATACATCACTGAAAATAAATTTCAGCGACTTACACTCAGCGAAGAGCAAAAAGCGCCAGCGACAGTTAGGTTTTTTATTTTGTGAGAATGCCCCCAGCACCCCCACTACAGGATTCTCAACTCCAGGGGGCATGTCTCGGGGTGGGGGTGTTCAAAAAAAAAAATAGAAAATCCCTGACCTGGCGCAAAACCCAGAACTGAACCCGGCACCCTCCCAACCCCAGTCTGCTACCATCCCACCGTGCCACATGGCCAGCGGCAACCCACCACCACTACACCCCACAAACCCTCCCTCCTTTCTGCCCCATCGAAACGGTGTGGTCCCTCCCACTCTCTCCCGTCGTGTGTATAAAGCGACATCCTGTCACTATATTCACCTACCCCCCATCTGGTTGTCCCCTGCCAGGTAGCCTATGCACAGGCACTGTGAGTTGAGAGTCGCCCCTTTTTGAAAATGCTGAATCGCGGTTGCCGTCATCTGAAGCTACTCCACTTAACAGATGTCAACAGACTCTGCCAAGTCTCAGAACTTCTCCCTTTCCTTTCCACTAAGATTCCCTTATGTCTTACATGCAGTATCATGAACTTCACCACTGTTTTCACCCCCACCATCTGCTGGAAGACTGTTCCAGGCATTCCCCACTCTTCTGTGAAGAAGTATTCCTCACATGTCTCCTGAATCTAACCCTCCAGCTATACAATAGTAGGGAGAGAGAGCTCCAGAGTTTAGGGAAGCAGAAGAGAAGTCAGCTTGACCAGCAGAGGATTCTCACTGGGGAGAGGAGGAGTGAGAGCAGAAGCAGAAAAAGGAAGTGAGAGGTGGTATGGGAGAAGACAGGAGAAAGGCAAGACATGAGGAGGGAGCCAAACAAACATTTGGAGAGTCACAGTGGGCAAAGCACCTGCCATCAAAGGAGGGAGGGAGGGAGAGGGAGGTGTACACAGAATAGTGGTGAGTTTGTAGGGTTTTGTCAAGGCAACTTGACAAAAGGAGCAAAGGAGGGGTCAAGTCTGGCCAAAGAGGACCTAGGAGCAGCACTATAAACAATGCAACCATTGCCACAAATGGGGAGAATCATCTTTAAGGATCTCTCTGCAAGCAGGAAGTGGATGCTCCTCTTATTACTATAAAGTGCACCAAGTTGGGGGGTAGAGCTTCTGTGGATTGCATCCCCATCAGCAGAGAAATAAAGGTGATGGTCCATACAGATCCCAATGTACTTGAAGGAGGCATCCTCAATCACTGCACCACCAAGGGTATGGAATGAGGAAGAGGGGTGAGTCTAGCAGGCCTTTGTCTTGTACCAAATGCCACAGAGACCATTTGTTGGCATTGAGGGACAACTGGTTTTCATGGATTCAGTGCGGACATTGTTAAATTTCAGCTAGAGCTGATCCATGAGGTCAAGGGCAGAGGAACCAGAAGTAAAAGTACCATGTCATCTGTGTACATGTGAATGGAAATAGAGGAGCAGGTAGTGAGGAGGTCTTTAGAAAAGAGAGAAAAGAATTAGCCAATGACAGACCCTGGGGCTGCTTGAGCAAA
This sequence comes from Neoceratodus forsteri, assembly GCA_016271365.2. Classification (NCBI taxonomy): domain Eukaryota; kingdom Metazoa; phylum Chordata; order Ceratodontiformes; family Ceratodontidae; genus Neoceratodus; species Neoceratodus forsteri. Next base: position 647,318,341 of record CM028137.1, read on the forward strand.
TCTGGAGTTGGGGGAAAGGAAGTCTTCAATATGGACAGTTTAAGACCTGCTTTCAAGGTTGTAGCAGACCCACTCAGCTAAGGAGGCAGAGAGTCCAGCTGCCTTAAGCATATCCAGGAGAATGGGGTGGTCAACAGAGTCAAAAGCTTAGGGCCAGAGCAACAAAGATGGTGGAGATGACTAGGCCCTGATCCACACCAGAGAGACAGAATCAGTGAGCTGGAGAAGAGAGGTGGAGGTGGAGTGGAACTTCCTGAAGCCAGACTGGAAAGGAGGAAGAAGGAGGTAGAGAGTTAAGAAAAGGGAGAGTTGGGAGAGAACAAGATAATCCTGGAGTTTACCCAGAGTGGGAGTAGAGAGACAGGATGGTAGTTTCAGGGTTAGAGGGGCTGAGGTGGTGGGGCGATAGGAAGGGCAATGGAATGAGCAGAGAGATAAAGGAGTTTGAGGTCAAGACTATCAGAGCCCCACCCTTGTGCAGTTTATAGCAAGAAGGGGCCTTAAGAGAAGCAGCAGGGTTGGTGGTTAGAGAAAGAAAAATTGTGGAGGGGATGGTAGGGAGGGTGAAGAGAAGAGTGAGAGGGTAGAGGGAAGAATGAGGGGAGGGAGGGAGGAGGAAGATAGGTGGAGGGCATAGGAGGCAAAAAGGAACTGAAGGAGGAGGAGGTGACTGCACTGGGGTCAGAGACAGGGAGAGCTGCCCACCTTGAGAAGTGGGAGAGGGACTGGGCTGGAAAGTGTGGACTATTGAAGTAGACAACAAATGAATGAATGAATAAATAAATAAATTAATTCTTGTCAGAGGAGCACCTACCTTACACCATAGAACCTGAACCAAACACTTCTGCCACTATGGGCCTTGGATGCTGGAGTAGGGGCACCATTAACCTTATGCTGGGGCAGCAATAAACATGAGATCACACACAAACTGAACCCAAACATGTACTATTTGAGATGGTTTACTGCATAAGGGCATTCCCTTGCAGTTACTGTTTAGTTCCTCACTTTCTACGGTACAGTATTAGCTGCATCACACTGCACATTACATACTGTTTGGGGCCCGACTCTATCTCCACAATTACAGAGTGTAACTACCTTGCATTATTACATTACGCCTTGCAAGGTATACATCTGAATTAATGGGCCTTTACATTACAGCTGCTGGGTCTTATCCAAATAAATTCCTGATCCTCTACATCCCTAATCTCCCGATGGTGTTCCTGGAGCCCTAGTGCTCCCAAGACCGTTTTTTAATGTATTTTATTTCAAAATTGGTAACTGGAAAGGCACACTGAGCCAAGTCTCATTTTTCAGCACGACTCAGGGAGGGGGAGGAGGAGACAGACAAATTAAAAATTAAACTCACAAAGCATCAGATAATGCATACATAGGTAGACATCAAAAGTGTAAGAGCAAGTGTGGAATGTCAGAACATAATAACAAATATCATGGATTGCTGCCAAGAAATGTAGATAGAGGTACAAGAATGCAATGAAGTGTGCAAAGCCTATTGAGAGGGTGACTTAAAAGTGGGGAGAAATGAGAGAGGAAGGAAGGACAAGAAAGTTCAGGTGGGGGTTGGCAGGTATGGGGGACAGAATGATGCATTTGGAGTGGTCTAAATGCCAAGAGGAGAGGGAGGCAGAGGGAAGGGGGAGCAAGTCTCAGGAGAGAAGGCAGTAGAAGAAAGCAGTTTGCACAACACAAGTGGGAACGGGGTTGAGAGGAACAGGAGTTCCTGAAGTGAGGAGAGTAAGAAGATGATAGGATATTTATGTATTTATGTACCTAATTCTATGTATTTATTTATATATTTATGTATGTATGTATTTATGTATGTATGTATTTATTTATGTATGTATGTATTTATGTATGTATGTAAGTATTTATTTATGTGTATGTATGTATGTATTTATGTATGTATGTATTTATGTATTTATTTATGTATTCATTCATTCATTTGTTTACTGGGTAGGTCGCTTGATCCAAGGACCATTTTCAGGCATGACCTGGGCCATGAAGATGGCACAAAGGTATAATACAATACAATACAACACAGTACAGTACAGTAACATACAATACATTACAGTACAGTTTAGTATAGTAAAATACAATACAATACAGTCCAGTAACATACATACAGTACAGTACAGTTTAATACAGTAAAATACAAAATAATACAACACAATGCAGAAAGATTTAAGGCATTTAGTACTATGCAGGGCAAACAATGGAGACATATTAAACTACTTTGAACAAAGGACAAGCAAATAGTGCAAGATATAACAGCCAGGGAAATAAAACAGAAAAATACAAGCCACACAGAACATCAGTTTGGTAGATGGGAAACTGAAAGCATAGGAAGGAGCAGAATTGCATACTTGTCATTCAACCAGGGAACAGGAGCATTTGAATGTTACTATTAGGTGCACTTTATAAAGAGATTTGAATTGAAGGTGTGAGTTAAGGCTGCAGGGAAGCCGTAGGTTGTTCTAGAGGTTAGAGCAGGAAAGGAGAAGGCTTTTGGTTCATACAAGTGGAGACCTGTGGGCAGTCCAACAAAAGGCCAGAACAGTGGCAGAGGTCACGGAGGCATGTTTTGGGATTGAGGAGAGAGGAAGAGGGAATCCAACCTCATCCTGGTATCCAGTGAGTATAGCGACAGAATATGTGTAACTGTCAAAATGGTAACTCATATCGGCGCTATCCCCATGCACTACCCTGCAAGGGTAGCGACCCTCTACGTGAAAGCGAGCATAGGGAAGGCCACCAGAAGGGGGAAATAGCAAGGGGAAGGGAGGGAGCAGGTAAGGGGTTTGCAGGGGAGTGGTGAGCCTGCTGCAGCTGAGCCAGCTGTGTGGTGTGGTGCTGAGGTGGCTAGGTCTGGCGCAGCAGGTACTGGGTTTAGGGGTTGGGGACCAGAGACAATATTTTGCCGTCTGCAGCTCCTTTATTTTTTGTGCTGCAACTGGAGTTGCCCCTCTCTGACATGCACTCCTGGGTTAGCAGTCTATAGTCGGGGGTGCGGGGCAAAGCCCCTGTGAAGGGTGGCGTGGGGGCAAGGCAAGATAAATTTTATTTTTCACAGGCCCCAATCCTGAGGTTCTGGGCAACTGTACATAAATCAAATTAGTAATAAAATACACAACAAATAAATAAATAACAAATAAATTACAGCAAATCCTATACAGTAAAATAAATAAAGCTCAAACTAAAACAGTCACCAGGGACAATCCCAGGATTAAGGTCTATCAAACAGTGTCCTGGAAAGCCTGACTGAACGAGGAGAGTCTTGAGGGGCTTAAATACCTCAATTGAAGGGGCCTCCCTTATAGATGACAGCAACAAATTTACAGGATGGGGCGGTGACACTAAAGGTTCTGTCACTGGCAGTTTTAACTTCATCCTGGGAATCGCAAGGGAGGCCCCTAGAAGAGGAATGGAGGAGCGCCGACGAGCAGGTGTGAGAAGATCAACCAAGTATCCTAGACCCAGCCCACATGAGGGGCCTTAAGGTGAGCAAGCCCAGGATCCTCCACCTGGACCGCAGCCAGTGCAGTTCACGAGCACCAGGGTGATGTGGCAGTATTTCGCTGCCCTGTCAACAACCTGGAGACTGTGTTCTGCACTAGCTGCAGCTGGCAGAGGGTGCCTCCTGAGACCCTGAGGTAGAGTGCATTACAGTAGTCAAGCCTTAACGCCACAAAGGCATGCACTAAGGTGGGAGGTTCAGGGTGGAATAAGGGGCCTGATCCTGGTGATATTTCTGAGATGGTAAAAGCTGGTCTGGACAATGGATGACACCTGAGATTCAAGGTCAATCTGCTATTGAAGGCCACACCAAGGTCAAGCACTCTGGGGAGGCCTTCAAGCACAGTCCCCAGGAACAGTCCCTGGCTGTGCCAGAGAGGCCATCCTAGTATGCCCACTGTTAGACTCCACCACCAGGACCTCCATCTTGTTGGGGTTCAGTTGCAACCAGCTGGAGGCTATCCAATCATTGATTTCAGCAAGGTAGCCCCGCAAAAACACTTCGTGTTGTTGCGGATGTTAGTGTCACTGGCATGTATATCACTGATTTGTTTTTGGCGATATACACTGCGTGATAGTAATTGCTATTTTGCAATCTCTAATATGACATTGAACCCCTTATCCCTGATGGCCTTTTCAACTGTACAACTTAGCAAGTAGCCATGGCAGGCCTGTGGGTGAGCCATCCAAGTGTCTGGCAGAGGGTGCAATGATGGGTAAGGGTGGATGCTAAAAGGCAAACCTACAAATTTGCGATAGGTAGTGTTTAACCTAGCAAGTCAAGGAAGAGTAAGTGCATAGATGGGAGAGCCATAGTCCATTTTAGTGGGAGGAGGGTGCCATTGGCAATGGTGTGCGGGGTTCAGGGTGAGATTGTTGATTATCTGGTACACAGCTCCCAATTCCTGATACATCAGGTATTGACATCAGTGTGGTCAAAGAAGGTCAGTGCCATATCAAGCATGATGCCAAGGTACTTAAAGGAGGTAACAGTCTCCAGGAATGTACCATCAGGAATAGGACATTCAGAGGACCATTAGTGTTGGCTAGATTGAATAGCCTAGGTTTAGAGCTGAAGAGCATAGTTTTGTTCTTCTTGGCATTAACAAGTAATCTGTTGCACAGGAACCACTTATAGGTGACACAGTAGTTTGCAGAAAGTGTAGAGGAAAGGCTAGCCAGGGACCGGTTGCTGTGAAATAGTATGAGGTCATCCACCTAGAGTAATGATTTACACAAAAGTTAGAGAGGAATTCACAAAGAGGAGAATAAAAGGGGTCCAAGGTCTGATCCTTGAGGAACTCTGGTGTTAACGGGTGTGGTGGAAAAGTTGGCACCCCAAGACAGACTCTTTGAGAGCAGTCAGAGAGGTAATCTTGGAACCAGGCAATGGATGTAGGGAAACAAACCAATGGTGCACAGTTTGTTAAGGAGGATACCAAGGTTTACCAGGTTGAAGACCTTTAGAGGTCAACAAAGACTGCACCTATGATGTTACCAACACAATATTATGGAGTACATGGTTCATGAAACAGGCCAGAGCTGTGGTGGTGCTATGGCCTTTCCTGAAACCATGCTGTTGGGGGCAGAGGAGGTTGTATTTTGTAACATGATCCAAGATCTAGTGGTAGACAACTTTCTCGAGGAGTTTACTTAGGTGTGAAAGGATGGAGATAGAGTGGTAATTGTCCATTTGCTGGGTATCACCAGATTTAGAGATGGAATTACCCTAGCCTGTTTCCATAAAAGATGAGTTAGGAAAGGTGCAAGGAGGAGGAACACACCCCAGTATTTAGCAATAAAGGAGGCATAATGAGACTGGTGATGTGAAGACAGTGGAAGGATGGAGAAATATAGGGAGCAGTGATGAGTCCATAGGGGAGAGTTTGTAGCAAAGCAATAGAAGACATTGCAGAGGGTATCCAATCTGGCTGGGAAGAGGAAGGAGTGGTACCATAAACCATATCCACATAGTAGAAAACTGGAAGAACCATTTTGGTTGCTTAGGTCCTGGGAGGCCTAGGAGGGAGGCAGTCCTTTTTGGGTGCAAGGCACCGAGCTTAAGGAGAATTATGGTATGGATAGCTTCGATGTGGGGTGAGAAGTCAATCTTGCTGGAAGCCACACACCATGGTACTTGAAGACAGGGACAACTTCCAGTCGGGTGTCATCCACAGTGGAGAATACAGGATAGGGTGAGAGCCTGGCCAGTTTCAGGCTGGTGTCAAATGTCATAGACGCAGTCTTTTGATATTGACCCTTAGTTGGTTGGTGTTGACGAGCACAGCACATTGTAGAACTGTAATGTGGAAGTCGGTTGATTAGGTCGGATCCAGCTAACTATAGACCCATTAGCCTTACTGCCATACCTCTAAGATCTTGGAGGGTGCTTAAGGATAAAATACAGGAACATCCAGTGATAAACCATCTTATAGATAAATCTCAGCACGGCTTTGTGAAGGGCAGGTCGTGCCAGACAAACATGTTGGCTTTTTATAACCTGGTTATTGATAGATTGGACAAGGGTGTTCCTGTTGATGTGCTGTTTCTTGATTTCTCAAAGGCATTTGACAATTACCTCACCATAAATTAATACAACAAATAATCTGAATATAAATCCTTATATAATAGACTGGGTATGAAATTGGCTATTAGATCGGAGTCAGCGTGTGAGCATTAGAGGAGAATTGTCCGATAGTCTCGGAGTGAGTAGTGGGTGCCCCAGGCATCGGTCTTGGGCCCCTGTCTCTTTAATCTTTATGTGTCAACACTTCAAATTTAACAAAATCTGTTTGGTTGCAAAGTTTGCTGATGATTGTAGGGTTGGAGCTGAAGTAAACATTGCATTAAACACTTCAAATTTACAAGAGGCAATAGATGATATAGCTATATGGTCAAATAAATTTAAACTGGCACTAAACTTAGATAAATGCTTCATCATGCACCTAGGTAATAGAAATCCTAAATTACCCTACAAACTGGGAAATATACTGCTCAAAATAACATGTGAGGAAAGAGATCTGGGGATAATAGTTTCTGCAATGTGACTTTTTCATCTCATTGCCAAAATATAGCCCAAAAAGGAAATAAAATCCTGAATTGTATATTGAGGCACATATCATCTAGAAGCAGGGAGGTTGTTTTGCCTTTGTATGTATCCCTGGTGAGCCCATAATGGAATACGGTTTAGGTGTGGTCACCTTTTCAAAAAACAGGACGTTGCCCTGTTGGAGAGGGTACAGAGGAGAGCAACAAGAGTTGTTAGCGGTATGATGGGTAAAGACTATGGGACTAGACTGAGGGCTGGATGTGTACTCCTTGGAGGAACGGAAGAAAGCATGGAGACATGTGCCTGGTATATAGAGCTTGGCAAAATGATGATTTGTGGGATGCTATGGGACTACAATTTAATAGCTGTATGTACAAAACTAGATCCCACCCATTGCAGCTAACAGCATCAAAATGCAACAAAGTAAGAACTACAAGGTGGTTTAACCATAGGGTGGTGCATGCTTGGAATGCACTGCCGTTGAAGGTTGTAGCCAGCAAATCCATTGCTGAGTTTAAAGCAAAGTGAGATAGAAATATGTACCAGACTAGAAATTAGGGTGATGATCATGAGCGAGCATGTAGGGACGTAAGTCCATTCAGCTCAGTATCTTCCTATGAATCCTATGAAGTGCACGCTTGTATGTGGCATGCTTCTAGGTAGGCTGAGCACTATCTTTGGGTCAGTTTCATGCCTGCGCTTGTCTCCCTCAGTGCCCATGTCAAACAGTAATTTAAAGCATTTCAGTATTATGACAGTAATAGTAAATGAATGGATAGTCAGTCTGGATGTACCTGCCTCCTCCTGGTAGCACACTGACAGCCCTAAGGGCCAAAAGAAACAGGCTTCCATGGCTAGCCCCTAGCATTGGGGACTTACCAACCCCAACTCTTGCAAGGCACCTCCTCATGATACCTGTTCATTTGGCTACCTACCAATAGGTAACACACAACTGTACCCAAGTTTTTAATACTTTTCACTGAGCATCTTTAATGCAAAGCTTACTTACATGTGCCAGTTGTGAACTATGCTCTCTTCCAAGCTGATCTTTCTTTCAATTGCTTCTGGTGGAGTGGATCCACAAGAATTCCCTGGTGATCACCCTTGAGGAACAACCTCCACTACTCCATTTGTCCATCTGGTTCTTGTTCTGCTGGGTTCCTTGAGGCACTCCTAGGAGATCTAGCCTCCTGGTGCCTGCTGATGGAACTCTGAAGACCTCAACAGGGGACCAGTGCCACCTAGACCCAGGGACCCTGCCACCATCCCTGGTCCCACAGGCCCCCTGCCTCAGTTGCAGTTGGAGGCTGGACTTGTTCTCTGTTCTTCCTTCCTGCTGTAAGAACCCACTCTTTACTGCTTTCCTCCTCTTCTTAAACTGTAAACAGGAGATTAGGACCTTAAGTATTCCCTTACAGGTTTTTACCACCTCTTGCTGAGCTATAGCATCCTGTATACAAGTATTCGTGTTTATGGATGATAAGAAGATATGTAACAGGGTGGATCTCACTAGAGGTGTTGGAAGGATGAGGGAGGACCCAAAAGCTGGAACAGTGGTCCAAGGAGTGGAGACTGGGGTTCAATAAGGGAAGTGCAAAGTTATGCACTTAGGACATAGGAACACTAGGGCAAAATATGTGCTGGGGAAGAATTGGCAATCACCAAGCGGGAAAGGGACCTTGGTCTCATCATCTTGGCTGACCTTAAGGCAACAAGCTAGTGCCAAAAGGAAGTAGGGAAGGCTAACAGAATGTTGGGATGCATAGGGTGGGGTATTACTAGCAGAACGAGGGAGGTCATATACCCTGTACAAGATATTGGTCAGGCCCCACATTATGCCCCTGTACAAAACATTGGTCAGGTCCCACCTTGTGTATGGCATCCATTTCTGGAGACCACATCTAAAAATGATTTTGAGAGGGGAAGGCTATACAAAGGAGGGTCAGCAGAATGATTCATGGGCTGCAAGGGAAAGCATATGATGACAGACAGAGGAATCTAAACATGTACTTCTTGGAGGAAAGGAAGAGAGGAACATAAATGGGACCTTCAAATATCTAAAGAGGTTTAACAGGGTACAAGAGGGAAACTTATTTCAGAGGAAAACAGGCTTATCAACTAGGGGTCATGGCAGCTGGATGGAGAAAAATTTAGGAAAATATAAGAAAGTACCTTTTTCATTGAGGAGGTGGTGGATGCCTGGAATGGGCTGCGGATGAGGTAGTATGGGTTTAAATTGTCTCTTGTTTCAAGCGTGCATGGGACAATCACATAGAGATTCTGAGGGTGCAGGGGTGGTTTGGACTTAAATGGGGTCAGGGGAAACAAGGCAACACACAGAGGGGGCAGGGATACCAATTGTTAGGAGTATCAGAGGACAGGCTAGGTGGGTTGTATTGGTCCTTATCTGCTGGCAAATGTATGTATATATGTATGTATGTATCATGTCATACTGTCCACAAGCAAGCAAGGGGCTCCTCTAGAGGACAACTCTCAGGGGTGAAACTTAACCCTTCAAGAGTCTTTTAGTAACTGGTCTCGAGCTGAGCGAAGAGAGAGGCTGAGTTGCACATAATTTTGAAATGGATTTTATTAGAGTTAATATATGCATAACATTCTTTTATTGTACCTTTATTTGTGGCTAACTCACTATTAGGTGAGGAAATAAAGCCATTTAAGCAGACAGTTAAAATAGTGTATCATATAAAACAAGCTGGATCTCAAAAAGAAAACAAAAGAAAAAGCACACATCAAAAATGAGAGCATGTTACTAGTAGAGATGTAGTAAAGTTTAATTTCACTCATGAAGTTAACTCAAAGTGGGCAACTTTGAATTCACTTAGCACTATGCAAAATTTCCTTAAAGGTTGAAATTGCCTTTAATGGACTTTGTGTTGTCCACTTGTGTTAACTTCGTGTTACAGTTTGAGAAGGCGGGTTGGTAAGAAACAGTCCACAGAGCACATGTCTGACTGTCTACAGGTCACATGCTGCAGGCAGGCAGGCAAGCAATTAATTAGGCAGGAAGTCAGTGAACTGGTTTCACTGTCTCTCTGAGAAGTAGCTGTTTAGTCAGCAGTGTTGGTTTCCTGTGTGCTTTTTGCTCCAGTAGCTTTCAAAGTTCATCTATTTAGCAACTGTTGTGCTTAAAAGGTTTTGATTCTGTTGTTTAAGTTTTGCAGCCAGTTTGACTTTATTTGAAACCATAGTTTAGTTTAAAAGTTGTTTTTTCTTTGTTACTTAGTTTTACTTTCTGTAGTTTGAGTCCTAGTACTTTTACTAGTATTTTTGTTTTATTTTGATTTATGTTTAATTTTGGTTAATTTGGAGAGAGGTGGCTAAAGTGGTGGGCAGTGGGGCTCTGAATGCGTGGCAGCCTGGGGCAACCATTTCGCCTGAACTGAGGCACTGTTTTGACCTCGACTGCTGAGGCCCCAAAGCAGCAGGACCAGCAGCAGCCTGAACTGCAGCAGCAGCAGAAACCACAGCAACAGCAGCAGCTTGTTGCCCTCCACCAACTGCAGCACAGCAGGCGACAATATCTGATGCTCCCCACTGCCTGTGCCTGGTCCTTCATGCAGCTCGCCCATGTGGCGATTTTTATCTCCTTCCTCGGTGATCCAATGGTTATGCAAGCTATGCCAAGTGCTTGTACGTCGTGGTCGCAAGGGCAGTCACTTGGGCATGGGTGGTCAATGAACCCACCTTGTACTGCACCACCGTGTCGAAGGAAGGCTAAGCTGCAGGAGCTACTAGCCAATCCTGCAGCAGAAGCCGCTGAAGAGGAGTGCATCCACCTCACGCAACATCGCTGAAGAATGAATGGGCAGCAGAACTAGTGGTGGCTCGCAGCTGCCCGTGAGTGTGACCCATCACAAACGCCTTCCACACAGGCTGACCCGGCTGTATTATAGAGTGAGGTGGAAGCCATCCATAATGTTAATGAGGGTGCATGCCAGCAGTTGAACCAGATTGAGAGTCAGAATGCTGAAATAATTAGCATGTTAAAAACAATTACTGGTGGTGGTTCTCCCAGCCCCACAGGCCCAGTAAAAATTATAAACAACCCCCAAAAAAACTGTCCTCTGCTTTTACTTTTTCTTCATCAATTATTTTTTCATACAGTCTAAGTATGTAATTTATGTTCAATTAATGCTTTCTTCCTGATGTCAATTTTGTTAATGCTGTATTTCTTGATGCTCATAATGCTAAATCCTATTCCCCACCTACCCCAAATGCCCACCCCACCCAATAAGCTGCTTTCCGAATAGACATTTTTTGTTTTTCCTTTATTATATTTAATAAGTCATGTGGTCACCAACTTTATGGACACTGTGTGCTTTCATTTAATTTCATTTGAAATTGTGGTGCCAAAACACCCTCTTCGATACACTTTTATAGCAGCATGCGTTGGCACCCCAGTTTCACCTGTAATGAAAGCATGCAGCGTCACCTTTTGCCCACCTCGGTCATTTAAAAATAAATTAAGTAACGATCAAAATACTTCTTACTTTTCTGAACATTTTTTCAGGGGATTATTCTTCACATGTATACACTAATACTACATGCTGAATGATGTAGCAAGATAACAGTATAGTCCGCCACATTCATAAGACGGTAAATTATGGGGGTGGTTGATTGTCATGGTAGGTGACTTTATGCTATTTTGATTGTAGTTGTTGTGGCCCATGGTATGTATATACTATGAAAATGTATGTAACACAATAAACAGTAACCAAAAGAAATACAGCATGACAATTAAAGCATCAGTGCAAGAATGCGGTTACAGTTTTGACAGATAATTGTTTTTCTATTTTACATTGCCCTTATCTAATAACTTGTGTAGATGTATGCTACCCTTCTTTCCATGATTTATTTGATTCTGCATTACTCCATTTTTAAATCAGAAATAATAAAAGTAGTGCTCATTGTAATGTTACTGTGACCTGGTTTTCATCGGTATTCCCAGCTGTTTTGAACAGATACTGCTCCATTATGTCATGTAGCACTGTCTGCTGCATGTGACTTCATTGTAGTAACAACAGAACTGAATTTAAATAGTTGCTGTCCAAAAGCATGTGAGGAGACTGATACAAACCCGATTAAGTCAAAGGCTCCATTTATTACTCCGATTCAAAAAGAACAATGTAGTGCTGCATACTAAAATTGTTGAAAAAGGATATTGTTCATATACACAAGTTATTAAATTATGTGGCAATGTAAAATAGAATAATAAATTATCGGTCAAAATTGTAACTGCATTCTTGCACTGATGCTTTCATTGTCAGACTGTATTACTTTTGGTTACTGTTTACTGTGTTAAATTTTCGAGTATACACACCCACAACTACTACAATCAAAATACCCTAAAGTCACCTACCATGGCAATCCTCCCAACAATTTCCTATCTTCTGAATGTTGCCGCTATAGTATACATCATTTAGCATGTAGTATTAGTGTCCTGATGTGAATAATAACCCTGAAAAATTGTTCAGAAAATTAACAAGTTTTCTTGATGCTCATAATTCTAAATCCCCAGCTCCCCAAATGGTCCACCCCTAAATATGGTTTCCACAATATAAACAATTTTTTTCTTACTACTTTCTTTATTTTATTTTTAAAATTCCTGTAGTCACTAACTTTTTGGACGCTTACGTCCTTTCATTGCCTTTGAATTCATGGCACCAAAACATGCTGCAATACACTTTTTATTGAAGCGGCAGTGCGTAGCCACAGTTTCACCTGTAATGAAAGCACTCAGCCTGCCATTTTTCAGACCCTATGACATTTAAGAAATAGAAGAAAGTAAGTATGAACTCTGAGAAACTTGCTTTCTATTGTGGAAAGCATAATGGTGGTGTGATGGATTTGTGAGAGGTGTGATTTAGATTAGAATTATGAATTTTTCCTTAAATTTGTTAAAGCAGCAGTGCAATAATCACAATATCATTAAATCACCTACCATGCCCCCCATAAATGTCCTATCTTGTGAATGTCCCACTGTTTTAATTTCATGAAAGTCCAGATGACGAATAAGGCCCGAAATGTGTCACAGTGTCCCAAGTGAGAGCACTGCCTGGTGACACCAGTTGCTGCTGCTGCTGTTGTCCCATTGTTTTAATTTCATGAAACATCCAGATGAAGAATAAGGCCAGAAATGTGTCACAGTGTCCCAAGTGACACCATTGCCTGCTGATGCCTACTGCTGTTGTTGTCCCGCTTATTTTAATGTCATGAAAAGTCCAGATGAAGAATAGGCCAGAACTGTGTCACAGTGTCCAAAGTGAGACCATTGCCTGCTGACACCTGCTGTTGCTGTTGTCCCACTATTTTAATTTCATGAAAAGTCCAGATGAAGAATAAGGTCTAAATGTGTCACAGTGTGCCAAGTGAGAGCATTGCCTGTGTTGACGCCTGATGCATCACTGATACATGCTGCCTTTGTGTGTGCCTTCATACTACAATGGTGAGTTATTGTTCTCCCACTGTAATTTTCTTTGCATAGACACAGCCATTTAATTTCTATTGAATCTTGTTGTGTGGTTTAAGCAGTCCATCATGTTGTTCCTTTCAGGAATCATCATAATGCATATGGAATTTTTCACTTTACTGTGGTGGGCATGCTGATCACATTCACACGCGCCAGACATATGTTACGCAGTCTGACACCTAATGTGGTACTGCAACATTTAATTTGTATTTGGGGTGGGGGTTACTGCCATACCTCTCAACCTCCCTCATCACAAATCAGGGACACGGCTTAAAATGATCAGGACAAATTACCAAAATCAGGGCCACATCTGAAAAAATAGTAATATTAGTTCCAGTAGCTGTATACAACATGCTTCTTAGTATGAATAGCATTTTCTTAATGAGAACTAGACTGTAACACCAATGGCTAGAATTATTTTGTGATTCAAATCCCCATTCTTCAGTGACAGAAATGCCAAATTTAGGAGGGACAGAAGAAATTTCAGAGGCAAAATCAGGGACATCCCTGAAAATCAGGGACACTGAGAGGTATGGTTACTGCTATGGTTGACAGCCAATACTCCCCGAGGAAACTGGAATCACAAGTGGAGCACCAGCAGTGTGGTCGTGAGGGTGAACTGTTCAGCCCTCCCACAGCCAATTCTCCCGAGGAAACTGAAATCACAAGCAGAGCACCAGCAGTACGGACGAGGATGAACTGTTCAGCCCTCCCACAGCCAATTCTCCCCAAAACCGGAAACACAAGCGGAGCACCAGCAGTGCGGCCATGAGGGTGAACTGTTCAGCTCTCCCCACAGCCAATTCTCCCCCAGGAAACCAGAATCACAAGCGGAGCACCAGCAGTGTGGTCACGAGGGCGAACTGTTCAGCCCTCCCACAGCCAATTCTCCCGAGGAAACGGAATCACAAGCAGAGCACCAGGTAGCCATCACAGCCCACAGCAGCTGCTTCAGGGAGCTGCGCCACAAGATTTTGAACTTGGCGCTTTTCCTCCAGCAGAAAGCGTGATTCTGAACTGTACCGTGAGCAGTGCTGATTCATAGCACTCTGCCTCCAAAACTGAGCGAATTACTATTTTTACCTACTGTTCAGTATTGCCAGATGGGTTTAGAGCCTTTTAACTAAATGATTGAATTTAACCTTGCAGTACAGCCATATGTATTTAATTGTACTCGGAGCTATACTGTGCTTAGTAGGACTCTGACTGGATAACTGCAAAGTGCTGCTTAGAGAAATAAGATCCCCTGCCTGCCTACCTGTACTTAAAGCTGCCTTTGTATTCCCTCTAGCAGTGCGGTCGTGAGGGCTAACTGTTCAGCCCTCCCCACAGCCAATTCTCCCCAGAGGAAACCGGAATCACAAGCGGACGCCTAGGTAGCCATCACAGCCCACAGCAGCTGCTTCAGAGAGTCACTCGCCTGCGCTTAGGCTCCCCACCACCCCCACCACCACCCACCACCCTTGGAAGGCTCCTTCCTTATATAGCAGTGACCTTGTGAGCCTCCCAAACCAATCAGCCCACTTTCCCATTAGCTCCTTCTATTACTCAGCCACTAGTGGCCACTGTAGAGCAGTTTTCAATCTACTGCAGTGCAAAACACTAAAAAAAAATGCAGCTCCTCACATTAACAATCATTTGCTTTGCCAAACCCTCTCTCTCCCTTCCGCCTGCATCCTATCCTATTCTACCTGTTTCAGTACCCTTCTCTCTACAGTTCAAAGCCACCCTCCATTCCTCCTCGGCACTAGTGGACCACAACCTGTACCATTGGTCATATGGTCCCTGGGGCCTCTATCCTCCCCTCATTCCATGCTGAGAAGCCTCCCTTATATCCCCCTCTGCTCAGCCCCAAAGACCAACTTACTAACTCCCAACCTCAGAATCATGCGGATCCTCAGTAAAGATCATGCACTTATTAAGGCACGCCCTGGCTCTCCTCCTCCTCCTTATAGCCGGAACATTGAACACAACCCAGGACCACCTGCATCCATAACTGTTCAACCCCCGCTTCAGGTAATGGACCTCCTAAAGGTCTTAAAATTGTCCACCTAAACATATGCAGCATCCTAAACAAATTAGCAGCCCACAAGCCACTGTCCTTGCCCTTTGCCCTGATATTGTAATCATCACTGAATCTTGGCTGAAGCCTCACACAGGGATATAGAATTCTCATATCCGTTTCTCCCTAACCGCCATGACAGGCAGGGTAAAAAGAAAGGTGGTGGCACTGCCATGTACCCTCCTCCAAACCCAGTTTTCCATAACCACCCCCACGGCCCATTCAATCTATTGAGTCCCTCCTAATCAAACTCACCCTACCCCACTCAGTCCGTGTATACATAGCAGGTCATACTGCCCACCAGACACACCACTGTTGCATTCCTCGACCACCTTGGCACCCTGAGGTCACATACGGAAGGTGGCGAATTTCACATCCTTGGTGACTTCAATCTGAACTGGCAGGCAGCGAGCTCCAAATCACGAAACAAAATAAAGGCCCTAAATTTGTCCCAGCTAATGGTAGAACCCACTGCTCAAACCACAAATCCAACAAACACACACCCTGGATTGGGCACTAACTACACCCCCAACCGGATCGCCAAAGCTGGCCTACTACCTGACTCCTTTAGCGACCACCATATGATTTATATGGTGCACAAAATTCCCAACCCATGGCCCCCCACCCAGCAAGACGCTCACATCAGATCTTATAAATCTCTGGACCTGCAGCTATCCTAAACAATCTCACCAGCATTGACTAGTCTTTCATCCCTAGGGCCACCCCATTGATGAGGCCCTGAAATTCTTTTCCACAAACTTCCTAGCCATCTGGGACCTCCATGCTCCCTCAAGAGATCCCGAGTAAGAAGGCCCACCTTCCATGGTAACAACCAACCTCATGGAATGCCTGCATGCCAGAGACCATGCCTGGAAATCCTTCAAGGCTACAGGTGGTCAAACGGCTCATCAACACTACAGTCGCTAAGAAACGCCGCACAAGACTCATACGACAGGCCAAATCTAATTACTTTCAATCTGCATTCAAAAATAACTCGCTCACCCTACCCAATTCTGGAAGTCAATAAAATCACTTCTTACCCCACCGCTCAACCCACATTCCCACTTTAAAAATAGATGGGAAAATCATCACAGATCCTAGACTGGTAGCCACCGAGTTTAACTCTTGTTTCTCCTCCACTGTTTCTTCCCTACTCTCTTCCATACTCATCCCCTGCCCATTGTTCACCCCACTGTACCCCCACGGCCCCCTTCTCACTCTGCCCAGTCACACCTGTCCAGGTGCTAAGAATACTGCAGACACTCAGCCCAACCAAGGGTAATTGTCCATGGGTCTTGATTCCAAAATGCTCCTGCTCTCAGCACCTGCCATAGCCCACCCACTAACATTGCTATATAACCTGTCTTTTAAACTCAGGCGGTCCCAACTTATGGAAACAAGCCATCGTGATCCCCTACCCAAAGGAGGGACCTCTCCTCCCATCCAACTACCATCCTATATTCCTGCTCCCCACCTTAGCCCAAAATTCAAGGCGCCTTTGCTCTCCCAGCTCCACCACTATCTAGATACTGTATCATTTTTCACCCCTACCAGGCGGCTTCAGAAAAATCCTCCACCACCACTCCTCCTCCGCCCACAAACGCCATCCTTATGGGCATGGACAAGGGAAATAACAGCAGACCATATTTATCGACTGGCAAAGCCTCGACATGGTCTCCCATCCCCCTGCTGCTGGCTAAATTGCTCAAGCTGGACTGTCTGACAACACAAACAATTGGTTCCATCTCTTACTTGACAGGTAGGTCCCAATCAGTCCGCGATTAGCTCGCCTAGATCCACCTCCTCCCTGTCACCAGTGGAGCCCCCAAGGGTCTGTTCTCGGCCTGCTGTTGTTCTCTATTTTTTAAATGACCTGCCTGCCACCTGCCCACAAACGCTATCCATATGTACGCTGATCGATACGGGTACTGTTTGCCTCTGGCCCAGCCTACTAGTGCCGTGACAGCCCGCCCACAGAAGGATTTCAACTCCATCCAACGCTGGTTCATCTCTAGCCAACCATTCCTAAACTCAAACAAAACAGTCTCCCTCACCTTCAGCTCCCGGTCCAAACTAACCGGCCTGGCAGCTCCACTACGTTCTATACTCTGGATATCTCACCTATAGAGCCTGCACCATATCACTATCTTGGTGTCTGGTTAGATCAATATCTTGACTTCTCAGCACATATAGATGCTCTTGCATAAAAATTACACCCATGTTGGGAGCCTCTACCAGAACAAGATTGCATACCCTTCAAACCAGACAGGCAATAGTCCAAAAATGATCCTCCTATTATCAGATATGAGTAGTTGTCTATGGTGCACCCCCATACTTCCCTAGCCAGGCTAGATCCCCTTTTTAACTCCTTCTGCTGTTTCTCATTGAACGCCCTCCAAACACCTATCACTGTGTCCTCTACTCAACTTTGACCCTCTCTACATAACTGCCGATTGCTCCACTGCACTAGAACCACTGCTAAATTCTGGCGCCAGACACCCCCACCTACCGTCCTCCTCCCTAACCACCTCTCCTCCTGCCTACACTCTCAGAAACATAGGACAGCCAGGCTCCTGCACATGCCTCACAGATCCACCCTGTCTGGTCAGGCTGCTTTTAGCTTCAGGTTGCCCAAATTGTGGAATTCCTGACAGCCGATATAAGACACTCCACTAGTACTCCACAACGAAATGCCCTTCTCAAACGCACTTCTCTACCTACTGCTCCTGCTATTACCACCCCGTAGCTTCACCCTCAATCCATCTCCTTCCAACTGTTAGCCCAGTCTGGCTCTCCATTTATTCAGGCTGCTCCTTTGTAGTAAAAAAAAAAAAAAAAATTTTAAGATCCTGTACCTACATAACTGTGTTATAACTGCTTCATCCATTGCTTGTCCTAATTCACTGTATGTATGTTTTGTTTCCCTGTATTTACTGTATTTACTGTACTACTGTAACTCCCTCCCCAGGCGCATCTGGAATCGGCGGTACTCCGCTCAGCCTGCCTTCCTGGTAAATCTCTTAAATAAATAAATAAATAAATAAAATAAATATCATCATTGCCAGTTTACTTTTCACGTTACGCGCGCGCTGCAAGGAACGCTTTGGAGAGTAGCACCACTGAGGTGTGCTCCCCACCCAATGCACTGCTCCCTGAGCAGGCGCATGTGTCCTACCATCAATGAGTGAGCAGCTCAGTATGACAGCGGTGTTCCTTCTCAAAGAAAACACCACTGCCATACTGAGTGCTACCCCTCGCATCACGTGCTACCTCCCCGTGCATGTCCGTCACGCCGCCCCCAAAGCTTCGTACACGCTGGAAGCCCACCCAGTGTGGCAAACATTGTTTGTCGGCGGAGTGCCCAATCCCGTTGGCTCCACGGCCCCAAAGCCATCCTGCTGCCACGCTGGGGCCCGCAGCGTGGCAAAAGTTGCTTTATTTGCCAGCGAGAGGTGCCTAATCCCCATCGGCTCCTCGGCGCCCCCAGCGTAGTTTGCCGATGGAGGTCCCAACCCCCATCGGCTCCTCGCCCCCAGCTATCTTGTAGCCATGCTGGAGCCCACCCCAGCATAGCAAACGTCCCACATCGTCTTTTTTTTTAAACCTGCAAAACAAAACTGTCCAGCACGTCTCCCAACCCCTCTCCCACAACCCGCACCCACCCACTGTGCACCCAGCCTCCCACACCCCCACCCCATACTTACCTCCGGACTCCGGTAGCGATCTTGAGTGGACCGGGAACAGTGATGCACACTTCAAAGAGCGATCACAACTGAGGAAATGCTGATAAGCTGTATAATGGGCTAGATAGGGGGTTCAACTATTGCATATCTCAGTCATTTTCTGGAATTTTTGCACCAAATTTTCAACATGGGGTTTTGGGACCCTTTCTCATGAATGATGTCACTGTCATGGTGTTATTCGGGCCCAAAGGGTGATTTATGAGCACTGCGCAGTCACTGCGTGAAATCACCCTTCGGCCTTGAATCAACGCCATGACAATGACATCATGCATGAGAAGACCAAAACATCATGTAAATTTGCAAAAATTCAAAAATAATGACTATTTCTGGACGTGCATTGCACAGTTCCTCGCAGGCTTGTAAGTTCGCAAATTTTCAATATTTTCACTCCAGATTTTCAACATTGCCATTTTATCATGCCTTCTTATGAGTTGTACAGCTGTCATTTTTCACATCTCACCCAAAGCGTGTTTCCGCCCATGTAGCGCATTAATGGTGCATTGGTGTGCGTAAATCAATGTATGAAACATTAAGAAAATCACAGTGACACTGTTCATGAGCAGAGGTCTTAAATGGCGTATTGAAAAGTTGTGAAAAATTCCTAAAATGACTTTTACTAGCGTGCGTTACGCAGTTCCCATGCGCTCGTCATGTTTCGTGAATTTTCAATATTTGTACTTCAGATTTTCAACATTGCCATTTTACCACACCTCCTCATGAGCAGTACAGCTGTCAGTTGTCACATCCTGTCCAAAATGTGTTTCTGCCCATGTAGCGCACAATGGCACAGTCGGTGTGCAAACTCAATGTATGGGACACATTATGAAAATCACAGTGACACTGATCACGAGCAGGGTCTTAAAATGGCTGTGCTGAAAATTTGGTGAAAAATTCTAAAATATGACTGTTTTATGAGTCTGCATTAGCAGTTCCTGCCGCGCTTTGTAAGTTTGCGAATTTTCAATATTTTCACTCCAGATTTTCAACATTGCCATTTTACCACACTCCTTATGAGCACTGCAGCTGTCATTTTCACATCTTGACCAAACGTGTTTCCACCATGTAGCGCGAACGGCACAGTCGTTGTCGCGAACTCAGTGTATGGGGCACATTAAGAAAATCACAGTGTCACTGTTCATTAGCAGGGTTTTAAACTGCCAATGTTGACAATTTGGTGAAAAATTCCTAACAATCACTGTTTTACCAGCGTGCATTGCACAGTTCCCACGCACGCTCCTAGGTTTGCGAATTTTCAATATTTCCACTCCAGATTTTCAACACTGCCATTTTACCACACACTTCCTTATGAGCAGTACAGCTGTCATTTTTCACATCCTGCCCAAAAGCGTGTTTCCGCCAATGTAGCGCACAATGGGGGTAACAAAAGGTCATGCTGACAATTTATTGTGCAAATACCAGCAGTTGCACAGGCCATTAGAGTAAAGCTTCATACATGCCAAACACCACTGCAAACACCTGCAAGGCTTTTGGCATTGACAAATGCTTTTTTTCTCAGGTCGTAGGACACATTTCGGATTGTTAATGACTGGCTGTACAGAAACTGTCAAGCTATGAAAGGTAAGTAATTTTTTTGGGGGGCATAACTGAAAACAACTTCCATTAATTTTTTGTCTTCTTTCCAGGTCTTCAGCATATCCTAACTGTTGTCCATCTCCAGATTGGAAGATATCACTGACAGCAGTCCACAGCACCTCAGTGTTACCTGAAAACAGATAAAGAAGATTTTATTAGGAGTTCATTGAACTACCACATTCAGTTCCAGCATGGCTGTTCCTGTCTTCGTTCTATCCAGCTTAAAATTCCAAGCTATTAGTGAATGACACGCAGTGGCCCACTGCCTTATGTTACATTACATCGCATGTTTTCAGGACCAGGATAACACATTGTACAACCCCTTGCATACTGAAGTACGCCTGTCCCATCTGTGAAGAAAAATATATTATCTGGCCTATATGTCACCGCGCCATGAATGCTTTTAGACCAGTAGAAAAAGTAAAACAAAAATGAAAGAGGAAATAAGAGTGATACTTACCTGTAGATGTTATCCTTTAGGTGGTCAGAGTACTGTAGTCCTGCAATATTGCACTGTCTGTAACCTGTGAAAACAAAATTAAAATCAGTTACCTGTATTTGGTGACAGTGGCATCTTTAAAACAGTAAAGGAAGGATTCACACCACAGTTCAAGTCAAAACCACAGTACATGACATCACATTAGTACATACCTACTGTAAATCAGTGATAAGAAGCAGGGTAGCAGTGGCTGGCTGAGGGTTCATAGCTTGGGCACAGTTACAATGTCTCTCTCCTCTCAGAAGCAGGGTGGCTGTGGCTGGTTGAGGATTCATAGCTTGGGCACAGTTACAATGTCTCTCTCTCACTCTAAGAAGCAGGGTGGCTGTGGCTGGTTGAGGGTTCAGAGATTGGGCACAGGTACAATTCCCAGAATTGCAAGTCTCAAAAGGACTTTAATTATTTTATTTAACATAAATCAGTGGCCTTGATGATAGTTCTAAGTAACCGAAAGAAGTGATGTGAATGCAAATTTTGTCGGTATGCCCTACCACCAACATCCTCATCATCATCATCAAGGAGGAAGCAGCCCTCTCAGTTGTTAATGCAGAGCTGTACCAACTTAAAATTCTTTTCCATGACTGCATTATCAACTTCAATGGTACACCGACTGACGCTGCCACCAGGATGGCCTACTTCACCGCATCATCAGCACAGCCATTAGCATGACTGAGTACAAACATAGATGTGGTTGGTATGTGACCTTCATTCATTTTGATGAGTGTCAGCATGCTGACATTTGTAGGTGATAGGTTAGTACCACGGTCATGCACTATGGCCACTGAAGAACTAAGTACCCTCTCCACACTTACACTGGAGGGTGGGCAGGTACTGAAGTCAGCACTGGCCATTCATTCACCTTGCCACCCAGTACACCAGAGGATCCTCAAGTATTGTCAGATGCCTGTTTTCTGCCAAATAGGTCTCAACCATGCTCTGTGATGCACGCATTCCTGATGAGTCATCCACCTGTTCACAAGATTCATCTAGGTCACAAGTTCCTACTTGGGACAAGGCACCGAAAGTGGATTAATGGCCAGCTGTGCAGCTGACACAACCACTGCCCCTTAGCCACCTTACTGGATGTAGTCGGTCCACAGTGCCCTTCAGCCTTGTTATGCTGTGGTTTGCAGAACTTTACACGTGACTTCTGTGCCCCATGAACCAACCAGACCAGCTGTCAGTCAGATTTTGAACCTGATCATGCTCTTCCCCAGTATGGATGCAATGCCATGTTTGTAGCATTGGTCCAGCATTGTGGCTATTCAAATTCTGGAGATTGCTGAATAGTAGCAATGTGTCAATTGCTGTCTAATATTGTAATCATGTGTTTCAATAATGCACAGCTTGACCAGTATCTAGCCATATCAAGGCTAGGCTGCAGATTCAACAAAGTTTTTCTCAGCACCCGGAGCAGTGGAATGGCTTGACTAAAGGATGTAGTGTCACCACTCACTGCCTGTGTGGCATGTTCAAATGGCCTCAAAATTAATATTACTGAGTCCATGAGTCACCATTGTTCAGTTGTCTAGACACTGAGGCCCCTGAACTGTCACAGCTAGTGTGCATAACAAGGTACTCGGAGATGGCTTTGTACTGCTCATACAACCGCTCTGCCATGTAAAGTGTCGAGTTCCATCTCGTGACAACTTCAAGATTGAGTTGGTGCTGAGGAAGGCTGTTTTGAATCTGCAGCTGCCTAAGCTGGTCACAGGCCTTTCCAGAACATGCAAAGTGGGCACAGATGGACGTGCAACAGTCAGCATTTGCTTGATTTCAAGGTACTGCAGAAAATCCTGTACCACAAGATTTAAACAGTGAGCCATGCAGGAACCCTCACAAAGCCTCCATTTAACAACATTTGATCCATTATCACTAGATATGAAGCCAGCTTTTAGGGACAGGGGTGTAGTCACTCATCAATTTGTGTCAGTAGCAAGTCTAGCATGTGTTTGCCTGTATGGAGCCCTGCTACACTATGCTTTACAAGTGTGGCATGCTTTAATAAGCCACGAAGGTTGCAACAACCACAGTCTGACTTATTACACTGCATTCCTATCCCACCATCACAGGCAACCCAGGTAGCTGCACCTATGTGCAGTAATACAGATGGAACTACCAGCTGTTTTGCTAATTGTCCACATATCCTGCTTAAGTGAAAGTAAGGTGATGCGAGATGTTGAAGTGCATGTCTTATGGACTCAGTCTCAGTCCTATACAACTCCAGGACAGCATGGGTGGAAAAGTGTGTCCTGGATGGGATCTTCCATTTAGGACATGTGCATGCCACAAAGCACCAGAATCCCATGTTCTCCACAAAGGAGCAGGGCTAAGGTCAATTGCCAGCATTTCAGCTACAGCCACATTGAGTTCACATGACTGCATGATTTGGTGGGTATTTATTGTTCTGGTTTCAAAGGCTGTGGAGCGTAGGCTGCATTGTTAGGTGTTTTGCATGTAGCATGCCAAATGACTCTCTTCTGTGAACTGCCAGGATGGGGTGTCTTTGGCGTGTGATGGTGGGTGCACGGTGACAAGCCAATAAATGTGGTTATTTCCCATGTTTTAAGCACAAGAGTTGATGTAGTTGAATTACTACATGGACCACCACTGCTACTCCGACTGCTACTTGAACATTTAAAATCATCCCCTATTCATGCCTGTAGTAATCCTCCGTGTTATTTCACAACTGTTACCAACATGGCTACTTACACTCAAGAAGGGATGCCATGCTCACTAAGGTGGATGTGGGTGAACGCCCCACTCACGGCATTAGCTCCCCTCTGGTGCTGAGTCCACAGTGCCATGTGCCTGCTCTTGAGATAAGTATGCTGGCCCCTGTGCCAAGATGGCTACCCTTTACCACACTTCACACATGCTTGCCAAAGCTGGCAGAATGCCACTGTTTCATCGCTTCTATTTTGCATGAAAAATTCCAAACTAGGGATTTGGATGCCCACTCTTCACATGTCACTGCTGGTACTGCATATGGGATGGAAGTTTTGTATCGATGAAATGATGAAATGGGGTGTACTGCATGATTTCTGGTGATGTCCACACTTGGACTTTGACTGAACATCACAGTCTATGACTATTACTTCAGGTTGATTAACAGACACAACCACATCAGAACTTTGAGGAGGGGTGATTGACTAACAGACTGTTTATAAACAGCTGCCTTCACTTTCTTTTGTCTGGTTCCCAAATGGGTCTAGCATCATCATCATACTCATCAGCCACATATTCACTTTGGATGCTGTCCTGTGGAGATATTCCATCCACAGCCTCAGTATGATCATCACACATTTTACCGTATGTCAACATCTGAATGTTTGGATGGCCTAACCTCAAGATCAGTGGCAGCGTGAGACTGTGAATCATCAGCATGATCAGAATCATGTTCAACTACCATGGGGTGAGGGGCATCAACTACACTCAAGTCTGTGGACTCAACAACATTTTTCCCACCCGATAACTTTTGCCAGGGTTGATCTTGTAGCAATACTCATGCTGTTATCAACCATGCAATCACTAACTTTGCTACCAGCAGGGACAACAGCATCGCCAACCAGCACTGAACTGACTGATTTTGCTGTGAAAAACATAGTCAGAGAAATCCCTTTCCTTGCAACAACTACTACCTTTGCCTTCTGCTGCGATACTAGCATGGCCATGGCCCACCACCACTCTTAACACTGCTAGACTTAGTAGCCCCTGATGAACCTGTCTCATCATCACAAAACTTCCACTGCTAATAGTCTTCTTTGGCAGCAGTGCCACAGCCAGAAAGAGCAGAGTAGATTGATTATCTCACATGTTGTTGAGTCATACTTGCCTTTGACTTTTATGGTTTTGCATGCAAGTGTGGGATTACTCATGTTAACCCTTCATGTTGCCAATTGCCATTTAGGTAAACATCTGTGTGTAGTTCCATGGTTACATTGCCTTTTTTACATTGTATAACTTTTTTTATTTAATTACAGTCTGTACTTGTCCCCTTCTATTTCTTCGCTGCCCCAGGTCACATCTGTAATCAAGGTTCTCTGTATACTTTACCTGATGAAATGTTTTGAATAACTAAATCGTAGTATTAAGTCAGTGTCTAATTCAGTTTTTTTAAGAATAAAACAATGTTTAGTTCAGTATTTAAGTATAAAATCAATGTCTAATTGAATTGTTCTTAAGTATAAAATCTTTCTCCAGTTCAATTGTTCTTTGCATGAAATCAGTGTCTAGAGCATTTTATGTTTGCTTGCACGCATGTGCAAAAACATAATGCCATCATCTGAGTTTTCAGAGGTGTGTCAGCCTCTTCCAATTCAGTCAGTGTGTTTGCAGGCGCGATCGCAGAGCGCCAATCACTGCTCCAGCTGTCTATGACAGCTGAAAATGCAGTGGCATACAGTTGAAAGGAGGCTCAGCTTGAGTGAGCAGAGCTCCCCCCACACACCTGCCTTTGCATGCACACCTGCGTGCTCATCGCCTCCCCTCCCCCCTGGCCGATGGGGGTGCCCAATCCCTGTCAGCTCCGCCCCCAAAGCATCCAGGTGCCATGCTGGGAGCCCACCCCAGCATGGCAAAATTTTTATATATTTGTGGGTGCCCAATCCCAATCGTGCACTGCCTCCAAGGCATCCAGGTGCCACACTGAGAGCCCACCCCAGTGTGGCAAAATGATGTTATGGCCGACAGGGTGCCCAACCCCCGTCGGTACCACTGTCTCTCCCCATGCACCTCCCGACGGGGTGCCCAATCTCCGCCGGCTCCACTGTCTCCCTCCTCCCAGGTAAGAGTGCCACCCTGGGAGCCCACCCCAGCATGGCAACAGATGCCATGGCCGACGGGGTGCCCAATCCCCGTCGGCTCCATGCCCCCCAGTTATCCTTCTGCCATGCTGGGAGCCCACCCCAGCGTGGCAAATGTCCCGCATCATCTTTTACAACACAAAAACCTGTAAAGAAAAAATGGTCCCTGCAGTCTCCTGCCCCACCACAACCTGCACCCACCCACTCGCACTCTGCCTCCCCACCCCCCTCACCCCATACTTACCTCCGAGTCCAGCGCGATGATCTTCGTGGACGGAACACGCTCTGCACCTTCAAAGCCGCACCGCGAACTAAGGAAATGCTTAAGCTGTATAATGGGATAGATAGGTTTTTTCAACTTTGGTGCATATCTTAGGCATTTTGGAATTTTTGCACCAAATTTTCAACATGGGTTTTGGGACCCCTCCTCATGAATTATTGCACTGTCATGGCGTTACTCAGGTCCGAAGGGTGATTTCACAGCCACTGCATGAAATCACCTTTCCGGAATGATTAACAAAACAACACTGCCAGTGTTCATACGGTGGCTCTCAAAAGCCTATTTTGAAAATTTGGTGGAAAATTTTAAAATGACTGTTTTATTTAGCATAATGTAGTTCCTATGCACGCTTTTGTAAGTTCGTGGAATTTTCAATATTTTCACTCCAGATTTTCAACATTGCCATTTTACCACACCTTCTATGAGCAGTACAGCTGTCATTTTCACATCCCACCCAAAATGTGTTTCCGCCATGTACCGCTACAATGGTGCAGTCAGTGTGTGAAATCAATGTATGGGATACATTAAGAAAATCACAGTGACACTGTTCATGAGCAGAGGTCTTAAAATGGCTATTTTGAAAATTTGGTGAAAAATTCAAAAATGACTGTTTCTGACGTGCATTGCAGAGTTCCTATACGCGCTTGTAAATTTGCAAATTTTCAATATTTTCACTCCAGATTTTCAACATTGCCATTTTACCACACCTCCTTATGAGCAGTACAGTTGTCATTTTCACATCTTGCCCTGGCGTGTTTCTGCCCATGTAGCGCTTCAATGGCGCAGTCGATTGTCTTGAAATCAATGTATGGGACATGTTAAGAAAATCACAGTGATGCTGGTCATAGCAGATGTCTTAAAATGGCTATGTTGAAAATCTGGTGACAAAACTCCATAAAATGACTGTATTACAGTGAGCATTGCACAGTTTCCACACACCCTCGTAGGTTCATGAATTTGTAATATTTTCAGTCCAGATTTTCACCAGTGGCATTTTTCCACACCTCCCTTATAGACAGTACAGCTGTCATTTTCCACAACATGGCCAAAATGTGTTTTCACACTTTCAGTGCAGAGTCGTGGTCGCTGTGGGAAATCATTATTTGGGACAGATAAAGAAAATCTTGCTGACACCGTTCATGATCAAGGTCCCAAAATACCTGTGTTAACAATCTGCTGTAAAAAAATCCCAAACTAGTTACATTACGAGATTGTGTGTTGCACAGTTTCTATACACGCTCGTGACTTCACCATTTTTTTTTAAGATTTTCAGCAGGTTTTCAACATTGCCATTTTTACACCTCCCCATGAACAGTACCACAGTCATTTTTCACATCCTGTTAGAATGTGTTTTGCACCTGTGTGCCAAATGCCATAGTCACTGTGCAAAAGCAGTTTTGATAACAAACTGATATTGCCACTGTTTATGAGGTGGGGTCACAAAAAACATGTTGAAAATTTGGAGTGAAAATACCAACCAATGCCTGAGCGTTAGGGTTTCCGGACCATAACGCCCCCACCCTGTAGAGTATGACAGGCATCAGGGGTGTGACTTGGGATTCTTACTTGTCATTCTCATACCATCCCACTCACACCCACACCCTGCAGCCAGTGTGAGAGGCATCAAGGTGTGCCTCAGACTCTTCGGGCCCAAACTTGTCCCATTCTCCTATACCACACCTGTCTCACTGTATTTCCTGATGGAATGGGGTGCACATAAGGACCAAAGACCCCAAGGCACACCGTGACACTTGTCAGTGTCTGCAGGGTGGGGTGGTGAAATGGCGTGGTCGTTATGCCTCGACAACCCAAAGGCACACCCAATGCCTGCCACTCTCTGCAGGGTGGTGGTGGGTTGGCTTCAGTTCAATACTCGCTGCCATTCCTATTATGCAGCTCTGTAACTCTACACTACTAATGCCAGTGCCAGTAAGCGAAACATTCGGCATTGACAAATGCTTGTTAAGTATTAAATCAACATCTAGTTCAATGATTTTTAATTATAAAATTAATGTCTAACTGGGGCAGTATATTATGTTTGCACATGGGACTCCTTTGTAACAGATATAAACAGTCACAATATAAATGTATTCATAGGTTGCACTACTGCCTTCATGGTGCACATAGTCAACCATGATATCATCACTATTGGCAGGTGCAAGGCAACTCTGGGCACCTACATACACCATTTTGGGAGTGCACACTGTTGAGACCCTTCTGTGGATTGGTGGCCCAGGACCTGTCAATCTTGCTGAGCAGCTGGCTTGCATGTTGTTTGTTTGTTTATTAACTTTATGGGTAAGCACACTGAAACAGGTACCTTTGCAAAGTCGACCCACATATATTACAATCAGACAATACAAAACATAATCAAACATACATATACAATACAATATTGCAGACATAAATGTCTTTGTTACAAAATTGATTCATAAAAACATTTACAATCAAATTGGGATTCAAGGTACATCCTCAGTGCATCAGCAAACTTTTTAGCAGAACATAACTGCCTAATGTCATAAGAATTTCATTCCAAATAAATGGAGCAATGTAAGCAAAGATCTCTGTCCACTTTTAGTTTTCATGAATGGAATTTCAAAACCTACTGTCTGACCTATGTCTAGAATAATAACCGTCATTATACGGTCTCAGCAGTTTACAAATATTTTGTGGAATCCCAGAATTCACAATTCTATGTATAAACTTAGCTGCACAATATTGAAAATTTAATGAAACCGTAACCAACCCATTTCTTTCAGAATCACACAATGATGAGATAATTTAGGACAGTTTAAAGCAAACTTAGCTATCAAATGAAGTATAGTGGATTTCTTTTGAGATCACTGTTATAGAAGCAGTGTCAGTAATTATAGCTGTGTAGTTCACAATGGAGCTAAGCAGTGTTTAGAAATAGCTAGCCTCGACTCAGGAATAAGAAATGAATGAATTCTATACAAAGGAGCCCATCTACAATGTATTCTTGAGGTAACCCTCAAAAGTGAGGTTCATAACTTAAGTGTGAATCTAATAGTACCCCAAGATATTGAAATGTATCAACATGATCAAACAATACTCCTAAGAGATTTAACTCCAATTTGTTAACCTCAGATCTTAATCTAGTAGAGGTTCCAAAACCATCACCTTTGTTTTGATCTGTTTAAGACTAACTTGCAAGCCATAAGTGAAGGCTGAAATCACACATTTCCTCTGTTAAGGAAACACCTAGGACTCCAACAGACGAACCCTGCATATAAATTACTGCATCATCTGCATAAAGAGTTAAAAAGCATTATTAGTCACACTTACTAGTTGATCAAAAAATAAGGAAAACAAGAGTGGCCCAAAATGGAGCCTTGTGGAACCCCACACTTTACCAATACAGAATCAGATATGGCACCTCTATACCTAATCCTTTGAAACCTATTGGTTAGGTAACCCTCATCCAGTCCAAACAAAGACTCTCCCAGCTCCCAAGGACTCAAGTCTAGAAACCAACAGCTGATGATTTACTGAATTGAATGCCTTGGTCAAGTCCACGTAACACAGCATGTACACCATTATCCTTGCTGATGGGTATGGAGGACATGGGGAAGAGGATGGGAACCATTACCCTAGATGGATACAAGTCCTACTGGCCATCACTCAGTAATGCATACAGAACACTTGGGTCTCATGTGGGATGCCTACACAGATGCAGTGGAGAATATTGGCCCTGCAAGCCTTGGCATTAGAGTGCTTGACCTATATTTTGTAGGCAGAGAACAGCTCTTTGCCAAAAGCTGTGGTAAATACTAGGACTCCCTGCCCCCAGCACAGGCTATGGTATTAAGGGATAGTATGGTCTAGAGTACTTGGTACCATCCTGAGTAACTATTCGGCCAAAGAATACCAACAGGTCTGGTGGTAGTGTATGTCTGATGAAACAGCATTTAAAATAATGTATGTACTTGGAATTAAATGCTCATGAGCTGTACAATGGACTCTTTGTTTACGCTACATGTGGTCCAAGTTGTTTGACCCTATGTTATACTAGGAGTTATACTAGGAGGTATAGACATACAGAAAGCCGAGGCCCATTTTGGTATGTCTCCAGCCAAGCTGGTAATTTCCATGTTTATTTTAACAGGATTGAATCGAGTTTATGCTTAAAGATTTTGTGATGTCTAATATCAAACAAGGAATTAGGTAATGAGTTCCACAAGGTTATTATTCTCTGGGTAAAAAGGATCTCCTTTTATTATTTTTTGGGTATGTTAGAGATAATTGATATCTGTAGCTTCTTAAATTACAATTATGTTTATTTTAAGATAGATTTAATAGTGTTAGTAACTCTTTCTCCCACATAATTTATGCATAAAAGTACATCTCCTCTTATTCTTCTCTGCTCCAGGGACTACATCTTCAATTCATCCAATCTTTGATCATAGCTCATGGTTGATATGTCTTCCACCATTTTGGTAACCCTCCGCTGCACCCCTCCATTCTATTTACATCCCTTCTCAGGTTATGGATTCCACAAGGAGCAGTAATCCAAATAAGGCCTCACATAGGCCACATAGAGTGGAATAATGAATTTTCTATTTCTGGATGTAAAACTTCTTTTTATGCATCCTATTAGCCTGTTTGTTTTATTAATGATGTTATTGCAATGTGCATGAAATGTTAGATCCGAGTCTATTATAATACCTAAGTAATTTTGTTGATTTACAGGTTTTATTATTTGTCCTTTTAATGTGTAACCATGATGCAAGTTATTTTTCAGAAATGCATAACAACACATTTCTCATTGCTGAATGTCATTTGTTTTTTTACAGCCCATAATTCTATTTTTAAGTCATTTGAGTTCTTGGTAATCTTCCTTAGTATCTACCTGGGCTGTTAGTTAAGTGTCATCAGCAAATTTTATATCTAAACTATTTAAATTTGATGTCATATCTGAAATAAATATGTTAAACAGAATCGGTCCCAAGACCGATCCTGAGGCACTCCACTCATCACCAATCTCATGCCTGATACATGACCTTTATACTGAACACATTGAGTATGATTTTCTAGCCAATCAGTTACCCAATTTGTGATCTGATTGTCAATACCAAGTTTGTCCATTTTATCTATTAGTAGTCTGTGTGGCACTTTATCAAATGCTTTACATAGGTCAAGATA
Source organism: Neoceratodus forsteri (assembly GCA_016271365.2). Taxonomy (NCBI): domain Eukaryota; kingdom Metazoa; phylum Chordata; order Ceratodontiformes; family Ceratodontidae; genus Neoceratodus; species Neoceratodus forsteri. Next base: position 647,349,556 of record CM028137.1, read on the forward strand.
AATTACGTATATAACTTTATTATCTTCTATACATTTACTTATGTGTTCATAAAAACATGTTACTTGTTAGACAGGATCTGTTTTCGAAAACCATGTTAGGATTTGTCTTCTAATCCTTTTACTTTTAGGTAACTTTCAATCCTAGTTTTAATATTGTTTGAACATTTTACCTACTATCTGTTAAACTAATGGGTCTATAATTAGAAATTTGTGATTGATTTCCCTTTTAAAAATTGGTGTGACAATTGCAGTTTTCCAGTCCACTGGGACATGCCCTTATTTAGTGACATATTAAAATGTTTATGCAGTGGGTTAATTATCCATTCTTTAATTTCCTTCAATAACCTAGGATGTAACTTGTCTGGACCAGGTGATTTATTTGTGTTTAGTTTGTTTAGGTTGTCCATAATCTCTTTTTAGTTATCTCATTTAAAGTATCTTTTGGAATTTTATTAACTATTGATAGATATGTTTTAGTATTGAAAACTGAACAAAAGTATTTGTTGAATTCATCTGTACTATCTTGAAGTGATATTTCACTATTATCTATCACCAGTGGACTTATATTTCTAGAGTTTGATTTTTATTATTTATGTAGGAATAAAACTTTTTCCACCATCTTTAATGTATGCAAGCTTTGTTTCAAATTTTTCACCATTCTAATTTTGTATTTACATTTTTTGTGAGATCTTGTAATTCCAGGTATTATAATCACTACTGTCTCTTATCATTGCTCTATACAGTCTACGTTTTTGTTTAATTAAATTTGTAATAGTTGGGGTCATCAGGTGGAATTTTACTTCTTTTTATTGTACAAGGTTCTATTTGGTATGTATTTATTTTCTAAGTTTATAATTTTATTTTTGATTTTGTTCCATAATGTGTTACTGCAATCTATGTTGTTGTCCCATTTCCACTCTGATAGAATCTGTTTAATCTTAACAAAATTTGCTCTTTTATAATCTTTAACTACTGTTTTACCCAAAACTGGTTTAAAACATGTAGAGTTATTAAAGGTAATTATCATATGGTCACTACATAGTAATGGAGGTTTAACCATTATATTAGTTATTTTATCAGGCATGTCTGTCAATACTAGATCCAAAATATTATTGTATGGTGGGCTGATTTATTACTTGGTACAATCCATTTGTTGTACATGTATCCACAAACAGAGTTTCAATATTGTTACTAATGTTTTCATTCAATTTATTCCTGGAAAGTTAAAGTCCCCCATTAAATTATTTCATTACAATTTGACTTATCATTTATACTATTTATTATATCCTGGTTTATTGTAAAGTTAGAGTCAGGTGGCCTGTAACATAGACCAATCAGTAGTTTCAGAGTATTGTCACATAATATTTCTACCCATATAATTTCACTTAATGTACTATTAATTACATCCACGGTTTGTTTTGATTTTATGTTTTCTTTAACAAATAATGCAATGCCTCCTCCTTTTTTATCCTTTCTATTTTTGAAATATGTTGTATATCCTGATATATTGTTACACCACTCAGAGTTATCATTCCACCATGTTTCGAGTTACAGCGGCTATATCTATTTCCTCATTATTTAAAATATATTGAAATTCGGTCATTTTTGCACCATGTAGACTCTTGCATTTGTTAGTAGAAAATTTAGACCTGTTTTCAATGTATGTTTACTTACTTTCTTGTGTATTTGTTTAGTTGGTTTTGGGTTTTGTATCTCTAATCTGTTCTCAAAATGGTATCCCTGTTCCCCTTCTTATTAGTTTTTGAAACATTAATTGCATCATAAATGTTACACCCCAGCAGTCTTGAACCATGTTTGTTTAGATGTAACCCATCATAACCATATACCTCATTTTTGTTCTCAAATTTCTCCCAAGTTTTAATGCAAAAGATATTTGTTAAACACCACCTCTGCCAGTTGTTAAATGATTTAATATTTCTAGTTCTATAGTGGCTTGCCCTAGGTACTGGTAAAATTTCAGAAATAATGGGAGTTGCATCATGCTCTTGGATACATTTAATAGTGTTTTCATATCAGAAATAATTTCTTGTCGTCTTGCTTTCCGATGTTATTTGTTCCACTGTAGTACAACAGTTTTTTCCACTCACATTTTTCAGTATCCTGGAATCTCTTTTGTTATGTCTTTTATCAATGCCCCATTATAAGTACAACTAGTTACATTTTTCTTTCTCTCTTGTTGCGTATCTATCTGTGTACTTTATTATTGAGTCACCTAGAATGAATATTTGTTCTGGAGGGTTTTGATCTAGATTTTGATTCCATATCAATTGCTGGTAATTCCTGTTCATTATTTGGTTATGATTGGCTTCCCAATAATGGATGTATAGTTAATGAAGCTGTTATCTCTGTATTAATCATAACGTTATTAGAAGAGGGTTTTCGGGTGTGTGTTCCCACGTTCGTTTGTGCTTTGTCTGCAGATTTGGGTGCCATTGTCACTTTCTGTTTTTGAACATTCCTTGTTTGATGTATTTCCTTGTATCTGAATTGATTCAGTTTGTGGTATGATATCCCCATCTAGTAGTGTAATCAGTGGGTCAAACTATTCAATAGTGGTATAGTAAAGCAATCAGCTTTCCTGCCTTTCTCTTTTTAGGGTCTTCTAGTTTGGACCTCATACCATTCATTGTCTAGGTTATCTTGAATGTCCATATCTCTAGGTATTTTTTTTGATGTATTGCTATTTTGAATAGTTATGGTGGCTAATGGCTGGGCAATTTGTTGTTGTAATGCTATGTTGTTTACTTTTGTATTCATTGTCTCATTTTCACAGGATAAGTTGTCACATTCTTCATTAACCATTTTCGTTATTAATTTCTGTTGGCTGATTTCTAGGGCCTTTAACCTTGTGCTAAATAAAGATAGCTCAATACTCATTACTGCATTCTGTTTACACTTTAAGCAGGTAAAATGGAAGTCAGTTATAGGTATATCTGAAAACAGGTACATATCACATTCAGTGCACTGAGTCCCTGCTTTACCTTCAAAATTATGTTTATCTCCATTTTTATTTCCAAACAATAGGCCAACTAAAGTTTGTGATCAAAATTTTACCTCCAAAATAATCCAGTGGTGTTTAGTCCATTTATCACGCAAACTATCTTCTCTACACAGGATTATTAATTTACTGATTTTATATGATCTTTAAATATTGCCCCAGAAGAACGCTTTGCAATGCTTTACAATGCTTAACCACGCCGTAACACGCAGACGGCGATTTCAGCGCATCTCCATGTGCATCGCCAGCACCCTTCCGGCTTGCCCTGCTCGCAGGAGGGCTGCTGCTTTAACTGTAATATGACCCAGAAGTTATAGATGGGGTCACAAATTCATGTGATTTAAAGCGCATTTTAAATGCAGTAAAACAGTTTATGCTGTAACAGGCACTTTTCTGCAAGCCCCAGTAAGATTTTACCTTTAAAGCTTAAAATAAATACAGTATTTGAAAACTGTAGTTCTCAAGACTATGCCGAGGAACCACAGTTTCAACTCTTCCTGGTCAGGTGACTTGTGATCTCAGGGCTCAGAATGACAATACAAACAAACTTAAAACTGAAAAATACTGGCAAGTTTGATGCTAGAAATAGTATATTCTTACACACAGCAACCTTGTAGGGTGATGCAACGAGTTTTAAATGCTTGCCCTCTCGTAGGGTGAAGCAACAAGTTTTAAACGCTATGTATTATATTTTATCTGAAAATTCAGTAACTATATTATGCAAATAAATTAGTGTCAAGTTCAATTGTTCTGAAGTATAAAATCAGTGTCTAGTTCAGTTGATTGAAGTATAACATCAGTGTCTAGTTTAGTTAATTTATAGTAAGTATAAAATCGTTTTACTTAAATGGTAATTAAGTAGGAAATCAATGTCTAGTTCATTGGTTCTTAGTATAAAATTAGTGACTCGATCAATAGCTTGTAGTACAGAACCCATGTCTAGTTCTGATGTTTTACATTAAAATCAGTATCCAGTTCAGTGGATTTTATTTTTGGAAACAATTATCATTCAGTTTCAAGAATAAAACAGTATAATGATTTTCTGAAGATATCTATCTATATCTATCTATCTATATATCTACAATAGGATAAAACATATCACATGATAAATGAATATAAATTTGGGAATACAAATAATGTGCAAATTTATAGAAACATTGGGATCTATTGCATATTGGTTTGCCTGTTTTGGGGTATGACCCAGGAGGTTACACCACAAACACATTTGTGAGACCACACCTGGACTATTGTACCCAGTTGGAGTCCTATATGGAGTCCATATATGAGTGGAGATGTCAAAATGGTTGAAAAGTTTCAGAGAAGGGCGGCAAAGCTTGATATGGGTTGCAACATAGGTTGTACGATGAATGGCTGCAGGAATTACAAATGTACAGGTTAGAGCATAGATGCATGAGGTGATTTTAATAAAAATGTATAAAATAGTGAATGATACTGAACTGAGATGGGCATCAAATTACAGCATAAGCCCTGTGGATTAACAGCACAAAAAGGACATGTTATGCTTGAACACACAAAAAGAATAATAGACTTATTGTTTTACACAGAGAACAGGAGGTGGTGGAATTCTCTGCCTGACAAAATTGTGTCCAGCAAAAATATGACAGAATTTAAAGGTAAATTAGACAATTGCTTATTGAATAAACAGGTAAGTTGGACCCACTAATGTGGGTAGACAGACTAGATGGGCATCCATGGCCTTCTTCTGTCTAAACACCTAGTATAATAGGACAAAATGAAATTCAATGTCAGTTGTAACAATACAGAGGTAGCTTCAAATAATCAACATGCAAAATATGTCAGGAACAAGGCATCAGAGCAAGACAAGTAACATCAGAACAAAACAAGTAACATGATTTAAAATCAAAGGGTTTTACAATGTGAACAAACTTGTATGTATTCACAGAGGGATCTTTTAAACTTCAGATGGAGGGGGACTTGGATAGAGGATGGAAAAGAGTTACCAGCCTCAGAGTGGTAACAGAGAAGCCTTGGTCCCTATGTTAGTAAAGGTTTTAGGATAGTCACAGGATTTGTCATTTGATCTCAGGGATATGTGAAATGTAAGAAGCATAGAAGGGCTGCAGAGTGGCTGGAGAACCAGATCTGGTTATCTTGCCTGTAAAGCACTCCAGCACAAACATGTGACACTTTGATGGGGTTAACCATCCAGGGTAGCTAAAGAAAACGTCACAGTGGTGTAGTTTGGAGAGAGAACAAATCTGCAAATGTTGTAAACAACATCCCATTCTTATGAGAGGATAGACAGCCCAGGAAGAAAACAATTATGTAGCTAAGGGTAGGGAGAAGGATGTTTAGGGCAAAGGCTAGGTGGGCAGCTGGTGTTGAAGGCAAGCTTTGGCGTCAAAATCCATATCCAGTTTGGCATTTACCACACAGCAAGTATCCAGGATGAGTGGAGAAATCAAGCTGTAAGTCTATGGTGACACCAAGATATTTAAGTGAGGCATAACACTAAGGGTGCTCCCATCAAGACAACTAATGGATGGTGGATCCAGGCTGGCTTTAATTTTGGCAGGTGATCCAAAGATCATGGCTTGCATTTGCTTAGCATTTAAGAGAAGCATATTCTTAGAGTGCCATGTTTGCAGTTTACAGAAGTCAAGAGTGAGTCTTGAGTTTACACAATTTATACTTTCTGTGCTTGAGAGGTGTACCAGGTTATTCACATAAAGGGTGGCATTACATGAAGTTATGGAACTGGGGGGGTTATTTAAGAAAAGGTTAAAAGGATTGGCCCAAGTATGTAGTCTTTGTGGATGCCAAACATAACAGAGCAAGTTCTCAGATCTATTAAATGTTATGACTTGCTGCCAATTTGAAAGGTATTGTTTAACCCATGCAGCTACATGTATGGATAAGCAAAGCTTGTAAACTATGACAAAGCAGGGTGTGATCGACCTGGTCAGATGCTTTAGACAAGTCGAAAAGATGCCACCAGTGAGTAAGCCCTGGCCCATGGATGATTTAATTTTGGTTCCATCTTTGTAAAGGCTGCAGATGTGCTGTGATCCTTATGAAAGCTGTGCTGTTCTGATGTGAGTATAGTATGTGAATAATAGTACAGGTAGTCAGTAAGCTGGCTCATGACAACATGCTAGAGCAGCTTACTGAGTGCAGGCAATATAGCAATAAGACAGTAGTTGTCTATACATTTGCTGTCTCCTGGTTTGGGACAGAGACTACTCTGGCTACCTTCCATGCTCAGAGGACTGTGCCAGAGACAAGGGATAGGTTGAAGGTATTTTATTTATTTTTTATTTTTAGTCTTTTGGTAACTGGGTAGGCCCACTAGGCACAAGTGCCTGTTTTCAGGAGCGACCTGGGAGCACTGGGCAGTTAAGTGACTTGCTCAGAGTCACACAGTATGCAAGTGGAGGTTGTGAGAATCAAGCTCAGGACTGGTCTGCTGGATGTATCAAGCTCGTTCACACCTCATTCCTTTAACCTCTAGGCCATACTGCCAGTCCACAAGATATGTTTGACCACAGATATGCTTGACCACAGGGCTATAATATAGGCTCCAAGTGTAATGAGTTTGGGCTCAAGACTGTCTTAACCAGTACCAGTATAGGGATGTACCAGGGTTTTGGGTGGCATTTGAGGATACTATTTTAGGTAGAAGGGAGTTTGGTTGGGAGGGGATAAGGAGGGCATGGAAGGTACAATGTCACAGCAGGGGCTCAATCTTTGAGGTCTATGCAGTGTCGCATTTGGCTTTACAGATTTCTCTGTTGCATACACTACATAGCGTCCTATATTCAGAGAGATCTGATGGGGCATGGGAGTCTTGTATTTACACCATTGCCTGTCTATGTTATTAATAAGTTTGTGAAGGTTGTCGTGAAACCATTTGCATTGAATCAGCTTCGGTTTGCTCAGTTCATTTGTTGGGCACCTCATTGTCTGTTGTCTGGTATACGCTCTGAGAGTCTGTTCTCCATTTCTAGTCCATCTTGCAGACTCCTGATCACAGGTATTCGAGAAGACTCTCCACTGTGGCCTGAAGACATATTATGGTCTCCAGAATCTGAGACAGTGTTTTCTCCATATAAAATGCTGAAAAGGGCAATTTGTTTTGTTACCTCCTTAAATAAATGTTCCATGGCTTTTGAAATCATAGCTTGGGTTGCATCCTCAGTGCTGGTTTGTTTCATTTTCATGTTTGCCCTAAGTCAGGTCTGGATATCTAATTGTTTAAGTGTTTTGCAATTGATTTAGTAGCCGTGCTCTTGGGTTGTTTGTTTCAGGCTTCTTGGTATCATCCTCCATCATCTTGTCCTTCCTTCTTGCAGAATATATCTCACTGTTCACGGGACCAACTTCACCAAACAAGTAGCATGGGGCAAGAGAGTCACTAAACACCAAAGAACCAGCATGTAGTGGAGCATGATTTTTCACACTGGGAGGGAGTTATGGAGATGATGCTGCTACACTCTACATTTGCCATCTAGAATCCAAACATTAGTGCGTCCACACAGAAGCCTGCAGAAACTATTTTCCATACTAACAGATTCTTATTTTCATGTTCCTTGATTAATTTTGCCATTCACTGCACTGCTTAGAAAACACCATGGTGGCTGTCTCATTGATTTCATTGCAATTTGAGTGTGATGACCATGTGCTTTTTAGGTGCAGTGAATGACCGGAAATAACTATGTTTTTTTGCTCATGGAGCGCTGTTGCCCTCAGAAGGTACAGCTGCACTGCATGACCATGTGTACTGTGCTACAACAGCGTTCTGCTTAGGATGAAAATCCATGCAGAACCAGGTTCCTACTACACTGTAAATAGTCTTCCCTCAATGCGCTTCTAAATGAAGTTAAGAATTACATGGCTAGTGCAGTCTAATATGCAGACTTGAACCTCTCCTTCCCTTTCTGTGTTAACATCACACACAGAATTATAGCTATTGGATGCCTACATATTCAGCAAACACTTTACCAAGCAATTATTTTAACTTTTCTCAAACTGGTTCCCAGTAAATGAATCCAAACAGACAAAATAAGTCCCTCCAGTGCCTAAAAAAAACCAAAACTAATTAAGTCTGCACTTCTTAAAGTTTTGTACAATACTAAAGGGAACAACAGTCCAATTTAAACTTCCATCTCAAATGCTGTTGATACATTTAAGGCTCCTAGGTGCATATTTCTTTTAAAGTCATTGAGCCGGCCTGGATCAAAAATGTATAAGTTAACTCTTTATAATGACTGTATATTTGCAGGGAAATAAAAGTTTGAAAGAAGCTTTGAGTTTCATCAGGTCTGAACAATTCAGAACAAATCTTTGCTTTTTACCCTGCGTCACCTCTGCTATGTTTGGAAATGCTGACACCTTAATTCCCCTTCAATAAAGGTTTTTTATTCTCCTCTCTGAATTTATCACAAGGGCCCCATATTCAGGAGATTTGCATTGTGCTAACAGAAACAGCATCATACTAACCAGATATAGTGCATCAAATGGGTTGGGTGGGGTAATTTTCAAAAGGCCCCATACCAGGTTGCAGAGTGGATTACATGATTATGCTAAATACACCACAGCACCCATGCAGATGACAGAACTCTCTTGCCTACAGGGTGCAGTGGTATAGCAGGAGGGATTTTGGAAATGCTAAATGGCTGCTGATGCAGTGCAATTTCCACTTCCAAAACCCTCCTCTTACTAACTACGCACAGGGTGTGTGCCCCCCACACCTCTGGCAACAATTCTGCCAGACATTGTCCAGACACCCCCTTCCTACCCAAATCTCCATCATGTGATGAATTAATAACACACTGGTAGTCCAGTAGTACAGCCTTCTGTCCCAGTCCCCATTATGTAATGCTGAACTCCTTGGTACAGTGGTACTCCTTCACCCCTATCACCATTGTAATACAAGGCCCCCTCCCTGGTCCACCCACCCACACAGCACATCACTGTCCAGGACCTGATCCACTAGAAAAACACACTACTGTCAGCAGATAGTGCAGTGGCCAATGACCGGCACCGACCCTTCCCTCAGCATCTTGGCTGACCACCATCTGAATGACAAGGACCAAGCATGTCCATACAGTAGACACAGCTTGGAGACTCTGTATCTCTCTGTCAAAGCTATCAACCCTATGAAATCACAATTTTGATTTCCTGCAATCTTCACAGGTTTCATAGGTTTTAATGAGCAAAACAGGCAATTTGTCCTTAAGATGATCACCTTTAACTTACAAAGCGATATCTATTCACTGCATTCATACTGCAGTAAATTCGAGTTTCATTTAAATTAATTCATTGTCCTACTGCCCACAATCTCTAGTGGTAGGCTATTCCATACTGACACCACCCTTTCAGAAAACCACACTGTTCTTTTCTTGGGTGATTCAAGTTACCCTTGAACTAGAGTAAATGAGATCTAGTACTGGACCGTATTTCCCTAGTTTCCAGGCTGATACTATCCCATAAGTAGGATTATTAAAGGCATGCTAAACTAAGCAGAGGTCTCTTCTCAGCCCTACGATACTCTAGTGTATGCAAGTCTAAGTTACGTGATCTGCACTCATACTCTTGCTGCTGCAGACTAGTTATCATTTTGGTTGCTTGAGTTGTACTTGCCCTTGTAATTTAATTTCAGTTTGTGTACAGGGAACACAAAACTGAGGCACAACAGTCAAATGTGGCTAACCAGTGAACTCTGCAGTGGCATGATCATCACCTTTTTATCCTAATATCTTTGTCTTCTTGTACAGCTCAGAATCCCATAATATTTCCTTGTTTTTATCAGTAACAATTTTTATTCAATATTCAATATAAATAACACTCAACATACATCAAACAAATCGGTTTAAACATTCTAGTTACATAATTAAATAACAGAAAAATAAAACAAATTCATATATACTTTGTTGTATAAATTCAACAACACATAATTTTCCTTGTTATCTGCTGACAGTGTTTTTAAAACTCAAGTCATTTGTTAATATAATTCCTAGATCCCTTTTGTGATAGGGTTGAATAAGGCTCTGTCCCATTTGTTACACAGAAAGAGTTAAACACAAGGATCTGTTCTGTCCTCTACTATTCTGTCTGTTGTCTGTCTGATTGCACAAATAGATCCAGAAGCAAATGATTTGATACCTTTTAATGGACCAACATAGATGTAACAACAAGAACAAAGTGCTCTAGCTTTCGGACCAACCAGTCCTTCTTCAGAAGCTCATGGCAGTTGTTTGATTGCACAAACAAATTTTCTTGTGAGACCTAGGATCTGATCACTGTGACATTCTCACGATTCTCTGCTTCCTGCTATCTCTCTGCCATCATTTGCTGTTTCTACCTTTGCCTCCGCCCCTCCGCTTATCTGGGGTTATAAAATATATGTGAATCTGTAGTTTAAACTGGGATCCCTTTGTTTGAAACTGTACTGTATATTGCTATGTTGTAAAACTCAGGGGCTTAACCTTGAGGATGCAGCACAAGCTCATTGCAAAAGTTGTTAACAGGAGGTCAGTTCTGGGACACCATGTTCTATTTGCTGCACCTGCAAGAAAGAAACCAACAAAGTTCTAATACATTTTGTGAAAAGCAGGATGTCTGTTAATCAGGATGAAAAATGTAATTGCCATGCAAAGACTTCTATAAAAGGAAACATCGTTTGTTAGAGAGAGAGGAGAGGAGAGACTGAAACTTGGAATTAGAGATACCCTCAGATGAAGGACTTTGTTTTCTCTGATTGTATTGCCTTTGTAAATAGTTATGGTGAACAATTGTATTTTTATTTTACTGTTATTGATAATAATAAAATGCTATGTGCTAATTTATAACTGTTCCTGGATTTCCATGCTTCCTAACCTATGCCTCAATGACACCTCTCCTTTGTAACTGTCTTCAGAATTTGCCCCCAGCACATATGATGCTCTACCATTGTTGACACCAAAATGCATCACTAGTATTTATCCACATTAAACTTTAACTTGTGATCATGTTCCCCACTGTATAATCCTAATCAGGTCTTGTTGCAGGTTAACTATTTTCTCATTGCTGGTCACTACAGACTTGTTATCATCTGCAGATTTTGACAACCTCGCCCCTCATTGCATTTCATTGTTGTAATGAATATATTAAATGGTCAAGGACATAGAACTGAACTCTGTGTTATGCCACTGGTCATGGCTGTTCAGTCAGATGCCACTCCTCACAGAACCATTTGCTGCTCTCTATCCATTAGCCATGAGTTGATCCATGCTATTAATTTTGTATTTAATTCCAGCCTTATTAAACACTCTACTAATTCTCTGTGTGGTACTCTATGGAATGCCTTACTGTAATCTAAATAAAATGGCATCCACAGGATTCCCCACTATGTCAAAAAGAAATCTAATTGATCTGACTTGACCTGCCTTTAGTAAGACAATGTTGTGTAATGTTCATCAAGTTACTGAGTTTAATGTAATTTTCAGTTTCTTCTTTACCAATATATTCTAGAACTATGCATAGCACCACGGTCAGGCTCACCTGACTGCAATTTTACATATGGTTTTAGGTCATTTATGGCTGCAGTGGGCATAGCCCTGCAGGCGTCTTCGATGACAGTAGAGAAAAGGAGCTTACCAGATACTGGACTTTTAAAAAGTGGAGTTGAATGGCAATCACTGCACATTCACTGCATTATTTTGTCCATCAGTCTAGGTAGAACACAGCACTGTCCACCATGTCCAAGATGGCTGCTGGAGTTCTCTGCACATGTGTGATGACTCATGCATGGGAACTGAACTCTGGGGCATGGTAGCGTGCTTTCATGTCCAAGATGGGTGCTGGGCCCAGTGAGCATGTGCGAGGTTATCGCACATGCACAGAGACCTCCAGTGGCCATCTTGGACATGTTGGCAATAATGTGTTCTTCCGTGATTTGGCTGCGGCTGTACCAGCCTTGGCCAGAGTTTGTTTATATATTGGTGACTACCAGTTTCCTCCAATATTGTATACATCCCCATATCCAAGAGGACTGAAATATTTTGTAACAGGCCCTGCAAGTTTGTCCACCATTTCTCATATTATTCTTGGGTACATGCCATCAGAGGCAGGACCTGGCACCTTATTTGGATTTAGCTGTTTTAGTTTCATTTTGATATTGTCCCCTTAACAATTATTCTTGGATTATCCTCAGTCTTCTGATGCATGATTGGTATTGTATCTTTTTGCCAAAAACTGTACTAAAATATATATTTAACAGCTAAACCACTTGTTTATCTTCAGTTATTAAATCCCTTTGTATCTACAAGTGTCCCCACCTGAGAAGCCCTGCACCTTTTATGGCTGATATAATTTATAAAATGATTTGTAGTTATCCTTTACCCATGTTGCCAGCTCAAGTTCATAATTTCTTTTAGCTTTCCTATATACTTCTTATATTCCTTAACTGACTTCCTATATAAATCCAGTGCAGATTGGCCATTACACATGTTTGCCCTTTTATATGCCTTTTTCCTTCCTCTGATCTTTGACTTAATGTTCCTAGTGAACCATCTGGGAACCTTACCAAAAGCATTATATGTCATTGCCTCTAGGACACATCTGTCAACAGGTTTGTTTAATTTTGTTATAGAAACATAAGAAGTTGTCAGCAGATAAGGACCTCTTGGCCACCCAGTCTGCCCAGTTTTCCCTGCCTACTGTACTTCCGTAGACCTGTCTCAATATCCATCCATCTCTTCCCTTGCCTTACTGTCATGAACCACTTGTATCTGTCTCCATGCATACTTGAATCCTGTCACCATTTTGGCACCCACCACCTCTGCTGGAAGGCTGCTCCAGGCATCCACCACCCTCTCTGTGAAGAAGTGTTTCTTCACATTTCCTCTGAGTCTCCCCTCTACTTCTTAGCATGACCCTTGCCTTTGAACTTCTTTTCAATGAAAAATGTTGCCTTCCTGTACCTCATTAATTTAATACCTGATAGGTATTTCAATGTTTCTTTCATATGCCTTTTCCTCTTCCAGAGTACATATTCAATTCCTTGAGTCTCTCCTCATTTGGCTTTTGATGCATGCCCTGCACCATTTTGGTAGCCCTCTTTTGTACCACCTCCACCTTATCAATGTCCTTTCAGAGGTCAGGCCTCCATAACCTGACACAGTACTCAAGGTGAGGTCTTGTTATTGGAATCTCAGATAACACCTTTGAGCTAAAAGCTCATTTACAAAGTTCCACATCATAAGGCAACAGACAAGGTACATAGACATTACAAAACAGATAGAAAATTATATATAGCAGGCAGAGTACATCATGGTACACATACAGATACAGATTCAAGCAAGCACAGTTAAAATACATCAGGTAGGAGAGGTCAACTTTTGCAACAGTAATAGGATCATACCTAAAGGTGGACAAGCAGTTTATAGTGGTAACTGAGCTTTAGAGCATGCAGGTAGAGTTATGGAAGGTCAAGTGGTGGTGACCAAAGGAGGGAGGACAGAATAGATGAGAGCAGGGGTAGGGTGGGGCAGAGACAAGGGATGACAGAATAAGGGGTTGAGTAGTCAGAGGGGTGGGACTGGATAGGAATCTACCCAGGGATATGTAAGTAAGTGATAGGGCAGGGCTGGGTAATGTGGGGAGAGGGATAAGGGAAGGGTTTTAAGGTGGGGTGAGGTGAGGGAACTGGGGAGGGTGAATATTGGGGAATAATATTTGAGAAAGCATGAAGGCGGGGATAAGAGGGATGTGGGGGTAAGTGCTCAGTGGGGTCACACAGGCAGGGATGAAGTGGGGATGGGTGCTATGCAGGACAGATAAGCTATCAATAACAGTAGGATTAGGCACAGATGATGGAGTTGCAGTTACTAAGAGTGGCCAGGTACTGCAGCAGCTTGGCCTTAAATGGGCATAGTTTCATTTCCTCATTCAGCTCAGAGTTAAGGGAATTTAGCCAGCAGGGAGCCCTGTATTTGAAGGACCATTGCCCTAGTGAGGTCTGGCAGAATGGGTAATGAAGGCAGCTTACCAGTCTTATCAGTGTCTGTATAGGGATAATATTATCTCCTTCTTCCTGCTGGTAATACCATTCCCTATACTCGAGCATCCTGCTAGCCTTCCACTGCCTTACCACACTGTTTGGCTACCTTCAGGTCAACAGAAATTATTACCCCTCTGTCCCTTTCCTGTTTGGTGGTTGTCAGTACTTCTCTTCCCAATTGGTACAAGCCTCTGGATTTCTGCACTCCAAGTGCATGATTTTGCATTTTTGCACTGAAACCCAACTGCTAAACCCTTGACCAGTCTTCCAATTTTTTCAAATCAGCCCTCATTTTTTTAACCCCTTGATGTGTCTACTCTGTTGTAGATTTCTGTGTCATCCATGAACTGGCATACTTTCCTTCTAGCCCTTCTGCAATATTGCTAATAAAGACATTAAAGTGGACTGGGACTAGCACTGAGCCTAAGGCATCCCACTGGTCACCTTGCCTTCTGTAGAGTGGACATCATTTACCATCATGCTCTGACTTTTGTACATTAACTAACTTCTTACTCAGTTTATAACTTTTTGACCACTTCCAGACAGGCCAGCTTGTTTATCAGTCTTCTACGTGGAATGGTGTTGAAGTCCTTAATGAAATACAGGTGAGCCACATCTACCACTCCTCACTGATCCACCACCCTAGTGACCCAGTTAAAGAACTTGATCAGGTTTGTCTGACAAGACCTCCCTATTGTGAAACCGTGTTACCTTGGGTCCTGTAATCCAGTGGTTACAGGGTATTCCACTATCCTTTCTTTCAGTAGTATTCCCATTACTTTGCATGCCCCACATCTCATTATGATGTTTATATTCAAAGTCCGCCTTTCAGTCCCATTCTCTGAATGCCTTTCTCATGCCATGGAAATCTGCTTTACTGAAGCACTTAATTTTAATTCTTCCTGTTATTTTATATTTAATTTCCTGTATTTCAAAAAATACCATATTGTGGTCACTTCCTCCCAGTAGCTCCCTGTTCTACAGTTCATAATTTGGTTTTCTGAGTTATAGTGCTAGATCCAAAATATATTTCACCCTAGTTCCTGAAGCAACATATTGATCCAGGTACAGTTTGCTAGTAATAGCTATAAGGTTTTATACTTTCTTTTTATTTCAGAGGAAAGGAAAAATTCTGTATTCATATCTAAATAGATACATCTCAATAACATAAACCCCAATTTACAAGGAGAAGCATAAAAAACTTTTTTCACATTTTTATGATGGGGAATAAATTGTTATAAACAACATGTACTGTGTCTGCTCTAAGTCAACTCCAAGCTTTAATACATCCCACTATAAGAAAACACAATTAGTTATTTTTAATGTAAAGGACACTCTTTCCATTAAATTATTCCCAGTAGAATATCCAAGCTAATAAACTTTAAACCCAGTTTTTTATGTATTGCTCATTCCTCAGATAATGGCAAATACTGTGTATTATCCACAAGACCATCCTCATCTTTCTGTTCTTCATCCAGATCCAATTCCAGCTCTGTGGGTAGTGCTATATTATTCTGGTAGAATTATTTTGCTTTGTCCACATATGAAGAAATAATCCTTATTCTGAAAAGTCACTTTAAGTTTTGCAGGAGCCTGAGTACTGCACGTACTCCAGCTTGTATAAATCAGTTCTTATTGTCAAAAAGCATTTTCTCCATCATTGAGTAATTAAACAAAAATCCAGATACAAATGCATTCTCACCCTTCAAACATAAATCCTTTTTAACCCTCATAAGGTGTAATAACCTATTTCTTTGCATACTGTAAGGCACATACATATCACATACCTTGCCCTTGTTTCTGGGGTTACAGCCATTTGTTGTTTCAATCTAAAACACTGACTCCAAAAGAACTGGTTGGTCTGGAGAAAGAGGCAATGAAAGTATTTTTCTATTTCTAGTTTTAGGTCTGAGTTGGGAACTGTAGCTGAGAGTCCAATTAAATGCAAGTTCTTTGAAAGGAGGGTATTTTCCATTTTCTCAAGCTTTCCCATCGTACTAATCTGTTCACGCAGGGCAGCGTTCATAGCCCCACAACAGTCAAAACTCTTGCAGATAATTGCTCAATATCTTCTCTGAGGTAGCAACCGCTTTCCAACTGCCATCACCTTCAATTCAGTACTCTCACAATGAGACACAATATCTGTAAGTGAACCCTTAATTTCAGAAAGTGTACTTTTCATTTCAGTCTGGAATTCCATTAGGAAAGCATGTAGTGTAGCCAAAGTTGGTTTTGAGGAGCCTTCACTTTAATTCCTATATCCGAATGGGCCACTGCAGCTGGGAAGCCATTTCTCCCAAAAGCTGAGCGCCAAAAGCAGCACATTGTTGAGTTTGCTTCCCGAAGCTGTACCTGGGAAAAAATATTTATCTATCTGCTCCAAGTGTTGTCCTGCTCCTTCTTTAACTTTAGACTTCTTATACATCACAAAGACTAGAAAATTAGACCAGAAACAGAACTATACAATGGAGCAATACAGGCTGACACAGCCATATTACCTCTCTAGCATCCCCCATAGCTATAAGGTTTGATTTGTTTGATCAGTAGTTAGATGACTGGACTTCACTCAAGGTCCAAGATGGTGGCTTCATGCTGTGAAGATTGAGGAGGAATCACTGCAGCAGGAAATGTTACAGGCATACTTAAATTTTATAGCAGGTTTACCACCATTACCTCAAATTTTAAGAGTGTAGTCCTTTCCAGACTAACTTGTACCATTCATGGAAACAATGGTTTCTGTCTGTGTGTTTTGTCCCCAGTTTGCAGGTGATAGAGTTCTGGTGGTGGAGGGCCGATATCGTGGACTGAGAGGCAGGCAACCCCGTGGGGGTTGTGAAATGCTGATGTGGGACCGCTGAGCCCTGAAACTTTTAGGAATCAGAGGAATCGAGGAAATGGAGATGAAGATGCCAAAGCTGCTGGAGGTGGTAGGAAAACAAAGGTGTCTGGAACAGCTGGCAATGGACAGTGGTGGACTGAGAGACAGTAAAGGAAGAGAAAGAGGATTAAAACCAGGCTGCATGGAACAGGATGCTGCCACATAACATGACTCTCCAACTCCCATTCTGTAATACTGGGTCTATGTAGGAGCTATTTGCTCCAACCTATTTCTTTTATGACTTATTAGTTATCCCACAATTTTTATAGTTCTGGTAGTTTGTAAGGCAGTGTAAGTAGTTAAGGCACCTCATATATTGAAAGTGTATTTCAGAAGGAGGGATTCAGAATGTGAGGGAAATGCAGAAAAGTTTGCTAGGGACACATTATTTTATATTTCTTTAGAGCTAATAACAGTTGTGGACATATATAAAACTAAGGATTTTGATGATAGAAGGTACAATGACAAGTTTTAAATGATTCTTGGATTTTAGTTATATTACAAAACTACATGTTTAAAAATAAATTTAAACAGGGCACTGTGACAGTTATGTCACAGCATAATCACTTGACCCTCCCTCAGGAGAATAATATATGCATGCACTGGCATTCTGAGACACCTCTGCCAATTTTTCACAGACACACAGATTGAACATCAACACTGAACTCTGCCTGTAGATCTCTCCTTCTCAGTGCGAGCATATAATCCCAATTGCCGTGTTAGGCAATTTCATTAACAGTACTGCACAACTAAGATTCTGCAGGAGATCCTCTCTCTGAGGGAGATATAAATAGAGGAGAAACTTGAGAATTCTGAGAAATAAAGGATTGAGTCAGATTCAGCTTGGAGAGGAAAGGAAGTTTTGTAAATGAAACCAGGACTGTAAGTAAATGGTATCTTAATAAAAGTTAATCCTGAAATCTGTAAAACCTGTTAAAAGTCTTCCAATTTATTTTAAACTTATTGAATACACAAATTGATTATCTGCATGCTTCCCCAGAATCGCTCAGCAATAGGCTTATAGTTATAGGCATATTCAATAAAAACAGAAACAGAAAGAGCATGAAAGAGAGGGATAGTTGAATGTAACCAAAAGATGACTTGTATTTTAATGTGTATCTTATTGATTTTACTGATCTTGTGAGTGAAGAGACCTATAGAACTTCTAAAGGGATTAATATGGTATAACGGTTTAACTGTTTAAAGTTAGAAACAAAGTCTAGCCAGTACTTCATATTGACATAGGTTCAACTAAAGATAAGTGGCAGTAAAATGAATTAGAAATTCAGAAAAAGAGTAGAAGGGCAGGTTTTTTGGAGGGTCTGCTTACCAATTATGGACAACTATATATTCAGAAGATACCACCCCTGACTTTTCATATTATTAATTTCATAGCTTTTACCTGAAACACCTTGCCTGTCCTTTAAGAAAAGGAAAATAAAACTAAGAAGAATTCAGGCCTTTCATTGGCTAAATGGAATAGCTCCAGAAGGAGAAAACTGGAAAGAAGAATTAATATTGTTGCATATTGCCCGGACACATCTGAAACAGCATATGGACTTAAGCACCTAAGTACTGTACTAAAAATAACTTAAGTCATTTAAATTTTGGAGTCGATAAACTACAAAGGTGCAGGGCTGGTGTGAACGACCCTCATTCATTACATTGCCTGGGCCTTGTCTGGAAACTACTGGAGTAGTTACCTTGGTCTTGGAACTTTCCACCTTGAGAACTTGGTCCTTTTGTGTGTGTGTGTGTGTGGGTTTAGACATGACTCATATATAACTGTTGTTTAATATGACAGATATTGCTTTAGTAGAGCATCAATAAGCATGTACACAAGAAGTGATAAAATTATATTGACAAGAAATAATCTCATAGATTTCTTTGAGTGGGTAACGAGAGTGGTGGACCAAGGGGAGTAGTTGATGTCACCTACCTTAACTTCAGCAAAGCTTTCGATACTATTCCATAGAAGATTGATTAATAAGCCGGGTAGGCATGGGTTGGAGTCAGAAGTTGGTCAACTGGGTAGCAAACTGGTTGGCAGAAAACAGAGAGTGGTGTAAGCAGCATACAGTCAGAAGAGATGCAAGTCACAAGTAGGGTACCTCAGGGATCAGTCCTGGGGCCAGTCCTCTTCAAAATCTTCATCAGTGACATTGCAGATGGACTGGAGGGTAAGGTTTTCTGTTTACAGATGACACCAAGATCTGCAACAGAGTAGATGGTCCAGATGAGGTGGGCAGAATGAGAAGAGATCTGGATAAATTAGCAAAATGGTTGGAAGAGTGGCAACTGGTGTTTACTAAGGTTCACTAAGGTTCACTAAGGTAAAGAAAAAAGAGCTAGTAGGCCGTGGCCCATCATGCTCTTATGCTAGTCCATAGTATAATAAGGTAAATTAAATCCAGAAACAATTAATTTATCCAGATTATGTTTAAAGATAAGCTTAGTATCACTCATAACAACAGAAGCTGGAAGTTTATTTCAGGGTCCAATTGTACAAAGAGTGAAGAAAAATTTCTGATTGTTATGTTTAAATGATTTTCTGACCAACTGCAAAGGATGGCCTCTAGTAGTGTGTGAAAAGGACTTAAATTATAATTCCAATTCATTGATCACACAATGATCATGTACAACATCGTACAGAAAGAAGATCACCTCTCAAATGTCTAGTAGAGAGTGGATCCATGACAGGAGACAACAAAAATCTTGTTGTATGACCCATCAGCGACACCGGCAGGTCGACCGCATTCTGCAGTCGGCTGCTGGTTCACTATTTCTATCTTTGTTTTCTTTGGGGGCTTTGACTCCCGAACCCCCTGCAATCAATCAATCAATCAAAATCTTTATTTAACCAGGCAGGCACCATTGAGCAAGCTCATTTTCGAGGTGGACCTGGGGTTTGTCATTACAAAACAAGAGTACACACAATGAACAGCAACAGATACTATGCAGGGACATAACAACAAAAGGCATGTGTAGATACAGTGCCAGTATAAGTGCAAGATACAATGCAAGGAACATTATACAGTCAGTCAAATTTGTACAACACAAGTGCAATGGAGACCTGGACAACAAATGATATTGCTGGCAGATGCCAGTCTAAAAAAACAAACAAAAAATACTAACCAATATGACCAAAAGGTCAGAGAGCAGTTGTGGTGCATAAAATTAGACAAGCCATGGTATTGCTGGTGAGGACCAGCTTGGTCAGGGTTCACTGGTCCATAAAGGGATAAAGCAGGAAGATGAAGCAAAATACTCAGGGAGGGAGGGAGGAAATGAGTAAGAGGGCAGGGACTGAGAGTGGGAGGTGGCCAGGACCTGAAGTATGTAGAAGCTTGAGATGAGCCAAGTCCAAATTTTGGATAATTAAAGGGAGGGACACAGGAGTGCTATGGGGAGGGTGGGGAAGGTGGTCAGGTGGTGTGAGGTATAGGCCCTAACAGCAGAGCAACAGATATTCAGAGAAGGCATATGGGACCCTCATGTTGAGGCTAACAAAAGCATGATTCCTTGTTGTGGCTCAAGTATAGTGTTTTGAAGGCTTGGAGGCTAATGAGATTACTTATTTTCATAGTTTTTGCAGCTTGTTCCACAATTGAGGCACACATAGCTAATGGAGGCCTGACCAAAGTGGGATCTGGCCTTGAGTACCTTTAGCGATTAATGTAAGAAAAGCTCTGCAGTGCATAACTACTTTGTAGGCATAATGGTAAGCAGTCCAAGATGTAGTCAGGCAATTTGTTAAGGAGGGCTTTGTAGGTCCAGGTTGTGGCGTTCATCTGTCGTCAGAAGCTGAGATGGCCAACCTACTGCTGAGTACAATAAGCAATGGTGGGTATTGTAGGAAGGTCCATTATAAATCTTAGGGCTCTGTGATAGAAGCGTATCAAGTTTCATAAGAGAATCGGCGGGACCCTGGCTGTAGAAAGTCAACATAGTCTACTAGGGATAGAAAGGTAGTTTGCACTAATCTCAATTTAGCCTCCCTAGTGAGGAGGTTTTTATCCTAAAGAAGAGACCAAGTCTCTGTCTAAGTTTCCTTAACAGTTCTTCTATATGTCCTAGGAAGGAGAGTTTATTATCAAGCCATACCTCCAGATACTTGAATTTAGGTACAAATTCAGCTGTTCACCAAATATTGTGGTAATCAGGGAAGAGTCCCAGATGAGGCCGGATTTGTTAAATTGGGAAAAGGCGAGAGAGAAGCATTGCTTTAGTTTTCTTAGCGTTCAAGTAACTGGTTTAGCAACTGAAGCTGTAATAGATTGAATTAGTCCTGGAGATCTATACATGCCGCAACAGGGAGGTCTACTGACGAGAGTACTGTATCATCCATGAACAGATGAGCGTGGGCCTTTTAGGGTAACATCAATTCTATTGATGTAGACTGTGAATAACAGAGTACCTAAAATACAGCCTTGGGGTATGCCCCTCAGGAGGGTTTAAGCAGTGAGACATATTGACCCAAGGCAGCATGGTTTCACCAGGGGAGGTCATGTCAGACCAACCTCATTGAATTTTTGACTGGGTGACTAGGGAGGTGGATCAGGGAGGGCAGTGGACATGGCCTATCTGGACTTCAACAAGGTCTTTGACACTGTGCCACATGAAGACTATTACACAAACTGGGGAATATGGGTGTGGGCAGGACAGTGGTGTGGTGGGTAGGTAACTGGCTGGGTGGCAGGACACAGATGGTGGTGGTAAATGGCTGTCACTCCACAGAGAAAGAGTGACCAGTGGGGTGCCACAGGGATCAGTGCTGGGACCGGTCCTATTCAACATCTTCATCAGTGACATTCGCAGGACCTAGAGGCAGAATTTCACTGTTCGCTGATGACACAAAGCTCTGTAACAGAGTAGACACACCAGAGGGTGTAGACAGAATGAGAAGGGACCTGCAGAAACTTGAAGAATGGTCAGGGGTTTGGCAGTTGAAATTCAATGCAAGGAAGTGCAAGATGATGCATATGGGGCACAAAAACCCTGGCACAATATATCAGTTGGGGGTGAGGATATAGCATGCACCAAGCAAGAAAAGGGTCTTGGGGTTATCATCTCTGATGACCTCAAGGTAGGGAAACAGTGTGACAAGGCAGCAGGTAAAGCAAATAGGATGCTGGGATGTATAGGCAGGGGCATCACCAGCAGGAAAAGGAGATCATAATTCCGCTATACAAGACACTAGTGAGGCCCACCTGGAGTACAGTGTACAGTTCTGGAGACCATACCTACGTAAGGACATGAGCAGGGTAGAGAAGGTTCAGAGGGAGGGCAACAAAAGATAGTGCATGGATTGTATCACAAGTCCCTATGAAGACAGGTTGAAGGAACTGAACATGTACTCCCTGGAGGAGAGAGGAGAGAGGGATATGATAGAGACATACAAGTATCTTACAGGGAGGAACAGGGTGCAGGAATACACTATTTTTAAATGAAAAGATGATCCAGGACTAGAGGGCATGGGATGAAGTTGGAGGAAGGATGATTCACAGGAAACATGAGGAAGAATTTCTTCACAGAATGGGTGGTGGACAAGTGGAACACCCTGCCAAGGAAGTGGTGGGGCTGGAAACAATCATAGAGATTTAGAATGCATGGGATAGACATAAAAGGAATTCTGGAGGTCAGGTGTAAGGGCAACAGACTTCTAGGAAAACATAAACTGAACTTACAAGCTCAAAAGGGCAGACTGGGTGGGCCATAGGCCTTATCTGCCGACACTGTCTATGTATGTATGTATCTATGTCCCCTTAGCTTTTACTTGCTGCAGTGGCCTGTAAGGTATTATTGAACCATCTGAGAGAAATGGCATCTAATCCAATATTCTGGAGGGATGAGACAAGCAGGCTATGATCGCGGTGCCAAAGGCTTTGCTTAGGTCCAGAAAAACTGTGCATACAAAGTTCTTATTATCAGTTCACCCTGCCAGTCGGTTGGTTACTTTGGCTAGAGCTGAAATTGTGCTGTGTTGTGCTCTGAAGCCAGACTGCAATGGGTTGAACAAGTTCACCGATGTCAGGTATTTCCCAAACTGAGAATTCACAGTTTTCAAGCATCTTAGACAGAACTGGAGAAGTGAGAATTAGCCTGTAGTTATTAACATCACTGGGATCCCAGATTTAAACAGAGGGATAACTTGAGCTGTTTTCAGATGGAGGAAGAGGTCACCCGAGAAAGGGATAAGTTAAACAAATGTATAATAGGTACTGCTAGGACACAGTAAGCCACCTTTAAAATGCAGGTCAATGAAAGTCGGCACCTGAGCTTTTCTGACATCTAGCTTCAGCATGAGTTCTTCAACTTCTTTCAGAGAAGTAGGTTGAAAGAGAAGGTTGAGGTGGAAAAGGTGGTTCCTTGGTTAATAGAACCAAGTTGAGCATGAAGTATTGGCTGGAGAGGTATCGGAGGCTAACCCTGCGGTGGCAAAGTGGTTGTTAAATGACTCAAAATTGTGGGTTTATCAACAATAGTGGTAGCGAATCCTTAAGTGGGGGCTGCACCCTGCTACCCCTTAAGATTCTCAACTCAGTCCAGAGCTGATTGGGGATGCAGGACCCCGACAGACAGCCCTGGGTTCCAGCAGGTCTTCCACCATGGCTAGGCGCTGTAGTCACTGTGGGGACCTTGATGGCGAAAATGTTGCTGTGTGTGTGGGGGGTAACTGGTAGACAGTGACAGGAGTTTCAGAGTTTCCAACCTACTTTCATAAAATACGGAATTAAGACCAGATTTTTTTTGTGAATTTTCTTAGAATTTTTCAAGGACACTCCGTCAGATTTTTAAATGGGCTCCATATCTGTGAGATGTATTCAAGATGAGGTCTAACATATGACCTATATAAAGGCATCAACACATCACGATCCCTAGATCTGATGTTTGAAGAATTGACCAAACAACCTTATTGGCTCTACAAATAATGGAGTGTAAATGTTTGGTATAAGTAAGATCATTAGAAAGAATGTTACCCAGGTCCTTCTCATCTGTAGTGACACTGAGCAATGAGTCGTTTAGGGTATCTGAATGACCAAAGTTGTTGTGTAGCAGATGCATCACTTTTACATTTAGATACATTTAATTTCATACCCCATGTGTTTGTCCAGTTAGAGATAACATCAAGATCTAATTGAATAGTTGCTATCTGATCAGAATTTAGACCAGGTCCCCAATTTTCACATTGTCAGCATATTTTGTAGTAATCGAAAACACAATGTTTAGTTAAATCAGCAATAAAAGCTTGAAATAGGCAAGGACCCAATACAGATTCCTGTGGTACACCACTCAACACATTTCCACTATTAGAAAGGTGTCCATTTATAATCACTCTTTCGTTCTATTATTGAGCCAGTTTTCTATCTTTATTTTAATGTAATAATTAATATCAAGTTTCCTTAATTTAGTTATTAAGGCCCAATGAGGCATAATGTCAAAAGCCTTACTAAAGTCTATAAAAATGACTTTGCAGGGTATCCTTTTATCTAGAAAGGAACTAAATTGTTCATAGAAACAAAGTAGATTAGTAGAACTACTTCTGCCTTTCTAAACCCATGTTGTTTCTTGTCAGTTTCATCAATAACAGTTGTAATAATATCTCTAAGTAGACTGTCCATAATTTTACATATAGAAAGAAAGACTAATGGGCCTATAGTTTTCAATTATATTTAGTGCCTTTTTTGTGAATAGAGTGCGACAGTAGCTTCTTTCCATTCAGATGGAATATAATTATTTAATAAGAACAATTCAAACAGAAGCTTGAGTGGTAAAGTAATATGGTCAGTAAGTAAGTATAATAAATTACCAGAAATATTGTCAGGACCAAAGCTAAATTTACATTTCAGAGTGGACAGTTTTTCTTAATGATGTGTACTGTAAGCATAATAGGCGTATAGGAGCTAATTTTAGGGGCAGAGAAATGTTAGTAATAGATGGAGTGAAGATTTTACAAAATTCAGTGTTGAAAACATCAGCCATAGTTTTAGGTTCACAAATGAGATTATCAATAAGGAGGCCAACCTTACATGGGCTTTTCTTTAGTGAATTAATATAAGAATAGAACTGTTTAAATTTTCTTTATTGGCCTTGTGTACTAAATTCAATTCCATTTAGACTTAGCTTTTCTTATACGGACTTTGCATTTCTTACTTGCTTTAACATAGAGCTCTCAATTTGTGGAAGTCTTATTTTTTGATAGTTTTGATATTTTTGTTTTAAATCTAATCAGTTTTTAACTTGGTGATTCAACCATTTAGGTACTTGTTTCCCATCATACTTTACTGTAGAGGACATATATGTCTCTAAGGCGAATAATTTTAGATGTAAAATAGACCAACAATGTTGAGGGAGAATTTAGAAAAACAGATACCCAATCAATCGCCTCAAGATCCTGTTTAAAGGCAATGAGATCTGCTTTATCATACAGATAAACAGTAGGTTTATTTGAGTTATAAATGAAATATGTTTGAAGGAGAAAAGAATGGAATTGTGATCACTATACGCCAATTGGGAAGATATTTTAACATCATTAATGTCTAAATCCAAGCTTGCAAGCACAAGATCTAAAATAGTTGTTTTCTCTAGTGGCTAATGTAAACCACTGTTTCATATTTAATTCATGACATATAGCTAAAAAGTTGTTCCCTTTCTGGCTAGAAGCTGAAAAAGTCTGCCAATCAATATCGAGAATATTAAAGTCACCTGTAATATTGACATTCCCTAATTGATTTGCTAGTTCAAATAAAAAAAAATAGCATCCATGATTGTAACAGGTGAATTGGGGAAAGGTACCATGTACCTATAATTAAAAATCCCAATCTGGTGGGAAAAGTTTGATCCATAAAGTTTATGAAGGACAATCATGTGTTTTACAACAGTAGAAATATCTATAACACTGGTCTCATTACTAATAAAAATAGCCAGTACCCCTCCCTTCCTGTCCTGCCTATTTTTTAAGAATTGAGCATACCTTGTAGGTGCTTAACCCAAGTTGAGTTATCATCACCCCAGGTTTCACAAACAGTGATGATGTCAATATTATTTATTTTCTGCCTTACATTGACGTTCAGCATATTTGTTGTTTAAGCTCCTAGCTTTTAGACTTAGAAAGTTTAGATTTTGACATGAGAGATTGCTTGATTTAAGAGATGAGGTAGAAACCCTCATCTCCCCAAGAACTAGTTTAAACAATAATTTATAATAGACAGAACTGTTTACTCAATAAAGCATTTCCTCGTCTACTGAGATGAAGACCATCTGAGCAAAACAGTTTGGGTCGATCACAAACTCCTCCCAATGGTTAATACACGTGATGTTTGAGCGTAAACACCAATAGTGAAGCCAATTATTAATGCTGTGAATCTTAGAATATAACAAGGGAACCTAGGAATAGGTAAAATCTTGGAAAAATAGATGTCACAACTTAATTCAGTCAATTTATTAGTCATTACAACATAAGCCGATTTGATATGTTGGATAGAATCATGATAGATATTATTGGCTCCTACATGAATGAAGCAAAGGAATTAGAATCCTGAGAGCTGAATATATGTCAGCTGTCGTATTATGTCAGTGATTTTAGCTCACTAAAACTGGAACAAGCCCTATTTAGCTTGTCTGGTTCTCAAATAGCCCTATCCAAATGTTTTACTAAGGAGTCACCCACTATGAATATTTGTCTGGACAAAGAGTTGTCACCTCTTGGATTTGTTTAATGAAGTTACATTTTCAGAGGTAATAGTACATGAGTTATTGGATGAGAAATCAATTAATGGAAAGTCAAAAGTTAAAACTGGCAGGATGATATCAGGGAGTAATATTTTGTGGACCCATATTACAGACCACTGGATCCGGATGTATAGTGCCATTAGTAAAATTTTCAGTGTATAGATCAACAGGGTCAGGTTTAATGCAAAGAAGTGCAAGATTATGACATAGGAAGAGAATCCCTGAAGCCACCTATAGGCTGGGAGGAGTTGCTGGCAGTCACAAGGGAAGAAAAAGACTTGGGCATCATCATCACTGATGACCTAAAATCATCCAAGCAGACCACTAAAGCAATAGGTAAGGCTAGGGGATGTTGGGGTGTATTAGTAGGGTATCACAAGTCAGAAGAGGGAGGTAAAATCCCTCTTTCAAGACACTGGTTAGGCTCTCATCTGGAGTACTGTGTACAGTACTGGAGGCCACACCGCCACAAAGACATTTACCAAATTGAGGCAGTCCAGAGAAGGGCAAACAAAATGGTGCAGGGACTGCATCAAAAACATATGAGGACAGATTAACAGAGCTCAATATGTATACTCCAGAGCAAAGGAGGAGAAAGGT
This sequence comes from Neoceratodus forsteri, assembly GCA_016271365.2. Lineage (NCBI taxonomy): Eukaryota > Metazoa > Chordata > Ceratodontiformes > Ceratodontidae > Neoceratodus > Neoceratodus forsteri. The sequence continues at coordinate 647,376,808 of CM028137.1, forward strand.
GATATGATCGAAACATTCAAACACCTTAAGGGCATTAACAAGGTGAAAGAGTCTAACATGTTTCAATATAAGAGAAATAGCAGGACAAATGGACACAGCATGAGATTAGAGGAGGCAGATTACAGGGTAATGTGAGGAAGTTCTTTTCACAGAAAGGGTGGTGGATGCATGGAGCGCCTACCTCAGTAAGTGGTGGATATGAATACAGTGCAAGGCTTCAAACAGGCATAGGATAGGCATAAGGGAGCAAAACAGATAAGTATGAATATATAGGCTATTGACAGAGCAAAGGCCGATGGCACATTTATAAGGTAGAAAAGAAGTGGGTAGACTGAATGGGCCTTGTGGTCCTTATCTGCTGTCAGCTTCTGTGTTAGCTTCTATAACAATAATTGGAGAATTTACACAGAAGACTTGCAAATAACTACCTCCACCTCCACCCCTATAGAGTCAAAATATATGACTTATGCAGAAATGCTAAAAGGGATCATGAATTTAAAACTAAAAATCAGAGTGAAGGTACCCTAATAATCATACACTAAAGCAGGAATTAATAGTTTTGAGAAGGGAAATACAGTAATAAAACAAAAGATAATGATCCTAACCTGAATTTGTCCTTTAACCAGAGGAAGTATATTACACACACATTGCAAAGGATAAGGGAAAGATAAACCTGACACAAAAAAAAAGAACCCTAAAGAAAAAAAAAAGTGGCAGTAAAAACAAAAAAAGAAATGGAAAGTGGTAAAGAGAAATCTCAGAAGGATATAACAGATTTTTTTTCCTGCAGTTTCAGTAACTGAATGAATTTGGCTTCTCTTGGAGCAGGAGGTGGATAGTACAGAAAATAAACAGATGCATTATAAAAACAAGAGATGGTAATTATAGATAGCAAGGTAGACAAGTGCCCTACTAACTGCTCCAAAGTGTCTCTGAATATCCGCAAGTTACTTACAAAGAACAAGAAACCTATCTGGAGCTTTTAGTCCATTAGAGATCCTTCTAACCTAAGTGGTGATATTGTACAAAACAAGATCAGAATGATTATTCAGTATTAGCAGGATCTCGAATACAGTCTTTTAGAAATGGATAAAAAATAGAACAGACTAAATTAGAAACAGATTTTTTGTCCCAGTGCTCAAATAGTCTTTCAAAGTATACAATTAAGGCCCTTACTTACCCAGTAATGTCAAATACTATACTTTTAGAAGCTCTAAATGACATACAAAATAAACTGGATGTTTTTCTTCTCTAGTACAATCCCAGAAAGAAACAATGAATGCAAAGATTGAGAACATAAAACAACAAATGAAGTACAAAAATAACATTCTCACAATTATCACCCCGAGTCCCCAAAGGAGAAAGATAAAGCATCAAATAAAAGGAAACAAATTTGGTAAAAAAAAAAAAAGAAGGTTTCTAACATTAATGTGGTCATGGTAAAAATCAAAAACAAATGAGAACACAGGTTGTAGGAGTGCTCATTTGGTTCCATTAACTCCCAAATATTAATGGAAAAGAAACAGCAGAAGAATGTAAACACTGAAAATGATCAGTTAAATGAACTCATAGTAACAAATAAAGTACAGAATATAGATTTAAGTAAAACTGGAATGAAGAACTGAAACAGGATAATCAGGATAATATTGGCTTATTAGGAAAAGAGACAGTAGTGAGAATAGAGGTATGTTCCATAAAACCAATGAAACAAGAGAAACACTGATGGAACTAAAGGAATATTTAATCTCATCTGAATTGGGAATCTCTAGAGAAAGGAGAATATATTTCTGATTTACAGAGATACTAATGAGGATATTAAATTAATATGTGTTATGATTAAATACATAGAATTTGCTAAACAAAGCTGGTCAAAGCAACAAAGACTTAGTTACCTTGGTCTAGAATTCAGGCCTCCATTTACTTGGCAAACTATAGTTAAAGATGTTCCTCGGTATAAGAGGGATCCACTTGACTCAGTGATTTGGCATATCTTTACACACAGACATTCTGTTTTAAAATGGAATTTCAAAAAGACTACCGAATTAATGAAAATAATAATGAACATAAACTATCAATATCTGGAATTGAAAGAATACAGAGAAAATGAAGAGACATTGTATTCTTGTCAGCACTACTGGCAAGAATTCTGGAAAAAAATATTATGTGACAATGGTTTACACAAATAGAAAGGGATTCCCAATGAGCAAGGGGAATCAGATAAATATAATCTGTGCAGCACCTGAGAAGTACCAATTTTTATATTTGCTTGGCATGCGGCAGAAACATGTTGAGGCAGCTTGCTGCAGAAGCAGGTTGTGGAGGTGTGGCACTGTTGTGGCCAACGCCCCCACTGCCTTTTGGAGGCTTGACCTGTGTTCCCCAATGGCTGGCATGCTGCTGCTGACACTATTTCAGCCAGTGCCACCACCTTGAAACATTTTAGCCACTGCAATCAGGGGCCACCTAGTCATTGCAGAGTCATCCGCTGCAATGGGGGAGTGACCTATCATTGCAGGGCGGTCCCTTGCATGCCCCTGACTCAGTTTGCTGACAGGGGCCCAGTCCCCAGTGGCATACTCTCCCCACCTCATGTTTCTGCTGTATGCAGAGGGTGCTTAATCCCCCTCGGCATCATGCACTCCCCTCATCTTTGTTTGCCGCCCAGGGGTGCCCCTGTCTTCAGTCCCTCCTTCCTGACTGAATTTGCTGATGGGGAGCCTACCCCATCGATATAATGTATACCCCTCCAATGTGTAGTCTGCTAAGGGGGTGCCCAATCTCCCTCGGCTAGTCCACCACCCTGTAAGTGCCCATGGGGTTCCCAATCCCTCGTCAGCTATAGTCCCCAAAACAACACTCAGGTGGCATGCTAGGAGCCCACCCTGCATGCCAAATGTCTCTGTAAAAAAAACCATCCCATAATGTTTTTTAACCCTGTAAATGAGAAAACTGTCTCCAGAGAGTCCGACGGCCCCTACCCCAACCTGAGCCCACCCTGTGCACCCTTCCTCCTCACATCCCCCTCACCCCATACTTACCTCTAGAGTCTGGCGCGACGATCTTCGTGGACTGGGGAACACATCTGCACTCTTCAAAGCCGACCGCATGAACTGAGAAATGCTGGTAAGCTGTATAATGACATAAATAGGGTCTTTTCAATTTTGGTGCATATCTCAGGCATTTTTGAAATTTTGGCACCAAATTTTCAACATGGGTTTTGGGACCCCTCCTCATGAATTCAGCCACTGTCATGGCAGTATTCAGTCCTGAAAGGTGATTCGCAGTCACCGCGCTTGAATCACCTTTCAGGACTGATTAATGAAATGACAGTGCCAGTGTTCATGAGGTGGGCTCTCAAAAAGCCTATGTTGTAAATGTGGTGGAAAAACTCCCAAAATGACTGTTTTATGAGCGCAGCATTGTGTAGTTACTATGCACGCTCATAACTTTGCAAATTTGCAATATTCTCACTCAGATTGTCAACACTGGCATTTTCCACACCTCCTTATGAACAGTATAGATGTCATTTTTCACATCCTTTCAAAAATGTGTTTCGCACTTCCAGCGCAGAATAGCATAGTCGCTGTGAGAAATCAGTGTTCGGGACACATTAAGAAAAGCACAGTGATACTGTTCTAAAATGCCTATGTTGAAAATGTTGTGATGACAGTCCAGAAAATGACTATGTTATGACCATGGGTTGCACAGTTTGCATGCACACTCATAACTTTACAATTTATAATATTTTCACTCCAGATTTTCAGCATTGCCATTTTCCTCACCTACTTATGAACAGTACAGCTGCCATTTTACACAACCTGGCCAAAGTGTGTTTTGCACTTCCGGTGCGAAATAGAGTGGTGGTTGTGGGAAATCAGTTTAGGGATAGACGAGAAAATGACAGTGACAATGTTCATGAGCAGAAGTCCTAAAATGCCTATGTTAAAATGTGGTGATGAAAGTCCATAAAATGACTGTGTTACAACTGTGTGTTCGCAGTTTCCACCACTGTAACTTCACAAATTTGTAATATTTCATGCCAGATTTTCAACACTGGCATTTTTCAAACCTCCTATGAACAGTACAGCTGTCATTTCACATCCTGGCTGAAACGTGTTTTTGAGCTTCCGGCACAGAATAGCGCAGTAGCTTTGGGAAATTGATGTTTGGGACAGATTAAGATCGAGCAAGTGAGAGAGGGGAGTGACCAAGCTCAACTGAGCTCTGTCAGGACTGCTGCACATTATTTGTGGGCAGAAAAGGTGCCAATGCAGGCAGGAGCACAGTACAAAATGGCAGCCTGCAGTGCTGGGAGAAACAACTAGCAAGTGAGGGAGGGAAGTGAGCAAGCTCAATGGAACTCTGTCGGGATTGCTGCAGATTTCTTTTGTGAGCAGAAAAAGGCATTAATGCAGGCAGGGCCCAGTACAAAGGGCAGCCTGCAGCAGCGGGAGAAACAGAATGAGCGAGTAAGAGAGGGGAGTGAGCAAGCTCAACGGAGCTCTGTCGGACTGCTGCAGACTTCTTTGTGGGCAGAAAAAGGCAGCCTGCAGCGCGGAAAAAATGGAACAAGCAAGTGAGGAGGGGGAGGAGTGAGCTCAATGGGGCTCTGTCAGGACTGCTGCAGATTTCTTTGTGGACAGAAAAAGGCGCCAACGGAGGCAGGGGCCCAGTACAAAAGGGCAGCCTGCAGCGCAGGAGAAACAGAATAAGCGAGTGACAGCAGGGAGTGAGCAACCTCAACAGAGCTCTGTCGGATTCCTGTGAACTTCTTTGTGGGCAAAAAAATGCACCAATGCAGGCGGAAGCAGAGTACAAAAGGGCAGCCTGCAGCATCGGGAGAAACAGAACAAGTGAGTGGGTGGGGGAATGAGTGAGCTCAATAGAGCTCTGCCTGGACTTTAGAGTTGCACACCCTCCCACCCAGGGTCCTCAGTGGTCCTATATTACAGCAGGGTCTCTGGAGTGGAGGCAAAGCAATGATTGGATGCTTTTAGGATTGCTGTAATAATACAGATTTAGTTATTCTGTTTATTTCTCTAACTGAGCTAAGTACTGAACTATACTGTTATGACTGCTGTAAAAATATATGTTTATTTGTTCTGTTTTCTCTAAGTGACCTGAGTAATACTTGGAGTGCAATAGGATTTCTAACTGGGCTAAGTGAAACTATATGAGAGCTGAGAACAAAAGTATGGCAGCTGAGGTGAAAAACAGACAAGGAGGCTTTTAGGATTGCTACAGTAATACAGTATCTAATGGATGAGATTTGGGACTGAATTAACCCAGTCAGCAAGGTGTCAGTAGGGGGACTAGTGTTGGGGGCAGGAATTTGAGTAAATAGGGGCCTAACCATTGTAGTAGGGTACAGATCCTGGGAGTAACAGCCTGTAACATAATAGGGGGCCAAAATGGGGCAGGTGCTACATGTCAATAGGGTGGCCATCTTTGAAAAGGTGGTAGCGTGTACAGGGTGTGGGTCAGCCATGATCCTGGGCTGGGCTTGGAGGATGGAGGGGCGATGGTCTGCAGAGGACTGGCTAGTTTGATGGAGGAACTGTGGAGGTTAGGGAGAAGTCTAAGTGGCAGGGCAGATGAGTATGGCAGGCATCCGGGGGCGGGGATAGGGGATGGCAAAGAGGTATGGAGGAAGAACAACTAGGAGTGAAACTGACCCCAGTATCAGAGATACTGCGATCTCCCTTCACAGCTCTTTTAATATCTTTGGGTGTATGCCATCTGGTCCCATCACTTTGTCCAACTTCAGTTTAGTCTCCTCCTGCAGGATTCCTCTGCCTGTTAATGGACTATTGTCCACCTCTTCACACCTTTGCAACTTCTGTGCTACTGTGGCCTTTCCCTCCCCTCTTCTGTGCATACTGAACAGAAAGACACAGTGGATGTCTTGGGGGCCATGACAGTTCTTAGGCATGGTACTTTCACTTCCCAATACCTAAACAGCACATATAACAAGCAACATTTGGCATTGACAAATACTTGTTACTGGAAAGGGCTCATAAATTAGATCATGTGGGCATTTTGATTGTTAATGTGTTTGACCTAGAGAAAAATATGGAAACCCTCTCCAGAGGGCGAAGAGAATGACTGGAAGCCACCGATAAGAATCCCCTTTGGTGAGTTTAAGGACAGAACAATTAGATACGGATCGCATTTTTAGTTTGGAATATTTCTGGATTACAGAGTAAATTAGCTGATCAAGATTGGAAGGCCTTTGTAGGAAAGTTTGAAATAATTATGTTCCAAGAACAGGTAATTGAACCAGTAAATGTAAATGGATTCCAAACATTTTATTCATCAGCTGTTAAGTTACAAAAGTTTGGTAGATCCATGGGAGGATTAACTATATATTTAAAGGTTGGGGAGATATTAAGTAATTGATCAGGTCAAAATAGAACAGAACTATATTAGTTTAGTTATTAATTTGAACAAAATTTTTCATAATTATAAATGTTTATATACCCCTCAAGAAACAAGATTCTCAAATACATAAAATCTGGGAACATCTTTCACAAGAGATAGAGATGACATTTAAAAATACCCAGATGGTATGACAACAGCTGGTGACTTAAAGACAAGAGGCCTGATTCTCAAAAATGCCCTTAGGCGTCATAAGGTCGTCAGACACAGCGTCTTCGGCCCCATGCGCCATCAGCAATGCACCCCTATTCTGTAAAGGTGCACCATGCACTAGACGAGCGCACATGGCGTATAAACGCACAGTGCATCAGATAAATAGCATAGGCAACACGCGAAGGTGCAGACAGCACCTAAAATGCAAGGCAGAGGAATGGCCAAACCACAGAGGATGCAGCAAGGAGAGAAGGTGCGGCTAGCCCCAGGGACACGGAGGAAGAAGACTGGGCACTCCAGGAAAAAGAATTTCACAGACCAGGAGACAGACATCCTCCTGGACAATAGAGACCAGGTAGGTTTGATGTGTGCAGGAGGACATGAGCATGTGGGGCAATGGTGCAAGGCCCTGACCAGTGTGTGACACCCAACAGGTGGACCTGCTACTATCCCAGGGAGGGACCAGAAGCTATGGGCAAAGCGGCAGGAGGCATGGGTCAAGATAGCCAGACTAGTGAATGCAGTGGCACCCAGCAAGCTCAGTGTGAGGGAGCTACAGAAGCGGCACTGTGACATCAGGTACCATGCCAAGGAGAAGGCAGTCCACAACAGGTGCTGCACAAAGGCAATGGAAGAAGGACCCACACAACCACGGCACCTCAGCAGACATGAGGAACGTGTACTGGCACACATCAGCACGCTGCAACACAAAATGCAACACAGAGCTAGACCTGTATTGGCAACAACATGCACAAGCTAAGCACTGGGCATGAATGGGTCAGAGTGGCACCACTATGCAGACAGCCAATGTGGCACTACCAGTGGAGGCTGATGCACCACAGGGCACCAGGGACCCACATTGGACAGGGATCTGTGGCAGGCAAAGAGGGACACAGAGCAGCCTGGGCCCCATGCAGATGCAGGAGATGCAGGGCTGACCCTCCACTGGTTGCCACAGGCTGGACATGCACCATGGCACTGGACACATACTGGCACGTGGCAACTGAGGTAATGCACTGTGCACATCTGTCCTGTATACCCAGCAGGTGCCAGGACCACAGCGACCAGACAACAGGCCACATCCAGCCAGTCAACATCACCACAATGCCATGCCGTGACCCACAGTGACAGTGAGGCATCGAGCACAGCAGACACCGCAGCAGTGAGGAGGAATAGCAGCAGAAAGCAACCACTGGTGACAGCACAGTGAGCCCGGCTCACAGGAGGGTGACAGATAGTGAGTCAGAGGCTCAACAGGAAGTGACACTCACGGCAATGCCACGGCCGGCAGCAGCAGCACTGCTGGGTGGAGCATGCCTGCGTCCCAGTCACATCTGACCAATGCCAGACCATGGTGGACACACAGCAGTAGGGGACAGAGGGGATGGCCCTGTGGTGGGACAGGTGGGCAATGCACCCACCACTGTAGGCTGCAGTGGCCAGGCACACGTAGCACCACACTGGACCATGGAGGTGCAGGTGGGACAGGTGAACATGGTGTAACCCCACTGCCACTGGAGGATGACCTTGGGATGACCTGTCTCGTTACTGCCAGGACGTCCTGCTCACCCAGGAAGCAGCACAGTGGGAGCTGGCAGGGATACAAGACAGCATCCAGGGAGGACACCACTGCCACAGGCACACACATGGGACAGCTGCAACTGACAGTGGTGGATATCCACGCAGCCATCACACATGGGATCCAGGAAGGGCATGCCAAACAACACAGACAACACGGCTACTCCAGGACATATGGTTGTGTGTCAAACTCAAAACGGACGCTCATTGAATGGCAGACCATGCTCATGGAATGCAGCATGTGGCAGCATGTTGCCCAGACAGAGGCAACAACGGCAATGGCAACTGCACTGCAGGAGATTGCAAGATGCATGCAACAGCAGGCAGCCAGTGTGGCACCAGTTCCACAGGTATGCCCAGACTGCAATGTGTGGCGGCACAACAGAGGGCAGTAGACGCACCACCACGGCATGGGGGAACAGCCAGCAGACAGGATGTGGGACAGGGCCATGAGGCGCACAGGGCATAGGGGCAGCCAGGGATGCCCACGCGACCACAGCCAGACACAGTGCTGACACAGCACATGTCAAGCAGTGCCGTGCCTGAGGACAGGGCTTTGGGTGACACAGCAGCACACACACAGCCACAGGGGAACAGCAGCCAGAAGCAGATGCCTCTGATGACAGACACGTGGACCAAACAGACAGCAGGTTGGGCTGAAGCCATGCAGTAATGCGGTGTGGAGGATGGCCATGGTGCAGTGGGCACACAGCAGGGGACACAACCACACAGGGCACGGATGTCAACTGTGGCGAAACACCCAGTAACACAGCAGTGGGTGTGCACCCCACACAGGGGTACTGGACCATGACGGACACAGGGGATGGACACCCACCCACATGTCAGTGACATGGGGCAGCCTGGACAGACACAGGATGGTACAGTGAATGCCAACAGCATGGCCATGCCACCACCCAGCACAGCATGGAGGCTGGAACAACATATTCCAGCCTGCCCGAGGCCACAAGAGGGCCCACCCCTGAGGCAGGTGGTATGGCCTGTTAAGGGCGGATGGCCAGCTAAGGCGCACCAGCAGTGACACCCCTAGCACAGATGACAGCTGCCAGCAGCAGGACTGGAGGTAGGGGATGACAGCAGCAGTCTGCTAGGGACCGCTGCAGTGCAACAGAGACCCCAGTGACATGGCGCCGTCACAGAGGCACAGGGTGAACACAATGCCACCAGTGGCGGGGTGCAGCCAGGCGTGCCCACAGCTGGAAGCTACACAGAGCGGCAATGCGGTGGTACAGCCACCATGCACTGCACACAGAGTGAGCCACGGACACTGTAGGCTGGAGGGGAGTCCAGCACACACACACACCAGTAGGGTGCACACAGCATGCCAGACATGTGCATCGGAGGTGGTCGTCCAGGTGCTGCCCACCATAATGCAATGTTCCAGTGCACCCACCCAACCATGCCCAGAGACCACAGCACAACACACACCCACATGGATGTGCAGTCATCTGAGCCATGCATACCCATGCTGCATGCACCTGTAACCCATGTCCCTGTACAGTGCCCATGGCCTTGGTGCTCCCCACATGGCACTGCAGCATGGGACCCGCACAAGCCCTCGTCCCCTGACAGTGGCACCCCCCCACACACTAGTGTGCAGCACACCACCACCCTTGCAGGCACATGCTGGACACCTGCATGGCCCCCAGTGCTGGACCTAGGACCAGTTGCATGCACCCTGTTGCATCACCATAACATGCCACAGACCGCTCACACAGCACTCCCACACCCATGCACCCCATGCCACCACCAACCAGACATTCCCCCCATGTGGCGGTGTGGCAGTGGGTGCACATGCCATGGCATGGAGCACCAGCACAGGTGCGGCCCCACACACAGCACCATACCTGTCCATGTGTACATGCGTGCCCCCGCACCCAGGTGCATGGCCACTGCAGGACTTTCTCCTTCCCACACATGGGGGCACCACAGTCCACACATCACCAACCTGCACACACAGTACCCACCGTGGGCATTCCACCACAGCAGCTATACAGAGCTGTACACAGCAGTCCACTGGGTGGGCCCTGTGGTATGCCACAAACCATGCCACATCACCCGGCCCACATGGCTGGTACTGACACATGCACAACACATGCAGGCCCAAACCACGGGGTCTCACCTTGTCGACTGGTGGTTTGGCTTACCCACCTTGGCATGCCACTGTGGAACTAAGAGGTGCCTACACTTGGTGGCACAGGCCCACAAGGTACAGTGTCCTGACACTGTGCCCTGCATGTACAGCAACACACCCTGTGGCACACTGCAGTGCTGTTCACATGTTGCTGGGACGGCGGTCCCTGTCACCACTAGGTGCACTGCAGAGGCCCTGTGGCTGTTACCCACACAATGGCTGTCCCAACCAATTTACAGCAAAGACAGGTGATAGGCATGCACAGTACAGAGAGACACACAGACACTGCTTGCACATTGAACAACATTGTATTGGGGACACATAAACATCCCAAAACAGCAACAGTCAAGATGAACCAAGAGGTACACAGTGCAATGGGCACTGCCCCACAATCAGCAATAGGCTTACAACAGTACTACACTTAACTGCAGTGCATGCACAGCTCCATTATCCCTGATGTCCCAGTGACCTGTGTCCATACTACCCAGTGTGCCCCATCCTGGGCGTGTCCGATAGAGCATGGGTGGGGCCAGGACCTGATGCACGCACATGTCCACCACTCATTGTCCCATCACGGTCTAGGTAGTCCAGCAGGTCCTGCACTGCAACCTATAGGTCGGTCAGCAGCCTCGCCATGGGCCTGATGTGCAGGCCAAGTCCTTGGGCAAAGTCACGGAGGATGTTGCGGTTGGGGCTGCATGTCAACCGCCCTCACGTCCCTGTCTGGCAACATGTCACTGTCACTCCCAGGCTACTCTGAATCTTGGTCGGGGTTGCATCACCACCGCCATGCTTGAGGTGGCCTCATCCCAGTCAGTTTGGAGGCCTCCTGCTAGCTGTGCAATGGGCGTCCCCACCTGCCACCACATGACGGCTGTGTCACCTGCCGCACACCGTCCCACAGCACTGCTGCATGGCCCTGCACGCCAATGATGCCCCTGTCGGGCATCAGGATACCCTCCTCCACATCTTCCTCCTCTGTTGGTACCTCTGCACCCTGCTGTGGTGCCACCTGTTATCTGCTCTGGGCCATCATCTGGGTCCTGGCTGTGTATGCCTGAGCGTCGCTCCACTTCAGGTGTCCATCTCCACTCCAGGAACACCACCATGTGTCCTGGCCCTGCTGCTCACTCCTCCAGACCTCCAAGGGCACCTGGAACACAAAGTGACAGCCAGTGAGTACACCACAGGCCCATGTGCAACCTCCAGGCATGTTGCCCACACCACTGATGCAGGCCCAGCAGGCCACCACCATACCATGGCATGTGTTACATGGGCTGTGCCATGCACTGACCATGTGTGTGGCTACACCCACACATGTGTCCATGGTGCCTGTATCTCACCAGCAATCACCAGCCACGGCAACCTGTGCTGGCCCACTGGTGTGCGCATGTGTGTGTGTGTGTGTGTGTGTACCCCTGCCTGCTGGTCCCCACACAGTCGCCTGCACAGCTGCATACATGATGTGACCACTGCACACCTACCTTGCCGACGCTGCTGTCTATGGGGTCCTCCACCATGTCCATCCAGTATGGCATCCTTGGCCTGCCCTGGCCTTCAGCGTCACTGCCCTCACCTGCAGGAACATTGGTGTGTGACAACATCAGTACCCCTCTGTGCAGTAGAGGTCTGTGTCATGTGCTGTGTGTTGGACATGTTACTGATGCCACATACCTGACCGACATGAGTGTCCACCACACATCTGGACATCAGCCTCTCATGCCATCCTCTTCACATGTCCAAGGAGCTGCCCCTCCCTCCAGGCCAGGTCATTCCAACGGTGCCTGGCCTGCCGCGTGGTCCTCCTTATTCCAGACACCACCTGGAGCCTGCTGTCTGGGTGGACCACACCCTCTTCCTGTCTGCTGGGCTGGGCTGGACTGCTGTGCCCCTGTGGGAATAGCACCCTGCTCCACTGTCTCAGCCAAGCTGATGAGAAGCACAGTCTCATCATCTGTGAAGTTCAGTGCCCTGCTTCAGCATGCCATGGCAACTGGGACTGCCACCTGCAGCTTGCTCTTGTGACTGTTGATTTCCTTTTCCTCCCTTTGCAGTGTGGCTGGGGCTGTGCCTGTGCTACCCCATCCTGTGTGGCCTAGCATGCACTACTGAGGCCCTACACGTGCTGATGGCTCAGTTCCATATGTTCCCACTTTCCCCGCTAGTCACATGCTGCGTCGCATACACTACAGCTTACATCAACATGCATCACTAAGGCATTGTCGTTGCATATGGGATTACTCGGTACACAGGTACCCGTAGCTGTGGCTGACGCACAGTGCAACTATGCGGCTACCGCTGCCACTGCACAGTGCACTGTACAGAGCTGTGCTTGCCATCCCCATCACCACACTGCACTTCTGCATGGTACCTCGGCTGTGTGGGGGCATGCCTCTGGTGGCACTGTGCCAGTCCACATGACATGTCCTATGGGTGTGCCATGACACACCCATGTCCTGCTGCCTGTGGTGCACTGCACCCACCCTTGTGCATCTTCTGTGGCACTGCTTCATGGTGTGCAGCCTCCCACCCACACAGTACCCCATGTCCCCATTCTGCCTACCTCTGGTGCTCACTGTGCACTGTCATTACATGTCGGCACTGGCAATGGTGTGCTGCATGCCACTTGTATGTGGCTCCAGCCCCAGCACATGCAGTCCCGCTGCCTAGTGCCATAGCCACTGTCGACTGCCCCACCAGTCCCCATCCTGACATCATGCTGCTCATGCACATGTCACCCTGCTAGCATTGGACACATGGACACCCTTGCCGCTGTCCATGTCACCGTGTGCTGTACCTTCTAGGGTGGTACACAGGCAATGGGCACATCTGTGTCACCTGTGCTGACACTGCCTGTGTGGCGCCAGGTGGTGACACCTCCATCTTCAGCAGCTGTTCGGTCCACCTGCTGTGTGTGCTGTCCATGTTGGACCCTGGGTTCCTGGCACTGTCTTGTCATTCCATGCATTGGCATTTCACTGCTGCCCAGTGTGCCTGTTGTGTGTGCCACTGCTGCATGAGTGTGGTCTTCCCATGGTTCCAGGGCTGTGGTTCAGGGTCTGCACACAGCATGGTGGTGTTAGCTACCTGTGGTCGTGCACACTGTGCATATTGTGTGTGCTCATCTGAAGTGTGCCGTAAATAGCTGTGCTTGCATCCATTGTCCTGCTATTGTGTGTTGTGCCTAGCCTTTCTGTTGCCAGTCACGGGCTGGCCCTCAACCTTTCCTCCTCCTCCTCCTCCTCCCTGCAGTGTCACCATCCTTTCTGGTGTGTCCTCATCCTCCGCCAGTGGTGTGCCACATCCCAGTGCTATGTTGTGCAGTACACAGCATGCTATGAACAGTTGCATGCCATGGCGGTGTATACTGCAGTGCACCCCTGATCTGTCAAGGCACTGGAACCTCATCTTGAGGATGCCAAATGTGCACTGTATCACACTGCATGTTGCTGTGTGGGCATCGTTGTACCATTGTTCTGCTACACTCTGTGGATGCCTTACCAGTGTCATCAGCCAGGGCTGTTGTGGATATCCCTGTCACCTGTGTGAAGGGAAGTGTTGGTTAGTGTTGTGCCCACATTTGTCTCATGCCCACCCATTCTGCATGTGTCCGTGTGTGCCTTACCACATGCCCCACAACATTTCTCTTTCACTCCAGCCACCCTAACAAAAACCTAACTATGTAAAGTAAATAGAGTAAGTATTAGCCCTATCTAGTCTAGAAGCTAATAAAAGAAAATAGTGCCTTTGGGTAGCTGATGAAATTAGGCTTTTGAAATTAGATTCCCAATCTGTAAAAATATATACTATTCCATTGCAATGTTAGGAGGAAGGGTCAGTACATTACCACAGTCATTGATATGACTAACTCATTGATATAGAATAACAATGGAGTTAGGTCACAACAAAAGTAGACCAAGGCTAACCTTAATACTTACTCTGGCGCAACAGGCAATTTGTTCAGCATATAAGAAGAACAGGTGAACAAATAACTCTTAGCACAAAAACATTTGACTACATCTGGAGAGAAGACACAAAATAACATAAAGCAAGAAAAAAAAAGGAGGAGGGATCGATGTTAAGCTTGTGGGATGCCATAGGTATCACCTTCCCGTCTAGATTTTCCTTTTATTCAGAAAGCATTTGGAAATGAATGGTGGATACCTTTTTCCTTCACCCCCCTTTCCCTCTTTCATCTTTACTCTAGAAGGTGCTTATCTGTACTGAGAATTAGCTGATCGCCTGAATTTTGCAATGAACAGCTACAGGTGCATTCACTATTGTAATATATGTGCAAGAACGATACAAAATTAAACGGCTAAATTACCTAGCGAACATACATTGGAATAGGCTACATAACTAATGGAGGTCCCCATTAGTGGTAACAACATGAAAGTGCCATCGGAGTATCGCTTTGGAATCTCGAGGAGAACAGCAAAGATCCTTTTGCCACAACCCGATGCACCGTTATCTCAATCAGGTAGCCCTCTCCATGTTATGAGTAGCAAGGTATTAACTAACATAAGGGAAGATAAGGAGCCCCACAATTAAACCATTCACTATATTCAGTCTGCCTTAAAGCAGGCGTGTCCAAGCTATTTAAAGTTCGAGACTTACCAAGCACAAACAGGGATCTACCTCCCTCTTTCAGCCCACTGGAAAGCAAACATAATCTACTCGCACATCTCATCACCTCCCTCAGGGATTTTGAATAGGTCGGAAAAGCAGATCTCAGTTGTGCCGATGCGCATTCAGGGCCATCAAAGGCAGCCCAGACACCAGCAATAAGGACATTCAATTTTGCCGGGTATGCCATCCGAAACTTGATGCCAGCAGCTATTAATTTTACCACTATAGGGTGGAAAGCCGCTCTTTTATGGTGGACGAAGCAGGGAGATCCTGGGCAACTCTCAGGTGTTTTCCTTCCCAGCTGATGTTTTGAAGCTCTTTAACTTTATTCAAAATATTTTGCTTTTCCAGGAAGTTGAGAAATCAAGTAACAGTATGTGGTGGGGATCCAGGGGCAGGCTTGGGTCACAATGCCCTGTCTCCCTTTCTATAATATAATTGGCTCCAAATGGAGATGGGCCCTAAGCTTTTCCACGAATTCTGTATGAACTTGATCGGCTCATGACCCTCTTCCCTTCAGAGAGGCCAATGATAACAACATTATTCCTCCTACGCATCCTTCAAGATCTTCCACCTTTAACTCGAGTTTAACAAGGTGCTGTCTGCAGGTAGTGAGCTCAGGATCTAGTTTATCTTGTTGCTTTTCTAGCGAGGCCAGACAAGCTGAGTTATCCATGGCTCTTTGTGCAACTTCATCCAGTTTCAGGGTAAGAGAGCTGAAATTTGTTGCCAACATGTGAAGATGCTCCCTGAATGGTTTAAACTCTTCTAGGAACCACTGCAAGGTAAGTGGCTCGCTGTCTGTGGAGGGAGGGCAGGCACTGGAGTTGCAAGTCCAGGCTTCTTTGGGGCCTTTTCAGGCGTCATCCATGGCATTCTCTTTGGTAGGTTTTTTTCATTTCTACCTGCATTCGGCTGCTAAAAGATACTTCCAGTTGTGCCTGCAGTATTCCAAGATGTATTTAATCTATATTGCGCTGTCTTGGTAATATAGTTTGTAAAGTAGACTGCTGTATTTAAATGGGTGACTGGAGCTGTATACAGAAGCTGCTACACAGCATGATGCATCGCTGGAAGTCCCGTGTGTGCCTTACCAATCAACGAGTCATCCATGAGTGTCCTGCTCTGAAGGCCTCACACCTCCACAGTTCCTGTAGATGTATGCATCATGTGTGGACCCTGGATACTGTGCCACAATGTTGAGGATCCTGCACCTGCTGTCACAGATGACCTGTACATTCATGGAATGGTAGCCCTTCCGGTTGACATAGGTCTCTGGGTCATCTAGTGGTGCCCTTATGGCAATGTGTGTGCAGTCTACTGTACCAAGCACATGTGGAAATCCTGCCATACTGTAGAATCCCTGCTTGATTGCCAGTTGCTCCTGGCCATCTGTGAGTAGCTGGATGTATTGGTGTGACCTGTGTACGAGGGGTATCACAACTGCCCTCAGGCACCATGATATGGAGGGCTGTGAGATGCCCACGGTGTCGCCACAGTGTCTGGAATCTGCCAGTGGTCAGTACCTGTAGGGCTGCACATACCTTCACCTCTATTGGTATGGCATGGCCTCTCTGGGTCCTGCTTCTGAGGTCCGTCAAGCTCCTGGCATGGCTCTGCTATGGCTGCCTTGCAAGTCGATATCGTGTGATGCACTGCTTCTCACTCAGGTCTGTGTGGGCGGTGTGTGGCTGGTACACATGCCTGACATGCCTCTTGTGTCTGGGTTGCTGCTGTCTGTGCACCTGCTGTGCAGTGCCACCCTGTTGTGCAGCCTGGTGGGCACATTGCCTATGGCATTGCCTGGCCAGCTGTATGCCCAGTAGGGCCTGTGGTGCTAACATCCTCCTGGCAGTCATCTATCTCTGTCCTGCTGCAGTCCTGTGTCTCAGTCCTGTATTACTGCCCTGCCCTTTCCTTCCTTTTCTAAGTCTCATTGGATCAACTCTGTGCAGCGTAGCAGGTGTTTGATATCTGCTGTTAGGTGCTCCTTTATGATTGCACTCCTGCATCCTACATGTCTTACCCCTGTCGCCAATGCAAAGCGTTATGGCGCTAGCTGCCTTCTGGCACTGTGCTGGGCGCATGGAGTTATATATGTAGCAGGTCTTTGCCTTCAAGCATGGTGCATTTGTGAATCCCATCTTGCTTGCACCTTGGCGCAGCTTGCTGCTTGTGTCCTGCTGTTTGACGATGCACCTGCATCTTGGTGCAGCATTTGAGAATCGGGCCCAAGGATTGCAGAGTATGATAATTTTGGCCTGTTGTCTACACAGATGGTTTGGGAGACTGCAAGAAAAGAAATAGTTTGGATAAAATTATTAATGGCCAAGGTTAAGAACTACAGAAACTCATTGAAGAAAATGCACTGCTTGTTTTGAATGAGAGAATATTGGGGACTTTATAGGAAACACAACATACTGTACTTTTCTTCAAACAGGCAGAGCATAATAGACTATGTGTTATGTAATCCTGAAAACTATAATTTATTTAATACTGTAGTTTAATTACTGAAATGAGGCCAGAGAGTGACCATGCCCTCTAATGCTAGAAGTTACAAATAGGAATCTTAGCCTTAATGAAAATGTGCCAAATAACCCTTTGTTCATACTTAGTGGTGGGAAACAAAACTAAATAGAGCTCTAATTAACTGTAATCTAGTAAAAATAATATTAATGAATGGAAAGCCAGTATTGAGTCACAAGAAGATCCCATTGCAATCTCAGCTATAACTTTTGAATATAAATTAGAAGTTTTATACTATATAATAAAAATAAGATATATACTGGAACTAATCAAGAGAAATAGAGAATAATAAGTCCTGGTTTGATGCTAATTGTAGAAATGCTAAGAAAGAATTAAATAAACTAATAAGATGGACAGAAAAGAATCCTGCACAAAATAATTTTATAAGGCTAAATAAAGCAAGGAAGAAATATTTAAAATTTCTGGAGGTAAAAGAAATAATATTAATATAAGCAATGGGGACAGATGCAGAAAATCATTCAGGATAAAGATGCTAATAGCTTTTGGACATTAGTAGCCAAAGGAACACTGGAATATCAGCCCACTTTGGCTGTTCACATGCCCAGGAAACACGGATAGCTTATTTTTCAGAAATGTTTTACTAAAATAGATTCTGTAGCATCAGATTTTTTAACAGCAAAAATAATTAGTGATAGTGGGTATACCCTTTAAAAATTACAGAAAATGAGGTTGAGATTGCGATAGACAAACCAAAAAATAAAGCCCCAAGGCAGACTCCATTCCTCCAGAGATCTATAAGCAAAACAAGGATTTTGGATAGCTCTCTTAACTTGTTTTGTTTAATTCCAATTTAGAGCAAAACATATCCCTTTATCTTGGACCAGGAATATTATAGCCCTGATTCATAAAAGGGACCATTACACCATCCAACTAATTTTAGACCAATAAGCTTACTAGATATCAGCTCTAAAATCTTTGCAAGAATTTTGTTGAATAAACCAACCAAATGGACAGATGAAAATTCGTAATATCACAGACTCAAGACAGTTTCAGACATGGATTTTCAGCCATGGACAATATTTTTTTCTCTCACATAATTAAAAATATGTTGGCTTTAAAAATATGAAACTGTTTGCTCTGTATATTGATTTCAGGGAAGCCTTTGATTTGATAAATAGAAGTATTCTAAGGAAACATTAACCAAGAAAGTTACTGACCGTTCCTCGTTCCCTATTTTTTTATTATATAATACTTCAACAATGGTAAGATATGACAATAATGGAAATTTAACAACACCGCTTAACTCTACCAGAGGAGTCAAACAGGGTTGCTTGATGGCCCATTCCTTTTAATATATATGTAAATTCATTGTTAGAGTTTAATGAACATGGACAATTTGACTCTCCTAAAATAGATAAAAATCAACTTCACGACTTGCCTACACAGACAACATAGTATTTGTATCTTTATCAAGAAGTGGCCTTCAACGAAAATTGAATCATTTCCACACAAAATGTGCCCACCTTGAATTAGAAATTAACTTAAAGAAAGACAAAAGTCATGGTGTTTGAACATAGACCAAAAAGAGGAATAACTATAAGATTTTCCTAGGAACTGAAAGAATTGAAATTGTTTGGGAGTACTGTTATTTGAGTATCAAATTTGTATAAAATATGGGATGGGCTCTGCATATAAAGAACAAAATATTAAAGCCAAAGCTGCAGCAAAATCTTTACTCACATTTAATTATCAATATTGGGGAAATACTACACTGCCAGCCTTAAAAGCAGGGAGGCTAAAATAAATCCAGTAATACTTTATCTGGCTGAAGTCTGGGGCTTTACGGAACAGACAACCTGGAAAAACTGTGTCATATTATTATAAAGCTTTGCTGGGCGTTCCCAGCTCTACAGCAAATGTCATAGTATGGGATGATCGTGGCAGAATAGCAATAAAAACAAAGAATTAAGTTTAATTTCATATTGATTACGAATGATTAATAATTCAAATTGGGGCCTATTCATCAATGCTACACAACACTACACCCACGTGCAAGCCACGTGCACAGACATATAAGTGTAGAGACGTACGGAAGCCACCAGCACGTGGCATATACAACCAACACACTGGGCTGTGTGCAGTGCACCACATGAACATGCATGGCAAGGGCTATGCAGCAGCAGAGGGGTGGAGCCACATAAGTGGCACATGCAGAACAGTGGATGCGCATGCACAATGCCAGCTAAGGCAGAAGGGCACGCGGCCACCCCTCGAGCACACTATGCAGACAGAAACCAGCTGTAAAGTGCCTCCATAGTGCACACCCAGGCAACATAGCACAGCGTGAGAATCAGCGTGCAAGGTCCTAGCGGCTGCATCACTCAGTGATGCATGCACCAACACAGTGCACGGTGATAGTAAACACGGGCGGGCACAGTCCACATGCCGGTGTTGCACAATCGACACCCATCCAAACACGGTGGCCAGTGGGCACACCCCAGCTGAAAACCACACAACCATCCCACATGGAACCCCCACCCAGACAGGTCGGAATGCCGTGTAGATGTGGCCCCAAGCACTGAGGAGGTCACCCATGCAGTGGGCACTGGAACAACAGGGTTGGAAACAGGAACACACCTCAGTGGGCCACATCAACCCACATACCACTGAATGTTATGTAAACACCAGCAGCAGGACACAAGGCATGTGGCAAGCACACAAGTAATCCATACAAAACTGCAGACAATGGACATGCCAGCCCATACCAGAGCTAGGCAGTGCACACACACACACACAAACACGCCAACCACCTGTGCACACTGTGCCAGGCCGAGAAACCAGACAGTGAGACCAGGAAGGTAACACATGGCTTTACTGTGGCAGCACAGTACACATATCATGGCAGCAAACAAAGCACACTGCAAACAGTCCCTGGGGGTCACTGTATGGGTGCCCTTCAATCCTCCTCTTCCTCCTCTGAGGGCAAGTCTGGGCTGGTTGAAGGTATCGGGTCCAGGGGTGTCCATGAAGGCCCTCTCCTGCAGAACCAGGCACCTGACAGGGCCACGATAATGCTGCAATGAGAAGAGCAGACAGAGGCAACGACATCAGTGCCACAGCAGCATGCAACAGCCCCGCCACGTCAAAGCCAGAGTCCCACACCACCCCCCTACACACATACATAGACAGCCATAGACCACCTACCTTGGAGGGGCACGTGTGCCCGCAGTTCCCGTCCTCATCCGGTACACATAGTCCTCCATGCTGCTCCACAGATCAAGGCACCATGGCAGGTCCTGCGCCAACTGCCACTGTGGGGTCACCACATTGGCTGAGCCCAGCCCGCTCACCTCCCAGTGCTCCAGGACCAGCACCACCTTCAGAAACCAGGTCCCCTGCAGAACGGAACAGAGACAGTGAGTACCAGACAAGCCCATTCCATGGGCCCCGGCTGCCACACAGGCAGCAGGACTAGTGCAGTGTACATCCACCTGATGCCGCCTGCATGACCTCCCAGATCTCATGGCCAGGATCCTATCCTGGTAGGTGGCATCTGCCACCCGATACAGCCAACATGGCAGGGTGAGCCTGTCATGTACCATTCCTGCCTCCATAGGTGGGGCCGCCACCACCATGCTCAATGAGACATTAATGGTGCGCCATGTGGTGCATGCACACACATCACATGTCCTTGCAATGCCCATAAGAGCACATGCAATGTGCCACATGCTATGCATTACACACACGTGGGACAAGCAATGCCATGGAACACAGTGGACATGAGATGTGCCCAGGGGCACTATTACATGTCATTCTCCTTGAGGAGGCGGATGCTGCACAGCGTGACAGGGTGCGGTCATGGACAGGACATCTGCGCCATGCCTCATCGCCACATCACTGCACCTCACAGAGCTCCCTACAGTGCTACAGGGTCAACCACAGCACCCTACGCTATCTCTGTGAGCTGCTGGAGGCTGAGATCATCCCGCCACATGGCGCCCAGAGCGATGACCATGGAGACCAGGATACTGTATGCCCCACAGTACTACGCCATGAGCACATTCCAGTGGGTGACATGACAGGTGTGAGCCAGGTGTCCGTGTCCCAGGCACTGCACCAGGTGACTGATGCCCTGGTGCATCACTGGGAGAGGTACATCACCTTCCCCACAGCCGCCCGGATGTCAGTATGGTCAAGGGTGCATTCCTCGACATGTATGGCATGCCGAACACCATTGGTGCAATTGACTGCATGCATGTTCCCATCCTAGCACTGCCTGTCAGTGAGGAAGCATACAGGAACCACAAGGGATTCCATAGCATCACCTGCCAGGTAGTGTGCGACACCAATGGCATCCTCACTAATGTCCTGGCACGGTACCCGGGTCCCGCCACGATGCCTATATCTATGATAACAGTGCACTGAAATGCCACATGGAACACCAGCCAGAGGGCTACGACTGGCTGCTGGGTGAGTCCCCATGCACAGGTGCATCCTTGGTGTCAACACATGTCACACCACACTGATAACCATGACTGTTCACTCTCCCTCACAGGTGAAAGCAGATACCCCCTGATGACAACATTGCTGACACCATACATGGTGCTATGGGACCCAGCAGAGGCTGCATACAATGTGGTTAATCACGGGCATGGTGCATTATGGAGTGCATGATAGGGATGCTGAAGATGTGCTTCTGATGCCTGGACCACAGGGTGGCACGATGATGCTTGCACCGGGAATGGCGTGCAGAGTGTTCACCACCTGTGCTATGCTGCACAACATATGCATGTGCTGCAGGGTGCCTGTGCCACAGGATGGAGACCTGGAGTGGTGGGGGAGGAGCCACCACAGCCACCCCATGGACCAGCACCACCCTGGGAGGGTGCGGTCACCACCCATGGATCACCGTGCAGCAGGATGCATTGCGGCGAGGGCCATGTGCCATCACGTGGCCATGGCACATTTTGTCAGTGAGTATGGCACCACGCTGGTAATGATAACAGCACATGGCTGAGCTGGCAAGTGCGGGGCGTGCACGTGCTGCTGCTAGCCACGTGCCCACGGGTGTGGTGCAATGGTGGCTCGCGGCACTGGGCAGCATGCCCAGTATCCGTGCAGGGGCCATGCCATGACAACACGCCTGATGCTGCTACATGGTTCAGTCTGGTAGTGGTGTGTCAGGCCATGGCTGCTGCATTGTGGTGGTTGTGGCAGGGTTCAGTGCACCGGCGCCCTCCTGGATGGTGCCAGTCCATGGGTGTGGCTGGGGAAGTGCTGTGGGTGCGTGTGTCAGTGCCTGGTGCGTGATGAATCATACTGTGTGCTCCCATGCATGTTGTCCCACCTGGCCTCTCACTGTGCCTCAGGCAGCTGCTGTACTGCTCCATGGTCATGCCCCCTACTGGCCACTGCCATGCGCATTGCATGTTCGGTGGGGGTCAGTGCCGCCCATGCCTCCTGTCACGCAGCTTGATCACTGGGTCCCAGTGCATGTACTGGACCCTGTTTCTGCCTGTGCTGCTGGTTTGACACAACCGCTCTGCTCCTGTGGACCCACAGGTGCTGGGACCGTTGTTGTGTCTGGGGACATGGATGCTGCCTCTATGGTAGGCCATGCCTGCTGGGTGGCAAGGTGGGCGCGATGGGCCTGGAGTGTGTCATCCATGTGCCCTGTTCCCTGGCACCCATGGCAACCCCTTCGCAAGGAGCTCCAGCGCCCATGTGCCTGCAGCCATCACCTCGGCCATGCGATCCTGTGCCCTCACTCCCATGGTGATGTCCTCTGCAATCTGCTCCTGCACCCATGGCTGCCATCATTATCTCCGTGAGGCAGTTCACTGCCTCTGTACATTCGCATGTCACCTGCAGGCGGTCATGCTCCAGCCCATGGTTAGGGTAGTAGGCGGCGAGGAGTGAACCACCTGCGCCCAGGCAGTGGTGCCCTGGTGGTGGGACATCGGTGTCCCTGTCGTCCCAGTCCTGTGTTCCTGGTGGCTTTTGAGGTGCATTGGGTGTGTTGCCGTGTCCGTCCTCCTGTGCACCTGTGCCACCTGTACCGCAGGCCACATCCTCTGCTGCTGATGGTCCGGTGGGGTGCTGTTCCTCCGCACCAGTGCCTGCTGTCCACCAGGTGTGCTGCAGTCCTGTTCCCCTGCTCCACCGTCCTAAACTGGTCCTCCTCCTGTGCTTGGTCTGCCGCCCTCCTCGGGTTCTGACCACCCTGGGTCCATCCATTGTTGGTGTCCTGGCTGTCCTGTGGTGCAGTGTCAGGCTGACTGTCATCCCCTGCATGTCCAGTGGTCCATGCTGCTTGGTACCTGTGTGGGCGTGGGTGACACCAGTTACTGTGTCTGTGTGTCCAGCGTCTGCACATGTGCAGTCCACGGTCTGGCATATATCCACCTTCCTCATCTGCCCTCTGCATGGCACCTCCCTGGTCAGTCCCTGGGTGGAATAGTCCCTCTGCAGCTCCATCTGCATTTGGTACTGTGGGGATGGACATGACAGTGTGATACTGACCATCACCATTGTCTGGTTCACTGGCAGTGGCTGTGCCCTTTGCATGCCCACATTGCATGTACCTGGCATGCTGTCCAATCCTTTGCGTTCCCCATCCCTCAGAGCATCACAGATGGACTTGGCGACCTGGTGGTAATGGGCATCAGGGAGGGTCTGTGGTGGCGGTCCACTGCCTGTGGCGAGCTGCGACCAGTGGGCCTGGCTGAGCTGCCATTTCACCTAAGACTGGAGGTCACGCCACTTGTTCTTGATTGCCGTGAGTGTGCTTGCCTCCAGTCCTGCGGCACTGATGGCCACCTGAAGGTCCAGCCATATCCTGGCCTTGGTTTCTGGTGGGTGCTCAGTGCCTCCACCTGAACAGCATGTCTTAGTGCTGCCTCACCTCAGTGATGAGGATGGCCACCTGTTGTCCCGTGAAGTTTGGGGACCACTGGTACCTCCCACTGCCTCCTCTGCCCATGCTGCATCCAGTGGCTGAGCCTTCCCTCTCCCATTTACACTTCCTGCACCATTTGTGGACATACCTGTTCCACACCATGCATTTTGCTAGCACATTGCATGTCCACAGTGCCTTTATGGTGGGGTCAAGGGGTCTTCCATCACCCCTGCATGGGCTGTGGCCTGCCCCGCATGTAGCTGCATGCCTCGCTCGTCTCTTCTGCCCCAGCCTTCTGGGGAGTGTCAGGTTGCCAGAATGCTATCGTTGTTCTGCACCACTTCATGGTGCGCAGCTTGTGCCAGTGTTTACGCCCATTCTGTATGTAGCGGTTCCATTTCATGAATAGGCCCCATTATGATTTCCCAAAACAATGCCTTGCTGAGAAAATCAAATGGGAAAGAGGGGATATGGCTCTAAATGGTTAAACACATTGCAAGATATACTAAAAAACAAATACATAGCACTTATGGATAGACTATAATAAAACATAAATATATCAACTCAGTACAGGAAAATATTGAAAAGAAACCTTTTAATTTGGCCAAAGAAACTGATATGAATCTAATAAAAGAACTTAAAGTGCTTCTAGTGCAAGGAAAACAAAATGGGTCACTCCCTGGAAGAATATTTGATCACTTACTCTCAATTTTAGCATAGAAGACTCATAACATGGGCTAAGTTTGAACTGATTACATCAAAATACATATATTACAATAAACCATGTAATGAACAAATTGTAATACTGTATGTGTCCGTGTAATAAAGGGGTTCAGGAGATGATACAGCATTATGTTACCCTCTGTCCACTTTATTTGAAGGCAAGAAGACAATACTTATTGAAGATACTGACAACTTATGCACAATTTAATTATGACCCTGTATTTATACTTCTTCATCTTAGATACCCCAATGATGTGGAATTAATTGCCAAATTTTTAGCATCTGTTATAAAATGAAAAAAAGAGTTAGGTTGGAAAATCATCCACACAATAGAAATATTGGAAGGATGTGCTATAAAATAATAAGACAGAAGGTTCTGTTGAATGAAGGATGCTCACATTACAGCAATGAAATAATTGTTTTGTTATTATCAGGAAATCATACTGTTTTAAATTTATAAAATGTCTTCTTTCATGTGATTTTAGTGTGTTTATAATATGTTAAATGTTGTAAAATCCAGAATGTTTGTCCATTGTTGAAAAATAAAAACTGATTGATTGATCAGTAACAGACCTAAAAAATATCTAGGCCCAGATATTCAAAAGGTTGCACATTTGCGCCATGCAGCCCATTGATACGCCTGGCGTGATATTCAAAAAGGAAAAGTCACGCCCTTAAATCTCAATCGCCAGAGCGATCAGTAATGTATGCAGGCACAGGTGGGGGTGCCCATGCATAACCTGCACAGCCCGATATTCAGCCCGGGATGTAAGAGTCATGCATGCGCGAACCCTACTTGCGCCTGCACAAAGTTATGCCCAGAAAAAAAGGAACAAGTGATGGCCACCCACAGGTGAGCTGCCGCATTGCAGGGCGCCAACACAGCAGCTGCCACCTGTGGGTGGCCACCCGAGTTCCTGCCACACCTGGTGGCCCCCCCATGCCCCATGGCGGGCATCTGTGTTGTGAACTCCCCAAGTCCAATATCCCTGGTGGTCCAGTGGACGCACTAAACTCGATCGCGGGCATCTGTAATAGAACCCCCAAGTCCAATATCCTGGTGGTCCAGTGGACGATCGCTACCCGATCGCGGGCATCAGTACCACATCAATACCCCTACTGCCTGGTGGTCTGAGTGCCAACCCCACCCCACCAGCCTACTGAGCCACTGCCCGCTCCCCATCAGCCATGGGCAGCAACTTATTCCCGCCTGCCGCCCGCCGACTGACTCCTGCGGGCTGCATGCCGTACAGTTCACAGCATGAGCCAATGGGCGTGCAGTATCACTATACTACTCAGTCCAGATATGTGAATGAATTCATTCACATATCTGGACTGAATAGTACGGTATGGGCTGCAAGCGCATTGGCTCATGCTGTGAACTAATGGGCTGCAGCCCTACTCGAGCTGTCAGTCGAGGGCGGCGGGTGGCAGGCAGGCTGGGTGCTGCCGCCCGCCAGCTGATGGGGAGTGGGGTGGTGGGGCTCAGTGGGTGGGTGGGGTGGGGTACACTAGACCCCAGGGTAATAGGGTATTGGATGTGGTACTGATGCCCGCGAATGGGCAGCGTTGGTCCACTGGACCACCAGGGATATTGGACTTGGGGAGTTCTATTACAGATGCCCACGGTCAGGCTCAGTGCAGTCCAATGGACCACCAGGGATATTAGTTTTTTTATATTAGAGGAATGCCCATGATCGGGCTGCAGGGGGCATTGGTTCCCGATGGTTGCTGCCTGGCAGGCGTTAGGCACAAGTCGCTGGGGTTGGCGCACCTGCATGCTAATGGCATGCAAATGGGGCCGTAATGAGATGCAAATGGCCCCTGTGCACCTTGCATAAATTATGGCCCCATTTGCATGTCCCTTTTGAATATCACAGGTGCTGTGCATATGCAGTGGCACTTGCGCCCCAGCCAAGATCTCCCTGCTCTACTCTGGCCACTTGTGCTGGTGCAGTGCCACTGTGCCATGCATTCAGTGGGGGTGGCCAGGGTGCGATATTCAAAGCTGCTGTGCCATAGCCCAGCTCCATTGAATATTGCCCAGGCCACACCCAAGCGCAACAAAGTTGAGCTGCTCCCGAGGCTTGTGCCACAGCCTGCAGTTTGAATATCCAGGCCTTACTGTATAAATCCATTTTCCATGCCGGTCCTTCCTGCAGCGTGTCCCAACTAATACCGGGCATATTAAAGTCTCCCAATAATATTATTGCATCCTTAGTGTCTCAGCTGTCCAAGTCCTCCAACATTAACTGATTTAAAACATCATTTTGCATAGATCGCCTATATATAAGATGTGACAATGTTTTCCCCAGAGCCTGGAAGTAATTTTACCCAGACTTGCTCTTTTCCATTATTATTATTCATTCTAACTTGTTCAGCCTTTATATCATTGAACAAATATAGTGCCACCCATCCACCCTTTTTGCCCTTTTTCTCTGCTAAACAGAGTATAGCCATTAATGTTCCTCTCCCAATGTCTTCCTCCTGCCACCAGGTGTCAGTTATGACTCAAAGATGGATCTGTTTCTTAGACTCAGACTTATCCTTCTTTTAACCAGGCTTCTGACATTAGTAACCACCTCCATTCCCTCAACTCTTAATTTAAACATCTTCAGATGCATCTATTTAATCTGTCTCCAAGGACCCAGGATCCACCCCTATTTAAGCATAAACCGCCCTGTCTGTATTATCCTGGGTTATTGTAGAATCTGTTAAATCTTGCAGTAATCCTTTCCTCTATCTGATGGATAAATTTTAATAACATGTCCATGGAGGAGTAATAATGATGAAGCTCATTGACCTGACTGGTTTGTTATAGCACAGATGGCATTTAGGTAATCTGGCATTTCTCAGGCATGTCTCTGGGCAGACTTGGTAGAGCTTTGCCCTTTATTGCCATCATTGTCTATGTTTCTATATTTTTCTGGCAATAAGCTGTGAGTTGAACTGCAATTGCATTGACAGTAGGAACAGCAATGCGTTTTAATGAGTAGACTAAATTGTACATTCCATTTTCCAGGCAGTTTTTTACAAGCACTGCATTAGCAATGCATTCACACTGAAACTGAACATTCTCAGAAGTCTGGTTAAAAAAATTATTTTTAGGCTGGTAATAAGTTGGTGATTCATTGCAACAGTACATAAATACAAAAGTCAGGACAGTCTACGTGGAGTAAGGTTTGGTGCTGTAACACAAATATACAACCAGGAAAAGAGTATGCACCCAAACCAAGGATTAATCATATAAAAACATACTTTATTTGAATAAAGTGCAGTACTTCACTGCTGGCAAAACCACTCTGGTAACAGTGGATAAAAAAACACTTCCATTTCACTCAGTGGTTTGCTGAGCTTCATCAGAGGTGGCTTACACAAACATTGTGCTAAAATTTGTACATATCATGCAAACCTCGTGCTTATTTAAAAAGGTAATTACCTGTGATCAAAAATCAGTTAACACATACAGGGCTATAATTAACCCAGGCACAAATACTTAATGAGGCAATTAAATCCATTCCACTATGCTGTCGTTTAACACTGAATGCACATACATAAATACATACACTAGGCCTGGGTTATTCAGAAACTTATAGAAATGCAGATAAATCAATATTGTCTTTGAGTCCCCTTCCTTCCCTTCCTTTCCTCAGTTCAAATATCCAGCGGCTTTCATATTGCACTATCTTGTGCTCCAGACTACCACCTCTAGGACCCACCATGACTTTCTATATTCCTACAAATTTGACAGAGTGTGTTTCAACCTGACTTCCCAATATGCTGCACTATTGCATAACTCATATTTTGGTTCATAAACACTTTCATGTTCACATATCCTTACTTTGAATTCCCATGTGGTTCTCGCAATATAAAACAAACCACATGAACACTCCAGTAAATATACTACACCTGAAGTGTTGCATAGAATCAGACTTTCAGTCTCATATTTCCTCCCTATCAGTGTGTTGGTAAAGTTTTCATCTTCCTAATGTATAGGCAAACTTACAGTTGCCACAGTGCTTTGTACCCCTTGAGGTGGGCTGACCAAAGTTACTTAAATGCAGTTTGTACTGTAACTTGTTAAGGCCTCAGTTTGGCTCAGCAAAGTAAATGACTTCTCGACAGTCACCAAAGGCTGTTGCCACCACTTACGCCTTTGCTGTGCCAGTTGGTCCCCCTCAAAAGCAGGTATCCTCTTCATGAAACAGTCAATTGACATGACTGCAGGTAGATATGTCAGCATTTCTGGTTTGTTGCTACCCTTAGATTATTTAATGGTAAATGTTGTTGACTTTGTTTATTATGCAGTTACAAAGGCATCTCGTACAGTATATGGAAAAAGACTGAATTTTGACTCAGAAGAGCTCACATAAGTGATTGCTTGCAGCAGCTATCTGACCCCTCAAATTAAATGCACTTTGGTATAAAATGTGTGTCTAATTCAGTGATTGTACCATAAAATCCATGTCTAGTTCAAAGTTTAGTATAACATCTCGTTACAGCTCTGGGATTTTAGCATTAAGATCCATGTCTACAGTAGTTCAATTGATTTTTAGAATAAATGCATGTCTAATT
The DNA here is from genome assembly GCA_016271365.2 of Neoceratodus forsteri. Classification (NCBI taxonomy): domain Eukaryota; kingdom Metazoa; phylum Chordata; order Ceratodontiformes; family Ceratodontidae; genus Neoceratodus; species Neoceratodus forsteri. Next base: position 647,406,441 of record CM028137.1, read on the forward strand.
CAATAGTTGTTAGTACATACTCTATGCATACCTCCATGGCTTTTAGTACAAAATCAATGTCTATTTCCATGGTTTTAAGCATGAAATCCATGCCTTGTTCGGTAGATTTTAAAATAAAATCAGAGTCTAATTGAATGGTTTAATTATACAATTGCTGTCTAGTTCAATGGATTTTAATATAAAATCCATGTCTAGTTCTGCAGTTTTTAGCATAAAGTAACTCAGTTTACTTCACTGACTTTAGGATAAAATCAGTGCCTAATTCAATGACATGTTGCATCAATTGTTGTGTTGTTCAATGGTTCTTAGTATAAATTGTTGTCTAATTCAATACTTTTTAGTGTAAATCCATGTCTTGCTCAATGATTTTCTTGCAGTAAAATATGTCTATTTCAGTGACTGTTTAAAACAAAATGTATGTCTAGTTCAATGGTTTTAGTAAAAATACTTGTCTAGTTTAATGATTTTAGTAAAAATGCCTGCTCAGTTCAAAGGTTATTAGTATAAATCTCTGTTTAGTTCATTTTTCTACAAAACAAATGAAGTAGCATGTTAGTCAAGAACATGCAAAAATATTAAAATAAACAGGAACTACGATTCCTTGTTTGTTTTTGTTCACTGGAAAGTAGAGCTAGGAAATACTTTCTTGTTTTCAGACTCATACCACGTGGTGGGAGGAGTACAGGAAGGAGATACTGAACCAGGTTCAGCTGTTAGATACATAGAATAAATGTGAGGAAAGTGGCAGTATACAGTATGAGCAAAAGAATTCCATTGAATGGGTCAAATGAGCTAATAAACCATGATGCCCAAGGCTGAGTAGGGTCCTATTAGCTTGTTTGACTCATGAGACAGAAACATAGAATTTGATGGCAGATAAGTATCGCTGGCCCACCTAGTCTGCCCATTTCCTACCTGATGTATAAGCTGCAGATTCTAGTTAATCAACAGCTTACTCTCCTACCCCCACTAGAATTGCCTCACATCTGTCCCATGCATTCTTGAATTCTCCCACTGTTCCTGACTACACAATCCTCCTCAGGAAGGCTGTTCCATGCATCCACAACCCTTTCTGTGAAAATTACTTTCCTAACATTACCTCTGAGCCATACCCTCTATCTTCAAATTGTGCCCCTTGTTCTTGCACATATCTTTTCTGAAAGATGCTACCCTCTTGTACTTTTTACAGAATTAGTTTACAAGTGTATTACCATTTTGATATCATTTGTTGTTTAACATATTTAGTTAGTAAACTAATGGCATGATATTTAAGTTCTTAACAGATTAAAAACACATGTTCCTGCAGTTTTGGAGTTAAGCTTGTTAAGGAATTTTGTTTGACTGTGAATTTTTTGTAGTTAAACAATTTATTGGATTTTAAATAAAATACAAACAATAAGAACAACAGTGTGAAATTATAATCAAACATGTAAGATGATGACACATAACCACACAAAACATCAAACATCAGGCAGTATAGTACATGCAACAAGGAATGATGTAAAAGAATCACATAGGGATAATATAGAACCATCAAAAGGAGGGTATCAGAAAAACACTGCCATTAAAGGTTAGAATATAAACAACTTGAACCCAAACCAACAAGCATCATAGCAGGAAATAACAGGGAGGTTCCAAATAGAAACTAGACAACCATCGAAACAATACGTATGTATAATGAAAGCAAGAATTAATCAGGTGGGGCAAGTGGAATCAATCTATAACCTAGTTAGCCTGTGCCAGTTCTAGGGTGGAGAAACTGAAAGTAAGGGATCCAACAGGTGAAATAATCACATAGGAGTCAGTAGCCAGATGGGAAAGGCACTCAATGGTGACAAGTGGGTCAATGCAGTAAGGAGTTCCTGAAGTGAGGGTGGGGATATAGTATGCCATTTGCTAAGTATCAACTTCTTTCCTGCATACATAGTAATGCAAGCCATCTATGTTCAAACAAGGTAATCCCCAAAATTAAAAAAGTGGCAGAATATGAGAAATATTTACAAAGAACTATACTGGCAAATTAACTATCTTTTGCCAAAATGGTGTGATGGAAGGGCAAGACCAAAGGACATGGAGAAGATCTCCCCTGATGTTCCACATCGCCAACAAGAGTCAGAGGAAAGTAACGCCTCTTTATAAAGAACACTCAGGGCTATATACTGTACCAGGAGTGTGAGATTTGATTTTGAATTAATCTACTCCTGGTATCCTTAAATGCCTTATGCACAAAGCTCCAACAGGTCTTCCAATCAGATTCTGATATGGTGGTCTGTAACATGTTCTCCCAGGTTTTCCTAGATTGCATGGACTGAGTAGGAATTATATGTCTAATATAGGAATAATGTAGATCTTTCCTGCCAGTTCAGTCTTGTAGGAAAGCCAGCAAGGATAAGATCTGTGGTAGCAGTAGAACACAGAACAGACAGTACTGGTCATATATGCATGCCATATTTGAAGACATCTCCAAAAATCTGATGTAGGAGGCCCCAACAACACACAATTCCTTAAAGGAATCCATAGAATAGGAGGGCCTGAAGGAGATCTCTCAAAAGATGAACACAGTGAGTCTCCCATGAAGGATATTTAAGGGTTTTCAATCAAGTTGCAGACCATCATTTCCCTAAAGATGTGTAAACTGAATGGGTGCAGCATCTGTCCTAAGCTTAGCATGTACTCTTAAGTCAATATGTAATGGCAGGAGAGATCATGGAATGTGCTGCCTGGGTTTTGAAAGGAGAGAAAGAGAAAAGGAGTTGAGAACACAGCCCAAATTGTTGAGTTTCCATTGAAACCGCTTTGAGATATGAAGGCATCAAGAAAAACTACAAGGTCTGTATGACCTTGAAGGCCCAAAATAACCTTCAATCCAAGGTAAGCACCAGCCACCCTTAGACCAGTGGGCCCAAAGTTTATTACAACTATATTGAGGCTCCTTCCTATTCCATAGAAAATTACCAATGAATTTATCAATTGAACAAACCAGCCAGTAAGTAAAAACAAAGAGGAATATGGGGAGAAAAGATAAAAAGTTTGGAGTAGCGACATTTTGAAGGCGCAGATCTTCCTAGCTATGGTCAATTGGAGTAATTGCCAATGATCATATTCAGCCCTAAGGGCTAAAAACAAAGGCTGAAGGTTAGCTGCCCACAATTTGACAGCTCGGGGATTTTGATACCCAAAATATATAATAATAATACCATACAGCGCCCAAGACAATCCATGAGAAATTATCAATGACAGGGAGCCATGTGAGTGAGGGAAGAGCCTCAGTTTTCGAGTAATTAAATTTTAGAACACAATACTGAGTAAAATGATTAAGAAGGAAAAGTAGAAGGACTAGGAGGTACAGAGATCTGTCAGCGGAACAAGGAGATCATCAGCATACATAAAGACAGAGTATTTAGTAGAATCTATCTTAATTCCTGAGATCTTCTTTGTGCTGACAGATGGAAGCTACCAATGGCTTTACAGCCAACACAAATAAAAGGAGGGACAGGGGCATTCTTGATGGTTACCCAAGCTAGGGAAAACGGTCTGAGAGTAAAGAGTTTGCAAGAACCATGGCAGTAGGGAGAGAGTAGAGAATTAACCCATGTTTGAAAATGATCATCCAATCCCAGGTGGCTAGAACAAGATGTAAATAGTCCCATTCAAGGGAATGAAAGGCCTTCTCAAAATCTATAGCCACAGCAGCAGGGATGTGAAGACCTTTGGCTACATGTATAACATTAATAATAGAACTAATATGATCAAAACTGGACCTACCTTTGATAAAACCAATCTGGGATGGTGAATAAGCTGGGAGAGAAGGGATACAGACAATTATTGAGGGCCTTTGAAGTTCGCAAAAACCTTGCTATCTATGTTATGCAAGGAATGGGGTAGTAACTTGCTGCCAAGGTGGCATCTTTCCCTTCTTAGGAAGAACTGTATGATCACTTCTTGAAGAGTGAAAGGAAAGAATCTGGAAGTCTCAGCTCCATGAAAGACCTGTTGGAGAATGGAGAGATAAGGGGTTCAAGCGCCTGCCAAAATTCCATACGGTAACCATCCCTCCACCCCAGGAGCTTTTCTAACTTAAAGGAAAGGAGAGCCTGAGAGATTTCCTGTATCATTAAAGGTTTATCAAGTTGGGCAGTTTGTTGTGGAATAAGCTTAGGAAGGTCCAACAAAGCTAAAAGGTTTGACTACGAAACATCCCGCTTATGAGGTGAGGAATAAAGAGTGACATAAAAGGAGCACATAATGGAACTGATTTTAGAGAAGCAGTGTGTACCATGTTGGTTGCATCCTATAAATCAGCATTGCTGCTTGTTAACTGTTTATAGAGTACACATCATGTGGAAAGTGACATGGTTGTTGACTATTCCTTTTAAGCTTGAGGTAGGGTACTATTTTGATATGCACAAGATGTTCCTAATGTGGGTATGGAATAAAAGAAAGAAAGACGAAGACTGTGGTTTGTTTGTCTGAACCTTCTCTCTGATGCTTGTTTCGATCTCTTAGTTTGGAATAAAAGTTTCAAGGTTATTTTCTTTCAAAATATGTTGTGTGGTGAATCACATTAGTTCTTCTTAGTTTATTATTTATAGTTTTAACAGTGTTTTTACTGTAGCAATTGATTTGCCCAGAGATGTGTGATGCAACATTTTTTTGGGGGCTTACTATTTATATGTTTCCTCGGTCAGTGTAATTCCTGCGCTTTTTATGTGCTAAATCAAATGTTGTAAACTCAAGATGGGTAGCTTCACTATGACATTTTTTGGTGGGGGCAAATGGAATTTGAATTGTTTGTAATATGTGCTGTCATGTATTTTTACAGCCTTGTTTTTAATCTATGATACCCAGCTGAGATGCAGCATCTTATTTTCATCAGAGCCCTGCTTTTGCCTATTTTCTCAGCTGAGTGAACTGTAGTACTGGGAGATCAAGTGAGTTGTGAAAGGTCACCTAGTGAGTATTTGGCAGGATGCTGAAATGTATAATTGGTAATGATTTAAAAGTCAGAGGGCAGCCTATTTCAATGTTTAGCATTGAACGAATAGTGTTTGCACCATGCTAACTGTAATTTGCACACTCCAGTGTATGGCAATATGTAAAGTGATGTATTATAAGGTACAGTTAGTGCAGCACAAAACTGATCATACGTGCACACTTGCTGGAGCCTAACATCTATTCAAATTACTGCTTTGGCACTGCAAATAGGTGCACTGGCATATCAAAAGGATTTTGCAGTGCTAAGAGGCTGGCTGTGCTGCACTAGAAAGGGAGTAATCTTTATTGCTCAGCTAAATTCAGCCTTTACAACGTACAAAAATATATCAGAAAAAACATACATATGCAATCACTGCAGTTCATAATGTGCAATAGATACAGCAAATTTGTACTGATCAAAATTCAGAAACACTTGATCTAAAATAAGGAATGAAAAAGTCAGCCCCAGGCAGCCAGAGTTATTACACATAATTAGGGGCCAGCCATCTCTTTGCTGTCAGCTGGAGCTAGGCAATGCTGTTTAAATAATATTTTCTATCAAGCATATAAAGCAAGGAAGACTAAACTTAAATAATCCCCAGTCCTAATGAGCAATAGTCAGCATGGACAAAAATGACAATACTACCAATGGACACAAGAGCTGCAAGTAGCCCTATTGGGAGATTATTTTTCAAGCTAGGTAGGATATCTTATCACTTTAGCTTGTACCTTACTACACCCTCACACATCACCATTACTTTACTCCAACACCATGGATATGACCACAGCCATTTTGTTACAATCTCTACGTCTTATCGTAGTTCTTCCTATATGGGACTACAGGCAGCCTATATTAATGGTGGATATTAAGGTATGTGGTAGTCCACTTGCATTTCTTTTTTTTTTTGTGGCTCCTTCCATCCAATGACCAGAGGATCTGGCCTCCCACTCACTCGTTGTCCCCTATTCCCAGGCTTAACCCTCGGCAGGGGCCGCTGGGTGGGCACCCCTCCCCAAGGACCTTGGTCGCTAGCCTGACTTGCCAGACAGGATGGGGCCACAGGAGTGGGACCCCAGTGGACCTTGGTTGACAGCGGGAGTGGCACCAGAGATGGACAGCCATCATTAGTGGGCGGTATTTTGGGAATTTTCCTCCCTGGAGGAGGGACGTGCAATGATGCCAGCATCTACCTCACCCTCCTTGATGTGTGGTATCCCCAGCCTCCGCCAGAGATCTGCATTGTACAGGACACTCTTCCCCTTCCTGGAGAAGGAGCGCAATCTCTGGGATGCTCAGTCCTACTCCCCGGCCAGACCTCTGTCTCACAAGTCCGTCACTGAACCTGGCATGTCAAGCGCTGCAAGCGGATGCCTTGCTGCTCCGCCAGTGGGCTGGCTATGTCCAATTGCATTTCAATAATACTCCTACTAGATTGAACTTAGGCTCCTCTTGTGACCTTTACAGCTCAGAAACACCGTATGCCTTGCCCACTAAAGATCCTTTTCCTACACCCACCTCTGATTTTACACAGCCATAGAATAAAATTTGATCACACCAAGACTTCCGGTGATTCACTGGATGCTTCCTGGGCATTCAGTTATAGAAGAAGGTTGCCCTATTTCAAAGCCACATACAGTCAATTCTGCTTGTGTGCACATGGTTGGACCTGCCGAAATTGTGCACACAGGCACAATTGCACATAATGGAAAATAGCAGTTTGCACAGCATCGAGTGGTCAGAATAGTACCACAGACAGCAGTCCCACACAGTACTAGTAGTGTAAGCACACAAGTGGTTTATTAAAGTACAAAAGGAGAAATTAAATAATTTAAAAATATAAAACAGTACTGCATTATATTAATAAATAATGTACTGGACAGTAACTTAAAAACATTAAAAGGTGGTAACCATGAACAAGGTGACTGCAATTGGGTGCCTACAAAATGGTGACTCAGTTACGGCACCTGTGTTCATGGCTACCTGACGGGGGCACTGGATACTGGGTGGGTGACGATATAAACGGGATGTATGCTTACACTGCGTGCACACATGCATGTGGGGGCAGGAGGGATGGTATGTGGAAGGTGTGGTGGGCAGCTGCTGAGCTGGTCTGCTAGCGTGGTGGGAGAGTGGTTGGTTGGGAGGTAGAGGGTGCAGGGTTCAGGTCTGGTGCATTTTTTTGCGGCAGGTGGCATTCACTTTTTAAGTTTTCACCCCCACATGCACCCCTCCTGGAGTTGAGAATCCTTAAGTAGCGGACTGCTGGGGGCACAGTCCCCACATTAACAAAACAGCCCGTAGGTCTCAGGCACCTTATTTCTTCTTGCCACGAGTGTGCATCAATGAAATTCATTTTGGCGATGTACACTCACTGTAATGGCAGTTGTTATTCTGTGATCGCCATTATGACATGGAACCAAAAAGGCAGTTCATGATTAGCAGCTGGCAAAACTCACAGACCAGTAGCATTCTCAGGTGCGGCATAAAATGAGTGATGTTTGACTGTCTTGTAGAGATGCAGTGAATTCTTAATCCACTGGAGAAGTGAGCTGCGAGTGGCCACTTGGCGTTGGTGGTGCTACAACGCAAGTGGGCACTGTAAAGTGCCCACTTCACGTTATCATTATTACTTCATGTTGCCATTATGCCTTAACACAAAGTAAGGTGAAGTGACAAATAAAAGGTAGCCCCCACACATCACATGGCTTACATACTGTAAGTCACATGCTTTAGCCAGGCCAGATGGAAGTGAGTCAGAGAAACAGTTTCACTTTCTCCTTTGCATTGATAGAGGAGAAGGCTTTGTGGACAGCTCAGGAGAGCAGTGTAGAGTCAGTGACTGAAAGTGATTTATTGTCTTTGTGTGAAGAAAACAACAGCTTTTAAAAAGCTATGGGCAGGATTCATGAACCGCCCAGAACCCAAGTCCCACTCCACAACTGCCTTTGCAGACTGGAATTGCCTGCTGCTGCAGCAGTAGTGATTCACAGCCGCAGCAGTTGCGGGAGGGTGTTACGGCTGCTCCCAACAGCCATAGCCCATTCCTGCACCAGCACCACCCTCTCCACCACCACCACTACCTGGATTTCCACCTGCAGTGGACCCCACCACAGTCCTGCAAAAGGGCTGACATCACCCTGGTGTGGGCGGCCCTGGAGGAGAATAATCTGAGGTCAGTGCTTTGCAGCAGCAGGTCAACACAATGCAAGAACAGCAGCAGCAAATAGTCACAATGCTGCACCTGCTGCTGGACCACCACAGCATCCCATGGCCACATTAAGGGATTGTTTCTGCCCCCACCCCAATACTGTGTTGTACTGTTTTTGTGTGTTTTTCTTTGTTGTTGTTTAATAATACACATTTTCCTTCAGGGCAATATTTCTTAGTCCACATAGTGCAATACATTTCTGTGAAAACCACCCATAATTTCATTACAGTTTGTCATGTGAAGGAGGAAATTCCCATTCTGAAAAGCCACCACATTCTGCCCCCTTCTCAGCAACATTAGGATGTGATGCTCAGGGAGAGCGAGGTCTCCATTACAGTGAATGTCCGATTGTCCGCAGCTTTCCGAAAGTTTCTTTATGTTATAGTGGTTGTTTGTGGTGAAACGTGTGGGCACGCTTTCCAGTAAGAAGAGCCTTGTTAGTGGAAACATTCCCACATTTCACCACAAAGTGAACCTTATAACATAACAAAACATTGGGATAACTGACGGACATTCACTATAGTGGAGCATGCACCTGCACTCCCCCGGCATCATGTCCTAACGTTGCTGAGAAAGGGGGCAGAATGTGGGCAGCTTTTCTGAATGGGAATTCCTCCATCACGTGACACACTATAATGAAATTATGGGCATTTTTCCCAGAAATATATTGCACTCTGTGGAGCAGGAAATATTCCACTGAAGTAAGGTTGATGCATCACCATAACTATGTAACATGGTGAATCTCTGTAAAGCAGCAGTGCAACAATCTGTTGAGAATTCTGACCTATAGTTTTTAATGTTATGTTACAACTTCCTTTACTTACATCCTGATTGGAATGATATGAGAATTTCCAGTAGTTGAGTCTGCTGTACTACCTTTTTCATGTGTGAAATAATGAAATGAACATTCCTTTAAATTGGTACTGACCAGGTCTTTGTCTTTGTTTTCCTTTGCTTTTCTCCATCACATCAGTTAGTTGTAATATATCACTTATGTTGTAAATTAACAGTTATGCAGCAGGCAGTGTTTATGACACCACGGAACAATATTTATTGAAAAGCAGCTGCAAATAAATACAAACCTGGTCAGAACAATATTGAAAGGTGTGCTCATTTTTTTTCATACATGAAAAAGTAGTCAACTAAGTAAAGCAGACAGAAATTGTGAAAAGAAGCGTATCATTCAAGTCATGACTCGGAGGTAACTAGTGGCTGTGGCAATGTAAAGTAGCATAAAAAGTACAGCTCAAAATTTTCGCGACATTCTTGCAATGCTCCTTTAATTGATAATGTCAGTATGCGTCATGAGCTCACAACAATCACACAACACACAAAATGCATTCCCAGAATTAATGGCACACTCAGTCATGCACGCAGTGGTGGCACAGAGTCACAGGATTTTTCTGCAGGCCCAAAATGCATCCTCCTTGTGTGCAGAAAATTAACAAGTGGTAATACAGTAAAATGAGAGTGTTTCAGCACATACAAAGTCTCCCAGAATGAATGGCACACTCAGTCATACGCACAGTGGTGGCACAGAGTCCCCAGATTTTTCTGCAGGCCCAAAATGCATCCTCCTTGTGTGCAGAAAATTGACAAGTGGTAACACAGTGAAATGGGAGTGTTTCAGCACATACAAAGTCCTCCAGAATTAATGGCGCACTCAGTCATGCACATAGTTGTGGCACAGAGTCCCCAGATTTTTCTGCAGGCCCAAAATGCATCCTCCTTGTGTGTAGAAAATTGACAAGTGGTAACACAGTGAAATGGGAGTATTTCAGTACATACAATGTCTCCCAGAATAAAATGATGACCATGAGCCTCCTGTTGCTGGTCCAATGTGTTCTCGAGGTGATTCGAACAAATGCAATATGATCATCTCAACTGGATGGAAGGGTGCTCTTTGGCTGTACACTAATGATAGCCTTGGTGAGTAGAAATATATATATAGATATATATATGTTTCTGTATTTTGTAGAGTGAGCAGGGGTTGACATGGATATGTACTCATGGTATTGTTCTGTATCACAGGTCACAGAAACTGTTGGTGTGCACATTCCAGTGCTCAATGAGAATTTTATCGTTGAAGTTGGAAACAGATAACTCTCTAGTGCATGAAGGTCAGTATTTTTTTTTGTGGGGGTGGGGAAAATCATATTTGCAGGTTTGTCTGTAATGGTTTCTTATTTTGTTACTTCTTCACAGATTTCATCTGCATCCTTCTGGAGTCCGGTTGTTAATGGAGTCCGGTTGTTAATGATGGTCATATAATGAAAAGACTTCTGTGTGTTGCATGTTTGCCCAAGCCTGGGGAGGTGGGTGCCTGATGTTGAAGAACTTTTTGGATAAGGCCACTTTGACAGAATAACAAAGCATCTGGAAGTTTCCTACAAAAGAAATGAATGACTTCTTACAACTTAATTGTTACTTGTCCCTCCCTAGTTCTCAATCTCAAGTCAAGTTACATTTGAAACCCACATCTTGTCAACTAACGCAACCTGTGTGCAATATTTGCTGCAGTTTTTCCAAAACAATGAAACAGATACTTACCAGAACGGATTTCACATGGATATTCCATAGGTTCCTGTCTGTACGGTACAGCTGCAGTACCATTCCCACCAAGTTTTAGCGATGGAGACTTTTTGTTAACCTGTAAAAGAAACAAAATAAGTGTACCACATGTGTTTTACCATTGCAGCTCTGAAAAGCTACAGAAAACAAAACATACAACTAAAGGAAGTGAAATAGCATAACAAACATGAGTACACATACTCACTTTGTGGTTTAAATGTTAAGAAGCTTTGTATCTGTGGCTGATGGATGTGGTGGTCCTGACAGACTCATGCTCAGTGGTGGCAGTGGCTAACATCAGTGGTCCGGGGCGGACAGACTCATGCTCAGTGGTGGCAGTGGCTAATATTAGTCCCGTGGTGGTGGTCTGGGGTCAGACAGACTCATGCTCAGTGGTGGCAGTGGCTAACATCAGTACTGGTGGTGGTGGTCTGGGGTCGGACAGACTCATGCTCAGTGGTGGCAGTGGCTAACATCAGTACCGGTGGTGGTGGTCTGGGGGCAGACAGACTCATGCTCAGTGGTGGCAGTGGCTATCAGTCCCGGTGGTGGTGGTCCGGGGTCAGACAGACTCATGATCAGTGGTGGCAGTGGCTAACATCAGTACCAGTGCTGGTGGTCCGGAGGGTGGATAGACTCATTCTCAGTGGTGGTAGTGGCTAACATCAGTCCCAGTGGTGGTGGTGGTGGTGGTCTGGGGTGGCACACTGAATTTTAGCAACTTCAGTTAAAACCTGCCAACATTAACCACATCATCATCTTCATAAAGAAAGCTTCCCTCACAGTCATCTGTCTGAAGTCAGACCACTGGGAAATTCTTTCTCCTTTGTGTCATCATCTACGTCAGTGGTGGGCGTTTCAGGCAGCCACTGCCAGTGCCACCGGATGGTCCATTCCACATCACCAAAACCACCATGACTAGGCTGGGGTATGAATATTGAGGTTGCAGTCTGTGCTGGTATGTGCCTGTCATTCATTTTAATGAATGTTGGCAAACAACATTTGCAGGAGACAGGTTTGTCTGACAATCCCTGACTACTGCACCTGCTGAGCTGAATACCCTCTCAACACTTACACTGGAGGGTGGGCATGTGAGGTACTCAAGTGCCACTGCACCGTCTGCTCTGGCCATTCACTGACCTTTCCACTCCAGTACAAAAGACGATCTTCAGTTATTGTCAGATGCCTGTTTTCAGACAAATATGACTCAACCATTCTCTGAGCCACACTAAGTCCAGTTGTTGATGCATCATCCTGTTCTCCTGAATCATTTATTTCACAAATACCCACTTGGGACAAAGCCTCCCAAAGTGGGTTGACACCAGCCACTTTGGATGACAGACCACCTTTAACTGTTGTCCCTTCCCTTGCAGGATATGCTTGATAGTCCTACAGGTACACCTTCAGCCGGATTATGCTGCTGAGGTTTGCTGACCTTGGCACGTGACTTCTGTGCCCCATAAACCAAGCGCACCAGTTGACCACTGATATTTTTACCTGTTCAGGCCCTCCCTCCAGTACTGATGCAATTCCACGTTTGTATCATGGGTCCAGCATTGTTGTTATGGCAAAGTTGTCACTACGCTGAATGCACACAACGTGACGATTCTGATTGAATACTGTCAGAATGTGTTGCAGCAACATACTGCTACCACCGCCTCCGTAACATCAAGGCAATGCTATACATTCACCAATGTCTGCCTCAGCACCTGCAGCAGTGGAATTGATTGGCTAATGGAGGCAGACTTGCCACTCACTGCCTGTGTGGCATGTTCAAAAGGCCACAAAATTGTTATTACAGAGTCCATGAGGCGCCACTGTTCAGTCGTCTATAGACATGGAGGCCCGAACTGTCACGGCTAGTGTGCATCACAAGATATTCTGAGATGGCTTTGTGTTGTTCATACAACCTCTCTGCCATGTATAAAGTGGAGTTCCATCGGGTGACAATTTCCAGCTTTAAGCGGTGCTGAGGCAGGCTGTTTTGTATCTTCAGCTGCCGCAGTTTGTCACGGGTCTTTCCAGATCTTGAAAAGTGAGAGCAGATACGTCTGGCAACGTCAGCATTTCCTTTACTTCAGGGTGCTGCAGAAACTCCTGCACCACAAGATTTAAACAGGGGCCATGCATGGAACACGAGAAAAAACACCATTTGTGATGCATTTCACCACATTTGACATTGTCACTTGCTATAAACCCAGCTCTCAGGGACAGAGGGTTTAGCCATTTGTCAATTTCAGTCAGTACCACGTCCAACATGTTCTCACCAGTGTGAACAGGTCACATTAATGTATACCAATCATTGCATGCTGTCAGATTCCCGGAAGATTGCTACCATGGCAATCCACCTTACTGCACTGATTATTCACACTACCAACATCACAAATAACCCCTGGCACCTGTGCCCAGTGTGTAGTTACAGTATACAAAAATATGAACTCCCACTATTTTGCCACTTGTCCACATATCCATACTTAAATGGATGAATGGAGGAGGAATATTGAAGGGCATGTCTTACTGAGTCGGACACAGTGAAGAACAACTCGGTACAGCATGGGTAGAAAAGTATGTCCTGGATGGGACTTTCCATTTTGGACAGGCATGTGCAGCAAACTGCGGAACCAGAATTCTCCACAAGGAGAAGGGCAAAAGATCAATTGACAGCATTTCCGCTACAGCAGGATTAAGTTCACGTGACACTGTATGATTTGGGGGTACTTTAGCTTATGCACAAAAACACTCTGTAATGTGGGCTGATTTAAATGTTTTACATGGGTGTGATCACAAATGGTTTGTGCTCTGTGATGAATGGCATTGGCAGGGGTGGAGTGTGGACATTTGATGAAGGCAGTTGCTAAGCGATGATGACAAACCCAGAAATGCTGTTATTTTGCCAGATTTGCCACCCAGGATTGATGTACCACTTGCACTAGACATACTGCATTCACCACCACCACCACCACCTCCAAACCTGCTACTCTCAGCTGGACAACATTTCAAAGTCATTATGGTCCTCCACCTCATCATTCCTGTAGTAATCCTCTGCTCTTATTACCTCAGTACTGCACACGTTTAATTTACTACTGGACTTAACAGTCATGGAAGAGGATAACATGCTGCTGCGGTGACGAGGATGAAGGTCCCACTGTGATATTAGCTGCCAGCTTGTGCTGGGTCCACAGTGCCAAGTGCCTATTCATAAGATGTGTATGCTGTCCTCCTGTGCCCAGATGGCTCCCCTTTTACCTCGACTCACACGCACATGGCAAACCTGGCAGATTGCAACTGACTCATCATTTGCATCTTGAACAAAAGAATCCCAAACAAGGGATTGTGATGCTCTGCTTTTAATATGTCCATGATGTGGCTTTATTTAATTCCATTATTTTAAGCACTGAAGTGGGGGGCACATGATGATTCAGGCACTGCACACCTGGACTGCAACTGACCACCACGACTACCTATCATATTTATTACTGGGTCATCATCATCAACTAAAACCGGTAAATCACAGGTTTTTACGGTGGGGGGATACCTGCAAACAGACTCAGACACAGCCACAGCCACTTTTAATTTCTTTTTCTCCGTTCCATCTGGGGTCAATTACATCATCATCATATTCATCAACGTCACACACATCCACATCTACTGTTTGGATGCTAACATGTGGACTGCATGTTGCAACAACAGTCATAATCACATTTATCATCAGCATCTACACCACCATCACCTAATATTTTTTCACCACACTGTGAATCACTGCATAGAAAATCGTGACATTAACTACCACGGTGGACGGAATGTCACATTGTATGCTATCATTGACATGATTATCAGAATCCTCAGGTTCAGTTACTGGGATGTTACTGGGAAGTATGACATCATCTACGCTGCCACTCACTTGCAATGCTTCACACTCAATATTTTGGAGGCGGTACACTGGTCAGAATTCAAACTTACTAACATACTAAAATGCCAGCAGAATAGGCCTAACGGTCTTTCGAGTTCAGTTTGATTGGTCAGCCCACCCTGGTGCTGACCTTGCTCCCTCGCCTTCTCTGGCTTCTCCTTCCCAGTTCGGATATTCTTGCTGCATTGGATTTTGCTTCCAGAACCCTTTCCCTGTACCTGTCCCAGCCCTCTTGAACCCCTCCACCATCTCTGCCTCCACCAGCCCCTAGGCAGTGCATTCCATGGCTCCACCACCCTCTCAGTGAAGTAGCACCTTCTCTTTTCTCCCTGAATCTTCCCCCTCCAGCTTCCACCCATGCCCTCTGGTGGCCCCTCCTCCTTCCTTCAAGCACCCTGACTGTTCCTCCCTATTTACCCACTTGATGTACCTGATGACCTCTATCATGTCCCCCTGGTCCCTTCTTTCTTCCAATGTGTACATATTTAGCTCTTGAGCCTCTCCTCATAGGTCCTGTCCTCAAGCCCCAAATCATTTTGGTTGCCTCCTCTGGACCCTCTCCAGGAGTTTAATGTCCCTCTTTAAGTGTGGCCTCCAAAACTGCAGCCAGTACTCAAGGTGTGGCCTCAGCAAGCAGTTATACAGAGGAGTATCACTTCCTCCTTCTGGAGGTGATCCCCTAGCGATGTATCCCAGCATCCTGTTGGCCTTGGCTGCTGCCCTCCTACAAGTCTCTGAGTTGTTCATCTTGACATCCACCACCACCCCAGGTCCCTCTCAGCCATCGAGACTTGTAGCATTTCCCCAGGGTGTACACTTGGCCTGGGTTTCTGGCCCCAGGTGGAGTGCCTTGCATTTCCTGCATTGAACCTCAGCTTCCACTTTCTAGAACATCTTTCCAGAACTCCAGGTCCCCTGTAGGGCCACCCTCCCTCCTCCCCATCCACCACCGCCCCCAGTTTTGAGTCATCCAAAGAGACTCATCTCACTCCTGATTCCTGTCCTTCTGTCAGAGATGTAGGCGTTGAACAGGAGGGGCCCAAGGACTGATCCCTGTGGGACCCACTAATGACCCTCCTTGGGATGGGACTATCCGCCAACTCCGACCTCTGGTCCGGTCCTGGAGCCAATTGCCTATCCATCTGATCATCTGGTTCCCCATCCCATTTCTCCCAGCTTATCCAACAGGCCCATGTGAGGAACAGAGTCAAATGCCTTGCTGAAGTCTAGAAGAGGATGCACTTGATGCACCAGTACTAATACTACCACCACTAACACCAGTAACACTAACACCACCGGCTGGGAAAACACCATCTCCTCCAACTATGAGTGAAGCTACTGATTGGACTGTAAAAACATTGCAGGAGAAATACCTTCCTCACATCAGCAATGCACTTCTCCGCCTGCATACTACCACAACCACAGACTATCTTACTGCCAGCATTGCTATGGCGAGAAACAGCTTTGCTTGCACGTCTCTTTATGGACATTTTGGGATCAACCAATATTATAACCAAATTTAGATTTTGATACGTTCACTCTCTGATTGGGGGATGCTGGATGTGAAGCCAAAAACACAACTGTAGTCAGCAACAGATAAGAGACTAGTCTGCATGCAATGAAAACAACTTCAGTAACCAGTGGCACTGATGAGGTCACAAAACAATCCAATCTGGCAAAAATTCCTTTTGCCGGTGAGGGTGGGGAGGGGACTGACTGCAGATTTTACGGCAGTACAAGCAGCCAAACAAAAACAGATACCATGATCGCAGTACAAAATCAGGCAGCTGCAGTGGATAGCAGGTTCACACTGCTGCGCCTGCAATTATACTAGTCTGTGGCACAATAAAGGTGTATTATTTGATGTCACCAACATCACGCACACACACACACACACACACACACACACACACACACACACAGAACAGTTTGTCTACAATGCTTGAACGAGCAATGCGTAGCAAATAGAAAATTTCAGTAATATGCCACGTGATAGTAATGTAAACAACCTGAATTATGAACTGCTGCACCAGATCCATACAACACACAAACAGCAAGAAAATGTCAATAATTACTAACAATATTACTGTGTGTTCATTCACACAGTCAGTTATATAACAAAATATAACCAAAAACAAATCACAATTTCTCCAACTTAAATCTATCTACACCACAGATCGCCCTCCCCAAAGCACACTTTCACTGTCTTTCACTACACACACTCAATGTTGTACATTAACATTCAAAATCTACACAAAAACAAAATGCTCGATGATATGAGCACAGGAGGGTTCCTACAATCGATGAACTAAAGTTTGAGCCCCAAACAAATGCAAAAAGCTTTTAACAACTTTTAGACAGTTTCAATCACAGACAGACCTCAGAGCACACAGTCCCCTACTCCTCCTTACATACTACCCGAACTGAGGCTGTACAGATCAATATAGAGCCCATGTGACCTGAAATCCCATGAATCACTGCAAAATTCACCTTCACGCTCAAAAGCGAGAAGTGAGGTGAAGTGCATTGCCCTCAGTGCACTTCACTTAAATTTCAGTGGAGTAGCGGTCTAGGGAGGCAGAAGCATAGAAAGTCATTGTTTTCAATGGACTCTGCGTTACTCATCATAATCTGATACTCCGCTTCATGTTGTGGAGCACTCTGCGAATCCACCTTTGCTTCATGAATCACTTCGCTGGATGGATTGAGCCCACTTGCACACCACTACTGTCTTGCTTTGGGTGAGCCTAAAGATTCCATCTTTTTTCAAGGAGTAAAACCATGCAATATTTGCTTGTTCCCTGTGATCCACATAGTGGTAGATTTCGCATCATATGCCACACTTCAGCTGCTGTGGGAACATCATCCTCAGGGTCATCATTATCTTCATTGTCCGGGGTGTTGCTTGTTGCTCCAGAACAGAAGCACAAATGTCCGCATCGGTCAGATCTCCACTAGCAGGCTCCTTACTGTTGACTGCTACAAAATCACAAAATGGGCAGCCAGCACTCCATCAGGAGGTTGCACAATCAGCAGCCTCACAGTCTTGCTCTTCTCTTTGGTCTCACTGTAGATTTTGTCCAATGCCTGGTTTTCTGAAACAGTTCTGGATTGTCTGAGGCTCCACCTCCTCCCGTGCTGCATACAGCGGGTGAATTACATCCAAAGTCATTATTGACTTGGCAGTCCTCGTTAAACTGGAAATTGTCTTGAGAGTCCTTATTTGGCCAGGGCTTATTCACAATTATTTTTTGGATAATGCTGTTACAAGGGTTAGATTAGGGCTGTACAGTTGGGAGGCAGAAAAATAACTTGAACATTACTCATGGATGGGTAATGGAGGAAGCGTGTGCCAGGCACTTATCGACAATCATTGTAATTTTACGATGCTGTTGCCTCATTTTTTGTCAAGTGTCTTGAGCCAGTCATGGAATATGACAAATGTCATCCATGCATTGGCATTCACATTGTACCTATAGGGCAAAGCTTCTACATTCATCCTTTTTAGAACATCTGGGTTTTGGACTTTCTGACAAGCAGCAAGGGAAGTTTTTCGGTACCTGTACTGTTTGCACACACCATAACTGACACCCTCTCTTTGACTTTTTTATGGCTGGATGCCATCTCTTTTTAAAAGAAAGGGTGCTGTCTGGTGTGGCTCCTAAAGAAGAGTGGTTTGTCCACATTAAAATGTCTCTGGGAGAGAACACTGTGGTAATGTTTGGCAAAACTTCATGGATAGCGCTCCAAGTTGTCAGTTGTCTCTGCCCTCTCACCATGCACCGCTTATATCTGATGCTGTTCCATTCCTTCCAGTGCAATAGTCATCTGGCTGAGGGCACAAAATCAATGCCCATGCCGACAGCCAGGCTTTTGCCTTTTCACAGGATTTGTCCAGCAAGAGGACTCCATGGTCACGGGCAGCAGTGAACCACCTAGTAAGGCATCCGCCACCCTGACATCCTTCCCCTCACATTTTCATTTATGTCTTTCTTCCCACCAGCACTCCACCCTGTAGTATGGTCTCACATAAACCATCAATCCCATACTCCGCTGCAGGTATTTGTGGGACAGTCCAGGAAAATTGCTTTGTCCAGTAGTGCTACCTTCTGCTTGAGAGTAAGAACATTGTATTTGAGCTTTGGGGTCTCCATTGCTGACATCGACCTGATTACTGACTGCTACTGAGTTTCTTTATCACCCTCTGCAACATCTGGTAGCAATCATGCAGGTGATTAACACCTGATCAAACTCTGGCAGCACAAACTGTGCCTCTATTGTTTGATCATGATTGGCAAATGTGATCATTCACACCTCTCCAGGAAGCTCTATTGACAGCTTGAAAATCAGTTAAAATCTGTAGCACACAAGCGAAAATCAGTGTCGCACAACAGGTTGATTTTACGTCGGGGCTATAGGAAATAAAAGCGGGACGGACAAAATGTGCACACAACTGGAGCGTGCACACAACCAAATGAAACACATGTGGAATCGCCTGTATGTGTAAAACACTAGTCCTTTTACTCTGAATATGCTCAGGCAGTGTCAAAGTCAACCCCGCCCACCTTGCACTAATTATTCCCTATAAAATTCATCAAAGACACCATTTTCAAATCAAAGGCACATTTTCTGACTTGTGACTGGCCCTTAAATAGCCAGCCACAGAGCAAAGGACTACTGTTGCGGGAGCTGCTCTTCACTTGCTGCACTGGCGGCAGAAGGGTCCAGAGGTGCCACTGTTGGTTGCATCGGGACTGGGGTGCTGCAGAGGAGCTGTTTCACTTGCGGTGAAGGTGACCGGGAGGCCACAGTCAGCAGCAGCATCTGGGTGGCGCATCAGCGGCAGTGAACAAGGACCATCAGCTGAGGCACAGAGGAGCCATAGAGGAGCTGAGAGACCCGCTCATCACCTGAAGTTTTTCGGGCAAGCCACAGTCAGCACACAGCAAGGTGCTTTTCTGAACTGTCCTGACTCTCCCTTTCCAGCCAGTTGGGGAGCCAGGATAGCCAAAGCCACCATTTTCAAACTTTTGGCTGGCCCTTAAATAGCCAGCCGCCAGAGCAAAGGACTACTGTTGCCAGGAGCTGCTCTTCACTTGCTGCACCAGTGGCAGAAGGGTCCGGAGGAGCCGCAGTCAATGGCATCGGGACTGGGGAGCTGCAGAGGAGCTGTTTCACTTGTGAGACCAGGAGAGCTGCAGTCGGCAGTGCAACAAGGACCATCAGCACAGGCGCAGAGGAGCCATAGAGATCTGCTCATCACCTGAAGTTTTTTTCTGCCCACCCACCCTGGCCCCAACCTCTGTTAAATGCCCAGGAAGGTGGGGCAAAGCTACCAGAACAGGATTTTCTGGACTTCGGACCAGAGACTGGATTTTTGGACTGCGGACCAAGAGACTGGATTTTGCTGGACTTTTTGCACTAAAGTTCCATACACTGATCTTGGCAGGACAAAGGGCTGATCATTCCTGCAAACTTGGGCTGAGCCTCAAAGGGGGCTGATTAATTGGGGTATGCTTGAACTAAGCACATTGGTGTGAGTGCTTAAAGGGGTATGCCCTAGGTGACTGTGAGCATTGGGGTTGGTACAAGCTGGGCAGCTGCTTTTGTGCAAATCTAGCTTTAAACTGTGGGTCTGTGCTTCTGGGTGTATTTATCTTTAAATTGTGCATCTACTCTTTAAGCTGCTAATCTGGTGTTTATCTCAAATTCCTGGTCAAAGCTGGAGCTAATCTCAATCTGAGGCTAATCTTTATAAAGTAGCTCTACTAGGGCCTATTGTTTAATGGCTCTCGAGGGACCTACCTAAGTCTCTGATAGAAGTTTTCTTAGGAGAAGGGAGAGGACCGAGGCTAATCAGGAACAGGGGAGAATAGTGGGATGTAGTGGATGTAGAGCAGCAGTTTTCATGGCAACACTATAGTGATTGAGGGATTGCCTGATTTATGTTAAATGTGGGCAGCTGGAAACAGAATTAAGCAAGACTTGGAGGAACTGGCAAAGATGTGGGAAGTTGGGGGTGGGGAGCACGTGAGGTACAGTTATGGGATATGAGGGATCTGCTGGAAGCGATAAGGGGTGCAGTGGGGCAGAGTGGGATCATGATCTGAAGTGGTCGGTTTGGGGATTGAGGAACTGGGGGTTCAAGCCCAAATGGTGGTGATTGAGCTGGCAAGCGGTAGGGGATCTCAGGGTGGCTGGGGCATGGGCACCTGTTGGGGATGGAAAGGAAGAGCTCAGGCCTGATACAGGCGCTTCATGGTGACAAGTCATGTGCTGGGTGGAAGACTCTTTTGACAGATGGACAGGATATGGGGTCTTGAGTTAGGGGCAATACTTCAGTAGAAAGAGTAGAGTCAGACTCTGGGTGACAGGAAGATGGGGGCAGAGTAACGAGGCGTAGGGGTGGAAGGAGGAAGAAGGAGGGGAGGTCAGGGGATGATAGTGGAGGTGGGAGGTGCTTTAATGAGGCAAAGAGGAATCAATAACCATGGGGAGAGGTGGCAGGGTGGAGGTGGGTGGGGTTTGATGGAAGACAATGGGGCAGGAGGTGAGAATATTAATGTAAGAGGGGAGCAATGGACTTGTGGAGGACACTGGGTTCAAGGGGAGATGCGGGCATTATGGATTGCAGTGAACAGAGGGGCTTTTGAGGTGGGAGGTGGGGGAGGAGGGATGATGGAGGCCGGGGAAGGATCCAGTGCCTTGATAGGGAAGGGGCAGATGGGAGTGCTGCTGGGACAGTCCAGATGGGTGGTGGGGAGTGAAAAGTGCTGGGGCCCAGAGGAGAGAGTTGAGTGCTTGGATGGGGAGGAGGCTAACGGAGTGCTGCTGGGACAGACCAGAGTGGAGAGGTGGGGAGGGGAGCTTAGAAAGAAATGGTCAATAGCAGAGACAGTTGGACAAGTGGGTTAAAAGCAACTGTTGGCAATTTAATTGATGGTGCTGTCAAAGAAAGTGGAGGTAGTGGGAGTGGGGGGAGGTGGCAGAGAGAGGGTTAGGATCAAGGGTAAGGAAGAGGTTAAAGTGCTTTTGTTGGGGACTCCATAATCAGGGGCTTAAAGTGGGAGGGAGGGAGAGGGGCAAGGCTGTGCTGTCAGGGTCAAGAGCATATCTGGCTTGATGGTGCACAAGGCCAAGCACTGGTGTATGCTTTGGTGAAGGACTGAGGAGGATCCTCTAACATATTAGTGCACCTAGGCATGAATAACAGAGGGAAATAGTGTGGAGGAGAAACAGGCAAGGTTCCGTGAACTGGCCAGAGTGTGTCATGCTGTGGGATGCACAGTCTCTTTTTCGATGGTCCTCCTGGTGCCTAGAGCCCGGCGTGGGAAATAAGTGGAAAATCATGGAGGTTAATGAATGCCTCAGAGCATGGTGTATGGTTAGGGGGTATGGGTTGGTGGGGGACTGGGGTGAAACTTGGGAGGGCAAGGGGCTGTATGCTAGGATAGGCTTCACTTAAATTTGGGGAGAGAGGTTTTGAAACTAAACTGACCAAATTCATCAACGCTAGGTTGGTTTAAACTTGTGAAGGGAGGCTGGGGCTTCAGGCTGCTGCTGGCAGGCACATTGAGGGAGAACTTGGCCTTCTCCCCAGCAGAGGGATAGGGTGCTCAACTGGGGCACCCAACAGAGCTTGAGAGAGTGGGAGTTTGCAGTTAACTGGTGGATCTCAGGTTGGAGGGATGGGCGAGGACCTCGGGGCAGGGATGGAGGTGGTCCTGATTAATGCCTGAAGCATGGGAAATAAGATGCCTGAGCTTCAGGTGATACTAACTGAAGGGGATATGGATGTGATGGAAGTCACTGAAACTTGGGCCACTCATTGTCACAATTGGGACCTGAACCTGATGGGTACACTGTGTTCAGGAAGGACAGGGCTGTGGGCGAGAGGTGGATGGCGCCATCATTAGGAATGGCATTGATATATGCAAGGTGGAAGGGCAGAGGGAAATGTAGAGGCATTATGGGTTACCTTGCTGGTTCCTGGGAAAGAGAGTCAACCTGGGAGGTTTATAGGCCACCCATGCAAGCTGAGGAACTTGATGAGGGCTTGGTGGTGACTCTAAGAGATCACTGTGGTCAGGGTGAGGGTAGAACTGTGGTGCTGGGTGACTTTAACATGCCAGGGGTTTATTGGGGCACTATGGCATCTATATCAACTAGGGAGCAGTGCTTGCTGGACATCTTCCAGGATGCATTCCTATCGCAGCTGGTGGCTGACCAGATGAGGGTTGGTCACATCCTGGATGTGGTCCTGTCTGATTGTGACCTGGTTAGGAACCTAGTTGTAGGGGACCCACCGGCAGGGAGTGACCATGCCACGTTTGGTTTTCCTTAGACTTGGAGGGAGGGAAAATTGCACAAAATGGTAGTGGTTGAGTTTAGGGAGTGGACTTTGAGGGTATGGTGGGGATTCTCAAGAGGCATTTGAGGGGATCAGACAGGACATGGACACATAGAGTAGGTGAGAAATTATTAAAAGAGGGCTCCTGGAAGCCATCAAGGCCTGCAATGATGGTTCAACGAGTTTGGTAGGTCCAGGAAGCCAAGCTGGTGGGACCAGGGAGGTTCAGGAGGTGGTGAGGGAGAAAAGAGTGTCTTATAGGAAATATAAGCACTTGCAAGGGACGCAGACAGGGGGAGTATGATAGGATATCCAAAAGGTAATCAGGATGGTGAGATTGGCCAAGGCGATGACGGAGCAGAGGTTGGCACAGGGATCAGAAATGGAGAAAAATGGTTCTGTAGGTATATCGGGAAAGGAGGAAAGTGAAGGGCAGTTTACCAGACTGAGGTCAGGGAGTGGGTTGGCTGAAGAGGCCGGATAGCAGGCGGAGGTACTTAATGAATACTTTGCCTCAGTCTTCACAAGGAATGATTGGAGCCAACACCACACGGGGAGGTGGACTGGGAATGAGGAAGGAGGGAGCTCTCTGACATTGAAATGCCTTTTGTAGGGTGGAGGGAGGCCCTGAAGTCTCTGAGAATGGATAAGGTGCCGGTCTGGATGGCATTCATCCAGGGTGCTGAAGGAGATGGCAGATGTCCTTGCTGCACCTTTGGTGGATCTTTTAACTCCTCCCTTCAGACGGGTTGGGTGCCTCAGGATTGGAGGATGGCTCATGTTGTGCCTATCCATAAATGCGGCTCATGGGGGAGCTGGGTAACTACAGGCCTGTCCGCCTGACATCAGTGGTGGGCAAGTTGATGGAGGCCATCTTGAAAGAGAGACTAGAGGTGTTTTTGGGAACATGGGGCTATCTGGATGACCACCAACATGGCATCATTCAGGGCAGATCATGTCAGAAAAACCTTGTGGAGTTCTACAATTGGTGACAAAGGCACTGGACCTGGGAAGGCCAGGATGTCCTCTTTCTGGACTTCCAGCACGGCATTTGACTCGATGCCACACTCAGGGTTGTTGGACAAACTGGGGGAATGGGGTGGGAAAGGATAGTGAGGTGGATATGGAGCTGGCTAACTGGGTAGTTTCAGAGGGTGGTGGCTGGGGAGGTATCATCTCCATGAAGGTCATTAGCGGGTCCCACAGAGGTCGTATTGGGCCCACTCCTGTTTAATCCTTACATCTTGGACATCAGGGACAGTATCAGGAGGAGATGAACCTCTTGCTGTTGACCCGAAGCTGGGGTGGTGGTGGATGGGGAGGGGTAGAAAAGCCCTGCAGGGGACCTGGAGACTCTGGAGAGGTGATCATGCACTTGGAAAATCAGGCTTAATGCCAAGAAATGCAGTGTTCTCCACTTGGGGATTAGGAACCCTGATCATGAGTACTTTTTGGTGGGCGAAACTGCAGGTTTCGGGGAGGATCTTGGGGTGGTCATGGATGCCAAAATAAATAACTCTGACCAGTGTAGGAGGGCTGCAGCTAAAGCAAATAGAATGCCTGGTGCATTGCCAGGGGGATAACCTCGAGGAGACTGGAGGTATTTGTCCCTCTGTATAATTGCCTGGTTAGACCTCACCTCCAGCACTGTGTGCAGTTTTGGCACTCATACTTGAAGAAAGACATTGCACCTCTAGAAAGGGTCCAGAGGAGGGTGACCAGGATGATACAGAGTCTGGGGAAAGATTCTATGAGGAGAGACTTGATGAGCTGAACATGTACTCTGGAGGACAGGAGGGACAGGGGGATATGATCGAGGTCTTTAAATATCTAAAGGGAGTGAACAGAGTCAGCCTAAATAGGATGTTCCAACTGAGGGAGGAAGGAGCAACCAGTGGAAATTCCATGAAGCTGGTTGGCAGGAGGCTTGGGGAAAGGCTAGGAGACACTCCTTTACTGAGAGGGTGGTGGACCCACTGGAATGCACTGTCTGTGGAACTGGTGCCTGTTGATATAGTGGAGGGATTCAAGAGGGGCTGGAGCAAGTATAAGGAAAGGTAAAGCTGAGGAATGCCAGAACTGGAGGTGTAACTCTGATGGGGATGGGGTAGCAATGTTGTCTTGTCTGGGTGCTGATTCTCGAGCAGACTCAATAGACCTTTAGGCCTACTCTGCTGGCATCTTAGTATGTTAGTATGTTCAATTCACATAATTCAGGCCAAAATTTTTTTTTCATTAAATCGTTATTAGACTTTCAAGTATACAATCAACATAAACCAGGTGTACTTAGAAGAGACATGTACATTTGGGAAGTAAGGCAAAACAGAGAAAACAAGAACGAAAAAAACCCTCCGTCCCCCACTAACCTCCTCCCCCCCACCCCTGTTTCCTACTCGTCCCAGGCCAGGCTACTCAGCGCCAAACCTAGGTGCGACTATCAAAGCTTTGATTTTATTAAGGTTGTGGCAATTGCTAAGAGTAAAGAGCAAGGAAAAGGGCCCATATAGCATTGAATTTACTTAATTTGTTTCATAAGCTGAAAATCATCTTCTCGACTCTGAGACAATGTAATAACTCCATCAACCACTCACAGCATGATAATGTTTCGTTATCCTTCCAGTGCCTTAGTACTAACTTTTAACTGTCATGGCTATAAGGGTGATGTGATATTTTCGTGTCTTAACGGAAATTTCAGAGTAGTTCCTGAGCAGGCAAGTATTGATCAAGAACAGCTCATCTAGATCTAACAGGGGTCTGCCCACGCCCTAATCTGCTCCCAGAGGGGGCTACTTTGGGGCAGTACCAGAAAATATGTACTGATTGCCATCGCCTTGACTACACTGCTGACAGGTAGCTGGCTGTCTACTGTCAAACCTGGCAATCTTCTGGGGAGTGTAATAGATTGTGTAAGATACTGAACTGGATGAGTCGGAGTCTGTCCTGAGTGATATAGCGGTGACATCCCCACCAGAGTGTCTCCCATTTGATGGGTATCCCTGGTAAGAGAGTTTCCCAAAGGTCTTAGGTCTGAAGGGACCAGGGTGTAAATTGTTGTACAAGGTTTTGAATATTTTGGAGACCGCATGAGGAAGGCCTACAAATTGCACCATTTCAAACCAAAAGGGGGATACATCAGGTGACGGAGATGGGTTCCATAAAGGGCCAAAATTCTTACTGTTAAACGACTGTAGCTTACTAAAAATTTGACATGGTAAAAGCATGCAAAGCACAGACAACCCACAATAAATTCTACTCATCAAGCTTGGTTAAATGGATTGATGTCTCACAACCAAATAACCTTACCCACATATAACCTATTTCACTTAGACAGGCCAACTAGAGGGCCAGTATTGTTATCTACATTAACAACAAATTCCACAGAACTAAAATTAGCTCCTTTCCAAACCTAATGAATTTGAATGTCTCACACTGAAATTGCAGATATCTGAAGTTGAATCTATCAATATAATAGGTTGCTACAGACCACCGAAAGCAGGTCTCGATTTAGTGTCTTATTTTTCAACCCTGGTAAATTCACATCCCAATGAGTCCATATTATTAGGGATCTGAACCTAGACTGACATTCTAACAAAGCAGAACAACTTAAAAGCCTCTGCGATGTGTTTTGTCTGTCTCAATTATTGAACACATTCACAAAGCCAAACCCCCAAAAGCCTAAATGCCACTAGCTTAGATCCAGTTCTAACTAACAGGCCACACAAACTCACCCATATATCTGTATTTCATGATGACCTCAGCAATCGTAACATGGTGTCCTGTATCAGGGTTTTAGTAAACAGGAAAATAAATCAAAATGTATTTTAAAAGACTGACCTCACGGTTGAATGTCACAGATTTCATATCTGACCTAGACAATCTAAATTGGCAGCAGTTTTACCTTACCCCTACTCTGCATGAAGTAGTCAACCATTTTGATCTAATATTAATGGGCACTATAAATAAGCATGCACCCTTATGTAAACGTAGAGTGAAAGAATCACCAGGCCCTTGGTTCATTAGCTATTTAAAAAGGACATTAAAAGAGAGGGATAGACTCTGGTCTGTAGCCAGGATGACATAAAAGGACTCTGATTTGGATTTCTTCTGATCGATGAGACATAAATGTACACAGGTTGTAAGAGAGACTAAAGAGAAATACTGCCTCAACATTCTAAAAGAGCCAAAAATATTCCAGCAAAATTCTAGAATACAGTGATATCCATGGGGAAGCATATCCTCTTCCACACTGCCAACTAAACTTGAAATCCAGGGCAAAACTAAATGATAAACAACTTATTCTGGAATAATTCCACACTTGTTTCATTAAGGCTGGTTTTGCATTTGAGAACTCTGCTGCATCTTTCTACCCCCATATGATAATTCTGCAACAATGCATAAAACAGCCCACCAGTTCGTGTTTTGTCCAATTAATTATAAATAGGTCAAAGACATATTATTAGGTAGTGACACCAAAAAGAGCCAGCACAGATGGCATAGATCCTCTATTCCTAAAAATCAGATATAGACATCTTACGGCACCCATCACCCACTTATTTAATCTATCATTATCTCCTTGTGACTTCCTACTAATATGGAAGACACATATTACACCTTTGTTCAAGTCCGTGATGCATGTATATTATCCAACTACAGACCTGTATCTATACTGTATTACCAGTTTTGGCTAAATTCCTGAAAAGTTAGTAAACATTCAGTTATGGAAGTATCTAGAACAGAACAACCTCATTATGCCACTGCAATCAGGTTTCAGGCCCAAACATAGCACAAGCACAGCATTGGCTGTAGTCACTAATGACTGGCTCACAGCCTTAGATAAAAGTGGGTACCCTCAAGACTGGAGGGTGGTCCATGTGGTGCCTATCCACAAAGGGGGGTCTAGAGAGGAGATGGAGAACTACAGGCCTGTTAGCCTATCCTCCATAGTAGGCAAGGTGATGGAGGGCATTACCATAGAGAGGCTTGGGGGCAGCTGGAAAGGTTAGGCACCTGGACGACAGGCAGTATGGCTTTGTTCCAGGGAGATCGTGCAGACCAACCTTATAGAGTTTTACGACTGGGTGACGGTGTCCTGGACTGACATAGGCCAGTGGAAATCCTCTATCTGGACTTCAGCAATGCTTTGATGAGGTACCCACAACAGCCTGCTAACAAAGCTGGGGGATGAGGGGTGGGGGGCAGTTGCTCAGGTGGGTAGAAATTGGCTTATGGGGTGAATACAGAGAGTAGTGGTTGGCAGAATAGTCCTCCCCAGAAGGGTCATCAGTGGGGTCCCCAGGTTCGGTCCTGGGGCCACTCCTGTTCAATGCCTATGTCTCAGACATAGGGAGGGTATTAGGAGTAAGCTGAGTCTCTTTGTGGATGACTTCAAGCTGGGAGCACTAGCAGATGGGGATGAGGGAAGAGTGGCCCTCCAGGGACCTTGATACCCTGGAGGGTGGTCAAGGAGGTGGGACTGAAGTTTAATGCAGGAAGTGTAGGGTGCTGCATCTGGGGTTAGAAACCCGGGACATGCATACACCCGGGGGCCACCAGCCTTGTTTGGCGAGAGGGACCTGGGGTGGTGGACGCCAAAATGAATAACACTGAGAATTGTCAAAGAGCCACAGCAAAAGTGAACAGGATACTGGGCTGCATAGCTGGGGGATTACCTTCCAAGAAGAGGGAGGTGATCCTCCCTCTGTAAAATGCCCTGGTCAGGCAGCACTCGAGTACTGTGTGCAGTTCTGGAGACCACACCTTAAAAGAGACATAGCACTGCTGGAGAGGGTCCAGAGGAGGGTGACCAAGATGATCCGGGGCATGGGGGTAGGCCCTATGAGGAGAGACTGTGAGGCTCAACCTGTATGTACTAGAGGAGAGGTGAGACGGGGGACATGATAGAGGTCTTTAAGTATGTAAAGGGATAAACAAGGGCGGAGTCAAGGAGATGTTCAGGGCTTAAGAAGGGGGAACAACCAGGGGCACGAGGGAAGCTGGAGGGGAATTACGGGGAGTGTAGGAGACACTACTCACTGAGAGGGTGGTGGAGTCATGGAATGCACAGGTACAGGGGAAACTGAAGCTGTGAAGTCTCTCTGGGGGTGGGGGAGGCAGAGAAGTGAGCACTCAGTAGGGGGTTGGCTACAGCAGACATGATAGACCATGAGGCCTATTCTGCTGGCTTTAATATGTTAGTATGTAACTGGTGCAGTATTTGTGGACCAGAGTAAAATACAGAAGTAAATGGTTTGATACCTTTTAGTGGACTAACATAGATGTTACAAAGCGAAAGCAATATCTAAGCTTTCAGACCAACCAAGTCCTTCCACAGAGACTCTCTGAGGAAGGACTTGATTGGTCTGAAAGCTTAGGCATTGTTTTCTTTTTGTAACATCTGTGTTGGTCCATTAAAAGGTATCAAAACATTTGCTTCTGGGTCTGTTCTACGAGGACCAATACAGCAACTAATCTATTTCTGTAGACCAGAGTAAGGCCTTCTAGACTGTAGATCACATCAAACTGTTACAGAAACTGCAATGTATTGGTGTCAATGATGTTGCTAGATTGTGGTTCAGAAACTACCTTACAGGCAGACAGCAACAGGTTAAGGTGGAGGCTCATTCTCTTTCTGTACACCCATCCAAAGGGGAGTACCACGAGGCTCAATCCTTCGGCCCTCCTATTAATGATTCATACAATGACCTACTGTATGTAGGAATATCAACAAAGCTTCCATACATTTCTTTGCAGATGATACTGTTGCATACTTCCAAGCCTAAATGATCTCAGAACTACAACTGGAGTTCAATGCACTACAAACAAGTCTCTGAAAACAAGCTTCTCCTTAATGCAGATAAAACCAAAGTTATGTTCTTCTCCACTACCAATGAGGCACATACCTTACACAGCTCCAAACATATCTACCCTCTCAGGGGAATCCATTAAAGTAGAACAGAGCCTTAAAATCTGGGTTTATGGATTGATCACAAATTGTTCTTCACAGTGCATATAGAGGCTTTATGTAAAAGTTACATAGCAGGTTAGACTTTTCTTCAAAACAAGCATTTCCTCCCACAGTACGCCAAGAAGATACTAGTGCAAACTACATTCTTACCTCTCCTAGACTATGCTGATTTAATCTATGGCCAATGCTCTCCAACCCACTTGTATAAGTTAGATATACTGTACTACAGAGCCCTTAGATTTATTACTAATATGACACTAAGAACACATCACTTTATTTCATTTGTTTGTTGGCTGGTCTTCCCTAGCTACTAGAAGGTTAAAAATTCACACAACTGGGCTTTCAAAGTACTTACCAAGAGGTCCCTAGCTACATCACAGTATTATTCAATAACCCAGCATGCTTACTCCCTAAGAAAAACAACTACCTCCTATTTGCTACTCCAAAAGTTTCTAGCCACTATGGCAAAATGGCTTTAAGTAGTGTTATTCCAACATTATGGAATACGTTACAGAAATCCCTTAAGCTCACTGGCATGGCCAGCTGTACAGAATTTACCTCGATGATTGAAAACCCATGTAATAAACCATGAACTCTATGTGTTATAGTGCTGTTACCTGATAGCTTGTTTATTGTATAGAACTGCATGTAGGATTAAGTTGTAACTAGAACAGATGTTCCAGTCTTTCATTTTTCTTTTTCCACCTTCAGATGCTAGTTTACTCTTTCGGTTATATCCTTGTATTATTCTGTACTTTATATGTTGGAACTGCACCTACAGTATTGTGTAACTATTGTGCTATATGTCTATGTATCTCATTCTACCCAGGACATCCTTGAAAATGAGCTTGCTCAATGGAGCCTTATCCTGGTAAAATAAATAAACTAAAAGCTAAAACTAGTTCATGCTGCCAAAATCTACTTTTTACGGTTGTGAAGTGGTCTCCTTACATTCTTAGGGTATCAGAATCACTCACTTTTGGTTCATGGTTCCCATATCCTAAGAATGCATGTGAGACCACTCTTAGAACTGTAAGGGTGGTCTTAGCAGTGGTATTACTATACACCATAAGACAGTCTAACAAGATGTTGGAGCTGCCTTTAAAAAGCAACATTAATTACACATATCATTTTAACCTGAAAAAAATTCTTGTGACTGCCTAGAAAAACTTTGAGAATGGACTTAACTAACTGAGCGCATGCACAACATATAGCGAGTGCATTTTGTAAGATACACACACACACACACACACACCATCGCATGCGGACACACATGCACACACATGTGTACACACACACACACACACAAAAAAACCTGTGATAAAAACAGTAGAAAATACAACTGGAAGTAGAGAAACACGTTATTTTTATGCTTTAGGCTTCCTGGAATTGTGAAAATGGTTTAAAAAAGTCAGAACATGACAGAAAGAAACAATGCATGTATTCTGTACTACAATTAAAGTCATATACAAACAAAATATTAAAAAACTTATGCATCTTCTCCTGTTTTGCCCAAAGCAAGTTACAACTCCTCCTGCTGTTTCATGCAGTGCCTCAAAGGCCTGTGTGTGTAAAGCAAATTACAATTCTACTTTCTCAAAAGTAAGGAAATTCTTACAAAAAAAAAAGGATGTTAATGCATATGTTAGTAGTACAAAGTCACAAAAGGAAGGAAATACTGATGGTGTTAGGGTTTTTCAACCATAACTTCCACCTCCCATCCACTCAGCCTTAGGCCCAAAGCCTCTGTGGGATATTCAGTTAGTTGGGTTGGGGGTCCTAGGGAGAAGGAGCTCCACAAGAAGAACTCAACTGGCAGATCAACTGATTGTAGAACCCAAAAGTAGAGACAATGCCAGAAGGGTATGTTGAAAATGAGGTGTTGTACATCTGGGATGGGCCTCAAGTGAATGTGGTGCAGAAGGGTGTACTGCATGATATGGGATGGCTTTTCATTTGGAGGTAGGCCTTGGGGTGGGGAATGAACCTTGAAGGATATGCTCTGACACAGGAGTAGAGGTGCAGCTATATGGATCTGTCTGAAGATGGAGTGGCACCCCAGTTGGGGAGGGCGGCCTCCAGCAGAGAGAGGAGATAAAGGCCATATTTCATCCTCTGGGACTGGGATGCTTCTCAAAAGGCCCGTCTAAGGTTCAGATTGTTATGCAGCTGGAAGTTGTCCAGTGGCTATGGGGTAAGTCAGGGACCAGTGCAGAAGAGCTCCGGTGGCAGAGTGTCCATTGATGGTAAGACACAGCATGCTAGTTAGGTTCTGGTCCTTGTGGCAGTATGATGGAGCAAAGGCAGCATGCCCCACGTAGGGAGAGAGAAGAGCCCAGGACAGTGTCATGCTTGTGTATGGGCCCCAGTAGCAGGTATGGAGACCCTCTTGACAGGGCTGGGACCCCAGCTGTAAAAGGTGGCACCTAGCTGATGCACCTATCCAGCAGGTATTAGGCCCATAGCTGGAACCACAGTTGAGGGTGGAACTCCAGCAGCAAAAGGTGTCTGACCCAGGTTTCTTCTCAATTGTGGCACCTTTGCTGGTGGGCCTTCAAGAACAGATGTCCAGAAGAGTGATTAATGTCCACAAATATAATTTATTCTTGCTAACACCAAGTGGATGATGTGTTCAACTGTGCCACAGTTAAAGAAAAGACTTAAATGGGGAGGTATTGTCCTATGTGTTAAGAAGAACATTATTTCCCAGGATAATGTAGTGGGATTTAATGTATCTTAGCTAACAACCAGGTGCAGAAACCAGCACTCCCTCAGAATAGAAATTGAGTTCAAAGTACACTCTTATATTCATGCAATCTTTTAATTGCTCTATCAAGTTTAATAACACTACTTGCAAAAGTAACTTGTTTGCTGTTTTAAAGGCATGATGATTTCATATCCCGATAGCATTTTCCAGGGAAGCTGAAGACACCAGAGTACTCCAAATACACAGGTGTCACATAACTGATGTTTTGCTCATGTAGCCTTCTTCAGAGTAATGACTACTGTATGAACAGCTCTTATTTAGCAAGCGTGTCTCATTACCATTTAGAGTCACAGTATCTGCTAGTTAAACATTTGCCTATGGCCTCTAGCACCATGTAAGCCCCTTTAGTTTGGGGATTACTAGCTTAACCATTCTCTCCCTTCTTCCAGTTTCTCTTTATAGGAGTGGCTGAGCATTGGAGCAGCTCATGGAAGCCTTGTTTTTGAGCCCAGTTTAGGGAAGGGTAGGCCGGCATTTTCTGATTGAGCTATTAGAGCCTCTTGGCCCAGATTTTAGGTGGAGCCTGCTCTCCGAGGCCTGCTTTAGGCCCAAGTTTTGTGCTGAAGTCCTGCATTACTGAAAATTGCCTTATGCCTGTGTCAGCCTTCAGTCCTCATCCTAGCCCCATGGAGCTGTGTTTCATTTAAATAAATTAATTATTTTTATTCTTTACATCCTGCTCCCTGGGTGTTTTTTCTTGTGCTGCAAATGACTAATCAGCTTCCCCAGTTACAAGACTGGTACCTGTGCTGGCTGTTCCTGGCTGTGGCGTTGTTCCCAGGGTGTCAACTTTGAAGTCTGTGCCAGTTGGCAAGTCCTCAGTGAGGTAGATCCTGTTTTTTCTATTACCTATGCTGGATCAGTGTTTCTCTGGCTTGTGTCCCCCCATGCTCCATGCCATCAGGCCCCTAGACACGAGCTGGAGAGGTGGGTTACACATGTGGAAGTTCATCTGCCTTGCCATGCAGGTGGGTGGTTGGATGGTTTGGGGTCTGCAGTGCAGGGTCCCTTCTGGAGTGGTGTCTCGCCATAGATGGAGACCACCATCTTTGAGGTTTTTGCACCATTGAGTGCTTCTCCATCTTGGATTCGGCCTATGCATATTAATGAATTTTATGTTAATATCTGTGTTGGGGATCTGACTGGATGGGAGGGAGAGCATGAGATTTTTGGGAGAACTGCCTGGTTGCCATCTTGATCGTGAGGGTGTTATGAGGCTCAGTGAACTATCCTGTCATGGCAGAGAACAGTCCAATGGAGGAGTCCCCAGGCTGTGGTGCCTGCATGCTTGTTATCATGGCTGTGTACCATGGCTGGTCATGGAGCTGCAAATGACTGGTGTGTTCATTGTAATTTTAAGGGAGCTGGGGTCGTACACTTGCCCCTGTGTTCAGCCTATGCCTGGGGCCTACTGGCTAGCATCTACCAGCTACCTTCCTTCTCTTCTAGTTGGATATGGCCTACAGTACCTTTAGTGGGCACTGCATCTCTGCTTTGGCTGGTATCCTGGAGACTTTGGAGGATGTAATGTCATCTGTCCATCCTGTGGAGCCCTTTGCCCAGCACCAGATGTTATTGTGGAGTCAGTGGAGGAAGAAGATTCATATGGTGAGGGAGGGCATCAAAGTCTGCCCAGCCCCCCCACCACCTTCTGAGCCTTCCTATGGCAGAGGGAGAGAGCATGGTAAGGTTGTTAAATCTGCAGACCCACCCAGGGCCCAGGGGGTCAGCTGAGTTACCTTGCCCACCACAGAGGTGGTAAGACTGCTGAACTGTGAAGAGGCTTCAGATAAATAGTCTCCAGTTACTGTGGAGAGCCGTATGGAGGATTGTGGTGTCATCCATGAGGTGCCAGCTGCTTTGCTCCCTGGTCAGGCGCCAGAAGCTTTGCTTTTGCTGATCAAGAAATCTATTGGGTCATCTCCCAGCCATACTGCAGGCTTGTCCTTACAATGCCAGACACCATTCCATGCCTCCGGCAGTCTAAGGCCCTTCATCTTAAAATGTATGGACTTTTGAGCACCAATCCCATGAATATCCACTACCAGACTGGCATCTGGTTACAACCTGGTCAAGTTCACTGGACCAGCATGAGGAGATCCCTGAGTAGTCTGAAACTAAGTAGTGGGTCAGGCAGAGGATGCACTTAGAATCCTCGAGAAGATTATCTGTACATCTCCGAACGCCTTTGGGACATAATCAAGAGAAAAGAGGAGATTGGGTGTTCCATGGGATGGTGAATAAACTTCAGATGAGAACCAATGAGATGGGACCCCTTGGAAGAAGTGATCCACTGTACCTGATAAATGTGCCACTTGGCAGCATGGGCAGGACTGATTATTTTCAAACACTTTGTTCTCATTCAAGATGTGGCTGGAAGTCGGATGAAGCATTACATCATTTCATTGTATTTGTTTGCTAGTGAGACCACCAAACCTGATCCAGCATATTATTATCTCTGCAGTGGTGGACCTGCCATCTAGGAGGTGTGCCAGAATCGTCTTCTATGATTTTGTATGCCAGGATATAGTCTGAACTTCTGTAGGTCCTCAGTGCTGGTGAGTCATTTAAGTTGCCTGTTACAGCTTGTGTAACCTGTTCTGTGCTTACTGTATAAGAATTGTGCCAGTAGTACAAACTCTTTGGACTGTGCCTTCTGATCTGGACTTGAACTACTTCTGTGATGGACTATTGAGGTCCAACTTGTGAAAATGTATATCAAATGTGTGTTTGATATACCTAAAGTCATTTCGTAGGTCAATGTAGCTGCCTGGTATGATAGATATGTGTGTGTGTGGGTGTGAATGTGAGTGTGGGTGTGATTGAAATAGTCAGCTAAGCTATGTTCTGGCATTTTATTTGTTAATCTGTCAAGTTAATTTTTAAGGATTTGCTGGGGAGGGTGGTCATGGCATGTATGAGTGGGCTCCACCTAGGACAGGTAGGATTTTTTTTGGGTCCCCTGGTTATCGTCCTGGTGTTCCTTTAGTGGAGTTGCTTGGCGAAAGTGCATATATCCTGGCCTACCTGCTGTTGACTAGTAGGTACCCCATTCCCCAGAGGGAGATGATATAAAGAGGGGAGTAGGTAAGCCCCTTTAGTTTGGGGCATACTAGTGGAACTATTCTCCTCCTCCCCCATTTCCCTTTTTAGGATAATCTGGGAGGGGCATTCCTGTCCCTTAGACATGGATTATTGGCCCTGTGGTTATTAAGGGTGGCAGGAAAAGTTCATTGAGGAGGTCGGTGGGGATGTCTGGCAGTGGGCCGAGGGTTCAAACCCTGGCCTGAGATATTGTCATAATTCCAGAGCAGGTGGAGGGTGGGGGAGCTGAGGAGAGTGGGGTGAAGGCTAGAGAGAGCATGGGAAATCCTGCCTGGATGCCGACAAACTTAGATTGATGGATCATTATGTTATCTATCAATCAGCAATATCCAATAATTCAGAATTCCTGTCCAGGAGATTGCTGCTGCAAGAAATCGACTGGCTCAACTCTTTCGGACTGTTGACAGATTGTGCAATCCACTCTGTCTACAGTCCGGAAGAGATTTTACAAATAAAGTGTGATGAGCTTGCTCGATTTTTGCTGATAAGATTGCCGCATTAGGGCGGATCTCAGCCGTGTTCAATCTATAAGGGCTTGCAGTGATCGCGAGGGAAGCAAACACCTGTGTCACCTGGTCTGACTTTGGTAGGCTGGAATTCATGGACATTATGAGGATTGTTCAGACTGTACGTCCAACTAGCTGTAGTTTGATCCAGGCCCCACGCCACTTTTATTAGGTTGCGTAGATATTATCTGCCCGATCATTGCTGAAATCGTCTGGAAGTCCTTGAAGCAGGGAATCTTTCCTGAACCCTAAAGGAGGCGGTCGTCGACCACCCTAAAAACCTTCACGAATCCAGACTGCCCAGCTAACTACAGACCTATCTCTAACCTCCCATTCTTGGGTAAGGTTATTGAAAAGGTAGTTGCACTGCAACTGGACGACTATCTTACAAATCATAATGTCTATGATACTCTTCAATCAGGATTCAGGAAAAGACATAGTACTGAGACTGCTCTTGTCCGGTTCTAAATGATCTCCTGATGGCGAGGGATCAAAAGGCTTACTATTCTAGTCCTTCTTGATCTCTCCGCGACCTCTCAACACTGTGGACCATGGTGTGCTTTTTGAACGCCTCAGGCTCCATTGTGGACTGTCTGGTGCACGGTCCTAAAATGGTTTCAATCTTTCTCACAGGGCGGAGACATAGGGTCATCACTGGAATTTATTCTCTGATGCCGTCTCCTGCCTTGTGGGGTCCCAGAGGTTCCATTTTGGCACCCATGTTGTTCGCTGTCTATATGCTGCCATTAGAGACATTATTAGGCATTATGGCTTGGTTTTCACTGCTATGCAGATGACACCCAGCTATATTTGTCCTTTAGTCCCGGCAAGTAGATGCGGTCTCTAGACTTAATAACTGTCTATCTGAGATCAGTGATTGGATGAGTGCCAGCTGGCTAAGGTTAAATCCGATAAGACTGAGGTGTTAGTGGTGAACCCAGGTTCGTCGAGAGGCGGGCTGTAGGGCTGGTCTTCCTTTGGGCATATGGATCGATGAAGCCCAGCTCTCACCTCAGACCGGGTGCGTAACCTGGGTGTTATCATTGACGATAGTTTGACGCTAAAAATTTCAGGTGTCATTCTGCCGTCAAATCCTCTTTTACCATCTGAGGAATATCGCTTGGGTGAAACACCTTGTTCCTCCGGCTGACCTCCGACATTAGTCCACGCCTTGTTACTTCGCCTTGATTACTGCAATGCCCTGTACCTAGGGTTGCGGAGGTTGATATCACGCCGCTTGCAGCTGGTGTAGCCAGGCTTTGGGGGACATCAATTAGGAATCATATTACGCCTCTGCTCATAAACTGCACTGGCTGCGGTTCAGTGGCGGATCACCTTAAGGTCGGTTTACTGACCTATAAAGCCCTCACACGAACAGGGACCCAATATCTGCAAGATCTACTTGTTCCCTACCGCCCCTCCTGCTCACCAGATCCACCGACTAGGATTGCTAGAGGTCCCCAGGGTTCATTTAAAACATCTGGGGCAAGAGCATTTTCTTATGCTGCCCCTGAATTCTGTGGAATTTCTCACCGTCGATACAAAGCTGCCTGACCGCCGAAAGCTTTAAATCAGAGTTAAAACATATTTATTCCAAAGCCTATGGGGAGTAGTTATTGCAATTGACATGAAATTGGAATTGTATTTTATTGTTGTTTATTATGTTACATGTATGTCTTATGTATTTAATTACTGTACAGCTTTGACTTTGAAAAGCGCTTAAAATAAATTTTTACTTACTTACTTACTTACTTACTACTCGGATTTTGGTGGAGATGTCAGAGCTTGCTAGCTGTTGGATTGCGACTTCTAATTTAGGGGTGGGGATCCATGCCTGGAGGAACCATTGGTTAGGCTCTGCTTTGTGCTCTGTGGAGGGCCTGGGCCTAGTCCAGGTTTGGTGGAGGGATGGTGGGGGACCCCAGTGGTGGCAACACTGTATGCTGCTTGCTGGTGGTGGCAGTACCAGAAGGCCTTTCCCACATGTCATTCTGTTTCTCGTGGGTGGTCTGCCGAGCAAGATTTGGGTCAGGTACCACCTTCCTGAGGTGGCTAGGTCAGGGATAGAGGTGAGCACCATAGCTGCAGTCCCTATTCAGGCAGTGGGGAAGTAGAGAGTGTATAGCCTGTAATTTACATAGATACATAGACAGTGTCAGCAGATAAGGGCCTATGGCCCACCTAGTCAGCCATTTGAGTTTGTAACTTCAGTTTATGTTTTCCTAGAAATCTGTTGCCCCTTACCTATGACCTCCAGAATTCCTTTATGTCTATCCCATGCATTCTTAAATCCTTGATTGTTTCCAGCCCCACCACTTCCTCTGGCAGGGTGTTCCACTTGTCCACCACCTGTTCTGTGAAGAAATTCTTCCTCACATTTCCTCTGACTTGTCCTCCTCCAACTTCATCCCATGCTCTCTAGTCCTGGAACATCTTTTCACTTAAAATAGTGTATTCTTGCACCCTGTTCCTCCCTTGTAAGATACTTTGTATGTCTCTATCATGTCCCTCTCTCCTCCTCTCCTCTAGGAGTGCATATTCAATTCCTTCAACCTGTTCTCATAGGACTTGTGCTGCAATCCATATACCATCTTTGTTGCCCTCCTCTGAACCTTCTCTACCTCTCTATGTCCTTACGTAGTAAGGTCTCCAGAACTGTACACTGTACTCCAGGTGGGGCCTCACTAGTGTCTTGTATAGTGGAATTATGACTCTATTTTCCCGCTGGTGATGCCCCTGCCTATGCATCCCAGCATCCTATTTGCTTTACTGCTGCCTTGTCACACTGTTTCCTACCTTGAGGTCATCAGAGATGATAACCCCAAGATCCCTTCCTGCTTGACGATGCTATTCCTCACCCCCAACTGATATATTGTGCCAGGTTTTTGTGCCCCATATGCATTATCTTGCACTTCTTTGCATTGAATTTCAACTGCAAACCCTGACCATTCTTCAAGTTTCTGCAGGTCCCTTCTCATTCTGTCTACACCCTCTGGTGTGTCTACTCTGTTACAGAGCTTTGTGTCATCAGTGAAAGTGAAATTCTGAAATTCTGCCTTCTAGGTCCTGTGCAATGTCACTGATGAAGATGTTGAATAGGACTTTGTTGAATTTGAATTTGTTTTGAGTCCATGGGAGTGAGTGGCTGAGCATTGGAGCAGCTCGTGACAGCCTTGTTTTTTGGAGCCTAGGTTAGGAAGGGTAGGCTGGCATTTTCTGCTTGAGCTATTGGAACCTCCCTGCCCAGATTTTAGGTGGAACCCACTTGCAAGGTCTGCTTAGGTCCAAGTTTTGTACCACAGCTCTGTGTTGCCGAAAACTGCCTTATGCCTGTGTCAGCCTTCAGTCCTCCTCCCAGCCCCCTGGAGCTTTGTTTCATTTAAATAAATTAATTATCTTTATTCTTTTACATCCTGGTTCCTCCAGTGTTTTTTCTTGTGCTGCAAATGATTAACCAGCTTCCTCCCTAGCTCCAAGACTGGTGTCTGCAGTGGCTGTTCCGGCTGTGGCGCTGTTCCCAGGATGTCAACTTCAAGTCAGTGACAGTTGGGGAAGTCCTTGGTGAGGTAGGCCCTGTTTTTTTCCATTTACCTATGCTGGATCTGTGTTTCTCTGCTTGTGCCCCCCAGTCTCCATACCATCAGCCCCCTAGACACAAGCTGGAGGGGTGTGTTACAACCATATAAAGTGCTTCTTAATCCATACCAAAGTATATCAAATTCAGTGTGCTCCTAAGCAATTCAAACAACATATATACTAGAAAACATCAAGGGAAGAAAAGACCAATGAAATATTTCAAATATTGAGGAGACAGACAATATTAAACTCCTAAATAACTGTTTGTCAAGCTCGAGCATCTAAAAATCAAGCAGCTTAATCATTACTATAACCAGATAAGTTTGGTACGTTACCTGGAGTTAAAATATTACCAAGGGCTTACAATTGATAAAATACTGTCAACAGGCTTCACGATGAGGAAGATACTCTACCCTGTTGCTAGCCTTGCTTGTGAGCAGAAAGCAGCTAACTAAAAGAAGCTACATTTTCTTCTTAATTTAAAACTTATATCTCAGTAGGAGTCAGTGTCAGTTAAGATTAAGTAGACAGATAACTTTATTAGAATAGAAGGGTCTTATTTAAGGTTAAAAAAAGAAAGAAAAGAAAAGAAAGAAAGGCAGTGTGTATTCTGTGCAGGGAAAGGTACTGTATCAGGTGACTTTGCTAAGCCAGTAGGAGGAAAGAGAGCTTACCTGGGGTGTGGTTTAGACACTAGAAAAGCAGGTGAGTCAAATTACAACTTCCTGTTGCTAGCCTTGCTTGTAGAGCAGAAAGCAGCTAACTAAAAGAAGCTACATTTTCTTCTTAATTTAAAACTTATATCTCAGTAGGAGTCAGTGTCAGTTAAGATTAAGTAGACAGATAACTTTATTAGAAGTAGAAGGGTCTTATTTAAGGTTAAAAAAGAAAGAAAAGAAAAGAAAGAAAGGCAGTGTGTTCTGTGCAGGAAAGGTACTGTATCAGGTGACTTTGCTAAACCAGTAGGAGAAAGAGAGCTACCTGGGGTGTGGTTTAGACACTAGAAAAGCAGTGAGTCAAATTACAACTTTCTGTTGCTAGCCTTTTTTCTTACCAATTGCCTCCATCCCACCCACCCAAAGCCAGTTCTACTTTTATAGCCACTGGATTTAACTGTCA
This sequence comes from Neoceratodus forsteri, assembly GCA_016271365.2. Lineage (NCBI taxonomy): Eukaryota > Metazoa > Chordata > Ceratodontiformes > Ceratodontidae > Neoceratodus > Neoceratodus forsteri. The sequence continues at coordinate 647,447,492 of CM028137.1, forward strand.
ACAGGAACTTCCTGTTTGGCAGTAGGAAGAAAAGGATCATAGAGAAACATTGGTTTTGTCAACCCTGAAGTAGAAAGTAGCTCACTCTCCCCCTAGCTGCTGGTAGTTTGACATTGAGCAAGTAGGAAGGAGACTACTGAAGAAGATAGGAAGTGCTGTCCCAGAACAAGAAGGGTGAGAGTTGTAAGGAGAGGAGAGAGTAAGCATCCAGAGAAACAGAGAGGGGACACAAAATAAGACATGATAGGAGTGGTGCAGTGCAATGGCTGTGGGGCAGCAGTGTTCCGGGAGACATTCTGGAGGCTGCGACATGTTGCCTCTATTTGCAGGCACCTCTGGTATGGAGAGGAGGTTCATCTCCAGGCTGACCTGGCTAGATTCGGAAACCTTCCCCACCCAGGGACCACCAGGGCCAATGCCACTACCCCAGAGGTTGCCAAGAAAGAGGAGTGGCTGGACCAGGGTGGGCTCAAGGAGAGAGGTGGTGAACAGAGTTGCATCCTCCAGCTGTACCTCTCACAACCCATCTTCTCTCTGGTGGATAGTGGTTCCCTCCATGGAGGCACCTGCAGTGGAGACCAAGGAGGATGCTGGGAACCTTACAAAGGAGACCCAAAGGAGGGTGGCATGGGACCCTACAGGGAAGGAACAACCCTGGTGGGGGACTCAATCATGGGGGTAGAATTGGGGAGGATGAGAGAGGAAGTAAGGTGCCTTCCTGGTGCCACGGCTTGAGGGACAGGAAGCAAATCCTCAAGATCGTGGGAGTAGCTGCATGAGGAGGGAGCTGGATGTCATTGTCCACCTGGGGACAAATGACCTGAACTAGAAATGGGATCAGAGCAGTGCAAGAGGAGTCTTAGAGTTGGGAAGGGGCCTAGACAAAGCATATGGTAACCTTCGGAGGTGCTGCCTGTCTATGGCAAGGGAGATGCTAGGGCACTTCTCACGAGGGAATTCAATGAGTGGTTGAAAAACTGGTGTGGAGCTCAGGGTTTTGGCTTCATTGGGGACTGGGAGCCACTGGAGGAATGCAGACCCATACTGATGCGATGGTCTGCATCTGTCCAGGGGGACCAGGATCCAGGTGAGAGGTTTAAATGCTCTCATTGGCAGCATTTAAACCAGCCAAGGGGAGGCACTGAAAGGAGCTGGAAATCTGAGCCTCCCACAAAACATGGTGATTAGGTGAGGTAAACACCAAGGTACAGAAGTTATTAGTGAGCAGAACAGATTTAAATGTAAAAAAGGCAAAGGCAGTAAGGACAGAATAGGGGCTAAAAAAGGGGTAAGGCTATCAAAAAGTGGAGGGTGATGAGTACCAATGCCCGTAGTCTGTGTAACAAGCTCCTGAACTAGTGGCCTTGATGGAAGAGGGTTGCCTGGATATTGTGGCAGTCACAGAAACATGGTACACAGAGAACCATGACTGGATATCAACATACCAGGATACACAACTACAGGAGGGATAGGGTGGGTAAAAGAGGAGAAGGAGTAGCCTCTATGTAAAGGAAGGATCAAAGCAACAGAACTAAAGAGTAAAAAGGGAGCAGATGAGGCACTTTGGGTCACCCTGAGACAGAAAATGGCACCACAATCCGCATGGCGTTTGTACAGACCTCCATCCTGGGGGAGGGAAATGGACAAGGAAATGATAGAAGGCTTTCTTGAATGGCAGAAAAGGGGAGATATTGTTGATGGGGACCTGAATATGCCAGATGTTAACTGAGCACCTTTGCTGCAGGCACATCCAAGAGCAGGGTCATTCTTGATGCCCTACAGGGGCATGTCTCAGACAGCTAGTATTGAACTGACTGGGAGGGAGCAATCTTAGACCTGGTACTTTCAAATGGGGATGGAGAAAGAATCTCAGATTTAGAAGTGGTAGCCATCTGGGAAACAAGTGACCACCAAACAGTGTGGTCTACGTATAAACACAGCCATACACTCAAGCCATACAAAAGCAAGAGTACTAGACTTTAGGAGGGCTGACTTTGGGAAAATGAGAGTGCCTCAGAAAAACACTAGCAAACAGGCAAGAAGGAGGGTGGAGGAACAATGGGAGTGATCAAACATGGCCATCACAGAGGCAACAAGCTCTCCATGAAAAAAATCAATAAAACACAACGAAGGAAAAAATGCTATGGTTCACAAAAGAGGTGGCAGGAAGGTTAAAGAGAAAGGGCAGCACTCAGGAAATATAAGGAAACACAGAAGGAGCAGGACAGAGAACTTTATCAGTTAAAGCAGAAAGAGGCTGGGAAGGTAGTCAGAATAGCAAAGGCCCAAACCGAAGAAAGGATAGCCAATTCTGTTAAGAAGGGGATAAGACCTTTATAGGTACATTAGGAGCTAAGAAAGACCAAAGGAGGGATACTGAAGCTTAATAAAGGGAGGGAATCTGGGGTAGAGGGTGACAGTGAAAAAGCAGGGTTACTGAATGAATATTTCTGCTCAGTATTCACAAGGAAGAGGAGGAGGTTACCTAAACCAAAACAAAGAAATACTCTGAAGACGCAGTCAATACCAGTCCATTTACAGAAGAAAGGGTTCTGAAAGAACTAATAAAATTGATGGTGGACAAAGCAATGGGGCCTGATGAGATTCACCCAAGAATTCTAAAAGAACTAAGGGTAGAAACTAGTGACATCGCTGACTACCTCTTTAACAAATCATGGGAGGATGGGGTGGTACCCAAGGACTGGAGGAGGGCAAATGTAATTCCTCTTCACAAAAGTGGGAGCAGGACAGAGGCAGAAACTACAGACCAGTTAGTTTGACCTCAGTGGTAGGGAAAATGATGGAATCACTTCTGAAGGAAAGAATTGTTGAGTACCTAGGGCCATTGGGGCACAGGACCCGAGGCAACATGGATTCACGATGGGAGGTCATCAGATGAATCTAATAGATTTCTTTGACTGGGTGACCAAAGTAGTAGATCAGGGAGGGCTGTGGACATGGCCTACCTAGATTTTAGCAAGGCATTTGATACAGTCCCCACAAAAGATTAATACACAAGATAGCCAGCTTGAATGGGTCCCAAGGTGGTAGCCTGGATAAAAATTGGCTGAACAACAGGACACAAAGGGTAGTAGTAAATGGAGTACACAGTGAAGAAAGGAGGGTTACTAGTGGAGTACACTAGAGTTCAGTACTTGGACCGGGTCCTTTTAATGTCTTTATAAGTGACATTGCAGAGAACTGGAAGGAAAAGTATGTCTCTTTGCAGATGACACAAAGATCTGCAACAGGGTTGATAACAGGATGGAGTGGAAGGATGAGAAGGGACTTGGCAAGGGAGGAATGGTCAAATGTATGGCAGCTCAGATTTAATGCAAAGAAGTGCAAGATAATGCACATGGGAAACAAAACCCAGGCGGCAGGCACAGTGGTGGGTGAGATACTGACAACAGTAAAAATAGAAAGGGACCTGGGGATAATCATATCAGATGACCTAAAGGTGGGCAAGCAATGTGAGAAGGCAGTAAGGAAGGCTGAGGGATACTGGGATGCGAGGAAGAGGCATCAATAGTAGAAAACAAGAAGTTGTTATCCCTCTGTACAGACAGTTGGTGAGACCCCATCTGGAGTACTGTGTGCAGTTCTGGAGACCCCATCTCCATAAAGACATAGACAGAGTGGAGGCTGTCCAGAGGAGGCAGCCAAATGGTGCAGGGTCTGCACCAGAAGACATACTGAAGAAAGACTAAAGGAGCTTAATATGTATACCTTGAGGAAAGAAGGGAGAGGGGACATGATAGAAACTTTCAAGTGCCTCAGGGGATTAACAAAGTCCAAGAGGGTAGCATCTTCGAGAAAAAGAAATGTGCAAGAACAAGGGGGTCAATTTGAAGATAGAGGGGACAGCTCAGGGGTAATGTGAGGAAGTATTTTTCACTGAGAGGGTTGTGGATGCATGGAACAGCCTCCCTGAGGAGGTCATGAGTCAAGAACAGTGGGGACTTCAAGAATGCATGGGACAGGCATAAGGCAGTCCCTAAGGTTGGGTAAGAGAAGTAAGCTGTTGATTAACTAGGATCTGCAGCTTATCTGTTAGGTAGGAAAAAGGGCAGACTAGGTGGGCCAAGCGGTCCTTATCTGCCGTCAAATTCATGTTTCTATGTTTACCTACAGGAGTGGAAGAAGCTGCAATGGAGTGCACTAACAAGTTTATCAAGGCATTAATTAAACTGGACATTCACATAAGGGCTAAAATTAACCTTGAAATTAAAGTATTGCAGATGCAGAGTTCTCAGAATATAGAGGAAGTGAAACTTGATGTGCTAGACAAAGCCTACAACAAAAACATCAAAACATGAAACTGATTTAATTGCTAAAAAGGACTAAACTTGTTAGAGATATAGGGACTTTGAAAGGAAAGAGGTTTTTGTTTGAGACCATAAGTCTCATTAGCAAAGCAGAGGAAGATCTAGATCATGACAAAGAAGGAACTATAACTGACAAAGCAAAATAATAAAAATAGGGATAGAGGAAACAGTAAAGATACAGAGGGGGTAACATTTCAAAAAGACACACATGGCACATCTACTCAAATGACTGATACAGCAGAACCTGAACCCAGTACATCAGCTCAAAAAAGTTTTTTAGGAAAGAAGGGGACCAGCAAATAGTCCCACCCCCAGTTCTAAACAAAAGTACCAGAAAAGAAAACAAGGAGGGACAAAGGAAAGCAAAAAAAAACAGCTACCTCAACGAAGCCACAGAGAGGAAATAAAGACATATGTCAACTATACTGACATTACTTTAACAGGCATCCAGGAAAAGGTTTTACTGAAAGGCTTGACATTTGTCCCTACTGAAACCAGATTTAGTAAACTTCCGGTGGACATTTTTAAACTCATTTGTAAGTTAAAAGTGAAATATTATTTTGGAAAACAAAATCAAAGGGACTGTACACCTGGAGATATGGAAGGTCAAGTGTTGGAGGAGAGGTTACAAAATGCAGACCTGAATATTACTGGCTTGATTTATGTTGCTAATGCCTAGAAGCGCCCCCACCCAAAGGACTGATGAAACACTGGAAAGCATTGAAAGAACTAGAGACTGGGAACAGAATGTTTTAGTCCAAATGGACATTACAGCCCTTTAGGGAAATGACTTTCCAGAATGAATTACCTGAAATGTCTGATCCAGAGAAACATACCTTTAAGCCAAAATCTATTTTTTGTCTGCAGGTCATTTGTTCTGCTATTTCAACCTTTGAGAAGATGTTAGCAGAGGGACTGGAGAAATTATTCCTGACCCTAAAAGATATTACAGTAGTTTAACACCTGACAAAACTATTGCCCTGAAAGAATTAGAGTCAATGCAGAATGTAATAATAAAAAAGTCAGATAAAGGGGGAATTTGTCATGATGCCTGAACATATGTATATAACAAAATGTGTTGACTGCTTAATGATACTCAATTATTGTAAGTTGAAAAGTGATCCAACAATGAGATATCGAGGAACTTTACAAATGTATAGACCTGTTAATTAGCTGTGGATGGATTAATAAGAAAGAGGAAAGTTTCTGAAGGTAAAGTACCCTGTAATCCCAACATTTTATTTCCTTCCTAAAACACACAGAGTATGTTAGATCCACTTCCTGCAGACTTATTATGGCAGGTTTAGATTCAGTCACTCAGAATTTGAGTATATTTGTAGATAGTTTTCTACAACGCATGTACCTGGTTTGCTATCATATCTACGTGCCAGCATGGATTTAATGAACAAATTTAAAAATAAAATATGGGATAGTAATTGGACATAGTTAACAATTGATGTGTGTAGTTTACACATCAATTAAACATGACGTAGGCCTGAGGCAGTAAGATACTTTTTGGGACAGAATCCAGAAAATCCAACTGATATTTTACTTCAAGCAATCAGGTTTGCACTTACCCACAATTATTTTATGTATAATAAGGAATTTTTCAGCAAATTTGTGAGACAGCAATGGGGGCATCTTTTGCTCGATCGTATGCAAATCTAACTATGGGACTATTACTATTAGAGGATCTTTGGTTATTCAAGCACATGGAAAATAAATATATACTTAACATCATAAGCTGGTTTCGCTTCATTGATGATGTGATTGTTATTTGGGAGGAGGTGGAATGGGATACCTGATTTTATGCCATTTCTTAACTCCAAATAAAATGGGGCTTACCTTTACATCCGAAATTCATCAGGAAGAAATATCATTCCTAGATCTTAAGCTTATGGGGAAACATGGGGAATTTATTAAAACAAAGGGGTATAGGAAGAAGGCAGCTGGAAATACTGTACTACATTCTGATAGGCCCATCCCATAAACTAATAGTCTCTATCCCTTATGGGGAGATGTTAAGATTAAGATGGAATTGCTCTGAAGGGAGGAATTCCTGCATCTGGTTGCAGATTTAAAAGCAAGACTGTTAAAGCAAGGTATCATCATGAGATTTTGAAACTGCCTTTGAAAAAGTTACGTTATTAAACAGAAGGGATATTTTGATCCCTAAGAGAATTAAGGACAATAGCAGAACTGAGTTGATAAAAGAGAGAAACGTGGTTAACTTTATTACTAATTTTAATCTACTTGCTGAACAGGTAGGAGAATTGAGCTGTAAGCTTTGGCCAGTATTAAGTGACCCAGTGTTGAAGGGAGAGATACACCAAAAGTGAGAGTCACTTTCAGAAAAGGAAGAAGCATAGAGAACAGACTTGTTCATAGTCACTTGATAGCGAGTACACAAACAGGACACAGATGGTTAGGAGAAGCCAAGAGGCCACCATAAGTGTGGCTGTAATGTATGACAGTATGCAAACCAGGTCGTTTTTTTTTAAAGGATAATGAAACTTTCAGTTTGACAGAGTTTACGACCTGTACTACACTTTTTGTAGTTTGTGTTTATTGGTTAGTTTGTGTTTATTGGTGTGATTGTAAGAAATACTATGTTGGGCTGACTTCTCGATTAACAAAAGAAAGAATCCAGAGCATGTAAGGGCTATAGTCAATGGTAATTTGACAAATGCTATAGATGCACATTTTGCTGAAGTACATAACAACAGGCCTGAGGGCCTAAGTTATACAGTACTGGAGCATGTTAGAAGGAACCCTAGGGAGGAAACAGATCCCGTGTGTTGGCCCAAAAGAAATGAGGTGAGTCTAACATTAAAACTGTCATGCCTATGGGTTTAAATGGGGAGGTAGATTTCACCCCATATTTGAATAAACTCAATAAGTAAAATAACATTCTATTTTCCTTTCAGTTATCCTGTTATTGTGGTCTTCTCAGGTGGACACAGAAATCTGGCTTGTTTTCTTTATTGAAATAAGTTTGAACTAAAAATTATGAGTCAAAACTTAAAAGAGCTCCAGTATAAATGTGGAGCCGAAGGACAGGCTAGGTCCCCATGCTCCCTGATTAGGCACACAGGAAACGATTTTCTCTTCCGTTTTCACATGGGTCTTTTGTTACTATTTTGCATAGCCATACATATAGTTTTCCCTGTCTGTTGCCCTGGCTTTAGACCTATTCAATGTAATACACTGTCTGGTATGTTCTGGCATCCTCTTTTCCAACCCCTCCCATTCTTCTTTATTCCTGTTTTGTATATACTTTTCAGAATTTAAACTTTTTACCTTTTTTGTATAAACTCTCTACATTCCCTTTGTCATTATCAGTTGCTTCTTTCTTCAACCCTCCTGCCTCCCTTCCATTTCCCTTTTATTTGATAAGGAGGAGACTAAAAGAATAAAGAAAAGACAAAAGTAAAAGTCAGGTTTGCTATGTGACCATAAACATTTTAAGTATCGTACCTGATTTGGCTTATGTTTGTCAGTAATTGGTACTTTGAAATACAACGCATTAATAAATATAAATGGAAGGAGTTATTATTTATTTAAGGAATAAAACATTAGCCATCTCACGACATGAATGGTAAGATGTTTTCATCATTTTGTAATTCTGTATATAAGAATGCTTTGCATATAACCTTTTGATATTCACTAAATGGTGTTTGTATCTTTAAGTGTGTCACTTAAATATGGGCCTACTGTTGTTACCTTGGACCCGCCCCTGAGGAAGGCCTAGTGTTTGGCTGAAGTGTTGGGAAGAAGGGTACACTTCTGTGCACCTTGACACATTAAAATTTGGACTTGAATTTCAGCACATCTCCTTGTTTTTGTTCGAGAGCAGCATTTGGTGTATTTTAAATATTAAAATCAACAGGGTGAATTACAATGAACACAACTAGGCCTTATAACAAATAATGCAGTGTTTCATATTTAGTCACAGTTCTGACAGAGTTTTAGAATCGCTATCCAAAGTGTAAAAGCATTTAAAGGTACAACTACTTAAAAGAGCTACACAGCACAAATATAGTTTCTAAATGTATTCTAAAAAATTTGGTATGGAGGGTTGCAGGTGTGTATGTTGTTGGGGAGGGATGAAACAGGAAGGGTGACAAGGAACAAAAAGGGATAAAGTATTAGGAAAAAGGGGTAGGGATTTTAGCAAGGTATTGTTAAAAGTATCAGTAAAATAATGACAGCTGTTGAAATTAAGGCAATCAGTAGACTTTTCTAACAGGTTTCTATTTTTGTTAAGATTTCAGAGCACATTGCAAGTTGAATTCATCATTCACCCCTTTTGGTTACATGGTGCCCACCGATGAATCCAAAAGTCTCTCCTTGTAACAATTTCAATATGTATTCTCTGCTCTCTGCTCTGGTTCCATCTTTACAATACAATAGAACCTCCAGGCAACCCATAAGTCACGTCCAGCTTCCTTGTAGTGCCGTGCCATTGCAAAATATATTGTTCTATTTTGCACCAATGTCCTCATGTCCATATGTGTAAACTGTGCATGCTGTGTTTTACTGCATGATTTTTTATCTACATGTGATGTATATTGTGAAAATGTTTTATTTTTCGATCATAACCCCAATCTCCCCAGGCATGGCTGAAAATGTATCACTGATCCAGAACACTTTCCTGGTAAAATGAATTCAATAAATATAAATAAATAAATGCTGCATGTATTCCTGGTTGTGGAGTTGTAATCTCTGATTCTCATTTTTAACTGCCTTTTGTCTGGCCCACATAGCTAAGGCCACATGGGAAAGCAAAAGATAAACAACACCAGCTGTAGCACAATTAATGGAAGAGTTTATTTTGTATTTTTCCTGTGTGTGTGGATGTTTCAAATCGGGTTTTACTGTGTTCCCACAGGGCACACAATCTGTCTACTTGTAAATGCCCTGGGAGGCGAGGTAATGTGATTCTCTTTTCCTCCACATAATGATTGTGGACTACAGTGGTCTCAATATTCCCCTTCTTGATGCCTGTGGGAGGGTTATAGGTAGCCCCCATCAAGGGAGGCTATTGTTCTCACCTTTAGGAACTCTCACCCCAGGTTTTAGGGAGTTCTGTGCACTGGGGTGTATTTTCTGTCTCCACCACTTGGGGTAGCTGACTAAGGAACTATATATAGCGGGAGTTGGGAGACAGTTAGGAAGAGATTGATGGGTTGTGCAACAGGGCAGTTCAGAGGGGTCCCCCTCCTCCCTCTTAGGCAGGTCGTCAGTTTCAGCGGTGGTGCACCAGGTCCTGGGTTGGGGCATCTGTGGGAGGTGAGCAGCAAGGCAGTTTGAGAAAGTTTGGGTCCTGGGTCCCTTGGGACTGGGTGTGGTAGAGCATCTCACAGTAGGGAGTGTTTGGAGGGCATGTAAAGAAGGACCCTGAGAGTGTTGTACCCAGTAGTAGAGGAGGATTTCCGAGCCATTGGGGGCTTTAGAGGTTGTGCAGGGCCTCTGCAGGGATCAGGGGTGATGGCAGCCCCATGGTTCCTTTCTCCAGTGGCACTTCAGCTCATGGGCTTGTGGAAAGACAGTGGGCAGTGGCCTGGATTTGGTGGGGCCCTGCTTGGAGAGGCAGGCCCGGGCCTACAGTTGGATTAGAGTCCCAGGGTAGCCCTTAAGCCAATATAGGCCATGGCTCATCTCAGCAAGAGAAACAGTAAGTAATGGAGCCACTGAGACTGCTTGGGAGGCTCAGCTTCAGGAGAGCTTCGGAAATCAGTTTAGAAAGAGAGAGAGAAAAGAGAAAATGATGCCAGGGACCAGGCCAGTCCAGGACAAGGGCTTTAATTTAGCAACATGAGCAGTGTTTACGTCAGCAGCAAAATTAGCAGGCTGTGGAATTTACGTCCGAGTATGAAATAACTCACTGCGCTGTCAGAGGGGAGCAAGATCACCCCTGGTCAAGGTGCTGAGGCAGAGGAAGTGAGCGTTTTGGGTTAAAGTTCCAGTTTTCTAGTGAAGCCCTATAGAGGAGGTGAACATTTGGTTTAAAGTTCCTATTTTATGAGCAGCTCTGTAATAAGGGAGGCAATATAAATTCAGGTGCTTACCTGTGCCGGTGGCCAACTGGGAGCTTCACGCTGCCAGCAAAGGAAAAAAACAGTCTCCTGTCCTGAGTAGAAAGGTTTGCTGCTGATTCTGTGTAACTGAAAATCTAAGCCTAAGAATGCCTGCAAATATCCCTCTCTAGTATTACAACTGTGTAAAAAGTTAGACCCATGGAGCTGTGACATTCTAAACATCTTTAATAGATTGGGACCTGAGCTTTTACAATCTTTAAGGGCTCAGGAGAATAAATCCTATTTGTTTGTGGGAGAAACTAGAGTCCAGAGTGATCAATTTAAATGAAGGATTTAAATGAAATAATAAGTCCTTTAGTTTTAGGGTTTCCATGGTTTCCCTGGGATCTTGAAGCTTTCGGTTTTATCCTGCACCCTCCTGCTCGGGATCGGTGGGTGGAGAAGCTAAAAGCCTGAAGATGAATTGCTTTGTCCACCTGCTGGTCTAGGTCTACTAGGAGAAGTTACATCACTTTGGGGCACTGGGGCGGTGAAATGAGAGGTGTCTCAGGTGGGAATAAATCTATTTACATGCTGCCATCTATTGAAATGCTTGGTGAGATTCTAGAGTCTGGGACCCTTCCTGGTACATCTGGCCCCTACTATTTTGGGAAGGGGCCACAATTGTATTGGTCTTTCAGTTTTATTCATTTTAGTATTTCAATTTTTTTTTTATTTAATTATTGCTTCAATGGTTTCCGAATGTTCATTGTATGTTGTCATGAATGTTACTTTACTATCTGATTCATTTCTCTTATTGTTATTTTCTAACGGTGTTTGCCTGTTTGTTTCCTCAGCCCTTTCAATTGCATCACCCAGCACCTCAGTCTTATACTCCACATGTACAAATTGTTTTTCCTCTCTACCATTCTCTTCTTAAATTCCTCCTCTGTACAGCAATTCCTCTTTACAAATAATGTCTGTCCCACAGGTATATTGTTTACCAGTGTCCGCTGGTGGTGGCTCTCATAATGCAATATGGTGTTGTGGTCTATCTTTTTCCTAAAAATTGTTGTCTCAAGCTGACCATTTACTTTCATAATCTTCCAGTCCAGAAATTCCCACCTCTTTACTTATTGTGCTACTGAATTTCAGGTTGTGGTCACAGGCAATGATGTATTCAACAAACTGATTCAGAACCTCCACCAGTCATCCCACATCACAACAATATCATCAATAAAGAGCTTCAAATCTGAATGTGGCCAAAATGGGTTGCCTTCTCTGCTTTGGATAAACTTCTTCTTTTAAAGGCCAACATATAAAGTTGCCAGGCTTGGCGCAGTTAATAGTCCCCATGGCGCACCATGAATGTGTACTAACGGTTTTTAGTTGAAAAGTAATTGCTTGTTAATGCCAGTTCTATAAGCTGTAATATAAAGTCTGTTGGTTGGTTGCTTTGTTAGCACTGCTACTGAACTTGATGGAACAATTAAAAGATTGCACAAATATAAAGATGACCTTTCAACTGTGAATTCTGAGAGGAGTGCTGACTTCTATACCTGGTTGTTATCTGGCTACACTGAGGTGAAGAAGTCTCCCTTTCCAAACAATGGATGCACTCAGTGGCTGGGTCATTTTCTGAAAAGAGGTGAGTGCTGGAAAGCTGTGTGTTTGGGGATAATATAATGGAATCTCATATACTGTGTGCATAATTATAGGAATAATTTTCAATGTAGTTAGAGTGAGAATGTAACCTTGATGTCTTAGTGGAATCTGCTAAATTCTCTGCATTATGTCATAATCTCCTTCAGCAGAATCTCCTGAGAATTCAGATTTTGAATGCTTTTTGCCCTTATCGGATTACCTCAGTAAATCCTTTCTTAATCCTTGAATGCTTTTCCTGAGTCCTTATTCCAATGTGTAAATCTCTCATTCTTTTCACATTTCCTGTGTCCACTTGAAAGGTGCTGGCAGTTACCTTCAGTAGAACAGTGCCTTTATTGATTAAGGCATTGATCCAAGACACATCAGCTAACTGAGCAGTGGTCATAGTATATTTAAGCAATGATACAAAACATTCAAAAGAAGAACTGGCTAGTACCACAAATAGACTGGTTGCAGTATGTGTTTGTGTGTTTTGTGTTGTTGGGGGGTACACACACAGCCATCTACATACTGAGATTAGTGTTTAATTTCATACAGATTCTAACGTTAGAAACAAAATGTCACATCATGTTTATCTGCTGAATTTTGCTGGCTTTTCTTCTTTATTTATCACAGCAGTTCTTCCAGGATTGATATTGTGACATTGTTCTTTCTTGGTCAATCAGCCTAAGCGTCGTGTGCCTTTTTGCTGTTTACAGACTCCACCCAGCTCTCTCACACACCAGTGTAATAAGCATGTAAGTCTCTAAAGTAGCTGGTGCTAGCAGTATCCATCTGTGTAACTCCAGTTTACAGAGAATCCACTTGGGCACACTCTTTTACCTGGTAGGTAAACACCATCACTGGATCCTCTGCATGTGTCTTCAAAGGTATATGAAACATCCGCTGTGTGACGATAAAAGACATACATTCAAGTCTTTCCTACAAAATATGCTAATTATTCATGCACAAAATTACATGGAACACCTTGTTTTTGTACAAGAGGTATCAGTTTGGTTACAGGTATAGCACATGTAAGCAACAAAACACGACAACACAGGACATTGGCTGTCAGAGATTTATGCATGCCCAGGTGTCTAGTGAGACACAAGTCACTTCGCCAAGTGCCTTCAATACCAAGCAGTGCATTAACCCCAGGCAACCAATGACCTGAAGTGTCTTATTGTGCTTATAAAATGGGTAGACTGAAAACAATTAAAACAAAACAAATGCCAACTTTTAAGTGTATTTTTTTATTGAAATTAACTAGTAGAAAGAAGTCCTAACCCACCTGGCAAGCATCTGTATTTCCACACATTCAGTAGATGAAAGGTTTATTTATCATGGAATACAGGAATTCAAACTTCTTCCAGGTTATTTTGGCAGGATGTTCACCACTTGCACACAACAGAAGGTCTTGTATGGAGCCAAAGCCTCAATTTTAACTGTAGTAGTGTTAGCAAAAGAGATTGGCCTGACAAGCTTGTAAGGATAGGAGGAGCATTTTTAATGATCAGCAAATAAAAAACATGAGTAAAAACTGTGACAAGTAACATAGAAACATAGAATTTGTCAGCAGATAAGGACCACTTGGCCCACCCAGTCTGCCCATTTTCCCTCTCTGTGAAACAAGAGTCTTTGATGCTACCTAGGCTACACAGAAACATTTTAAACTAAGTTTTCTCAGTCTCTAACTCTGGATAAATCAGAGATTTGTATGTTTATTTACTGTAGAGCAAATGCTCCCCACTTATATACAACTCTCTGCCTCCCTGGCTCCTTTACATATCAACTCAAAACCTCCTCACTCTGCTCCTGTTTTCCCAGTCCCTGATGTTCCACTACAATGCCATCATAGCCCAGTGCAGGTGTGTCTCTTGGTGTTCATTGTGACTCGAGCCTTGCTGCTTTGTTCTGCATTTGTAAAAGACCCTCATTATTGTACTCTGACTGCACTTTATTGTAACTGTGAAAAGCAACTTTATAATGTATTTATATTTCCCGTGAAGCACCTAGAAATGAGCCTTGCCTCAGTGTGCCACCACGGTCACCAATTTTAAATTTTAAATAAATAAATAAATCAGCTGAGTGAGCTCTCTGACCAGTCAGAGTGCTAGTGACCTATTGAGTATTCCTTTTCTCTGTATGTGAGACACTTATTTGTAGAGTGTCTTACATCCAGGTGTCCTGGAAACAGCTATGTTCAGGAGGCTTTTTAAACTTTAATTATATTATTGCCCAACCTTGATTAATATTATAGTAATTCAGATGCCAAGCATTGGTGGGGCTACAGCCTTATAGATACAGTTGGCAGATAAGGACTGCTAGGTGCATTCAGTCTGCCTGTTTAAGCTGCCTAACGAAGCATCCAGTGACCCATATGGTCATTGGCTTTAGCTTTTCTTCCTAACTGTATTATTCCTTTGTTTCTGTCCCATGCTTGTTTGAAGCCTGCCACTGTACGTGCTGCTACTACCTCCTGAGCAGGCTATTATACTGAAATGGGGCTTAAAGCAACACCTCAGCCAACAGAAGGTAGCACCATTCCATTCTACTAATAATGAAATTTATCAGTTTCTCCCATCACTATGTGAGAAGGCTCAGACAGACAGTTCATTATCAGCTTCACCAGATAATCTGATTATCCCCCAGCTATATAGAAACATAAAATATGATGGCAGATAAGGACCGCTTGGCCCACCTAGTCTGTCCATTTCCTACCTAATGGATAAGCAGCAGATACTAGTTAACCAACAGCCTGCTTCCTCCTACCCTCCCACTAGAATTGCCTTATGTATGTCCCATGCATTCTTGAATTCCCCCACAGATTTTGACTCTATAACCTCCTCAGGAAGGCTGTTCCATGCATCTACAACCCTCTCTGTGAAGAAATGCTTCTCACATTACCTCTGAGCCATCCCCTCTATCTTCAAATTAGGCCCCTAGTTCTGTACAATCTTTTTCTAAAATCCCTTGCTGCAATAATGAAGCTTCTTCTTGTTACTACTTATGTCAAGCAATGTAGAACTCAATCTTGGCCCCGGAGGCTATTGCATCACCATCTGACCTATCCAGACTCAAAGGATTAAGCTTTCTTCACGTTAACATGTGTAGCCTACTAAAAAAGATCACTATGGATCCAAGCATGGGTTAGCCATACCTCACCAGATATCTTGGTGATCTCTAAGCCTTGGCTTAGGCCTGCCACAGCAGACAAGGATATCAACATGCCCAATTACCTGCTATTCAGAGCCGATCAACAGTCTAGAGGGGAGGGTAGCTATATATGTAAAGGACAACCTCTTCAACCTGCCTCGACTCAACATCTGTGGCGCATGGATTTGAAATGCCTATCCCTAAAGGTGGTAATCTCGCATAGCACATCATTGCAGATAATAGGTTGTTATAGACCTCCATCCACTGGTCTCAATTATTAACACATCTAGGTGATACAATTGGGAAGGGGTCCCTAGAAACTATCATATTAGGGATCTTCATCTAGATTGACCTTCCAAGGTTGTTGCTCCCCTTGTTCTCTGTACGCACATGGTTTAACACAGCTCATTAATGAGCCCACCAGAATAAATAAAAAAAAAAAAAAAATAGTACTCTTCTGGACGTTATCCTTGTGAATAAACCACATCTATTCTCCCATGCTGGAGTTCTCTTCAATGATATCAGTGACCATTGTTTCATTGTCAGTATAAGTGCAACCAATAAACTCACATCCCCTCAAACTCCCTCGACCTTCATGCATATTTGGAAGATATGAAGTATTCCACATCGTTGGCAAGTCTTTACCTGTCAAAACGGTAGACGAGCCTATGAAGTTCTTAACGATATAATACTAGGAGCTCTAAACAAATATGCAACTGCTACTTAAAGTGCGGGTAAGAAATAAACTTTGTCGATGGTTCACTCCAGACCTCAAAACTGCACCAGGAGAGAGAGAGAGAGAGAGAGAGAGAGAGAGAGAGAGAGAGAGAGAGAGAGAGAGAGAGAGACAATCTGTGGAAAAAAGCGTAAAAACAAAGACATCACAGATTGATGTCAATTTAAAAGGCTAGGAACATATGTACCAGGAGGATTAGAGATGCAAAGGCTGCTTACTATCGTGATTGAGTTGGACTCTTCTATCCAGAACCCAGCTAAATTCTGGAACACCATCAATGACATATCTGGCCACGTGCAAGTAATTCGCCACCAGCCAAGATAATTTCCAGGACAAATATCATATAACGACAGACTCTGGATGTCCTAGAGTCATTCAACAATCATTTCAAGACTGCAGGCTTAGCATTTGACAACTCTCCCGCAAACTCAATGCAATTCCAGTTAGGCGCTCAACTTAACGAAACACTTGTGACAGATTCTATATTCTCACTGCAACCAGCTATGCTGAAACAGGTGGAAGACTTACTGTGCCAACTGGACATAAAGAAAAGTGCGAGTGTGGACTCCCTAAACCCTACTTCCTGAAGGTTGGCGCCTCATGTACTAGTGGTACCAATAACACACTTATTCAACTTCTTATTGTCCCAAGGACAATCCTTTGATTTGGAAAACAACACAGGTCATGCCTCTGTTTAAATCAGGACCTTAGACCTCAACAACTGTAGGCCAATCTCCATCCTTCCTGTACTATCTAAACTGCTGGAAAAATTGTAAGTATACAACTGAGAGCTTACCTGGAATCAACCAATCTCCAAATCATACACAATCTGGCTTCAGAGCCAGGCATAGCACCATTACGGCCCTAGCAAAAGTAACCAATGATTGGCAGTCAGAACTGGATAACAGGAACTTTATATGTGCTGTGCTCCTGGATCTAAGTAAGGTATTCAACACGATTGATCATAAACTGCTCCTCTCATCCCTGAAATCTATAGGGTTGGATTCACTCTCCATGTGATGGTTTAACAACTACTCTTATTGGACGGCTCCAGCAGGTTAAGGCTGAAAGCAACTGTCACCCCTTAAACCACTGCTAAGAGGCGTACTTCCAGGATCTATTCTTGGTCTTATTCTTTTAGCCATCTATATCAACAACACTGATGATAATATCACCAAGGCCACTGTACATCTGTTTGCCGACGACACGGTGCTCTATGTCAGCCGCCCATCATCAGAGGCAGCTTGCAGTGACTTACAAACAGAGTTCAATCTACTCCAACATCAACTCCTGTACAAAAACTCCTGCTCAACACAAAGAAAACAAAGGCAATGTTTTTCTCCCCACATGCATGCGGTATATCCAGCCAGTTCAGGTACACTTCCACATATATCCACAATCCTTGGTGAAAACCTAGAATTGTCTCAAAATTCAAGTACCTGGGAGTTTGGCTCGACAACAGGCTTTCCTTCATAGAACACATGGAAGAACTACTAAAAAACTTAATCAGAGACTTGGTCTTACTTTAGGATCAAACACTTTCTCACAAGTATTGCTAAGTTAAGGTTGGTCCAGGCCACATTTCTTTCTGTAATCAACTCGCTGATTTCTTATACAGTCGTTGCCCCACCTCCTACCTTGCAAAATTGGATACACTCTACCATAGGGCTCTGAGGTTTATTACAAGACTTCCAATCATCACTCATCATTGCTCCCTATATGCAGCAGTGGGATGGACTTCACTTCAGTTCAGGAGGGACAGAAATGCTGCTCTATGGACATTCAGAGTTATAGCCAAGCAATTACCCAATATGTCTCAGACTGCTTCACACAAAGCACTATAAGTAAGCATGCCTCAAAAGCTACTCTTCCATCCTGTTCAAAGTGCCCAAAGTCAATTCTCATTTTGAAGGACAGCCATTAGCTTCACGTTGCCCTCACTATGGAACAAGCTGCAAAAACATTAAAACTGAGTATATCTATATCCATTACATCCTTTAAATCCTCTACTCAAGGCTTATCAAGGAACAGTGCAATTGTTTTCGACATAATTAGTTTGAGTTTATTCCTCTGTATCACCTTTAAGCCTGTCCCTTCTTGTATCCTTGGCATATGATCCTGTAACATTCCTCCCTCTAACCTCCTTCCTTCTCCATTAATCTCTATATGTTTTGCAGTCCTACTTTTAATGTTTCAGGTTTCCCACCCTGATAGTCAGTGCTATACCCATCGCCCCTTCTATACTCCTCACTTTTAGCACTACCTAATTTCCTCTCCTTCTCCTATATCCCGTCCCTCCCTCCCTTATTTAATTCCTCTCCTTTCTAAGCTCCACCACCCATTACCTGCCCACACCCACCCGCCGCTCACTTCCTTCCTTCCCTCTCACAAATTCCTTGCAATACAATTATGTATTTAATTTGCTACCTACATATTCTCCTCACCTGAATAAGTAATCCCTTAATTATTTCTATACACATGTAAATATATGAAATCTTGTCAATGTATCATCTATCCTCACATATGTTATGTGTTGGCATCCTAATGACTTGTATCACCTCATCTTTATAATATTTCTTGTATTGTCCTATGTTTATGTAAATGACCCTTGACCTAACCAGGTCCATCTTGCAAATGAGCACTGCTCAATGATGTTCACCTGGATAAAGATTTTGATTGATTGAAAGCTACTACCCTCTTGGACTTTGTTGATTCCTTGTGGTATTTGAACATTTCTATCATGGTCCCTCTCCCTCCTTTCCTCGAGGATAATTACATCAAAGCTCCTTTAGTCTTTCTTCATTTGTCTTCTGGTGCAGACTCTGCACCATTTTGGTTACCCTCCTCTGGACAACCTCCACCCTGTCTATGTCTTTGTGGAGATGGGGTCTCCAGAACTGTACATTGTTCTGATTTGGTCTTCCCAACTGTCTGTACAGAGGGCTAACAACTTCCTGTTTTCTACTGGTGATGCCTCTCCCTATGCATCCCAGTATCCCCCAGCCCTTCTTACTGCCTTCTCACATTGTTGGCCCACCTTTAGGTTGTCTGTAGTGACTACCCCAGGTCCCTTTCCATTTTGTTGTTGTCAGTATCTCACCCCCATTGTGTACTCTTCCCTGGGTTTTGTTTCCCAGGTGCATTACTTTGCACTTCTCTGCATTGAATCTAAGCTGCCATACATTTGACCATTCCTCCAACCTTGCCAAGTCCCTTTTCATCATTTCCACACCACCTTGCATATAACCCTGTTGCAGATCTTTGTGTCATCTGCAAAGAGGTATACTTTTCCTTCTAGTCCCTCTGCAATGTCACTTATAAAGACATTAAAAGGCCCAGTACTGAACCCTGCAGTACCCACTAGTAAACCCCTTTCCTCACTGTGGACTTCATTTACTATTACTCTCTGTGTCCTGTTGTCCAGCCAGTGTTTTATCAGGCTACCACCCTGGGACCCACTCCCAGGCTGGCTAATTTGTTAATTAATCTTTTGTGTGGGACTGTGTCAAATGTCTTGCTAAAGTCTAGGTAGACCATGTCCACAGACCCTCCTGGTCTACTACTTTGGTCATCCAGTCAAAGAAATTAATTAGATTTGTCTGACATGACCTTCTTGCTGTGAATCCATGCTGCCTTGGGTCCTGTGCCCCTCTGGCCTCTAGGTATTCAACAACTCTTTCCTTCAGAAGTGATTCCATAATTTTCCCTATCACTGAGGTCAAACTGACAGGTCTACAGTTTCCTGCCTCTGTCTTGCTCCCACTTTTGTGAAGGGAATCACATTCACCCTCCTCCAGTCCTCAGGTACCACACCATCCTCCCATGACTTATTAAAAACGGTAGTCAGTTGTGTTACTAGTTCTTCCTTAGTTCTTTTAGAATTCTGGAGTGAATCCCATCAGGCCCCATTGCTTTCTCCACCTTCAGTTTTAAGAGCTCTTTCAGAACCCTTTCTTCTGTGAAAGGACTAATATCAACCCCATATCCACAGTGCTTCTATTGACTGGATTAGGGATCTCCCCCTGCTCTTCCATTGTGAATACTGAGCAGAAGTATTCGTTCAGTATTCCTGCTTTTTCACTGTCGCTCTCTGCCCAACCACCTTCCTCTGTATTCAGTCTCATTATCACTGCCTTAGTCTTTCTTTGCTCCCTAATGTACCTATAAAAGTTTTTATCCCTTCTTAACTGAGTTGGCTATCTTTTCCTCGGTTTGGACCTTTGCTATTCTGGCTGTCTTTCCACTTCCTTCTGCTTTTATTTTTTTTATTTTATTTTATTTAAACAGCAGTTTGAAAACCTTTGAGCCATAGGCTCATTTACAAATGTACCTTGTCACAGTAAGACAAACCAAAATACACAGTATAGCAGTACAACACATAAGTATAACAGTAAATTAAGACATAGATACAAACAAGCTGGTACAGTTAGGATGGATGCAAACAATACCAGAGTTATGTTGTCCTTAGCAGCTTAGTAATAAGCTTTGTCATAAGTATTAGTACGGCTTTGACTAGTGGCAGTTACAGCATCGGTGTTAATAAGGTGGTTACATAAGGAAGTTTTGAAGCACAATATAGTTGGAGCTCGAGATGGAGAGGGCAGTGTGTTGAACCAGGAGGGGCCCCAAGCTGAAGGCTCTTTGGCCGTGAGAGGTCCTAGCTCTAGGGACAACAAGAGAGGTTTTCCCAGAGGTCCAGTATGAACTAGTGGGACAGAGTGGGCGTATGGTGGTGGTCAATCCTGGTGGGGATAGCCAAGGAGGGTCTTTTGTAAGGGTACAGGTCAGATATTTGAGGCGCCTGCTGAGATCAAGTACCAGCGCTTTTAGCATACAGTAGACAGGTGTGTGTCATCCTAGGTGCTCAGTAATTAACCTGCAGGCCTTATTCAGAGTAGTGCGAATTTTATGGCGTACGGTCTGATCAACAGCACCATACACTGGCAGTCCATAGTCCACTAGGACAGGATAGAGGAGGTGACTGCAAGTCGAAGAGCCTCTGGGGGAGGCAGTGTTTATACCGATGTAAGATGCCCAATCGGATATTAGTGGCAGTGGCTAGGCAGCGATGTGTCCATGGAAGGAGAGGGAGGGGTCAAATGGATCCCTAGGTATTTATAGGAGCAAACTTGTTCGAGTGGGAAGAGGACCCAGAGTTAATGAGGAGTTTGAAGTTGCAGGACTTGTTTTGGGGATGAGTGAAGAACATGTTTTGTTTTTTAAGATTTATCACCAATCTATGTTCCTTGAACCAGCCCTCGGTTCAGTGAAGGACTTCTGCAGCGAGTCCTGGAGGGCAATAGGGTTACGACTTGAGGCAAAGATGACTGCATCATCAGCGCACAATAGAATGTTCCCCGAGCAAGAGCGTGGAAGGTGTTAAGGTAAAGGGAGAATAGTAAAGGGCCCAGAATGGAGCCCTGGGAACCCCAGAAAGATGGGACAGATGTCTGAGTAGGTCCCATTAATTTTACATGCTGTGAGTGGTCAGACAGATAACTGGTGCACCAGGAGATAGGCCCAGCAACAAAACCAGAGAGACTAAGGGCATCAAGAAGGAGGGGGGGGAGACAGTGTCGAAAGCTTTGAGAGGTCAATGAAGACAGCACCAGCCGGAGAACCAGTGTCTAAGGAGGAGGGAGAAAGTTGCAGAACTCTAGGAGGGCTGTGTTGGTACTGTGGCCCACTCAGAAGCCATGCTGCTCAGGACAAAGGATATTTTAGGTGGAGAGGTAGTCAGAGATTTGAGAGGCCACCACTTTTTCCAAGGCCTTGGAGAGAGGAGAGAATGGAGATTGGTCGATAGTTTCCAGCCACAGTCCTATCACCACCTTTAAAGATAGGGGTGACAGTGGTGACTTTCCAGGCAGTTGGAACCTTCCCCAGGCAAAGATAGTGGTTGATGAGGCATGTGATCGGGTAAGGACTGTGTCTAAGACCAGCCGTGAGATACACAGATCCAGGGTGTCACTGCCTGTACTATTACTCTTGAGGGCAGTGACAAGGTGCGCCTAAGTTCTTGGGCAGAAACACGCGGAGGAGAAAATAAGGGCAGAAAGATTTACGGCAGGTGCTGGGGAGGAGGGTCAAAAAATTTGTAGGGAGGATAGGGCTAAGGTCAGTGAATGAGGTGTTGAGGTGGTTGGCTGTGAGGGCTGGGTCTGAGGAGATCACACCATTAATGTTGATCTGGGTGGGTGGGGGGAGTGTACTCCCATTTAACTGGTACAGTTCTCTGTCCTGCTCCTTCTGTGTTTCCTTACACTTCCTGAATGTTATCTTTTTCTCCTTATCCTTCCCCATCACTTCTTTGAGAACCGTGGTGTTTTTATGTTGATTGTGTGCAGCGTAAGAAACATATTGCGCAGCTTTCTCAGTAGCAGGCTATGGAGGCATGGCACTGTTGTGGCCAATGCCCCACAGACTGCAAAGGTTTGTCCCACTTCCCCAATGCTGTTGCAGGCTGCTGGTGAAAGTAGTTTGGAACGTTTGCACCAACTTCAGACAATCAGCCACTGCAATCAGAGGTCACCTCACATTGCAGCATCAGCCATCCACTGCAATGAGGGAGCAACCTGTCATTGCAGGGTGGATGTAAAACCCTGATATTGTTTGTGAGCATGGTGGTGGGTTGCTGTCATGTTCACAAACAATATAACTCCCTCACCATGTTTATTTGCCAACGGGGCTCCATTCCCGTTGGCCTCGGTGGCCCTGTGTTTCTGGTGCCGATGGGGGCCCACTCCCCGTCAGCATTCTGTAACACCAAGTCCCCTGCTTTTATTCCTGCTGATGGGGGTGCCCAATCCCCATCGGCTACTGCTGTCCCAAAGAAAGCCATTGGTGGCATGCTGGGAGCCCACCCAGTGTGTCACATGCCCCTGTAAAGGGAAAAACGGTCCCGCAAGTCATTTTTTTTTTACCTGCAAAAGGAAATGGTCCCTCCTAGTCTCCTGGCCTCTCCCAATCCGCACCTACCCACTGCGCACTTTGCCTCCCACACCTCCCTCACTCCATACTTACCTCCGGAGTTTGGCACGATGATCTTTGGTGGACAGGGAACATGTCTGCACTCTTCAAAGTCGATCGTGAACTGAGGTAATGTTGGTAACTGTATAACGTAATAAATAAGGTTTTTCAACTTTAGTACATATCTCAGGCATTTTGGGAAATTTTTTCACCAAATTTTCAACATGGGGTTTCTGGGACCCTCCTCATGAATTCTTGAACTGTCATGGCATTATTCGGCCCCAAAAGATGATTTCATGGTCACTGCACAGAATCACCTTTGGGGCTGATTAATGAAATGACAGTGCCAGTGTTAATGAGGTGGGCTCTCAAAAGGCTATGTTGCAAATTTGGTGGAAAAATGGTTGTTTTATGAGCGCACTCACGCAGTTGCTAAGCACGCCATAACTTCATGAATTTGCAATATTTTCACACCAGATTTTCAACATTGGCATTTTTCACACCTCCTTGTGAACAGTACAGCTGTCATTGTTCACAGCCTGGCGGAAATGTGTTTTTGCACTTCCGCGCAGAATAGCGAGTCGCTGTGGAAATCAGTGTTCGGACAGATTAAGAAAATGACAGTGACACTGTTCATGAGTAGAGGTCCTGAAATGGCTGTGTTGAAAATTTGGTAACCATATTCCATAAAATGACTGTGTTACAAGCGTGCATTGC
Organism: Neoceratodus forsteri; assembly: GCA_016271365.2. Taxonomy (NCBI): domain Eukaryota; kingdom Metazoa; phylum Chordata; order Ceratodontiformes; family Ceratodontidae; genus Neoceratodus; species Neoceratodus forsteri. The sequence continues at coordinate 647,471,062 of CM028137.1, forward strand.
GCAGTTTGCACCATGTCTCATAACTCGTGAATTTATAATATTTTCCTCTAGATTTTCAACATTGCCATTTTCCCACACCTACTTATGAACAGTGCAGCTGTCATTTTTCCCATCCTGTCCAAAATGTGTTTCGCACTTTCAGCCAAAGTCGCTGTGGGAAATCACTGCCTCGGACAGATTAAGAAAATGACAGTGATACTGTTCATGAGCAGAGGTCCTAAAATGCCTTTGTTGAAAATTTGGTGATGATAGCCCATCAAATGACTGTGTTACAAGTGTGTGTTGCACACTTTCCACACACCCTTGTAACTTCACAGATTTGTAATATTGTCATGCCAGATTTTCAACAGTGGCATTTTTCACACCTCTTTGTGAGCAGTAGAGCTATCATGTTTCACATCCTGACTGAAATATGGTTTCACAGTTACGGCACAGAATAACACGGTCACTGTGGGAAATCAGTGTTTGGGACAGATTAAGAAAATGACAGCGGCACTGTTCATGAGCAGAGGTCCAAAAGCCCTGTGTTGAAAATTTGGTGATGAAACTCCATAACATGACTGTGTTACAAGCGTGCATTGAACTGTTTCCACACACCCTTGTAACTTCGCAAATTTGTAATATTTTCACGCCACATTTTCAACAGTGGCACTTTTTCACACCTCCTTATGAACAGTACAGCTGTTATTTTTCACATCCTGTCTAAAATATGTTTTGCACTCCTACTGGAGAATAGCACAGTCACTGTGGGAAATCAGTGTTTGGGACAGATTAAGATCAAACGAGTGAGAGGGGGAGTGACCGAGCTCAACTGAGCTCTGTCGGGACTGCTGCGGATTTGTTTGTGGGCAGAGAAAGGCTCAACGCAAGATCCCAGTACAAAAGGGCAGCCTGCAGCACTGGGAGAAACAGAATGAGAGAGCGAGTGAGGGAGGGGAGTAGCAAACTCACTGAGCGCTGTCAGGACTGCTGTGGATTTCTTTGTGGGCAGAAAAAGCGCCAAAGCAGGCAGGGGCCCAGTAGAAAAGGTCAGTCTGCAGCAGTGGGAGAAACAGTATGAGTGAGTGAGATGGGGCACTGAGTGAGCTCAATGGAGCTCTATCAGGACTGCTCCGGATTTCTTTGTGGGCAGGGAAAAGGCGCCAATGCAGGCAGCAGCCCGTACAAAGGGCCGCTTGCAGCCCAGGGCAAACAGAATGAGTGACGTGACGAGGGAGACTGAGCGACCTCAACAGAGCTCTGTTGGGACAGCTGCGGATTTCTTTGTGGACAAATAAAGGTGCCAACGCAGCCAGGAGCCCGTAGACACAAGCGCAGCCTGCAGCACCAAGAGAAACAGAACAAGTGAGTGACAGTGCGGTAGTGAGCGAGCTCAACAGAGCTGTATTGTGCCTGCTGCGGATTTCTTTGTGGGTAGAAAATGCTACAATGCAGGCAGGAGGCAGTACAAAGGCCAGCTTGCAGCCGGCAGAAACGAATGAGGAGTGAGAGAGGGGGAGGAGCGAGCTCAAAGGAGCTGTGTCTGGACTGCTTCAGATTTCTTTCTGGCCAGAACAAGCCGCCAGTGCAGGCAGGAGCCCAGTACAAAGGGCAGCCTGCAGTGGCAGGAGACACAGAACAAGTGAGTGAGGGAAGGGGAGTGAGTGAGCTCAACGGAGGTCTGTTGGGACTGCTGCAATTTGTTTGTGGGCAGAAAAAGGCAGCAATGCACGCAGGGGCCCAGTACAAAGGGCAGCCTGCAGTGGTGGGAAAACCAGAATGAGCGAGTGGGGGAGGAGTGAGCTCAACGGAGCTCTATTGTAACTGCTGCAAATTTCTTTGTGGGCAGACGGTATGGCAACGCAGGCAGGAGCCCAATAGAAAAGGGCAGCCTGCAGCTGGCAGAAAAGGAATGAGCAAGTGAGAGAGGGGAGTCAGGATGCTCAACAGACCTGGGTTGGGATTGCTGCAGATTTCTTTGTGGGCAGAAAAAGCCACCAACAGAGGCAGAAGCCCACTACAAAGGGGCAGCCTGCAGTGCCAGGAGAACCAGAATGAGTGAGTGAGAGAGGGGAGTGAGCCACCTCAACGGAGCTCTGTCGGGACAGCTCCAGATTTCTTAGTGGGCAGAACAAGGTGCCAATGCAGGCAGGAGCCCAGTACAAAACAGCAGCCTGCAGCACAGGGGAGACACAGACTGCATGAGTGACAGAGGCACAGTAAACAAGCTCAACACGCCAACGTAATCAACATTCGGCATTGACAAATGATTGTTTTTCATTTTGATTTGTTTATTTGCTTCACACAAAGGCTTGTTGCCTGTTTGATGGTGGTTTTCTATGTTTCCCATTGTTGCTCTGCCCCACCTTCTTGCCTGTTTGCTAGTACTTTTCTGAGGCACTCTCCCATTTTGACAAAATAAGCCCTCCTGAAATCCAGTACCTTCACTTTTGCATGGCTTGACTCTACAGCTAAGTTTATCGTGAACCGCACTGTTTGGTGGTCGCTTGTTCCCAGATGGCTACCCACTTCAAGATCAGAGATCCCTATCTGTCCCCATTTGAGAGTACGAGGTCTAAGACTGCTCCCTCCTGAGTGGGTTCCAAAACTAGTTGTTCTGAGGCATGCCCCCATGGGGCATCGAGATGGCCCTCCTCTTGATGTGGCTGCAGCAAAGGTGCTCCAGTTGACATTTAGCATATTCAGGTCCCCCATCAGCAATATCTCCCTTTCTCTGCCATCCTAAGGATGCCTTCTATCATTTCCTTGTCCATTTCCTCCTGAGACGGGGTCTGTATACAACCTCTGTGTGGATTGTGGTGCCATTTCCAGTCTCCAGGGTGACCCACAGTGCCTCCTCTCCTACCTGTTTACTCTTTAGTTCTGTTGCTTTGATCTCTTCCCATACATAGAGAGCTACCCTCCTCCTCCTCCTCTTTCTTCTCCTCCCTGTCCCTCCTGTAGATTGTGTACCCTGGTATGTTGACATCCCAGTCATGGTTCTCTGTGTACCATGTTTCTGTGATTGCCATGATATCCAGGCATCCCTTTCTGTCAAGGCCACCATTTCAGGGAGCTTGTTACCCAGACTATGGGCATTTGTACTCATTACCCTCCGTTTTTTATGGCTTTATTTCTTTTCGCCTCATCTCTGTCCTTACTGCCTTTGTCATTTTCGCCATTTATTCCTGCCCTTCTCCTATCAACTGCTCTATCTTGGTGTTTACCTCACTAACTACCCTGATTTTTTTGGGGCTAGGATTTCCTTCTTTTCAGTGCCTCCTCTCATGGCTAGTTTAAATGCCTTCCAATGAAGCATTTAAACTTATAACCACATGCCAACAATCTGCTAATATGTTATTTGTGGATAATTAAAGGAATATTGCAGGATCACTCTTTCTTTGAACAAAGCCTCTTTCTTTATTTGCACTCCACAAGCAGATTATGTAATGAGAAAAAAGCTGCTGAATATGCCTTCAAGGCCTTGTGGTGGTGCTTAGATGCTAAAATATTTCATAGACACACAACAGATCCCCATCTTTGGACTTGTCTGTAAGTTATGTGTAGAACCCTGGTTGGCCCTCTCACTATTTGGGGTATGCACACAGAGAGCTCCAGTTACACAAAGACCTAGACATACAAAAGAAGCAAGGTACTCACTATGCGATGCTCTCACCATATCAGTGCAGGAAGCATGTTCGCAATCTTAAAACAACTTTTTTTATAAAGAAAACATTCATCAGACAAGGCTTGTCTGACAGACGTTTTTTCCACTGTCCTGTTATGCCTTTTTGTCTGCTTGCTATGGAAACTTTCCCTTAATAAAAGAAGTCTTTTTGAAGATGACAGACAGGCTACCTGTATTTGTATGGTTGTGATCCTCGAATAGTAAGTGCCTTGCCTCTTTCTGTGTATATAACTGGAACCTTGGGGTATACTCAAATATTGAGGGGCTGATCAGGGTTCTGCAAATAACTTACAGACAAGTCCAATGATGGGAAAGGAGCAAGAAAACTACTGGTGGATGCTGCAACCCTTGCTGAACTCACAAATGTGTAGTAGATGCAGCAGTTTACCTGTGGAGCCTCCATTTAGAAGGCCATTGAATCCAAGTGTTTCTCCACAGGAGACCAACATTGAACATGGCAAATGAAAATTGGAGATTCACTTCTTTAAAGAACATTCTACAGTATCTTAAGTAATAAAGCTTAGCCAAGTGCCTTTGCAACTTCTAGTGCTGTGGTTTATATAACCTTCAAATTTCTCACAACTTGCCCAGCCTCTAGGGCACATGGCTTAAGCATTATTCTTATTTCAGATACCACAGTGGCCCTGATGAAGTGATGGATTAGCCATGAAATGCTGGTACTGAGTTTGTGATCAGTTGCTAAAGGGGATGGTCTTCAACTAGAGTAAGTCTTCAAGTTTCTCTTTGGATAGTCATACACATCAGAACTGTGGCAGGACTCACTGACATATTTCTACTGAGCTCTGCATACCTCTAAATTTTTCAGCATTAAAATGTAGATGATTGGCATTCAAAATTCAGAACAAATAGCCTGCCCATCGGTGCAGTGGTTGCGCTATTGCTCATGACATTGGCATCAGGGTCCTTGGAGAGGTAATGGGATCGGGATTGCTGTCCTCACCGCTATACTGCCACATAGGTGACCACAGGTAGCAGTGCATCTGTGGGATTCAGGAAGGAAAGACACATGCTGGGAGCTGAAGTAATGTACCTGCTCCGTGTGCGCATGCACCTATGATCTTCTAGCATTTCTGCATTTCTGGGGCTGGGAACAAAAGAAATAGCCCCAGGTGAGCAGAATGACTCTGCCACTCCACCGACTGACCTCGCATCACTGACTGTGGAAATGCTTCAGACAGATAGTGGCTTGAATTGTCTCAAATGGTCCATATCCCTCAGGACCCTGATGAAAGTGCCCCATTATGGGGAGGGGTAAGCCACAGGGGTGAAGGAATGGAGAAGGGTAAGTCAAAGAAAAGGTGGGAGATGAGGCTGGAGTTGGAGATGGAGATGAAGGAGGCAGGCGGTGGAAGGAAAGGCATATAAAAAGAGAATATAAAAAATGAATTAGAGCAATTAGCCAGAATTTAAGAATAGTGGGCCTCATATGTTTAGTCTTAAGGAATGTTCCTATATTGCTAGTTCAGTGTTGTAATAGTTTATGTATCCAGAAATAGCTCTAACCATATGAAGAACAATAAATCTTCACAGAGAAAGGGTAAATCTGAGTGGAACATTCATCTCACTATGTAATATTTATGGCAGTTGAGAGGTGCGGAGCTCCGCTTCATGGAGGTGGACAATGTGGAACATTCTGTTATTGCAACACTGGACATGGTCACCAGTAGTCACATCATACATAATCTCTTTACTAAGCAGGCAGGAACAATATGAAGAAAAGTCTATAGCACTTTAAACGTTGCATTACAAGCCTAGCATCCAAAGGGCACACATTACGCTCCTGATGGCTGTGGCACAACACTTATAAGTTCTTTGAAGTAGAACTGGTACAAAACTAAAAGCAATACTTTTATCCTGAGACATGGCAGGACAGTTGTTCTTGGGTCCATGTTTAATTTCATTAGATAAAGCCCATTTACAACAAGAATTGTCTCCTGGTAGAAATTGGAGGTTCCTGACACTGAAGAGAAATCCTCTGGTACTCTGTAGTGGAACAATGACTCAGAAGAAAATGGATGCTTTTGCTTCCAACTCTTCTTCTCCAATGTGGAGATCCCCCAATGTCAGATGACCTGTAGTGGGTACCCTTCTCCTGGATCCAAGGACTTGCACTTGCCCATTGCCTGAAGATGCTGCCCAGATGGAATGACCTGGCACTCCATCTTGAATACTTAAGTCCTGGAATAAGGTCCCTGGAGACTCTCCCAGACAAGGAGAGCAAGCTTTAGTTTAGTTTAGTTTAGTTTAGTTTATTGGTCTAGAATTAATACCCTTGAGCCAGGGCTCTTTTACAAAGGTTCCACGTCACATAGAACATCAAACAAACAAAACACATTACAAGTATTATCAGAAAGAAAAGTTACATAATAAATATGCTTTAACAGTTTCAAGGCAGTAACAATCCAGGAAACAAAACTACCTTCCAAGGAGAGGGAGATAATTGAGGCATTCAGGGAGGCGAAAAGTAGGGAAAGTGGTGGGCAGTACAGCAAGCAAGAGGGAAGGAGGAAAGTAGAAGAGTGAGTTAGGAGGCAGACAGGAGTAGTTGGTGGTACTTGTGGGTTCTTTAGACAAGGAGGATAGGCCATGGTTTGGGGATGGTCAGAGGAGGAATTAGTCTTTTATCAAATGCAATCACAGTTGCTAGTGGTAGTGAGGTGGGCATAGAGCATGGTTTTGAAAGCTCCAAGAGAGGTGGATGATAGAGTAGCTGGGCTTAGAGCATTGTACCAGGTCGGGCCCTGTACGTGAACATTCTTTGTCCCTGTGCGTCCGGCATCTGGGAACCAGAAAGGTTGGTGTTCAGATCTGGTGGTGGGACGATGCCATGATTCAGGCAGAGTAGATTTTGGATACACAGTGGAGTCAGCCCCATGATAGATTTTTTGCCATTATGCAGGTGAGATACACAAGGCAATTTGATAGTTGCAACCTGCTTGTTTCATAGTAAAGCTCACACATGTGTGTCAGTCTCTGTGCCCCGTAAGGAGCCGGCAAGCCTTATTTAGAGCGACTGAGATACGCCTTAGTGCCATGGTAGTAGCTGAGCCATAGATAATTAGGCCATAGTCTATGATTGAGATTATGGAACTTTGTATAGCAATCCTCAGTGCAGCTTGGTTAAGGAATTGGTGGTTTCGAAAAAGTATTCCTAGACGCTGGTTCACTGTTTTCGCTGTTGTCTATGTGGGTTGCAAAGGTAAGACCTTGGTCAAACGTGTGATACCAAGGTATTTAAAGGTATTTACTTGGTCCAGTGGATTTCCAGCAGAGGTTTTAATGGTGAATGGAGTGTTTCTGTTTTGTTTTGGTGATTGGTAAAAGCATGGCTTTTGTTTTATTTGCGTTAAGCACAAGTTTACTATTCCGGAACCACTTTTCAACACTAGAGAAAGCAAGTTGTAAGCTCTGGCATAGGGAGTTTGGCTCTTTGTGAGAAGAGAGAATTACAGCATCATCAGCATGTAAGATTATTTTTTCCGGCAGAATTCTGGGAGAGAGTTGAGGAACAGGCTAAAGAGGAGCGGTCCTAGGATTGATCCTCCGGTACACCCGAGAGACAGGTTTAGAGTCAGAGAGTACAGCAGAGATTTTTACAGCCTGTGACTGATTTGACAGGTAACTTTTACCCAAGCACTAGGTCCTTCAGCCAGGCCAAGGCTGGTCAATAAAGAGATAAGTAGGCCATGATGGACTGTATCGAAGCTTTTGTGAGGTCAATGAAGACCGCACAGGTTTGATAGCCTTGTCCAGGGCTGAGCTTCCAGTCCTGTTGCAGGGCTTACTGCAGTTGCTGCCTTGTGTCCTGACACAGTGCTCTGGGATGTTCTTCCCACCATCAAGGAACTCCAAACCATTTTGGAACCCTAGGTTTGAAGCACAGCATGGGTGCTGCAGCCCATCTGTTGCTCAGTTGCCCCACACCAAGCATACATACCTCAGAACTTAGACAGGGAATCCTCTAAAAGTGGTGGGGCCCTATTTATGCCCACCCCAGATCAAACCAATTGGGCACCCTGTGCCAGGGGAAACCTTAGATGACTTTATAACTCAAGTTTTGGGAGGGAGTTACATTTGAATTATCTAATTTGCCATCACTGGGTTCTGGTGTGAGGGGCTAGTCCTACTTCCAGAACTGCAGCTCTCTAGTTCACAGCTTACCTGCCTGTCTGATAAAAGCTGATGTGCCCCAAACAAGAGAAATCTGAGCATTATGCCACCCTCAACCAACTGTGTAGACCATGGGCTCCATGCACCCCTTCATCTATTTCAACCTGATATGCTAAGATGGATTGGCAACACATATGTGTCCTCCTGCTGGCTCTTCTAACATGCTTCTGTGAACTGCCCTCTTCCCATTAAACTGGTGGCACCAAGCTGCACTGTGCTGTGCTGAGCTCCATCTCTCACTGCTGTACGCAGATAGCAAACTAGCTTAGATTTTATTTTATTTATCTAGTTTTTGTTTACCGGTAAGTGCACTAGACAAATCCTGCCTATTTTCAGGCACGACCCAGGGAGGGGGATACAGATGAATGCCAACTGACCTTGAACCAGATTAAGCTGTTGGTGGTATTTTTAATGAATGAGGGAAATTTGGCCAGGACACTGGAGGTAATTCCCCTACTCTTGTCAGTAGGGGCCCTGACGTTAGCTTGGAGCGTCAGTCCATGGCTGAGGCTGGAAGGGAGAGGTTGATGGAGGATCTGTCAGAGTTGGTTAGCATCGATGTGCTATCAGAGGTAACAGGAAATGCTGAAGGGCGGCTGGGGAGCACCCGAGGGGTGGCCAACATATTGCACGAGAGCATTCTAATATCTGAACTGGGAGCTGTGCTTAGCCTAGCACAGAAAAGCCATGTCTGGAGGAAGAATTAAATAAAATAAATCACCAACTGGATAATGCTCTTTCACAGCATGATAAGGATCGTAAAAGAAAATGATTGGCAGCCTCCCGATGTTGGATACTTCTCTGGGTCCTACTAAGGTCCTGGCATCTGCAGAAAGTGCAATTTTACTTCCTGGTCAGGAAGAAAGGCCCCATAACACGACTGGAGTGAGGGAGATGACATAGCATGGACGCCAGAGAAAGCTCTTCTTCAGCGGGATGGACGCCTCCTTCCCATGGAGTATGGCAGCCAGACCCTGCTTATTCACAGGTCATAGAAGCAGATTCAGCAGTTGGTATGGACTATGGAGGGTCTTTAGTTCTTTCAGGCACTGACTTTCTAAGGATACAAATGTGAAGCAGGGTGATGGGTTAGAGACTGGGCCACCAACTGAACAGAGGGAAGTCACTCCTGAAAATACATCTTCTTCTTCTGTTGCAGCCCCATGCAGGTCATTTTCATAAAATTATTGACTTAGCGAAACGAAGGAACGAGGTTCATTTGCGTTATGTGGGACATAGAGCTTCAGCCCGGATCTGTTTCATGTGGGCAAAATTTTACTTAAAACATTCTCTGGGTTTTTCCCTCTGAAGTATATGCCCTGATTCATGCACCAGGAGAATGTACTTTTGATGTTAGCTTTAGGACTCCGCCTTGCTGGAAAAGTTTTGGTGCAGATTTTCTAATTTAAAACAAACCCACTCTGAGTAGATTTTATTGTAATACCCTTGACTAAGCAACCTTTAGGGTTATTACTATTCTTTTCCATAATGAAGGGTGAATATCACTGATGTGGTGTATTGGCCGGAAAAACGTGTACTATCCAGGGGAACCCATCCCCTATATTGGATGATGAAGGGTTCTATACTGGGTCTGAAGTTTAAAATTAAATTGCATCAGTCCGATCAGGATGTCATTAATTTACCAAACTGTTTTTTATAGGCCGTGACAAAGGGTTTTTGTTCTACCCTGGGCAACCTAGGATGTGTTTCAAATGTGGGTCTAATAGACACATTAGTACAACTTGTGAGGTGCTGAAATGTACATATTGTGGGGAGCTGGGACATGTCAATGCACATTGTTTCAGGAACCCAAGTGCAATCTTTGTAATGAGATGGGTCATGTGTTTACTGATTGTCCTTGGGTGGCTAGAAACATGGAAAATGCAGACTTTGAAGTCCAAGATTATTATATTAAAGAAGGTACTACCCTATGTTTTTTCTGGGCCAAAACCCTTTTGGCAGACATGCAGAACAGGCACTCGATAGCAGACCCCCAGCTCGGCTCAGTTGAATATTACTGCTGTTGTACCAGCACAGTCTGTTCCACAAGTGGGGATGGGAACCCCTCCCTTTCATCTGATCTTTCATCTAGTTCCCAAGAATTTTCAGTAGTGCAACATAAAGAGGGAACGGTCCTAGGCCCAAGGTCTCTAAGAAGGTGATTGAACCCTTGGAGGACACAAATATTTATGATGTTCTGCAGGATGGCCTCTCTGATCAGGAAGCAGAAAATCCTGCAGTTGAGGAAGTCAACCACAGGGTGGGGATATGTTGGATTCAGGCGGGATGGTGAAGGTACTCCAGGCCTTAAAGTCAGTGGCAGGGTCACTGAGCCTCAAGGAAAGTAAAGTGAGGATAGATTTTTCTATGGCTCTCCTGGTATCATTTATGAATTGCATCTTTGAATGCGAATAGCATCCAGTCTGAATTTAAGAGAATGGCAAGCTATGGGCTTTTTTTAAATCAGACCTGGATTGTCTATTTTTTCAGGATGTTCACTTACATTCCCCATTCTTATAGAGGCAGCCTCAGTTGGTTGGATATGGGGTGCCAGTTACTGGTCTCAGGGGTCTGAGCAGTGTTCTCGTGTAGGGATTTGTTTTTTCTCCAAGGTTAAAATACTTCATCATTTAGAAATTCAGGAGGGGCCTTATTGTTGGATATTATTTGAAGGGTTTACCTATGCAGCTACTAAATGTATATGCTCCTCAATTAAAATATGACAGGGTAAGGTTTTTCGATCATACAGCCTTTCTTATTTACAAGCATGCCGTGATTTTTGGGGATTTTAATTGTCCTCCCCAGCCAGGAGGTGGCTTTTTGAGAGGAAACAATATTGTGATGTTTCTTGTTTACAAAAGGTTATTTCTGATGTAGGGTTAATTGAAATGTTTGGTTCTAGATGTACCAGGGTTCTACATACTTATGCCTGTGGTCCTCATACGTCCAGAATTGATTATTTTTTTATTTCGGCCTTTCTTTGTATTCAAGATGTGGTAGTTATTGATGTGGCAACATTGGACCATCGAATGTTAGTCCTGTCTGTAGGTAGCTTACCTGAACAAAGACGTGGCCCAGGAGTTTGGAAACCAAATATTTCCTTGCTAGATTTACCCATTGTTCAGGAGGGTTTCAAAATGTTATGGAAATGAGGAATCTGTGTTTTTCCTACATGAGAATAAGAATCAATGGTGGGAAGATTCAAAATGGGATTTTCGATCTTATTTTCAGTCTGTAGGAAGGCTTAATGGATCCTTTAAACAGAATACCTTATGGAGTTTAAGGTCTCAACTGGGAAGTTCAGCTGCTCAACAATATGATAGGGGAGTATGTAATCTTTGCATTAAACCTAAAGGATAAAATAACTGTTTTACAAAAGAAATGATGAAGGGGTAGTTAAACAACAACACTATCAGGTATTTTTGAAAAAACACAATACTATTCCTTTTATACCCAGGCCCAGGTCTGGGAACAGAGCACTGTGGAAGCCCTACAGTTGATAAATGGTACTGTGGTAACTGAAAACTCTGCCATATTGACAGAAATTAGTCGGTATTTTATTGCATTTTTCACAAGTGAAAACTTGCCATATGATAAATTACATAATTGGTTGCAAGAATGTACTCTCCTAGTATTTCTGAGGAGCTTGGATGTAGTTTAATCGAGCCTATTTCAGTTCTAGAACTTAGGCAGGTTATTTGGTCCCTTTCTAAGGGGACATCTCCAGGCTCTGATAGACTACCTCAAGTCATCTATAAAGCAATTTGGGAAGTGTTAGGGAGGAATTGGTGGCTGTTTGAATAGCACCCTACTTTCCGGTGCTTACCGGTTAGTATGTATGAAGGGGTGTTAGTTCTTTTATTTAAGATGGGAATAAAGAAGACCTAGGGAACTGGCGTCCCATAACTCTTTTAAAACAGATAGTAAAATTCTGATGAAAGTGATGGGGAATAGATTGGTGGGTGCGCTAGATGTAGTAATTCACCCTACACAGTTTAGTGGGTTACCTCCATGGAAGATACAGGATGCACTGGTCCTTATTAGGAAGATTTTGCATAAAGGGAGTACTCAAGAACTATTGGGGCATTTGGTAAGTTTGGATCAATCTAAGGCCTTTGATAGGGTCGAATACACCTATATGTGGGCAGTTCTTTCCAGTTATGGGTTTCCTGAGCACTTTATTTTTTGGTTAAAATCTTATTATAAAAGTATTTGTTTATTACCTATTATGAATGGGTGGCCAGGGGCAAGATTCCAGTTGGCAGCGGTACGGCAGGGCTGTCCTCTGAGTCCTCTGTTGTACTTGTTGTCTTTGGATCCCTTGTTATATAGAATGCACAAACTTGATAATATTATGGGTCTTTCTGTAAGTAATGTGGACACGCAGATAAAAACAATTGCTTATGCCGATGACCTTTGTTTAATATTAGCGGATAAAGCCTCAGCATTATTAGCACAGGAAGAATTAGGACTTTTTCAGAAGTAGCTGGCTCCATTGTTAATCACAATAAATGTAGTATTTTATCACTGGGGTGTGAGGGTACAGTTTGGTCTTCAATATGGCAATTCCTGGTGGTGACTACTTATATTAAAATTTTGGGCATATTTTTGGAGATCCTGATCCATAGTTTTAAAATTGGGATGTAAAGCTTTGCGCTGTGCAGGCTTTGTTACAAAATGGAACACCTGACGTGAGTCAAAACGTAAAAGGATATACATGATTAAATCTAATTTGTTACCAATGTTTCTATTTTTGTCCGATATTTCCCCTCCAAAGGCCCTGGGGACTTCAGTATATAGTGTTTTCAGTGTCTATGGGGAGCCGATTAAACCTTATTAAGAGAGGTAGTACATATTTACCTATAACCCAGGGAGGTCTGGGAATGGTTAGCCCAGCAGTTTTCTTTTATATTACTTTCTTTTTCATTATTTGTCCCAATTGTTCATAATAAATTGGGGTTGTGGAGTCCAAGGGTACTAGATGAGTTTGGACCCTTGATTAGGCTATAGGCTTCTTCAGATTATCTCTCCAAACAGGTAAAAATCTCCTATTTGGCAAATTATTGGAAGGATGTGGTGGTAAAATTAAAGTGTGGAATTGCCTTATTGTTACCAACTACAGGTTCCAGGAAGATTGTGTATGAATGGTTGTTAATAACATGGTTTTATGAGGACCCGTGGTTTGTGGAACTTTCCTGTGGGAAAAGAGACCCTGACACGTTTCCTTCATTGCCCTCAAATCCCAGCTTACATGTGGGATTTTCTTTGACTCTTGCACATCAAAATTAGGGTAAAAGGAATATGAAGCACAAGGGTATAACAGAACTTACCTGTCCTAGAGTATCTACTTGTTCTGGGGTAATTGAAACGATGCAGCATTTATTTGTAGACTGCCCTATGCTGTAGAATTTTGGTCTTATTTCCATACATATTGGGCCTCGGTCCTTTCCGGGTTGTTGACCCAGACATTTGGGTTAGAGTGTTCTCCCAGAAGCATGGGTTAAGTTTGACTCCATGGCGATACTGTTATTTGTTGGGCATGTTAAATTTCAATTATGGCAGGCTCACTGTACATTGACTCTAAGACGGCAGATACTGTCTAGTGGCCAAGTTTTTAATACAGTTCACAGAGAGATTTTTCGATGGTGGGATTTTGAACACAATACAGCCTCACCTGACCTTTATAAGTCATGGTGGAGACATATGTCTTGGTTGGATACAGGCTGATTTTTGCACCTTTTTAAGTTAAAAATGATCTTTCTGTGCCTGCTCCAGTGGGGGTGGGGTAGAAGGTATGGCATTTACTAAGACTAAGTTTGCTTGGAATTTTGTCTAGAGGCTAGGATACTGGGGTTTGTACTCATTTGGGTTCTGATGTTATAATAAAAATTTCCCTACTCTTTTAGTGGGGGGATGTTTTCATATGATTTTCTTTATAATCCTTGGTTACTGTATGATTGCACTAATTAGTTGATTTTGGTTTGTATATGATTAACTTATTATTTGTGTGATGTAACACTGTTATATTTTTGGTTTATTGTTGGGAATATTCCCACCTTTTAGTGGGGATGGGATGGGTTTTTGTACAAATACGGATTGTTTCTGTTTGAGTTTCATGCATGGTGTAATACATATTTCTGTTTTCGATTTATGATGAATTTGTATGATGCAATACAATTTTGTTTATTTTGTTTTGAAGTTTTCAATAAAATTCTACTCTTTTCAAGAAGTGCCATGGGATCTTTAACATCCACCTGAACTACCAACAATTCAGGCAGATAGAACCTCGGTTTAACGCCTCATCTGAAAGATGGGTGTGCTTTTGTGGCAGGATTTTCATACGTGCTGTACTTCTGATTCTGACCAAGTAGCAAAAGAAGTTAGGCCTCAATCCTCAATGGCCCAGAACCCCTTCTGCACCTGTGGAAGGGTCATTACACAGGTTTGTAGTGCATGAGGGTCACACTCTCAGGGTTTTAAACAATTGATTAGCAGTTTTTTCTTGGGACAATACTAACTGTAGAGAAAGCATTTATATAGGTTTTCTAGAAGTGCTCTGTTTGTTAAACACAGTGAGGTAAGTGCTTTGCATGTTCACAATGTTTTAACACTTTTATGAGCAAAACGCTAATCAATTTTAGAGTTAAATAAAACTCTGCACTCTGCATGTGTGGGACTGCTACACATCCATGAAGTTATTCTGCAAGCCCCTCCACACCCAATCCCTGTCAGTGCATGTGACTGGTCGGATGGGTGGGACAGGGGAGCATGGGAAGGTATGTGCCTAATCCGCAATACAGTCTTTGGGTGCAGAGGGCTGGTAATAGGGAATGACTGCTACATCTGCCTGGGGATGCATTAACTGCTACACACCCTTCACCTAGCCACAAGTAACAATTCAGGGCACAGTTGACCTCCTCCTCCAGCCCCTGGCACAGAAGCCTCCCTGCTGGACTGGGGCATCACTGGCACTGGCCCATGTGTTTTAGTAATATACACTGTTTATGGTAGGATGCAGCAGTCCTGAAAGACTGTCATATCACAACATTACCTACTACCTGTGCAGGTAAGGATCAACTTGCACACAGGCATGGGCATCTGACTAAATGCCCGTGGTATGGACCAGCTCTTTCCACTGATGTGACCCTGTGCCACAATGCTCAGCTCCATGCCAGTGAAGTATGGCAGGCGGAGGCTGTGGATAGGTATCGGGGAGGAAGAGCTACAATACACTCAATTTAAGTGTATCTCAGCCACCTAGGTGGATCGGGCCCTACCGCACCATTCTTCTGATGTGGTTTGACTGGATTCCAAGCCCAGCATGGCGGAGCGATGTCACAACAATAATAGATCAGGTAGGAGTGACAAAGAGGAAATGCAACGTTAGTTATTTTTATTACATTGTACTTCTGTTGTACTTGCACTGTACCTTAACCATTATCTACAATTACCTTCATATTGTGTTGCACCTGGTACCATGTACTTGGTCATCCTTCTCAGGATATAGCTGCACACAAGTTGAATGATCTAGTCTGTTTTTCTGGGAAACCAAACAGCTCAAATAAACAAGTCCATTCAGAGCTGAGTTCCTGTTTGGTCTGAATTAGATTTAAATGCAGTGCCTCAGATGCATTGATTGTTTTGAACCCAAATACTTGGTACATGTAAACTTAATCTGGAAGTTGCAGGGGCGTCATGCAACCAGAAATTTTGGAGGGGCACAAAATAAAAATTTCTCTAGGGGTCTGAGGGCATGCTCCCCCGGAACATTTGAAAACTGAGGTCAAATGGTGCATTTGATGACTTTTAGAAGGCCAGGAAGCTTTTCATTAACATGCTAAATGCTGTCACAATGATACTTTTTTCTTTGTTCAGTCTGTGACAGTGACCTCTTGTATTTTCAAAGCAATTTTGTAAAACTGAACTGAAATTGTGCATTTTGGTGGCTTTTCCATACAGTGAATCAGCTAGCTATTTGCAGTCCATTCCTAACTAATTAATTACCTGCTAAAAGCCAGAAATGCACCACTTGAATAGTCAAATGATTACAGTCATCTACTATAAATATTTTGCATGAAAATAATGATACAGGTCATCTGTTCTTGCAGATACTTCATTTACTGGGTAATCTTTTCCATGTATTACTTACATATTTGCAATAGGGATGATGATAAACAGAGTATGATGAATACATTTATTTGACTAACTGTGTATATAAATTTAATTTATACACACAGTTATTACATCATGCTCCACCACCTGTGAGGTTACTTGAGGTCAATGGCAACTTCACAAGATAACTGCTTTATCACACAGTCACCCCTCACATATCCCTTATTCATGCAATAGGCATGGCAGGGTATTAAATAGCTAGTACAGCACAGGATAATGCTATTCAGTATCAGAGGGTGGTGCTATCCATTTTCTGAACTGTATAGCACTAGACTGCTAAACATTTTTATGTTTTTTATTCAAGTTTACATATACAAAACACATTAAAAACAAAGTATTTTCATTTTGCTAACCAGTCTGTGCCATATACTATGCATTTTGCAGCCAATTAGCACTTTCATGTGAAACTGCTAATTAATTTTTTTGGGATTATTTAATGCCTTACATGGACACAAAACCCCTTAATAAATCCATTTATCTGCACAGTCATTGAATAAATCAAATTTATCTATGCAGTAGTGATTTAATCAGCATTTATCCATACATTATTTATGTCATTATCATTTAGCTGCATAGTAGTGATGTCATGTATTCCGTATTTAAATGCAAATAACTTTAAAATGAAGAATGATAGCATAATACTGTGAGACGAAAGGTGTTCAGCAGAAAGATATTTACAAAATGAGAGGTGTGTCATTTATAGTTACCTTTTATTTTTTATAATTAGCAAAAATAGCAGAAAATTCAATTTCGTTCACTTTTGCAAGAAACAAATGCAAATAACTTTAAAACAAAAAAATGACAGCATGGTACTTTGAGCACACAAGTTGTTCAACACAAAACTATCTACAAAATGAGTGGTGTTTCATTTAACAGCAACCACTGTGCTAGTTGGAAAGTTGACAAAAGTCACACAACCTATCATTTAAAAACATCAAAAGCAAATATCCTGCAGTGTCAGAAAGCATCCCTTATTGTATAAAGAAAATATACAATGGTGAGCTGTTAGATAAATTATTTATCTGCACAAGAGCTGTTTGAGCTAGGAAGTCGGGACCATACCTCTCATCTTATCATGTCAGCACTTGTCTTTAAATTGCAAGCAAACTGTCTGAATGTGTAGCACATTCTTAATCAATATACAACTAGTGGGTTTCCTATACTTAGTGTCAAAGTATGTTTCAATAAAAGTTACATTTTTATTATGAAACTGCAAACAACCCAGAAAAATCATGAACAGGCATGACAGAAATCATGATGAGCAATGCAAGGCAGAAATAAATGTAGGTGAGAATAATCCATCACATTTGGGCTGGCAGTATAGCCTAGAGGTTAGAGGAATGAGGTGTGAATGAGTGTGATACATCCAGCAGACCAGACCTGAGTTTGATTCTCACAACCTCCACTTGCATACTGTGTGACTCTAAGCAAGTCACTTAACCACCCAGTGCTCCCAGGTTGCCCCTGAAAACAGGCACTTGTGCCTAGTGGACCTACCCGATTACCAAAGACTAAAATAAAAATAAATAAATAAAATAAACTTCAGTGCCCCCTCCTACCAATGGCCCTTCAAATGAAGTACTGCAAACAGAGTATTTCAGCTTGCAATACACTGTACTTAGTATTGCTAACAAAGTAAAACTGTCAGAACAGCATAATAAAGGATCATACTAATTAATGTTACTTGTAAAACTCCTACTGCCCTGGAGGGAATAACTCACTCCAAGTCACACAGTTTATGCTCCATTTAAGAGCACAACCACATCCTGCAGACTCTCAAACCAGAGCAAGCCTAATAACAACAAATTACTGCCTTTACTAATAACCCTCCAACACTAACAAATGACAGGGTGGTATTCATGGTAACACCACACCCAGATGAGTGACCTCCTCTTGCAAACTCTCCAAACAGAAACAGATGAATGACAATAAAATACGACACAGACTGACAACCCAGACCCTACTGAACTCTGCTGCTGCATGAACATCTGCCCCACTTTGATTGGCTTGTCCATGGTGGCAGGTGGTCAGCTCTCTGCCTGCCTCTCAGCACCACAGGGCATCCCGGCAGATCAAGCTGTGGTGAATGTGACATAGTTCGCCTCCTGCTGCTCCAGCTGAGTACAGGATTCTTTCATTCCCGAAAACCAAACTTTCACAGCTCTCTGTTGGTGTCTGGGGTGGTCCAGCGTTGTGTCCCTCTTTGTCCCCTACACTGAACCCAGAAGAACTCTTATCACTAGTATTCCCTCTGATTCTCTTGCTCCCCAGACCCCACAACTGCTCAGCTCATGGCATAGACCACTGTCTTTTGCAGATGCTGGAAGCTGGCCTGCATTGGTCACTTCCACTAAGTATGTTGCTTTGTTCGGGGCATCCGTTACTCCTGTTCCTCTGGGTCCCAGCACTGTGGCACCTGCTGCTTTCCAGTGGGACTGCAAAGTCCACTGACACCCCAACACCATGTCCAAGTATCCCAGGTGTATGGTGCTATTCCCAACACACTCTGCCTCATGCCCAAGTATCTGTGGCAGCCCCTCCAACACCACATCCCTACCCAAGTATCCCTGCTGGTCACTGATAGCGACAACTCTCACCATTTCCTCCCAGACATACACACATACACTCCTTGCCTGGCCACTAAGTGGGGCTTTGTGTAAAACACTTTTATGGCATGGGGTATGGAAAACCTCTGTGTACCCTAAGTCCATCACAACTGACAGCCACCGTATATTGGCCCCCAAGAGCTACTGTGTATTGGCCCGTATGCCTACAAAAGCTTCTGAAGATAATTATGTGGGTTGCAGTTGTTACAGTCAGTGAGAACCCTGGATCCCTGTTGCTCATTATATATATTATCTTTAATAAGGAGACATGCCAAGAAAGAAAAGTCAAAATCCAGCATGGCAGAGTTACAAAAAAAATGGCATAGTTTTGTGTTCCATGAGCATTTAGCCTACACTCCAAAGTTAAAACTGAATTTCCCAAATCAAATTCAGGTTTCTTTTTACCTGGTCAAGTTACAATTTGTCTCTGAGTTTCCAGGGAAAAGGAACAAAGCTAACCATTCAAAGAAGAGACACTAGCATGTCTGAAGCAACTTTTTCCTTTTCTCAGGTGATGGGCGTGTGATCAGAGTTTCATTTCCTTTCCTTTCCATGATGCTTCAGAAAGGAAATGAAACAAAACTCTGCTCACACGTCCATCACCTGAGAAAAGGAAAACAAAACCTGAAAGTCAGAAGGGGAGGGAATGATTGGCAATTTGGAGAAGATGTACCTGCAAAAAAAAATGGGGCCAGAGAACACATTCCAGGTGGATGCCACTCCTCAGCCTTCCAAACACAAAAATCCTTGTCTGTGGGCCGACGCTGGCTCATCAGGTAGTTGATGGACACTGGGCACAGCTCAGAAGAATTAGGCTTGTTATCTCACCCACTCCGCCCCATCCCCCTGTCACATACAACGCCCTCCAAGAACAGAGCCCTTTACAAGCCAACCCAGACTGATGAATGAGACATTCAGACTCACCCACCTCCTATTGTTGCTGCTACTGCTAGCACTCCTCTCCTGGGAAGTAGCAGCGCACATACACGCCACGGCCGATCTCATTCAATAACGTGGCCTGCCACAGGTGAACATTTACCCTTCTTGGTTGCAGTTTTGCTTAGTTTTTCTCATACCAGTCTTCTCTCAGTCTGTCCTCCTTGAGTGTATAGAGTAAGATGGTGCCTGAAAATCCACTCTTTGATGCATGGCGGTGTCAACAGATCCCGCCCCCACCACTTATGACTTCAAAAGGTCAATATTGTTTTAGACCTTGTGATTTTCTGGAAAATAAAATTCATTTACAGGTATTTTAGACTGTTTTGAGCAGTGATATTGGGGGCATGCCCCTCAGGCCCTATGGGCATGATGCCACTGGGAAGTTGATTCTTATAAGCCCCTCACAGCTCTAGGGAAAATGAGCAACAACTCATTTACTGGGAGGGCTGTATTACATCAATAGCAATTACTGTCACTTACTTGACCTCCAGATCTGGGCAGACCTTCCAAAATGGCAGCTTACTGTGCTGCTGGCAAGGGGCTATGAGGCAAAACTAAGTGGCAGAACATTTTTCCCACAAAACTAATGTCGACTCTCAGTTTAGAGTCTAAGATCATTTGCAGAATTTATTTTTCACAACAGTTTATAACACAACAGCCAAATCTCACTACAAGCAAATGGGGCATTTCAGTTCTTCTGTTTTTCTGGCTTAGAGCCCTGCTCAAACATTCGCTCCTCACAGGGGCATAGTCCAAAGGTCCAGTATCACTGTGCCAGACAATTTTACTCAGACAGCCTTTGGTGGTAAAACACAATTCCATGGTTAAGGGTGCATGGCAAACCCTGAGGTGCAGGCATTCGCATAAGATGACAGTTTAGGTAACCCTCAGCTATTGCTGGGCTAGATTCCTATTGCTACCCTCTAGCATACTGTTCACGTTTAAGACATCCCCAAAAACGGCATCATGTCACAACAATGATGAGATTTTTTTTTAATTGTTTACCAGGTGAGGCACACTAAGCTGAAAGCTTTTTACAGGTGCAACCTGGGAGCACAGGGAAGTTAAGTGACTTGCTCAGGGTCACACAGTATATGCAAGTGGGGGCAGTGGGATTCAAACCCAGGTCTCCAGATTTGCAGCTCAGAGCCTTAAACCACTGCGCTATACTGCCTCCTTCAGGAAGACCATCACAGCAACATTTCTGACAGTTTGCTGTGATGGTGGCTTGGTTCTCACGCTGCTGCCTCCAGGGTGTTTGCCCCATCCCTAACTAGGTCCAGCTTGAAGATGAATATTTTAAGTGTGGGGTGTGGGACAGAGGTCCTGCATGGGGATGTTGTGCTGTTGTCTTCTGATGGTCAGCGAATCCATGTCATCAAGCATGGGGAACCCCAAAAACATATCCACACAGAGCTTTGTCCCCACACAGATACTAATGCACTTGTGAAGAACCATAAGGTCCAAGGGAGAAATTGGGAAAGGGGAAATTGTTTAACCAGGAAAGGCATACTAAACCAAAGCTGGTTTCCAGGTGCGACCTGGGAGCAAAGGAAATTAAGTGACTTGCTCAGGTTCACACAGTATGCAAGTGTGGGCTGTGGGATTCAAACCCAGGACTCCAGGTTTTCAGCTCAGTGCCCTAAACCATAGTACTATACTGCCTCCCTTGGTCATGGGGAGCATGGAGAATTGGGTCATCAACCTTCTACAGTGCCACTCACTCCACAGGCATCCCTGGAGTTGGGGTTCATCCTGGGCAACCCCTGAGCCTGGAGGTGGAGGGTCAATACCTATAAAACTTCCTGTTGGTACCAAAACTGGGGCTATGAACATCAAATATGCAGGATATCCTCCCAATACCACAAAGAGGGTGAGGAAGCTGAATTTAAAACAGAAGATCAGACACTTATACTTCTGTCTCACAGGAAATACTTTACTTTCTCTCTCTCACAGAAAGGTGACTGTGTTCTCTCACAGAAAGTCATCAGATGTTGGAGTCAGGGTTTTAATGTCCAGACGAAAATAGCCCCAACAGTTACTAATTACTTTTCCCAGGCTTTCAAGCCTCTGAACATTTCATAGCTTCACATGAAGCATAATCTACGTGACAAAGCCTCTTTTCCTTGTCATTGATTGAGGGTTATCTACCAGTCTGCAGGAGGTTTAAACTGGATTTTCCAAGGGATTGGTTTAGGGTTCAAGCTGGTACCCTGTACACTGCTACTTCAGGTGGAGGCACTGACCCATTATTTTAACATCATGTTTGTGTTCTGCTGTCAAAAGAACTGGGCCGCCCACTTGGAGTTGAAAGGAAGGAGTGGTGGACCCCGAGGTCCCGGTGGTCATCAGGACAGTTGCTACGACTGCCATACTGCTTAGGCAAGGTAGGTCGGGCACCGCCACTGTTACCTGTTGTTATATTTTTAGTGTCATAACTCTGCTGTAAAAGGAATGCAATTAGATTCAAAATCCTCAAAGTTGCTACAGATAGGTTGACGTATTGCAAATCAATCAATTAATCACTTTCTGATCAATTCAGTTCATTCAAGTTCAGTTTATTCATTCATTCACACTGGTTTTCAGCATGAACACCAGTGGACTCTCCTTTTTATTGACTCAACCTGTAAACTTTGACTGCTTGCATTAATATAAAGAACATGTGATACTGTTTTTGGGGATTTAAAGTTCAAGAATCAGCATTAAGTGTTAGCTGTTTTCATTTGCACTTTGTGTGCAGATTTTTATTTCTTTACTTACTGTTTTCTGCAGTGTAGTAGGTTCATCAGACTGATTTTGCTGACTTGCAAGCTGTCATTTTCTGTAACTTCAAATCCCAGAATCTCCTGCAACTGATATCAGAGCAGGGCTGCAGCAGTGAAAGATTCAACAACCTGCATTGCATATTAGTGTTGTTATAAGCTCTGATCATTTGTTTGTTGATTCCACTGTCCTTTCTGGGATATGTTCAGTCACAGAGGACTTTACTAGCTAGCAGAAAGTGGGATTAGCAAACATCTGACTGGAGCTTATAAAAGCTCTAACATGCACTGTAGGCTGATGAATTGCCCACTGGTGCAGCCTTCCTCTGATGTCATCTGCAGGGATTCTGGGATTTGTAGTTACAGAAAATGTTAGTTCAGAGTCAGAAAAATCAGTCTGCTACAATCTACTATACTGCTGTAAACAGTAAGTAAAATAAGAACAACTGGATTTGTAGTTACAGAAAATGTCAGCTTGAGTCAGCAAAGTCAGTCTGATACCATCTACTATACTGTGGTAAACAGTGAGTAAAATAAAATGATTTTGCACACAAAGTGTAAATTGGGAGTTGGACCAGCCCCACACTTGGGGTGTGTCTCTTAGAGCTGAATGTTCCCCTTTAAAGAACACTGGATCTTCTGTTTTACTGTAATTTGAACCTGTGATCTTCTGTGTACTGCAGTTTGGGAATACAGTGATTTGATGCTGTGATCTCCTGTTTTACAGTGTTTTAACCTCTGATTTTATTTATTTATGTATTTGAATATTTTGGTTAAACCTTTGAGGTATAAGCTCTTTAAATAGGTTCCACGTCAGAGACAGAACAAACAATAACACTGTATTATGAGGCACATAAACAAGAACATAGGGACAATAAGCTAATACATGAGTCACAACTATGCAGAAGGAATTACGTTACTTCAGCACCAAGAGTGGAAAAGTACACAGGACACCATATTGTATTGTGCCAAATGGGTATTTGTAGTCAAACAGGGAACAAAGGTGAGCTAATGCCAAAGGTGGATAGACAGCCACCAAGAGGCCATTGGCATAGGGTGGTCGGGAAAATGGATTGAAGAAGTGACAAGACAGATCCGCCAGGAGGCTTAGTCAGAGTAAGGAGAGAGAGAATGCAGGAGGGGCTGTGATGAGAGAAGTGAAGGAGGGCAGGGATAGAGGGAAAGGATCGGGAAGGAGTGGGAGGTTGTGAAGGGAGGGAAAGTGCTGTGGTCAGGATGCTGGGGCAGACAGGTAGTCATCATAATGAAGTGCTGGACATCCCAGTGTGACTGGTTAAGGAAGCAGTTATAGCTGGCATCTGCCACTAACTGTTGCCTGAGCTTACATTTAGAGGAGCTCACTGTAGGTGCAGAGGAAATATCAGATCAAGTCAATCAATCAATCAACCAAAATCTTTATCCAGGCGAACATCTTTGAGGAGCTCATTTGCAAGATGGACCTGGTTAGAACAAGGTCAGGGGTACAATAAGGCAGCATACACATGTATATACATTAGTACAAATGGGTACAAAAGGTCATGATAAGGTGTGAAAAAAACAAAGAACCATAGCAAGGAGAATCCAATCACAAAATTGCAGACACGCATTAGCAGCATTACACAACTGAATATATGTCATAAGGTCCATTTACACGATACAACAATACAAATATATACAAACTTGCCAGGGCGATAAGAAACACAGCCCATGAGACAAACATGAGCAGCCATCTAACGGAAGGTGTGGGAGACCAGGTAGAGTGAAAGTACACTGAGTCAGAGAAGGTCTTGGGGAGGGAGTAACTACTGTGATCAGGGATATGACAGAGAGGACTGGCAGGGGACAAGGAAGGGCTGGGAAAGGAGGGCAGGTGATGTTGACCAGAAGATGTGGGTAAACCACCCTATAAAGGGGAAATGAGGATGAAGATGCTTGATGTGAGTGAGTTCAACCAGAGTGGGGCTTGGTAGCGAAGATCTCTGACCTAGGGAAGTAGGACACTGGGGAGCTTTGAAGATCAGGTTTCTAATTCTTCTAGTGCGCGAGGATTATCATATGGAATGAAAAGCTAATGGATCCCTGGGAGCATCATTCCTAGTTTATCTTTTTGCTATCAGACAAGTTTAGTAAGTAGGTCTGGCTTTGAAGTTGAGCCAGTTACCCTGGGCATAAAGTCACAAGTATGAATTAGCCATGTGGACCCAGTAAGGAGATAACAGGCTTTGTTGAGAGCCACTTTGATGCAATGAAGAGATGTATCAGTGGCAGACCCATAGATTACTAGGCCGTAGTCAGTAAGGGAGACCACTGAGCTGTGAACTGTGAGGTTAAGAGCATCTGGGGTCAGACAGTATTTATGCCTATAAGCAGCCCAATACGTGTGTTGATAGCCTTAGCAACATTGTAAACGTGTTGGGGAAAAGATAAGGTGCTGTCAACCGTTATCCCCAGATACTTGAAATGCTGGACTTGCTCCAATAGAGATCCTGTATCGTTAGTGATGGAAAGTGAGTAGGATCGATACCTGTTTTGGGGCTGAAGAACAGCATTATCTTTGTCTTTTTTACTTCATGTAAGTTTGTGCTCTTTGAAACATCTTTCTATGTGCTTAAAGTTGTGCTAAAGCTGGTTCTCAAGAACATCTGGGTCGAGATCACTGATAAGGAGTACCGCATTGTCAGCATACAACAGTGTGCGACCCTGGCAGGAGTAAGGAGCTTGTTAAGGAACACACTAATCAGAAGAGGTCCCAAAATAGACCCTTGTGGGACTCCTGAGTGGACAGGTCTATTGTCAGAGGGGACGTTGCCACTCTTCACCCGCTGTGAGTGGCCATGCAGGTAGTTTGGAACCAGTCTACAGTATCAAAGGAGAGACCTATGTCAGCAAGTTGTTTAACTAAAGGACATGATTAACCGTGTCAAAGGCTTTGGTTAGATTGATGAAGGGCACCCAAACTAGGTTACTATGGTTTAAGGAGTTTTGAATAAAGCCTGTGAACTCAAGCAAGGCAGTGGTGGTGGTGCTATGACCTTTTCTGAACCCGTGCTGTTGCAGGCATTGAAGCTGATATTTTTCCAGGTAGTCAATTAGCTGGTCAGCCACTACACATTCCAAGGCCTTTGAGAGTGGAGGGAGAATGGCGATCAGCTTGTAGTTACCGTGTAGGGTACAATCCCTACTCTTATGTATAAGAGTCACTATTGCAGATTTCCATCTTTGTGGGAATTGCAAGTACCTAAGTATTATAAGGGTGAGGGGAGCCAGTATCTCATCTAATGTGCGACAAATTTAAGATCCAAGGTGTCACCACTAAATCTTGATTTCTCCAGCACTTTGAGGATGTATTTTCTAGCTTCAGCAGCTGTGATGATTCTGAAATGGAAAGGAGGATGAGATGGGGGCTGGTCAGCTTTCCTAGCTCAGTTACTTGTGGTGGGGTGACCAAAAAACAGGGAGAGGATGCCACTTAGGTCCTAGAGGACATTGTTAAAAGTGTTAGCAATGGATGAGGAATCAAGCACGGTTCATCATCAATGTTGAGCATGTAGAGGCAGATTTGAGGCCCTTGCCCATTTCTTCTTTAAAGTTATTCCAGAATTTTGGGTCGTCATTCCATGTCTGAGAGAGGCTTCCTTGTAACACTGTCCCTTGCCGCATATAGCTCTGGTACAATCATTCCTAGACTTTTGTACTTCTCAATATCAGCTAAATTACCAATGGCATGAGCCCTGTGCCAGAGGTGGTCCCTGGTTTCAAAAGTTCAGCAGATCAGGAGAGATCCATGGGTTGTAGGAGCCTTTGATTTTCTGTTGTTTAAACGAGCATGCCTATCACACACAGCATTGAATAGGTGGATGAAACAGTCAAGGCAGTGTCAACATTGCAGGTGGAGTAGATAGTTGACCAGTTTTGTTGTCGAAGATCTTAGATTTTAGTGGCTCATGATGTCCACGGATGAGGACCCTATTGGTAATTGTTCTAGCAGGGCTTAGAGAATTGATTAAACCAACTAAACAGAACAGGAGAATGGTCACTGATCTATTTTACAATGATTTGAACCAATGATCTCCTGTTTTACAATGATTTGAACCTTGTGATTTCCTTTACAGCACTGCATGCTTTCAACCTGTGATTTCCTGTTTTACTCTGGTTTGAACTTCTGATATCCTGTTTTACACTGATTTGAATCAACGATCTCCATTTTATAGTGATGTGAAGATCTTCAGATTTCTTATTTTACTAAGATTTAAACCTATGACTGTAAGGAAGTGAATTAGCATACAAGACTTGCATATGTCTTGTTAATGCACATGTGCTAATATCTATATATAAGCCCTTATCTGGTGGGCAGTAGCCTGCACTTTCTGCAGTTTTGCGATCAGTGTTATACAGTACAGTAAACTTACCAGCTCACTCCACATTGATGTCTGCGTGAGATTATTACATGGTGTCAGAATACACCGCCTGCAGCCTGCCACGGTTCTCAGTCTACAAGGAAATGTTGCTGAAAACTGGAGAAGATTTAAGCAGCAATTTGAAATGTTCTCAGTTGCTAGCGGACTTGCTGAAAAATCCCAGAAAATCCAGGCTATGACCCTCTTGCATGGCAGGCCCCATGCACTGGAGGTATTTAATACATTTGTTTGGGAAAAAGAGGAAGAGAAGGAACAACTGAACAAAATTATGGGACAATTTGAGAAGTATTGTAACCTGAGAAAGAAAATGACTAATGAGAGACATTTGTTCAATACTAGGAGCCAGAATCTGGGTGAGTTCATTGATTCATATGTAACTGAACTGAGGCTAAAGGCTAAATCTTGTGAATGTGGAGAGTTAACTGAATCATTGATCAGCGGTAGAATTGTATGCGGCACACAGACTGAGCATGTGGGATGCAGACTGTTGAGAAAAGTGGACTTAACATTAGATGATGCCATAGATATATGCAGTGTTGCTGAACTGAGTGAAATGCAGATTAAACACTTAAGTGGAAATGTTCAGGATTGAAATATCAGTGCAAGTAGCAGTTGTTCAGGAAGACAGAGTTAAAGCAAGTGCCAATGTGAGCAAAGGAGTTATGTATCTTGAACAAATAAAGTCAAATGTGAAAAGTGTGGTCAGGAGCATGAGATAAACAGATGCCCAGCATATGGACAGTACTGTAGAGTGTGCCACAGAAAAATCACTTTGCTAGATTATGTGATGTGGAAACACAGTGAAATCTATCCTGTTAGAAAAGATGCCCAGGAAAATGAAAGTACTTTTAGTATTGAGACTGTGACTACCTATAAACCCGAGACTGACTGGAAAGTAAATCCGAGCATAAATGGGAAAATGGTGAAGTTCAAATTAGACACTGGAGCACAGTGTAATGTGGTACCTTTTCAGATGTATAAGACATTGTCTGGAGAAGCTGTTCAAAGGTCGTCAGCTAGATTGGTTTCCTATTCTGGGCATAAACTTGATGTGAAAGGCAAAGTGATGTTGCTAACATGTTTTAAGCAAAAGTACTACCTGTTGCCATTTCAAGTGGTTAATGCAAATGTAACCCCGTGTTGGGCATATCTACTTGTTTGGAAATGGAGCTTATAAAAAGCTATGTTTTAGTAGACGCTGCAAGTGGAAGTGCAGGGAAATCACAGAAGGAATACTGGCTGAATTTGCTGATGTATTTGAGGAACTGGGATGCTTAGAGGGTGAATACCACATTAAAATAGATAAGACAGTCAGCCCTGTGATCCACCCCTAGGAAATACCCTTTGTATTACAAGACAATGTTGAAAATTGAGCTAGAGAATATGGAAAGATTGGGGGTTATTGAGAAGTGTAGAAACCCACGAAGCTGCACAACTCTATGGTGGTTGTAGCAAAACCAAAGTATGAATTTGCATACGCCCCAGAGATCTTAACAGACCAATTAAAAGGAACATCACCCAATGAAAACAATTGAAGAGGTTGCAGCCAAGCTAGCAGGGGCTAAGGTATTCACAGTGTTAGATGCTGGGCATGCCTTCTGACAGATTAAACTGGATGGGCCCAGCTCTGATCTAGTGACTTAATACACCCTTTGGGAGGTATAAGCTCAAGCTGCCTCCACTCTGGGATTTGCTCATCACCAGAAGTCTTCCAAAAGAAAATGTCACATATTTTTGAAGGGCTTGAAGGCACAGAGGTCATTATGTATGACATCCTAATATGGGGAACTAATGTACAAGAGCACAATGAGAGGTTACCAAATGTTCTACAAAAAGCCAGGGATAAGCATTTGTCTTTAAATCTAAAAATCCAAAATCAAAATGTCAGAGGTCCAATATGTCAGACACAAGTTAAGTAATGACAAGCTGTTGGCAGATCATGGAAGATAAAAGCAATTACCCAGATGCCTGTTCCCAAAATAAGATTGATTTACAGAAAATTAATGGGCATGGTAATCTACCTGGCAAAGTTCATTCCAAACCTATCCACTGTAAATAAGCCATTGAGAGAGTTACTAGGAAAGAAACAGCATGGCAGTGGGAGGAGCGGTTGTCACAACCCCGTGCTGGCCTACTATGATCTAAGGAAACCTGTTGAATTATCTGTTGATGCTTCTTCAGAAGTATTGGGTGCATGTCTGCTGCAAGAAGGCAAGCCTATTGCTTTTGCTTCCAGACCACTTAATAAAGCTAAGAAAAACTGGGCACAAATTGAGAAAGAAATGCTAGCTATTGTGTTTGGCTGTTCAAAATTCCACCAATATAACTATGGCAGACCAAGGATCCATGTTGACTTGGACCACAAGCCCCTAGAAAGCCTTTTCAAAAAACACTGGCCACAGCCCCACTGAGAATTCAACGCATGATGCTAAAACTGCAAAGGTATGATTTGCAAGTACAGTACAACGGGTAAAGAACTTCATATAGCCTATACCCTGAATAGGGCTGTGGGACAAAAATTCTGTGCCAGAAACTGAACTAGGCAAATATGAAGCTCACACAGTGGACTATATGCCTATCAGTGATGATAAACTCAACTTTTTCAGCATGAAAATGATAAATATTCAGCATTGGTCAAGTTGAGGACACTGTTTTCAATGGGTGGTCCCAGGAGAAATCATCAGTGCACCCCAAGATAAGGCAGTACTGGTTGTTTAGAGATGAGATCTCAACAGAAAATGGACTTTTGCTGAAGGGGAGAGACCGATAGTCCCCACATCACTGAGATCAGACATGTTAACCAGATTACACAGCAGCCACTTGGGCATTGAAAATGCAAGCGCAGGGCCAGAGATTTCTTATTCTGGCTGGGGATGAACAGTCAGATTAGTGGCATGGTGGCAAAGTGTGGCATTTGCAACCAACTCAGGAAAGCACAATTTAGAGAGCCGCTGCAGCTACATGAGATACCAGAGAGACCTTGGCAAAGGTTAGGGCTGACCTGTTTGAATTTGAAAGAGAAAAGTATCTGGCAATGGTTGACTACTTCTCCAGATACATTGAGAAATACTGCTAACAGATAATGGCCCACAATTTGCCTGCAATGAATTCAGAGACTTTCAATGGAAATATGAGTTTAAACATAAAACATCTTCACCAAGATGCCCTAGAGTAATGGCATGATAAAATGAGCTATTAAACAAAAGAGAGAATGTTAAAGAAAGCACAAGTGGA
The DNA here is from genome assembly GCA_016271365.2 of Neoceratodus forsteri. Classification (NCBI taxonomy): domain Eukaryota; kingdom Metazoa; phylum Chordata; order Ceratodontiformes; family Ceratodontidae; genus Neoceratodus; species Neoceratodus forsteri. The sequence continues at coordinate 647,501,051 of CM028137.1, forward strand.
CCATTAAGACCCTTACTTAGCACTTTGGAGTTGAAAGTACTCTACTGGAGGGCTAGGATCCCAGCACAGCTGCTATGCCCAGAACCAGAACTTTAATGCCTACCAGATCTGAACTACTTAAGCTAAAAGTACCAGAAGTTGATGTGAAAAGCAACATTGTGAGGGACTCAAGAAAAACAAAAATCTTATTACTGTTTGCA